>CM073134.1:3272500-4577500 GCA_037039145.1 Fundulus diaphanus | reverse complement strand
TGGTGCCTACCAGGATCATTGGGCGAGAGGCCGCAGGATACTTCCTGGAATAAAATCTACAGTTGCACCTTGAATTATTTAATCCCCTTTGGATTTGTTGGCAAAATTTAAAATCGTTCAGGTGTTTGTAATAAACAATATGCACAAAGATATTTAAAATCGGATAAACAGACCTAGTATAATTCTAACACTAAATCCTACTTTCAGTAGCTACTGCAGCCTTAAAATGATTCAACTGAATACCGTTCTCCCTAAAAGCCCACCATGCGTATAAAGCACTGGATCCATTGGTTGCATCGGGTCGGGTTGAGATACAGAACCTTTGATACCTGGACTCTAGACAGGGACGTTTCATTGCAGGTCAAGAATATTGTCCAAAAGGTTCAGAGCAGCGATCATTGCTTTGCACAAACAAGGAAGAGGATAAACCGAGGCAGGAAAGGACCTGAATGTACCAGGAGACACATCTGGATGCGTAATTTGGTCCATGCATGAGCTACAAGACATACCGGTAACTAAGCATAGAATGTATGAAAAATGTTGCATCAGCAAATTCGACAAGTTTATCAATATCATCCCAGTTCTGTAGTATTAAACTATGCTGAAAATGTTGTTCCAGGCTAAAGGTGAGACTGAAGCCAGTAGCAAAAAATTTAGTTATTAACGTCACTATTATAATTGTTGTTATTAGTATCAGAAGTAGTAGATTATGTGATTTGACATCTGCCCATTAAATGATGTCTGAGAGAAATCTGTGTACACACCATTAACACAATGCATCATTTAGACTTTTCACCACAATGAAATGAATGGCTCCTGTAGGAATGCTTGAGGAGGTAATTATGCCATTTTAACCGTCGTGTTGGACCGGGGACTCATTTAAGACAAGATGGACACCAACCCTTGATGGTTGGACGTGGACACCTCCTGGTCGACGTGTTTTAAGACGAAATATTTAACCCCACAGGTGCCTGTTTCTGCGATTGTAAGTATGGTAGAGAGCTAAATGTGTTACAATCTATCCTCATCTGAACCTGAGAGGAAGAATCAAAGTCAGAATCTCTTTCTGCCTTGGGAGACAGAGAGGTTACACTGCACACATCATCAAGATAATAAATACATATCAGAACCAATACTACTTTATTTTTAAAAAGCACCAGAAAGCACACCACTACCAAGGTTTCATTGGTAATTATAAGTTAAAAAAACACAATAAAAAGTTAAGTTCCCTAAAACAATATCATCTGATGATTAAAGAAAAAAGATGTCATACTATTATATTACATATATGCTTTTTTTCTGTATTTCCGTCTGGATGAAAGCCTTGAGCTGACTCACACTGACAGATTTAATCATGCCTGGATCCTGGACAATGAATTTATAGGAGAAAATGAGGCTTCCTAGTCCTGTTGTTAGACAAAGAAATATATGAAAAACCTAGTCAGCGTCTCAGTTGCACAGCAGCGCAGCAAAGAACAGGACGGGACAGCCACTCAGATTCACACGCCAGGAGCCGGAGATAACAGATGCACAAAACTTGTTTGTCCCCAAAGCAATAAGAGTGGATAAATTAGGAGTAAAAGCTCCCCTGACAAAAGTGCACCACTGACAGCTTTTGTGTTACTGGCTAGTAAACAAAAAAATAGTGTCATGCTTGCTTTTCGTTAACGTGATTTGCCTTAAGACATAACAATGTGGTTATTATATCAGATAAAGGGAAAAGAAAACAAAGCAAGATATGTGCAACAGAGATGTTGACAGAGAACAAGTATGCCCTCTTTGTAGGTCTATATTCAGCGGATTGGAGCAAGAAAAGACCATATAAAGTGGCATATACTGTAAGTGCAGGGATCAATCAAACCCGAGGGATGATGTGCAGGAACCGAAACAGAAGATCTTTTAAACTTTTGCTCACTGCAGAGAAAAGTCAAAGACTTAGCGCACTACGAACAAGATGTCTTTAAAAAGGAGAAACTTTTGTGTTCGTAAAGCTGACATCAACAAAAAAAAAACACTGAAAATTTAGATGCAAGGATTTTCCATTAAACTGTAGACAGAGTTTTTTTTTTATAATGTTAACAGTGGCTGTCAGGGACAATAGGACTGCGCAGTATATCAAGATTGTAAAAATATCAAGAGTATTTTAAAACAGAAATAAGATGAGACTGTATTGTTTATATCAAAATGGTCTATCTTGCGTTATAATTCTACTTTTGTTATTCCAGTAGATCCTTCTTCAGCTGTTTCTCATATTCATATAAAGCTGCTTGTTGAAAGAAAATGTGGCTTTGAGGGATTTGGTATAAAGCTTTGATTCAGAGGTGCCTTTTTATAATTATTTCATGAATAGAATAAGAAATGTAGAAAAACATTGTATATCATCATTGAGCCTAAAAACATCGGCACATAATCCTTGGTCCATATTGCCCTAAGGGACAAACTTCAACTTTTACTACTGTAAAAGAGGGACGTTATTCTCCTAGAAGACGTCCCTTGTTGGATAGGTAGTAACGTGATGGAGTGAGTCTGAGCTGGTTCTGTGGCCGTATGAACCAAAGCTGGTTCTTTGCTGTGTGTTTATGGAACAGATAAAGAACTGAATTAGCACCAGTCTTGGTCTTAGTAAAACTGTGTTGGTTAAATCTAATTCTCACAAGATTTTTAGAACAACCCTGTGGATTATCAGACTGGAAATATCCTCTTCTACAATGAGAAACTTAGTTTTAAAGGGTATAACACATGAACTGCAGTTAGTTTTCAGCAGTGCTCCACTGTCAAGAACTTCTGCTCCTTAAAAAACGGAAAACAACACAACCAACGGCTGAAGTCATGATGCATCCAGTGTTTCCTGATAGTGAGAGCCATAATGAAAGTTTCCTGTTGATGACGGAAAATCAGCAGCAGGTAATTTATATATTTACATTTTTGGATCACCTGAAATATACAATATGAATCCAGTATTAAAAACAAGCAACCCAGTTGTTGTTCTATTAATACAGAAGGAAGTTTGAGTGTCACCTGGTTGACCGAGCAGGAAAAATTGTCAAGTTAGATCCAAAGATCCCACCTGTACAGTGGTGATGGACGGGTGTGTTGACAGAGAGGGGAACTGTGACAGACTGTAGAGGTGCCTGGCTGTGTTTAGACATATTTACGGTTCTGGTCGCTCAGCCAGAGGCAGAGTCTGCCTCGCACACAGAGCTGATCCTAAAATACTAACTGAGGGTTTGTGCGTTTGCAAATTTAAAACAATACAGGTGAGCTGCTGCTACCCACCGCTGCTTTCTCCTGCTGAAGAGCCTGAGCGGCAAAGCGGGCAACGTGGTTGATGATCGGCGCAAAGTTTGTCGGCCCGTAGAAGCGGATGTGAGGGAGACAGGCCGAGTAAGCCTGGGCGATGCCCTCCACACCTTGACAAAAGCATTAGAAAAACAAAAGGATTAGAAATGTGGCAAACACGCACAAATATAAAAGAAGAACGGCAATAATATGGGGGGGAACAGATTGTTTTGTCAACCTCACTTCTGTCAGTCTTCCCCAGGGCAGCTGTGGCTACTAACATAGCTCACCACTGTCAGGGTGTGAATGAGTGAATGACTGACTGTAGTGTAAAGCGTTTTGGGGTTGTAGGACTTAAAGCCCTATTTGGCCATTTACCATTTTACCATTTAGCGCTGAGGTCGTTTGTAATTAATTTAGTGCACTAGATGGATGTAAATCTTACATCCATCTAGTGGTGGACATTGTTGGGTCCAAACAGTCTCAGTCTCTGCTAAAGCGTTGTGGTTGGATTAGAATTTGGTTATAAACCACACGGAAGATTGTACCCCGCTGCCTTGATCCAACAGTTCAGGCTGATGATGGTGGTCTTATTAGTACCATTTACACGCCACAGCTTAACCTGAGTATTACTGCTGTCCTATACTATTGCTTTATAACCAAGGTGCACCCATCTTCTGATAGCTTTACTTTCAGCAGGATAATGCCATATTTCTTGTCACAAGGCTCAAATCATCTCAATCTGGTTTCTGCAAAATGTTTTTTCATTTCGCATTCATGAGATCTCATTCCCATAGGGCACATTTCAGGTAAGGTAAATCTGCAAGGGGATATGAATAATAATAATAATAAACTTTTTTATTTGCTCTGCCTGTAGATATGGGAAAATCTATGCCAGGCAGCTTATTTATTTTTTCCCTGGTTCAGAACGTATCTGCCTAACTCAAATGGCATGTTCTCTCTCCTTTCCCATTTTTAAGAGGGTCAAAGAGAATTGGGTCTATGTGTCACACCACATTTATTTGCCAGGGACAACAACAAAGATGGATTGTTAATTGAAAAGTTTTTTAGATTTCAATTTTTGTTGTGTCCTAAAATTAAAAGGTATTTTTTTCAAGTGCAAGGTTATGTAATAAAAGATTAATACATTTAAAAACTTTTTTTCCCCACATTCCAATAAAAGATGCCTCAGGATCAGATGAACCACGAAAAACTCACCGTAACAAAAGGGATTGGTGGGATTGAAGTTGATGGCAAATTCATGTGATACCTGCAGGGACAGGGAAAAAAAGCATTAACTGATTGTTAATTCTTCATCACGCTGGAGAAGGTTGTTAAGAAACCCACACTTTCCACCTCCCTCCCATCATGTCTCTTCGTGTGGCTTCTTTGTCCTTTTCATCGTCTCAGCGCCATGGCAACAGATAGGTTGACAGTTGCGTAATCATGTGAATATGCATGTACGGCGTCTACGATTTTATCTGCGCCTGTCGCCTTAACCGATGACCCACCCTCACGTCTCGCTCTTTGCTGCACGCGTCTGTGTTTAGCAAACAGCCATAAAAAAAAAAAACTACATCACCATCCACACGTGTGTACCTTCCAGTCTGGGGGGAGTTGGGCTCCGAATCCCAGCGCAGGAAACATTTTGTCACTGAGGAGGAAACCATGACAACAGATTAGAACATTAGTTCAACGTTTTTTTTCCTGCTTTTTTTCTGTTCATTCAAATTTGGATTTGGACAACCGTGGCCATCCTAAAGAAAGCAAACAGCAACATGGCCGAAAGAACTAACAGAAAATGTAAAAAAGAAAATTTGTGCTACCAAGATAGTTTCTTTCAAATAATATATTTTCAACTTATAGTTTTTAATTATTTCAAATTCAGAACTTTACCAGCATTACCTTGCATTATTATTGTGCCTTTGAAACAATTTGGGAAAGCCCAGACAATGATGGCATGACTCCGTAAACTATCATTTGGATAATTTCCACCACTGAATTAATTTCGATGGACGCCTGTGGATATATTTTAACACGCCATGTTTTTTGACATCAAGGGAAAGTGAAATGAAATCGACCAAGATATGAGGAAGAGAACTGTGGACCTCCACAAGTCTAATTTATCCTCGGGTAAATTTTTTGTGTTCCGGCGCCTGAAGGTGGCGTGATCATCTGTTTAAATAACTGGATGCAAAAATAAACAGGGCGAGAACGTCCAGCCATCATACGGTTCAGGAAAGAGATGTTCCCAGAGATATTCATGGTTTAGTGAGAAATGTGCAACAAGCAAAAAGCAGAAGACTTTGTAAAGATGCAGGCACAAGCAGACTTGAGTTCTCCTGCCATGACTCCAAATGCAACATAAAACAGTCAGAAAATGATCTGCTAATGCAAACAGCGACAAAGAGCTTAATTCCTGTGGACATGTCCTGTGGTCTGATGAAACTTAAAATTAAATTGTTTGGTTATAATGACTATTTTAGCATTTTTGATAAAAAAAAGGTAGAAGCACCATCCCAACGTTGGCGGCCATCATGATGTTTTTTCCTTTTTCTGCAGGAGGAACTGGTGCACACCACAACAAAAATGGCATCATGGGAAATTCAATCTGAAAAACTCACACGGAAAGAAAAAGACAATTAGAAGAATTTTATTGATACAATTATTTTTTTAAGACTTTGGCGCTCAGACCTTGGCAGGAAACATTAGCGCTGAATTTTACTTTAATATGAGAACAGGGATGTTTCCCCCCAGGCCTGAAACTGGTGGTGGAGTGGAGATAGACAAAGTTGGTTCAGTTCATAGACGCTGGTTGGCAAGACGATCTGCTTGAGCTGTATTGGTGAGATCCAGTAGACTGTGAGAGCTGATACCAGTGCTTCACTCGGGGACCCAGAAAGATAGATGTCCAACTTGGATAAACACAGGTTTGCATGAACTGTCCATGATGAGCAAGCATGAAGTGACAGTGGAGAGGAAAAACTCCCCTTTGGGAAGAAACCTCTGGCAGAACCAGGCTCAACATGGCGGTCTTCTGCCGGACCCATTGAGATGTGACAGGGAATTCCCTAAGAGTCCAGGAGGAATTACACTCTGATAGGGACGAGGTTGAAGGAGCACCATGGGAAAGCCGGATGGAGCTTGGCTACGATGGTGGAGAAGGGGATGGAGGTGGGTTGAATCAGGGTCATCTGAGTCCAAAGCAGACATTGCGCAACCACTGCTTGCTCTTTGGCTGGGTAGCAGGCTGAGACATGGATTTGAAGACCTTTTAAGATGAACTCTAGATGCTGATTGGGCTTCGTGGAGGTGCGGTTCAAAGCTGATTGTCTTGCGTCGGAGGCGGTTGAGCCTCTGATTGGATGAAGGTAAGTAATTCAGGTTCTTCAGTTGAACTTCCTCCAAGGCTTCATTTAACATTTTGTGGAAAAATTAAAGCAAAAACTTAATAAGTTAAGGCAGAAAGTTAATGCTTGGGCGTAAATTAGTCTTCCAAACAGAAAATGACCCTCAGCATGAATATGATTGAAACAATCATATTCATATTCGACTTGTGGCCTTCTTTCAGGTCATTGTACAGGAGAGTGGACTAAAATTCCTCAGAGGTGATGTTCAAAACCTATTGCCAGTTATAGCAAAATCTTGACGTCAGTTGTTGCTGCTAAGGGAGGCAAAAGTATTATTAGGTCTAGGTAGAGCTGGGCAATATGTTGAGATTTTAAAAATATTGAGATTTCTTTTAAAAGAGACATAAGATGAGACAATATAGTTTGTATTGAGATGGTCTGTTTTGTGTTATAATTTTATGTATTCCAGTAGGTTATTTTTCAGTTGTTTCTAATATTTATCCACAGCTGTTTGTTAAAATATGTGCCTGTGAGACATTTGGGATAGAGCTTTGATTCAGAGACGCCTTTTTATGATTACTTTACGAAAAGAAAAACACATTGAGATACATGTTGCATAGCGGCGTTCAGCCTTAAAATATCCACATATTATATTTGGTACATATCGCACAGCCCTAATTCTAGGGGTTTAATACTTTTTCACACAGGGCCCTGTTGCTTAAGATAGCTTTTTTTGGTTAGTGAATGATATCATCATTTAAAAAACGCCTTTTCCCAGCAGCATAAACCCTAAAATCTAAAGTTAATCTCATTCATGTGTTGAAATGACTGTAAACGTCAGACAGCCACTGTAGCTGTAATCTGATCTAAACAAAAAGAGAGGCTGAGCTCAACACTCACGTGTCATAGTCCTGTATGATTTGCCCAACAGCTAAAATGGCAGAGAGATACTCGTTGCTGCCCAGTGGGTTGATGTAGTGGAGAGAGGACGGCTCTCTGGGGTTCCCGTTGGACGCTGTGAAGTCTATACCGACCTGCAGGAACACGATTCATGACAGATCAGACAAAATCAGACAAAAGTCAAACATTAAAGACAAGCATGTAAGAAACAAAGGCAGTTATTTCCAAAATATTCACATATGGAGCTTCTGTTGGAGTTTTTTCTCCTTAGTCCAAATGTGGTTCTTAGAAAGGCAGAAAGGAAAATATGAAAAAGCATCACACTTATGTGCTTGTGAATGTAGATTGTCCTCCAACTCCTCTAAATGCAGTGCAGCTCCCATTACTACATCTATGCTTTTTTTTTTTTAAATCTATGCTGAAACCTCCTCAACCTGCACTATCTTCTTTAATCTGGCTACGTCTGGACCCAAAAGAAGACTTTTGAAGCAACCAAAAAAAGTGCACAGATGGAACAAGAGGAAGCACAAGAGGGAAAGAGGAGAGACTGAGCAGGATGTGTGACGGACAAAGACAAAGAGAAAAGTCATAGGCTTGGCGTCTCTGTTGCATATTGTAGATATGTTTTTTTCTTCTGTTTTTTCTTTCAACGCCAGGGTGTTAAAAATCAGCACAATTATCTGCTCTTTACCAGGTTCAACGCTTTTTAAACCTAGAAAATTATATCTCCTGAAAACAACACGGGTGAAATCCTTAGGAATAAACAGAACCAATCAGAAAGCAAGAAATAAAAAGAAGAACCCAAATTCTAGAACGGATCAAAAACAGCAATGAACCATAACTCATCAACACTTTCTATATCATGATTCTGAGCTCAGAGTTGGAGCCAGACCCGTAATCGTTAGCAACACTATGAAGAGCGAGTTCGGCAGCAGATGGTCTGATCCCTCACACTGATGTTAAGATCTTGGCGCCTGCCAGAGATTACAGGAAGAAACAGGCAAAATCCACGAATCCATGGACAAACTTAGACCGCTTTTTCATGATGCTTACAGAGCAACGAACCTGCCAAACACCAAAAAGTTTGAAAGAAAGAAGGGAGACAGTAAAATACTTTATTTTACTGAACAAATGGCAACAAAATAATCTACACAGGATCAAAATTAGACATACAGAAACAAATAAATGAATACGTCCACACTAATATTTGTTTAACATGTTGCAGTTACGACCTGTTTAGGGTGTACCCCGCCCCTCGCCCAGTGAACGCTGGAGATAGGCACCAGCACCCCCCGCGACCCAATGAGGGATTAAGCGGGTCAGAAAATGGATGGATGGATGTTGCAGTTACACCAAACATAAACAAGCTTATTTGAGAGTTCATTTAAATTGGGTGGTTTCCTGGCATGGACGTGGCTTTCAGAAGACCGTCCCAGAAGGGCTTGGGGTTGTTTTTTATGTTGGAATCTCTATTTATGTCCATCTCCCTGTAACTGGCGCCCTTTGGGTAATAAATACTTGAAATCCCCAACATCCAAACCTACCTGCTGGAACACCAGAGTCACTGTCCACAGTGAAGCTCGTTTTACAGACCCTGACAAAGAAAGGAGTTCCTTCTCCAAAGTTAACACCTTCAAGGAGCACAAAAATGTGTCTGAAACATCCTCTGAAGATGACGGTCAGAGGAGACAGAGAACCAGCTCTTTGGACCCAATAACAAGAAGAATGCTGAATAAAAGTCTGTAAACCTACTAAAATTGTGCCAGATGTGAAGCATGGTGGTGGTAGCTTCATGCTTTGGGGATGCTTTGGTGACAGAAGTACTGGAGCATTGCACAAATTGGATAAATGATGAGAAAAAAGGACTTTCTCTGAATTTGTCATCTTTGAATCCATCATGGTTGCAGCAGGGAGACAGTTGGGAGTGTGGTAATTATCCCAAACACATGAAAACTGGTTTCTGAAGAGATAAAGCTCACTAACATTAAGCTTGAGAATTTACCAACCTGACTGAACTGTATGAGCTATACTTAAAAGAGAGCTCAATGACATAAAACCAACTGATTTAAATAAACCATAATTTCTGATGAGAAGACTGAACGCTATCCTGTCAGGATTTAGGCTTCAGGTTCCCGACGACTGCTAAAAGTGTCTGAGATCAACTTAGCAAGGGACACTTATCCAAATATTAGTGGGGTTGAATATACATTTTAAGCCACCAAAATCTAGATTTGCCCCTGTGTGGTTTAGAAAAAAATCTAACAATAAATAATAAAACATCCATTTCTTGTTTTTTAAGAATCTACCAATATATTGAATTATCCAATCCACTCCAAAACAACAATGGTTCAAATGCTTCATTAAAATCCCCAAATTATTAAAATATTCATACCAATCATGAGTGGATGTTAGCTTTTTTTTTTAAAAAAACAGAACTGTCGGTGTTGATAACAACAAGTTTGTCAAAGTGAATCACACTTAGACTATTTCTAAGGACCTCAAGTACCATACCATACCATCTTTAATTATAGCTGACATAACATGCTGTACATTGCTACAAGCTAAAACACAGCCATTAAAAAAACAAAAATATAAACGATAATGCATGAAAACACTTCAAAGAAACCAATTTAAAGTAAAATAAAGGACTGTTGATACCCACAAGGTTGGAAGACTTACAAAAACCTCCCGTAATATTACACAGAAATCATAATTTAGATGATTTATGACAATTTATGTGATTTTAGATAGTGTTAGGGTTGTATAATCATTTGCACTCCTTAATGTGTACACGAGATATTTCTCCTGGCATACATTGTCCCTCGTCCTGCCCTGATGTGCATCTGTTTGGGTTTACTATGCGGCTAAAAATATGGGCCAGCAATCTGACAGTTGATGGATCCAAATCATCCCTGAACTATTAGAGCATCCGTCCTCCGCTGCCCTCGCCGCTGACAGATGTGACGGCGGGGAATCTGGTGACAGACGAAGCCAGCCTGACTTGTTCTTTGCTCCAGGCGGCTTGTAGTTTTTAAACATTGTAAGCAGAGCTAATAAAACGTGACAGCTTCAACAGGAGAGCGTTCACTAAATGAAAATGAACAGGGGGAAACAAAACCCATCGGATTTCTGTATATTTTACAGCAGGGGAGGTCTGAAACTTTTACTACATTCACAGCTCATCCCACTACCGCCAATTTCCTATTGAGCAGCTGACGTGATGACATTCACGCTGAAGTTTTATTATTGGGTTTCCTGTTGCATATTGGCCAGATTTGCTCTGACACATTTGCAGCTAAGCAGCCAGAGATGGATGGAGGGGAGGGTGGATGGACGGAGGTGTCAGAGCCCGTGTGAACCTCTCATTCGCTCCTTCTGAGACGCTCACCAGCAAGCGGCAGCATCCTAATGTGGTGGAAAGTCTGCTATGGCTCGTACCGCTCTAATTTATTTGTTTAAGGATATTTTTATGAGACGTCTTGTATTCTTTTCAAATATAAAAGCCACTGTAATGAAAGCTAGACAGTGATGGATTACTTCGAGTCAAAGACAGATAACATGATGTGAACATAAAAGCAGTTATCCTCCAGGGGGATTTTGTCTTATGCAGCCCTACGCTGTGTACTTTTAACTGCTGAGAGATTTGCTTTTCATTCAAAGGAAGCTCTTTATACAGCACAGTTAAAGTGTTATTAATCAGTTTAGGTAAAAAGAAATGCCTGCAGATGTGGAGTTTTGCGGACTTTTCTAGAATCAGCTCTGTCCACTCCTCAGCCACTCTGCTCTGGACCAGATCCACCTGCTGCACTAATTAGAGTCAACGCTGCTCACCTGGCTACTTATACCTGCCTCAGGCGTCCACTCTCGGCCAGAACGCCTCGTCTTGTCAGACATATTCTGCTCCTACCAGTTCCTGTGTGCTCAGCCAGTTGAACTCTTCTGCTCGGTTTGTGTCTTCGGCCCCTGCTGTCGTATCCTGTCTGCGTGCTGCACTAGTCTTCCTCTTTCCCAGTGAGTTCCAGCTGCTCGCTCGGCCCGTTCTGGTGGTTCCTCGGTCCACAGCCCCTGCTTTCTTCTCTGGTTTGCCCTGTCTTTGTCAGCAGCTCCTGGTCAGTCTGGTTCAGCTTGCCTGCATCACCTGCCAATAACTGAACTTTTAATAGCGTTCACTCTGTGTCTGGCTGATATTGGGTCCTCTGAACACTACTCAACAGAACCCACCCGCCTCTAAACATAAAGACCAGCTCCCTCAGTTGATGTTTTTAAATCTGCCTTGAAAACAAACTTTTATTCTTTGGCTTTTGACACATTAGGAGTCTGACACTACTTTTTAGTCTGATTTTAATTGTTCATCTTTTCAGCTCTTTATTTGTTTTTATCTCCATCTTGTGTCCTGCAGCACTTTGGTTAACCATATGCTTTTTTAAACTGCTATATAGATTAATATGGTTTGGTTTTATGTTGGTGAATATTCTCAGTCATCCAGGTCAGGATCAATCCAAAAACGGTTAAAAAACGTTCCAGGTGAATCTGCAGGTGAATCTAAGCTCCAATGAGACCAGCAGGTCTATAAAGCTGGGAACTCCTCACTGCTTCAGACATTTTGAACTGAGAAAGCTTCCTGGATGGGAAGAGAAATGTCTTCAGCTTCAGAAGAGAAGTCCAGTTGTTTTATTTTTTAACCTTTTTTGGAATGGTTTGGTTTTATTTATATTAATAATTGTATTTTTGTTAGATTTGACAGATTACTTAAAGTGTAAACATATGAGTGGGGCTTAATACTGTCAATTAATAAACACCCAACAGTTCTCTGGTTATGGAATATTTGCCCCTCGATATGAATCACTAATCTAACAGCTTACTGAAACAACATGGGTGGAGAAAACATTTAATACACCCCTGTCATATCTAACATGGTAGTTTAGTAGCTCAGAGGTCCAGATGCTCTCCTTTTGTGCAAGATATCTTGAGTTTCAATACGGAAGAAATCTTTTTGTGTCTTGCTGATTAGGGCCATTCATTAGAACAGTTTATATCAATATTTCTGGTTGAAAATAGTGCCTATGAGGTTTTGTTTCCATGTTTTGGGGATGAAACAGAAATCTGCATGTGGTCCCATGTTGTTGCTGCAGATTGGTCACTGAGCCGACTGCAGCCGATACCTGAACATTTTTCTGCTGTGTTTCATCAGATTTACGGTGGGTGAGAGAAGCAAAGCTAGAATAACTTTTAAAAAGCACATTTACATTTTGTCCATTTGTATTCTCCATATCCATTAACTGTCTGAAACTGAAACGAGATCACTTTGAGATAAATATGTTTCCTGTTTTCAATCAGATGGTGCTGAAGAGGCAAAGTTGGATCAAACCAAAAGCATTGAGCAACTGTGTAATATTTATTCTTTTGCTTGGCAGTTTAAAAAAATATGATGACACTCAACATAGAGTTGGTAACTTTGTCAGACTGCAGGGAGAGATCAGATTTCTTTGGCTTAAAAACTGGGGAAGCAGAACATTTGAAAAGGGGAAGAGGCGGACCATTTGCTCCAGAGTCTGTTCGCCTTTAATAACAAGAACTGAGGAGAAAACTCTGCAGCTACAGAGGAGCGACATGAGGATAGTGGAATTTCAAAAAGGTTGATTGGTTTTATCATTTTGGACTTTCAAACACTATTCACCCAGGGTCAAAAACAAGCAGGAATGTTAGCAGGGTACTGGAAAACTGGCATAGGTAGAAATATTTTACAAACTCAGTGGCATCCAGTACAGTTTGTGATGTTAACAGCTAGGACTGCTTATGAAAATGGGTTTAAACCCATTTTCAAAATATCACCGTCATATGATTTTTATTTTTTTTAGTTTCACTAAAATGTTCAAGTTCTACTTTGTGCAAATACAGCGGTAACATGAAACTGTGAACCAATGTGGCAGATAATTGCTTTTGCTGCTGATGATGTGGGTGAGTATAGTAGGCACCGCAATAAATGTTCCTCTCAGCAGGAAGTCCTACAACAAGTGACAAGTAATTTATTTATCCCTTTCTAAATATGGGGCATACTGCATGTGAAGAAATACAATTTTAAGCCTGAAAATATTGTCTCGCAGCATCCTTCATAGGAAGTCTTTTTTAACGCGGTGAATCTTTATTCTCTCGTCCAAAATAAAATCCCCCAGTTGTCAATAAAGATATGAATGATGCAAAGCATTCAAAAAATATCCTGATTTGCTCAAAATGAGCCTTTCAGGAACAGCCTCTCCACCAAAGCAGGTTGTTTCTTTGTGTTGTGTAGCAGAGGAATGATGCTCTCGCCTCCAGCTCCCACAGAGCCTAGGAGGAGAGGCGTTCCCCTCCTGGAGATTAGGATTAAAGCCTCACTAAGGCTGATTGAACACCGCAGAACAGCTCATTCTTTCTGGCTGGTTCTGTACACAACTTCTTCTGTGGGTGCGATATCTGCATGTGGTTGTAACATGTTAGCACCAAAAAAAAGGACAGAGTGTACATTAGACAGAGTCACTGGTTGCTGGGCGTCTGGGAGAGATTATTGGCAGCAAATCAAAATGAGTGTCCATTTGCATAAGCAGCTGAAGCAGAAAAGGTGTCTCAAGACGTTTTCTGGATGTGTACATTGAAAATGAACGGGTTCTGGTTAGAGTGAATGTGATAAAATACCCGCATGAGTTTGGGTTAGTTTCTGTGTGCATGCATGGCTGCAGAAATCTGGGAGTTTCCATGTGACCAGAAGACAACGAAATACGTGTTTCTGTGCATGCAGATGAGCATGTGTGGCTGGAAGTATATGTGTTTTAATAATGGTGTAATATTAGAATAAGATAATTTCAGTGCTAATGTTATGCATTGTTTTTCTCTTTCATCTCCATTAAAAGCATTCAGCGTGATGTCTGCATTCCTCATACGCTCCTGAATGTAGCTGATCACAAGGACGAGTGTTTCTCTTTGAATGCAGCCACCCAGAATCCAGCAGGATTTATTCTCCTAATGGCTCGAAACCTTGGAGCTTAAGAAAGCTGGAGGTTTCATAGTTGCTCCTTCTGGTTTTAATAGGTTATCAAAAGCTGAGCAGAGCACAAAGCAGAGCAGTAACCCCCCGCTACTGAAACCATTTTATCTCCTAATGCAAACTGGGGTCATCCTATAGAGAAGACTGAAGTGGCACCTGAATAAAAGCCCATTGAGAGTTTGGATTCATTTATAGTTGCATCATTAGCTGAAATGTAACAACTTATGCTTAAAGGGGCAGTTGTTTGGTTGTATAGGTCAAGCTTTGTATTTCTGCATAGTTTGTAACACATTTAACAGCACCAAGAAGTAGGTTTTATGTCATTTACACTGGCTTGTGTGAACAGATCGCTGCTAATTGCACAAAAACAAGTTAAAAGTAAACCTTTGAAAATAGCTTCAGATCTTGTCTTAATGGATGGCTCAGGCATTTAATCACAGCAAGTTTGTAAAATAGATTAACACAAGCATTCACACTGCTCAGGTCTTATGACTCAGTAGTTGTCTGTTGCTGCATATTTCTCATGCATACCGACTGTGAGCTGTACACTCTGGTGACATTTATCCAAACTGAATTTGCTTGTTTTTCTAATCAATGTAAGTGTATGCAAACATTTTTTCTACCTGATATGAAAGCTGAAGAATTTGAATCATCTCTAAATGCGTAGAGACTTACCTCTGTGTACTAAAATGTAATGCTTTCCACAAGAGCTACCTAAACCATCTGAGGCATGTTTGAAACTCTTATTTTGTGAGAATATTTGC
Organism: Fundulus diaphanus; assembly: GCA_037039145.1. Classification (NCBI taxonomy): domain Eukaryota; kingdom Metazoa; phylum Chordata; class Actinopteri; order Cyprinodontiformes; family Fundulidae; genus Fundulus; species Fundulus diaphanus. The sequence goes on along the minus strand of CM073134.1, from coordinate 4,562,186 downwards.
AAAGCCCCATTTCTTTAAGAAGTTCAAGATTTCCTCTATCCTGATGATACAACATCGATATGAACGTTGTGGGTGTGGTGCTGCTAAGAATCTACATTTCTAAGTGCCAAAAAGGCCCCGATCACATCAGGTAATCATTCTTAATATCAGAGCTTCTTTTTTATTGGAGGAATTGTGAATTTAAGTAAGACATTTTAAAATATGCTGGATAAACAAACATTTAGCCTTACCAAAATATATCCCTAAAAAATTAAATAAATGTATTATTAATTATTATTAATTTATTTAGCGCTAATTCACAACACGTCATCTCAAGGCTCTTTCCAAAGTCAAATTCAATCAAATCCTCCAGATTGGTCAGGAAGTTTCCTCTCTAAGGAAACCCAGCAAGTTGCATAATAACAATAATTATTATTATTATTATCTCTTCGTTTCACAACCTTGCGGTGCTCTGTGCAGGTTTATTTTATGAAATCCGATTAAAATAAAAGTTTGCAGTGTTAAAGCAACAAAATGTGAAAACATTCCAGGGGTATGAATACTTCTGCATGGTACGTCATGCTTTTTTATGAGGCTGTACTGTAAATATGAATAAAGTCCTGTTACATCATCAAAATTCACTTCTCTCAAACAAAATGTCTTAAACATTCATCAGCATGGAATGTCACTATGGCAACAACATCTACCTTCTCTGCTTTAAAGGCTCGCTTCCAACAACAAGGTGGCAAAAACAGGCGGTACCAAGAGACACAGTCATTGTGCTTGTGCATGAGAGTGCCTGGGTTTTAACAGCAACGTGCTGCTCGCTGGCCCAGAAAATCTGCACAGCGTGCTCTCTAAAAATAAAAAATAAATCAGAAAACTGTTTAACCAAAGACATAAGATCAACAACACAGGCTTTTCTTCAAAAAATGAGTATTCATTTCACAAAAATATTGAATTTGTAGTTACAAAAAGTAAAAAGATTTTAAAAATCATTCATTTAGTTGTTGTTTTATTAAAACAAATCAGATATTTGTGGAACCTTGTTTTTGCTCATGTCGCTGACGTTTTGGACACCATAACTATAGATTGAGGGTAATGGGTCCCTTATGCTCTCTTCTGTTAGACCCAACAGGTTTTATGAGATTCAAGTCAGCTACAGTAATTAAGAGCCATGAAACCCATTGATTTGGATGTCCGATGAATCATTTAACTTGGTGTTTATTGGGTCACATGTTTAGGATCATCAGCCAAAAGACCAAGGCTCCATCTCAACACCCTTAATAATAGCGTCTAGCTCCTGCTCCTTGACCTTTCATGGGCTCAACAGTAAGAACTCTATCGTGTGGAGGAAAGGAGCTTCAGACCGCTGTGCTGAATGGCGTACCGTGCACGTGACGTCACCATCTCATGAGCAACGCCCCTTGCCGCTAAGGTAGGACAAACAGTGGGAGAGCGCACGTAGCAACCAGCCATTACTCGTGTAACAGATACAACGATATGACCGACTTTTCAGCTGTTAAACTATCACAAGAGGATGTCCCAGGCGCCCAGGTTACAGGTAGAACTGTTGAAGAACATACCAACGTTCAGCTCAAACGATGGCTTGAGTGTCGAGAGCTTAGAAAGACTGGAAAACGGGCCGAGTTGATAGAACGGTAAGTCGATGTTTTTTTCCTGCTCGGCGTTCATGGCGTCATCGGCTGTTTTTTCTGTTTGTAATCACCGTCCAGGAATCGTTATATTTTGCCAATCGGTAGCTACAAAATAACTGTTTACATACCTGACGGGAGCAGGCCGGCGGGACCGCGCGCTTTGGTGGCAGAGGCAGGCGAGCGACGCCAGAGGCGACTTCGGTGCGAGGCCCACGGGAGGCACCGGGCATCGGGGGAACGGAGGGGAGAGAGGAAAGAAGATACGCCCCGGCGGCCGCGCGGCACAGTAGACCGCCCTGCCCGCACCCAAACCCCCCCCCCCGCGCACGCGTTGCGTGGATCGGAACGCTCGCCCTCCCCAACCCCCCCGCAAGCCGACTTCCGGGCCCCGCGGGTCAGGATGTTTTTTCGGGTTGAACTGTTGTGAAGGCCGACCGCACAACCCAGCGCACACATTTCTCCTTGGCAGTCTTGAATTTCGGGAAATTAATGAAGAAAACACCCTTCATATTTGGCCTATCAGCGTACCTCGAGTCGCTGTTGCACGTTCCATAACAACAATGTTTAAAAACCATGGTTAGGAGACGTCTTCAACTTGGAAAAAGCAGTCGTTTTACCGAGTAAAACCAAGGGTAACGTACAGCTCTTTTACAGCGAAAGAGCGGAGGACAACGCAAGTTTGTCCTACCACGTACCACGTGATATGACGTCACGTTCTAAAAATGGCTCGCTCGCGGTACGCCATTCAAACCGCCTTTAACTCCGACGTCATTACGTAACGGAGCCGCACAGGATGATGCGAGTCAAATCCGGGCCTACAGCCCTCCGAAAATTAACTATAAAGTGCGTGCTGTCTTCTCTCTGGACATCTTCATTATTTCATGCATGTATGAATAAATTGTAACTGCTAAGACAGTCACAATTTTCAGGTCTAACTAAAATGTTTGAGCACACTTTGGTCAAAAGTCAGAAAATAGGTTATGATATAACAGCTCCAGCAACCTAAAGCAGCCTCAAAACAGGCGTATAAAAGTCATTTTTACAAAACCATCCAATGATTTACCTGGAAGATAATATTATTAAATGTCATCTGTAAACTCCATAAATTTGTTGTTGGATTCTTTGTCAAGTTTGAATTTTTCAGTCTAAATTTAAAAACTATTGTCTACAGAAATATTTAAACAATTATTACACAATTTTAATATATGTTGCAGTGATGATGCTTCATGTTGAAGATGGGAATTTAGGACAGCATCATTTCTTTCCTGTCACTTTTTTTTCTTTGTTTTTTGGTAATGCAAACCAACAAGAGCAACTTTTACCCAGTACCAAGAAGATTCTGATCAATATGAGGAGGTTGACTAATTTTCCTCTGAGCTGAGAGGAACACTGAAAGCTTGGAGGATGGCTCAAACAAATCAGGACTTTTTTTATTGCTAACCCCTGAAACATCCAAACGAATCCTACCAAGTACAGAAAATGTGATAAGAAACGAAGTTAAAGCCATTTTTGCAGCTTTAATTTGCCTCGCTGAGGTATTTAAACTAAATTAAGCTGTGACTTCACAGCTACGAGGACCATGCAGAGATTTTCTCATGTGAACATCATAATGGAGCTATTTATTACACTGCTGTGCTCCGTATACTCAGTGAACACATTAAGTGTAAATTAAAGCTTGTGAATTCAGTGTGTGCCTTCAGAAAGAAAATCCCCATAACTGCATTTCAGAAAGACATGAGCGGATTATTATTAACCTGAACAGGTTAGTTTATTTATGTTAATTTTTTATGCTTAATATGAGGTCAAAATCATCAAGCCAGTAAATAAGTCTTTGAGTGACAAAGTATTTTATGTTTTTGTTAATAAACTCTCAAAAATCTGTCATTTATGCATGCTGACGTTTGAAATTAAGACAGAATGCCTGGAAATCCTCATATTTTAAATAGTCATCAGTCCCTCACAGGACAGGGCAATGTTGCATTTACTAGGTGAGGGTTGTTGTTATGCATTAAAGATAATTGGACCCCTCTGTGTTCTTCTTCGATGACCTGCTGTTTGTTTCTGTATGCTGGCGAGGTTATGACTGTTATTATCTCTATTTAACCATTTAGACTGTTTTGGTGACATCTGCTGCAGATGTGTCTGCCATTTTTCCTCCATAATGGAACTGGATGGCACTTAGCTTCTCTCCACACAGTGCCAAAAAGGTACTGAGCATCAATTTTGGTCCTTGAATCACCAGCCTGTTACCGCATAGCTCCTCACATTTCTCTTTTTGGAGCTATTTTCATTCAACTCAGCTGAAATCACTGGCATCTCAACAAAGAAATCAACCAAAAACTCATATTCACACATTTACTGTAATTTACACATTTCAAGGAGGAATTTTTTCACCGTATTTAAATTGGGTTTCGATTTTAGATTTGGGGGGTTGCTAAGATTTTTCTTCTACATTTCTACATTATTATCCCAGAATACAGCTTTATACGAGCAGCCAGCTTCTGCCTCTCTCAAATCTCCCTTATATACTATATATAGATGCTCTCTCGTTCCAATAGATGCACGTGGAACGAGATTCCAATACGTTTGTGAAGATAACATAACGTGTGCTGAAACAGAAGTCCTGCCGTTTGATATTTTAGCAAAGTAGTTGATTTAGCAACACATTTTTGGGAAATCCAAAGCAAAAAAAAAGATTGTAGCGCACCCAATGGTCATTGCTTCACCTGGCCGTTGTTGTTTTTCCTACTTTGAAAATGTAAAAATGATTTGAATGACGGAGAAGGAAAGGGGGAAGCGGATATGTTGGGTGTCTGTGTTTTCACCCGGGTTTGTGTTTTCAGTAAGAAAGCTCGATGTGTCTGAGTGACTTTGGGTGGCCATTATAAAGGAGGCTCCTCTTTCTCTCCCAGGGTTACATAAAAAGACGTGACACGATCAGGGACACACAGATTTCTCCAGACAGGAGACAAAAATAAACCAGGATGCTTTCTCTAACCTCAGTCTGGAATTCACTATTTCTCCCCAACCCCAATGTGAAAATCTCACATATTTTCAATTTTAAATCACTTTTTATGCTTAAATGTACCCTTTTTTTTTGCATATTGTAGTGCTTCAGAATAACTCAGAATTTCTCCCCCAGTGCTCTCGTTTTTCCTTCACCTAGTGCCTCCACCCTCTCTGTATGTAAATTACTGCAATCCAGCTGCAACCCCGGGAGATGAAAATGGAAAATCGGAATGTTTTCCATCCATTTTCGAGGCCAGAGCAAGCGGAAACATGTATGTCATTATCGCAACACTGCAGATGCTGAAAAGGGTACAAAAAGCTGACAGGCACGCTGACATGGTACTCACTGTAAACATGAGCTGGCATCCTCCCAGAATGTAATCCAGAAAGGTGTAATCGTGTGCAATCTGAAACGAGAAGGAGACCAGGTTGATGCTGTCTGTTTCAGCCTTTCTATCTGAACCTTTGATAAAAATACGTTTTGCTTCTTGATGCAATGGTTAACGTGCTAAAATGTGTTTAAAAAAATTTATTGTTTGAGCACAATTCTCACTCCAGCTACAACAAATGTTCGCGTGGATTTTGCCATCTTTACTCCAACCCCTGCTGCCTGCAGGTAAGTAAAATAATCATATCAGCTTTTGTTTGTTAGTTGTGCATTTTGCACAAAAGCTTGGTTTTAGTAAAATCAGCCAGGATGAAGGAAAGTAATCGATTACGAGAGCTTGTCATGCACACAGCTTTAATGCTGTTTTAATAGGCAGCTAAAGACTCCATGTTTCTGCTTCATGTGTCGTCTGTGCCGCTCCGAGCGCCGGCTCTAATTAGTTATTGGCAAGCAGGTCTGATAAAGGCCCAGTAAGGAGAGTGACGATTGGGGCAAGCATGAGGATGTGTGTAAAATGGATTATTCAGGCAACCTAATTCTGCTTTGTTACTCCGGTTTATCCCAAAAATCAAAGATCTTAGCTTGAAGCAGCAATCTGAACTTTAAATTATGGTGTTTTGAGAGAAAGTAAAAGAAAACATTTACTCTCACTGTAATTCATTAAAGACAAAATATTGTATACATTTTCTGTCTAAGTCAGTTATTTGTCTTTACCAGGATCTGCAACCTGCGGCTCTTTAGATACTCCGCTGTGGCTCTTAACAACTTTGACCACAAAATGCAAAAGACTTAAAGAAAAGGCTAGAATTAGGACTTTTTCTTAGGTATTCTCATGAATGGCACTAATAGGGAATGGAATATTCATTTTTTTAACCAATTTATTTTACAAAATTTTCTTTAAAACTTTGTCCCATTGCAGAACATTAAGTAAACCTAAAAACAAAAATAAGACTTTTATTCTTCAATTTAAAAATCTAAAGCAAATTTCCTATAGTAGGTATTACAAAAACAATCACTTTTGTTTCAAAGAGTCAATTTGCTTATGTGGCTCCTATGACATTTTAGTTTAGCTAGACCGAAGGTAAAAATCACACTTAGGGTTATTCTACACAATGATTTAAAATTGTGTTTGTTTAAGCTTCTTAGTTCTGTAAAAATTAACCTAAATTCAGAATTTTGGCTCCAAATATAATTTTTAAGCAGATATTGCACATAGATCAGTCTGTCAGTCTATGACAAATGCTTTTATCAACAATTGTTTATTTTTTTTAATTTTATTTTTTTTGTATTTTCATTTTTTTATTTTGTTTAGTTTCTAGCACACTTCTCTACACAGCACATTTCTTCCATTTCTAACCTCTCCATCATCAAGTATGAGAAGGTATCACCTATTGCTACAATCATTAGTAAAATAACCATCAATCACACACCATCCATGCAGCAATGCACCTATGCAGCAATTCATGAAAAAACAAAAAGAATATTGCCTGCATATAACTTACCAAAAATGGATATAATTTCTAATGGGCCATCAATCATCAAATGAACAGAACTAAACCCTTAAACTTATCACTGTACGTAATGAATCTGCCATCTACGGTACCGCTTCTGTAACGTTCCTGGCACTGGAGCTGATACACAATTCAGCACACCTGCTCCACTCCTCTCGTTTCTGCAATTAGTCCTCACTGGTTCCACCTGTCTCACCTCCATATATACCCAGTCCAGATCAGCCTCCAGTGCCAGATTGTCTCAAGCCAAACCCTTGTTACTTTCCAGCGTTCCTGAAACCTGCCAGCTTTACCGTTATCCGACCTGATTCCACCACCGTTTTCCGAGCCTGCCAGACCCCTGAATTGTTCCTGTTCGCCCGCCTGTGTGCCCGACCTGATCAGCTTTCTGACCACCGATTCTGTCTCTGCCCTGGATAGCCTGCTTGTGTACCGGACCCCCGCTCAGTTTAAGTTTTCGAATCTGCCTGACCCCTTTTGCATCTCTGCCCACCAGTTAACAGACCTTGGAACGGACCTGGATTTCCCTGCTGGATTGCCCCTGTTTGCCTGCCGCTCAACGGCCTCACATTACTGTCCGCCGTCGGACCTCCGCCCCGGACCTGAACCGGACCCGAGCTCTGAATCCCTCTACCAGGGGGTTTCCAGTTGGAGAGCTGCCTGCTGTGCGCTCCCCGTGCCGCGCTGCCTGCGCGTTTTCCCCGATACGCTCAGAGCTCGAGTAAATAAAGCACTTAAAGGCTCATACCTGTTTGTGTGCATATTGGGTCCTTATTCCTGTACGTTACAGTACAATCTGGCCACAAGTTGCACCATTCCCATCTCGTCACAGAACCCGTCGATCTTCTCATTGGAGGTAATCATAGAGAGAGCCTAACCTTTATGATTATTAACTCCCCTCAGGTTCCAGTCGTCCTGGGCAGCTCTTGGCTGAGGAAACACAACCCCCTCATAGACTGGCGTAAGGGGGAGGTCACTGGTTGGGCTTCTTCTTGCTCTGTCTCCTGTTTAAGGTCTGCCCTACCTCTCCGGTCGCCTCAAAGAGAGCCGGATGAGATTTACCCCGACCTGTCCAAAGTTCCCTCCGACTACCACGACCTCAGAGAGGTATTTAATAAAGCTAAAGCCACCAGTCTACCTCCGCACCGTCCTTACGACTGCTGCATTGAGCTGCTTCCTGGGACTGCCCCTCCCAGAGGTCGCCTTTATTCCCTGTCTATCCCTGAGTCCGAGGCCATGCAGAGGTACATCGATGACTCTCTCAGGGCTGGCATTATCCGTCCTTCTTCCTCACCTGCTGGGGCAGGTTTTTTCTTTGTGGGTAAGAAGGACGGCTCACTCCGTCCCTGCATTGATTACAGGGGGTTGAATGACATTTCGGTGAAGAATCGCTACCCCATTCCCTTAATGAATACAGCCTTCGACCAGGTCAGGGGGGCCAAGCTGTTTACCAAATTGGACCTCAGAAACGCTTACCACCTGGTTCAAATCAGGGAGGGGGATGAGTGGAAAACGGCCTTTAACACTCCCACGGGTCACTATGAATACCTGGTTATGCCGTTCGGGCTCACCAATGCCCCAGCCGTCTTCCAGAACCTCGTGAACGAAGTGCTTAGGGATATGATTGGGAGGTTCGTCTTTGTCTACCTCGATGACATCTTGATTTATTCAGAAGACCTCACGACCCATAAACAGCACGTACGTTCAGTCCTGCTTGGCCTGTTACAGAACCAGTTATATGTTAAGGCGGAAAAATGTGAATTTCATGTGTCCTCCACTAGTTTTCTTGGGTTTATCCTTGCTCCTGGTCAGATGGCCATGGATCCCGCCAAGGTCCGTTCAGTTATTGAGTGGCCCACACCTGCTGACCGGAGACAACTCCAGAGGTTTCTGGGGTTTGCCAACTTTTATCGACGTTTTATTAGGAATTATAGCCAAGTGGCATCTCCGCTCCACGCTCTGACTTCTGTAAAGACAAGGTTCGCCTGGAACGACCAGGCAGATAAAGCTTTTCGGCGGCTAAAACGCCTGTTTACCTCAGCCCCAGTACTGGTCGCCCCTGACCCTGAGAAACAGTTCATCGTGGAGGTTGATGCCTCTAGTTCTGGAGTAGGAGCAGTACTCAGCCAGAAAGTTGAACAGGGTCGGTTACACCCTTGCGCTTACTTCTCCAGAAAGTTATCTCCGGCAGAGCGCAACTACGACGTCGGAGACCAGGAGCTCTTGGCAGTCCAGTTGGCTCTGGAGGAGTGGAGGCACTGGCTGGAGGGGTCCAAACTTCCCTTCCTGGTGTGGACAGATCACAGGAATCTGGAGTATTTAAGGACAGCTAAGAGACTCAATCCTCGTCAAGCTAGATGGGCTCTTTTCTTCAGCCGTTTCAGTTTTTCCCTGTCTTTCAGGCCTGGCTCCAAGAACCTCAAGCCCGATGCTCTGTCCCGTATGTTTGAGGCAGAGAAGGAAGTCCCTGAGCAGACGCAGGGATACATCCTCCCTGAGTCGGTCAGATGTGCGGTTACCCGGATCGGGTTGGAAACAGAGGTCAGGAAAGCCCTCAATGGGGTACGTGTCCCCGAGGCTTGCCCCAAGAAGAGACTTTTCGTCCCTGACCCACTAAGAGGCAGGGTCCTCGAGTTCTGCCACAGCTCCCGTTTGTACTGTCACCCGGGCATCACCAAGACGCTACACATTGTACGCACCCAGTTCTGGTGGCCCACGCTGTCTAGGGACGTTAAGGAGTTTGTCTTGGCCTGTACCCACTGCAACCAGGGAAAGGTCTCACGAAAACCCCTGTCCGGTCTCCTCCGACCCCTGCCTGTTCCCTCCCGGCCGTGGTCCAGTCTGTCTATGGACTTTGTCACGGGCCTGCCTGTTTCCGAGGGCAACTCGGTCATCCTGACCATTGTAGACCGCTTCTCAAAGATGGTCCACTTGGTTCCCTTACCAAAACTCCCTTCGGCCAAGCAGATGGGCTTCATTCTGGCGAAGGAAGTGTTTCGGCTTCACGGGTTGCCCTCCGACATAGTTTCGGACAGCGGACCCCAGTTTGTGGCCCGTTACTGGCAAGAGTTCTGTGCCATGCTGGGAATCTCAGTTAGCCTCTCCTCTGGTTTCCATCCTCAGACTGACGGCTAGACGGAGAGGCTCAACCAAGAGGTGGAGGCTAAGCTCCGCCTGATCTGTGGGTCCGACTCCACCAAGTGGGCCAGTAACCTCCCTTGGGTGGAGCACGCCATCAATTCAACGCCCTCCAGCTCAACCGGGCTCTCCCCTTTTTACATTGTGTATGGGTTTCAACCACCGGTGTTTACCGTTGAGGAGAGAGAGGCCAGGGTTCCCTCGGCCCATTTGTCCGCCCTAAGGTGTCAGCGAGCCTGGAGGAGGGCTAGAAGGGCCCTTCTCACCTCCTCCCAGTCCCAGGCGCGGGCTGCCAACCGCCGGCGGATCCCAGCCCCTCAGTATACACCCGGGGATAAAGTCTGGCTTTCTACCAGGAACCTTCCGCTTAAGGTGGATTGCAAGAAGCTGGCTCCTCGATTTGTTGGTCCCTTTCCTGTCTCCAAGGTAGTGAACCCGGTGGCGGTCCGTCTCCGCCTGCCTCCGTCTATGAGGGTTCATCCTACCTTCCATGTGTCCCAAGTTAAGCCCTTCAAGACTTCCTGCCTGTTGCCCGCCTCCACGCCCCCACCTCCCACCCGGCTCGTTGATGGTTTTCCTGCCTACACGGTGAGGCGCATTCTCAGGTCCAGAAGGTGGGGCCGAGGTACTCAGTATCTCATCGATTGGGAAGGTTATGGCCCAGAGGAGCGTCAATGGGTCTCGTCCCGGAACATATTTGATAAGTCCCTCATTAGGGACTTCCACAGAGCCCATCCAGACCAGCCTAGGGCGTCTGGAATCCGCCCTTAAGGGGGGGGGGGGGGCTCTGTAACGTTCTTGGCACTGGAGCTGATACACAATTCAGCACACCTGCTCCACTCCTCTCGTTTCTGCAATTAGTCCTCACTGGTTCCACCTGTTTCACCTCCATATATACCCAGTCCAGATCAGCCCCCAGTGCCAGATTGTCTCAAGCCAAACCCTTGTTACTTTCCAGCGTTCCTGAAACCTGCCAGCTTTACCGTTATCCGACCTGATTCCACCACCGTTTTCCGAGCCTGCCAGACCCCTGAATTGTTCCTGTTCGCCCGCCTGTGTGCCCGACCTGATCAGCTTTCTGACCACCGATTCTGTCTCTGCCCTGGATAGCCTGCTTGTGTACCGGACCCCCGCTCAGTTTAAGTTTTCGAATCTGCCTGACCCCTTTTGCATCTCTGCCCACCAGTTAACAGACCTTGGAACGGACCTGGATTTCCCTGCTGTATTGCCCCTGTTTGCCTGCCGCTCAACGGCCTCACATTACTGTCCGCCGTTGGACCTCCGCCCCGGACCTGAACCGGACCCGAGCTCTGAATCCCTCTACCAGGGGGTTTCCAGTTGGAGAGCTGCCTGCTGTGCGCTCCCCGTGCCGCGCTGCCTGCGCGTTTTCCCCGATACGCTCAGAGCTCGAGTAAATAAAGCACTTAAAGACTCATACCTGTTTGTGTGCATATTGGGTCCTTATTCCTGTACGTTACAGCTTCCATTTTTTTGAACTTTGCTGAAATAAATAAACTTTTGACTGATTTCCTCGTTGTTTTTTTAGATGCACCTGTGTGAAAGATGAATGAGACCAACATCAAGGTCTCTGGCATCAACTCAACCCACCATGTTTGGGGGAACAGAGATCCTGAGTGCAGGACAAGTTCACCACAGAGAGGGAAGGATGGACAGGACACCTGGACCAGAACCTCCTTCCCTCAGGGAGTTTTGTTCCCAACAGCAGTCCAGGGATGGCGGTGGTGGAGGTGGTGGTACAATTGTCCAGGGATGAAGAGTCATCAGCAGAACAAGTAATGACAATGCTCTTTTCTTTGCAAACTAATTTCCTTCAGAGCCAAAAAAAAAAAAACACAGAGCCTAGATGGCCTTCTGTTTATAACAAAACAAGCCTCCACCAAGCTTATGCAGCACACATGCTGCCAAATGGCCATTTAGCACTGAAACCATCTCCTCTTCCAGGTTTATAGTCGGCTTGTCAGCTCCTGGCTGTGCCCTCCTGGCGGCAGAAGCCTTAAAGCAGAAACACCTAAAAACTCAGGGGAGAGAGGGATCTGGTGACATGCAGGCACTGAAGCATGTAACAGACACATTGCAGATGGAGTGTGGATGGGTCTCCCAGTCCCAAAACGTAACATCAAGGGCCACAAAGGAGTGACAATGGAAGAAGTAAAACAAAAGTCTCCACACAGCAGTCAACAAAATCTATGGAGAGAGCTTGAGCTTCAAACTGCAGCCAAAGAAATCTAAGGATTTAAAGCAGGGATCACCAACCTTTTAGAAGTTGAGAGCTACTTCACTGCTACCGTGTCATACGAAGGCCTACCTGTACTGACCTTTTTAATGCATTTATCATTTTAAATCTATGTAAGTACAAGTATGGTTGAGGGCGCCACATATGGTCCTCGAGGGCTACCTGGTGCCCGCGGGCCCCATGTTGGTGACCCCTGATTTAAAGTTTCAATGAAGAGGGGTGGGCCAATATCCCTCTGGAGATTTGTGCAAACCTTCTAATCAACTAAAATAAATGTTTTACAGCTCTGTTAGGTGATTTGTTTATGTGCCAATGGCTTAATAATGTTCAGTATTTTTTCCCCATCAAAAGGAAGCAACCATAAAATGCTTTTTTTTCTAATTCAACAGTTTCAAACAATTACTGATCCTTTCTTTTACTTTTTCTTGTTTTAATGTAAAGCACTTTTGTCACCCATGCAGTTTTTAAAATGTGCTCTAGAAATAAAGCTGATTGATTGATTGATTGATTGATTGATTGATTGATTGATTGATTGATTGATTGATTGATTGATTGATTGATTGATTGATTGATTCCCTTAGCTCTTAGCAGTAATGATTTTATGGGATTCTTCATAAATAAAATTGATGCCATTTAAAATAATTGGCATCCTCCCAAACATGATTACCTCATCCCCAGTAAGTGAGGCAGCATTGGAGGAATCTTTAGAACCTGCACAGTGTCTGAACTGTTTAGAAGCAGTAGAGCTTTCTGAGCTATCTAAAATCTTAGCTTCATCTAAACCTTCTACCTGTATGTTAGACCCAATCCCAACCAAGTTGTTTAAGGAGATATTCCCTTTGATCAGTGGTCCTATTTTAGACATGATTAATCTATCCTTAGTAAATGGATATGTACCACAGGTTTTTAAAGTAGCTGTTATTAAACCTTTACTTAAGAAACCTTCTCTTGATCAAGATGAGCTAGTAAACTACAGACCTATATCTAATCTTCTTTTCTTATCTAAAATTCTTGAGAAAGTAGTTGCTAATCAACTTTGTGAACATTTACAAAGTAATGACCTACTTGAGGAGTTTCAGTCAGGCTTTAGAGCTCATCATAGCACTGAAACAGCTCTGGTGAAGGTCACTAATGACATTCTCATGGCCTCAGATAATGGACTTGTGTCTATACTTGTCCTGTTAGATCTCAGTGCTGCATTTGACACAGTTGATCACAATATTCTCCTACAAAGACTTGAACATACTGTAGGGATTAAGGGGAAAGCATTAGGCTGTTTTAAATCTTATCTGTTGGACAGATTCCAGTTTGTTCATGTTAATAATAAATCTTCCTCAAACTCTAGGGTCACCTGTGGAGTACCACAGGGTTCGGTGCTTGGACCAATTCTCTTTACTATATATATGCTTCCGATCGGAAAAATTATCAGACAGCATGGGATTAATTTCCACTGTTATGCTGATGACACTCAGCTATATTTATCCATAAATCCTGATGAATCAAATCAATTACTTCGACTGCAGTCATGTCTTGATGACTTTAAATTTCCTGCATCTAAATTCTGACAAGACCGAAGTTGTAATCTTTGGGCCAGAGTCCTCAAAAAATAAACGTCTTAACCAATCACTTAATCTGGATGGCATTAACTTGGCCTCTGGTAATAAAGTAAAAAATCTTGGTGTTATTTTTGACCAAGACATGTCATTTAAATCTCATATTAAACAGGTTTCCAGAGTTTCCTTTTTTCACCTCCGGAATATCGCCAAAATTAGAAACATTCTGTCCAGGAGTGATGCTGAAAAACTAGTCCATGCATTTGTTACTTCAAGGCTGGACTATTGTAATTCTTTACTATCAGGAAGTCCACAAAATGCAGTTCAAAGCCTTCAGCTGATCCAAAATGCTGCAGCCAGAGTTCTGATGAAAATCAACAAGCGGGATCATATTTCTCCAATTTTAGCTTCCCTTCATTGGCTTCCTGTTAAAGTAAGTAAAGAATTTAAAATTCTTCTTCTAATGTATAAACCCCTTAATAATCAAGCTCCATCATATATCAGAGCTCTGATTACCCCATATGTTCCTAACAGAGCGCTTCGCTCTCAGACTGCAGGTCTGCTGGTGGTTCCTAGAGTCTCTAAAAGTAGAATGGGAGGCAGATCCTTTAGCTATCAGGCTCCTCTCCTGTGGAACCAACACCCAGTTTTGGTCCGTGAGGCAGACACCCTGTCTACTTTTAAGACTAATCTTAAAACTTTCCTTTTTGACAAAGCTTATAGTTAGAGTGGCTCATGTTACTCTGAGCTACCTTTATAGTTTTACTGCTATAGGCTTAGGCTACTGGAGGACATCAGGATCTAATTTTATCACTCTATAGAGTTCTACTGTTCTTCAATTATGCATTACGTTTTGTCATTTCTGCTTTAACTTTCTGTTCTCTCTCTTTTATCTTCATAGTAGGTACACCTGGTCTGGCATTCTGTTAACTGTGAAATCATCCAAAGAAGACGGCTCACCCGCTATTACCATCTAATGTAGAACAGATTACTGGATCAATGTGTGCTTCTGTGCTTTTTTTGTCTCTCTTGTTGTGTCTCTGCTCTGTCTTCTGTAACCCCCAGTCGGTCGAGGCAGATGACCGTTCATACTGAGCCCGGTTCTGCTAGAGGTTTTCCTTCCCGTTAATGGGGAGTTTTTCTTCCCACTGTCGCTTCATGCTTGCTCAGTATGAGGGATTGCTGCAAAGCCATGGACAATGCAGACGACTCTCCCTGTGGCTCTACGCTTCTCCAGGAGTGAATGCTGCTTGTCGGGACTTTGATGCAATCAACTGGTTCCCTTATATAGTACATTTTTGACCAATCTGTATAATCTGACCCAATCTGCATAATCTGATTGAATTTAACTTTGTAAAGTGCCTTGAGATGACATGTTTCATGAATTGGCGCTATATAAATAAAATTGAATTGAATTGAATTGAATTGATTGATCGATTGATCGATCGATTGATTGGTTCTGTTTAAGGCCTTGTGCACACGTATCCGTGAAAAGTTTTCATCCGCACAAACCCCTGTAACTTTGCCACTGACTGTTGCTTTAAACATGCCAGACGTATGGAGGGCAGTGTACCGGAAAGCTAAGACCTGTGTCAGCCAGCCAGAGTCCTTCAAAATAAAGGCAGTGTTGAGCAGCATTGTGCCTGTGCAAAACAGCTGACCTTCAAGCGTTTTTTTTTCCTTTGCACCTCACCGTTTTGGAGCAGCTGGACAAAAAGTGTCTGAACCTGCGGAAATGCTGCGTGGTGCCGAGGTAACGGCAGTTGGAAGTAAACCACTGGAGATGCCGTAGGTTAGTGAATCTGTCCAGTTTGATTAGACCCATATTGTTAACAGTTAAATCACAACAATTCATCGCCTCTCTGACAGCGTTCATTTTTTACTCCACTTTATGGCCGAGTCTATAACAAATGGCCGCCCATGTGACGTCAGCGCCGCATGACGCACCAGACCCTAAAACTCCATCCTGTCATGTACACTCGCAGGCTCAAAAACTGAATTTTGGCCGGAGTTTTCAGAATCATTTGTTTTTAGGGATGTAAAACGGTGTTTACGTGTGGATGAAAGCATAACCGCATAAACATCTATCCGTTTTCCAGATATCCGGCTACATGTGGACTAGGCCAAAGTCTTTTCCTGCTACCTTGTGAATGTTTGGTTTGCCTTTGCCTGCATGAGCCGTTATTTCAGGCCTCCTGTATTTCAGTCAAGTCTTTTGTGACAGATCAAAATATCTGAACTAATTATGGAGATAAGATCAACTGGATGTCAATGAATATGTGTGAAATCCTCTAAGGTGTAAAAAAAAAGAAAAACAACCTTCACAATCTTTATCTGTATGGCAAGAAATCGTTTAGCTATTCAAGTGATCCTTTAGGAAATGGTGTTGGTTCATTAATGTTTCTCGATTTAACTCGATTTGTCCCAATTCATGTAAAAAAAACTCCATGGGGAAATTTAGAAGCAGATAAGTTTGATCACAGATGCATAATCTGTGTTTATTATGTGATTCCATGTGACGTGCTGACCTAAGAAGTGAAGATAATAGTGACTAATGGACCGCACTGGACAGACTGCGCTGAAGAAGAATAGCTTCACAACCAAGGTGGCCGACCAATCAGTGTTCCTTTAAACAAGTCAACAGTAGTTCAGTCATTGACTTTTAAGTAAAATCAGGAGAGCCAATGCTGAGACGGTCCAATTGTTTACTGATTGGTCAGGTGTTGTCGCACCTTTGACCCAGCTATCGAGTCAGTAAGGAGGTGTGAAATCACTCCATCCATCATTCATTCATTGATCCAAACATCCATAATTCATCCATCCATTGATCTTTTTGCTTCAGAAAACATTGAAATTAACTGAATTTATCTCACTGAGTGCTTTACTTCCAAACTAAATGTTCTTCAGGCGGATTCAGTAACATTTGTAACATTCAGTAACTGTTTTTCTTGGTTTGTTTTCTTTTAACTATCTAACTTTTTGTGTGTCTGTTTGTCGCTGCTTCTTGGCCCCAACCCCCTTGAAAAAGAGGTTTTTAATCTTTTGGGGACCATAACCTGATTAAATAAAGGTTAAATTAAAATAATTCATCATCCGTCCGTTCTTACATACATACCTTACAGGACTTAACGATGATGACTCCTGAGTTTTTGTAGTTTTTCTTCTTTTTCTGTTTCTTGGGGTTGATGCAGTCAAACTCCACCTGAGGAGTGAAAGAAATGTGAGAGGAAATGCCAGGAGAGGAAGGAAAAGATTCAGAAAAAGAGGAGAAATTTAAAAAGTGAAAGAGGACAGGTGACAGCAGAGTTGAAAAGAGGAGACAGGGATCTGACTGAGAGGCTGTAACTCGGGTCGGCACGTCTCCAGATGCTGCAGCCTCGTCTGGACGGGCAAACTTACAGGAATATTATAGGCCGACAGTACTGTCTGCTGCTGCAACAGCTTTATAAGGCCACCTAGGTCTATGAAGAAAATTATTTCTTAGTTCAACTGATGAAGGTGAAATAAAAATGATGAGCAGGACCACCTTTACTACGGGGAAAAAAGTCCTAGAGACACACTTAAAACGTGCGTCTTTGATCAAAGAAATCACTTGAGACACACATGGCAGGTAGCTCTAAACGCTCTGTCATGTTACTCCAGCTCAGCGAAAGGCTGTTTTACATCTCAAAAGCACTTCTCATTTTTCTAACTTTGCTGCCTCTCAATCCAACACCTCTCTGTCCTGCCTGTGTCACTATTTACTTGTTATTTTACCCCCCCCCCCCCACACACACACACACACACACACACACACACATCATTATCACACATGAAGGGAGTCAGTGGGAGGCTGCTTTGACACATTCACACACAGAAAACACAGGGAGCTGCTAATGAATGAACCGAGCTCTGATCTGTAGCTGACCAGAAGCAGGAGGAGCGAGAGAGAACTTGCATCTTTGAGCAGGACTGATTAGCAAAAGATGTGAGTAAATTGATTTTGGTTCGGTTTAGGCAGTGAGATGCAGAGGTCAGTGCAGAACCTAATGAATAGGTAACAGCATAATTCATGCAAATTGCTTTTCTAGTCTGTGTCTAAATCTTTTGAGACGTTATCACAGGCAGTTGTTCCTCGTGGCTGAGTATGAATCTTCATCGGGATGCAAGGGGCTTAAGTTACGGCTGCATGCAAAATTATTCATACCACAGTTACTACCACTGAGTTTAGTCTCTTTTATTACAGATTTCTGGGTCTGATAAACACAAAGCAGTGCATAATTGTAAGGTAACAAATAAAGGATGTGTTTTTAATTTCTTTAAAAAGATAAATAAAGTGAGGCGCTCATTTGTATTTAGCGCCCCAATACTCAGCTCACACTCTGTTAGAAATAGTCCGTGAACATCACTTTCCAACCCTTGTCACTTATTCTCAGTCGTATTTAGGTCTGGACTTTGACTAGGCCGTTTTAAAATGTGAATCTGCTTTGATCTAAACCATCCGTGGCAGCTCTGGATGCATGTATAGGGTCGTTGTCCTGCTGGAAGGCAAACCTTCACCATATTCTCAAGCTGACTTCTGAAGAGAATTGCTTATGCAGGACTTTTCAGGACTCATCAGCGTAAATGGGGTTGACTATATTTGCATGCCAGACGTTTCAGATTTTTAACTGCAAAGAAACTCAAACTCGTAATTTTTTTTACTTCCCATCCATCCATCCATCCATCCATCCATCCATCCATCCATCCATCCATCCATTCATCCATCCATCCATCCATATCTCCTTATGTGATTCTGTCCAATGCATCTAAGTGGAAACATTTCTTCATTACTCTCCATACATTTAAAAAGGAGAATCACATCATTTGGGAATTTAATTTCTGCGCCGTGTGAAAAGGTCAACGTTCATCCTCCACCTGGTGTTAACGAGAGCAAAATATCGGTGCTTTCAAGCAGCCTTATGTCTTTATGCCTGAAGGGGATTCTGATCATCTTTGTTATTTCTCCACTTTTAATCAAAGCCAGGGAACAACCTACTGTTGGGCAGAAGCCTGCTTGATGATCAAATGTAAAAATGTTGATGTTATGCTTAAGGTTTCCCATGTGTGGACCCTGGACAGAAAATGAGTGAACTGCAGCTTAGAATTGTAGACATAATTCAAACAATCACTTTCAAAGACTGCGAGAAAGGCACTCTGCCTGAAAAACAAACAAAAATATTGGATGGTTTAAGACTTTTGCGCAGAATTTTAACTTGACAGGATAACGGCGGTTTCAGACCGTCTCAAGTGCAACCAAGGGAGGATTTCAGAGATGCTCAAGGACATTGCAGACATGTGAGACAAACACACCAAAAATAATATCAGTGTTTACCTCCACTGAGTTCTGCGCTTCGCTCATCTTGGAAACTGTGGTCTGGAACTCTCCAATGAAGTCATGGCCTCCATCATTATCGTAATCATAACACAGCACCTGTCAGCGAGCAGAAATCAGGAGATCAGCCTGGAGAAACGCCTTCGTTTAGTTCCACTTTAATTCTTTTCCACACACAACAACAAACTTGTTCACTAAGCTCCAGGAAGTTTCTCCATTTTATTTAAAGTTAAAGATGAATATATGCTGCGTCCTTTGAGTTTGAAATAATTCCAAAATAATACGCAATAAAGTTTTTTGCCTGCATATAAAGCGGAGCACTATAGCAAAAGCAGCAACGCTCCACTTCTGAAAATAAATCTGTTGGGCTCTCTTTGGCAGTAAGAAAGCAATTGTTAGTGCTACGCAGCCAGACAGGACACACACACACACACACAAAGAAGATGGATATATGTTTGTTTTATTATTTACGGTCAAAATAGACGAGGCCCCTTTAATTAATAAATGCGGGGAATGATTATAACAGATAAATCGACCAAATGATTAAAGAAGTGCCTTTTCAGGCAAGGACGGACCAACCTTAATGCTTCTCTCCACATCTCCATTGCAGAGAGAAATCAGAGGCACAGTGAAAGGTTTCCACACCGGGTCTAACGTGTTCTTTATCACCTGCGGTCACAGAAATGACATCACAAAAAGTCAAATAGTAGCAAATATCAGGTGCTGCTGTACAGAAGAATAAATAAACATGAGATTCTGATAACTGTTAAAACCTTCCATAAGGAAAATAAGTAATGGAGCATTTTAAGAGGGCCGGCGGAGCCCACACCTATTTTAGAGCCTCTCGTGAGAAATGTGGAGCAACATTGTGTCACTGCGTCAAAAGGTTCAAACATAATCATGAAAACAAATCATTAATTAAACGTGTTGACCAACAGATTTATGTGAGATGAGTTGTGGTTCATTTCGATCAATGCACTCGTTGGAAGCAGTGAACTACGAGTGTACAACTTTTACCAACAAATGGAACTGAAAAATTACAGATTAATTCAGGATAGGTTTCAGTTAAGGCAGGCGTGTCCGAAGTGTGGCCTCTTTAATTATTATGTGCAACCCCCCCCCCCCCCCAACTCAATCTGAAGAAAGAATTGGCCCAGGAAGGGTGGCTGGTGCAAATGGAAATGTATTTATTATTACAGGCAGGATAAAACCTTATTGAAAATCTTAGGTACGACACAGGGTGTTTGTCTTTTGATAACCACATTTAATTCCTCTTTAAATTCATAAGTAAATAAGACCACATCTATCTGATGACTTTTACTCAAATGCCGACCTTGGTGCATCAAAGTCTGCCTTGAATGCATGTATTAAAACTGGCTAAATACAGCAAATGTTCTCAAAGAAATACCGACCCAAATCATGTTCTCACACAGCTAGAGCAGAAAGAATAATTTTTTTTATCAATCAAATTCAAAGTGACCATCTTTCAGGGCAGGAAATGAGTGAAGCCCTTTTTTAACTTACAAATCCCTTTCCTACAGAAAATAAGACAATTTCTTTTTTTTAATTAAAATGATAAAATTTTATAGGGCAGGTGAAAAAAATCACAACATATTTTTGGGGTTATTTTCTTTTGTTATTTTGTCTGTTTGGCCCTCAAGTACTTTTGACATGACAACTTCGGCCCAGGTGCTGAAAAGTTTGGTCACCCCTGAGTTAAGGAGTTATTCTGTGATCGAATCTTCTGGTTCAGAAAAGAGGAGGCTCTCTACACGCGATGTTCTGCTCAGTTTCACTGCTCCTGTTTTGTTGGTCTGCCCTTTCTGTTGTTTCCCGCGTTTCTCTTTAAAAGCCCCCTGATATCTTCCTGCAAACAGCCGAGACCTCAGCGATTGCTGGATCTTCTTTAGCCCCAGCGTTGACTGCGACACCTGCAGAGGTGCCGAAACGACTCACATTCTTTATTTAAGTCAAAATTAAAGATAACTATGTAAGAAAAGACTGATAAAAATAGAAGTGCTAGCCTATTTGAACTTCTTTACTTGAGTAAAAGACAAAAAGTAAAGGTTCTGGTTCTGAAATGTACTTATGGACAAATGCCAAAGGTTAGAAAAAATAACAAATTTCACCTTGATTTATACAAAAAAACTCTTTTAATAACTATGAAAAATTCAGAGGAAATTTGATCGTTTTCCATGTTTCCTCACAACCTGCCCTAAAACTACACGTTTATGTGTAAGTATTTTTTTCAGATTTAAACAGCGCATTGACTGTGAATCATTCTTGAAGCCGATAACATTGAGGAGTTCTCCTGAGTGAGAGCCTGGATGGAGAATGCTGGCTTTTTTGCATTAACGTTTCATCCTTTGCACTGTTAATGTTTTCCTCTGTACCTCAAACTGCTGCCGCTGGACGCCTTATCTCTGCACAGTTAACTTTCCCTCCGGTTTGTTACAACTTTTATATGATGTCATTGTCTACATGTTTAAAAGTAACGCATCACTTTTAAGATTGTAAGAAGTGGAAAGTACAGATATTTGTGTTTTCATGTTGGGAGTAGAAGTATAAAGTAATCAGAAATATAAATACTTATGTTAAGTACAGATACCTGAAAAAGACACCAAAGCAGTTTCTGTACCTGGTTACCTCCCGTCTCTGTAATTAACTGCACATGCCTAGAGTTTTGTTTGGTTTTTTTACCCTCCAAGGTATAAAACTTTGTTTTGGCTTAATGCTTATCCATAAAATACTGACGTTTGAATAGCTAATAAAGCTAGCATGTTTTATTGTGAGAGAGGTTTGCTGCAGTGTCTCTGTACATTCAGCTTTTCAATTAATAACAAGGTCAAACTCACTGTCCAGTCCCATGGACAGCAGCACCCCAGAGGTCCAAAATAAATTAAACTGGAAGACTGCTGATGTTCAAGACTTAGACACGCTTAGCCCTTGTGACTGTTTCAAGTTAAAAAAAAAACTTTTTGATAAAGTAAAATGTGTTTAACATAAGAGGGAAGTCAGCACATCCCCTAAAGGTTCAGTCTTATTCATTAACTCTTAGAGGAGCTATAAGTAAGATATTTACTGTAAAATCAACCTAAATCATTCTCATTTGTCACCCAGGATGGATGTAACATTTCCTATAAAATCGTTCCTCTCCATCAACAATGTCTTAGTTTTTCTCCTTTTTGAACGCGCAGTTATCTCAGATGGATGTTGCTTAAAACATCCGAGATCAAATGAGACATCCAAGATGATTTCATCCGGCTAATCATGATCCGGCTAATTGGGTTCTTCGAACACACCTGTTGTTTATGATTAGTATGGCTGGATTGATATATCTGAGATAACTGCGCGTTCATGCGTTTGTTTAAAAGGGGAAATGTATCGATAGTAGAAACATTGATCAGCAACGCTGCTATTGGCTGTTCAGCATGGCCAAAGAACGCCCACAGTTTTTCTCCCAAGCAGAACAAGAGCTTTTAATGGAAGGTTATGCCGAATTTGAGTCATTAATTAAAACGACAGGGAACACCTCAAAGTCTGCTAAAGCCAGGAGAGAGGGCTGGCAAAAAGCAGCAGACAAATTAAATGTGTAAATGCTGTCCATGTTAGATGTTTCTATCACTTTCTACAGTATGTATTTTTGCATTTTAATAATTTCATATTTACTTTGTTCTTTTATGTCAGAGACTCCACGGGAGCCACTAGAACATGGGGAAAAAAGTGAAGTACAAGAATATTCTACAAAATGGTAGCCTTTAATTATTATACTATATTTTAAAAAGCCACTTTTTCCTCTTTTTAAAGGCCACTGTTAAATGATGTGTTTGTCTGTTTATAGCAGCCACCAAGAAAAAGGCTGAAAAAAAACAGGTTCTTTTTACTTTTGTTGCATGAGGCATGTTTCACCCTTTCTTTTTCTTTCACAAAATGACACAGGGTGCCATCCGTTCCCTATATAAACGGCATCTTCAACAAAAAAATGTAGTATTTTGACCTGAAAAAACACAAATTAAGAGGAGAAATTGAACTCCACAACTTGAAAAAGAGGAAAAATTGCACTAGAGATCGAGTTGCTTCAAAAGGACCCTCAGAGTAAGTTCTAATACACCATTTGACAGTAGTATTGCTGACTTTACATAACTATCTCTCAAAAGATGACTTGCTGGCTTTTCTTTATAAAAAATGTTTAAATAAAACGACAGGAACTAAGCATTGTTTGTTTTGTCTTTTATTAAACATTAAATAATTGTGTTCCACAATTCTGTCCCGTCCTCTGCCACTAGGTGGTCCAAGTGCACTGGCTGGACAAACTTCCCTATCTCCTCCGCTTATAAAGCTGCGATCTAATCTTGTTTACATGAAATAAACCTGCTCGCGGGCAGGCTTAAGCTGGCGCACATGTTGCTATGACAGCAAGTCCAGGATGAGTTTCGAAGAACCAAACGATCCAAGATCATACCAAATCGTCAACAGTCAAATCCAGCTAACAGAGTTAGCGACGTACGAAGAACGGACCCCTGGTCAGTAACAAATTCAAAGAGAAAGACACAAAAACCCTTAACTAGGATTACCAACCGGGGAACCACAGAATGTAAAAACCAACTATCATGATGTTAATAGTTCCCTAAGCTGTGCAAAAAGCCACTCCTGATTTTATATTTTACTTCCATGCAGGTTTAGATTAAGACTGCATCAAAATTTTCTGATAACGATTTTTTTTACACTGCAGCACTTTAAATGCGGTAAATATAGAAGTGACTGGAGTTTTAGTCGGATAAGATCATTTCACAAAAGTAAAATCATTTAGGAGTGCTGGACATCACTATGGTGACATTTGGTAATAACAAAATATTCATTTGTTCATTTGACATTACTTCAAATATAGATAATGTGGTGTACGATTCGACTTGAATGCTCCATGGAGATAAATCTGTGTAGAACAACAGGTGGTGAAGAAATCCAGCTCGACACGACACGTGCATGACCGCTGGATGGGCTCAACCCATTTTAAAAATGTAGAGACTCTGTTGCTTTATGTCTGTTGGTTGTGCTGTTCTTTTTGTGTCTCTTTCCAGGTGATGGAGCAGACAGAGGAAGTTTTATCATTCTCTTCCTTTTATCTCTTCTTTCTTTCACCTCTTCTTTCTCTTTTTTTTTTTTTTTTTTTTTTTTTTCTCTTCTTGTTTTTCTTTTACTCTCCTACTTTCCCATTGTAGTGTCCATATAATTTGAAATTCTCCCTGCAGGAATCACAATAAAGCTATTTACACGCACAAATCAAGCGGAGCATTATGGCGAAAGCTGTTTGCTCCACTTGTGAAAGTAAAATCTGTCGAGCTCTATTTGGCATTAAGATATCAATTTTTATTGCCACATTGCTAGACAGGACACTGGGAAAAAAAAAAAAATGTAGAGACTCTGTTTATCAACAGCTGGTGTGGATTTTAGCCCAAAAAAACCCAGGAGACAAGATTCCCACCTCATTTATCGATGAAAATTTAAAAAAATGACCAGACACGCTTTTTCTCCACATGTTTGTTACAGGAGGGTGTGTTCTTTTTAAATTATCATTAGTTAGTAGCTTTAACAGGGTTTTCTCTGGTTGAATGTAGCCAAGATGAAAGTTTAAGCTACTAACCGTTACTCAGTTTCTTGCACTCAGACAACAAACCCACTTTGCCGGTGCAGGTGCACCATTAACCAGGCTAAGAGCACTTACCGAGAGTAGTCTCATTTTTATAGTTCTGTGCACAATTTTGCAAACTCCAGAGCAGAGTTAACACAACTTCTTCATCTTTCAGCTCTTCCCTTTCAGGGGTCAACACAAGCAATCTAACCCCATCTTCTGCCTCATCTTCTCTCACACCAACTACCTTCAGGCCCTCTTTCACTCCATCCATAAATCTCCTCTCTGGTCCTCCTCCAGGCCTCCAGCCTCAGCATCCTTCTACTGACGTTCTCACTATCCCTCCTCTGTACATGTCCAAACCATCAGCGCCTGGCCTTTCTGGTTTTATCTCCAAACCACTCGCAGTGAGCAATTGCTGCTGATAATGACTGCTGAGGGGATTCACAGATTAGACCGTTTAATTCACAGTAAAGACTCACCTCTGTCCTGTGCACTAGCATCCATTTACCATCTTCTCCCTGTTTATGAAACTCCAGGTAAGGATCTGATTTACCAAAGAAATCCTGCACAGAGCAAAGTAAAAAAAAAAAAAAACAACAACAACAAGTGATCAAACTTAGTTTATTTTCATTCCTTCTTACGTTCAGTTTCTCAAAATAACCTCTACAGGAATATTATGATAATTTAAATAGTGCCTTCACCAAACAAGAATTTCAACTGTGGCAGGTACTATTTTAAATGCATCCTGGTGGTCTAACAGGAGGGTGCACAGCAGGTACATGCCCGCATGCCATTCTGCTCAGCAGCTGCTCCACTCAGTGTACATTTTGCTCGCTTCAAGCAGCTTTATTTTACTGATGGATAGAAGCAAAGAAAGAAGCTGTGAATGCAATCATATGTTGCAAGAAGCCGATAAAAAACACAATGAATGTGTCCCGTTTAAACGGAGTGTTTAAATGGCTCTTTTCAGCAGAGGCATTGTTAGAATCTTTTCCATTTTCAAACTCGCTCCGTTAAATAAAAAAAACTACATGAGTTAAAATAGTAAAACTAACGTACCCTCCATTGCTTATGCATTTTTTACAGATAATATTATTTCCATTGCATCCGCATTTCCGCAAGTTTAAGGACAAATAGGAAGAAGGTGGTTAAAACATTTGCAGAAAATGTTTTCTGTGTGGGCTGTGTGTGTTTGAATTAGTATGCACTGGCTGAGAGTATTCACATGGATCCGTGTTTGTTTTTGCATCCTGAGCCTCTGAGTATGTCCGTGTGTGTGTGTGTGTGTGTGTGTGTGTGTGTGTGTGTGTGTGTGTGTGTGTGTGTGTGTGTGTGTGTGTGTGTGTGTGTGTGTGTGTGTGTGTGTGTGTGTGTGTGTGTGTGTGTGTGTGTGTGGCTCTGACTGCCTACCTTTTTATCCAGTTTACGCCCACTGAGGGTCAAAGTGATGATTCTGTTGTCAGACAGGTCCTGTGCTGTAATCTGAAGAAAAGGCAAAGAATAACAGTTAAAACTGAAACACAAACAATCGAGAAAACCAGTCGACCGAAACATCAAGGACAATTTCTAGTACGTACCAACAATCTGAGTATGTTTGACACTGAAATCCAGCAGTGCCGCTATTTGTCTTCATTTTACAGAGTTTATGCAAGAAATAAACAAAGGATCTGTGTTTTACAGCCTGGATGAAAAACAATAGGAATAATAGCAAAGATGGATTTCAGACTTGATCTGGTGAAAACCATAGCATTAACTATTTAAGTGCATTTAACGTTATTCATGCCCTTTGAATGATTTTATATTCCTAAAATATAAAAGTCACCTCACTGGTTTTTATATGACGAAGAAACATAAAGTTTAGCGTAATGTTTTTACATTGAAGAAAACAATGCATGGTTCTCAAAGTGTTTGCAAATAAAGATCTGAAAAGTGTGGAGTGTGTTTATTTTTACCTCCCCTTTACTCTGATAACCCACAATGAAATCCAGTGCAAACAATTGCCCACACCTGATGCATAGATAGAATCCACCTTTGTAAAATCTATTCTCATCATAAATGCAGGAAGGCCTCAGAGGTTCATTGGAGAACATTGGAGAACAACCAGCATTAGGAAGACCATGGAAAACAACAGACAGGCCAAGTTGTTGAGAGGTTTAAAGCAGGATTAGGTTAGACGTTGTTTTCCAAGCTTCAAGACCCGTTACTATCCGCCAAGCGGGTCCTGTTAACTCAGACACCGACAGCTCCACAAAAAACTACCTTTTTTTCTTTCCATACCACAATATGTGATGATTTACCACATAAAATCCCAACAAAACACACAGAGGTTTGTTGTTGTAATATTACAAATTGTAGAAATGTTCAAGGGGCGTGATAACTTTTCCAATTCACAGTAGATGGTTTAAAATTTGAGGGACCTTAATTCAAAGGCATTATTTTATCAATCGTTATGCAAAGGGTTCATCTAAACAAAACAAAAAAACCAAGAGCAGTTTTGGAACTTGAATAACTCTTGAGATATGTTTTGATTTTACAGGAAAAAAGAAGTGTTTCTATTCAAAAACTACTAAAACTGTGATTATTCTTACCGTGATAGAGCCTTTGCCAGCTGGCTTCCCATTGGCTAATATCAACGGTTTGTGAAGTTTCTTATTGGACACGATCTAGAAGAGAATTAAAAAGAATCATCTACGTTCGGTATTGATAAAACAATACCGGACTTTCAGGGTATTTAGTACCAGCAGCCTGTCTTACTCTGAAGCTAATCACTTGATGCAGCTTCCTAACTTTGTTAACACCAGTTTAGTCTATTAAATGGCATATTGTCACTATAATGTGTCATATTGCAGAAGTGAAAACAGTCATGCAGTACCACTCCCAGTGTGCAGATGAATTCTCCCAGGAAGTCGTGTTCATAAAGCTGCGTGGCGCACTTGTCTTCATCGAACATGGCAAAGCGGAGCTTCTGAATCTCTTCGAAATGATAGTCCACCTGGAACTTCACCCCGAACACCGGGTTCAGGTTGTTCACCGCCGTCTCGGTGCGGCCCAGCTAAAAGACCAGGAGCAGAGGAACAAAGGAAACAAACTTTGTTTTAAGATGAGATTAAACATGTTTTTTTGTGAGTTTAAGTGTAAGCAAACAGTAATAAGCTATGATTCCCATTCTAACAGGAGCGGATCTTTGATTTTGAGATTATTTTTTCATTCCTTTAGTTTCTCAGTGTTTAATGTGGACTTGCTCAGTTTTTCTACGTTCCCAGACTGAGCTGGAACTCTCGTGTATTTTCAAAAGTTGACTTGCTGAGATTCTCTTCCACCAACCAATCTGTGGGACCCAAGAGTCATCTTGTTCACCTGCGCTGCCAAATTGTCCAGTTTCTCCACTAAAGACATTAAGAGCATTAACCTCTGTAAGTAAGTTACTAACTGCTCTTTACCGCTTAATAAAACCTCATTTCCAAAAATGTTTTTGCCCCTTTCAGACTGATAAGGAGCTAAGGTTGCCTATGTGTCCCATCAGTGAGATACTGAGGTGTTTATCACTAATTCCTCAGGGTTTCACCTCTGGGAAACAAGGAACAATATGCTGGGAATATTGTTCCTGTATTACTGCGACAGACTGGCGACCTGTCCAGGGTGAACCCCGCCTCTCGCCCACTGACAGCTGGATATAGACACCAGCACCCCTCACGACCCCAATAGGGACAAGCGTGTTGAAAAATGGATGGATGGATGTTCCTGTATTAGACGGCTCCTTTTTGTGATTTGTGCAGATTTAGTGTTAAATTAAAGACCTTGATGATTTTTTTATTTTATTTTGGATGTTGACTAAAGATATTGTATTTATTTGCCTATTTATTTTTATTTATAAGATATCCAGCCACAGTTTTGCACCTATTTTAATGTCAACTGTTACTTAGGTATTAATTAAAAGAGCAAGAAAAGCTTTGTTTGCTACACGGTGTCTCTTTTTATATAGTTATACCAAATAGGGCTCACACAAAAACAGGACACAGGCATCCCAGAGCACGTGGGCGTCTCTAAAGGGACAACAGGAGTCGTGGTCTTTACCGTGACTCCACTGAACAAGGTGCATGGATGATTAATTCTCTCTGGCTGTGTTGCTCTCCAGTCTGACTCACAGGGGACTCACCGCCTGTTTAGCCACCATTAGATGAGGTCAGTGCATGAACTACGGCAGTCAGAGGCACCAGTCTGAATCTCCACCGCGGCGATATAACCGCGATGACAACCGTGAAGCATCAGCACCCTGAGCATGAATTACATCTGTCCGTCTGCTGGGTCACTGGCCCCGAGGGGTGGAGCTAAACGCTTTACATCGTCACACGTCTTATTTCATTAAAGCCCCGAGAGGATAAGCTGGTAAAAGTCACTTCAGTTACAGCTGATCCTAAGTAGAATTAGGACCAGAAAATAAACTTTCAGGGTTCTGTTTTATGTCTCCGGACATCAAGTTCTTGTCAGGTTCTAAAGTTATTAGAATCTCCCTGAAGTATGCAAAAACACAAAAGAATCCATGTTTTTTTTGTTTATTAAGCAAAAACGCTGCAAAAGATGCAATTTCCTTAAGATCTATGAAAGGAAAGCAGCAGTAAATGGGTTGTACTTGTATAGTGCTTTAACTAGTCTGATGACCCCAAAGCGCTTCACACTACGTACAATCAGTCATTCACCCATTCACACCCTGACGGTGGTGATCTATGTTAGCAGCCACAGCTGCCCTGTGGCAGACTGACTGAAGGCGGGGCTGCCATACATCGGCGTCACCGGGCCCTTTGAACACCGGCAGCAGGAAATTCAGGTGAAGCGTCTTGCCCAAGGACACAACAACGGTCAGAGTAGGGAGCAGAACCGGCAGCCTGCCAGTTACAGGACAAACTCCGCAACTCCTGCACCACTGTCGCTCTCACTATCAGTGAGCATATCAGTAAAAAATGATCTTTTTGCAGCATGAGATTTTACAGATGTGTGTTCTTACAATGCCACGGTGAAAAACATCAGCAATGACCTTAGAGAAGGAAGCCTTGCTGCTTCTGCAAGATTATGAGGCCATTTTGAGCCTCTTCTAATTAACACCCAGACAGCTGTCAATCTTCCCAGGAGTGATTAGACGTACAGTACTCAAAGAAATTACAAAAAAAAAAAAAAACCTGAGAGCTCAGAGTCCAATCAATAAAAAAATAAAATAAACATTCGCCAGGCCTAAAGCTTGGGAAACAGATGTATTTAGAGTTTTCTTTGAACGCAAGAACCTGTAGAAATGGATCTGAGTTCTTGTGGTAGAGAGTTGCAGAGAACAGGACCATAATGGCGAAACACTTCTGGAACAACGTTCTTTAGGGCTAAAAAGATCAAACTAGTGTTTGGTGATACGTAACAGCACCATGTTTGGAGAAAACCAAACAACTTGTTCCAACTGTCAGGCACGTGGTGGAGGGCTTATGATACGGGCTTCTTTTCTTCTTCATCGAGTTGAAAATGGGCTCCAGACCTAATCCTGACTGAGCGGGACCTTTACTTTAGGCACTTTGCTGATTTTTACCAAATACGTCACATTCCTGACGGAGGGCATCTTTAATGAGGGAAAATCTGAAAACACAGAGGCTGAAGATGTTTCTCTGCAAAAAAAGAGCATCTTATCTTCTGGCTGCTTCCAGCACTGATCCTCCTGCCTGATGCAGGAATGCAGAGCAGAGGAGAATGGCTGCACTTCACGGCTTAAACTTAGAAATTACCAGGACGTCACGGCAGCCCGGCGAGCTGAAGCGTGCATCTTAGATTTGTGTCACAGTGGATTTAAACCTGGCTCGCCCAGCTACAGAGATGAAACGGACCCTCGCAGCACTTTGTCCTTATGTCAGCCTCTCTTTCATCTGCCCATGTTGACAATCACATGGATGAGACAACAAAAGAACCGGAAAACAGGTCAGATAAACGCACCACGACACAGTAGTTGTCCTCTGGAGCACTGAAAAGGATGTGACTACGGGGCAAACCTCTTGATTTAACTGCACACATATCACAGAGATGGCTGACATAATTCTATTCTGGTTGCTTTAATGTGCAACAAAAAGCTAAATGTGAACATTGGAATTAATAAAAGTGGATAAGAATGAATGTAATTAAAATGCAGAGCAGAGTTTTTGTATTTTCTTAAAGACAGAAAAGCTCAATTTAACAAAAATTAATCAAATACCAGAAGAAGTCGCACAATTAAAACCAACTTGCTATAGAAAATAGGATAAACTTCAGCCTGTTTACATTCATTTAAAAAGATGTCCCACTTTGCTAGCTAATAGTCTGAAGGTTTACCTCAGAAAACAAATGAAGAAATGAGTCAATCAAAGGTTATTTTCATTCTACTCACAAATTCTATGAAGTTTGTGGCGTTAATACTTTTTTACCATTGGTTTTATCATTTTGTCAACATCATCTGCATACATAGGTGCTAAAACAATATCACATGAAAAGGAATGTAAACTTTTACGTTCACCTTTTAAGATTGGTATCCCAGTTAAAGGCATACTATGCAACATTTTTCAGTTAATTAATGTGTTCCATACCGTTTTGGATGATTAAATGAGTCATTTCAGGTCGAACAAAGGTTTTCTCGGCCGCCCTGGTGGTCTGTGGGGGAAATACCTTACTTGCAACTGCAGGAGCCCTCGGCCCGCGCCCACAGGCTCAGAAGTCTCGTGCATTGCGAGAGTCGGTCTTGCTTCACGGCGAGAACTGCTACACGCCCCCAGTGAAACGCATGCTCGGTGCTAGCGCAGTGGCAATATTTGTGCAGTTATCATGGCGGAACCAGCGACAAAACAGCGAAAGCCCATGTCGGAGCAGGCAAGAAAGAGGAAAAGGGCTCTGGACAGTGAGAGGAGTCGTACACGGGTGAACATCGGGCAAGCTTTTTCCGAATGGCGAGAGCTAAAAGAAAGAGAAGGCTGCAAGGCTGACACGGACCTCGCGTTTCTGCTGATGCGATTGTAAGTAACATTGGAATGGTTTCTCTCTCTCTGTGTGCATGTTCAGTGTTTCCCGCAGGAATTTGCTTAGGCGAGGCGGTGAATTGGGGCGGACCGACTGGAGGAGCGGGGGGGCGGCGTATCCATGTGTTTTTGCCTGTTTTTTCCCTGCCATTCACTATATGCACGCGCGAAAGCAACAACAAAGAACCGTGTGTTAACGTCAAATAAACATGCAAGCACATCGAGTTAGTTTTTTTTTTTTTTTTTTTTTTTTTTTTGGAATGTTGGCGAGGCGGTAGCGTGAGTTTGGCTACGCTGCGGGAAACCCTGATGTTCATACTTTCACTGTGTTAGTCATTGTTTGTACTGCCGTTTTTTCAACTTTTCGTTGTCTGCTAAGCTCAAAACAACCGCGCCTGGCTTGACGGAGAAACCAGGAGAACAGCGGAGCATCTTTACGACAGTGCACTTTTACTTTCGCCCTCTGAGGGGAGCCTCGCTGGAAAATCAACCCCGGTTGCATAGTATACCTTTAAGAATGAGTTTTGATCAGAGGTGGGTAATAATTAGTTATATTTACTCAGTTACTTTAAAGGAGCAATAAGCGATATTTTACCACTAGGTGGAGCTTGAGCACTGTCTTTAGACCAAAACAAGAAGTGTATCAAGCCAAGCCTCTCTACGTCCTCTTCAGCACTCGGCAGCCATTTCCTTTCTCACCCATCGGCTCATATGAGCATATTTGCAAAGGATGAAAACAGAAGAACAGCATCAGAGGAAAATGTCAAGTGAAGAAGTAAGTAAGTCATAACTTTATAATGCTGTTAGCAAGAGAACGTTTTGATCCAATGGACGTGCTCTCCGCCATTTTGTGCCTGGCGGTGGCATCTTATGGGAGTGGGTTAGCCCTGAGCAGCAGCTGTTCACGTGCACGTACGTGCGCGCGCGGCCGGCCCGGCTATGAAACAAGAGACTGGAGAACAACACGAAGATAGTTTGTGACGTTTAACCGTAGTCCATCTAAAAAGATACATTTAGTTCTTCAAAAAACTATTTTTTAGTTCTTTCTATCTAAAATAATGACATTTTGCTTGCTACTTAAGCAACTTTTTGATTTTTTTTTTTTAAACAGGTACTTTTAGGTGTAGTTTTTCTGCACCATATTTTTACTTCAACTTAGGTAACGTTATTATGAAGTGATATTACTGTCACTTCAGTTAGATTGGGGGAGTGGTGGCCTAGTGGCTAGAGCATATTGCTTGTGTCCCAGAGGTTCTGAGTTCAACTGCCACTCTGATTCCCTGAGCAACCCCTTTAACCCCAGATTGCTCCCCAGGTGCCACACAGTGGCAGCCCACTGCTCCCTAAGGGGACAGGTTAAATGCAGAGAACAAAGTTTATTGGAATATATGTTACAATGACAATAAAGACTATTATTTCTGGCTACTGTAGACACAGAGAGAGAATCAACAACAAGGACGTTTTAGCCAAAAAATAAATACTTCAGAGACACAAACCCACAGTTAAAGTGATAATTCTGGTTTGTAAACAAGCTTCGATGCTCTAATGTTATTTTCTATCTGCAATAAAATCTTTCTATTTTATTGCTATAACGGCATATTTATTGAAACAATTTATCTCAGTTCTGTTTAAGTTTTATTTGACTCCTGTAAAACCCTTTAGGTAGGTTTGTTGCTAACATCCAATTTGTCACGTTGTTACAATTCTCTGGTGCCACCTTGCAAAATATTGAATTTGTTCAGTCCTTCAGTCACAAACATTATTAAAAACGAGTGCCAGCATTTTCTTTATTTTGATTTCTTTAACGTGTGTTGCACCCCCATTCTCCAATAATGCTATTATTAAGCAAATGTCATCTCAACACTGATGCAATTTGTCAACGTTTAAATAAGATATCATGCAAGCCTGCAGGGAAAAGTCTACCCGCATTTATATACAGTACAGTCATATTAAATAAATCAGAACACTATAAAAAAAAGTCTAATCGTTTAAGTAACCCAACCAACGAAGGTAAACACGTTATATAGATTATTTACTCGCATACTGATGTTTTAAAGCTCTTATTTCTGTTAATAATGATGATTATTTTGCTTACAGATAATGAAAACATGACATTTAAGATTAGAATCTTACATGAAACCAATGAAAAGGTTATTTTTAATACAGAAATGTGGGCAAAGTAAAAACTATGTTTAACACTTGCTTGAAGATTGTTATTCTCAAAAGGTATGTTTGATCTGACAAATGAGCTTCATTGGAACCCATATTGTAATTTATTGAATAAGACTCTATATTCCTGTAAAATACACTGCTAAAAATTGCTGCGTATTCTAAGAGCTGCTTGAGGGAAAAAAACATTGGCTAAAAGCCGGTGATGCTTTCCTGCTGGCTAAAAAAACAGAGCACTGATGTCAGAGAAAAGAAACTTGAGCCTCTCAAGGATTGTGTCTGATATTTTTGCCGTATTCAGAGGAGGAGGTGGTGAGTGAATACAGACGGCACCCTCCTCTTTTCATTCTCTCCGTTCAATTTAATTCAGTTTATTTCTACATCGCTGATTCACAACACGTCATCTCAATGTGCTTTACAAAGTTAATTCAATCAAATCATTCAGGCAGGTTGTTTAAACGTTTTCTCTCTAAGGAAACCAGCAGATTCCATCATTGATTCACAGCATTATCTCCTCCTGAAGCGTAGAGCCACAGTGGACAGTCGTCTGCATTGTTGATGGCTTTGCAGCAATCCCTCATACTGAGCATGCATGAAGCGACAGTGGAGAGGAAAACTCCCCTTTAACAGGGAGGAAAACCTCCAGCAGAACCAGAACCAGGCTCAGTGTGAACGCTCATCTGCCTCGACCCACTGGGGCTTAGAGAAGACAGAGTAGAGACAAAAAGAGCCAGGAGGCACTGATGCAGGAGTATTTTCTTTGTGAGGGAAAGGTAAAAAGATAATGGCAGCAGAAGCTTTTTTGGTGGCTTCATCAAGGAGAGAAACACGGCTAAGCAGATTCTTTAAATAGAAATAAAAAGACTTTTATCACAGCCTCGCCTCTGTAAGTCTGCCCCAGGGCAGCTGTGGCTGCTAACATAGCTCACCACCGTCAGGGTGTGAATGACTGACTGTAGTGTAAAGCGCTTTGGTGTCGTCGGACTAGTTAAAGCGCTGTACATGTACAAGCCTTTTACCATTTATGGACAAGCGAGAGCAACCGTGATCACAGATTAGCACAAATTAGAACACCTGTTACATATTTGTATGTTATTTTACAGTCTGCAGTGATTATTAAAAATGCCCACGGCACCCATAGACAAAACAACAACATTGTGATGTGATTCCTTCCTGAGGAGTCTCTAGATCAGGGGTCACCAACATGGGGCCCGCGGGCACCAAGTAGCCCCCAAAGACCACATGTGGAGCTCACAAGCCTGTTCTAAATTAACCACAATCGACCTAAATCTAAAAAATTATTTTATTCCATTACCCTTCTCGTTTAATCACACTTGCATATATATATATATATATATATATATATATATATATATATATATATATATATATATCCATCCAGCCATCCACTTTCCAAACCGCTTAATCCCTCATGGGGTCGCGGGGGTTGCTGGTGCCTATCTCCAGCATTCACTGGGCGAGAGGAGGGGTACACCCTGGACAGGTTTATATATACATATATATATATATATATATATATATATATATATATATATATATATATAAGATAGATAGAGAGAGAGAGAGAGAGAGAGAGAGAGAGAGAGAGAGAGAGAGAGAGAGAGAGAGAGACTTAAACAGGACAATGTCCATAAGACAGCATGAAAATGTTAAGGTGAACTCTGACTATTCTCGTTCAAAGGTCAGGACTTGTAGCCCTTTGTATGAAACAACACCAATGAAGTAGCTCTTATTTTCAAAACGATTGGTGACCCCTGCTCTAGATCCTGGAGGTATTTTTGATCCCTTCTGCTCCTGTGGCGTTTGTAGCCGAAAAGACGACTGTAGCCTGATGCCAAATTAGCTGCAGATTGCTCCCATCTAACCGACAGACTGCACCTATTACTGCAATCTCTGTCATGAATGTGGTGCAACAACTAAGGCCTATAGTGGCCTTCATTTATGTGTGCAGGCAGGAAAAATTGGCATAAGTTCCTTTTAATGCAGGTTTTGGGAATCATTAGTTTGAATCTGAGCTCAAATCCCTCACCAGTTTTAGATTGTGCACACGAGTTTGCATCTGCAGTGGGAACACAGGCTGTGTTGAATATTTATTGGTCCATACTAGAAAATAAAATAGGTTTATTAGCACTAGATTTTATATTTAGAGAATTTAAAGAAAGATAAGAGACACCAGAGCCAACGATGCAGAGGAGGTGACGGTGGCTATTAGAGCAAGCGGGGCTTCCTGAACACAACAGCCTGACCGCCTTCATGCCAAGCTGCATCCAGGCAGTAACTCCTGTTATATATGAGTTTCACTTTTTTCTTAAAGTGAACTACAGCAATACACTACCTTTTCAAATACATTCACGTTTATTGCATAATGGATGTGGAGCAAAAATAAAACAAACAGTGCATGAAAAATCAATGAGATTGAGCTTCATAGGTCTGTAGGTCTACCTGAGTTGAGCTGTGTAATAACACACACGTACTGATAAAAGCTTTACCGCTTTGCCGAAAAAAATCTACGTTTTCATTTCATTTTGGCTTTATGCATTAGTCAGAATTGTGATGTAGGTCCCTGAACTGTGACCTACATACGCTCAGAGTGGGACATTTTCTGCTCTCTGGTGGACAAACCCAGTTTGCTTTCAGTCACTGGCTGTCATTTATGTAGACATATTTGGAATAGCATCCTTCTGACTCAGACTGATTTATCTTCACTCCTTGATCTAAAAACCAACCTGTAATGTCACACGGTGGTAGAGAGGCAAAAAAAACGGACTTGAACATGCACCGCAGTGCAGAAAGCTTTCAGGGACCGAGTTAATAGATCCAATAAATAATGACTCCAGGCTCCATAAGGATGCACTTTGCAGTCTGGAGAATGTGTGATTTTAAACCTTAGTGACAGAACATCCCACCGCATGCGAGTTCTCACTTGCAGTGTTACAAGCTTATATCTGTGCTCATAACACGTGTGGAGATTAGCATTAGGATTTGGAGTTTGGAGAGAGGGGGAAAAAGATCACAGGATTTAGAAAATTGCTCGAGCAGACGGCTAACTGGGTGTTTCGTCATTTGCATAACTTAGATTTATATTTCCTCCAAACCTCCTGGCACCAGTTACCAACACGCTCCATTCGCTCACTTACTGTCATCTTAATTTGTGTTGTCACCTCTCTGTCTTTCACCCCTGCTGTCTGCGTCCCCCTTACCCTCCTCATCACCCTTTTTTTTTTCCCTACCGCTTTTGTCACACTTCCCCCCCCCCCTTTCTTTACCCAGCTGCTTCTCGTGCCTCCATCGCCTCACACAGACGGATATAGACGAAAGCGAAGACAGAAGGAGACGCGGAGAGGTGACAGGATTTGGGGAGGCGATGGGAGGAAGGAGGGGAGAGAAAACAAAGCGAACAGGAGGCAGTCGGAGAAGGTGAGAAAGCGGCGAGCGCGAGAGGAACGGCGAGCTGTGGATAAAATCCGAGAAAAGACACGGGCCTCGTTTCGCCTCCTCCATCGCGCCCTCACTACAGGAGCGCCAAGCTTTTTGTTTCCCTCGCCGTTGCCCTGGTAACCGTTGGCAGTTTCACATCGGAGCCACATGCCCCGCTGACCGACAGCTCGCTGCAACCTGAGGCGCTCGCCTACACACACACAGGCACATGCGTTTACACAAACCAGATTGCCCGGTTGACCAGCTGTTTGCTGCAGAGGTGCCTTGAAGCTGCAGCCCACACACACCAAGCTGCACCAACTAGAACCCGCTGCGTTGTGGTGTTCGCGTTTGGCTTAAACGGCATGATAAGAGAAAAGAGGACAATTATAGCCTGGACTGTTGGCAGAATCGAAAGAACTCACGGTGGAAAGATTTCAATTCAATTAAATTTTATTTATATAGCTCCAATTCACATCATGTCATCTCAAGGCTCTTTCCAAAGTCAAATTCAATCAAATCCTCCAGGTTGGTCAGAAAGTTTCCTCTCTAAGGAAACCCAGCAGGTTGCATCAAGTCTCTCCAAGCAGCATTCACTCCTCCTGAAAGAGCGTAGAGCCACAGTGGACAGTCGTCTGCATTGTTGATGGCTTTGCAGCAATCCCTCATACTGAGCATGCATGAAGCGACAGTAGAGAGAAAAACTCCCCTTTAACGGGAAGGAAAAACCTCCAGCAGAACCAGGTCTGAGTTTTGATTTGCTGACTGATGAACTGAAACACCGAAGAACATTTGTATATAAGTCACCTGAGTGTACATAAGTCATCCTAAATATCTGCTTTATTTCCCTTGTACTTTTATTTTATTTTTTATTTTTTTATTCACTGTATATATGTGGACACACTGTATATACCTTATACCTTATGCACCTTTTCCTCCTTTTGGCACCTTCTTTTGTTTATTAAGCCGATGTGTGACAAGTGAATTTCTCCACTGTGAGATCAATAAAGCCTATCTTATTTTATCTTATCTTAAAATAACAGAAAATGCTTAGGCCGGAGCCAGTAATCAGCATCATGGTACACCGAGGTTTCAAAAACCACAAAAATCTGCCAAACTGTTCCTCACATCCACTGCTACCCCCTCCTGGGGCTGTGCACTGCCGGTCAGCTGGTTAAAAAAAAGCCTGGTATACTTTCTCCTGCTTTTAAAAAAAGTGTTTGGAGCTAATTCTTCCTACCACAAAAAAGGCAGCTCAAGGTGAGTCCTCTCATCAGCATCAAATGGCCTCGAACAAAATGTTTACATCTGTACAATCAGATGTGTTGAGTTAAAAACGCCAAAGAAGAAACGACTTATTGTTTTCAGGAAGATGCTTCACTGTGTCTTGTCTAATACTTCATTTAGCCTGAATAATTAAATTTAGCCGGTCAGCTAAGGTGAGCAGTGGAACAGAGAATCTTCAGGGACGAAAAGTCAAAGTTCATTGGTTGCTTCAGGCTTAAAAACAACACATAAACGTTGTAGCTTCCATAGAGAGCAACAGAAACCAGCAGGATGAGACATCTGTTGTGATTTAAACTTTAGAAGTAGACTGAATTGAATTAAGTTGAACCAGTTTTGTTTTCTACACCTTGGAGACACGTAGCTCACTTAAAATGTCTCTTCCAGTGAATGTTGGATCCTCCTTCTGCTGTACTGTGAGAGGATCACAGAGCAGGGAAGCATTTTCTGAACTGCTCTCATCACAGGGTCCCTGCCAACAGATTCCTTATATCACCATCTTAATTTACTGGCTAAGCGCTGTTTTAAGAACCATTTGTGAAAGTCCTTTAAAATCCTATAGCTGTTGATGAAGGAAGACCGAAGCTGAGGCAACTGTAAATTGTAAAGTGACTGCAAAGTAAGTGAAATGCAGTTTTTTCAACATTATTTTTTTGCCATGGGGCGATAACCTGACACTTGGTATAATGCAAAGTTATCAATAAAAGCATATTACTGACTTTAACAAGCTAACTGTGCTTTTAAACAGATCTAAAATCCTTGTTTTGGGTTGTAATGAGCTCAGATATCTGGCACTATGACACGGGCTCAGCACGCCGTGACTGATGCCAGATGGCCGAGACCTTGTGTGTTTGGATCTAGATCACAACCTACAGGTCACGGTCTGCAGAGCTGACAACAAACAGAACCCGGTTGGCTCTTTTACTGTCAGAGTCATAAAGGCATGGCTTAGTAATACCTATTCAGACCTCTCATTTTGCCTTGTGAAGCACTTTCACCTCTTAGGATCCGAACTTAAAAGTACCGACCATTTTCAAATTTGTTTGAGTGTTGATGAATTTTGGAAATTTTTGCTATTTAACCAAAACGAAACCTGTGATCCATCAGGTCCTCTGATTCAACGTACCTCCACCCAGTTTCCATCAACTTCGTGGAAGAGAACACAGAACGGGTCGGATTTGGAGGCTACGTCCCGATCCAGCAGGTTGGAGGCTGTGACGGATAGCTCGACCCGAGTGATGCAGTGCTGTGGTCCAACACTGCGGCTCCGACCGTCCGGTGCCACACCCAGTGTGTAGGCCATGATCTGAGGTCACAGTTGTTCAACCTGAAGTATAAGAGATGTGCAAAAATAAGCAGAACAATTCCATGGTGCCATGATGCACTCCATTATTTGAAAGAACATAATACAAGAAAATGATAGAGATGTCATATTCTGGGTTTTATTTTATGTTTGTTATTTGATTTGTCGGTATACTTTTCTGTCTTGGGTTCTGTCTTGTTTGGTTTCTATTATAGCTTGTGTATTTTAGTTTACCCTGGCACATTATTTAGTTTTAGTCTTAGTGGTTATTTATCTTCTTAATCCTGTTTTAGTAGTAGTTCTGGTTTTTCATCATGTGCTCTGTTAGTTTCTGCTTTATTTTCTATCTTAGGTTTGGTCCTTATGTTATTCTGGTTCTGTATTTACCTTGTTTAGATTCTGTTCCCTTCCACTGGTCCTGTCAGCTCCCTCAGTCACTCCCCCGTCCTTGATCACTTCCACCTGTTCTGATTAATTAGTTGTTCACTCTGCTCACCTGTTCCTCTGCCTATTTATACCTGCCTCAGTTCTTTGCTCCCTGCCAGAACGTCACATCTCTTGTCCCCATGTTTCATGTCCTAGTCCTCCTTACTCATCTGGTAAGAGCTCTCCAGCATTTTGTATTTCTGTCTGCTTGTTTACATTCTCTGACCGGTTTGCCTGTTTTTTGAGTCTGCCCAGTTCCTGTCAGTTTTTTGCTTGGATTGTCAGCTCTGTTTTCTGCCTTGGATTATTTTTGTCCGCCTGCCTTACCCACCTTCATCGTCGCTGCAATAAACTCTGTGAAGCATTCTCAATGTCTGGCTGAATACTGGGTCCTCATTCTGAATCATTACAAGAGAAACATAAAACAAGTGTAAATTTGACATAATGGGGAATTAGGGCTGTGTCCTCAAGATATTCTTAAAGATAGGGAGCAAAGTCCTACTCACGCTGCTGGCTACCAGCATGAACCAGCAGAGAAAGTTTTAATGTTTTAATAGTTTGTTTTTTCCCTTAATAGACAATGAATTTGAGTATTTATGGAAGCTATAAACATTTTAATTTCTTCAAACACCAGAGGCTCTGCCTTATTCTTAGAGATATGTGAGGATCTCTGTGTACATGCAATGATGGAGACTAGTCACATTCTGCAAGAGTCAAAGTGAGATAATACTTAAACCTATACCAGGAACTAAGGAAATTAAAATTTGCAAAGTTTTGAATTAACTGGATAAGAGGTTGGTAGCTGGTAATTGTTTCCAAATGATTATGCCTCAGATGTAGGGAGAAGATGGGTTCTGTTTGTAGAGACTAGAAGTTGATCCATTGTTAGATCGTATTTGTTGCCTACATGTATGCTGCATTTAGTCATCCATGTGGGTATCTCTACAAGACAAGTTCAAATGTATACTAAAAATATGGGATCATCTTGCAAAATACATGTAAAGTTGGTGTTAATCCAAGTAAAAGTGTAGACCAAAGGTAAAAGGTCCCCAGGGACAAGCCCTGAGGGACTCCAAGTAAGAAAAGGAAGAAAAAAACTCATGCCTGTCTTTGCTTTGATTCATTCCAGGTTCGTTGCAATACAATTGCGAATAAAAAGCAAAGGTTTGGGTTTGAGAGGCTCAAAATTATTTATTATTATATTTAATTCAAATAATTTATCACAAAAATAAAACAGATGAATGATAGCAGAGCTGTATTGCATATCTACTTTGCTTTAACTGCAGAATGCCAAAAAAGCATAAAGGCTTTTGAAAAGCACCTCAGCAGTGCTAGCAATGAGACAAGTCTGAAACTATCATGAATTAAGTAAAATAATTAGTTTCCTTGCAGATCTTATATAATCGACAACACTGAAAGTGGTGTTAAATTGAAAAAAAACCCAAGATGATACTTTTTCAAATTAATTTGCTCCTTCGAAACTGCTCAAGGTGAAACTCTGAAGCTAGTGACTAATTACAAGTACCTGGGAATAACAATTGATGTGGCGCTTTCTTTTAAAGTTCATTTAAAAAATTTGATATCTAAACTAAGGGTGAAGCTATGGTTCATGTTTTTCCCTCAGCGCGGAAGGTTCTGATAACTGCTTTTTTACCCGATTATTGCGATGTTGTGTGTTTGTGTGCTTCAAGGGTTGCAGCCCTCCACTCCTTCGTACCCACCACTGTGAACTGTATGCTAAAGCTGGCATGCTCTCTTTGAGCATGCCGATATCCATTGGATGACCCTGTAAACCAGGGTCATCCAATGGATATCTTATCGTTGTACTTTTCTCCAGAGAACTGAAAGCTGTCATGATGTACGCTCTAAAAACACGTTGTGTTCGTTGTGCTTCGAACTGAACAGGGAAAGAGAGGATTCAGTTTCTCCGCTCCTTCTTCTTGGGATGCCCTCCAATCAGAATGAAGCTGTCATTGAAAGCTTTCTGTTGCATTTTAAGAAACTGACAACAAAAATCCATGAAGAATTTTAAATTATTACATTTTTATGCTGTTACTGTAGCTATAACTATCGCATTTAAAATCAAATGGATCACATTTTATGCTTTTGATGTTTTATTTTTGTCCACAACTGCTGCTGCCTTTCTAGGCCAGGTCACCTTTGGGTAAGAGGTCTTGATCTCGATGGGTTTTTATCTGGTTAAATAAAAATAAACAGGAAAACAAATGCTGTGTTTGTGGCATAGTGTAAAGCCAAAAACAAGTAACAGTGTTTTATAAGGAAATTAGGATGTCGACAATACATCGGGTATAAGTGAGGAAGATAAACAACAAACGATTTTACACAAAAAAGGGTAACTATGTTTTAATAATTGCTTAACGGCACTAAGAGTTTGCTCCGGAAAATGATGATTCACTGCAACAGAGCCAGACTTTTGTCCGCATTAGGCCTACGATTCTTAAAAAAGTAGGATATTACACCAGAAAAGGCCCTAAAGAGGTAAACAATCAACTAAACACGCACCACACACACAGTCATAGTGCCATGAGACCAGATCAAACCTAACCACCATAAGAAAGAAGTTTACGGCAAAGATGGACACACTTTTCGAGTATCTTAATACTTCTGGTCAGAAATCAAAGTGAGACAATTCTGCCGCAGCTTTTCGAACACAACAGCTCCCTCTGCGTCCCCGAAGGTGGTTTTGTTCTCACGGCGGCATGCTGAAAGGATGCGGACTGTTGCTAAGATACTACTGTGTCACAACCAACGTGCTCCTCGGGTTCAGCCCCGTGATGTCACACTGGAGGTTGTGACGATAAGGATGAAAACAACAGCGTCTTCCTTCGCTTTACTCACTCACTCCTTGCTCTGGGATTCGTTGTTCACAGAAAATTGGAAAAAATGCTGATTTCAGAGCAATCCTGGGCGGTGTGAGGGATGAAATCCAGCTGCTGACACCTGCTGCTTCCCTCCTGTGCTCTGAGAGGTTTAGA
Organism: Fundulus diaphanus; assembly: GCA_037039145.1. Taxonomy (NCBI): domain Eukaryota; kingdom Metazoa; phylum Chordata; class Actinopteri; order Cyprinodontiformes; family Fundulidae; genus Fundulus; species Fundulus diaphanus. The sequence goes on along the minus strand of CM073134.1, from coordinate 4,519,082 downwards.
ATGAACAGAATGTGACATTACATCACTAGGAAGAGCTTTTTCTCTTGGTGGCTTATTGCCTTCTTCCTCCAAGTCTTGATTTTGCTCATGAAGCTGTGTGGCACCCCTTCAGGTCAGCATGCCTGCAGTGTTCCGGTGGCACATCCAGCCCTGACCCTGCTGCAGAGACTCACATCCCAATCACACTTCCCCACTGCCATGCAGGAGGGGAAACCTCAGAGAGAGGACAGGTTGTTACCCGTTTACAGCGCACTGACCTCTGCGCACACTCATCGGGTCTAATTACAGGTCCTCCGCTGCGTTTGGAGCCGGAGGCGTCAATAGCAGCCGGGTTCAGATGTAAACACCAATCATATGGACGCGGACCTAGGTTGGCTATAGGTCAGAAACGTTGCTCAGCGTTGTTCCAGTTTCTATGTGCAAACATTTCCACCATAAATACCACACCTGCCCCACATCCTTCCGGTAACTCTAACCCGCTGTCAGAATGCGCACAACTGTACATCGCTTTACGCGAACTAATTTTACGCGTTAATAAACCAAACACACCAACCAGCTCTCACTGCAAGAGAGAGAAGCAAAAAAAGACTCACCTCAGTGGATGATGAGCAACTTCTCAGGCGTTTTCCACTTCCCCGTTTTGGGTTTTCTTTTCTTTTTTTACTATCTCGCACAAGGAGGAAGAAAAACAAACATAGAACTCTAAATCACTTTTGTGTCTAAATGGAGAAATCTGGAGTTGACATTTTGACCCGCAGCGGGTTATCCAGGGAGGCGCAACAGTGTGTGAGCGGAAATCATCCTCGGAGCGCGGACAGCTCTGCCAGCAGCGACGGACGGAGCTCCTCCAAGTTCACGGCAACGAGATCTCACCGGATGTACGCTTGTTTCGCCTTCAAAATAAAGGCGGAGTGCAGGAAACGCGCTTCAGTTTGACGCACTCCAGGTGTGACAATATTTAAACATCTTTATGAAGATTAATTACTTAATTTGCAGATCTTTGACTTTCTGAAAATATTTTATTTATTTATAATTATTTTACTTATTATTTAATTGCTTTATTAAAAATGCTGCACCCAGGCAGTGGGGATTTTTGTTTTGGGTAATATTAACCAAGGGCGGCAGTTTATTTAGGGGTAGGGGGTTGGTACATTAAAAGAAAAAATAATGAGTTGGTAAAATATCTGTCAGATGCACAAATTTAGTTTTGCTTATTTACGTGTGCCGTCATCAATGGTTTTGCACTCCTGTACATCACGGGTGGCCTATAAAACTGGTTGATGTCTGATTTGCCGCATGCGATTTAATGTGAAATCAAAGGTCAATTTCAGACTCTTTCAAATCTATCTGGACAGCATTTTTGCTCCTCTGGTTCAAAATAATAAGAATTTGATTGGTCATGTGTTGCTCCACATGGACAAGAGTTTCACAATTAGAGACATGAGTTATGAAATCTTTTTCTTAGGGAGAAGAAGAGGAAAAAGCCCTTTCCAAGCTTCCTTGTCATAACTGACAGATTAGTTTAAGGTCAGAATTAATTTTTTTGTGTGTGTCTGTCCATCCGTTGTATTCCTCTTATCAGAGTTCAAGTCGTTCAGGTAACAGTTCCAGGAGAGAAGCCAAGACGTCTCTCTCCTCAGTGACACTGGTTAGGGGTCCAGTCCTGGGGGTCAGGTGTCCAGGAACCTTTAGATGTGTCCTGATCCAATACACCTGAGTCAAATAGCTAGATTAGCTCCTCAGTATGCAGCCAAGTTCTCCAGAATCCTAGTAATGACCTGATTATTTGACTCAGAGGTGTTGAAAACAGAGACACATATATAAAGGTTACAAGACATCAGACCTGGAGGACTGGAGATAAAGACCCCTGCTCTGTGATTTTAGGTATTCCCAATGTGTTTCCATGCCAGAGGGGTTTATAGTCCCTCCAGTAGGTTCTGAGTGGGGTTGCCTCACAGAGGCACCAAGGATGCATCGTAATCATATGCCAGAACCACCTCTGCTCAACGTAGATGAGCAGACGCTCTACGAACGCCCCTCAGATGATGTAGCTCTAACATTACTAATTATCAACTGACCTCTGATCAGTGGTTGTTGTAGGTCATGCCCCCCCCCCCCCCCCCAATAAAAGCACATCATGTCCTAAAAGCTAAGATGAGATCCCCCTCTCCTACCTCTTCATCATGTGAAAAATTTTATATTATTCATATTTTTTGTGAATAGATTTTAGGTTGGAGGCAAGAATGTGGACACGGCTCTTGCTTTGCTTGTAAAAAGACTAAACAGCCTGTAAGAGCATCTCTGGTAGCCTGTTTGCTTGCTACACCCTCCCAAGTATTCACTCGGGAGGGTGTAGACATTTATGTACCCATATTGTTGAATCTGTTGTTTACATTTTTCTTGGAATTTTCTCCTGACAAATATTTGCTTTCTCACTTGAAATATAATAAATAAATATATAAACAAAGGTGTAAAAAAATCTGAAACTCTTTTTTTCCCCTCCTTCACAAAAATGGCATTTATTTGTGTTGTATAGACATTTATATTCACTGGATTTAATAGAGATATGTTAGTCTGTGAAATAATGTTCTGGCCTTTGCACAACGTAATGCACTTGATTTTGATGGGATGCATCCACTAAAAGAAAAAGACAAAGAAAAAGACAAACAAAACATGCTCAGTTGTCTATTTTTTCCATTTTATTTTATTTTTTGCAGTTTGAATTGCATATTGTTATATTTTTGATAGCTTAATTTGTAAAAGCTGTCAGGGAAAGGGTTTCTCCATAAATTATTTTGTAATAAGTCAACATGATGCTTTTTCTGATGTTTTTTGTTCTTTTATCAGTTCACAATGACGGCAATTATGGCTGTAGAACCTTTAGTCACCACAAGAGGGAGCCATGTGTTTTAAAAAGGTGAAGGTTCTTCAGGCAGCTGCCAGTATTTTAGCTACTGCAGTTTTTTGTCATATTTACATTAAATAAGAAAGAAAAGAAACAAACTGTATAACTTTTTACAAGAAACAGACATACATTAAAAAAATATGAAGGGTCCTCAGTGAAACTGAAGATGTTGGCAGGATGTGAATGATCTTATTCATCTGGATCACCAGTACAAATGTAAACAAAAAACTTTTTACATACAAGTAGAAACAACACATTTCAAACAGATTTGGGCAAGTTGTAGCCCTAAAAAGCACACTTGGTTCCACCAGTGATTGTGACAAAAAAGGCAACAGAACACAATAAGGTGCATAAATCCCAGAACTGGGTCGTGTGCCATTTTATCAACAACTCTTAAAATAGAAATCGGTACAAGGTGAACAATATGTGAAACCTCACTTTGAATCAAACATAAATAAACAATAAAACTGAAGCTGCTAATTTCTTCACATCAAAGAGCAAAAATAAATACGTATTCTGACAGAGACCACAACCTTTAATGGTGATTAGGAGAGGAAACCCCCCAGATTACTGCAGATTCTTGGTTTATTGTGTGTTCTTCACATATGTGGCCTCTGTGTCACAGTGCAAACTGGCTCATTAAATCAGAGTCTGCAGAAATACAAAGGAAAACATTTCTGTCCAAAAATTCATAGAACAGATAAAAGGTGGCCTTTAGCTTCACAGCAGAAACCGTACGCAGAAGGATCCAAACAGATGAAAAATAATGAGCTCATTACAGTAGTTACAAAATCTGTACTGAGATCTGTGGCATGTCACTTGGTCAGAAGTCATTTTACATCACGTCATACTCCTGGTCCTATATGTTTGTGGGATTTCTTAAAGGTCATTTGATGTAAATTTAAAAAATAAATTCCTATTCTGTGTTATTTTCATTGCTTGCAGTAAGTGTGTGACATGTGTGACAGTTTTTCTCTGTATGTGGAGCATAAACAGATGAAATAACTTGACGCCACAGTTTGGACCCGCTGCCACAGTGTCGGCTGATTGCACCTGTGAAACGAGAGGCTGACGGATGCAGCAGTCGCACTTTAAAATAGACTCAAATACATGATCTCTCTTCAATAAATACGCTCACTGAGCAGTTTGTACCCAGGTGCTTTTAAACTTCAGCAGGCGCTGAAGTCAAACCCAGCTGGGATTGTTTGTTCTCCACCGTCCTGCGGTAAAAATCCCGTTAAGTGGAGGAGAAGTTCAGCCTCCTCTCCATCTGGCTGAACCTCTGAGCTTCATTCAGGGACACTTTATTCTTCCACAGCCTGAAGGAAAACACAACAAGATGAAATTAATGTACAGACTGCCACTCTGGGTCCATGAGCAAGACCCTCAGCCCCAGAACGCTCCCCAGGTGCTGCACAGTGGCGGCCCACTGCTCCATCAGGGGTGGGTTAAATGCAGACACATTTCACTGGGGTGTACCATGTTGCAATGAGACAAATAAAGGTTATGTTTTTTTAAAAAAAGGTTCCAGGTGAGGTAAAGGAGGTAAAGCTGTATGCTGATATCTACCTGATGACCTGTGGAGCAGGGCAGGACCTTAATGCTTTGACCAGGGCCTCCACTCCAGCAGCACTCACACTGTTGCACTCCAGGCTAAAGGAAACAGACACAGAGACATTAATGTCCATAAAATACAGGTGCACATTTCACTGTCCACCATTAAACTCCTACCATGTATCTATGGTTAGAAAACTCATCCTCCCTGACATCTGCCTCATTTTTCACAGGTTCTGTTAACTCATTTTAAATAGAGACAGTCAAGAAAGGGACTTCCGACGCTCCAACCATGCTAATGACTAGGCTCCTGGAGGAGCTTTCTGCCGTTTTATAACCAAGTAAAAAACAATCTGCCGTGATTGTGCGCACCGTGTCAGTTTTTAAAAAAATAAAAAAGAGAACATTGTTAATCTGCCGACAAAGAGCAAAAACATGAAAAACTCCACTTCCTTTCCAACAAAGAGCAGCTGGAGGATGGTGAGCAGTCTGTGAGCTAATCTCTGAAAGCTTCACAGCGACGCCTTCAGTTAGATAATTGAATACAACAAAACAGAATATAATGTCAGTTGTACAGGTATAACAGCACAGGTGCATTGGATTTATTGTACAGTACTTTTCACAAAATCAAACAAACTAGATTAAATAAACAGATTTGCATGTGGTCCATGACTGGTGTGGGATTATTGTATATTCTTAATGCCTGGAGTGGACATGTTGGCAGTTGGTTACTACAGAAATCAGTTCACGGAACAAAATTATTGAAAGCTTTTGTGTTAATCAGGTAAAACTGTCTATATACAACAGAAACAGCGAGCCCTGCCATGTTTTAAAGCTGTTTTATAGTCTTATAAATGGCACATGCATGATCTAACATGTGATCGTGCAAGACGCAGAGCATTTGATAATAATAATAATAATAATAATTGCTGTTCATTAATACATCAGCTCAGTTCTCCACCTGTTGTCTCCGTTGTTTCTGCCTGCAGCTAAGGCAGTTAGTGTTTGCCCTCTTCAGAGAGATTTATTGGAAAAGAGGCGTTAGGTTGAGCGTCTGCTTAAAGTTTGGATTTCCCTAAATGTTGCAGCAGCACATCTTACTGAAAAAGTTAGATCCACCAGTTAGTCTGGATCGTGGTTATCTTGTTAATGAGCTATCACAGGCAGATTATTCTCTAAATATTTACGTCAGTAAACTATGATAATATTACAGCAATGTCCTTTTGAAATGGTTTCTTTGTTGTTGTTGTTTTCTGGTTTTCTGTCACAAACAGAATAACTTCCGGGTCGCCATCGAATGCGCTTAATTAGTTTAAAAAGGACCAGAAAAAGTTTATTACAAAATGCTATGGTACACTTTTTAACAACTGTCATTGTTTTGTACATAAAATACATTGTATTAGAAAATAACTTGAGTGAGCTGTAAGGCATTTATGCTGTCAATGCGCCCTCTGGTGGACACATCACTGACAACAGGCAACCTGGTTGTTACGGCAGCCACATCGTTTATTTCCCACAAAAACAGAACTGCAGGTGACGAAAGACTGCAAACGGATCAACACTGTTGGAGTGCACAGTCAAGTACAGAGGAAAAATTATTCAAATGAAGTTAAATTTTCACTCTGTGTGATCCGATCATTGTAAATGCTCAGAGCAGTCAAAACCTCCAATGAAATGCGATTATAAACCTTTTTTCTGTATTTTTGTTATTCCCTTTAAATCATGCAATAATCACACAATTATAATGAAATACAAAAAGCAACATCCCTCCCAAAATAAGATACTAGAAGAAAAAAGTAAGAAAAATTGCCTTCCCAGAAGTTATTCTGTTTGCATCCACAGAGGAGCTGATGGTACGGATCGTGGTACCCGGACTGGTCGGGTAGTGACAGGGCTTTTTTTGAGCAACTTGGAATGGAAAAAAAATGGTTTTGCTTTGGGAACCCTGGGAACTCTCATATGATTGGCTGAGGAACCAGGAAGTAAACAGGAGCTCCACTCTGAATCAAAGTGATCCGTACCTCTAGGTTAGAAAGGAGAAAAGCGTGACTAAATCAATGTTGATGGAGAGGACCGATTGTTTCTAGGGAAAGTTACTTCCATCCCAGGTGACAAATTAGAATGATTTAGGTCGTTTTTACAGTGAATATCTTACTTATAGCTCCTTTAAATAGGAAACTTCAGATAAGTGACGGCACAACAGTGACTTTCAAATCTTTGGCATTAAATAATAATAATCACTCTTCTGTATTAGAAAATGTACCTGTAGCAACAACAGCTTAGTATTTGAGTAATACTGGAAAAATAAATACAAATCTGAAACATTATTCTGAGAAAACAGGTATTCTATTCTCTTTATGTAACAATAAAACAAGAAAATAGCAGTCTCAGAAGGAGACATATTTAACAAACAAAAATGTGCATATTCTTTATCTTTTCTTCATCCTCCTTGTATTCCTGTCCATATTTTGCTGCAGAAATGATCTCACTTTGCAGAGTCCTTTTCATTCTTTTAAATAGTCTGTTGGTATTTTTTATGCAGAAATATATATATATATATATATATATATATATATATATATATATATATATATTCCTCTTATCTTGAGGCCGCCCTGCTTATTTCTTCCTTCTATAATCTCTGCTTCTCCCAATAGATTCATTAAGTGTTTACAACATGCTAACGGTTTCACGACTATTTGATCTCACATCATTCTCACATCATTCTGTAAATCGGCTCCCCTCTTTCCTCTTTTTAACTTGAATATTTCATTTTTATCTAAATATGCTGTATTATCAGTAATTGATATTTTCCGTTTTCCCTTTCTGATAAATTCCTTCTCTTTTGTTTTAGGACTTAAATTTTGGATTAGCTTGTTATTCACATTACTAATCTGGTGTGTAACCACGTGTTATTTCCATTGTCACACCCGAATTTCTGCTCAATTTATCTTTGTTTTTGTTCTATTATGCGTTTTAACTAATGACTCTACAGTGTTGTTTTCAAATGTTGCCAATTTGCTCCTACTGCAGAATCTCCGATTCATATTTTTTTGTTTTTATATGCATCGTATTAAGCAATGAATTCATTAATAAATAGACCCATAGGACCTTTGTCATACACAGAAACAGATATTGCACAGGGTGGTGACCAGGACTAAATGAGGAAAATGTATTTTGTTTTCATCTGTAAACAGCATCATTGGCGGTAAATTAGCATAAACCAACACACTAGAAATTCACTTGTATAAAAGCTAAATGTAATTCGATTTTTATACATAAATTTAAGAATAAAGGCTCACTCATATTGTTAATTTATTGAACAGAAAAGATTCACATCAATCTTTCAATGAGCCAGCAAGGACAACCAAAACTAGATTAATATTTGCTTTTAGTTTCCTTTTTCCTATGTTTTATTTTAAAATTTTCTCCAACTTGCTTTTATTCTGTTTTTATTTTCCAATGTTTTAATCTTGTAAAGCACTTTGCATTGTCTTTGTACTGAAAAGTGCTATGCAAATAAATCTGCCTTGCCTTGATGGTCGCACACTTTCCAGCAGAACGTAAACGTAACGTGCGCATTTCAAGTATTTTGATTGGACAATCCAAGCTTGGGGCCGAAGGATTTGTGCCCCAGGTCTGTCTACTGAGAGCGTGTTGAACATGCTCACTGCGATTTCAGATGTTCATTATTTAAACAAACATTAGTGGACCAGCCCCAATATCAAGGCACCTCAAAAGGATTTAGCCTCTAAGCTTGTCAGTATTCTGGAGATATAGATATATAGACACACATGTTTCTAACAGAACCTTATACCTATGGGAATCTGTCTTTTTTACGGTAAAACGATCCTGTCCCACTGATTATTGGGAACACAAAGCTTCACAGTGACATCTGTTGGGGCCAGGCCCCACTGGCCTCTGATGCAGAGACGCCACAGGTCCATAGTTATAAAGTATAAATGCACAATACTGTTATCTGTGTAACGGCAAAACGTAAAAGAATATTCTTTCAGTGGAACCATTATTGCATCTCTTACTATGTCTGATTGAATTTAATGGATCACCCCAGTCCAGGGTGTAGCCCGCCTCTCGCCCAACATTAACCTCTCCGCGATCCAGTAGGAGCATAGGCAAGGCAAGGCAAATTTATTTTTATAGCACAATTCAGTACAGAGACAATGCAAAGTGCTTTACATGATTAAAATACAGGAAAATAAAAGAATATAAGCAAGTAGGAATAAAATGTAGAAACAAAATACAACATCAATAAACAGTTGGACTAAAAAAGTTGAACTAATGCTGTTTCAGTAGAACAGTTTAACTAGAACAGTCAAAAACAGTCCTAAACAAATGTGTTTTTAATCTTGATTTAAAAGAACTCAGGTTTTTCGCACTTTTACAGTTTTCTGGAAGTTTGATGGATGCCTCCCTGGCAGGGTTATATTTTATAGTGAATTTCTACCTTGATAATCTGTTTTCACTGGACAGATCCATGGAGGGGTGTATAATGGCTCCCCAAATAACAAATAAGCTTCCTTTTTTCCTCCTGGTTATCTGCTTTTATTTTTTACATGCTGCATTACACCCTGGACGCTTCCTGCCTGCCGTTTGAATTTTCTGCCGTATTTGTGCGCACGTGTGGAATCAAACTTACTCAATGCGAGCCAAATCGTGGCAAAAAGGCAGAACTTTGGCCAGCTCCTGGGCCACGTCGTCTCCACAGTTATTCCACCCCAAGCTGAGGGTAAAGAGAGGAAAATGATTTTCTGCTGTGAATAAACCCAGTATATAACTCTGTATGTAATGAGTCAGCATTCAACTTTGTAGTGTGATGACAGAGAAAGAAAAAAAATCTATTTTTCATAATCTATGCTTTAGCACAGCTCCTCTAAACCGTGTGAAAAATTCTGATCAAATCCACAAATCTTATGTGTAAAACATGATTTCTGTTTCTCTTCAGTTTAACAATGAGTGAGTAATGAGTGAGTCCGATCTGGATGTGCAATTTGTGAAATTATTTCTCCTTTTACCCCACATCCTGTATGAAGGGACAGTGGCTCAGACTGGCAGCGACAGCCCTCAGCGCTGAATCCCCCACGGAGGTCAGGCTGAATCACGGTTAAAAAGAAGAAGATAAACAATTAAACCCTTCTTCAATATAACCGAGATCAGATTCCTGAACTAACAGGACTTACTGGATCTTTTGGAGGCTCTTTAGGCTCATTACTGCTCTGGACAGACTGAGCAAGCCCTCGCTTCCGATTCTGTTTTCTGAAAGACTAAATGAGAGGCACGTCTGCGTTAAAAGCATGATCGAGAGGTTTGGAAGAAATGAATCCATGTAAAGCAGATGTAGCCGACAGAATCTTACTCTAAAACAGCGAGTTGGGTCATTGACGGGAGAACAAGAGCCATGCTGGCAGCAGAGAGGTCACCAAGAAGGTTACTGGACAGACTGGAACAGAAAAGCAAACAGGTGGTTTCACGCTGGAACATACAAAGTAATTAAGAAATCCAGTAACGATGGAAAAGCTTTCAATGTCAACGAAAAGAAAAGATGTATGAGTGACATAAGATCTTCTCAGAGACTTTGTTCTTCAGCTGAGCAAGCAGACACTACAGAACGAAGGCGCGTTCTTACTGGAGCTCCTCCAGGCGGCTGCAGCTCCTCAGAGCCTCCAGCAGCTTCTCCCCAGAAGAATCATTCACGAGATTCTTGGAAAGACTGGAGGAGAAAACACGGAGGAGTCAGTCTACGGCGTTTCAGCACATTTACAAAACAAGTGAGATTCCAAAAAAGTTAAAAAACAAAACAACTGGACTTTTTTTCCCGAAGTTTGAAGACGTTTCACTTCCTATCCAGAAAGCTTTCTCAATTCAATTTAGTAATGGGGAGTATTACTAGGGGGTGGACCTGGTTCGGTTCAATTTGCATGTTATCTAAGCCACAACAAGGCCTTTGTTGGGCTATAGTATAACGCTTGCTACTCCACATTACTCCAGACTTTTTGAATTGAGAAAGCTTCCTGGATAGGAAGCGAAACGTCTTCAACTTCGGAAAAAAAGTCCAGTTGTTTTGTTTTTTTAACTTTTTTGGAATGACCATGACCTGGATGACTGGCTTCTTATATTTTATTTGCAGAAGTTGGCCAAACATTGTATTCAACCAAGCGTAGCAATACTTCAATATATGTTTACGCAAGTAAAAATAAAAAGTTTGGTGCAGTAAAACTATTCCTAGATGAACATTTATGTACACTTAGGAATCAATTTAACTAGTTACCATCCACCTATGTGTGTGTTCTGTTATTTAATTGTTAGATTACAGTGAAGTAAAGTGGAATGTGTTGATTTTTTTTGCTGGTTTCAGAAAGAAGATCAGACAGTTTTTAAGAAGAGTTGGTGCTCTGGACTTTCCTACAGGAAGTAAATATTAGTAATTTATAGGTTTTTGTAAAGAGCTCTATTCTTATTACTAGATGCAGTTTGCCCATGCATGTCACCTTAAACTGGTGCATAGCTGTTTGTCCCGACTGCCTCTGTTGCTCTGTGACAGACTGGTGACCTGTGCTGGGTGGAGCCTGCCTCATGCCCACAACCTGCTGTCAGTGTGCAGCCCTGCATGGATCAGTGGCTATAGAAGATGGGTGGTTTCCATTACCTGATCTTCCTGAGGTCTTTCCAGACAGGAAGCATTCCAGTCAGCTTATGTATGCCTCTATCAGCCATCCTCCAGCCACCCAACCTGAAAATAACAACTAACTTTACTAAATTCAGCCTTATGTCATGGAAGAGTAGAACAGAAAGATTAGGGAGAGCTGTCGTTGTCCCACTGTGGGGAAATTCAGGTGCATCAGGAGTAAGTAAGTTGAAGAGCTGAGCACAGGAAAAATTCAGACTAAATGAAACGTGCAACTTAACAGGGTGACTTAAACGTATATGGACTTTGCATTTCTAATTATGTATAAAAAAACAGCAACAAACTAATTAAAACAATGCATTTAACAGCAGTGGTGGAAACAACTTATTGAGTTTGTTTGGAGCATCGATGGATGTAAAGTCTAACAGCAGCTGGGAGGAAGGATCTGCGATGTCGCTCCTTTATGCACCTCAGATGCATCGGTCTGACACAGAAGGAGCTCTGCAGCAGCTTCATGCATGGGGTGGGAGACACTGTCCAACAGTGATGCTATGTCTGCCAGAGTCCTTCTGTCTCCCAGCGCTACACTGGGTCAGAGACATCCTACTACAGAGCTGGCCTTCCTGATGAGCTTATCTAACCACTTCCCCTCAGATACAAACTACTCCACAGAAGATGGCTGATGCCACCACAGAGACAAGAAAAGGCTTTACACAGATACTTTTTGTAGGACAGGCACACTTTTGAATAATAAGGAAAACAACTCACTCTATCTCCTGTATCTGTGTGAGTTCTTCCATCCCAGCCAGGAGCTCCAGAACAACGTCAGCTTCCAATTGTCCGGAATTTATTACGATTTCATTCAACCTTTTAACAAAGACAAACACAAGGTTAATCCACACCTGAAATTATGTCCCAGCATCACCTTTCTGCAGATTGCAGTTTCAGGTATAAGAACAAAACGTTCAGCTGTCAGAGTTCTCCTTTTGGGACCTCAGGAAAGGTGGAACCAGCTCTATGGTGCTGTGGAGATGCTTTTGTCCAGCTGGGACGGAGAAGTCCAAAGGCAGGACAACGTCCCCAAACATGCAGGAAGAACTGCGGTTTTACAGCTTGGATCAAAGCATACTCCACTGGCGCAATGGTCCAGTCGAAGTTTAGACATGATTCTAATTGAGAACAAGACTTAAAAACTGAGTGCAGTTTGTTGGAGCCGGAGCAAATTAGCAAAGAACAGGCAAAAAATCTACTCTGATGGAGACGCACCCCAAAAGAGTTTAATTGCAGCAAAAGGTGGTTCTACTACTACTACTTCTACATTTATAAAGCACTTTAAAACAACAGCACCTGTGACAAAGTGCAGTACAGACAATAACCAATAAAAACAAAGATCACAATAGAAATAATATTAGATATTTGAAAATTAGATTTCACTGAGTTGAAACCACCCAGCAACACTGATGTCAGTCAAATACGACAGCTCACACAGAAGAAACTCACTTGAGAATCTGCAAAGCGTTCATATTCCTCAGAGCTTGTGCCAAACATCCCCAGCACTCCTCGTTCAGCTGCGTCGCTGCATCCAGACTTGGAGAGAAGGAGTCACGGCATTCAGAAACACAAACATTTACATTTCCAATGCAGTCGAGAACGTCTGAGCAGCTGAGGTTTTACCAGAGATCTTCCAAAGCGGTGCACTCCTTCAGCGCTTCCATAAGCTGCAGCCTTCCAGCTGCTAACCATGCACAATGGGCCATGCTGCAGTGGAGGAGTGTAAACATTGCTCTTCATTTGCTCCACGACAGATGTTACACATTTACACAATGACATGCTGACTATACAGAGGAGCAGACTATTCTGCACGCTTGGTATGAACTGATGCGCTTACTTGAGCGATCGGAGGCGGGGCAACAATTTTGTCAAGGTCTGAGCTGCTGCGTCGCTGATCACAACACCAGACAAGCTAGAGAGGAGAGAAAATGAGTTTTCATGAGTTCACCTTTTATAAAAGAGCCGCCACGTCTAGAACGGCCAGCGGAGGACGTCACAAGTGGAGCGATTATGATGCCAAAGTTGACGGATCATCCAACAGAGAGTCGGGATCACCGGAGAGAGGACGCATTAGATGTCAGCATCACCAGAAGCTTCACAATGTAGCTTTACATGAGCCTGGGTGGTCATTTAGTGCAACTGTCCAGAATAAAGGGTGTACAGCAGAACATTGGAACCATGAACCGCCGGGTGCATTACAGCACACAAGGAAAGGCAAACCACTGGGGGTTGTTGCGTACCAAGTAGAGCACATGGACTCAGATATTGGACTCTGTATGACACTCTCTTGACATCCTGCACCGTTTCTCATGGATAAACCTTACATACACAAGCGCACTCTCACAAACACCCACAGGTGCTTGGATTCAGATACTTAGATTCACTTCTATACAGAAAACCCCTGTTATTATTATCTTCAGCCGTCACTTTCTACATGTCGTATTAAATAATCCTGTATATTCTTCAGTGATGGTATCAAGGCGGTGGTTGTTTGTACCTGTAATATTTTATCTGCTGGTTCTGCTGTTCTTTTTATATCTCTCTTTGCAGGTGTAGAAGCAGACTCAGAGGATGTTTTATTGCTCTCTCTCTCTTTCCTCTCCTCTTTCTCTTTCACCGTTTCTCCCTTTTAGCATTTTGTCTCATCTGTTTCTTTCATTATTTTCCTCCTTCTACCTTCTTGTTTCATTGTCAATTTAACATGAAATATTCCCAGCATAAAATCTAATAAAGCTTCTTGCATATATAAATCAAGCGGAGCTCTGTGGTGAAAGCAGTAAGGCTCCACTTGTGAAAGTAAAATCTGTTGGGCTCTCTTTGGCATTAAGACAACAATTTTTAATGCTACACTGCCAGACAGCACACAAAAGAAATCTCAAGGCATTCTAGAGGCATGAAGCCAAACTGGGTCATCAACCCGACGTTGATCCCAAACCCAGCAATATAAATAAAAACAATAAAGTCAGGAATATATCGACTACTGACTATTACTGTAGCTACTTGTGGTTCCATAACATGCTTAGTATTAGCCTGTATATTAATTTCCACTTCATTTGTCTTCTTTTCTAAATAACGACGTCATAATAAAAAATATTTGCTGCTGCTCACCATTAGCTGCATTTACCTAAATGTAAAACCTAATCTGGACCTCGTCTTTTTTTTGACGTAAGAAACACCCAAGAAGCACCATTTGGATCTTCAAAGTAATCAGGTGCAACGTGGAAATGTAATATTCTGTCTGGGTTCCTGTTTATGATTTGGTTAAAGTTAGCTTTTCCCTGCTGTTTGGTTTATTTGGGTTTTAGGTTCTGTCATAGTTGGAGTTCTGTCTTAGTTTTGGTTTGTGTCTTAGTGTGAGTTTTGAGGTTTCTTTTACAGTTATTGTTTTAAGTTTGGTTTCTGATCTGGTCTTGTTTTGAGCATCAGCACTGATGTCTGGTCTAATTGCTTACTCTGCACACCTGCCTAACTCCACCCCTCTTGCAATCACCTCTCACCGGTTTCACCTGCTTCCACCTCCATATAAACTGTTGAGGCCAGACATCAGTGTCAGGTCGTCTTGTTGAGTATGGGTGAGTCTCCTCCTGCAAGTTTATGTTTATTGGTTTGCTTTTGGATTTTTGACCCCCTTTGTCTCCAGAACCCTGAGCCATCCTGTTCTGTCTGTTCCTGCCTTGCCTGTTCTGCTAGTCGGTTTATTTTTTGTGCCGTCTTTTGGTATGACGGTCTATTTGGCTTTTTTCTTGTTTTTGATTTTTGTTAATAAAAGAAGAACTTATTCTGAACCTCTGCTGGTCTGGCTGAATTCTGGGTCCCCTGCCTCTGATCGTTACAGGAAATACTCATTCAGGAAATGTAACTCGTGTTTTCTGGCTCACCTTAAACGCTCAACGGCTGTAGACTCCAGGATGACCTGTAAGAGCTCCTCCACCACGGAGACGGGGCTGTCTTTGATCCCAACACTGCAGAGGAGAACAGGAAGCGCTCGTCACGCAGCACATTCAACATATTCCATGTTGTGAGACTGTGAAAACTTTCACCTGATAGATGTGAGATTTGTTAATGAGGGCAGAAGGGAACAGAGTAATTCAGCTCCTTCCACGCCCAGTGTGTTGCTGAAGAAGCTAAAAAAAAATGGCAAAACAAACATACTTTTCAAACAGCGGGTTGAAAAATTATTAAAACGGCACTGAGGACACTAGTTTCTTTGAAGGAAAGTATCAAAGGGCAGGGAGAGGGAAAAGATACCTGTGTGCTCTGTGATGAATATTACCGCAATGGTACGTAACTTGCAGGTATAATTTGCATTCTCTATGACTTACCTTATGTTTTTAGCCATTAACTGAGCCGGAAGTGTGGCTTCCCTAATGGAAGAACAGAAATAGCGTTTTTGTTAACTTGTTAAATAAAACTTAACCTGAGGTGTTAACCTATGACACGCACACTGGTGAAAATCATGAACACGTGTGAACTTTACAGCTACCTGTCTTGGCACATGTCCGTGTTGTTCATCAGAACCAGCTGTAGTTTGGTGTGGTCAATCCTAAAAAAAAAAATCGTGTTAATGGCATAAATCCTGAAGCTGCTGACCTTCTGCGGTGAGTTTAGGATCGGTGAGGCATGAGTTCTGGTTGACCCGTGTGTCACCTGATGGTTTGGATGAGTTTGCTGTGCTGCAGGCAGCGACGCAGTAAACGCACAGCTTCGTCGCTGATCCAACTTTCTTCAATGCTGATGAAGGAAAGTGAAGAGCAGCAGTATGTCGTCAGTAATCGTGTTTCTGTTTTAACACCAGTTTACTTCATACTCACTGCGTATTTAACACCTGGGCTTCATATAGGAAACAATGCTAAAGCTAACTTTGGTGAAAAGTATGTCTGTATGCTCTCACCTGACAGTGCATCCTCTTTGATTAGAGTTTAAAACCGCCACAAAGTTTTCAATCCACTCAGACTGCAACAGGTTGTTCTTTAATCTGTGCAACAATAAAAAAAAAAACACACAGATGAACCGGTTATTTGTTTCACATTTTACATCTGATGACTGGATACAGGACAGGACAGGTCTAGACTGCAATGAACAATCAGGTCTGCAGGGAGGATCATCGAGGCTGGCCTAACCTCCAGCCAGGACTTGTACAGGTCATTGGTCAGAAAAATGGCTTCTCTGCAGACCCCACATATTCTGGACACAAACTATATCAGCGGTCTCAAACCCAAATCTTCCGGGGTCAGGGTCCTGCAACTTCTAGATGTGTCCCTCGCCTTAAACACCAGAATAACGTTTCTAAACTAGCTCACTAATATGCAGTTAAGCTCTGCTGAGGAGCTCAAATTGGAGTCTGGCGTGTTAAAGTAGAGACGCATCTGAAGACTGAAGGACACCGGCCCTCAAGGACTGCAGCCAGAGACCAGTGGTTTAGACTTTTACCTTCAGGCCGACGCTACGGAGCGCTATTAGCTAAAACCAGCCGGCACAGAGACACGTTCTCCCCCCAGTCTCTCTGATGAACACTGAGCGGTCAGAGGAGCCGGATCCATTCCATGCTTGTTTGCACCAATTCAACCACGTCTTCCTCTTTTGTTGAAAATGCATATATATATATTAACAAGAAATATAGTTCTAGTTATCTTGTCTGTATATTGTGCTTACAAGTCTCCAATGAGAGAAAAGTGGAACCAAAGTCAAATGTTGTATAAAGAATTACAACCTGATTCTGAAGACTTATTGAAATAACTGAGTTCAAGTGATTTAAAGAAAGCTCTATGAGATCTAAGGTCCAGTGACTAGATAATTTTTACGTTTCCGAGCTAGTCTTCCTGGGGTCCACAAGACAGGGAGACATCACTTAATCAAACATTGTAGACATTATTGTAGATATCATCAAAATTCCTTCAAAATAAGTTATTACATTCATATCTATTACATAATTCTCACTTTCATACAGTAAATATCTTAATTCACCACTCACAAATTTAAATAGTGCATTCTCAAGTAATAATTAAAAGATAATTTACTATTCAGTTGACGTATATTCAGTGGGCAATTATTCCAAAAGCTGATGGCACCATAAATAACTGTTCTCTTTAAGGCATTTGATTTTGGACATGGTAACATCATCTGACCACCATTAGTTGACCTTGTCAAATAATAATGAACCTGATCACATCTGACAATTTGCTTATATAAGAAAACAGGTTGAAAAGAATAGACAGTGTTTCTAAAAAATGTTGTTGTATTGCAAGCCAGTCTGGACTCTACCATTAACCAGGAAAGTCGACGGTGCTCACTGATGGTGTTTGTTCTTATGGAACAATTTAAAACCAACCTGGCAGCTCTGTTCTGGGCAGTTTGTAATTTTCTTAGTTGACCTTTAGATGCGGAGGACCATACAGGTGCACAATAATCCAGGTGACATAAAATTAACGATTTAGCCACCTGTCCCACAATATTTGGAGGGACATAAGAAAGACATTTTCTCACCATTGAGATACCACAACCCATCTTCCTCACTATGGTATCAATATGTTCTGCCCATGACAACTGATTATCAATTGTTATGCCCAATAGTTTTACTTTATCTACCTGTTCTATAGGTTCCCCAGACAAGTTCAAACTCATCTTTGGTGTATATGACAGTTTATGACTTGATCCCAAAATAATTGATTTGGTTTTAGAGATATTCAGCACCATCTTATTTTGTTTTATCCAATCAAAAACTATATTTAACTCAGCTGACAAAACATTGTCCAGTTCACTGACAGTTTTTGCAGCATAATACATTGTGGAACCATCAGCATACATTTGTACACTTGCTTTACACACAACAAATGTTAAATCATATGTGAAGATACCATATAAGAGTGGTCCCAGACAGCTCCCTTGCGGGACCCCACAATCCAAGACCCTGGACTGAGACCAACTGCCAGAGTAATAAACCCGTTGTGTCCTACTTGTGAGATAACTCTTCATAAATTTGATGGTGGTTGGATTAAATCCATAACATTCTAATTTATTGATGAGTAGATTATGATCTATGACATCAAATGCCGCACTGAAATCAAGTAATACTGCATCAGTCATTTTAGAATTATCCATTTCTTTAAGCCAATCATCCGTCATTGCTGTAAGGGCGGAACAAGTTGAATGGTTATGTCTGTAGGCATGTTGGAAATCTGTATTCAAACCATTACAGTTAAAGTATTCCTGTATTTGTGAATGGACTATTCTCTCCATCAGTTTACTAAGAACTGGGAGAATAGTGATAGGTCTGCTGTTCTTGCCAGTGAGTGCTTGTCTGCCATCTTTGGGTAAGGGAATAATTTTACCTTCTTTCCAGATAGTGGGGAAAACACCTTTTATTAAGCACGCATTTAATATATGACATATCGGACCGTAAACATAGTCAGCTGCCAGACTAAGTACTTTACTGTCCAGCATGTCAGTACCCACTGAGCCTTGGTCAGGGAGGGACTTCAACAACTTCCTTACTTCTCCTTTATCCACAGTATTAAACTGAAAAGTGCAACACTTGTCTAACATCACATTATTTTTTATAAGTTTTAGATAATCACAGTCAGTATCACCCATATTCTGCCTTAGTCCATTGACCTTATTTACATCTACATAACAGTTTAATTACACTAGTAAAAACACTAAAAAGGGTGTAATTTAGTACCACACCACTAGTGGGCAGTATGTTCAAATTAATTTCTACTTATTACAGACATACTGCTGGCCCAGACACGCAGATTTTGGTTCACCTGGTTTTTTTTGTCGCCCATTTGATAATTTATTTTGGCAGAAATAATAACATCGAAGAACAGTTAGTTTTACTGTGGGAGAATGTGCTGTTTGGCCTCTATGAAAACCGTTCTGACTGCCTCATAAATCTTCTATCATTAAGTCAAAATATCACGTTAATTGTAAAAAATACTCTGAAAGGAAACAATGCTTCTGCTTTCCAAAAAAGGCTCAAGCAATATATTAAGACAATTAAAGACTGAAAAAAAGGCACTTAGACCCATTAATGGTACTGCATTGAATTAATTAATAGCCCCTCCAAACCCACCCTAGCATTACTTTCTTTTTCTATTTTTTTTTTTGCTGTTGCTTGTACTGTTTTTTGTGAATGTTGTTTAAAAACTATGACATACTTTCTAGTTTAAAAAGGCAACCGACTGTCTTTCCTGTGAACACGATAACGGAGACCAGGATGTTTTTGAATCTTTCGACTCAGAAACCTGCTTAAAATCACGCAGTTGTCAGAGAAAACGTGCACAGTAACAGTAAAAACACAACAAAACCTTTCCCCGTTAAACAGAAAACTGTCATATTCTGGGTTTTATTTTATGTTTGTTATTTGATTAGTCGGTATACTTTTCTGTCTTGGGTTCTGTCTTGTTTGGTTTCTATTATAGCTTGTGTATTTTAGTTTACCCTGGCACATTATTTAGTTTTAGTCTTAGTGGTTATTTATCTTCTTAATCCTGTCTTAGTAGTAGTTCTGGTTTTTCATCATGTGCTCTGTTAGTTTCTGCTTTATTTTCTATCTTAGGTTTGGTCCTTATGTTATTCTGGTTCTGTATTTACCTTGTTTAGATTCTGTTCCCTTCCACTGGTCCTGTCAGCTCCGTCAGTCACTCCCCCGTCCTTGATCACTTCCACCTGTTCTGATTAATTAGTTGTTCACTCTGCTCACCTGTTCCTCTGCCTATTTATACCTGCCTCAGTTCTTTGCTCCCTGCCAGAACGTCACATCTCTTGTCCCCATGTTTCATGTCCTAGTCCTCCTTACTCATCTGGTAAGAGCTCTCCAGCATTTTGTATTTCTGTCTGCTTGTTTACATTCTCTGACCGGTTTGCCTGTTTTTTGAGTCTGCCCAGTTCCTGTCAGTTTTTTGCTTGGATTGTCAGCTCTGTTTTCTGCCTTGGATTATTTTTTGTCTGCCTGCCTTACCCACCTTCATCGTCCCTGCAATAAACTCTGTGAAGCATTCTCAATGTCTGGCTGAATACTGGGTCTTCATTCTGAATCATTACAAAAACATCATGTGCACAGGGATTAAAAGTACTTTTTACTTCAAACTTTTTTGAAACAAGTAGGATACGATGCATTTTCTGGCATAACAGTTAACAGAATTTGAGATAAAAGTCATCACCTATTAGAGAAAAATATCTATTTATGTCTAAAAGAAGGAACTTTTATCATGAGACCTTCACAATGTTTCTGAGGGTGAGAATTACTTACTTCACTTTGGTCAAACTGAGACCGTTGGACAAGATGTTAGCTAAACTGAGCAGATGATCACGCTGCAGCATGCTGTCTCTGACACTGGAGGACAGAAAGCAAAGAGCAAATAAACAACAATTTATCAAGTTATTTATTTGATAACTTTGTTTTAAAGCACTCTTAAATCTTGTCATATCAGAAAATGAAAACCAAACTCTCATAAATATAGAAGAACACAAAGGAAAACAGCTTTAACTGGTCTGCTGCTTGAAAATCACTAAGTTCGGTTTGCATAACAGTGGGGGGGATAAACCTGGAAAGGCCTGGGAACCACAGAATATGAAGGAAGTGCCCGTGTTTCCAGGGAAGCTAATTTTAAACAAAGCCATCTATGGAGGATACTGAAGATGTCTCAAACCCAAAACTGACCCCTTCAGGCTGGACGGAAATGTGCTGCTGATGGTGAAAATCCAAACATCTTCTGCAGAGGAGTTTTAAAGGAGCAATAAGCGAAATGTCATTATTTTATGAAATTTAGATAGAACTAAAAAACAGTTTTGTGAAGTACTAAAGGTATCTTGTTAGTTTAAACGTCACAAACCATCTCTGTGTTGTTCTCCAGTCTGTTGTTTACAGCTGCCACTCAGGACTAACCCACTCCCTGCCCATAAGATGCCACCGCCTGGCACAACATGGCGGAGAACACGCCCATCAGATCAAAACTTTCTCTTTCTAACATCGTAAAGTTATGAGTTAGTTACTTCTTCACTAGACATGGTCCTCTGAAAGCTGATGCTGTTTTGCTGTGGATTTATCCTTCGCAAATACTCATATGAGCCGATGGGAGAGAAGGGCAAATGGGCGTGGCTTGATACACGTCTTGTTTTGGTCTACAGACGTTGCTTAAGCTCCACCTAGTGGTGAAAATCGCTTATTGCTCCTTTAAGGTCAAATGACAGAGATTTAACTGTTTGGCCTCAATGACAAGAAGTATGTTTGCTCATTCAAGGCAAGGCTTTCAAACATGAGACCACTGTCCCAGCTGTCGGGCATGACGGTGGAAGCATCATAATGTGGAGTTGGTTCTCTACCGCTGGTGCAGTATGGAATAACAAAGGAGGACTGCACCACCCCAAAATCTGAATTCATTCCAGGAAACCCGCCCGTTTAAATTAATGTAGTCAAAAAAACGGGTCGAACCTCCATCCAGAATTATGCCAGAAGCTTGTTGATGGTACAAAAAGTGCTGCTTGATAGGAGACATTTAACCAATTGTTAGTGGGAGTCTATGTGTGGATTTGAGGCCATATCTAAATAGTTTATTTAAATCATGACAAAGACCCATATGGATGTAATTCATACCCCACATGAGAACAACCAAGCTTCTTATTGCATCACTACAATCTGACATGACAATGGGTCATTTGAAAAAGCAGAGTGATCTTTTCTACTGCAGCCTTTTCCAAGCATCCTGACTTTGTTTTTAAACGCTCGACTGATTTTACAGTCGCATTAGTGCAAGCTTGGATATTTTTTAGTGTTTTCTATTCAGGGAGCAAAGAAAAGATTTGTATTTGCAAAGAAAGGAGATGTGCTTGGTTTTACTTCCTTATCGGACACATCTGCAGCACTGCTATAAATAAAAGGTTAAAGGGGACAAAAATACCAGAATCTGCTTCTTGCACTAATCTGCATGCGAATACAGAATCTAATCTAACTTCTGTAACTTCACCGGATCTCTCTACAGAAGCCTCTTTGACCAATCCAGACGTGTTTGTGTTCTCTTTGTTCTGTAAATTTGTGATCAGGCTACAGGAGGGTTTTTTTAATCCGTAAAACGTGTGTCGCCATCTTTATTCCAATTCTTCAACAATGCTCCAAAACATGCAGTTACATTTTTCAACAAAACCTGGATCTGCTACTTCTGGTGTGGCAGCAAAGAAGATGGCTGCATAGAAGTATATGTAGGTATATGTATATGTACATACCCTCCACTAATAAACAAATTTTTCAAACCGTAAAAAAGTGACAATTTGTGGTATGAAACGGGGAAATAAAAACTAACAGCAGGTAAAAATCCATCTGAGAAGCTTCTTATTAACAACGACACAAGCGACCAGCTCAACCTGGAGGCCTGGAAATGATTCAAGCTAACATCATCGCTGAAAAAGAAATTCACACAGAATTTAAGAGTGATCTAACAGAGTCTTTGGGGATATTTAAATAAAAACTGTCTGGTTTTATTAATAATAATTAGGGCTGAGCAAGTTAACGTGTTAATTTCGCGTTAATTCATTAGACTATTAACGCCGATATTTACTTTATCGCGCATTAACGCATGTTGCTCACATGCTTTTATTTTGTGAAGGTCTGTTGCTGCGGTGTAGGGGTTTGAATCAGAACAGTAGGTGGCGATAATGCGCCAATAACCTCGCTGTCAGCCCAGCCTCGGATTCAAACAGGAAGAAAGGTGCTGGCTGGAAAAAGGAAAACGCAGAAAAAAACAAAGCCGACCTGAGGAAGGCGGTGTTTCCCGCAGGAATTTGCTTAGGCGAGGCGGTGAGTTGGCGAACGGAACAAGTTTTGTGCGGATGACTGGCTGGGCGTCTGCATCGACGCCATCGGTTAAGTTGCATCTCGCTTCAAAGTATCCATGTATTTTTGCCTGTTTTTTTCCCCTGCCATTCACTATATGCACGCGAGAAAGCAACGACAAAAAACCGCGTGTTAATGTCAAATAAACATGCAAGCATATCAAGTTAGCAAGCATTTCAGTTTAAAGTTCTTCCAGCAACGAATATGACAGAAACAAGTTATTACTTGTAACTTATCACTGGAGCACCTTGAGCTTAACATATCACTTAAATGCCAAAAACACTGTAGACATCACCAAACAATTCAATGACTCAGAGAAGCTAACCAATGTAATGGCGAAGTGGATAGCTACTGTAGACCTTTTTTTGTGCTTCACACTTTGGTATTGAACATAAAATGGTAATGCTGCTCCCTGCGGTTACCTCAGAAATTGCCTGTTTTTGGTAGATTTTTTCCCCATAAAGAGAATTTCCTGTCAGTGGCAATAAGCTTTAATTTATTATTATTGCTATTTTTTGTTTTACATGTTTAAGTTGAGCTTTACACTAAATATGTGTTACTGATAAGTGCTACAAATGTTACAACACTTTTGTTCATATGGCAGCAGAACATTAAAATAAAAGTGCTCTTTACACTACTTTTGAATTCATTCTTGGAGTTTGGGCATACAATGCGATTAATCATGATTAATCAGGCAAATTATGTGATTAATCGCGATTAAAGATTTTAATCGTTGCCCAGCCCTAATAATAATCCATTAGTATTATAGTAATTAATGTGGGAGGTGACAAGGCTCTGGACAAGAACTGATGCACAGTGAGGGGAAAGGGAGGAACGAAGGCGATTAATGTTGCGTAGATGAAAATATGCAGAACAGGTGATGTTATTGTTGTGAGAGGTAAAGGATGGAGAGCTATCAGGGATGACACCCCGACTCTTAACCTGAGGTGAGGGGGAGATTATAGAACCATCAAGTGAAAGGGAGAAACTGTCACCTTTGGGTACTATAGATTTGGTTCCTACGAGGAGGATTTCAGTTTTATCACTGTTCAGTTTAAGGAAGTTGGAAGTGAACCAGGATTTTATTTCAGACAGGCAGGAGGTGAGAGAGCAGGGAGGAAGTGTAGAACCTGGCTTACATGAAAGAAAGAGAAGGGTGTCATCGGCATAGCAGTAAAAATGGATGTTGAATTCCCGGAAGATATTGCCGATAGGAAGAATATAAATAACAAAAAGTAGGATAGACAGAGACAGGCTTCTTTAAAATGTGAAAAATATTGCAAAAGATTTAAAGATGTACAACTCCTCCTCATCAATCATCTCAATTAAACTGTGCACATTTTTAAAAACACTGTGGACTTTCAAGACCTTTTGCACATTTTTCTGTTCACCTGTCTGCATCGCTCTTTGTTCTGTTGCTTTTGCATCTCTTTGAAAGTGCATGAAACCCATAAAAATGAAATAAGAAAACAATAACAAAACATTAACAACAGTAACTTCTGACCACTACTTTAAAGGGAAATTCTGAAGGAAACCAATAATGACAGCTAATAGTATCATTTACTGATTAGAGGTTTAACTTTATTTTAAAAAGTTGATTCTGAAAACTTGAGGAGCTGCTCCTGAGTTCTGAAAACAATAAAACTCCTTCATCTGTTCCTCCTCTGCTTTTCTGATGTGATTGAAACTGGAATGATGAGCCTTGAGCTGTTGCTGTTCAAACGTTTGCATGTATCATTTCTGAAACTGGCCGACGGCTCATCTAAAAGCTGAGCGGAGATAAACCAAACACATTAACGTGACAAAGTTGTCTCACCTCAGAGTTTTTTCACCTCCTCCTTTTTGTCTGAACCAGATGAGACACCTTTCATCGTCTCCCAAACTGCCAAAAACACAACAGAGTTATGGGACTAGGAGACACGAAGGCGTTTCTTCCTGTGTGCTCACAGGTTTACCTGACTTCCACAGCGGAAACGTCAGTGCAGCTACACAGCGTTCTGGCTACGTTCAACAGCCCCACGGGGCTCAATCTGTTCTTACTAAGGCTGAAAATGAAGAAACATTTAAGATCAGAGGGCATTTCAGTCATGGAAAATATTGCACTGCTAGAGGTAAAATTCTGTGTAAGAGCATTTTGTGTAATGCTCTCCTCTGCACAGCCTCTTCATATTAAAGGTGCAGCAAAAAGCAGAATGACGACAAATGGATCTTACTTAATGTAGCTGCTGACTCTAAGCCTCAGAAGAGACCCCAATAAAGAGCTCACGCCTTCATCCTCCAGCTGGTTTCCTGATAAACTGCAGCAGAAAAAGCAGAAAAATATTCTATTCAAATCACTAGGAAGCATAAAAATTACAGTGTAGTTGTGTTATGTTATGTTCTTCCTTATTAAGGTAATAAGGAAGGGTTGTTTGATGTAGGGCTGGGCAATATGGCTTAAAAATAAAATCTCAGATTTTATTATATCAAATCCAATTAACAATTTTTTTCCCTCCTTTTCGTTTCACAAAAATAAATGAAACAAAATTATTTAAAAAACTTGATTTTATGTCAAGCATTTCATCTGGGAGGTGACCTGAATTCAAATTGTAACTAAATGCAAGCTGTGAAACATGCCTGTAGAACAAGATGGCCGCCCTGCCGATGTAAACAATGAAAACATCTGTGGCGTCTCTGCATTTGGGGCGATGTCGCTGTGGAGCGCTATCTTCACAATAATCAGTGGGACATGATTGTTATTTATAGAGTAATACTGTAAAAAGGACAGATTCCCATAGCTATAAAGTTCTGTTAGAAACATTTGTGTCTATATATCTAAGTCTGCCAGAAAACTGACAAGCTCAGTAGCTAAATCCTCTTGAGGTGCTTTGTGGGGCCGGCCCACCAACGCTTATTTAAATAACGAACATCTGAAATGGCAGTGAGCATGCCCAACACGCTCTCAGTAGACAGCTGTGGGGCACAAATACTACGGCCCCAAGCTTGGATCGTCCAATCAAAATACTGGAAATGCAGACGTTACGTTTACGTTCTGCCGGATAGTGAGTGACCTAGTGTTGTTGGCCTTGCTAGCTCAATGAAGGATTGATGTGAATCTTTTCTGTTCAATAAAATAACATTATTAGTGAGCCTTTATTTGTAATTTTATGTTTACACTTTTAATTACATTTAGCTTATACAAAATGCCATTTTTAGCATGTTGGTTTATGCTAATTTACCCGTTTCCTTTAAAATTAATCAAAGTGAGGTTGTATGCATCACAAAAAAAATAGTCACTGATAATCGGTGTTGAGTTTTTGTGCCTAACTTAACTCATCATGCCAGAGACGCCACTGGAAAATTAACTAAATGTTTGCTGGTAGAGGGATTAAACAATGAGCTGAGAACAGGCTTCTCTTTACTTGTTTAACTTCAAACTAACTTAAAAAAGTTTCCTGTTTACAATATTTTCCTAAACACATATTCAGCATTGCTGCTTTTCTCTTCATGGAAGCCCAATGAGTTCATTGGCAAAATAAAACCCTGATTTTCCAAAATTTAAATCTTAATAAATTGTGAATTCGGATTAACTGATTAAATGGATTTATCGCCCAGCCCTAGTTTGCTGTGGTTCATACTCAAGATGAGAGAGCTGCCGGGCCTGCTGCAGGATCTCAAGCAGTCGGTCCAATAAGACAAAGTTGGCTCCTTTGAAAGAAAAGTCTGTTAACCTGAAAACAAAGACAGAAACAGATTAATGAAGATTTTTCTCCTACCTATCAATGTGACCTAAAGCAACAGAATGCTGGATAATATACAGGTTTGTATTTACAGCGCTTTAACAAAATTATCCATACCGCTTGGAAAGGAAATAAAACTAAATAATTCATTTTCAGCCCCCTCTAGTTTAATACTTTGTAGAACCACCTTTTATTGTAACTTCCTACTGTAATTCTTCTGGGATATGTCTCCTAATATTCAGTCTAATCCATCCCACAGCATCTCTGGCTGGAGGGAGAACCTGCACCCTGGTCTCAGGTCTTTTTTCCAGATCTGTTTATCTCTCCATCAGCTCTGACCGGCTTCCTTGTCAATGCTGCAAAAGGTATCGCTTACTGCATGATGCCTCTATCCCCATGCTCAGCAATGAGGAGGATGTTTGCTTCGGGTGAGTTTTTTTTTTTTTTTACCACACAAAGTGCTTTGCACTTAGAACACCGTCTGCATGTCTGCTCTGCCACTTATTTGGCTCATGGAGACCAACCAATAAGATTTCTTCTGGCTTCCATTCAAAGCTTCTGGCTACTCTTCTGCAAAGATCAAATCTAGAAAATTATCCTGAAGTGAGATGTCCTAACAACAGATTCTCCCGCCTGAGCTGTGTATCTCTGCAGCTCCTCCAGAGTCACCACGGGCCTCTGACTAATGTTCTCCTTGTCCGTTTAGGTGGACGTCAGTGTCTTGGTAGGTCTGATGTCGGTCTATCTTATGTCCATGTTGAGGGGATGGATTGATCAGAGCTCTGGGAGACGTTCAAAGATTAGGATGCTGTTGTAGAACCTGACCCTGCTTTAAACTGGACCAGAACGTTCTCCCTGACCCATCTGCTGCGTTCCCTGGTCTCCATGATGCTGGGGATTTCACAGGTGGATTGATATGAAGATTAAAATAAACACATGGGGGATCTATTGACTAACCTCTGAGGTGCTGATGCTGACTGGTTGTAGTGGATTTTATTTAATGGGATCAGAATAAAGACAACTGAATATTAATGCAACTTACACCTTTCAGATTTTTTTTTATTTGTAATAAATGTAGAAAACCATGTTATAACTTCACATACTGTATATCCATTACTTCTTTGTCTATCTTATAAAATCCAAAGAAAATCTTTTAGAAGTTTGAGTTTGAGCGTGCCAAACTTTAACGGGAATGTAAGTGAGAACACTTCAGCAAAGCCCTGCAAATAACATAAACGGAAGTTTTGCCTTTTCGCCGTTTAAGGCCAGCGAATGCAGCAAAGTTTCAGCGTTGGCTGCGGCTGAGAGCTCCCTGTGCCACACGCCCAGCTTAGATCATTTCTGGATAAATCATGCCAGCACTGAGACTAAAAGTGAAACTGGGCCAAGCAGATTCTGTTTTTCTGTGGCTGTAATAATGGGTGAGTCAGGCGATAAGCGGAGAAAACAAAACTGTTAGAGAGAGCAGAGAGAAGGAGCGTATCAACGCTCGTGTTTGGGACTGTGCTGCGTTACACACCTAAAGTTTACTTGATCCTCCTCGACCGCATCAAAATGAAAGAAGGATTCATTCTGTGGACTAAACAAGAATTAAAAGCAATGAATGAATAAGCTATTGAATGATATACAAATACTTTGACATCTTTGGCTACCGGTAAGAAAACTGCAAACGAATCCACATTAAAATATAAAGAACACCTTTGACGCATTGGAGTAAAAGCAGTACCTGAGCTCCACGGATGAGACCCAGCGGCTGTCAGAGAAACAGCTGATCAGGGTCAGAGCGTCAGCGGTGGACGTGATACTGTGACTGACACTACGGACGAAGGGAAAAGGTTGTTTAGCACCAAAACCACCCAACAGCTGTTCATAATGAAACTTCGATAAATCCAATGCCTTAACATATATTTTAGCCGTTGAAACAAACAGTGACATCACACGTGCTTTTAGTTCATACTAGACTGGTAACAACGAGTTTAACGCTGCATTTCTTATGTTTAGGTATGAAGCACCAATCCAGGCTCTCCATGTCATGATCTTTGAGTGTCTGTGCTTTGAGTTCTTCGTGTTTCCTAGATCAAGCCTTCGTTAGTTATTTTCCTTTTGTGTTTGTTTATATTAGTTCTCACTTTTGCATATTTGAGCTACTTAACAGCTTCTTGATTCTGTCCTGTTTATTTGATTAGATTTCCTTCTGTGTCAACCCCCTTAAACATACATTTAAGGGTCTATTGTCCTACATACGCTGCTGCACACTTTGTGGGGGTCGATCAGTTTACATCCAACCACATTTTGTGAAACATCCAGTTATAAAAGAACATTTTTCTCCAGCAAATCTTTTGGTTTCTGTATGGATGTGACCGTCTTACTTGAGTTTCTGCAGCGACGGCATCCTTTGCAATACTCTCAGATGTTCAATAGATTTCTCAACAAATGAGCACTGAATAAATCTAAAAAGACAGAAGAATATAATATATGGATCTGCGCAGTCATGGTATTAATTAAAAGCCAGTGGATATACAGTGGTTAAGCTCACTCTAGCTCCAAACTGAGGCGACACTGGACCAGTTTCCTGCACACTTTGTTCACATCAAATGGTGTCAGGGAGCTTTTGATGACGCTAAAAAACAGAAGAAAAAATGCCAAATGTTCCTTTAAAGGTTTTTAAAGATGCTTTTCATCCATGTTTCAGTTTACTGTACCTGAATACTTTTGTCCTCGGTTGACTAAAATGAGAGAAAAGTAAGTAAAACACATTAATCTTGAATGTGATCAGGTGATAAACGTCAAAGTTTTCACAAAAATGTTTTTTTTTTACCTCGTGTCAGAGCTGAACTGTAGCATCACCTGGTCTTTGCCTCCATCACTTTTTTAAACAGAAAAACAAACAATACAGTGATTTTATGCTCTAAAAATCAATATTGAACAGCACTTGTCAATAGCTGCCACGGCTAATTACAGATGTTTGCAATGTTAACGTTCCTTATCAGAATTGCTTTGAACTTCGTGCCATTTGTACTCTCGTGAGTTTTCGTTGGAATACAGTTGAAAGCAAGTAAAGCCCTCATGATGAATGGTCCAGAGGAGATAGTTTGGTCCAGATGCAGACCAGTGAGGGATTATAAAAGGGTCCATTTGAAGCGATGCTACCTGTTGATACACTTTGACTGGGGTTAGGTTTCAGGTTTGCTTGAAACAACCTCACAAGCTCTGTCCAACCCATCATCTGGATGGACCAGCTGCAGACCTACCAAAACATGGTAACTCTGGATGAGCTGCAGAGATCCACAGCTCAGGTGGAATACAACTATTAGTTGTGCACTCCAATAATTTGGGCTTCATGAAAGAAAAAAGCCAAAAAAACTGGTATTTGTATTGTTCCACAAGCCATGTAGAGGACCCAGCAAACACGAGAGAGACGACGCTCTGATCAGTTTGACCTACATTCAAAATGTTAGTACGGCAGAGAAGTCATACTGCACATCCCCCCATGAGCAGACACCCCCAACTGTGAAGCATGGTGATGGCAACATAATGCTGTGGGGACAGTTTTCCTCAGTAAGGTTACAATCAAGGTCAAATTTAAGGTCAAGGCCATCAGTTAAGCCTGGTTTATGCTTGATGCATCTGAGAGGTTCAAAGGTTTCCACTCCGCGCACCTTGGGAAATTTCTAACTACGCAGACAGTCCCACGTGGAAAAACATGGCGGAGGAGCAAGCGCTCCTTCTGGCGGAGGTTCGTAAATCTAGCCATGTCCATGATTCGGCCCATAAAGATCTCCGTCATCAACAAACTCTTAACAATTCCTGGACAGAAATCACTGTCACTCTTGAAAGAAAGTAAGAGGCTTAAATGTTGGAAATAACTGTGTTTTCTACTTCTACATGTAGTGGAGTGTAGTACGCTTGGCGTAAGAGCACAACGCTGCTACCTGGGAGAATAGTGCACCGCACGGAGCACAAATGCTGCAGATGTTGTGTCCACTGCATGGAGCGTACGTGCCTCAAGTACAAAGCAACCTTTACACAACACACCAAAAACAGCAATGGTGTGCCAGACGTGAAACTAATAACAAGAATAAAATAATAAAATCTAAGCATTGACAGAGAAGCTGGTCAAAGGTGATGGGATGATGGATGAAGGTAAACACGCGACAATTCCGGCGGAGAACCTGTTGGACGGTGCAAAAGACTTGAGACTGTGTTAGAACGGCCTAGTCAAAGTCCAGAAACTACGGCAACACTTAAACATTGATCTTCCCAGATGCCCTCCATCCAACCTGAGTGAACTGAGCTACTGTGCAAAAGGGAATGGGTAAAGAAGAAGCTGGGAGAGGACGAAAAAACTGGCAGGTTCTGCTCTGATAAAATCAAACTACTGGCTAAAACGTAGACGGGACGATACCTTATGTATATCTGAGTCAATCTGTTACAGGAGCACAACGCATCCGCCAGCATAGCCACTCCATCAACGCTGACGCCATTGTCGCTGAAACTGAAAAACACACACACAGAAAATACAATGAGGCAGGAGACCTCAGAGTTGTGGTTAGATAAGACACAGAAAACAGGAAGTCTGTTTGGAACCGGTTTGGTAGGACAACCACAGCCCTGTTTTCCAAGCTCACTGTCCGTGCAACAAAACAACACAGAAGGGCGACAACAGAAAGAGGAACCGTGTCGCTGAGTTCAGCCAGACAACATACTGACAGCATTTTTATTCACCTTACAGTAAAGTCACCCAGGAGACTTAATACCCATTATACCTACAGATTAGCTAATACACTTACTTCACTTGTCGGACTTTGCTTAGTCGATGCAGGAAGTCCAACAACTTCTTCAGTCCTTTGTCGCCTAACTTGTTACAAGACAAGCTAGAAATATCAAATAAAAACAGCCTGCCGTTATTCTCAGTGTATTGAGTGGAAGTGTATTAGTAGCTGGTTTCTCTATCTACTCTATGTGGGCTTTTATGTGTTTTTTGTGTCTTACTCCAACTCAGAGAGACCAGAGGATGTTCCTAAACTTTTCCAAACTCTTTCCAGGTCGTTGGGCTCCAGACTACAGCAGCTGAGGCTGAAACAGGAAACAAGTTTATGCATCATCTCCAGATTTAACTCCAACAAGAATATTTTGAACGACTTTGGTTTTGTTGAGGAGCCGAAAGCAGAGATAAGGACAGGAGGCAGATGAGGAAAACGGGATTTAACGGCAGGAAACAGACTGGCGACAGCAACGGAGGACCTGACAATGCAGTAACTGAGGAGCTTGATTCCTCAGTGCTACACAGGTGAGTAACCGAGCAGATGAGGACAAGCTGTGGGAGAAAATAAAACTAGGGCACTGAGGGGAAGAGCTAAATCAACCAGGGAACATAGATAATTAACAGAACTTCATACTCGTGTCCTCAAGACCTGCCATCCCACGGCTCAGATGCATCCCTTCTCCAGCACGCCTAAATCTAACGAACGGCTCGTTACCGGGCCTCTGCGGAGCTGAATGAATGCTGATGAGGGAATTCAGACGTGATGGAGCAGGGAGGCATCAAAAAGAAACCAACGCAAACATGGGTAGATCACTAAACCTCCAGTAGACAATAATTAATAAACTAAACTTAATAACAGGATGAATTGCAATAAAACTGGAGCTGCAGGGATGAAAGCATCTCCATACAAACCAGAGCATCTTAGACGGCGCATTCGCAGTTTTTTCTCTCCCTCCAGAGAACACCACAGACACCTGGACTGGATCCTGCAGTCTGTGAAGTAAAGGTTGACACCTGGATTAGCACGACTCCACATTTAGTTTGAACAACGTCGCACAGAGTCTGACATCATGGAGGCTGTGGTGTGAACATTAAGCTGTTTTGTACCTGATGCGCATCTCCACCACAGACGGACAACGAGGAAGCAAAGCGGTGATAACCCCCATGCACCGCACCGAGGAGCAGATACCATCCAAGCTGACGTATGACCAAAGGAAAACAACAAAATGCTGCTGTTTACTCCACATTCACTGTGTAGCTGTTGTTTTATTGGACTGAGGTTTTAACTTACATAATCCTCTCAGAGATACTGAGCCTTGGCACAAACTGAGTCAGCGCTTTTAAAGTTTCCTCATCCCACTCGCCTCCAGACAGACTGAAGGACACAGGCAGACAAGTCCGACAGAGAATCGGCTTTGTTAGCTCCAACACAAACCAGGTCAACATGGCTTACAATGCTGTGGAAAACTATTTGCCTCCCTGCAGATCTACTTTGTTTTTTTTGTCACATTTAAACGTTTAAGATCATCAAACAAATCACAAAATCAGACAAAGACAGTTGCCTCACGCTAAAAAAAAAGGTTGTTGGCAGCTGACATCAAGCACTCTGTTAACTGGTTCACTAACGGTTTGTTTTTGGGGGGTTTTTTAACATGAATGGCCTGTTTATTTGGTCTAGATTTAGGTCTAGACTTTAACTAAGCCACTCCAAAGCATTCTTTTTTTTTTGAGCCATTCAGAAGTGGACTTGCAGGCGTGGTGCGAATCGTGTTGTTTCATAATAACCTAAGTGAGTTTGAGCTTAAGGTCACAAACTGATGGCCAAACATTCGGCTCAAGGATTTTCTTGTAGAAATCAGAATTCATAGATCCACAAGCAAAGCATCCCCAGACCATCACACCACCACATTGTTTGATTATTATGTTATTTTTCTGATATCTCATATTAGTTTTACCCCACATGCAACGAGACGTAGGCCTTCCTCGTCAATCCACAGAATATTTCCCCCAAATTATTGTCAATCATGAGCTGTGACCTTCACTGGGGTAAGTTAGGCCTGCCGAGCTCTAGATGTTGTTCGGGGTTCTTTAGGGACCTTCTGGATTGATGACTTAAAGCTATAGTTGTCACGATTTGGGTTTTGTTTTGGTTTAGTTTTGTACTTCTCTTTATTTAACCGATTAATCAGCCAGCTCTCTTCACATCTCAGTCACAAGTCAGTCCTGTTCTGTTCTCAGTCATCAGCCATTAATCAGTCAGTGCAGTTCACATTGCAGCCACCAGCCACTGCCCTATCAGTTTGTTTGTCACTCCCCTGTCACCAGTCACTAACCAGTCAGATCGGTTCACTTTTAGTCACCACCCTCCCTCTATGAGTTCCACCTGTTTCTGGTAATGGTTTTCTACTCTGTTCACCATTACTCAGTGGCGATTGGTGAGTCTAGTCCAGCATTCTCTGTTCTCTGAATGCCTGTTGATCTGACCCGATTTGCCTCCGGATATAAGAGCCAGCCTGCCCCTTGATTTACCTGTTTGCTTGCCTGATCTGTTAGCCTGCCTGTTGCCTGACCCCTGCCTGATCTGACTGCCCGACTGTTGCCTGACCGGACCTGTCTTGTTTTTTTGAGCTTGCCTGTCCCCTGTTTGATTATTTAGTTTGCCTGTTGTCGGCTCTGGACTGTTTTTTGACGCTGTCGTCCCATTTTTGGCTTGATGCCCCTTTAAGTTTCTGCCTGTTCATCACCTCTGTAATAAATTGCCTTAAACCGAACCTCTGCTTGCCTGGCTGAATTCTGGGTCCTCATATTCCACTCATGCCAATAGTTGGTAATCTTGTTCAAAAACACTCTTTGTTATACTGGATAAAATTGTCCTTCCATCCTGACAGTATTGAGTATTATCTATTCAGAAAAAGGGGATCCTGTAAAAAATGTTGTTCATGCTGTCACCCCCTCTGTCCCTGAAGTTCTGGGACTATCGCCTTATCTGTCGGTTGTCCCACATGCCAATCATTCTGACAAGCTCACGTAACGTCAGTGTCCGTGCTCGTTCCTTGTTAATTTCCACTTGCTGGCTGCGCATGCACAGTTCTAGTGTTTATGTATCCGGTTAGCTTAGCAGTTAGCTTAGCTGCTAGCTTAGCAGTTAGCTTTGGTGTTCGTTGTAGCTCCGCTGCTCTCACCGTATACTCTGAACATGGCTGAGAGTTGCAAGAAGTGAACTGTGTACAAGTTTATGAGAAGAAGAGGAAGGCCTCAGTAGAAAGAAATAAGACCAGAATGGATTTGGGAGATTTTCTATCCTATCTTTGATGCTCTCATGGAGTAATTTTGTTAGGCCAGCCCCTTTTGGGAGGGTTCACGTCTATTCTACGTTTTCACCATCGGTGGATAATACTTCACATTGTGGTTCCCTGGAGACCCAAAGTCTTGGAAATGGCTTTCCAAGCCTGTTTAGGCTGATAATTGTCAGAAATTTTGTTTCTCATCTGTTCTTGAATTTCTTTAGATTGAGAACAATGTTGCTGCTTTCTGCGATCTTTTAGCATGATGTCATACAGTTTTGGCGATAATCAGGTCTGGGTGTTGCTGGTTATAAAATGTGATTATTCACAGTTTATTCTTGTTAAAGATGATGATATCTTCTTCAATAAGAATGGAAATTTGAAATGTTCCAAGTTTACAAAAACAAGTAGAAATCAATAAGAAGACAAAACACTTTCCACAGCTCCTGATGTACACATACATAGAAATAATATAAAATATATAAGTAAACCTGTTCAGACCACATTTTTTCCAATAATTTGAAGGATTCTCTATAAGGCAGCGGTGTGTTTTAGGTTACTTACTCCAGCACTGACAGGGAGGGAAAGCAAGTCAGCGATTTGGCAAGGTTTTGCATGTCAGGCTTGGTCCACTTCTGATTCAACAGTCTGGAAAAAATATGCTAAATTTAATACAAATATAGCTTTTGGACTGTAACCAAGTAATTTAAACACATCTGTAATTTTTCTGTTTTACGGTAAAAAATAAATGGCTAAGATTGTGCACCTCCTTCAATGAGACAGCTCTGGTCTCCAAAGTTTTTATTCACAAAGCAAATAGTGCTAAAAATCTTTCTACAAAAGCAGCCCTTTTAAGTGCGGCAAACATAATTTGTCTTTATTTACATCAGTTTGCATTTTTCCTCACTTCATATCCCAAATATTACCTTCTACAACAAACACAGCAGCTAAAAAGGGGTGGAAAGAAATATAAAATATTTATTCAAAGTCCCCTTCAGTTCTTAATGTATAAAGCACTGAGGCAGTCTTTAGACACATTTATCAATCCCTAAAAGGAAACTACCAAAGCAGACAGCTTTTATAAAGAGTTAAATGTGTAACAGAAAGATAATATCATACCTCACTGCTGGCTCTGGCTTAATTTTATGGCTGCAAACACAAACAAATAAAAAAAGGTAAGAATTTTGTGTTCTTTTATAATTCTCTTGTCTTTTACCTGATTATGAAACTCACCTGTTTAAATCTGATTTTTGAGAAAAAGTCAACATCAAATCTTTGATCCCACTGCAAGGACAGAGACATACAAACAGCTTAGGAAAATATCTGTTAACTTGGCTAAATGTTTGCCATGGGTTTTAAATGACCCCTTGAAAAACAGCAGCACATTAAATATTAATTGACTGTTATGATCCACAGGTTTTAGTGTTTTAGTTTCCTTTGTGTTCCTCTTTAATTGTATTTGGGTTTATAGAAAAGTTCTTGCCATATTCAGTTGTTTGCACTTCCCATTAAGATTTTGCCATATCAGTCCATTCCTTTGTGTTTAGTTTCTTATTGTGTTCTTTCATCTATGTTTTTTTTTTTATTCTCTTATGTTGGTTTCAGGCCCTCTACATTTGTAGGTCATCGCTATTCTTAGTTCAGCTCCCTTTCTGCTGGGATTCTGCTGAATGGAAATATGAATGTGCAACTCTGTGTACAATAAAGTCCCCCTGCTGGCCGATAAGAAGCAGCAGCTTTGACTCATCTCGACTTTTTTTGAGTTTTCTCTCCAACAGTGTTACTGTCTGTTTCACATCTCCTCTGATGAGATCGTTCGTTTCCTTTGTCATTCTCCACCCCTCCCTCGGCATTTCATTTCACGGTTTTTCATTGTTCATTGCTAGATTTCTCCCTTTACACTGCAGTTTTTCTGCCTGTACTGTCCTGTTCGCCTTGTTCGTGATCTGCAAGTTTTCTGTTTGATTAATAAACCTTCACCATGCATCTAAAACAAGACAGAGACTATCAAGAAGTAGTTTATTCATTTCTGTAATGATCGAAATTAGCTTGTGAATATCGCAGAAACATGATGCAGCAGAATGCCTTCTGTTAATTTATCAGTGTGTGTGTGTGTGTGTGTGTGTGTGTGTGTGTGTGTGTGTGTGTGTGTGTGTGTGTGTGTGTGTGTGTGTGTGTGTGTGTGTGTGTGTGTTTTCTTACTCTGCATGGACATGTTGGATATTCAAACAGGAAGAGGCCTGTTTAACAAGACACTCTGCTGCTTTCAGGGAAGTGTTGTTTCGTCCCAGCCTGCCCAGATAAACACACACACACGAATAAAACGGACGTTTGCTACTGTTTTTATATATATATATCTTTCTTTCTCTCTCTCTCTCTCTCTCTCTCTCTCTCTCTCTATATATATATATATATATATATATATATATATATATATATATATATATTTAAATAGATATAGATATATAGATATCTATGCTCGTAAGTGGTTTAGACATACTTCACAGAGACCAAGTTTTGTAGTTTGGCAAGAATGTCAGCAATGTGTCCGATTCCTTCATCTTGCAGATTGTTGTCACTAAAACTGAAGCAAAAAGCACAGAAGCAACATTTAAACCTGCATTGCTTCATTTGTGTGTGACCTGAGGAGCTTCTTATGGTCTGTCATAATGTTTAGCTTTTGTATAGAATATTTAATCTAGTTTACAGAAAGCATACTTGAGCTCAGTGATGCTGGGACAGTTCTGCAGACCAGAGGCCAAACTCGCAGCCCCCACAGCAGTCAGACTGGCACCAGAAAACCTTAAGAAGAAACAGATTAAATCTGAGACGGGAAAATTACTGCAAATGTATTGAGTGCAGTAGGAAACTAAAACCTGGACCATACTCTAGTTTACTCAGCGTCGTGAATCGAGGTAGAGCGGAGGAGAGCTTCTCTGCAAACTTGTCACCATACTTGCGGCTGCGAAAACTGTAATCAACAAAAACATTATTTTGTACCACTAACAACAATTTGAAAGTTTCGTATGAAAACATGTGATAAACAGAGTCACAGTGTTGTTAGAGGCGTTCATAACATTTGGATATGAACAGAAACAATAGGAACAAACTGCAAGCAATTTGTTTCCATCTATGATTTAATTTCCTTCATGATATCATTTGTCTGAGCACGTCTGTCTTCAAACCTTGTGTGGAACCGCATGTTCGAGCCTGTCCTGTAGAAAAATTGTTTTCTGATAAGACAGACTTTCCTGGTAAGGGTTTGCATGTTCTGTGTTGAAGCGTTATACCTCTAAGTTCTAAAAGTCCACTGCAAATGCTTTTATTGCTTTTTCTCTGCAGGCCCGTTCGTTTTAGCAATACCATGACCAAACTTTGGAAGTTACGGTGAGAATCAAAAACCCCAGAGAACAGCGGTTTCAGCTCCTCGATGACTCAAACAAGCATCTCCATCAAACCACTTTCAAAATTAGAGTGAACACATTTTTTTCTTCTTAATTTTCAGTTTTTTGTTCAAACAAACTGAATTTGCGTGACTTTATTTACTTTGTTTCGTCCATATCGTGCATCCCTGTGGGAGACCTTTATTTTTTTTTGATCTTCAGAGTATTTTATTGTTCTTCTAGCTCAGATCAAGTTCTGTGAAGTGTTGCAAACACATTCAGGGTTTCTTGTTTTGCAGCCAATCTGATTGGTACTGATCAAGGTCAGCGCGAGCAGTAAAGCAATTATAGCAAAACCTTTTCATCTGAATGTGGCTCCACCCACAGTATGAGGGCCTATTCTCCTGTGAAGCAAGTTCAGAGTAATTTAAATACAGCCAAAGTCTGAGCGGAAGCAACTAAGTAAAACAAAAAGGTTTTATTCTGAGAGATCCCAGGAGTAAAGTAGTGGTTCCTTTAGTAGGTAATTCAGATCCAGCTCTTCTTGCCTGTTGAGTCTCAGTGCTGCGTTTCATGCAGGATGTCATAGCATACGGACTGAGAGGCTGTAAAAGTGGGCGGGATTTTCTGGTACAGTGCAAAACTGGATCAGATCCAATCTGGCAGACTAGGACGACTTTGTGCCATTTGCTAATAATTCACCAAGCAAACAAAGTTGCATTGTTGGGTCCTTTTTTTCTACATCTATTCAATACCCTTAGCTAAGATTAGGAATTGTTACAATAATTATGCTGACGACATGCAAATTCTTTACATTTCAGTGCCACGACCTGTAACAGTCACTGAGCTCCAGGTTAATGCAGATGAAACAGAGGTCATTTGGGAAATTTGTTCCCAAAAACTCAAGGTTAGAGATCAAAGCTGGACTAGACAACATGAGGCTAAAGGCCACAGAGAAGCAAAAGAACCTGGGCCTTACCATGGACTCAGGGAGGAAGTTAAAAAAACAACATTCAGTTGATAACTAAATCAGCCAACTACCATCTAACGAACACCGTAACCAGAGTAAAGGGTGAGCAAATGCTTTTGTTTTCAGTAGATTAGGGTTTTGAAGTTGTTTCCTAACTGGTCTCCACCAGCTCATCCAAAATGCTGCTGTCCGCCAGGAACATCGGGAAGATTGTTTGATGTTACGGCAGTTTTCAAAATCGCTGCACTGGCTCCCTGTTAGTATAAGGATCAAGTTTAAAATATTGCTTATGGTCTTTAAGGCACTAAATGGTCTTTTTTGCATTTTTGTGGTTGCATTTGAACAATATCAGATCAGAGACTGAAACCCATCCATCCATCTATCCATCCATCCTCTTCCTCTTATCCGGGGTCGGGTCGTGGGAGTAGCAGCTTCAGTAGGGAGGCCCAGACGTCCCTCTCCCCAGCCACTTGGGCCAGCTCCTCCGGGGGAATCCCAAGGCGTTCCCAGCAGAGAGACATAGTCCCTCCAGCGTGTCCTGGGTCTTCCCCTGGGCCTCCTCCCGGTGGGACGTGCCTGGAACACCTCACCAGGGAGGCGTCCAGGAGGCATCCTGACCAGCAGCGGCTCTACTCTGAGTCCTCCTCGGATGACTGAGCTCCTCACCCTATCTCTAAGGGAGAGCCCAGACACACTACGGAGAAAACTAATTCCAGCCGCTTGTATCCGGGATCTCGTTCTTTCGGTCACGACCCAAAGCTCGTGACCATAGATGAGGGTAGGAACGTAGATCGACTTAAATTGCATTAGTAATTTTAATGAAGCACACATTTTTTGCCAGATGAACTTGCTTGAAGAGTTCTTTTAGCTAATATTTTAAAAAATGTTACACACACATCTGTTACGACCTGTTTTTATTCTGCCAACTCTGCTTTCTGACCACTTTAAAAGTTAATTTTGTTTAAAAAGTCTTAATAAATGGCCACTGGTCTTTGTGAAACCTACCTGAGGTAACGAATGTGCTGACACCTGGACAGGGCGTCTAAACACTCCAGCTCCATCGAGCAGGCGCCGAAATCCAAACCGGCACCTCTGTTGCCAACTGAGTTGACCACAAACACCAGAGCGTCGATATCGCTGGGTAACAGCCAGAAGTTTCGCAGCTCCAGGGTTGGTCGCACACTCACAACCTGCCGAGCCAGTTGTTGGTTCTGGCTCTCCTGAACGCAGTGACAAAGCTGCAAAATCTGTCAGAGCACAAGAAGCCAAGCTGAGGATAAAGATTGAAAATATGAATGTCATAAATGGGGTGCCTCTTTGTAAAATCACCTTTGGTCCAGTCAGGGCGGCGCTGTGACACAGAGCCTCCAGTAATTTGAGAACGAGGGATTGGCGTTTCTGGACCCAGGTTTTGGCTCCTTTCAAACCCGCTGCGTTGGCAACAAGAGCCAGAGCAGGAGCGCAGTCTGATGACGCCAGACCACAGACGTACAGGTAGAGGGAATCAGTGAACACCGTTTTCTGGTCGGATTTAGTCGTCCAGCGAGTTTTCAGACTGAATCTGAAGAAACAAACAGAGAAGGTAAAAAAAGACATTATAACTCTTGATTTTAAAATTTTAAAAACACGGAGAGAGAAGTTCAAGCCTCTGCAGTCAGGCCCTGAGAAGAGTAAGAAAATTTTACCAAAATGTTGAAATATAAACCCTGTCTTAATTTAACTGTTATAAATAAATATTTATGCACAGAAGCAACCATGCCTGTTTAATGGCAGATCATCTGGGCTTTACCTTAGAAAAAAAACACAAGATTTTCCAAGCTACTCAAATGTTCGTACATAATTTGATGCTACCTATTACTTGTTAATGCAAAAATAAAAAGAGGATCTTTAGTATCCTTTGACATTCGACTGGACATGCCGTAAGATTTCACAAGCAGAGTTACCCGTTTAAACGCATGAACAAAAACCTGAGCGGCTAAACAACTAAACACAAAACCACAGAATATAAAGTTATTCTTATTAAAAAGGTAAAACAAAACAAAAACAAGATCATTTATGACAGAAAGGGTTTCCTCATGATTTTGTAGAACGTGACATTATATGTAAGTAGAGGATGTTATGGTAAAGCGACCAGGGCTTTTCACTAAGGATGTTGTATTAAAGGCTAAAGGTTTACTTTATTAATGCCACTACTTTAAACAGCTTCATGTTTCTCATCCTTGTGCAAATCCCATAACACAATGCTAAAGGCAGGGAGGTCAGTGGGTTTAAATCAGGGATGATGTGTTGGCAAAACAAAAACTCTGTTTTCTGAAGCAGAGCAAGTAAAACAACAGCTTTGCATCGGAAAGCTGAGAAAGTGTTACTTTCATCTGATTTAATGAACTTTTTCTTGAGTGTAGATAATGAGTTTAATTTATAATGGCTTTTACATCTAAAAAATAGCCGCAAAGTAGAGTTTTTACATCTGTCTAATTCACAGTCTGGATAAAAGGAGCATTTCCTCAGCAAAAAGCATCTCTCTGCTTTTAGTTAAATGTTGTATTAATCATGCATTTAGAAAAAAAGCTGTACATGTTTATGTACTTGAATTGCAACCACAGCAAAACGTAACCAGCACATGGTTAATGTAAAACATTCACTATGTCCACCACTAGTCACAGTTAATGCATGCTACAAAACTTTATTGATACGTTTGAAGAGCACACAAGCATTCAGAATTGATTTTAACTACTGCTTTGAAATATCGCTGCAGGAAAATGTTTCACTTTTACAGCCCAAGAACCAGAACTTTGCTCAAATTCTTCAAAACTCTCTTGAATATTAGATTCAATTTTCAATGAGAATCTGGGATTTACTGTGACCCTAGGCTCTAAGTGTGGTTTTTGGTGAAAATGTAATATTTCCACCATATGCTGAGCAGAGAAGGATTCTATGTTTGATGGTAATGAAAGTAATGGCTGTGCAGTGCAAGGAGGAAGCAGGAAGGTAAAAGAGGCTCACGCCCCAAACAGTCCAAGATATTTACCACTAACACCCCGGAACAGGTAAAATCAGCACTAATAATAAGACTCTAGCAGAACAAAGATCTGAGACGGTCCAACATTAAATACTGGAATTAACTTAAAAAAATGGGACCAAATTCCTTCCATTTTCCCCTTTGGTTTCATGAATGTGTTTCCTTACCTCTTCTTCAATTGTGCATCACTAACATCACTGCTTGTCATGATCCTGAGTGCCGCCAGAAACTCCTGCACTGTGAGATGAACGAAGCAGTACGCGTTGACGAGTGATCCGTCCTGACGTCTAAACTCCACCTGACAGGAAGACGACATGCCGCTTGATTTATAACACCAGCCGTCTGACACTTGTTAATGAATTCAAACCATGACACTGGAGTCGAAAATCCTTTTAAAATAAAGGATTTAGGACATGGTGAGTATAACCTGTACAACAATTCAAACAGCAACTTATCAAGCAAACAATAAGGTTTTTACAACCAATATAACTCCAGAAACTCTAAATGTTAATGTAAATTTCCTTTATTGCTCGTTCATTTTCACTAACAAGGCCATCTACTTTCTCCGACTAATTCTGACCACCGCCCAACAAAGTAGCATCAACAATCAAAAAGGGAAAGCAGGTTTAATGATAAAACAAGAGACAAGTCTTTAAAGCATAATATGTTTTAAATAAGCAGCAGCCTGTCTCGGTACACCAGTTTTGCTACCTCAGAGCTATTTAGCTGATGTTCTTTCAATGCTGTTACAATGCTGACATGTTGGTTATGATGGTTAATTAAGATTCCTAACAAACTCTGAATTGATTAAGCATTGCTACATCTCAATTAATCCATTATGATTGACTTTATTTTCACTTGTTCTCTTGCATGTTCTATTGAGTAGCGAGTAGTGTTTCCTAGTGTTTTATTAAGCAGAAAAAGTGATGTAACAGGGAATTATCAGTTTAATAAATAACAGCTTGTGAAATCGTAGGTGTTTGTGATTATTTTGAGTCAGAAATTGAATGGTCTCAAAGAGTTACCAAATTATCTTCTTTTGAGTTAATAACTGAATAAACTGAGACATTCTCATTGGCTTGTGGTGAAGGATTAAAACTCCAATTGCAGTTATTGATAAAGTTATCAACGTTTGCTGGACAAGTCTAACCAGTAAACAACTGGTTAGATAACACTTTCCCGGTATAAATATGTTCATAACTGCTAATTAATAAACCAATTGTTAGTGTTAATCATTACAGGCTCGTAGCCCTTGATCACTAGCCTGACATGGTCATACTAAATTCTAGTCAGAATTTGAGTCTGATACTGCTCCATAGAGCTGTGATTATGGGGCGTGTTTCGAACGAACCCGGAAAAAAAATTCCTCTGCACTCAATTGGATAGACCTACAACCAATAAGAGCAACGGAGTGTGCGCCATATGTTAAGCGACGTATAGTTGAATAGTCTGAATTAGCGAACGTACAACGTTACCTACTATGTTTACAACATGGGATTCATATCACGACATTGCGAGTTATTTACTAAGTCAGACAGTCAGATGATCTCTTACCATTTGTAAGTTAGATGAACTTCGTCCACGACGATACCCATAACGTTAGCTTGAAAAACATCGGAGCCTAGCATGTCCCTCCACTTGTTGTTCAGCAGCCAGGATTCCTTGGCTTCCGAAAAGGAGCTGGCAACGACCGCTGGCTATATCCACCTCGTCGTTCACGCCGAGTTGCATCGCCGTGATGCCTATTTCAGTTGCTTCTTTCACAAAACGAATTCAACCCAAGCGCGCTTTGGTGACGTAGTTGATTACGTTACTGTTGATCATCTGTCCATCATCGTATAAAGCCCGCCCTGACAATTTGATTGGCCCGCCAGATATTGGGCGAGCATACTCACGCTAGTATTGAGCAATGCCAGACCGAACTTCCCGACCAAAAACATTGTGGGCGGGACTAAGTTCGGAATGGCACCCAGGCTACTTGATCACAACCATTTGAATTAATTTTAGTTATAGCTATCCTTTGATTTTAAATGATATATTATAAATTATAATTGCCAATTATAATTAATAATAATATTCATAATAAAACAGGTGTAATTGCATAACAAAAGCAACCTGGGCTTCCTGAACACCTCAGCAGAGCCACAGCCCCACGTTTCTGAATTGTATGCAGTAATATTCTGAGAAATATTATTTGGGGTTTTGTATGTCTGTAAGCCAGAATCATGTGTAAATGAATTCCACTTTTAGCACTGAAATACTGAAACAATGAAACTTTTGATGATATTCTTGAAATGCCCCTGTGACATGGCTTCTATGTTTCAGGCCCTGTGCTCACGACAATGATCCATGAAGAGGCTGTTGTTCTGTTTCTGTTAACACATCTGCATGACAACGTTTCAATCACGATCTCCGTGCACACAACCCTAGAAGAAACGCTAAAAATTATGTCATTTCCCTGCCACGCCACTAGTAGGTATGTAGTTGGAAACACAAAAACATGCAAACTAACACTCCCTGCTTAACTT
Organism: Fundulus diaphanus; assembly: GCA_037039145.1. Classification (NCBI taxonomy): domain Eukaryota; kingdom Metazoa; phylum Chordata; class Actinopteri; order Cyprinodontiformes; family Fundulidae; genus Fundulus; species Fundulus diaphanus. Next base: position 4,474,434 of record CM073134.1, on the reverse strand, counting down.
CTACTGATCGCACTCATGCTGTGCATTTGGCAGAGCTTGTGTGCACGACAACGGAGACTAGGATTTTTTTAAGCCCTCCACTTTTGAGAACCCGTTTCTGGATCGTACCGTTTTTTCAGATTCAACCCTGTAGGGTGGACAGACAGCAGAGATGCAACAACACGTTTCTGTTTTAATCAAAAAGTGCTTCCGTGTGCATGGGGCCTCAGTCCTGCATGCACAAATACGCTGAAAACAGAGACAACTGCAACCACGTCTGACCTGTGACAAGAGTCCTGCCTTGAGTGATAATTCCAAAGTATGTTGTGGAACGTCTTCTTCCAAAAAGACAATCTTCCTCTCCTCCAGCCCTCCCCATGCTAGCCGACTGAGCTCACACAGCTCGGCTGGATGCAGAGTTTGAGCCCTCCATGTAAACTCAGTACTGCACAAAGAAATGTAGAACAGATGTGTTCGCTTGTGTTACATTTTAATTAACCAACAGAATTATACAGATTAACTGTAATTTATTTGGAAATTTAATTGGAAATGATTTTTGATCTAGTGCATGTGTGGCTGAGTTTTTTACACTTACCTCTGAGGAAATCCTGAGGTCTCTGCCCTGTCATTTCCTCCTCTTTGGTACAGGCTAAGAAATGCAGCAACAGCAGCGAGGTAGATCTGAGTCTGGGTCGGAGGGATTTGTGCTAATGTACAAGTCAGCCTGTCCATTATTGCGTTTTCGACTGCTTCACCTTTTTTACTTCGTTGTGATTTTTGTGAAGGACTGTCTGTCCTGCTGTCCACTCCATCAGGAAATTGTGCCCCCTTTCCCTCTATTTCTACCTGTTTTTTCTTTGCTTCAACTTCTTTTTCTTCCAGGATCTGCTTCTCTTCTGCATCTCTGCGTTGGTGCAGTAAATGTTGCAGATAGACGCAACAGATATTGCAGAGGGCAGGGAGTGAGGACATGTCCAGGAGGTGTCGACTGGAGAAAAGAAGCTCTGCTGCATCTGCTCCAAGATTTCCATCTGGTTTATGAACATTGGAATTGAGACATTAACAAATTAAAAATCCTATTTTAGTCTACTTGAGTGGGAACATCACCCAAAAATTGTAAATTAATAAAAACCACCATGTATGAAAAAACAAACAAAAAAAGCTGCTGACCTGTAGTTTTGAAGGTTGAAACTAATGAGACGTTTTAAATTAAAGGACATCTCTGACAAAACTACAGGCGCACCAAACTATCGGCCAGGGATCAGAATTATCCAGTTTTCCCTTCGTCTGCTTTGATTGGTGATTGGCAAATCAAATAATAAAATATCTGAATGTTTGTTAAAGGAGCACCATGTAACTTTTAGCCACTAGGGGAGCTAGACCTGTAACTTCCAGGTTTAGCGCCCCTGATGGCCACTGGCAACACTGCACTGTCACAAAATTAAACAGTCATCCTCCGTGTTTTGGAATCTAATGGCAGAGCACTTTGGACCAGCAGATATAGAAGCCACACAGTTACTTGTAAAGATGAGGCCACATTCACCCCTCTAGATTAAATCCAACATCAGAGAACCAAGAATATGTCTAATCAGGTATGTGTCATACCTGTTTTATTATTACAGCAGTCTGAGTTCAGACTGCCATAACCTAGAAAGGGCCATGCGCACATGGCTGAATGACCTAGAGCTGCGCACTAGGTCATTCAGCGACGGATCTGACCCACCTCGATACATGCCAAGTGCTGCATATTGACATGAAAAATTATTTAATGCATCTCAAATTAACTTAATACTTGCATCAAAACTTACACGGTGCCACTTTAACAATCTCTTTAACACAATAAAACACAGCCAATTATTGGGTTCTTACCAAGATGAAAACCTTAGCTTTAGAAGTGTTTAGAAGTGTGATTCGTCTCGTTTTAAAAGTTTTTTTATTTTTATTTTGAGTGTTTAACTTCACACTATAAACTTAAATGCACTTAAGGACATTGCTGCCAACTGTCCAACATTCTTCCTCTGCTAATCCCAACCAGCCACACCTACAAAGATGTTGTAAATATTAATAGGAATTGTGAAATACTGAGAAGTTTGTAGGGGTGAGCTGCCTTTTATTTTGCATCAGTTTTCTCCTTCTGTTTTTACTTAGGTTCATAAGTGATTGCTGTTTGTTTATGTTAATTAGGTAAGTTTGGTTATTTGAGATAGTTTGATTTTGTTTGTTATTTTGGCCTAGGCTCACTCTGAATTCAATTGAACTCCTTCTGTTATTGTAAAACTTAATTTTTTTATTAACATTGAAAATAAAATATTTAAACTGTTCAACTTTGTTTTGTGCTTGAGGTTTGGAGATGACGGATCACGTTATGGTCTGGCCACCCCTAGACTGGTCATAACAAGGACCTTTGAAGAAAATGGATTCTCTGCTGTAAACTGTACTCACAGGTAAATCTTATTTTGTGTGTTAATTTCTCTAAACGCCACCACAACTTTACTAGAAAGAGAGAAATGAAGGTTTACCTTTCCCACCAAAGAAACTGTTGACATAGTCCTGGATTTCACGGTGGTCCCACGACAGCAGCTGCCCCACTTTGTCCGACAAACCATCCAAATCCATAACGTCGCGCACGCGACACGTGACCAACACGGTGCTTCCTGCGAGAAGTCGACGGTTCAACAACCCTGAGACGAGCTCTGCGACCGGCAGAGGTTTATCTGAGTCCAACGGCTCATTCTGAACTTTCTGTCGCTTCAGTTTTTTCTGAAACTCGTCGTAGCCATCCAGCACCCAACAGCTCTGCTCTGGATTGGAAAGGAGGTAGTCCACAATGGCTTGCTGCTCCAACAAAGACAAGACAAATGTTGGTATGAAATATATATTTAAAATATGTTTTAGCAAATATCTGAACATGTAAAGTTTACTGGTTAGTCTGCTACCCTACTGCAGTCATCCACTCTAAAGCAGGAGTTCTAGTTTCCCCTTATAAAACAAATACATCTACTTCGCCCCATTAACATAACTATCCATCCCTATTTTACCACAGTACTCAAGTATCCAGCGTACAAGTTGCTATTTGATGGCAAACAAATTGATAGCAGTACTTTTTGTTAAATGTTATTTGAGTTTTCATATGACGGTACCTTTGCATCATTGTCCCCGTTAGGTGGGAGGTAGTGCTGAAACAGCAGTTCAGACAGGGAAAGAGGGGCGGACAGGAGGTTGAGCTGACGAAACTCCAGCAAGACAAACAGCTGGGATGAAGGGATAGGGCCCTGGATGATACGAGAAGAATGAAAATGTGAAAACATCACGAGGCAAATAAACTTATAAACTGTTACACTAGAGAGAATATATTAGTGTTCCTAGTGAAGGAACATTGGAAAGTGTTGTGTGATAAAGCTCTTTCATTTGGGCATATCTGGGTTTGACATTTGCATTGGCACTTTATCTGTGTCCTAATAAATCATGTAAGATCTAAAAATTTATCTATATAACTGCTACAATCAAACCTTTACCAGGTACCTCCTGGCAAGTTCATATCAATCCTCCCTACTGTGGCTCCTTGTAAAATCTTGGCAATAGCTTCAAATTTAGACTTATTATTATCACATGTATATTCATAAAAGACACTGCTGCAAAATACTCTATAACAACATAATTCTGATTTTTTCCGAATGTAGGTCAAGGCACCAGTTTGACTTAAAGTTTCGAGCATCCAGCATGCTGAGGAATGTTAGGCGCTGAATTAAAAGTGCTGACCCCATGGCGTAATTATTGCACTATTTGAGTAACATCAACCCTCTAGAGATGGTGCAGATTTCCTGTATAAATGGTGTGTGACAGCTTTGCAAAAAGATCCATGCCAGCCGGCCTATCTGGTGATCCGATTGGGTAAACTGCAGTGTCGAGTGCATAATAAGGCGAGGCCAGAGCATTGGTCACCCGTGTAATCATGTTTTCCCACTCCGTTGAAATGAAAGGTCGATCTAACCCTAACCCTAACAGTGAGACGCAGGTTTTAGTATTTTTAGTGGAATTAGTTTTTTGTTGTGAAACCAGCTCCAAGTCACATGTTTTTTTAACTTAAGTCTTTTAAAAAGCATACAGTATGTTTGATTAAACAATCATTTGCAAACTGGTCATTTTAGCCTGTTGTTTTATTTTTTTTTTGTATATTTATACCTTGTCTTGTAAAGAACCCATTTGGGTCATGCCGTTGCTTCTAAGACATGATCTAAATAAAAACCCAAACTGAGTTGAGTATTTTCCTCTGCTGGGAGTTTAGAAGATCAATAATTGTTGTATTTGGATCTTCTTTTTAAAATTTCACTGACCTGGAACATTCTTTAAATCTATCAAGGATGAAAAGTGCACTGAAAATAACGACTGCAAATCTAATCGGAGACTGCAATTTAGTTTTACTTTCATTTCTGTATAAAATAAAAGTATGCAGCATGTAAACACGTGATCTGCAGATATGTGGTTATATGCAAAATGAGTGTGTGACATCACTGAGCAACATGATTTTTGTCAGGTACTTTCCTCTGATACAAGTTGGGCAACCTTATGATCACGTATTTTCTTTCTTTATTTAATTCCCCCTGCAGGGCATGGCACTGGATTCATGGCTGGTTTCACAAAGGATCCACAATTTAAAACAATAAAAATCCTACACTTTGTTCTTGCAAATAATTTTATTCTCCTTCCTTCTAATCAGTACTGATATTCCAGCAGCTCAACAAGAACCTCTGTTTACTGGAAAATTAGGTATTTATAGTCACTAGAAAGAGTGAAGGGAACCTACCAGTTGTTCAGTCCACTGCTGCCCCAGAGAGGACATCAGCAGAGTTTTTCCTGATCCGGCTTGACCAGCAAGAACGGTCACTTTTCCTGCACATCCCCGCAGAAAGCTCTCCAAAGTCAGTCTGGACTCAGGCCACCCGTAATCACCATCAGGTTCTAATGAGAAAACGTTTAAGGAATTCAATTCACAGTTTCCTCCCCCACAGTCATGTATTATATTTGCTTTATTTTTCATTCATAGGCTTGAAATAAATTTATGCCACTTCCCGCTGAGAAACAAAAGAAACAGCACACTGATCCTGACCTGGTGTTCTGCTGCCTCTTTCCACAGGACCGGGGGTCTGATCGGGTCTGTCCCTGGCTCTGTTTGCGGTTCTTATGCTGACCCAAATTTTGTCCGGCTGCACGTCCTTCACCAGGCCCTCTGACACTCGCTTCCACCTCCGCTGCAGTAAACCGGCCACTTCACTCTTGTAATGCTCCCAGTGATCTGCAGGCAGATTTAACGTACGAACTTGTAAAAACAAACCGTTTAGTGAACTGCAGGACAATGAGGTCCAAACATGTGACTGGAGTTTCAGTTTTCAGTTAGTAGAACCCTTAACTAAAGCTGTAAGATGTAGCTGTGAGATGTCCCTGAGATGGGTTAGATGTATCTTTTGTATTCGCACACATCTTTCCTACAGATCTGAGTTTAAACCCATTAATGTAATATTCAATAAAAAGTAAGGATGCATTAAATCTCTGGTTAAATTCTCTATAAATACAATAAGAAGTCCAAATTTTTCAAAGTCGTTTTCTTCAGAGGGTTATGAGAAATTCAATTTAAATTAAATTTAACTTAAATAGCACCAATAGGGCATTCCTCGAATGACGTCAAACATAGACGCATGCATTGCAGCCATCTTGTGGTCGTACAAGCAGAGCTGTAACGCTTGAATAGTTTACTGGTTTGAGTCAAATAGTGAATAGATCTGTCCTGAATATCGCCTCAACAGACATTAATATGGCAACAACAAAACAAGCTGCTGCATTGGTATCTGCTGGAGGGACTAGTGATATGGTGATCATGATCATATGAAGGGAATCTTTTTCCTCTGGTTTTCCAAAACCCCGGAGGATTACAGAGAAATGTCAGTGATAAATGACATTGTATCTTTTTAAGAAGAACCATCCGTCTCATACATCTTTGTTGGGACACAGGGAGAAATTCTTTCTAATCTTTGCAGTTTGCAGATTGCACTGCTCATTAAATCCGAGTTGAGCAGCTCTGCTGATGTCTTCAGGTAAATCCTGTGCTTTGATAAAGGCATCATGCTGCCCTCAACAGTATGACGTCCCTCCAGGCTGTCCAACCAGAGTAGTATGCTAAGTTTCTATATATATTTATGTTCAAATGTCTGCAAACTGAGAGCATGGGAAACCAAAATCTGATTGCTCGCACAAACGTGGGCCACAAAGCTGATTCTTATTCTGCATAAGAGGAGGTTGTTTCTTTTACCAAGCATAAATTGTGAAATGCTTTGAAATGTAGTCTGTTGTAAGAATTTAATTCAGTAACAACCAGTTCTCCGGTTAGTTTCTGAATGTTAATGTGGAACATTTTTTAAGATCTTGCGTGCACGTTGTACCAATCCGTGGGCGTTTGGTGAGCTGCTCCTCTGCAGGCGGCGTTAAAGGCTGCTGATCCCTCTCACAGGAAGTTGTGTCTATCATGCAGAAAGGTTCACAGGACAACACGCTGCATGACAATGCTTACAAAACACTTCAACATAAAAAGTCAGGTATGTCATAAAAAGAGCAAGAGCAATAATATTCCTTCGTCGTCACTTTAAGGTTTCAAATCGTCTTGGAATGAATGAAAGGGAAAGCAGAGGCAGAAAACAAAAGACAAACGTCTTCAGACATCCTCAAAATGTGCAACTCTGTCCAAAAAACAAACTCAGGTTTTAGTTTCATTGTTTCTGGATTTTAATCGGTGTTGGTTTAGTAATATAAAACTTTATCATTTCAACAAAACGTACTTAACAGCACTGTTACCCTGGCAAAAGAATTACTTGTTGTTGACTGATGAATATTTCAGAGCTGAATTTAAATAGATGTTTAGGGTTATGTTGCAGAAAGACCACAACATACAGAATTTAGGAATTTTATATTTAAAATTTGTATTTATTATTTCTTAAACACAACAAGGTTTTTATCTGTTAAAAATATCAAGTTTGCTTTAATTTCTCACTAAGACTAAGAACGTAGAGAACATGGACCCGGTTCTGAAGTCCTTCCACTGGCTCCCTGGATCTCAGAGAATAGTCTTTAAAATCCTTCTGTTAGTCTATAAATCCCTGAATAACACCTAAATACATCACAGACTTGTTATCAGTGCATCAACCCTCCAGACCACTCAGGTCTTCTGGCTCCAGCCTGCTCTGCAGAACCAGAACCAGAACCAGAACCAGACATGGAGAAGCAGCATTTAGTTCCTATGCTCCACTGATCTGGAACAAACTCCCAGAAAACTGTAAAAGTGCTGAAAGCCTGAGTTCCTTTAAATCATGGTTAAAAACCTGTTCAGAATTCCCTTTTAATATTAATGTTCATTTCAAACTGTTGTAGTTCCCCGAAACTTCATTAGATTAATTTTTTTGTTCAATTTATCTTGACCTGCTGCTACTATTCCACTGCAATGTGCTTTCCTCTATAATGTTTAATTTCTCATGTACTGTTCATGTACAGCACAAAAGAATTGTCTTGTTAATTAAATGTGCTATTCATATAAACGTGCCTCTCCTTGTACGTGTTTTTTTTTTCTTCATTTAAACCAGTTTTTAACTGGGAAAAGACTTAGTCGTGATCATCATTTGGTACCATTCAATCTTACTGATGAAAAGCAAACTTCAATTACCTGCATCCTCCAAAGTTGCTGTCTCTGTTGGTAGATTCTTCAAATAATCTGCTGAACAAGCAGAAGGGGCAGAAGAGATAAATACGATATTGACTAAACTGTTTTTTATTGATTATAATATGATAATGCACTTATTGACCAAAACCACTGAGCTCTAAATTTAGCTCCCAAAAAGAAATGCCCTATTTGGAAGTAATTTTGTGCTTGTGAAGAAAGTCACCAAAAGTCATAAATGTTGGCGTTACATGTAGATACACAGGATGCCTCATTGACAACCTTAGCAGCAAATTATGAAGTTTTATGGTTAAATCTCTGGATTTGAATGAGACTGGGTGAGGATGGAATTTGACTTTGTAAAGAGCCTTGAGATGCCATGTGTTGTAAATTGGCGCTGTATGAATAAACTGATTTGATTTTGACTTGATTTGTTCAACAGATGGAATGTGGTTCTGTAATGCTAGGTGAAGATATAACTAACCTTCACAACATTTGTCTGTGCCCTGACATACCTCTTGGTTTCAACACTGGGCCACTGTGTACACGCAATAAACCTCCATCAAGCTCCACGACAATGCGGGTGAAAACTGTCCAATGAGACGACAGCGGCTGTTGTCTGGTGACCTTTACTCGGTTTTTGACTGACGGGAAAACATTTCAGTAACTTCCTGATTAAATTAAATCATATAACAATAAATGCAATAAAATATAGGATGGTAATAAAACGACAAAAAGTCAGACTACATCTAAATGAATACAAAAAGAGATAAAGTGCTATTTTCAGCCCTTTTCACCAGAAACACCTGCAAATGGATTTTACTCCAGGTGTGGTTCCAGTCTTCGCGGTGTAAACATTTTAAAAATGGTAAGCTCACAAAATCTTTGCAACATTCAGGAACAACTCGTCTGTGGTTAAATGTTAGGTGAAACTTGTTCTCCTAACTCTAACCTTCATGGGTTGGAACATTGTGAAGAGAGAGCGCCTGTTTTGATCAAAATGAAACAAAAAGCCCAGTAAAGAACCCACAAATGTACCAAAGAGAAGCATACTGAGGGGAATACCTTGCTGTATTAAACGTGACATAGAGACATGCAAACAGTTGAAACCAGAAGTTTACATGCACTATAAAAAGACATAAGCTTTTTTTTCTTCCTCACTGTCAGACAAGAAATCAGAATAACCTTTTCCTATTTTAGGTCTGTTAGAATTACCAAAATTATATCTATTTGCTAAATGCCAGAATAATGAGAGAAGGGTTATTTTTGACAAAACATTATTACAAGTTTACATCCACTAAGATCACTATTCCTTTAAACAATTTGGGAATGCCCAGACAATGATTTCATGTCTATGGAAGCTTCTGATTGGTCATTTGAGTTGATTTGAGACACACCTGTGGATGTTTTAAAGGCACACCTAAACCCTCTTTGTGTAACATAATGGGTCAAAAGAAATTAGCCAAGATATCCGGTAGAGAACTGTTGACTATCACAAGTCTGGTTCATCCTTGGTTGCAATTTCTAAATCCCTGAAAGTGCCACGTTCATCTCTTCAAACAATTATCTGCAAGTATAAACACCATGGGATTGTCCAGCCATTGTAGTGCCCAGGAAGGAGATTGTGTCCCAGAGATGAACGCACTTTGGTCCGAAATGTGCATACCAACCCAAGAACAGAAACAAAAGACCTTGTGAAGATGCTGGTTTAAGATGGTCAGTGTCGTTATCCACAGCGAAACGAGTTCTGTACCGACATGGGCTGAAAGGCTGCTTTTGCCTGGAAGAAGCCATCACTCCACAAGAAACACATAAAAGCCATAATGGAACTGTTTGGCCATAATGACCATCGTTACATATGGAGGAAGAAGGGAGAAGCTTTCAAGCCTGAGAACAGCAACCCAGCTGTGAAATACGGGGGTGGCAGCATCATGTTGTGGGGTTGTTTTGCTGCAGGAGGGACTGGTGCACTTCACAAAATAGATGGTGCCAGGAGAAAGTAACATTATGTGGAAATTCTGAAGCAACACCTCAGGAGGTCAGCAAGAAAACTGAAGCTTGGACTCAAATAGGTCTTCCAAATGGACAATGACCGGGAGCATCCAGCCAAACTGGTTACAAAGGGTCACGGATAACAAAGTCAATGTTTTGGAGCGGCCATCACAAAGCCCTGATGCCAATCCTATTGAACACTGATGGGCAGAGCTGAAAATGTTCTGTCAGGAAGCATGGGCCAAGGTTCCTGACAACTTTTGTGAAAAACTTGTTGAATAAGATCCAAAGTTTTGATCCCGATTCATACAATTTGAAGGCAAGGGAACCAAATATTAACAAATACTTGTAAACTTCTGACCTTCAAGTAAGTAATAAAATAAGGTCTAAGAAACTATCGCCCTCATTATACTGGCATTTTGAAAATAGAAATAATTTTGGAAATCCTAACTGACCTAAGACAGGAAAGGTTTATTCAGATTTCATGTCTGAAAGTGAGAAAACAAACATATTTGTCTTTTTATATAATGTTTGTGAACTTTTGGTCTCAACTGTACGTCAAAATAAAAGACAGGCAGGAAAGGGGGAACACCACTGAACCAGATTCTTAAGCCACACCCTAATCAGCTTGGTTAACATAGCATAAAAAACCAAAGACTCAAAAAAAACACGCAGCATTTCTTTGGCCATGAGGGGTTTCCTTTGCTGCTTCATTTGCAGACGGTTTCAGTTTCTTCTCTGCAACAACTTCAGACTGGCGTAAAGAGCTGAGTTCAATGAGATGTTAATCATTCAGCCAACAAATACTCAAACTAAACTAGTTCTGAAAACCAGAAAAGAACCGCCTCTCTCACAGTGGGAACTTTCACGAGAATTAATGATAGTTGCTGTGATGTGTCTATCTAAAATGATCATTGTGTGTCACGATTTCACACTCACTGCAAGCATATCCAGCCACAGACATGAGCCTCGACTCCAGGTGCATGGGGATGTCTTCACACAGAAGACAAACCATCTGAAGGAAGTTGCAGCATTCTGCAGTGGTGGCATATCTGAAGTACTCCAGCATAGCTTCAACTCGGTCTGATGCGGCAGCGCAGCCGGCGGCTGCTTGTCTGTTCAGCCACGCGGCGTCACTTTCCGCCGTTTGGCTGAGCTGCATTATGACCGAGTCCGGCTGACAGCGAAGGATGCGGAGCAGCTCTGAGAACTCCTGAGCCAAGACGGAGTTCACATTTCCGTCGTCATCCATGATCAGACGCCATCAGCTGATGCACACACAAAAAATCACAAAAATGCATTTAGTATTAGTGGAAATTAGGGATACACTTGTCTAGTAGCCAGAAGCAGATCATTTTCCATTTGCCTTGATCAGTGATCCAACCACCAGAAAACATAAATCCAATTGTTTTCCTGTCAGTGAATGCACCATGCATAAGTGCATCACGTTTTCGAAAAACAGCGACACTCTTCTGTGTGGAAGTTATTACTGTGTGGAGAAGAGTCAAAATAATGTTGTAATGTTTTAGCCGAGGCAGATGAGCGTTCACACTGAGCCTGGTTCTGGTTCTGCTGGAGGTTCTCCTCCCTGTCAAAGGGGAGTTTTTCTCTCCACTGTCGCTTCATGCATGCTTGGTATGAGGGATTGCTGCAAAGCCATCAACAATGCAGACGACTGTCCACTGTGGCTCTACGCTCTTTCAGGAGGAGTGAATGCTGCTTGGAGAGACTTGATGCAACCTGCTGGGTTTCCTTAGAGAGGAAACTTTCTGACCAATCTGGAGGATCTGATTAAATTTGACTTTGGAAAGAGCCTTGAGATGACGTGTTTCATGAATTGGCGCTATATCAATAAAATTGAATTGAATTGAATTGAAATGAATTCACGGTTTCCGTTATTGACTTAAAATACCATCAGCACTAAAAAAAGCACTATAATAAATATTTCATTCATTGTGTATGTTTTTGTTCAGAGATAGTTACTACCTATGTATGTAAACTTATTCATTTATGTTATGTGCTCTGTGCATTTTAGGACTCAGTCGTTTCTGCCTGGGTGCTGAAGAGAAATTTCCATTTAATATACAGTTAAGTATAATCTTATCTCTTGTCTTTCCTTTTTCTCTCCACCTTCTTTGCACTCGCAATACTGTCAAATAAAGGCTACTGCTACCAAAAAAAGTCACCTCTGTAATAATTTAGTCATAATTTTGGAATATTTGTGAAATCCTGTTGGTGTGAAACATCAAATACTGTGACGTTGCCTCGGCTCCTAAGTAGACATGTGCAAGTATGAAATTTTCACAGCCTGAAGAGCAGCAATGAAAATACCACAGCATCACAGTATTCAGAAAAGAAGAAATAAAAATAAAACAAAGTTTATAAGATAATGTAACTTTATTTGGGGTGGTAATAAGGTGCCTGTGTGTGGCGTTGCACATCTAGACCTATCCTGTCATCCGGCTGCAACACCAACATCACCTGCAGCCTGGTCTGTGCAGAAACAGCTTCTGCTTTACCTCTGATCTATAATCAGGCGTCCTCCTGCCCTGGGAACTCATTCAGCGCCAAACCTTATCGATTTTTTATTAAAGAGCCCCTTGATTTTATGTTTTTAACGGAGAAACGGCAACAAAACACAGAAACACATTACACTCACCAAAGAAAAAAAATAAACACCTTATGTCATTATTATGAGCTCAGGGTCTCATAATAATAAGATCACATGTCTATTTTTAATTTTTCTACAACGTATAGACTATGATGTGCATCTGAAATTATGTGTGGTGTGTGTAGGGGGACTTCTATATTTAAAGACAGCCTATTTCTGAAGTTTTGTGAACACATTTTGAGCGTCAATTGAAAAAAGTCAGCACTTGTACTGTAAAGAAAAGTCAAAACTTTTTATTACATTTGAATTTATTGTCCTCCAGGTGCAGCCGTGTCTTTCTATCTCAATTTAATGACTTTCTTTGATCTATCATCATTTAACTCTCCACACTGATGTTTCATTTAATAACTCAGCTCCTGAGCTTATGTCTATCATGGAGTCTGTTAATTTCCCACAACACCTACGTAAGAGCCATATGCCATTAAAGCTGCTGAAAATTGGGCAGATAACTGGGGGGTTAAATTATAAGTAGATATAGCAAAAAACGGTTGCGTTTAGTAAAAAGAACATTGACGAAATTGATTTTAAAATGTAAGTCGTTTTCATTTCCTTGGAAACTAGTTTGATTCAAAACTTTCATGGGGTGAAAGTGATGAACCTCATATCACAAATGCTCAGGTTAGAGCAGAGACAGGAGGTTTATTTGTGTCTATGCCTTTTTACAACAGTGTGTTTATGTGCTGAGGAGGATGCACTGAATGGTCCAATTATATATAAACAAACATAATAATAATAATAATAATAATAATAATAATAATAATAATAATAATAATAATAATGATAATAATAATAATGAATGCACTGACAATTGACCAAATTAAAGTTCTGTTTCATTCTTCCTATGTCGCTGAAAGTCTACTCTATTCTATATATATCTGCATGTAAGGCCTACTCATGTAGGCAAATATATAATAGTCATCTGATCAAAACTGATAAAGCTGGAATATTATTATAACATTTGTAAACAAAAATCATAATGATATATAATAATAATAATAATAATAATAATAATAATAATAATAATAATAATAATAATAATAATAATAATAATAATAATAATCGTTTATTAACAGTGAAATATATTGTATTTGTAACATGCTGCAACCATCCCACAAACCAAGTTGCCCGGGGTCAGTTGCCACATCTGATTCAGTGCATTTAGATGTGATTTGTGAAAAATGTACTTTTTAAATCAGCTTTAAATGGTTTTGACTATTAACAGACAGGTGTAAGTTTATTGCATAAAAATGTGGTTAGTTTAATCCAAACCATCTCTGAGTAATAGAGTCAAATGCAAAAAGTATTGCAGCTGTCCCAGGTCTTCCCTGTATTGATAAAAAGAAAAATTAAGAGTTGTGAAAATATTTATATTAAATATATTAAATCAATTCCAACATCAGTTTTGCTGCATAATAAAGGCTGTGATTCTATGTAGTTTTTGTTTTTATTTATTTAAAGATACTTCTCTACAATAACTTGAAGGACTTTACTGTATTTTAATTTTAGTTTCAATGATGCAGAAAGAGAAAGTGTGTCTTTTTGGGCTGTTTTTAAGAAGTGATTGTTAGAGTAAACAATTTTACTAAAATAAATGGATTGTTAAGACAGTGTACTTTATGATTTATCTCATTATTATTAGTAGTAGTAATAGTAGTAGTAGTAGCATGATAATATTACCGACTTAGAAAAAAACGCTTATCACAATATTACAACATAACGTGTATTTCTTAAAAACAACTTCTGCAGGATCACTTTGCAAACTCGCTGTAAAGTCATAATCCGTCTTTTCAATTCAACTCAATTCAATTCAATTTTATTTATATAGCGCCAATTCATGAAACATGTCATCTCAAGGCACTTTACAAAGTCAAGTTCAATCATATTATACAGATTGGGTCAGATTATACAGATTGGTCTTTATGGATAAACTCGAAACAGACCACGTGATCCGCCTCGCAGTAAAATGGCACCAACTGTTGCGAGGTTTGTGGTTCCTCTTGCTTTTGAATGACTCGTTCACATTAAAACTCGGCTTGATGTTTTCTCATCAAAACTTTGTGCTGATTAAGTTACGTTTCTTTGTATTTTCTAGAGCGCGGAAGTTTAGTGTAATAATACAGCCTACCTATTATTCTGTGAAGTTGCTCGCATAAAACGAACTAATATTAATTAGAGGCGCGTAGGTTAGTCTCCGTGGACATCCAGAGCAGGACTTCGGTAAAGTTAGAAAGATATTCACAGATTCAGCTTTTCCGGATCAATAACACATTGGCGGATGATTTATTCTACAAAACAGACACCTCTCTGCAACTATAGCAAGGCAGACAGTGAGCTACAACCGTAGTTTCCGCAAAACGAGTCTCCCACCGCGCTGGAAGAATTACATTGGACCCAATGCAGAGCTCGCTGCTCCGCAGATGCTTAGGGAATTTCCCAAAGCCTAAATGACAAATGCCACCTCTATTTTATCATTAGAATAAGTATAAAATGAGCAATGACTACACTATAGATCATTGTAGTGCCACCAAACTTGTAGAAAACATAGATCACTTCATCTGGATCATACTACAACTCTTACTTTGGGAAAATGTGCTAAACTCTATTTTTTTTTAGATTTTTTCATTGTTATTACAAGCATATAATAGCCAATTTGGGAAATTCCTCCAAAAAGTATTATTTTCGAATCCAATAAATGTGGTATGAAAGACATGAGATGAGATACACATAAAATGTATTTGATAATAATCCACCTCTCCTTGGTGACGCTTTTGAATATTTCTCTATGATTATTCTTCTGGTGTAGCAACTTGCTGGCGGTCCCTAAGCATCTGCGGAGCAGCGAGCTCTGCATTGGGTCCAATGTAATTCTCCCAGCGCGGTGGGAGACTCGTTTTGCGGAAACTACGGTTGTAGCTCACTGTCTGCCTTGCTGTAGTTGCAGAGAGGTGTCTGTTTTTTAGAATATATCATCCGCCGATGTGTTATTGATCCGGAAAAGCTGAATCTGTGAATATCTTTCTAACTTTACCGAAGTCAGAGACTTGACTGTTTTAACCCAGCCTGGCTCTTCTCCCTTGGCGAACACGCGGACGCAGTGGGGCTTTGTTGCGTGTCCTGAAATAACTCGCAGGCGAGGTCGCTTGAGGTAACCATCGCCAAAGCCCTGCGTCATTTTCTAGCAGCTCATGGAAACTGCAGGCTGCGGCTGCACAGGCTCGAAAGGCAAAAGGCTCAGAATGCAGCTGCCCGTCCATCCTTCACATGTCGGAAATAAAGCGCAGAAGCAGGAGAAAAAGGACTTACCAGCGGCTGGTGTCGCGCACCGCACTTTACCGAAGACTCCCTGTTTTTTGAAAGCGAAACCACGCAGAGGATGATCATTTTATTTTTGGTTTCGTTCTTCACTTGGAGCGGCAAGGGGCGGCAGCAGGTTCCGAACCAGTCTGGGCCAAGAGCCTCAGGGCGCTGAAGTGGTGGCATAAGACGCAGATCAGTTAGGTCCGTGGGTGAGCTTCTTTTTGGGGCTAATGCAGGATCTGTTCTGTAAATTTTAACATCTATTTTAATAAGTTGCTTGAACTATTGTCAGATGTGGTCTGGCATGGAGAGAGAGCGTCTCTGTTGCAGACAATAAATGATAATCATGTTGGACGAGTTTCCATGATCAATCCTGAACACAATACATGATCTTAAGACATCATGTTTGATCTGTGGGGATTATATCACAGTCATATTTACATCACCCTCCAAAAGTATTCATACCCCTTGCACTCTTTCCCATTTTAGCTACAAACAGAAACTTCACTGTTTCCTATTGGAAACGTGTTTGATGATGAATTGTTGCAGCAGCATACAGGGTAAAAGGTGCACATCTGGGAAGATCATTTAAAGGAAATTGTTAATAAAAAAAAAGATAAATAGTGCAGAAAACGAACTGCTATCTCAAATAAAGTTACAACAAACATCAACACTATGCACATAGAAAGAAGAGATGTAGATGAGGTATTCATATGTATTTTTTTTATAAGTATTGTACATTTATTTGTTTTTATTGCAGATTCTTGTTGCTGATTGGCAGAAGGACCTTCTCAAACATTCCTCCCTGCTGCTAAAGAAGCTGCTTAGAGAACCCACAGAGTGAGAGGAGATGATCCTGATGGATGTCTGTCTGGAAAACATGCTCCTCTCCCTCACCTCCACTGTAGGCTCCAGGGGACAGGCCACAACTGATCTGGCCCTCCTGACCAGCTTATCCAGTCTACCACTGTCCCTGCAGCCGCTTCCCCAGCAGACCACAGCATAAAACACTGCAGAGGCTTCCACAATGTCGTAGAACGTCCTGACCCGGGTCCTACACACATTCAACTCACAGAGGCTCCTCAAAAGGTCAAGGCCACTCCGGCCCTTCTTTTACAGGGCATTGGTGAGTGTTAACCAGTCCATAACCAGGAACTTACTCCGCCACAGTCTCAGGCTACGTTAACACTGCAGGTCTTGATGCTCAATTTAATTTTTTTTTCTGAAATCATATTTTTTGGGGGGTGAAAAGATCCGAATTGGGCCGTTCACACTGACATGAAAAAGATCGGATATGGGTCGCAGTTCCCTGCGCGTTGAACGTAACCTCAGTGTCCAAGTCCTGGAAGTCAATCACCATCTCCTTAATATTAGTGCGCAGATGGCTGCGTGTGCATCAGCTGACAAAGTCCGCAATGACCTCCCTTGTACCGCAGAACGCTCCCACTAGAGAAACATCTGTTAAAAAACAGTTTCTTTGCCCAGTCCCCGTCTCCAGACCCAAGCCCTGCCCCCTAACCTTTGGTCTTTAGGCCTCTCCACACCTCTCTGGCGTTGTTCTGTTGGAGGCAGAACAAATGTTAGCCGTCTACGTTTTCAACCCTCTTCACTGTGATACTGCTAAATAAAATCTTGTGCAACCAATTTGGTTTTAATTAAGAATCTGTGGCCAGACTTGATCACAGATGCTCTCCAAATGGGGCATCCTTTGGAAAAACATGAGTGGGTAACCCACAGTTGGACGTGCCTTAAAACAGAACACTAACAAGTTCATCATGGGTTGTCATTAATATCATGACCAGTTTAAGGCTTAATATGTTGCTTCATGCTTGCTCAGTATGAGGGATTGCTGCAAAGCCATGGACAATGCAGACGACTCTCCCTGTAGCTCTACGCTTCTCCAGGAGTGAATGCTGCTTGTTGGGACTTTGAAGCAATCAACTGGTTCCCTTATATAGGAAATTTTTGACCAATCTGTATAATATGATTAAATTTGACTTTGTAAAGTGCCTCGAGATGACATGTTTCATGAATTGGCGCTATATAAATAAAATTGAATTCAATATGACAACACGTGTGATTAAAATGCGTATTCATTGTAAATATACCAATGAATGACTTGATCGTCCATGTACAGTAAAACGGTACAATGAAGTCAGGAGTAACACATTAGGATTTAATTATTGATCATAAAGAATGTCACATCTCTATGTGGAGCGATGCTAAACCTCTTCTGAACAAAGACATTTTCATTTTGTGTGACATGTCCACAGCTGTAAGCCAGGTTTCACCTAATGTAACGTAAAAATAATCAAATACAAACTAATTAGTTCTAGACATACAGGGGTGATTAAATCCTTAAAAAGTGGAAAGGCAGCTGGTCCTGGTGGCTATCCTGGTGAATTTTACAAGGAGTTCAGTGACCGTCTGTCACCTTATCTGTTAAAAATGTGGATAACTGGTGTCTTCCACCATCAGAGAAACCACTATAATGCAGATACCAAAAAAGGGCAAGGAACCTGAAGAACTAGGTAGCTACAGACTGATATGACTGTTGACATATGATCAAAGATGTCTGCCAAAACGTGGGCTAGGAGACTGAGCTCACTAATTAGTAAACCGGTTCACCCAGACTGGTTTCATACAAAACCGGCATTTCTTCTTTAATAGACGCCGCCATTTAATTTAATTTGCTTCCAGAAAGGTGTTTGATTCTCAACACAGATAAAGCTGTTAATCAACTAAATTGGCATCATCTCTTCACAACCATGAGAAAATGTGAACTTGGTTTAGAAAATGACTAAACGGATGATATGCTGCTTTGTATCACCAATCCTCAGTGCACCCTTCCAGTCATCTTAGACACTATCTCTCACTTTGGTACATTTTCAGGTTATAGGAGTAAGTGGTCTAAGAGTGAATTGATAAAAAATAAAATCTGTGAATCCTCAGTATTACACACTCCCTTCAACATTGCACACAATAAGTTCACCTACCAAGGAATGCAGGCGACCAAAGAGTTCCAGCTACTTTATGAAGGATTAGAGGGGCAGTCTGTACAGCCATGCCAAGTTCAGTACCAAAGATGTCTTCAACTAGAACTAATCTTGACGAAATGTCCCAATTCTGCCAAATAAACCGCTAAATCTTAGAAGAAATCGTTCACCAGCATCATAATGATATATAATAATAATAATAATAATAACCGTTTATTAACAGTGAAATATATTGTATTTGTAACATGCTGCAACCATCCCACAAACCAAGTTGCCCGGGGTCAGTTGCCACATCTGATTCAGTGCATCCAAAAGCATCTAAAGACAATTACAAAGTGGACCATCGATCACCTGAAGAACATTTCCAGGATTAAAGGACTGACGTCTCAGCAGGATCTGGAAAAACTAATCCATGCGTTTATTTTTAGTAGAATTGATCACTGCAACGGTGTTTTCACAGGTCTGCCTAAAAAGTGGATCAGACCACTCAGGTCATCTGGTTCCAGCCTACTCTGCAGAACCAGATGAAATGAATGAAGGTTAAAAACCTTTTTGTTTAGAGTTGCCTTTAAACGTTAATGTTGAAGTTTGTAGTCCAGCTTGTCTTATACTGTATCAGACCTGCTGCTACTATTCCACTGTGATGTGCTTTCCTCTGTAATGTTTCCCCTCAGCCTCTGTAATGCTTTTCTTTCCTCTGTTTTTGATTTTGTTATTTTGTTCATGTACAGCACTTTGAATCGTCTTGTTAATGAAAAGTGTTTTATAAATAAACTTGCTTTGCCTCATGAAGCTCACGTCCCCCCTCTTGTGGCAAGGCCGCAAAATAGCATTCAGTTCTGAAGGTCCCTCCCTGTTTCCCTAGTGGGTAGAGTTAATGCAATAAAGATAGGGTTTCTTCCTCAAATTCTTTATTTATTAAAAAAAATATTCCAGTATCTCTACCTAAGAATTTTTTTTAGGAAACTTGACTCTGTAATCACTTAATTTCTATGTGTTTCCTTAAATTATTTATATTTAAGGAAACTTTAAATATAAAGTTTATATTCTAAACCTGCTTTGAATTTACACAACCCTTATATAATATAATCTGACTTCTTTAAATAAAATATTGCCGTTTTTGTCATTTAAAATTTATTCATTTATTTATTTTGGCCTACGAGTACAAAAAGTTTGGACACCCCTGGTTTACTCTTTATTTGAGCTCCATGTAGCAAGCTATGCTCAGCAGATTTAACATAAGATCAGAACAATGGAGCTTGTCATGTTTTTGTGAGGAACCCGAACACAACCACACACAGAGTTCTGTTTTGTGAGTTTTATTGAAGATGAAGAAGACCAGAGTTCAGACCAGACGGAAGCAGGAGGCTGTTAGTGGCTGAGGCTGGCAAGCGGGATGGAGACAGAGCATGGAGGCAGCAGGAGCAGCAGCACGGCAGAGTAGAGACTTGGAACCAGAACTAGACCAGCAGAATTAAGCAGCATGACTGAATGAATACTTGCTGGACCGGAGTGAGAGCAGAACCAGAACCACAGCAGGCAGACGGACGGACGGAGATGAAGGGAACCCGGGCTGGTAATGAAAAGGTAAGGCGAGCAGTCAAGAGCACAGGTAAACAGACGAGCCGACAGGGAAGGGAAAACTGAGGGAGGTTTAAATAGAGAAGCTAACAGGTGGATTGAGTCCTGGCTTGATTAGTGGCTGGCAGGTGTAGATGATTGCTGAGGTGGAGAGGAGACTGGGGTGTATGGAGGGTGAAAAGTGCCCTGAATATGTGCATGGTGCAGCAGACAAAGCTGCACCATGACAGAGCTTGCTTACAGTTGATCTTCATTCAGTGAATTAACTAGATGTGAATGGATCGTAGACAGAGGTTGTACTCAACAGCAGCACTACTATGAAATAACATTTGGACGCTGCAGTAACTTTACTCCTAGAAGTAGCTTTTATTTTGAAAAGGTTTTAAGTAAATGTAACTGGTGGCTACCTCTGCTAATGTTCTGTACAACAGTTGGGCTACTGCATATTAAATTGCGCATTAAGTATCACTGTAGACAGGGTTTCCGCGGGGCATTAAAAGTCATTAAAAGTCATTAAATGAAATTTTCTAAAATTAAGGCCTTAATTGGCATTAAAAGTCATTAAATGTGGTTATCTGTGGCATTAAAAATGGCTTATTTTTTTCTAAAAAAAAATACGGTCATAAAACAGTTTCGTCAGATATATTATTTCAGATATAACTGATTCCGCGTTGTGCGCGGAACTGCTTCCGGTTCATCGTAAAGCCGTATGTTTTTACAATGTTCGGAAAAGGGACTCGAGGCGGAGAAAGAGCTAGAGACTGGGAAAATGCTAATTTCAACAAAAGCGGATGGAAAACGAGGAATTCGGTACATGGCTGCAGCCTGTCGACGGTAAAGATGACGAAGGATTTTGCCGTGTTTGTAAAAAAAAATTAAGCTTTGCACAATGGGTGTCAATGCTTTACGGTCTCACACGAAGTCGGACAGTGTAGTCCAGGGTGTACACGGGTATACGGCGCATAGCCACTTATTTTTCAGTCAGCATTGCCTATATCAACTTCTGAAGCGGTATTTGTGTCTTTTGTTTGAGCGCGCAGCGAGACAGATATTCAGCGTTTAAACGTCACGCGCTCTAAACTGATAAACTCTTCTCAATCCACTTTGCTCGCCTTCGGTTCCGTGTCTGCCCGTGACCTGCTGCTTCCACGTTCAACACCAGCTGTGCGCAGCTCGCTGGTTTCTGTCTGTGCGCTCTTGACTTCAAAAACTGTCTTCAAAAAAAAAAAAAAAAAAAACTGTCCACCTCACCAGCCAATCACAGACAGGTTTCTTTCCATCCAATCAGAGTAGGGCTTGCAAATACTGCATTCAGATGGATTAAATGAAAATGCTGCATCTTTTGGCAGAAATTACTAAACATAACGGTGGGATTGAAGAAAAAACAACAACCAATAAACAGTTTAATATTTTAGCCTAAAATATTTAGTTTAAAGTAATTCCTTGAGTTACTAAGTGAGGTGTGAAAAATCTTTTTGTCTCTTTTCTTTACAGTTTCTGGGTGATGATGCAAAAGTTTCTTGTGATCATAATCATCATCATTGTCATCATTATTTAAAGAGCACTTTAACACGAGGTAAAACAAAATAACATCTAATAAAATGACTTGAGTAAAGAATCAACAGTTTAAAACAACAATAATAATAAGCTGTTTAAATCCTTAAAAACAAACAGAAATTCTTTAAACTGAACTCTAAGATAAACAGGCAAGCAGTGAAGGGAGGCCAGGATGGGGTAATGTGCTTTATTTTATGTTTTTCCATTAAAAGGTGTGCAGCAACGTTTGAACCAGCTGCAGACGTTTGAGTGAGGACTGACCGATTCAGAGATAAAGAGAATTACACTAATCCAGCCATGATGAAATGAAGGCTTAGAGTGTTTCCATGTTTTTGCCTTGAAAGAATAGGTTTTACCTTTGCTTTGTTCCTTGCATGATAAAAGTGATTTAACTGAGGTCCCTTTTTGACTGTCGAGTTTAAAATCACCGTCCATTTTAAAATCGAGGGGCTAAACATACATTGTCAGGGTGTCTAAATTAACAGGATCAACAGTTGTTTGGATGTTTCAACTGGTATATTTGACAATTCCTCATTTGCAAAGACAAAGAGATTTGAGTTTTGATGTTCTCCTCGTCATTAACTTTATCTCTTTCTATAGATTCTCTTTCTCATTGAATTTAGGACTTTCCATATGCCTTATCATCTAGGTCTATATTGAAAAACCTACAGTAAAGTAATGAAATGTTGATTCTGGATGTAGTGTAGGAATTCCTTCAATATAAACCAAAGAAATTTTTACATTACCTGCCAGAAGCTGGATAAAATCTTTAAAAAAGAGACAACAGTATTTTCACAGCTCACGTAGTAGCTCAAGGAAATATTGTAATCTAAATGTTTTAGGCTAAATATTTTAGGCTAAAATGAGTAAACCTTAGTGATGGATTTTTGGGTAAACTAAATAGAGCAGTGTTACATGTCATTGTTTCTAAAACAGCATTTTTCTGAGCTGCGTCTAAAAGGGCAAACATTGAGAGTATACCCACTTCTCCAGAGACCACTACACCACTGCAGACAGCCACAGATCAGCTGCAAGGGGCAGACAACAGCTAACAATGTCAAGTTACTTTTCTGTAACCAACGCTGTCACGTCCGCATTAGCTACCGCAAACAGCACAGCAGCAGCTGGAGCAAAGTCTACTGCCACTAACGTCGGGAAATCAGACAGTCTTCGAACAACATTTGGATCCAATGCAACACTGCATGCGGAGGTACTTGTTGATGGCTATGTTCAGGTACTGAACATAGCCATCATATATATATATATATATATATATATATATATATATATATATATATATATATATATATATATATATATGGGTACTTGTTGATGGCATTAAATTTATTTCTAAGAGCATTAAAAGAGCATTAAAAAGCATTAAATTGGGGTTACTCATTCCTGTATAAACCCTGGTAGAACATTTTCATAAATGTACTACATACTCCTTGTACACATTTAGTGGATCCAACTGACCGGTTTCTTTACTAAAACCTCCCATGAACATGTTTTAAACTTGATTTGTGTCTTTTAAACAGATTTTTTTATTTAGCTATAAATATAACATTTAAACAACCTCTATAATAATGGTCACATGACCTCACCTCACTTTGATTTTTGCAAATCTTTTCATGCGGTTATTTTACACAAAATGCTAAAAGAAATAAATGAGATCATCCATATGCAGGGATCCTTGGCAGAGGGGCAGGGAACACCAGTCCATCACAAGGCAACATTGACACAAAAACAAAAGGGCAATTTGGAAAGAGCAATAAATCTAAGACTCATGTTTTTAAACTGTGGGAGGAAGCTGGAGTACCCAGAGAGAACATGCAAACTCCATGAAGAAAGACACTAGGCTGGGATCCAAACCGAGGACCTCAATGGCACAAGGCAACAGTGCTACCCACTGCGCCACTGTGCAGACTGTTATGATGCATTTACCTGAAGCATAGCTTAAAAAGGAATAAAAAGAGATTTTAAATAATGAAGCAGTTTCATTGTTTGCAAAAAGATTATTTCTCGCTTTTGTTTACAGATCAGTTGCTTTACTAATTCTAATGTTTCATACACTAAATATTGTCAAGAAATGAATTTACTACAGAAGTGCTGCATCAGCTCAAAGCGATTTCACAAAACAATGTAGGTCTATTATTTTCTGTTTTATTTATATTATCAATGCAATATAAAGGAATGAATGTCCAATGGGTAGTGCCATTTTATTTAGAGGTTCAGATCAATATATGTATTATATTATTTTCCGAAGTTTAATTTGTCAATACAACTTTTCCCACTTTTAAACAACCAGAGTCTGAACAGAAGGTGGCTTAACTAAAAATAAAGTTTATATTGGGGTAAGATACACTTTAAACTCACCATTCTGTGTCACTTTTCCTCCTTCTGGACTTTTCTGGGTTGTTTAAATGTGTTGTGGAAAAACTGACACCTAGTAGCAGGATGCTTACTACACAGTTAAAAAAAAACATTTGCTACAGGAGGCACATTTTCAGCCACTTTATACACTAAAAAGGAGATATTTCTCTTTATACTCTATACTTTATTACATGATATGCCTTTTTTGGCTCTTGAGGGCCGGATAAATTGCCTTGACGGGCCAAATTCGGCCCCCGGGCCTTGAGTTTGACACGTGCTGTAAACATTGATTTTGATTTTTTCTGCATATCCCATAATAAATACAAAAGCATTTGTTTTTGCCTTAAGCAGAAACCTGGGAGCCTAAACCCCAAAATCCACAAAACCCATGCGTTGTGGTTGGCTGGCTTCACTGATCACCATCATCCAGATCAGCTCTCCCACAAATCAACCTGGAAACAAAAGATTTATCGTATTTAGAAAGTTCAGGACAGTTGAATGCTGAGTCATCAGTGTTATTCTTTATTGTTTTTCCAGTAACAGACATATTCATTAGGATATTCTATATAAACAAATTTTTCCAGTGGTTAGACGAGTACTGGTGTGCAGCGGGCACCAAATACATGAATTCATGAAACTATAATATTACATTTAATTTGAGGGAAAAATAAAAAGCAAACATTTAATGCAAACGATTTAGCTGTGTAAAGTAATTGGATATTCTTCAGAACTTTCATTATAAAAAGATTTTCAGGTCAGACTGAATGAGATCGCCCAGGTAAAAATGATATAGTGTGTTCTCAGTATCATGTATCTAAACACAAGTGTAGTTAAATCCTGTGGAGGAGGGAAGGAAAGGTGTTCCCACTGATAAGAGGAGCGGTGCCTCAGCTTACAGCTGAGCAGGAACGGACTCAAACACCGGTAGAGTGCAGTGGCCGATGCTTCACAACCACAGCTTAAACCAGCAGGCCGTGCCACTTTGCCACCGGCTGCCGGACCGAGCGCAGCATCAAGGCCCAGTGCTCGTCCTCCGAGCTTCGGTCCTTCCCCACGCTCAGCTGTCCGAGCAGACATTTGCTCGAACTGCCAGCGGTCTGCGTCTCGTACACTGAGACTGAGATTTTAGATTGCTCCAGGGGGAAGTCTGGCAGGGAGAACATGAGGACCTCGTTGAAGACGGTCACCGGGCAGCGGGGGACTACAGAAGTCTTCTGGTACCTCAGCTTGCTCTGATTCCACTGAACGCTGATCCTGGCATACAGGGCTGAGGAGCACGCACACGTAAAGCGAGTCAGCGCGGAGACACGTGAAGTCATTTTGTGTTTGGATTTAAGTTTGGGAATCACCTGCAGCAGAGGACGGCTCAGCGAAGGCGGTCCTGACCTTCAGCAGGCCGACCTCGAGCCGCTGAGAGGTCGGAAGATACTTCAGTGACAGCAGCGCTTCTCCAACGAGGTCCTGCACACAGTGAGAGAGCGGTAGTCCATTTAATGACAGCGCCATGTTGGATTTAGGGGACAGAGTTGGTGACCCCTGTTCTAAAGAACCCAGACAGCTGCAAATCTTCTTGCGATTGGATGTTGTAGAAATATTACTCCACAAAACTGGAAAATAACCCCTTGGCCTTTAGTTAGCATGTTATACGAGGAAGTTCATGGCATGGTTTGGTTTGGAAGGTTTAAGGGGAAAGCTTCTTTAAAAATAATATGTCAGTGTTAATTTAATTTGTAAAGTTGCATCTGAGCGAATATTAAGCCTGTCGGTACCGCATCCCAACAGTGAAGCAGAGCGGTGGGCGGATCATGAACGGAAATATAAAACGGCGGAAATATAAAACTTAGTCTGCATTCCTACTAAACCAAGGTGTTAAAATTGTTTCCGTCTTTAAAAAAAACATTTTTATTTTCCCACCAGGGTAAAAAGGATATTGGGTTTTTTAATTCCCTTGCTCAGCTTTCTGTGTTTGTGCCTAGTTTCACATCACCTTCTGTGGTATCTGCAGATCTTCTTGTAGCTCCAGAGGGTAGGAGATGTTCAGCTGACCCAGAGGAACCCGGACCTCTCCGAGCACCATGTGTCTGGAGAACTTATCAAAGTCCCTCACCTGAAAGAGACAGTTAGGAAACAGTAAATCATTTTTTAATTATTCTCCAAAACATCAGTCTAGAGACAATCTGCAGCTCCTGTTAGGTACAGTTACAGGGTTAGTGAGTGTAAGGCGTGTTTGTGTGGTGCAGCACCTCCATCCTAAGGGTGATGCGATCCAGCATACCCTTGTCCTGCTGCAGAATGCAGCTAAACTGGTCTCCATATGAAGGGCTACAGCTGCCTTTCACAACACGGGTGTGCCACTCCTGCAGCACTGTCCACAGCACGCGTGGCTTTGCTGGACCCTAACAGGATCACGGCCAAAACCAGCAACATGTCAGAATATCATCACCGCATGTTTCTGTATAAATGGGCTGAAGATTGGAGGTCAGCACATCCTTCAAATCACAGACAACCTTAGAGCACACGACTAGTCTGAACAGCCAGAAGCTTTTTTTTTTTTTTTAATGGTTTGTGTTATTTAGGCTTTACTAGTTATGTTCATCACTCAAAGTAACTGTACCAATGAATGACGTTGACCCATTCACCTTCATATAGCATAATTATAATGAAAATCAACAAGAGTGATCATATTTCTCCAATTTTAGCTTCCCTTCATTGGCTTCCTGTTAAATCAAGAATATAATTTTAAATTATCCTTCTCACGTATAAAGCCCTTAATAATCAAGCTCCATCATATATCAGAGCTCTGATTACCCCGTATGTTCCTAACAGAGCACTTCACTCTCAGACTGCAGGTCTGCTGGTGGTTCCTAGAGTCTCTAAAAGTAGAATGGGAGGCAGATCCTTTAGCTATCAGGCTCCTCTCCTGTGGAACCAACTCCCAGTTTTGGTCCGTGAGGCAGACACCCTGTCTACTTTTAAAACTAATGTTAAAACTTTCCTTTTTGACAAAGCTTCTAGTTAGAAGCTCATGTTACCCTGAGCTACCTCTATAGTTATGCTGCTATAGGCTTAGGCTACTGGAGAACATCAGGATCTATTTCTCTCACTCTGCTGAGTTCTCCTACTGCTCTCCAATCTGCATTGTTTGTTGTTATTTCAGCTTTTAACTTTTTGTTCTCTGCCATTTTTCTCTCCATAGAAGGTACACCTGGTCTGGCGTTCTGTTAGCTGTGACATCATCAGGGAAGACAGATCATCCACTATTACCATCTAACATAGAAAGTACTCCTGGGTCAATGTGAGCTTCTGTGCTTTCTGTGTCTCTGCTCTGTCTTCTCTAAGCCCCAGTGGGTCGAGGCAGATGAGCGTTCATACTGAGCACGGTTCTGGTTCTGCTGGAGGTATTCCTCCCTGTTAAAGGGGAGTTTTCCTCTCCACTGTCGCTTCATGCATCCAACCAACATCCCTTTGATCAACAGATACGGATTCATTACCTCTTTTAATCCCTCCAGCTCTGTCGCCTCTGATCCAGCCCACATGAGGCGCAGCTTCACAAACGGCTGCAGGCCTGGGGTCTGGCCGCTGTCCACCAGCCCCTCCACCTGCAGCACAGTGACCACCAGACACGCCTGCAGTCGGTCGTAGTAGACGGAGAAACGCAGCGAGCCGTGAATCTGATGAAGGAGGTTCATGGTAAAATTACCGTATGTGTTGTTTCTTTCTAATCCATCATCATGTAGGCTGAGTTCTCCAGAGCTGTAAACCCAGATCCTGAACACCATTTCCTTAATCTATCCTTAGTAAATGGATATGTACCACAGGCTTTTAAAGTAGCTGTTATTAAACCTTCACTTAAGAAACCCTCTCTTGATCAACATGACTTAATAAATTACAGACCTATATCTAATCTTCTTTTCCTATCTAAAATTCTCGAGAAAGTAGTTGCTAATCAACTTTGTGAACATTTACAAAGCAATGACCTACTTGAGGAGTTTCAGTCAGGCTTCAGAGCTCATCATAGCACTGAAACAGCTCTGGTGAAGGTCACTAATGATATTCTCATGGCCTCAGATAATGGACTTGTGTCTGTACTTGTCCTGTTAGATCTCAGTGCTGCATTTGATACAGTTGACCACAATATTCTCCCATTTATTCAGTCTCTTAATTTTTACAAGCTTCGTTTTTCACACACTCTTTCTTTATTTTAGAATATTCATTCCTCAGTAAATGACAGCACAGGGAAAAAATGTAATATGTCCTGTTTGAGGTTATAATCATATAATTCTAGGACCCACTGAGCACCAGGTGATAATTGTATGGCATTAAGGAATGGTATTTTTCAGTATCTCTTACCTTAACGGCTTTGTGCTCTGTGGTGTCGCCCTCTACGTGGCTGGATCCTGACGGAAATATTTCCTGGGACAAACAGCGGCTCAGTCTGTCAGCCTTAGAACCCACATCCTCCACCTGCAGACATGAGCTTGGCTTAAAATATTGAAACAAGTTTTGGTTCATTTCTCAAATCCTCCAGATAACACACACAGACACACACACCACCTCTGCTGTGCCTTTTTTCCCCCTTTATTCTGCTTGCCGCCTGTTTTAGCTGTAGTTTCAGAACGGTCAGATCAGTGTAGCTTTAAGGATGTACTTTGTTTATTTTTATTACAATAAAACAGAAGAAGTCTAGTTGATTGCAGCTCTTAAAAAAGTTGGGCAAAACTACTACTTTAGATCAGAAACCCCCAAGGACGTACTTAGTGTATTTCTTATGAATAGAAACAATTGGTGATTAATAATGTTCCAGTGAAACTAAAGAACTCAAGGATTTACTTAACTTATTCTTAATTGCAATGAAACAAATTAAGTTATTCTCGTTGTAGCTTTAGAAATGTTGGATAAAACTACTTTAGATCAGAAACCCTGCAAGGATTCCTAGTTTATCTCTTATTATGAATAGAAACAATTAGGCACTGTGATTTCTGTATGTTTGTTAATGCATGAATAAAAACAATTAAGCTTTGAATGTTAGTGATTAAGCTTGTTCCAGGGAAACTAAAGAGGTCTAGTGAAAGATTTACTTATCTTATTCCTTTGTTAATGTAATGTTTCTGTTTTTCTATTCATTTACATAACTTTGAATTGTCTTGTTACTGAAAACTGCTATATAAATAAACTTGTCTTGTGAATTTTCACATACACTCAAATGGACTTACACGACAAATCGACCTGGGCGACAGTTGTGTAAGAGTTAGGGAGTTTGTCCGGGTTGGCGGTTCGATCCCCCGCTCCAACCCTCTCAGTCGTTGTGTCCTTGGGTAAGACACTTCACCCGCATCGCCTGCTGCCGGTGGTCAGAGGGCCCGGTGGTGCCGACGTTTGGCCGCCTCTGCCAGTCTGCTCCAGGGCAGCTGTGGCTGCTAACAGCTCACCACCGTCAGGGTGTGAAAAACGCTTTGGGGTCGCCGGACTAGTTTAAGCGCTATGCAAGTACAAGCTATCTACCATTTTACACCGCCTTACAAAATGATATAGCCCTTTATGATCGCTCACATTACAAAAACTACAGCTAAAAACAAAGACATATTATTGAGGTTTTAATGTGATATCGATGGGATAGAAACACCTGGTCAAAGTACGGACTTAAATCCCACTGAGACTTTGTGCCAAGCCTTGAAAACCAATGTTTTGAGACGAATTGGACAAAAAATATAAAAGCATGACACATCTTTCTTGATTTTTAATAGTAAAAAACTAAAAACCATCCCTCCTTTTTCTTCTACTCCACAGTTACGTACGAGTTGGTCCATCACATAAAGTCCAAATAAAATACACCAAAGGGGTTCTAATGTGACTTTAGATCACGTAATGTTAGAAATACAGCATTAACACTTACCAGAAATAATTAAGTAGGATAAAATTCTACATTTTATCAAACTCCATACGTTTTACAGGATTTGTAGCTGTAAATGTCCCTTTGTGTTTTTACATTTAAACAGAGTTAACCTAGCTTTGACTTATGAAGATATAAGCAGACTATCCAAACAACTGGATAAGCGAAGTCAAACACATCCGTCATGTAAGACGGCATAACACAAACACCACACCCATCATGTGCTGCTGACGACATATTCTACCGTAGAACGCCTTTTTCTCCAGCATGCAGGGATCCCAGCTGCACATATCCTAAAATATGTCCTCAGATATAGTTTTCTTGACAGATGTTGATGAAGATGATGTCCTAGTATTTATAACTTATGATCTAAATTCACGCTTGGATTGCCAGGTCACACCCTGAGTCCACCAGTGCAGTTATATTCAATTAATTAGAATAAACGTTTCGATGAGGCTCGCTTTTCAGAACCTCATCTGTTCTTTTAGACTCCGTTTTAAATTACCTTGGTACTTGGAGAAGCTGAGTAGTTCTCAGCTGTTGACGGTTTTTCCTCTGAATACAACAGATCACTGCTCACTGGAACAAAAAGCATAAACACCCTCATGTCCAGGAATCTATTTCTTGATTGGACACCAGTCCTCCTCAGGTTATGCTGCACTGTGTAACAGTGAGCTCCTCTGACCTGTGTCCTGGTGGGGGAATGAAGTGTGTTTCTGAGAGAAGCATCTGCAGATCTGCCAGATCAAGATGCCCAGCGCCACGACGAGGAGAAGGATAGAAATGCCCAGAATGCAGAACTTGACTGCCTCTGAGAACGGCATCCTCAGCTCTCTGGTGGTTGACAGCAGCCCAGCGTTGGCTGGCAGCTCCACAAAAGTCACCATGTCTTCCTGCGTCCATGTAGCCTCTCCGTGCTCTGCAGTAGGACCAGACAGATTCAGGTTAGGTCTCATGGTTTCAGCAGATTTAGAAAAACTTGATTGTTTCTGTCTAAACAGAGATTTGGTTAGTATGTAGAAAAGGCACAGGTGACATTTCAACACTTTCTGGAGACGCGTTCATCAATAATTTGTCAACAGGATTGGTATTAAATGGCCGTGATTTACCTCATTTCCTTACTGACTGAAAATATGTGAATAATTAAAGCATTGACCGCTGAATTAAGCAGCTGATTCACATTTAGCAATTTATAAATCCAGTTTCTAAAATAGAAAAGTTGGGACTTTCACATATAATAGGCTTATGCAGAAAGGATTTGTTTTAAATCTCTCTTTAAGAAACTCAACTTTAATTCTAAAGTTTATGAACATAAATAAGTGGAAAGCTTGTGTCACTCTCAGAACTATTAGGAAGGAAAAGATTAACAGAGACATTCCCAGAAGACAGGGCTGTGCAGTGACACCGTTGGCAGCCCTGTTAGGTCGAGGGTTCAAATCCCAGCCCATGGAGTTTACATGTTCTCCCATCGCTGCTGGACCTGCCCCCACAGACCTGTTAGCCCATTATTCAACATCTGGACCTTTATTGATATATCTTAGACACATTATTGTTTTGTCCAAAGTATTTTCTACAAAAAAAACTTTTATTGTATTCTTCAATTTCTGGATCAGCTTGTTTGAGTCCTATCGTTCTGTAATTATGGCCACATTAAACCAAGTAAGGCACATACTTAGAATTATACAATATAAACAGAGCTTCGGCATTTGGCAACCCCTTTGCGTTATGTAGCAATGCAGTTACCCTTTATAAACAGTATGATTACGTGAACGTTGTGAGAACGGATGCTTAATTTAAATTTTAATGTACTTTGAGAAGTTGGTTTGACTGAATAAGTTCTGTCTTTCCAGGTAACTCTGCTACTTTAGGGGAGTCGCGTCCTGTTGGTAGATACTTCAGTCAGCGTGGACGGATTGTGGCGCAGAGAAAAATCCAAATCTTCAAATAGTTTATGTGAATTTCAAGCTGTATTTAGCTCCACCAGGATCTGATCATTCAGGATGGAGTCTGAGTGGTTAAGAGAAGGAGGGCTAAATAAAGCCGTTAGTTCTGTTTCTAAAGGAAATGCAATTCCAGCCTCGTTGTGTATGGATCGTTTGATATAGCATTTTGGAGGTTTGTTTTATATTGTGTATCTTTGTTTTAATTTCCTGCCTCTGACCTTTTGGTTTTCTTGTTTCTTCATCTTTCTGCTTTCTATATAAATCAGATTTGAGTTTTCATCTTCCTTCATCTGCATTTCTTAGCCTCCAACACATCAATGTTCCTCTGATTTCCGCTGTTCTCACTGAGACTCTGTTTCTTCCTGCTGTGGGATTTCAGCATTTATCGCAGTTTCAACCTTTTCTCGGGTTTGATTTGGTTCTGAATGTTTGCCGGTGGCTTCCTTCATTACCGCACATTTGTTCTGCTCATTAAACATTAGCTTGTTACCTGCCTTATTACTGATTTATTTCTTCATTCCTGATTGTTCCACCACCGCCACATCTAGAGTCTACAACTCACAGGAAAACATTTACAAGCAGAAAACGCAATATTAAGATAAATGGCAGCTGTTTTAACATGATATCCAACTAAGAATCCAAAGGATGATATATGATCCCCAGGGGTTTGATTACTTATTGTGGCTCCCTGGGGATCCTGCAGTCAGTTTGTGTTTGCACCCTTTAGTATTATCTATCTATAGATCCTTGTTTAAGTTTTCGGATCTCACTTTATATTATCAGTCTGTTAGATTCAGTTTCTGTCTTAGTTTCTGTTCATTGTGATATTAATTGTTCGGTTGGATCTTTGTTTTCCTGCATTCCTGTCCTAAGTTTAGTTTATTCTTTCATATTTGGTCATCTAAATCATCTACAGGTATTCCTGTAGATGATTTTCTCCTCCTGCCTCTAATTGCCTTTGCTCTCCTCACCTGTGTTAATTGCCACCTGTTGTTCCTCCTTATGTAAGCAGCTGATTCAGTGTCACTCATTGTTAGGTCATACTACCCTGTTCTGGTCGCATCCTTACCGTGTTCCTTACCGTGTTCCTGCTTCCTTCCATCTTGTAAGCGTGCGTTATTTTAATAAATTACTCATTATCCAACTTGTGGCTTCCCAGCTCTTGTCTGTGCTTTGGTCCTGATCAAAGCTAAACACACCTGACAAATGAACTCACAATATAAACTATTAAGTTAATATATTTTTTGTGTAATATGACTCGTTTTTATAGCTTGTGATTTTCCTTTATATTTTTATTCTTATATACTATCCTTACATGCACCTGTCAGCAGCAGCTGAAACAATTAAATCATTTGATTGTGTGATGACAATAAAAGTATTCTGGTTCAGATGTATGACGAATGAATTTGGAATCAGTCCTGCTAGCTGAGCTTTTGTAACCGGTAATAATATCTGGTAAAATGTTCATCTCTGAGCTGCAAATATAAGCAACTTTAGATTTTGTGGGGTTGAATTGTATTTTTAACACATTTGCAACACACAACGCTCTGAATACAGCTCTTGGTACAGTCAGTCAGGGATTAGCAGAAAAGGAGAACAACTCGCCTCCTGTAAGTATCCAAATATTTTTAGCTTAATTCCTAAGCTGCAGAACAAATTTTGGACACAGACACATTGGTCCTGCCACCGAGGAACCCAGATATGTTCTCCTGGGATAAAGAGAATATATGCATGGCTGCTGGATGGTGGTAGGAGGACAAGAATATCTCGTATCAGATATGTCTCAGTCAAATAACACAGCCTGCTCACTGACTATGCAAATCATAACGAGTGTTGGAAGGAAGATCTACAGGTAGTGAAAGGTATTCACAATTAAATAAAACCTGCATCTCATTCACACTCTTTACAAATTGACCGAAAACCTTTTCTGAAACATGCACAAGTCTTGTGCACCTGCCACTTTCCATGTGTAACAACTTAGAGCACATAAAACATTTACCTGTTAAACTTTAAATAATCTCACTCCTTTTTTTCTTCCAATGTTGTAAATCCATTGTTAGAGCCCATCAGTTGTCAGAGAAACAAACGAAGTTCCCCCGGAGAGCAATTGAGACTAACGTCCTGCCATCGAACCGTTCCTCCTGCTTTGCAAACTCTAGACACGCTCCCTCTCCTTCCTCTCTGCCTCCTGACACGCTCAACGCATGACTTCCTGCAGAGCATGCTGGGGGAACAGGTTGGAGAAGATTTAAATTATGTCTCAGGAAACTCATGACCTCAGGTTCCATTTCAGCACTCCTCTGCAGAATCACTGGGAACATGCCCAGAGAGAGAAAACTAAATATGAACTAAAGGCATATGTGGTTATGATGTGTTAATGTTTTGGTATCAAATTCAATTCAATTCAGTTTTACTTATATAGCGCCAATTCACAACACATGTCATCTCAAGGCTCTTTATTAAGTCTAATTCCATCAAATCCTCCAGGTTGGTCAGAAAGTTTCCTCTCTAAGGAAACCCAGCAGGTTGCATCAAGTCTCTCCAAGCAGCATTCACTCCTCCTGAGAGAGCGTAGAGCCACAGTGGACAGTCGTCTGCATTGTTGATGGCTTTGCAGCAATCCCTCATACTGAGCATGCATGAAGCGACAGTGGAGAGGAAAACTCCCCTTTAACAGGGAGGAGAACCTCCAGCAGAACCAGAACCAGGCTCAGTGTGAACGCTCATCTGCCTCGACCCACTGGGGCTTAGAGAAGACAGAGCAGAGACACAGAAAGCACAGAAGCTCACATTGATCCAGGAATCGCCTCCTCGCCTGCTCTCCACTTCTGCACTGCCACCTCTAACTGAACCTGACTAAGTAGCTTATTATTAACTTATATATATGATATTATTATATATATGATATTAACTGCATTGTTATATCCTCATTGGTAAATTGCTTTGGATTAATGCATCAGCATAAACATAAAATTTCAACATTTCCACCAAATGTGGCCACAACGTCTCAAACTTACTACGGCTGTAAAAAAAAAAAAAAGGACCACGGGGGGAAAGAGTGCCTTCAAACCCAAAAGATGCTTTTTCTAACTGTTTCTCTGACTCTCAGCTGTTGTTACTGTGATCACGACCGGCTGAAAGGGAGTTATGCAACACGTTGGAGGAAATGTGCCTAAAATAGTTTCCACATCAACAGGAGTTACAGACAGTTGTTAGTTAATCAACAGGTGGCATTACGAGTATGAGGAAGAAAGATTTTAACAAGGCTGGTTCCTTGTCTGACAACATTCCTCTGGAAAAATATAAACATACACTACATATACCAAAAGTATTAGTTCACCCATCTGAATGATGGAGATCAGATGTTCCAACCACCTCCATGGCCACAGGAGTATAATGGCCATGAAGTGGTGGGTCACATAAACGGATGGAGCGGGGGCAGCGGAGGCTGAGGTACCTAGAGGGCAGAGGTCACCACCACAGACCTCCAAACTTCCTGCGGTCTTCAGATCAACTCAAAGACAGCGAGTAGAGCGGCTCATGGAAAAGGTTTCCATCACCAAGTGCACTGGTGTAAAGATCCTGCTTTCCTTAGTTATTCCCTGATTCTATTTATTCTTAGGCGTTTTTTTATGTTTTCATTTGCACTTTTGGGGATTTTGTTTCTAGTTTATTCTGTGTACATGTTGTTATATTTTCTGTTTCCCTACAGTTCATTACTTTCCACTGTTCAGCTCATTTGTTTCATTTATCTCAGCTCCGCGTCAATTCTCACGATTTCTCACTCTTTTTTTTGCCTTCTTCCCTGCAGAAAGTTTAGTCCGTATTTTTTCATTGAAAGATCTACTTTACTCATATGCCGTTTGCTGCAGTTTGGTCCAGCAAACTGAGATGGCTCCTTCCTCTTCATCATGACTGCACCAGAGCACAAAGCAAGGTCCATAAAGACATGAATGAGAAGGTTTGGTGTGGATGACCTTCAGGATCCTGTCCTCGTTGAGATTAATTATTTCATTTATCTATTTAACAAACTCAAGATTCACATAGGCATAATAAAAAATAAATAAACACAACAAATAACAACCGAGCCAGGGCCGGTTCTACGCTAGGGTGAGAGGGGGCATTACCCCCCCCCCCTCCAAACAAAGTCCTTGCCCCCTCAATCAAATCTGCTGAAGAAAGCATCTTCGTCACCTCTGTGTCCTCTCTGTGTCCTCTCTGTGTCCTCTCTGCTCCTCCTCGCTTTGTGTAGTGCCGTCTGAAGAATGATCTGTTTGCAGTCAGCAGTAGACAGCCTTATTGTTATTAATTAGGGTTACATTAATTTGAGATATAAAATTGCTTAATGGACATCTATGAGACACACTGCCTGGCCAAAAAGAAAATCGCCACCTGGATTATACTAAGCAAGCTGGGCAGGAATTGGGGTAGAGGCTAGGGTTGGACGATAATTCAATAATAATATATCGATGGACAGACGTATATCAATTATAGAAAAAAAGGGTCAATAAAAAGTTCAATAGAACAACAGTTTTCCTTCCTTTTGCATTCTAGCCATGTAGGTTAATAATACAGTCATTACATCCTCCCAACCAATCACAACGCAGACCCAGGAACCAAGGTCCGGCCCCTTCAAAAAGTTCAAAGAGCACGCTTTCTTTTTTCTTTTTTGAAAACTTGCAGTTTTGGTACAAAGTTTGTTGAATAAAGGGTTGAGTTTGAATTCAGTTTTTGTGTGTTCTTTATCTAAAAATAAGTCGCTAAGCAAGAGCATAAAATGGCCAGCGCTGCACTGGCTTGTAAAGCTTGTAAATTAATCGAGAGGTTCCTAGTTAAGTCATTTTAATGTCACTATTCAATAACATTTTGGACAACCCTAAGCATTCTCTTGTACAACAACAGAGTGTCTTCGGTCAAACGTTTCTCCAGATCAACTGTAAGACAGAGCGCTACAGGAGATCCTTCCCCCCGGCAGCCATCAGCACCTACAGCTCCTTAAAGAAACCCCTGTAACATGAGTTACACCAGCATTTAATTTCCCTTTGGAATTAAGAAGGTATTTTTATTTTATTTAATTTTAAAGAAGACAAACGTGTTTTTCAAACAAAGAAATACCCATCCATCTATACATCCATCCATTATCTATGCACGCTTATCCCTCATTGAGTCACGAGGGGTGCTGGTGCCTATCTCCAGCATTCAATGGGCGAGAGGTGGGGTACACCCTGGACAGGTCACAAAGAAATACCATTGTTATTAGAAAATCTTCTAATCATGTCAGGCCAGGTTAAATTTTGGGATTAGCACAGGAGTTACCAGCGCCCCTTAGTGGACAAATATTGTATTCATTTTTACTTTTTTTTTTTACAGGTACACACAAAAATATGAAATATAACAATATCTTTATTCTTATATTTCATATATATACACAAACACACACACACACACACATATATATATATATATATATATATATATATATATATATATATATATATATATATATATATATAGTTGATATGGATATAGATATAGATATATGTATATACGTAGAGAGAGAGAGAGAGAGAGATGTATGTGTGTATATATAGATAGATAGATAGATAGATAGATAGATAGATAGATAGATAGATAGATAGATAGATAGATAGATAGATAGATAGATAGATAGATAGATAAAGTGTCAATCACATTGATATGATTCTTGCTACATACTCCGATATGGTAAGTGGCGGTATGCACTTAAAAGTCATGGTTGCAATCTGCCATTAAACAAAAAAGAAGAAGAAGTAGAAGACCCACGAAGAAGAAGCGAGCCGGCGGTGGGCGGGCCGTCGAAGAAAGAGTAGCTAGCTGTTAGCCGCTAACCCCCCGGTGCTGCTTACAGGGCTTGCTCCACGTCTGTGCTTCAACATGGTCCAACTAGTGGGTTCCCTCCGGAGAGAGCTGGCCGACGCCCTGTCCAGCTCCAAGGTTCTGGTGGTGGGAGCGGGAGGCATCGGCTGCGAGCTGCTGAAGAACCTGGTCCTCACCGGCTTCAAGAACATCGATGTGGTCGGTTTCCGTTAGATGCTAGCAGCTAGCTAGGGCTTTGTGTTGCTGTGGGGGTGTGTGCTTGTGTGTTTGGAGTCATTTCTCTCCGAGATAAAAAAAAAACCGTTTATAGAGGTGACGTGTGCGCATTAATCCGTGTTAGGACCCAGAGGCTGGAGCAGTTAAAATATGAGCCCGGGTTCTGGGTTTTATTCAGGAGGGTTTGGCGCCATTATCGCTGCTAACTTAGCCCGTCTTTGTGCTGTAGCTCGCTGACCGACGGTGTGGGCTAACCTCAGGACAGGGAACATGTGGCCTTTCTGTTTAAGAATGGCTGGCTAAGTGGGTGTTTGTATTATTATTATTATTATTATTATTATTATTTATTATTGTTTTATGAGAATAATGTGATGGGGCTAAGATTACCAGTCACGAACAGAGGAGCAACCAGACGAAACAGAATAAAGAAAGGCAGTAAAGATTTTGGCAACACTTGTGATTTAGCAGATGTGAACATTAATATTGTTGCTCGGTATTAAAATGAACACATCTGTTCTATTTTTATGTAGGTTTTATTATCACTATAATCTGAGAGCTTCATCAAACCCAGGGGGATGACAGAGTATCACAATAAATAGGAAAATCCCTGAACTGTTACTTATTTCTGTAGTTCAATTATAAAAGTACAACTCGTTATATTGGTTCATGATAAAAAGTGATTAGGGGTGCAGGAATACGTCGATCCACATCAATATATCAATGATTCATATTCCAGTTACACCGATGAAAATATCCATCCATATTGTCATTTTTAAGATGCGCTTTTGTTTTGAAATTCACAAGGCCTGAGACTAAGTTGAACAGATGGATCTGTTGTTATCATTTTAAATTAGAACAATGTTGTTTTTGATTTAAATGCCTGCATAGAAACAAAATGGTCAAATCATATTTGGGATTTTTTTCAGGGAGTTAATATCACTGTAGATAATAGTGATAGATGGGCAGATAATATTGCATCATATCGATGGGAAATCATTACAGATTTGGTATTAATGG
This sequence comes from Fundulus diaphanus, assembly GCA_037039145.1. Taxonomy (NCBI): domain Eukaryota; kingdom Metazoa; phylum Chordata; class Actinopteri; order Cyprinodontiformes; family Fundulidae; genus Fundulus; species Fundulus diaphanus. The sequence continues at coordinate 4,435,367 of CM073134.1, read as the reverse complement.
CAAATATCGTATCTTGACCCAAACAAATCGATATAGCATCGTATCGTGATGCGAACAGCTGCCGATTTACACCCCCAATAGTGATTCCTCCCAAACGTCTCTGTTGCTTTTGATGGGTATGGCCTGATGAGGAATCCAAAAATAAAGGGGGAGGGGGACTGGTGGCTGGTGTTGCCACTTTAAGGTCTGCCTGCTTTAACACGTTTAAGTCAAAGAGGCTCTGCGCCAGACCGGATCACCCTCAGTACACAACGAGGACGCTGTTCAGCCGTTTAGTTGGCGTGTTGGACCAGGGCTTCAGCTAAAGGTTGCAGGGCGTCTTCCTTTCAGGACTAGAGTTTGAGACTCGGCCGCAGGTTGTTGCCGTTAAGCTGCGGCGAGCAGAGCATAGAACAAACGTGATCCAAGATTCAGGGCGCTTTCTGGAAACCGACTCCAGAACATGCAGAAGCGCACGTGAAAGAAACTCACTTCCTCACTGATTCCTGCAGATCGACCTGGACACCATCGATGTGAGCAACCTGAACCGCCAGTTCCTCTTCCAGAAGAAGCACGTTGGCAAGTCCAAAGCGCAGGTATGGAAGCTCAGCTCCAAGGAGCCGAAGACTGCATGAGCTCAGATATGCACGTTTTTACTCTGCCGTCTTTGGTCTGGATGTTTTTCAGGTGGCCAAGGAGAGCGCCCTGCAGTTCTGCCCCAGTGCTAACATCACGGCCTACCACGACAGCATCATGAAGTCGGTTTCCTCTTATTTTTAAGACAAAAATCTAAAGGTATTTCAAATCTTCTCAATAGTTACATAACCGCTGGCACATATTTTCATCTGCAGCCCGGATTACAACGTGGAGTTCTTTAGGAAGTTCGTGCTGGTGATGAACGCTCTGGACAACAGAGGTAACCCAGCACCAGATAATTTTTCAATTATTTCCCTGAAATCTGCTCCCAGATGACTGAAGTGAAACTGTTCCCCCTCCAGCTGCCCGTAACCACGTTAACAGGATGTGCCTAGCAGCGGACATCCCTTTGATAGAGAGCGGCACTGCAGGCTACCTGGGTCAGGTCACAGTTATCAGAAAGGTAAACGTTTGCAGAAAGAAAACAGATTTGTCTGCATTCAGAACTCCTTTTACTCTTTAACGCGGTACCTGTTGACCCCAGGGAGTGACCGAGTGCTACGAGTGTCAACCAAAGCCGACCCAGAAGACCTTCCCAGGATGCACCATCAGAAACACACCATCCGAGCCCATTCACTGCATCGTCTGGGCCAAGTACCTCTTCAAGTGAGGCTCACATTTTATCAAGGATGAGCCAATTGTGCCGGTTATGAACCGATCTGCTCTAGTTTTGGGAGCGCACTGCAAAAAGGAACTAAATGTAAGTAAAATCTTCTTGAAATCAGTGTATTTGTCCTTGATTTGAGCAGGTAAATAAGATTATCTGCCAATGTGTGCCAGTTTCTATCCCTAAGATAACATAATTAGATATAATGCACTTGAAATAAGTGGAAAAGTCTTCTTCCCTTGGCAGATCATTTAAACTTTCTGCTCAAATTAAGGACAAATACACTCGTTTCAAGAAGGTTTTACTTACTTTTAGTTCCTTTTGCAGCGTATCTAAGGTTACTCAGGGAATCCAGGTGCCATATAAAAATGACTCCCAATGCTCTTAAATATTAAGCGGTAAAAACAACCTAGAGTGGAGTTTGTTGGTTTAGACCTTTGTGTTTGGTTTCCAGCCAGCTGTTTGGAGAAGAAGACGCCGACCAAGAAGTCTCACCAGACACGGCCGACCCAGAGGCTGCATGTGAGTCCGAACCCGAGTCGTCCCTTTTCTTTGGCGTTGTGGATACGGGCGATCGAAAAGCAGGCAGCCGGTTCTGTGTCCGTCCTGAACCGAGTCAACTGTGTGTGTTCCGGGTGAACAGGGAATCCCGAAGAGACGGCGGCTCGCGCCTCGGCCTCCGAGAAGGACGGCGACATCAGGCGGGTTTCCACCAAAGACTGGGCCCGGTCCACCGGATACGACCCCATCAAACTCTTCAACAAGGTAGCAGGCGAAGGCGCGGCTCTGCTGTGCGGCGTCGCTTCTTGCCGTAGCTTCCTGTTTGTGGCGTGTGGCGCAGAAACGGCAGCGATGTTGAACAAAGCGGTTTGAAGCTGAAGCACATTTATTTCACCAGATCATCATCGCTGGGGTGGAGTCAGAGTTAGTTAGAGTGTTGGTCACTTTTTTGGGTTTCTGTTTCTCTTTCCCATTACAGTTTTGTTAAAATTAAAGAATTAAGTTAGAATGTTGAATAAAGCAGGAATAATATCCTAAAGAAAAGGCAAAACGAATGAAAAGTGTAAGGATATGAGTCCACAGGAAGTTTATATGATAATAGAGAGATTTTCCTTATTTAAATCTTATTTATGTAAAACGGTTTGAGGTCGAGTTTTAGCTCCGGTGTCACTTTGTTTGCATTGTTCTACTTTTCTCAGTTTTTTTCCTCATTTAAACGTTTTTTGTCACCGTTTAGACCTTTTTCTTGTCATTTTCCTTTGGAGTAAGCTACCAGAAAAAAAATCTGATGGACCTGATGAGCAGGTTTCATCTTGTAAAGATATCAAATTGGCCCTAACAGCTCAGTGGATGTGGCTCTCCTAATCCTGATGTTTAAAGCTTCACTGGGAACATAAATGCTGATGATTGACTTTAATTCATTTTAGTTATCAGTTGTTTAATATGTCTGACGTACAAAGGGGGTTTAGAGCCGACAGGGAACGTTTATGTGGTAAACGGATCAGCACGCTTCCTGTCGCCGTAGCTCCGGATTTAACAGATTTTATACTTAAACTCTGCCGGCAGAGACAAAAACCTGCTTTTAAACCATGAGGAATTTACCAGAAGCCTTGGACACTTTAAGGTGACTGTGATCACTGACCTGCAGTAACTTTCTCCGCTGTGATCGGCTCTTCTCCAAAGCTCTTCAAAGACGACATCATGTACCTGCTGACCATGGACAAGCTGTGGAAGAAGAGGAAAGCTCCCTCTCCTCTGGACTGGCAGCAGCTGCAGGACAGCGGTATGTTCTCATAGCTCCCAAAAATCAAGTTTGAGGTTTTTTCAGGTTAAAAGTTGGATCCAAAGTCAACGTTTAACCATTTTACCTTTTTATGTATAACCCCTTAAGCCAGCGAGCGCCTATTCAAGGGGGCTTTAGCTCCTTAGTAACAAGAACGGGCTTGTAGCGGACTAACTGACACCGACACACTTTTCATATGTCCACATCTTCATCTGAGACTCTTCTACAACAGAATCTACCAAATATATAACAGCAGGGGTCCGCCTGGATTCTTTTCAATCTAAACAAGTATAACTTCTCCACCGCTTGTTGTCTGGACAGCAAACCTGCTACAGATGTGACCAACATGTTGCAGTTACAGTTTATTGTGTTTGTTTCCTTCTTTACAGCAAAAGTAAGAAGTTAAATTTCGTTTACTCAGGCCCAGAGTAATTTATTCTCAGATTTTCACACCCACATCGTCCTCCAGGACCTTTTTTATGTCGGTTGACAACAAGATCAACAGTTTAGATGTTGTACAAGTTGAGAAATGCCTTCTAAGGTATGAATGTGCTCTTCTTGGAAAATAGTCAAATTTGCTTTTTAGCACAAAAATAAAGCTCGGATTTCTTTTCTTTTTTTAACTCAAATTCATGTGTTTCTACTGTCCGGGTTAATTTTATTATGTTTTTCATCTCAGCACAAGCTCAGGAGGAGAGTCCAGCATCTTCTGGGTTGAAGGACCAGCAGGTTCTGGATGTTTGGGGCTACTGCCAGCTGTTCCGGCACAGCGTGGAAACGCTGCGCTCTCTGCTGCAGGAAAAGGGCGAGAGCGCCGAGCTCGTCTGGGACAAGGTTCAAAACTCAAACCTTTAAACGTTTTTCTGCTAGAGGGCTAAAACAAGTTACAGCACCTGCATGCGTTTCTTACTGATCAGGTGTTCTGTTTAACGCTTATCAAAAAACAATGCTGGTCTTAGGTAGATTGCTTAAAGTTGTTGCCAACAAATCGCCGTTTTAACACACGATCCTTGACGCTTTGTGCTGTTAAATCAGGATGACCCTCCAGCCATGGACTTTGTGACTGCAGCAGCAAACCTGCGAATGAACATCTTCAGCATGAACATGAAGAGCCGCTTCGACGTGAAGTGTAAGTTTGTGTTTCTGGCTGCTGTCAGGCGGGCTTTAGTCGCCCTGGCATTCAGCTGCGGCTCTGGGCCGTAGGGGATCTCAGCTTTAGTGCGCGCAGTATTAATAATAAAGGCTGTTTGGAATGCAGAAAAAGTTTGCTTAGATTTTCCAATGAGATCTTCAGCTTGTTGGGTTTTAGTCTGATGTCCAAACCCGACGCAGGTTAGTGTCCAAATGCTAAAAGTAAGAATGTGGAAAATGTGGATTTATAGCATGTGGTATTTTCTGTAGGGGTGCAGAGATGGCGATGCCCGCATCGGGTGTCCAGTGTCCAAAACCACGAGGGCGTTCTTGTATTCATAAATATGGTCCAACTCTTTGTCTAAACCAGGGCTGTCGAACGCATTTCTATATTGTTCCATTTCGGCATCATGACGTCATTAAAAAGGTGCCGGTTGCTCCTGATTTCATAATTTCATTCCAGGTCACATAAAAAATGAGAAAAGAATATCACAGTAACATAAAAGTAGCACCTTAGGCCCATTTGAACAGTTTCTGGGGGACAAAAAGTTGATATTGAGGTGAGTTAAACTTTAAACTCATCGTTCTGCATCACTTTTCTCTTCTTGGACGTTTCTGGTTGTTTTAATGTGTTGTGGGAATGCAGACATCTAGTGGCAGGATGCTGTTACTACACAGTTAAAAACATTTTTAGCCACTTTTTATACACTTTAAAAGGATTTATGCCTCTGCTTTATGACATGATATGCCTTTTTTTGGCTCTTGAGGGCCAAATAAATTGCCTTGACGGTCCGTATTCGGCCCTCAGGCCTTGAGTTTGACACATGTGGTCTATAGGATAAGCTAAAATTATCCCAATGGAAGCATGACTATATTTATACACATTCAGTGTGTGTGTGTTCTTTAAGGCGGTGGTCGGTATATGATGACACAGAAACCAGTGATCCTGCATGTTAACCAGTTCCATGGGTCGGCACAGATGTGTTTCATGCTCCGTGTCTCACATCGTAGATGCAAACTATTGGTGCCGATGATGCAGAAATGCTGTTTTTCATGATGAAAACTTCCACCGCGTGTTCTTAAACCGGGTTTAGACCCCAGACAGACTAGACAGGAAAATAATGTTGTTTTACCACTAATTGTCTGATGTTCTGATGACCTGCAGCCAAAGTTCGGGGCTTGACTAACGCAGTTTTTCTCTTTCAGCCATGGCAGGAAACATCATCCCAGCTATCGCCACAACCAACGCCATTATTGCAGGACTCATTGTGCTGGAGGGACTGAAGATCCTCTCTGGAGAGCTGGACTCCTGCCGCACGGTGAGCTCAGCGGGTCTAAAACCGACTAAACATCACGACATGTTTCCAAAAGTGTTTTGGTGGCTTTGTTGAGAGCTCAGGATCATTTTAGATTTCCGTCATGTTGGTGCATAAAGCTCAATAGAAAGGGATGTTTAAACTTATTTTTTATTCCAATAATAAAATCTGATTCCCATTTAGCTCAATTTGACTTTATGCTGAAAAACGTAAATGTTTGGTTGCACAGATTCTGACGACTGGAATTCCAAATGGATCTGCTGATGACCAGAAGTTAAATGTCGCTGAATTTATCTTGCATCTAAAAGTTTTATTTTGATTTATTCGTTAATTCAACAGGGACGGTGCATTGATGTGGCACACAGAGTTTATAGCTAATGCTAATTCTCAACTGCAGGCCCTGGCTGGGCCTTTCTAAAACCTCCAAAATGACCCACATTCTTCAGTCATTTCTCCCTTTCTGCTCCACATTCACTCGCTCATACAGTCACCCTCACCAATTTAAAACATTTCCTTTCATTCTCACACATGCCGATCACATCCACATCCTAAAAAATCTAAATCTATGCTCTCACCCCTTCATTTGCTCATATATCCACTCAATTAGAGCTTATATCCTTTAATTACCAGCAGCAAAAACTCTTTATTTTACTTTGTGTTCGTTTGTCCCAGTATGCTTTTTTTTCCCTCCATGTTTTATCAGTTTTAATGCTGGTTTTGTTCCTCTTCCTAATAAAGCTCATGTTATCGCTTACTCCAAGTTCGGTTCGACAAGTTTTGGTGGATTTTTGTGCGGACCGAGCCTGCCGGGAAAAGTCGCTCCCCTGCTTCAGAAACGTATCGCTTTCCTCACTTTCCCACCCAGACGGCTGGTTGTTAGGATTCGTCTTTTATTCCGCATTTCAGCAACAAACCACAGAGAGTGAAGCAAAGGTCAGTCAGAGCTGGAGGGTACGTGCTGTGCTTCTGATAAGGAGTTTGGAGGCATTGTTTGGTTAAAACACTGATGGGCGGCTTTTCCTCAGCTGGGCGCTGCTGTCAGGATATTAAATCTGTTGACACCATGACGGGATTGTTTATGTCCTGGAGATTAAAACCAAACCCAAATATAAAATCGCTGTCAGTGTGTGCAACGTTCATGTTGCCAAGGACTCGCTGAAGTGCAGTCATTGTTGGCTAATATATTGTATCTTAGCCAACATATTATATATATTCTATAAGTGTTGCGAATTTCTCATGCTAATATATTTATTAGAGCTGGGCAATATATCTAGATTTTAAAGATATGAAGATTAAAAAAAGATGAGACTTTATCTTTCAGAGATGCCTTTTTATGATTATGAAAAAAACATATCGAGATAAATATCGCGTATCGGCATTTAGCCTAAAAATATCAAGATATTATTTTTGGTGGATATCGCCCGGCCCTGATATTATTTCAGCGCTTTGAATTTCTTGTTAGTGGAACGTGTTTTAGAAATAAACTTCCCTTACCTTAGCCAGACGGTCTCACCGCAGCAGCAGCATCTCACACCGGACGGCGATGGAAGCACAGATGGGAGAGAAAAGGAGAAAATAGGCAGATACTGCAGCTGATATCGTCGCTGCGATATTTTCTAATATGGTGCAGCTCTACTGGTGGACCTGGAACAATCCTGCATGCTGGAAATGAAGCAGAACCAGGTTCTGGTCTTGATCCCTGTCTTCGGCTGGTTTTCTGTATTCCTTCGCCTCTTATGTTTAGCCTCTGTCCCTTTGTGATTGGCTGCAGCTTTTTCAATCGGGTCTGCTTGTACCGACATGTGTTCAGCTGTGACCGGGTTACCTGGACCTCCTGTGGGTGCACAGCGCGAACCGGGCCTAAACGAAACTCCCACACCGACGGCGCTCTGGAAATGTTGTAAACGGTTGCGCCATCAAGAGTCACTCTGTGAACTCTGCTGTCCGTTCTCTCTCAGATCTTCCTGAACAAATGTCCGAACCTCCGGAAGAAGCTGCTGGTGCCGTGTATTCTGGACAAGCCCAGTCCGAACTGCTACGTCTGTGCCAGCAAACCAGAGGTGACGGTGAAGGTCAACGTTCAGAAGACGACGGTTCTGTCTCTGCAGGACAAGGTGACGCGGCGTGTTGGAGCTCAACGATGCAACGTTGGTCCGATTTGGCTTGACCTCCTCTTGGCTGTTGGTCTTTCTGTTTTAGATCCTGAAGGAACGGTTCGGCATGGTCGCTCCAGATGTTCAGATAGAAGACGGCAAAGGAACCATCCTCATTTCCTCAGAGGAAGGAGAGACGGAAGGTAGGAGGGAAGGGAATCATCTACAGCTGAAGTGAAGCCCAGTGTGTTGAGATGACTTGTGAAAGTCCCAGGTTCTGATTAAAGCCCGACTACCTGGGCCAGAAACCACCAGAGAAAGACAGAGCAGGTGTTGACCGGTCAGGGCCTGGATCTGCGAGGAGCTGCACTCTGATTTATAATCTGCACCTTTTTCTCTCCACAGCCAACAACAACAAGTTCCTCTCTGACTTCGGGATTCGTAACGGCAGCCGCCTCCAAGTCGACGACTTCCTCCAGGACTACACGCTCCTCGTCAACGTTCTGCACACGTATGTTCCTCCACACGCTTGTCTCAGCAGATGTGATGCCCTGCAGAATCAGACTCTGCTACTTTTATAATTCTTCTCTTAGCATCCCGTCTTATCTTTTTTTTCTCTTCTACATTTCCGTTTTCGTTGAACGTGAAACAGTCCCAAAATAAAACCTAATAAAGCTTCTTGCATATATAAATCTAGAGGAGCACTATGGCGAAAGCAGTAAGGCTCCACTTGTCAGGCTTTCTCTGGCATAAAGACAGAAATTCTTAATTCTACACTGCCAGACAGGATTCAGTTCAACACATATCATCTCAAGGCTCTTTCCAAAGTCAGACTCCATCAGATCCTCCAGGTTGGTCATAAAGTTTCCTCTCTAAGGAAACCCAGCAGGTTGCATCAAGTCTCTCCAAGCAGCATTCACTCCTCCTGAAAGAGCGTAGAGCCACAGTGGACAGTCGTCTGCATTGTTGATGGCTTTGCAGCAATCCCTCATACTGAGCATGCATGAAGCGACAGTGAAGAGGAAAACTCCCCTTTAACAGGGAGGAGAACCTCCAGCAGAACCAGAACCAGGCTCAGTGTGAACGCCCATCTGCCTCGACCCACTGGGGCTTAGAGAAGACAGAGCAGAGACACAGAAAGCACAGAAGCTCACATTGACCCAGGAGTACTTTCTATGTTAGATGGTAATAGAGGATGATCTGCCTCCCCTGATCCTATAGCAGCATAACTATAGAGGTAGCTCAGGGTAACATGAGCCACTCTAACTAGAAGCTTTGTCAAAAAGGAAAGTCTTAAACCTTATCTTAAAAGTAGACAGGGTGTCTGCCTCACGGACCAAAAATGGGACCCATTAAAGAGAAAAAAAAAGAGAATTCTTCTGAGCGAACAGAGAATCTAAAACCTGGGTCTTTGTTTGCTGGCAGCGAGGAGCTGGAGCGAGATGTGGAGTTTGAGGTGGTGGGCGAGGCTCCAGACAAAGCTCCTCCCCCTCAGAGCAACCAGGAGGAAGTTAACAGCATCACCAACGGCAACAAAGACTCCGCCCAGCCGTCCACGTCTTCTAAAGGTCAGTTAAACCGTTGCCTATCAGGCCCCCCCTGTGCCGCCTGTTAAGTTTTGCCTCTTTGATGTTAACTGCTGCCATCTTCGATCTTAGCTGCAGCGGACGATAACGACCTCATGATAGTCGACTCTGATGAGGAGGTGGGGACACCGTCCAGCTCCGTGGCGGCGACGAGCGGCACCAAGAGGAAGCACCCGGACTCTGAGACCGGCGAAAGCACCACCAAGCGGCCCCGGACGGACCAATCAGCCGCCGCGGCTGCAACGGACAATGACGACGACGACGTAATCGCTCTGGACTGAAGCCCCTTCAGCACCGGCTGAAGTCGGATGAATTGTTTGCGTTTGGCTTCCAGCAGGCAGTCGGTCATAAATAAACCGCCAGTTCGATGAAGAACACTTTCATCTTTAGTGGCCCCCTCCCCCCTTTGTGCTTTCATACCCACTTTCTGACATGACGCTGTAAATAGATTCTGTATTTTAACAAACTTTTGAAAATGCAGTCAAGTTTGCATATTTTTAATCAGTTAAAGTCCTGAACTGCTTCTATTGGTTGTTTTGAAAAAGTGATTTTTTTTTTTTTTTTTATAAATGTACTGTATTTCTCATGCAACACGAGTCAGGATGTCATTGGAGGGTTTTGTAAAGTTAACAGGAAAAAAAAAAAGTAAGAGGTGAACAGACAGGCAGGTGTCTGTAGTCCTGGTCCTCCTGCCTGGAAGTCCTGTTGATGTCTTACGGGTTCGGCGACGCACACACTGAGAGGTTTTGGCCAGTCTGTGCCACAAGGGTGTTAGTTTGCTACCTCTTCTACACAGTTGAAAGGATTTTTCTCCAAATATGTACCCGTACCTTCTTTAACTTGGCCACACTAAGGCGCTGGCTCTTGGAGAACCCAGAAGTTAGACGGCCACAGAGAGGAGCTAGCATGGCTCCCAGGGAAACTGCTCCGTCTGAACCAAACTCTTCAGATGACCCGGGCTCAGCTGCTGTGTGTCGGTGGGACTTACAGAGAGCATAAAGGTCCGTTTCACAGAGCTGGACTTTAGTACCAGCAGCACGGTCATTCGGTTCCTGCGTTTCCATTGTTTCATATTTGTTTTTATGTTTGAGAGCTTTTTGGACCAATTTGATGAAGACAATAAATACAACGGTTTCTCACCCTTTTTGTCAAGTTTGCCTTTTTGGTTTGTCCTGTATGTGACTTAATGGAGAGTTAAGTGGAAGGAAAATGTGTGGTAGGAAAAAAATGCACAAGAAACTGTTGTCCTGGAAAAGTTAAAACTGGAGTAGGTATTTTTAAGGTATTTATTAAAACTGTCGCAGTAAAATGAGATAATTAGAAACAAATCAAGCTCCTTCCAGTAGCTCTACTGCCATTTGTAGAAATACACTGCTCCCAGTCAGAAACAACCAATCAGAACCAGGAGGCGTGTCTAGCTTTGTCACACCCCTCCCCTACCCACTGCTACCATCATTCACAGTGCAACAAAAGAACTAAAAGTAAGTAAAAATTTCTTGAAAATGGTTTATTTCTCCTTGATTTGGGCAGCTAAATGAAACTATTTGCCAATGTAATGACTGTTTTTACCCTTAAAATAAGATAATTAGATATCCTGCACTTGAAATAAGATGGAGATGAATTGATCTATTTTAAGTGTAAAAATCTTATTCCATTGGCAAATAGTCATATTTACCTGCTCAAATCAAGGAAAAATACTAATTTCAAGAACATTTTACTGACTTATTTCCCATTTTGCAGTGTAGGCTGCCCGTAGCTGCAGCTGTGTGGAGAAAAAAAGCGGCATCTGCTGAGAAAGGCAGGTAAAGAAGAGGAAAAGCAACCTAAAGAAGAATTAGACTGCAAGAGAAAGCTGGACCAGGAGTTGAACCCTAAACCGTTTTGCTGCCAGTGGCAGCCACTTGAGAGCCAAATAGGTCTAAATTCTACTCAGTAAAACTGTTTTGGTTAAACTGTTGATAAATTATGTGAAATTATTGCTTTTTTTAATTCCAAGCGGCTGAATGTCGTGATGATACACCTCACCAATCTTAAGGCTTTTTTTTTTTCATTTCAAAATCTTCACAAGGTGATTGTTGAGAGACCAAAAGATCCTGATTTTCTCCTTGCCTCAGATCTGAAAGGTTCACAAAACTGAATGCATTTGTTGACGTTGGAGAAACATCAGTGAACCTTCTGGTGTTTGGCTGCCTGTGATGACGGCTGCTCATTAAGATGTTTTTCAGGACTGAATGTGAATACTTGCCGTAAACAGACCGGTGGTTCACCGGTGTGAAAATCACGTCTGGATGGAGCCAGAGATCCATGTTTACCTTTAATCACCCCCCGACTGAATAAAGTACATGCCTTATGAGCTTTTGTAAACAGTTGCTGCCCTTTGTATTTTACAGGTGACGTTCCTGATAAGCAGTGAAGCAATGCTGCTGCAAGTACACAAGCTGAGGAAAACAGTGTAGATGGATCAAAGATCATTGGTTCTGAGAGAAAAAGAGTCTTGATAGACAGTTTCAGCAGGATAAATTGAATAAACTATATATATATACGTATATATATAGCTATATATATATATATATATATATAGGGTTTGCTGTATTTATTGTAACAAAACCAAACTGGATGCTAACAACGGTCCCTACAGTTACAGACAGCAACAGAAAAAAGGGACCAGCTGACTGTTACTATATAGTGGTATACTGCATAAATTTACATCTTTAATCTGCATAACTAATCTTATCTGTAACATAAATAGCAATGAACATATTGTTTAGTAAAGGACAGAGAATACATGACTATCACATAATTAGTAACTGAAACGATTCTTTGCATCAAAAATTAAGCAGCTTCTGCCCCGACGCAATTAATAAATAAAATAAAATACAATAAATAAGCCTGAATAAACTAGAGTAATGGTTCCCAATGAACAGTTGACAGTTATATAACTAGACACATCTGAAATACAACGTTAATTATGATAACACTTAAAAACATATACAAAACGACACATAAAACCCTCCAACCAATTTGTTTTTCTAAAACACATGGTAAAAAATATACTTGTAGAGAAAATACAAAGCTCATCTTATATACCACAGTTACAGGCAGCAGCAGAAAAAAAGGAGACAAGCTGAATGTTACTGGATGCTGTGGTAACCAAATATAGGCAGTCGTTATTTTTATTTCAGTCTACACTACGTTTTATTTTTGTTTGTTTTTGTTTTGTTTTTTCTGACCTGTGATTGGCTGGTCAGGCTGATAGAATATGGAAAATAAAATAACTTCATAGGATAAAGAAAATGAATTCAGAGTAACCAATATAACTTTGGTGGAGTTTAAGTTCAAAATAGTTGAAGTCACTTAGAAATATCATCCACAAAGATTTAAGAAAATGTATGGATTTTAAGTGAGCCTTATAGTCCGAAACATACGGTAAATAAATGTCAGTACGTTTGGAGTGGGCAGAAAAGCTTACAGCCAGCTACAGAAGGACTAAAGCAGATTTCTGCCAGGTTACAACTCAACTATGCAAAATGTAGGTAGTTATTGGCGAGGTACCTTTAAACCTTAAATGATCATATTATATATTGCATTAATAAAAGGTGAAGCTCTTTTTAAATGACCTTTAACTTGGATTATTTGTGTTTGTGTGTGAGTGTGTACTCGTGAGGATTAGGTGTGTGTGCTAGTTTGTCACCTAGAACTGCACAGATATCAATGAGGAGAGTAGTTTCCTCGTAGCACTCAGCACCCAAGATAAATACAGCTTCTTCTTTCAGGGAGTCATCCGTCTCCATCTTCTGCATCCTCTGCTCTCACACCAACTACCTTCATGTCTTCTTTAACTCACTCCATAAATCTCATCTTGGTCTTCCTCCAGGCCTCCTGCCTGGCAGCTCCAGCCTCAGCATCCATCTACCCATGTACTCACTATGCAGATATATACAGATATAGTCCCTGATTCCACGGAAATGAAGCAGGTAGAGGGTTTTCATGTTTATTGATTAATTGATGATCACCCTTTTATGAAATAAATGGTTTCAGCAGTTTGCTTTTGTGAAGGATTCTGATATTTACTCACAAATGATCATGAAAATGTCATTTTGAAAAGACGAGACAAGAGTAGCTGTGAGTTTTGGCCGTAGCGCACACCTCCATGTTTGGAGAACGGCAAACGCAGCATTTCAACTGTAAAGCACGGCAGGGGAGGGCTGATGCTTTGGGCACGTTGCAGTCAGTGAGTCAGCCGTGAGCTCCTCTGTAAACCAAAGTATTCTCAGTCAAATGTGATGTTTTCTGTACAACAGCTGAAAAAAAACTCAGCCCCAACTGGGTCATCAGCAGGACAAGGGTCAGAAAGCTAATCTATGATGTAATGGTTAAATATAAAAGTGCTGCTTTGACCCACCCAAAGCCAAGACATCAACCAGAGACTGCTGTACCTAAACCAAGCCCAGCGGACTCTGTTAAAGTAGTTTTGGAAAGAATAGAGGTCAAAGTCCTTCTATGAAAGCACCACAGACACCACAGCATGAAGTCACTGATGCTAAAGGTGGTTTTACTTATTATCTAATTATGGATATGAGAATATTTTGTTATATTTTATAAATAATGAAATCAATTCAGTTGCACCTTCAACCTGTCCAGGCGTACCCCGCCTCTAACCCAATGACCACCTGGGATAGGCACCAGTCCCCGGGGCAGGGCCCCTGCGCAGACAATGGATGGATGGATGAAGAGCAGTTGCCCTGTTGTGTAAATACTGTTCAAGCATAACAAAACTGGAATAAAATGTTCAATAAAAATATGAGATTTACTGTGTAAAACTATGCTCCTAGTTGGGGAAAAAGTGAAAGTGTGTCTGGGCTGGACTGACTTGTGAACAACAGGACAGGGCAGGAAATGACAAAATCGTAACTTTTAAATGACAATTTTTAGACACAAATTATGAATAAGTTTTTAAAAAGCTCCCAGTTCTTTTCTTTTTTAGAAAATATCATTGAGAATAAAGTCTGGAAACATTTCTTTTCCATACTTTAATTTCTTATTATCATATAAGGGTTACATATATTAATAGTTAGCAGGTATTATTTATACTGCTGTGTATTTTTATTCTTTACGTCCTGTTGTCTAATAAAGCACTCTGGTTACTGAAGAGGTTTGTGTAGTTGAAACCCAGGTTTAGTCTCCCAGAACTTGGCAATGTTGACATTTTATAAAAGCACAAATGTTGAAAAAAAATACAATTTTCCAATTTGAAATGGGATCCTTATTAAACTATGCATTATCTCAGTTTGGTTTTATGAACAATAAATATGCATGTTTGATCTGTGGCCTGCAGCAGGGCCGACAGAACGGAAACCTTGTGTAACTGGGTGTTGTGGGAAACATATTGGAACCTGCAGGACCAGCAACTTTCCACAATACAAATATAAAAAAACAATACAACATTAGAAACATTGGTTAAAAAAGAAAGAAAAAAAACTATACACAGCAAATGGTAGCACTTTTGTTTTAGAGAAATACATTTTAAATCTGCTGCAGATGACGCTTTACGTCCTGTCTATAGTTAATGGTGCCCTGCCACCATTAACCATAGACATTATATAAGATATATTATGTCTATGCCCTGTGGCGTGCACAGACATTTTAGGGGGCAGGTGCTCAGGAGGGGGTGGGAGGGCACTTTTTAGCGTGCGCAAGGAGGTGGCTCATTTCGGGGCATTGTTTCAGTGGTTTTTAATGGCTCAGGTTTTCAAAAGATCATTTCAAAACCGACCTCAGTAAAATCTTAATAATATTCAGGGCAGTCAAACGTTTTTACAGTAGCAGGCTACACACTATCAGGTAGGAGGGTGCACTTATATATAGATATATATCTATATATATATATACTTCAGGCTGAACAGTGGCTCTGTGACTACTGTAACGAACAAACAAATAGCAATAGTGTAGTCGGTGTTGCCAAATTAGGCAGGTTTCCAAACAATTAGGCTTTTGAACACATTGAGCTGGAAAAAAATAGCTTATGGGCAGATTGTCAAAAATTTCCGAAGCTTTTCATAACATTTGTTGGGCTTTTAGAAAGAATTACTAACAAAATATATCAAAATAGTCATTATATATTTTTTAAATAAGTTGAATCTGTCGATCTGACATCATCAATGAATAATAGTTATAATGAATAATATTGATTGTTATAATAAAACAAGAAAAGACTAATGGTTAATCAAGTGTTTGGTCAATGTAAACGCCCAAGAGGGGTTGAGTTCTACTTAAAAATATTTCATGACTGCGTGTAAGAGAAATGTTTAATTGAGCTATACTGAGAGAAATTAAGTTTATATTAAGGTAGATTTACAACTCATGTTGGGAAGCTATTTATAATTTATTTTTTCTGGGTGAAATATCCTGATTATTAAAGAGATCTTGTGTGTTATTTGGTTGTCTGATTGTACATTTTGTTTGGAGCCCATATGCGCAGTTTTTTTTCTTTGCTTCAGCTCAGTTGTGTGCTAATGGCATGTTCTTATGTGTTTAATAGTTCTGTGCTTTTAACATGAGAGAGTTTGAGATTTGGCCTTTGGACTAACAGTGACATAGGGTAACCTGTAGCGCTGTGTCTTAACTCAAAAGTCCAGCATAAGCTACACGCTAATAAACATGAGCGCTGGTGTCAGGCTGAACACTGACTGAAGTAACAATTCTGACTAGAACAGGTTCTGTAATTACAGCAGCTATGAGAACAAGGAGCAGAACAAAGCAGAGTTCCCTTCTACCTGCAAGTAACTCAAGTCTCTTCAGTTTGGCAGCTTTAGTGCTTGATTCTGCTCCTTGGGCTCCTAGCTGTCCTAGCTCACCCTGCTAGCTGTCCTAGCTAACCCTCCTAGCGTGAATGTTTACTCCAGTTTAGACTTCAGTGCTGACATTTCAAACAGAAATTAATAGCGCTCCTTCCAGCTCGCTCTCTGCTTTGTTGTCACTTCTTGTAATTGTTTGGTAATCAGACCAAATTTCCATCCCGCTCTACCGACACCAACGGTGACCACACCACAGCCGAACTGCGGCGGCGACTGAAGGCTATGACTCGGTGTCCCGCCCCTCTCCAGCTGTGATTGGCTAGCATGTTGCCTTCAGTCAATGATTTGATTGGTTAAATTGTATGATTGACACATCAAAGATAGTACTAAAAGGTCGATGGCCACTCCGAGGTAAAAAAAAAAAAAAAAAGAAGACGGCTTCCAGTCCAGGGTCTGCTCCGCGCTCAACCAGAAGGCACAAATATCGCTCCATTATATAATCGGAGAAATGTAGGCGGCGGCAAGAGCTGCTATAGACGGCGATTTGCCGCTGTTGACCGGCTACTTTTGACTGCCCTGAATATTAATAATAAAAAAAAAAAAAAAAAAAACGAGTTTCAAAAGGGCATTTTCGTTGATAAAGGGCAAACTTCCTAGTGCTTTAGCACCACCTAGTGTCTATGTATGCACGCCCCTGTCTATGCCATTAACTGCGGCCTCAGCTCGCGGCAGTGTTGACGGTTTCTTTTCCGTTGTTACGGCTGTTGCTAACGCCCCTCAGAGGCGGCCTCTGATTGGTCAGGACCACAGGCCCCTCCCCCTGCTCAGACTGTTCCAGTGCAGCCAGGAGCTCTGCTTCAGTTGTACGCGGCCGGCTTCGCCGTTAAAACGGGCAGAAGGACGGTAGATATTCGCCGTAGCGCTGGTCTGGACGGTTAATTTGTTCGTGGCGACGCTCTGAGCGCTTCTCCCCGCCTCTGGATGAGCAGCAGGAGGGTCCAGAGGGAGAAGCAGCGGCCGTCCGGTACATTGTTTTGAACAGGCAGCTAACTTCAGTGTGGAGTTTACCAGCTAGCCGCGCTCGCCTCTAACAAAAAAAAAAAAACACTGCAGTTCACGGTGTTCCCGTTTTGTTTTTTAGCGAATAGGTGTCGTTAGTTTGCGGGAAATGGTGACTTTCTCTGCAGCGGTTAGACCTCTGGTCTCCCACCTCCAGCGACGGCTCGTCAGACACGCCTGGAGTCCGAGGATAACGCCCGTCCGACGGTGCAACCTGACGGCGTGCTCCAGCAAATATGTCCTGTCTCCGAGTGAGTACAGACCGGGTTAGCCGCACCGCTTTCCGGGTTGCTTTGTGCTGCCTCTGCTGTCTCATTGTTAGTCGACAAAGGGGGAAAGGTTTCGTTAGAAAAGCAGGGACGGGTGCCCGCAGGTCAATAACCCACGAAGCTTCGCCAAATAACGACCTTCTGCCCTGAGGATGCTGTCCAGATGAAGCCCTTTGCCCCACATGGCTGCCTGCCTGCCTGGGCATGTTGGAGCTTATTCCATCATGTCATCTGTCCTTATTACTGTTCTTTAGCTTTATGTCAGGCTTCATCACATGAACGAACCCTGTGCCTGACACTGCGTAAATCCTTTATGGGTTTTATGTTATCTTAATCCTCCTCTGAGAGAAGTCACATGCCTTTTTCTTTCTTTTACCACGGAATAAAACACACCCAAGCTGGTCTGACAAGTCCAGAGACTTTTCTTACAGCCCCCACTTACATAAGGTGTCTTTGTCCCGCTGTAGGCCACAGATGAAACGTCTAGAAACCGGAGACTGTCTGTTGGCTGGAGCAAAGCAGAGGTTTTTAGTTGATTATCAGCCAGTGATAACGTTGGGTTGTTTTTTCGTTAGGAAATGCTCATTAAAAAGATCCGTCTTTACGGTCATCAGTGTCAGTTTTCCACTAAACAGAGATGTTTAGCTGTAACAAACAAATAATCTGAAGAATATACTAGACTAGACGACAGACAGCTGGCTTAAGTAAACGCTTTGAATTCAGTCTCCTTTGTCTGTAATAATTCTGCCTTTAATTAAAGATTTAAAAGCGTCTCAGCTGCATAGGTCATCTGTGCTGGTGGGCCGGAACATTTTTGGGCCGCACTTTGGGCAACCCCTGGTTTAGATTGGAGTGATGATCCAAACCAACTTTCTGAAGCTTGTGTGGGAAAATGTCAGATCCTGGTGGTTAACTTTGTCCTCTTTGGTGGCATCTGGTGGCCCAAGGCCCCAAGAGCAGCTTCTGCTGGTGGTTCTAGGAGTTTTCTTTCAAACTGGCCTCTCACATTACTGTGACTTCCATCTGTGGTCTATCCCCGCCTGGGTGGGGCTGCACCCTGATCAATCAACCAATCAACTAACTAATCAACCAATCACCTTTATTTCTAGAGCAAATTTTAAAAGCCGCGTAGGTGACCAAAGTGCTGTACATTAAAACAAGAAAGTTAAAACATACACACACACATCAAAAGCTAAGAACCAGGTTCACGAGTATTTAAAATGCAATACACGACAAGATCGGTGTCTTAAAAGCCAGGAAATAAAAGTGTGTTTTTAAAAGAGATTTAAAAACAGGAAAAGAGGACACTGGGCAGGTAGCCATCACAGAGACACGCAGGACTAGCAACCATGCACTAGGGCTGGACGATATATTAAAAACGCATATTTCTAAAATAGAAATCATATTGATCGATTATCGATGATTATCAAAACATTAAAATCATATATTTTAAGTGCAGCCCTGGCCCCTTTATGCTGTTGCTTAGTGACCTATTTTTAGATTTAAAAACACAAACACTGAATTCAAACTCAACCCTTTATTCAACCAAGTTTTTAAAAAAGAAAAAAAGAACGTGATGACCCGGGCATTCCTGGGTCTGTGATTGGTTGGGACGATGTAACGACTGGAGTATTAATCTACAATGCAACTGCTGCGCGCAGGTGTCAGCAGAGGCTGATTGAAGCCAAAATTAAAAAAATAGCCTGGATGGAAGGAGAGGGGAGCTGATCCTGCAGGTGACAGAGACAGACACGCGGCCGAGCGAGGGGCAGGTGGGATCCTCACGCCATGCACAGAATACCGGGAGGTGGACAGACGGCCCAGTACCGAGGGTGCCTGTAGATAGCGCTCCGTCTCGATCAGAGAGTATCGGCAAGAAATACGTATTCCGACGGAGTCTTGGTGCGGGGATGCTGGTGTTTTGCTGCTTATTTCTTTTAGCTGGATTGGTCTGAAAAGGGGCATGGCACGCAGAAGAATGGAACAGTGCTGGAGCGCCGCAGAATCAGCTGTTGATCGGAAAGGGGGTGCGCTGTAGACTGATCGCCTCCATCAGAAGCAGCATAATAAGCGGAGCCCAACTTCTGGCCTCTAATTGACTTTTAAGGACAATTATTGAATGTTGGACTTTTAAAAAAAGGGAAGGGGACTGTTCTATCGTGCCACTATTACGGCACCTTTTGTTGGAATAAAACATCTTGGACTTGATTGTTTCCCTGTTTGGGTTTTTGAGTTGCTTGCTCCCCCTTGTGTCAAAGACGGAGTGTGGGGGCATATTGGTCACAAGTGCAAAACGCCAGCGAGCGGCTGGGGCCTGTGGGCCGGTTTTAATAGTAATTAAATATCATTCAGGGGGCCGTAGATAATTAATTTGCGGGCCTTGACTTTGACATATGTGATCTACATGATAGGCTAGAAAGCGAAAGTTCTACTGAACATTTTTTTTCTGTTGCAGCACACATCTATTGTTTGTTTAGAACAAACATGCACACACACCCAAGGTTAATTTAGAGGGACAAATTAACCTAAGAGTCTTGATTTTTGGACTGTGGGTGTAGGGCTGGACGATAATTCAATAACAATATATATCAATGATAGAAAAAAAGGTCAATAAAAACTTCAATAGGACAACAGTTTTCCTTCCTTTTGCATTCTAGCCTATCATGTTAGTTAATATTACAGTCATTACATCCTGCCAACCAACCAACCAATCACAACACAGACACAGGAACCAAGCTCCACCCCCTTCAAAGAGTTCAGAGAGCACAAGTTCTTTTTTCTTTTTTAAAAACTTGCAGTTTTGGTAAAAAGTTGGTTGAATAAAGGGTTGAATTTGAATTCAGTGTTTGTGTCTTTATCTAAAAATAGGTTGCTAAGCAACAGCATAAAGCGGCCAGGGCTACACTTTTGAATTTGTTGATAATTTCTATTTTATCGATATGCTTTTTATCTGTATCGTCCAGCACTACGTTAGATGGTGTCAGTTTACAAGAAAGGAAACTTGACGCACTTTACAAAATAAACCGGTCCGGTTCATGTCCAGAAAAACGGTCCAAAAAACGACTTTTATGCTGTTAGCAGGAAAATCATCTTAATTAACAGAAATGGAGGCTGGAAAAGATCACTTTGTTCAATCTATATAATGTTTTACTTAGTAATCGAGTTACTGAAATAAATGAACTTTTCACTGTTCTAATTTATTGAATATAACTATTATCAGATCAGTCCAATGCAACCAACTCATAAAAACAGATTCAATGACAGATAAATATAGTCCAATCTGATCCTAATTATAAGAGTTAATTTCAACTTTGTCTAAAGAAGAAGATTTCCCCGATTCATTGCCTTTGCTGCAATCTCTTAATTATTGAAACGCTCGATAATTTTGCATGCCACTAATTGTTTCAACTAGATTTATAGAATAAATAACCAGTTTCAGCTGAAGACGTTTATAAACGAGTCTCAATGGAAACGCAGCAAATTCAGGGACTGCAGCTGAGCAGGTCGCATCCCTCGGGCTGAAAGCTGCAGCGACCAAAACTGTCTCTCTGGCTTTATTATGTATACGACTAAAAACCTCCGGTTTGATGGGGAAAGGCTGCAGCTGTTAGAACCATCATCTAATTATATTCTGGGGTTTACTCTAAATTCCTCCATCTGTGTTTTCAGCATCCCGTCGCTCATAGGGCGAGTTTCATAAAACGGGTACCTTTGTCTTTTTGTTGTTTTCATTGCTTTTGTGGTCGTTGGGAGTTGAAACTCCTCCTGTCTCCCAGTCTCAGGTGTTTCAACATCAGTGCCTGCTGAACTTACACCTGGGCTGAGGATTGCTCTCCGATTTCAACACGTGGATTACCTGAGTTTAGAGAAACGTCATGTCTTGGCAGCAAAGGCTTTGCAGGCCGCTGTGGTGTGACCAGACAACAGAGGGAGGGGCCACTGCATCTCCCAGTCAGACCTGTTCAGCTCGGTCCTCAGCAGAAACTTTAAACCTCGAGCCGAGCCGGCGCAGGGAAAGCAGCTTGTTCTGCCTGCACCTCTGCGTTTGGATTAAGTTTTGGAAGTTTTTCAGGAAGTAGAAGACTTATTAAATTGTTCCTCCTGACGTTTTTTTTAGGATTAAAAACCTCAGAAATGTGTTATCCAGGAGATCCAGCTGGGTTTGGGTTAATTAGAAGTCAGAGGCGCTGACGGACGTTGAGCCGGACCGGCAGCTTGACCTGCCAGAGGTCCAGGTCTGCTTCCCCTGCTGTGGAGCGGAGCTGGGGGAGTGCCAGGACATTCCCGAGTGTCACTCCGTACAGCCGGCCCACAGAGAAAAGTCAGAGGAGAAGGAAGCTCTGCTGCTCCCTGACTCACTTTCTCCCTTCGCCTCGTCCTTGGAGGACGGAGGACTGTGTGTCTGTAGCTCTGGCACGCTGTAGGTGATCTGGGTTGTTTTTGTGAAGCGTTTTCTTTGATCCGTTTCGAAATGCACTGTCTGAAGAAGCAGGAGGCCGCAGAGCACACCAGGGAAAGTAGGTGTCAGCGCTTTTCTTCCTTTGACTGGGCCGCTGGAAACGGCAGCGGCAGCAGCTCCGTGAAACCTGCCGTTTCTTTCTGATTTGCTTCTTTTCCTCCTCCTCCCCAGTGCATCCCATGTGGCAGGGCCCCCTCGAGGTGCCGGGAGGCGATCATCAGTCCCCGATAGATATCGCCGTGAGGAAGGCGGTCTATGACTGGGAGCTGAAACCTCTGGTGGCGACCTACGACCCGCAGACCTGCCAGCAGATCTGGAACAACGGTTACTCCTTCCTGGTGGAGTACGACGACACCACAGACAAGAACAGTGAGTCATTGTTTAAATGTTTAATTAAGTTGAACTTACCTCCAGTAACATCGGGGAGAAACGGCCGTAAAACTTTTTTTTTTCTTTTCTTTTAAGGAAGTACTGTAGAAAAATAGCTAACTCAGTCTTAAGTTCCTCATTCTGACCCGTTTGTCTCCTGGCTGTAATTTCCCTTTAAATCCTGAGTGTATTGCAGAGAAACCTCAGCAGGGAGAGTGAATGTTTGGATCTCCAAAGAGGATTACCCCCCCCCCCCCCCCCACTCCCCCTCTTAAAGAGCCCCTATATGTATGAAGATCCAGTCATCAGTCCCGCTCTTCAAACGCCACGTGCAGTCGGTGACCTTCATGTGACTCGGGCGTTTGCACTGATCTCTGGCTGACTTATAATTTCCACCTCTTCCAGGATAATCACAATCCTTTATAACACACAATAGCTCTAAATATGAGGCGCATTTCAGGAGGATTAAACATGTTTAAAGGAGCTATAAATACCTGCTTTATGTTCAGAGTCCAAAGAACAAAACGCTTTATTGAGTGAAATGCTGAGAGAAGGAATTTGACTCCTTATGTAAACAAGGAAACCATTTTTCTTTTATTTTGGTAGAAGCAAATGTGCTGTAGCTAATTTTTTTCCCTGCTTTTGAAACCTTTTTTTCCCCCAGCAACATGAATATCTGAGGAGGAGGCATCTTAGGTTTTTAGTGCTGTTTAACTTTCTGTGATAAGTCTATGAACGGAGTAAAAAGTAGTTCCTTTAAAACGGATCCTTGTCGTTTCCTTTCTGGTTTCCTGAAAGGTTCTTGGTCCGTCTTTCTCTCGATGTCAACCTGAAAACGGCTTCACTTTTTCCACTTTTTTTATTATCTTGCAGCCTCCTTTAAAAAGGGATTAAATGAATGTATTCCTCAGATATCCATATAATCCCTATAATGACCGCATGAGAAAAGTTCAGAGATAAAACGAAATAGAAATGGAATCAAGCGTGTCCTTGTTGACAGCTCTTCCCATAAAGCTTAACCTGCTTCCTCTGACCAACCTTGAGATGATCCTTCAGCTTGATTAGAGGCCACCTGTGGTAAATTTGGTAGTTAGTCTTTTTGCTCATATGCGATCCATATCCGTCTTTTTCATGGCAGTGTGAGCGAGCCAAATCTGATCTTTTCACCCCCCAAAAAATCCCATTTGTGGTACTAATTTGGATACGTATGGAATATTTTTCAAAGCGTCCTCAGTCTGAACGGGTATGTTGCTTTTTATCCGTGTTTAACGTCACTCGCTTCACGTCCACACACAGTGGTAGCAGCTAGCGCTCCATAACAGACCGTTGCTAATAGCTGTGCTGCTTTCTTCTTGCCTTATTTAGGCTCGCTATGATGTGGTCTGAATATTATCGGCTCCCATTGCTCAGCAGCTTTCTAATAATAACAAGGAGAGATGCTGGCCGGTACCCATGTTTTCTTTTTTTAGCGAAACTTTCTTGAACTGTATTTTTATGACCAAATATATAATAGTGTCCCACATTTTCAATTTCAAGAATAAATTTCAAAAAACTGTGCCAAAATGGCCCAGTAGGGGTCAGCCTGGATTCTTCTCAATAAAACCTTCATCTGAAGTCACCAATATTGTTTCATGTTGCATGTTTTCCTGCTGTCCTGCAGCCTTAACACTGATGCACATCCTCTGTATGCTTGTGGCGCAGCACTGAAGGGAGGTCCCTTACAAGCTAACTTTAGGCTGTGTCAGTTCCACTTCCACTGGGGTGAGACCAACGACTGGGGCTCAGAGCACACGGTGGACCGGAGGCTGTTTCCCGCAGAGGTACCGTGTCGGCACTGAAACATGCTCCCACCAACACAGAGACACCAAGAGCAGCAAAGTTCACAATGTGTCAGAAGACTGTCCTAAAAAATACACAACCATTGTTTATGTTAAGCAGAATTAGGTTTTTCACATTGTGGTACGGATGTATAAACGAATGACCAGAGATGAGACGATATATTGTTGGTTAATGATGATGAAATTAAAAATTAATTTTAGTTTTTATTCCCATCTTTTTTTTTTTATCGTCTGAATGTAGGCGATCATTTGAACGTGAGTAGAAAGCTGGGCTAAGCACACATCCTTGTGGCGCTCCTGTGCTGAAGCTCAAATATTAAAAAGAGCTGAACACCCAGACGAGATAACTGGTATAGATCATTAAACCACCATTACTATAAAACTAATGCTTCCATATAATATGATCATTTAAGATTTAAACGTACCTCGCCAATAACTACCTACATTTTGGATACTTGAGTTTTAACCTGGCAGAAATCTGCTTTAGTCCTTCTCCAGCTGGCTGGCATGTAAACACGAGTAGAATTCATTAGTTTTGCAGCAAAGGGACAAGAGCAAATAAACCTCAAAAAAAGTCTTTTTACAAAGTTTCTGCCTAAACTTAGACTAAATTTGCCATCTTCTGTGTATCTTGCATGTAGAACTCATGGCGACAATGGAAACGGTACTTTATGACACAAAGCCCTTTTTATTTGCCAGCTGATCGTTGTTGCTTGTAAAACACACTGCATGAATAATTCAGTTATAATTAGCTGTACTGCTTTCTAGCTCAGGCACAGGAGAAAATGAACCAAAAACATCACAACGAGTCCTTTCCTTCATCTTTTCTGGTTTTAATGAAAGCCTCGATTATTTAGGGACGCCTCGAATGAAACAAATTGTTCTTTTAAATCTGTTCCAGTGATGGTTTTAATTTAAGAGCTGATAAAGTTAAGGCTGTATAAGAAAACTCCCTGTCCAAATAGAGCATTGATTTATTTTGACCTCCTGTTTTTTCCTACTTCGGTTATTCCTCAGAAATGTTTAATTTAACCAACATTAGATAAACTCTAGTTTTTATTCAACTAACATTAGATGAACTCTAGTTTTTTATTTAACTAACATTAGATGAACTCTAGTTTTTTTTTTATCTAACTAGCATTAAATCAACATTAGTTTATTTAACTACCTTTATATGAACTTAGTTTTTTTTATTTAACTAGCATTAAATGAACATTAGTTTTTTTATTTAACTAGCATTAGATTAACATTAGTTTTTCATTTAACTAGCATTAGATGAACATTAGTTTTTTATTTAACTAGCATTAAATGAACATTCGTTTTTTTTTTTATTTAACTAGCATTAAATAAACATTCGTTTTTTCATTTAACTAGCATTAGATGAACATTAGTTTTTTATTTGACCACCATCAGATGAACTTTAGTTTTATTGCTCTGCTGAGAGTCGTGTTTCAGTGGTGCTGCCCGGCTCCAGGTCCCTGGGCTCCAACGTTGGTTTGTTTGGATTAAAAACCCGTTTCCATGTTGTTCCGTGACGTTCTCAGATGTTCCACTGACTATGCACCTGTTTCCCCCCAGAACACTGGGCTGTTGTTGCTGGGAATATCCACAGTTCTCACCAGTCTAAAGTGTTTGTGTGCAGGGTGTCAGATTTTAGCCGTTTCATTCTGTCCTCTCGTGCTTTGTGTGCTTCCAGCTCCACCTGGTCCACTGGAACTCTGACAGGTACTCTCTGTTCGAGGAGGCGGTGATGGAGGAGGACGGACTGGCCGTTATCGGAGTCTTCCTGAAGGTGCACTCTCTGTCCTCTCAGGCTCAGTACCGCGTATGTTCGCTGGTCATCAGCAGATGAACTGTGGCTTTAATCCGGATTAATGTCTTCTGCTGGTGTAGGTGGGAAAACGACACGAGGGGCTGCAGAAGCTGGTTGACGCGCTGCCTGCTATCAGACACAAGGTCAGTCGCACGCACTGGAGAATATTTCCAAACGACCAGGGGCGTCCAAACATTTAGCGCCCCAGACCAAAAAGTTACATTATTTCATATTTACCCCCATTAACAAATAATTGTAAGTCTGAAAATGTCTCAGACTTTTTCCTTGATAAAACAAAGTAGTAGATTTTCCTCATGTTTGGGTGGAATCTTTTCCATTTCTCTGGTGTATACTCTTTTATTCTTAGTACATTTTGAGTTAATCCTCAGCAATAAAAACAAGAACTTTATTCCTGCTGTCTTTAGCCATGTTAATGAATGGCTGCGCCCACGTCTGCTTTTGAATAAAACCTCGCTGCAGGTTCGTGGTCCGACTCACCATGAGGCCAAACATTGTGGCTAATAATGGAAAAATACTTTGTGGTGTTCCATTTTAGAAGATCTACATTTTTAATTGAAAATCTCCCCGTCTGTCTCAGCTCCTGATTGCTGCCAATCCTGAACTGCCGCCCAGGGCCATAGAAGATGATTCCTTGGGAAGCAAATGGCCCCCAGGCTTCACTTTGGGCACCCCTGCTGTAGTTATCGCCTCTAAAATGTTTTAAAGTGGCGCCATCTACTGGTTTCACACAGCAATTACACCTCAGGCTTGGTCACAGGAAGTTAACTATATGCTAAATTATGTGCCAGACTTGAACACCTGCCTGCATGCTCTCAGGTGTGTGCCGCTCAGTGCACACATTTAGGGGACAGCGCTGACATCATGAGTCGGGTCTCTGCAGGGTTTCTTCAGTCTGCATTTAGCGTTTTACCACCTGCTTTATGTCTTCTGGGTCGAAACACAAGCCAGAGGAAGTCCGGGTGGAAAAGCCGCTTTAAGATCACTCTGACTTGATTAACCCTCTGCTCAGCGTTATACAGGTGTTTGCTTCATTTCCTCCGTCTCTGTCTGCAGGACAGCCTGGTGGAGTTCAACCGGTTCGATCCGGCCTGCCTGTTACCCGCCAACATCGACGACTACTGGACGTACCACGGCTCTCTGACCACGCCCCCTCTGACCGAATCTGTCACCTGGATCGTCATGAAGCAGCACATAGAAGTCAGCCATGACCAGGTCTTTAATCTTATTCATTTACATCTCAGACTGGGGGGGGGGGGATTATTTTAGGCAAAAAAGACAGAACGCTGGATCTTGTCTCTTTTCACCAATGAACGGATGTAGATGCTTGAAAAGGACGTTTTTCTCCCAGGCTGCTAAACTCTTCCTACTGTTTCCACACAAATTCAGATGTTGGAGCTGCAGGGAAGTCTGCCATGTTTCCTTCATCCGGTGTCTCTCCTGCTGAGGGAAAATAAATAAACCGTTCACCTGGTATTCAGAGCAGATTTTCTACATAATTTAGAGACTTCAGGGTCACTTTGTTCACTTGTTCACTGAACAGAAGAACAAAGCATTTCATCTGCAGTCATCATCTTAATATCTCTCTACTGCCCCCGTGTGGCCGAATCTAGTCTCTGCAGTCCAGTTTAACCAAACCTGAGGGACCAGGACTCTGTTTAGGCCCGTTGTTGGTAAATCTGTCCAGAGCTGTCACGTCCCAGTTGGTGTCACGTTTCTGTTCAGTTGTTTGGGCTACAACAACTCCTCATGAGCTCCATGGTTTCTGTACAAAAGACGTAAAGTAGTAAAATCATGTGGGAACAGCTAGAGCTCAGCGTCGGCGTGTTCGCTCCTAATTTTAACCCAGAAAAGCTGCACAGCAGTAAAAACCGTCTGACTGCTCACCTTTATTACGCACAGCACAGATTAAAGTTATCCGTCCATCTTAGATTTCACAGCCATCCAGCCCTCACCACACGTTAACAGATCCAAACCTGCATATCTAAAACCTCAGGGCGAACCTACAGAGGAGACATATCGGGTCTCCTCTGTGTGGAATCTGCCTGGAACGGCTTCCTGGTCCGATACACGAACCATTTTATTGTGAAGGCGCCGTTGGAGCCTCTGTAGGAGGAACGTCAAAGCTGGACAACAAACTTTGATTCTAACCATTGTGTTTAAACCCGTTTGGGCCGTGATGATTAAAAGACGAACATTTTTAGCATCTTCTCACTCTCTCTCTCCCTTTCCTCCAGCTCGCAGTCTTCAGGAGCCTGCTGTTCACCTCGGCTGAGGAGGAAGTCCAGAAGAGCATGGTGAACAACTTCCGGGTGCAGCAGCCTCTGCGGGGCCGCACCGTCCGCTCCTCCTTCACTCCCTTCCTGCAGGAGGCGCCTCAGGCCTGAGGAGCGGCGCCTCAAACGCCGCCGGACTCAGTAACAACGCGCCGATTCAAGCGGAAGAGGTGTTTGAACGAGCTTCGTCTGGCGAGCTTTAAGCTGGTTTATTTTTTATTTTTAATGCAATCATTTTATGTTTTATTCCAGTGATGAAGAGTTTTACCTGGAGGATGAAAGAAGACGTGTTTTTAGACATTTATTCTGGCCCAGATTGACTTTCAGACAGATCATCAATAAGGGAATAAGGGTCACTGAGGGTGATTTTATTCACTCAAATCATTTTACCAGTTTACTTATCATACATTGTATTTATTACACAGTTTGTTGGGTTTGTTTCAGCCTGCAGCTCAGTGCACAGAGTCGCGTTGAGCTGCAAGTTCAGTAAAAACTCAACATGTCTGAAATCCTGCAGCTGCTCTGAGCTGCTGCCTGTTTACAGCAAAAATCCCAGAAAAATGTCCACAATCTGGACGTTTCACCATTAATCCTGTAATACTGAACTTTGATTCCTTCATCTGTTACAAAGACATTATTCTGAACACGCCCGACATTCAGAACCACTTTTTTTTTTTTTTTTTTACTTTTAAATGTTTTCTTTTTTCACTCTCCTCTGCCTTTTGTTACTGAGACGCACACAGGTGTAACGTTACAGCAGCACATGCTTTTATTTTAGAAAAACCCTGAGTGTGGGAACGAAATGGGGAACAAAGTACAGCGTTCTGCAAACCCCAGTGCCTTAAATGTTCTGATTTCTCTTTCATCTCCTCAGAAGTGGTCAACGTTCACAGCCACTGTCATTATCTGCATAATTTCCTCTTTCCTGACGACTTTACAGAACGAAACGGAGAAATTCAGGCAATCAGAAGTCGTCTGATGTTGTCATCTGTCTGCTTGACTCAAACTGATCCAATCAACCAAGTAAAACTAATCAGTGGAGCTTCTATGGCTGAGGAGCCGTAGTGTGAGCTGATGGGTTTCACATGGCCGTTCTGGCTCACCCCCCAGGGCGACATGAACTAAAGTAGAGCCTGTCAATGTGCACAATGTAAGAAAATGTTGCAGTAGACCGGCTAATGAGGCTTGAATTGTCTGATAAACAGCCTCCAAGTCCATTTTTTTCTTAGAGAAGTCTAGATTGCATTTAATCACGCATTAATCACGTAGTTCGGCCGGTGAAACGGTGCAAGTGGCACTAATGCACCAAAAGCATCGTGTGTGTAAATAATCTCTGCAGAAGAGGCGTTCGCCCAGGGTGCTGTTCATGCAAGAACTACCAATTTGTAGCTGATTTAGTTTTAACTAAAATCTAATTGCACAAAAAGTGCCTGCTTCCAGTAACTGACTATAACAGCTGGATGTATTGTTTTTAACCCGTTGCAGCTGTGCTTCCTGCTCTACGTTCGCGTAGCCCGCAGATTCTGTGCAGAGGAGGACTTTTGCAACACATGCAGGCTTGGGCAATAATTTGTCTTCCTGCTTTGCGTCGCGCCTGCCTGCGCGCCTCTGTTGGACAGATAAAGCTGGAGGAGCAGATATGTGGCAGAGCGTCACGTGTCCTCTTGCTTTGACGGCGCGCAACGTTTTCTTTTTCAAATCAGGTTTTCGGTCGAGTTGAGGCGCAGACGAGAGGCCGCCGTCCGTGTAATCCTTCCTGAACAATGCAGCTATCCCAACTCCCGCCGGTTGGTGCAGCCCGAGGGTGACGCTGCACGGCGGAAACGCACCGAGTGACGGTTACTCGTTCTGACCGCTTCAGAGTGGCTGGATAAACAGCAGAGGGGCCACAGCGGGGAGGAGGGATTGGTGTCTGGCTGTTTCTTATTGCCCATCTTTAATGTGTTAAGCCGACAGAGTGATGGGACCCGGCGCCGCTTCTCTACTCAAACTGCACACATCACCTCCATGAGTTACTTCCTCTGCCTTTTCCCATTGCCATGCTGTTACTATAATGTGTTTAAATGCCGATGTTCAATCATTTGCCGAAACGGCCTTTTCTGTCTCACTTGCAGCCTGTAGAGACCCGTTTACATTTTTCACAACATGCGCATCACAGTAACGATTTAAATGGATCTTCGTTTGCCTTTCTGGTCACATGTGAATGTGTGCATCACCTGCAGCTCACTGAGATGTTTTAGCAGCTGTACGTTGTTGTTGCTGTAACTGTAAGCAGTGCATATTTTCCCTGTTTATTTGTCCAGCCTACATTCCTGCCCCCCCCCCCCCCCCACCCCCCCCCCACCCCCCCCCGCCGGGCCCCTCCCCTCCTCTCAGCTGCATGGCTGTTTTTTTTTTTTTTAATATTCCCATCCAGCCGTGGAGCCGGGGCGATTCCTGTGAACCGCCCGTTAACCGTTGACGATGTCCATTTGATTTTTAAAGAGTTGATGGTAATGTCAAATGTTTAACAATAAAGTAATATATCAAGATAAATGGTTTGCTTTTTGTTGTGAATGAAATGATCATTGCATTTTATTCCTTTATAGATGTGGTTATCTGAGAACTATTAACCATGGTTAACAATTTTTGGTTGGAAAAGTGTTTAATTTAGGGACAAGGAAAAACACTTTATGCTCGTCCATTACTCATTGAGACAGAATATTTAGGATTTCCTTTATGAATATTTGGGAAACTGTTATGTCATGTATTTTAAATATGTTTCTTTTATACATATTGGGTAAAATATTAAAATAATGCTTGAAAAAAGCATAATAACTAGGTACATCAACATAACTTTCACAATATAAACATACTTTTCTGAATTTGTGCTTTTGTGCAGCAACCTTGAGTGTCCTGAATGGTGCCTACAAATAAAACTTATTTTTATGGTCTTCTGAGAATATTTCAAAAAAATTATACTAAACTCAGCATTTCATGGGAGTTCATGCATTCAGGTTGGTACTGGCAATATTGATGAAATTATATTTAACAATTTTGGGTTGAAGTAGCATTCGGTCTAAGGTCATTGAAAAGGTTTGTGTTGTTCCAGATCTAGAGATGGTCATCTATTTGGGGGATTTTATGACAAATTACAGATATTTTTAATGATCCACTACCAATCCTTGGCAGGATTTGTAAAGGCCAAACCTTTCAGGAGTCAATGCTGTCCTGCAAACTCTCAACACCCCGCCGGGCTTGGTGGGGAGTTATATTTGAACCTCCAGGTTTTTTTTCAGGGGACACATCTCACCCAGATACTCCCATAAACTTGATCCAGATCATCTTCCAAAATAAAGATGGCTTTCAGCTTCCTCAGTCTGACCCTCTGCTCTACCTGTACCTTTGAAGCCTTCCTGGCTCGGGGGATGTTCAGCAGAAACAACCCACCCAGGCGCTTCCGGGTGGGTTGTTTTCTGCTCTGTGGCAGCGGTTGGGTGCGACACACATCTCCACCCGATTCCAAGCAAAGAAAAGGCGACCGAAGCCGGCCTTTGGGGGGGGGGGGGGCTGTTTATTGTGCTTAGCTGCAGGAGACAGAAAGCTTAGGTTCTGCACGGACGCTGCCGTGCTGGGCTTCCCCTGATTGTATGGATGGGGACAGTTTGAGCTGGGACGTGTCCAACTCTAAGCACGAACGAGTATAAAAGCTTATGGAGAACTGGCTTAATGTAGTGGGGGATAAATACACAGCGAAGAATTGCTTCCAACAAAATCACTGCTGAACTCACAGTTCATGTAAAATAAATGTAACCAAATATTTTGTTCCAAAGTTATAGCTTAAGTTGATCAGAGTTTGTGTGAGGTTTCGATTAGAAATCAATAACTTCATCTTTTCCTGGGTTAGGGTTAGAAAATGTTCAAATGTGAAAAAGTCAAGTGAGCAAAGAATTTAAGGTGAATGTACATGAAATGCCTACTCACCTGAACTTGCTCATGTCTGCAGTCTGAACTGTGATAAATGAGCCTGGATCGGGCTGAAGCCCAGCTTATCTTCCCAACCCTCATAACGAGCAGGAAGGTAAAAACATCTTCCAAGCTCACTGTCGGAGAAAGAAAAAAAATGATCAACCTTTGAATGGCTCAGAGAAAGAAAGTGAAGGGTTTCAAGTGGCCTAGTTAAAGTATGAACTTAAATGCAGCTTAGAGTTCCTTGAATAGGCCGTTCTTGCTCTAAAAACCGTCCATTGTGATTGAATTAAAACAATTCTGCAAAGCAGAGTGGGCCAAGATTCCTCCCCAGTGATGTTGAAGACTTATCATAAACACAGCTGCTACTGCCCAGAGTGGAACAAGCGGTAATTAGACATAAAGAGAAACTATTCAATTCAATTAAGTTTGATTTGTATAGCGGCAATTCATAACACGCCTCATCTCAAGTCTCTTTTCAAAGTCAGATTCCATCAAATCCTCCAGGTTGGTCAGAAAGTTTCCTCTCTAAGGAAACCCAGCAGGTTGCATCAAGTCTCTCCAAGCAGCATTCACTCCTCCTGAAAGAGCGTAGAGCCACAGTGGACAGTCGTCTGCATTGTTGATGGCTTTGCAGCAATCCCTCATACTGAGCATGCATGAAGCGACAGTGGAGAGGAAAACTCCCCTTTAACAGGGAGGAGAACCTCCAGCAGAACCAGAACCAGGCTCAGTGTGAACGCTCATCTGCCTCGACCCACTGGGGGTCAGAGAAGACAGAGCAGAGACACAGAAAGCACAGAAGCTCACATTGATCCAGGAGTACTTTCTATGTTAGATGGTAATAGTGGATGATCTGCCTCTCCTGGATGATGATGTCACAGCTAACAGAACGCCAGACCAGGTGTACCTTCTATGAAGAGAAAAATGACAGAGAACAAAAAGTTGAAAGCTGAAATAACAACAAACAATGCAGATTGGAGAACAGTAGGAGAACTCAGCAGAGTGAGAGAATTACACCCTGATAGCTAAAGGATCTGCCTCCCATTCTACTTTTAGAGACTCTAGGAACCACCAGCAGACCTGCAGTCTGAGAGCGAAGTGCTCTGTTAGGAACATACGGGGTAATCAGAGCTCTGAAATATGATGGAGCTTGATTATTAAGGGCTTTATATGTGAGAAGAAGAATTTTAAATTATATTCTTGCTTTAACAGGAAGCCAATGAAGGGAAGCTAAAATTGGAGAAATATGATCCCTCTTGTTGATTTTCATCAGAACTCTTGCTGCAGCATTTTGGATCAGCTGAAGGCTTTGAACTGCATTTTGTGGACTTCCTGATAGTAAAGAATTACAATAGTCCAGCCTTGAAGTAACAAATGCATGGACTAGTTTTTCAGCGTCGCTCCTGGACAGAATGTTTCTAATATTGGCGATATTCCTGAGGTGAAAAAAGGAAACTCTGGAAACCTGTTTAATATGGGATTTAAATGACATGTCTTGGTCAAAAATAACACCAAACTAATGTTTTGCACAGCGCTGGGGTTGATTGTATTGTTGGTGTTCCCTAAATGAATGAAATCATTACAAAATTGCAGAATTATTTATCTTTGTGACAAAAAAGACAAATCTGTGAAAGAGTGAACACTTTCCCTGGCTCTGTGTAAAGAAACTCACATCATGAACAACCTGTGATTTGAAAAATTACAATACATGTTTAATTTACACCTTAGTGACCCAGTCCAGCTGCCATAATAAATAAAAAAGATCTTCTCTTCCTGAGGGAGGTGGTTCGAGATCAACAATTCAGAATTCCCTCCGATTCTCCGAACGGGTCCAGATGTAAACAGGAACATGGACGGAGAGGCCTTCCTCCCTCTCTGCTCAAAGCCAGTCGCTCTTCCTCCACATCTTCCTCCTGCTTCTGCAGCAGCTCCTCTGATGTGTTTCTTCGGCGCTTCAGAGATCTGAGACAAAAGGCTTTCCTTCATGGGATTCCTGTTTAAATTCCTTCTCAGCTGGTTTGTTGGGGATGAAAATGCTCAAGGCTCACTGGGAGGCTTCAATGTATAAACAATTTAATGTAGTCGATATTGCTGCATGTGTAAATTCTTCAAACAATTTCATAAAAAAAAGAAACAACGTCACCTTTTTGCAGGGGGTTAGCTTTGTCAGGCCAAATGTCCCTCCTCAGTAAAAGGGTCGGCTACGGTAAAGATGTGAATCTGTAGCTTTAAGTGGCCATCAGAGCACAAACAATCAGTAGGTAGCCTGATGGTCCTCGTTTACACGTGAACAACTAGTTTTGGAACTTGTTGATCCAGTATGCAAAGGCATTGCTTATAAGGCGGAGCTAACCTAAACTCTACAGACTGACGGAGTCTCTAGGAGGAGAGATGAGACGTTTCAGCGAAGCAGAACCCGTCCAGAGGAGCTGTAAAAAAAATTCTACCTGGATAATTGAGGTGCATCAGGACATATTTAAAAACAAGAATGTGTGCGTAAGAGAGAAAACGAGAGAGAGAGTGTGTTTTGGTTTTTATGTTAGACAGGAAATCTGATTGTTGTTCTTTCATTTTTTTTCTTGCCAGAAGTTAGAAGAATAAAAAACGTTCTGTTTTCTCCATAAGACCCACAACCTGCCCAGCGGACACTGTACCATTGATCCAAGCACCCTGTCCTCCATCAGCAGCTCATTTTCCCCGTCCGACCCCTGCTGGATGAGAACAACCCGGACCCCGCTTTACCTAACACGCACCGACCTTTCTATACACTTTCCTCTGAGAAAGTACTGGGACAAAAGCTCTTCTTCAGCTGGTTTCTTCCATATCTGCAAAATGATAGTTTTGATAAATTTCCATTGGGTTTCATGAGGTCTGTCTGTATTCAAACAGTTTGTTTCCGTGCTGAAAACAATCGAATAGAAATATCTTTCATTGTGCCTCAGTGGAGAAATTCATGCCCACCAGAAGCAAAGCGACATGCAAATGGGAGGCAGGAAGATTCACACAAAAGTAAAAATATAAATATCAAGAATAAGAGACTACACAGTAATGGAAACATTACAACATTAGGAAAAATGTATGTACATTTATTAAAACAGAAACGTGCAAATGAGTTGGGTCATTTAAAAAGTGTATTAACTGTATATTTGTGCATATGAAAACAAAAGCAGACTCTTTATAAGAAATGAAACGGCTGTGCAGATAGCTGCAGGGATGTAAGCAGTTTGTTGGAAGCAGGGATTGATTTGAACTAACAGCTGCTTGGAGGAAGGATCTGTGATAACGCTCTTTTGTGCATTTAAGATGGTTAATGGCCCGTACTTTACTTCATAATGTCCACAGGACCCCAAAGCGCTTCCCACTACAACCAGTCATTCACACGCTGACATTGGTGAGCTACATCGTAGCCACAGCTGCCCCCCTACCACACCACCGGGCCCTCTGCATTGCAGGTGAAGTGTCTGGCCCCAGGACACAACGACTGAGACGGTCAGAGCGGGGATTTCTAACTGGCAAGCTGCCGGTTTCAGGAAGAACTCCCCAGCTCCCGCGCCACCATCGTCCATGGAGAGCTCTCCAGCTCTGCAACAGCTCTGTGGATGGAGCAGGAGACACTGGTCATCAAAGACGTTATCCTCCTGTCTCCCACCACCCGGGTTGAGGAGGCATCCTGAGACAGAGCTAGCTTTCCTGATGAGCTTATCTAACCACTTCCTCTCAGCTACAGATAAGCTGCTGCTCCAACAAACTAGACCGCAGAAGATGGCTGACGCCACCGCAGAGTCCGAAAAGGTGTTCAGGAGTGCCCCTTACACTTCAAAAGATCCCAGTGTCCTTGTAAAGAGCATCAGTGTTGTGACTCCAGTCCAGTTTATTGTTCCAGTGAACACTCAGGTACTGAGGAGAGTCCACTATCTCAGCATCAGGTCCCTGGATGTTCACCTGGGTCAGAGAGGTGGGTCAGCACCTGCAGAAGTCCACCACCAGCTCCTTGGTCTTAGCCACGGTGATCAGAAGCTGGTTCCGCTCTCACCAGACCACGCACCCTTTGGATGTGTGGTCTGGTACCTGTACCATATAGGAGGTTTTCCACAGGTCTGATACTTTCCCCAGCTTCAGGTAGAGGGGATGAGCTGTATGCCTCCTTGGTGTTGAGATAGAACAAGTCCAGCGTTTCAATGTCTCTGATGTAGAAAGGTAACATAAAGGTGATGGAGGGGAAAGCTGAAGACAGGGAGACTTCTTTTAAATCCCCAGAGATAAAAATAAGGCCTGTGGATGCTGTGCATGGGGTCTTCTGGTAACAGCATGGATAACGTTGCAGGATGCTGCAGCATTGGCAGAGGGGGAAACGTACACACTATCGCAATATTCATGTAAACTCTTGCTGTAGATAGTATGGCTACACGCTAACAGCTAGCAGTGCAGTGTCCTTCCTGCAGAGCATCTCTTTGATGATCGTTAAATGTCCACGGTTGCACCGTCTAGCGTTTAACAAACACAGTCAGACCTCCTGCTCTCCTCTTAACGGTCTTCAGCGTTCTGTCAGCCTGGAGTAAATGAAAGCTATTCATGTTTATTTGTGTGTCTGGGGGGCAGTTAGCTACACCTCAGTCAGGATAACCAAGCTGCTCTAACATCTGCTGATGTTTGATCTCTTCCCAACAAAGTCTGAAGGGATTTCCCATTATCATCTCAAGGCTCTTTACAAAGTCAAATTCAACCAAGTCCTCCAGAAAGATTGGTCAAATCTGACACAAAACTGAGTGGGAGCCGCTGAAACAGGCTGCCTGCTAGACACCATTTAATTCATGGGATTAAATACAGAACAGACCTCAATTCTCTCATTGTTATGTCTAATTTTCTTTATACCGCGACTCCACATTCTTTCTTTTGCAAGAGGACATTTTTCAGCGTCTATTGCCCTCAGATAACCTGCTGCTCTGTCTCAGAGACGTATTGTTACGTAAATTAGAACATTAAACTACTGGGTGGCTTCCTTCATGACAGATGACATTTGGGCCTTTTAAAAATAAAAATGTTATATAGTTTAGACCAACTTGATGTGTTGAATGATTAAGCTGAGTAAACAGATAAACTCTATTTGGCAAATGAGAACCGGTGTCTGTTTAAATAAAGGTTTAATAATGATTAAAAAAAAGACGAGCAGTTACAGTTTAGGCAGAGCAGTAGTTAATTGTAGGATAAACATGCTCACCAGCCAGATTTAAGGCTACGGCGCTGCTGCCAGACGCCTCCCCGGTCACTGCGCCATAAATCAGACGACAGAGAAAGAGCTTTCTCGGAAAGACGTTGGTATGCAGCTTCGCCTCGAGAGCCTGAGTGTTAACCTTTAAAGCAGGAACTGGTGGACGTTTTGTGAGGATCGTCACGTGAGCTTTCAGGGACTCAAGGCAACATGAAAGACGTATTACCGCTGATACCCAGGGAGACTGGGTCCACAGGCGCAAACTGTCTGAGCTCTCCAGAGGCCCTGATGTGGGACACAAAAAGAGGGGCTGAAAGTCTGAGCTGCCTGATTTGTAAAAGAAATTCTAACCACCGCCGCACATCCAGACTGCAGACATGCAATTTCCTGCATCCAGACGAGCTCAACGTGTCCAACGCTTATTGGACTTGTATCTCACTGAATAGCTTCAGGACCTTCGTTCAGGAGGGACCACATCGGAGTTCCACTTTAATCCAAAGCTGCAGCGTAACCCCAGCTGGACCGACGGTCTGTCTCCGTGCAGCAGCTCCTTCAGGCCCACAGACAGAACAGGGGAACATTTTTCTCTCCCCTCCTGCAGGGAGACCGCTGACATGAAGGGAAATGGAGTTTTACATCAAATCGAAGCCACAGGTGGATGTCATTTAAGAAGAGTATCACCAGAAACATGTTTTAATTCAATAATATTATTTAAACAGTAAAACTCCTATGTTATATGGAGTCATTTCACTCATAGCAATTTATTCCAAGTCTTTGATCTAATGAATCCCTCAACGTCAGCTTGTCAGACCTTGAAAAGGATTATTGTTGCAGAAATGTGATGTCGTAGCCGTTTTACGGTCTACAGCAGTGGTGGATTAATCCGGTCATCAAGAGCTGGAGTCCTGCCTGTTTAGACACCGTGTACGTCTACCGGCTCAAACTGAGCTGAACAAATGGCAGAATGGTTTCAGCAGGTTGTAAAGAACCAGTGGTGAACATGTTGGACCAGTAAAACACTGAAAACATGCCAGACAGTAGCTCTTTAGTCTAAACCAGAAGCTGGCTGTATCGACGCCTTTTAGTGGAAGTTTAGTGGAAGGAAGATAAAATCCTGGACTACTCCTCAGTGACTCTGGGGGATGACAAAGCGTTCCCAGGCCAGAAGGTATATACAGTCTCTCCAGCGACTTCTGGGCCTATCTTGGAGGTCTCTTCAATCCAGTCTGCATCCTAATCCAGTCAGTGTCACCTCAGATGACCCCTCTGAGGAGTCAGCGGCTCTTCTCTGAGCTCCCCTTAGATGATGGAGCTTCTAACTCTATCTCCAATGCCTTTTTTTGGCTTAGCTCTCTTCACTTAAACAGACCAATGCAGCACCTACGGTAATTTAAACAGGTCTGACCCATCCATCAGTCTCTCACTCCATTCTGGCATCACTTGTCAACAAAGCAACAAGATACTTGAAGTGTTCTCCTTGAAGCAGAGACTAACCCCCAGCCCAGAGGGAGCAGTCCACCCTTTTCCAGCTGAGAACCAGTTGAGCTTCACAGCCTCAGCTAGGGCTGGACGATATATATATAAAAAAATAGATAAAATAGAAATCATATCGATCAATATCGATAATCATCAACAATTTAAAAACATGTATTTTAAGTGCAGCCCTGGCCAATTTATGCTGTTGCATAAACAAACACTGAATTCAAGCTCAACCCTTTATTCAACCAGTTTTTTACCGAAACTGCAAGTTTTTAAAAAAGAAAATAGAACACCTGCTCTCTGAACTCTTTGAAGGGGGCGGGGCTTGGTTCCTGGGTCTGCGTTGTCATTGGCTGGGAGGATGTAACGACTGTAATATTAACTTACATGGCTAGAATGCAAAAGGAATTTACTTATATTTAACTTTTTATTGATCTTTTTTTCTATCATGGACATATATATATATATATATATATATATATATATATATATATATATATATATATATATATATATATATATATATATATTGTTATTGAATTATCATCCAGCCCTAGCCTCAGCATTTCTGACTTTGAATGGTGGACAACTTTGAGCTCCTCTGTGGTTCCTGGCATCTATGTTGTTCTTTTTTTTTATCATTTAACTTTTTATTAGTATTTTTCACTTTTGTTTACATATACAGTGTGCATGAACATTTCACATTCAGCATAACATAACATAGAACTTTTTGCTTGGGAGCTATTCCTTTATTTAATTACTTCAACTACAGGCATGTCTTGATGACATCAAAAGCTGGATGACTTTAAATTTTCTGCATTTAAATTCTGACAAGACAGAAGTTGTAATCTTTGGACCAGAGTCCTCAAAAAATAAACTTCTTAACCAATCACTTAATCTGGATGGCATTAACTTGGCCTCTGGTAATAAAGTAAAAAATCTTGGTGTTATTTTTGACCAAGACATGTCATTTAAATCCCATATTAAACAGGTTTCCAGAGTTTCCTTTTTTCACCTCAGGAATATCGCCAAAATTAGAAACATTTTGTCCAGGAGCGACGCTGAAAAACTGGTCCGTGCATTTGTTACTTCAAGGCTGGACTATTGTAATTCTTTACTATCAGGAAGTCCACAAAATGCAGTTCAAAGTCTTCAGCTGATCCAAAATGCTGCAGCAAGAGTTCTGATGAAAATCAACAAGAGGGATCATATTTCTCCAATTTTAGCTTTCCTTCATTAGCTTCCTGTTAAATCAAGAATAGAATTTAAAATTCTTCTTCTAACGTATAAAGCCCTTAATAATCAAGCTCCATCATATATCAGAGCTCTGATTACCCCGTATGTTCCTAACAGAGCACTTCGCTCTCAGACTGCAGGTCTGCTGGTGGTTCCTAGAGTCTCTAAAAGTAGAATGGGAGGCAGATCCTTTAGCTATCAGGCTCCTCTCCTCTGGAACCAACTCCCAGTTTTGGTCCGTGAGGCAGACACCCCGTCTACTTTTAAGACTAATCTTAAAACCTTCCTTTTTGACAAAGCTTCTAGTCAGAGTGGCTCATGTTACTCTGAGCTACCTTTATAGTTATGCTGCTATAGGCTTATGCTGCTGGAGGACATCAGGATCTATTTTTCTCACTCAATCGAGTTCTACTGTTCTTCACGTATGTATTGCTTGTCATCATTTCTGATTATAACTTTTTGTTCTCTCTCTTTTTTCTTCATAGTAGGTACATCTGGTCTGGCGTTCTGTTATCTGAGACATCATCCACAGAAGACAGATCACCCGTTACTACCATCTAACATAGAACAGATTACTGGATCAATGTTTGCTTCTGTGCTTTTTTGTCTCTCTTGTTGTGTCTCTGCTCTGTCTTCTGTAACCCCCAGTCGGTCAAGGCAGATGACCGTTCATACTGAGCCTGGTTCTGCTGGAGGTTTTCCTTCCCGCTAATGGGTGTTTTTTCTTTCCACTGTCGCTTAATGCTTGCTCAGTATGAGGGATTGCAGCAAAGCCATGGACAATGCAGACGACTCTCCCTGTAGCTCTACGCTTCTCCAGGAGTGAATGCTGCTTGTCGGGACTTTGAAATAATCAACTGGTTCCCTTATATAGGAAATTTTTGACCAATCTGTATAATATGCTTGATTTTGACATTGTAAAGTGCCTCGAGATGACATGTTTCATGAATTGGCGCTATATAAATAAAATTGAAGTGAATTGAATTGAATTTGACCTTTGTCCCGTCTATCCTGTCTAGTTCTTTATCTTTGTCGCTGTCTTTTGTCTTGAATATTGTCCATTTCCTCCACTTTTCTTCCATTTGAGTTTGTTGAAGTCTTAGACGATGCGTCAGTTTTTCCATAATGTAGATTTCTTCTACTATTCCAGTCCATTGTTCCTGGCAAGGGGGGTCTTCCTGTCCCTATTTCCTTGTAATAGCCTTTTTGCTAGCTATTGGCATCTATGTTGTTCTATGTTGAGAGACCTCCGTTGAGAGTCAGAAGAACGGTGATCTGATTGACTATGACTACTGGTAAACCTTGCATATACTTAGAGACCAGAGCACCACCCCTCAGTCCTACGAAGCTTGGCTCAGCTTGGCAGGACCCAGCCAGAAAGAGCTGCAGGAGGTGACCAACAAAGATGGGGGGTCCTGGGTGTGCCAATTAGCTGCATCACAATCTGGTTCTATGTACAAAGAACATGGCCTTCTTCAGACAGAAGTAATCAAGTGGAGCTCTCTATATCTTAGTTTGAGATAATCATGGATGCTTCAGTGACATCCAGCAAAGATGAGCAGTTTCTAACTATCTGGGGTGAGTTTCGCTGCTTTCTGATGCCAACCTCACACAGCCAGGTGTTACCCTGTTTGTATTTACCAGAGATGGACGCATTAAGTGATCAAACTAATTCCAGAAGCTGCTGCAAGGCGTTCAGTCAGTGGGGCTCCAGTCGAATCTGACCCACCGGCGCAATCATGAATGAGAAATGCCTTTTGGTGAATGTTGCAGTTATTCTTTGATTGTAAAATTCTTCTCACGGGACCGGACTGACGTCACTTTTGGTGCTGGATGAACATTCGAGCTCCTCATCTGAACGCCCACTTCAAAGGAGTGAAAGGGTTCTTCTGTTGGGAACAAAAAGAAAAAATGTTGTGGATCTGAGCGGGAGTGTAAACAAAGAACAGTGGGCTGTTGGTGTGGGAGAGGTCCTGTCCTGCCGAATGTTTCCATATTCTCCTGCTGGGAATCGGCGTGTGGGCCGCTCAACAATCACACAGCCAGTCACATGCACCCCTGTCCCACTGAGCAAACGATGGATCGCAGGTTTTCCTCGCAGGGCGTTTAAAGCTCTGGAGTTAGTTAAAATAAGTCAGTGAACCATAGCAGCTCTAAAGAATAATTTACTTCATCAACTAGCAGTGCTAGGTCAACTCAACCCTAACAAGAACAAGTTCTTAACTCATTCCCAGCCCCGACATGAACCGCTTCTCGTTCATTTACTAATATTTTGTCTGAATTGAAGGTTGAAAATCATACAGATATTGACGCCTGTGATGAAGTGGGCGTCCGAAATAGTTTAGCGTATCGTTATTTCCAGTTAACTTGCTGTTTTACATGATTCGGCCATAACTCGCGTACTATGCTGGGTTTGTTCAGGTTCTGCATCGTTACAGAACATTTACTCTGAACATCTCAGTTTAAATCAACGTTTTTCCCCCATGGGTTTGTGTACTTTAATGTTAAACGTAACTGTTACTGCATTTCAGTGGAAGCCATGTTGTTTGTCAGTTTGAGAGTGTTTAAGCCGAGGAGTTTAGGTGTTAATTGCTCGTTTAAAAGGATAACATCAAGATTATGGTCAGCGATGAAGTCAGTCATAAAAAAGGATTTTCCTGACAGAGATCTAACGTTTAATAAAGCCAGTTTATGTGATCTAATGGCTGGTATCATCTATGCGGCTGGTTGTATCTGACAATTAAAAATTATTGTTTATTACTGCTGAAACCTTTTTAGTTTTGTTCTTTCCGACCCGAGGGTCCGCTAAGAAACACCCTAATACTAAAACCTTCAACTTTACTTAGCAGATGAATACTTCTGATATTTAGCTTGGCAGCGTCACCAATCTCTCCAGCATCAGGCTCTTTTTTGTGGGCAGGTTTGTGTTCTGGCGGCAGGCTCTTTCTCTGGCAACCTTGACAGATTGAGTTCTGAACCAGCAACGTTTGCAGCCTCTTCCAGACGCAGACATCCAGCTCCCTCACCACTACCCCACCTCAAGCTCTCACTGAATGAGAATCTAACAGATCAGATTGCAGATGGTAAACTTTCTACAGCTTAAAGTGACAGAAAATGATCTCTGTGAGACTACAAGTGAAAAGAAATTCCCACATTTTCCCAGGAACCGACCCCTAGTTCACCAGTGGCTGATAGTAGCATGCATCTTAAATTAAAACAGCCTCATGTGACCAGAAGAGAAAAAATGATGATGTTTAATAAATCAATATCAGAGATAAAAAAAGAACTTTAACGTCCCACAACAGGGAAATTCAGGTGTGAAAGTGGCAG
Organism: Fundulus diaphanus; assembly: GCA_037039145.1. Taxonomy (NCBI): domain Eukaryota; kingdom Metazoa; phylum Chordata; class Actinopteri; order Cyprinodontiformes; family Fundulidae; genus Fundulus; species Fundulus diaphanus. The sequence continues at coordinate 4,392,076 of CM073134.1, read as the reverse complement.
AAAACACATTGACAGAGTAACACACTAGATTAGTAATGACCAACAAATTAATTCAACGTTAAGTTCTAAAGCACAAGAGAATTAACTTATCAGAAAGACGAGAAGAAAACTTTGCGCAATTATTGACAATGCAGCATATTCAGATAAAAATGCGATATTCAAGTTAAACAGGATTTACAGAACGACATGTTCTGTAAATCCTGTTTGAGACATGAGAAAAATATGTTATATGTTGTAAAAGCAGACACTGTAGACCAGCTAAAGTGTGAGCAAACCTACACCAGAATCTGAGAGGCAGTAAATGATTCCTGATCAGATCAGAACCCGTGCCACCGTTAGCATGTTAGCTGTGAGCAGCAGAGATTTTAAAGTCTAACAGCAGCTGGGAGGAATGACCTGCAGAAGCGCTCCTTAGAGCATCTGGGATGCAGCGGTCTGTCACTAACAGCTCTGCAGCTCTGCAGCAGCTCCATGGATGGAGGGCAGACATTGTCCATCAGTGATGTGATTTTCCTTACAGTCCTTCTGTCTCCTCCACCTGCTCTGGGTCCAAAGGACATCCCAGGACAGAGCTGGCCCTCCTAAAAATGGAGTTTTTGTGAAGTTCACTGAAATTATTCCTCTGATATGAACCTATTTCCAACTGAATTTGATTTCCATCAACGATAATGCTCCAATACGGCTTCATTTCTGTCTTCCGACACCATAAAACCTCAGAACGCTGCCGGGTGCCTGAGGCTCCGTGGGAGGAGTTGGTGTCTCGCGATCCAAAATGTGGGTTTGGTTCTAACTTTGTCCTGTCATATGTCGATGTGCCACTGAGCAAGGCACCTAACCACAAGTCACCATTTACCCACCAATCAGCATGTGAGTGCATGAATGAGTGCGATGGGGTGAAAGTTCATTGAAGGGCCGGTATGACTAGAAAAACACAGTATGAACTCCGTCTGTTTAACGTTTCACTGGAAGCGCCGCATTAATGCGTGTTTTCCTTTGCAGCATCTGCATTCCAGGTCAGAGAAGATTGTGAAGCTGCTGCCAAACGCTGAACTTCTGCATTTCTTATGCAGATGACAGGGACTGCTGGTGGACCGCAGTCTTGACTCAGAGGTTCACACCCTGAGTTGGGCGGTGCTTGGCAGAGGAGCGGTAAACAGAGCTTTTATACTGTTGGTCGTTCTGCTGAAATAAGAAACCTTCAGGCTGTTTCCGGTAACTGACTACCAGTCTAACCAGTTCAGGCCATTTGTTCCCTTACTGGAAATATAGTCTGATGAAATGTTTGTTGTTTCTCACACCTACTACTCCACTGTTGCTGTAGTATTTCACAAATGACGCTATAGTACTATGACTAAACATTTGTTTAGCATATTTGGGAGTTTGAGAGACTTTGGTATCTTTTAAAGCTCGACTTAGTCAGTAGTTTTTCTTTGGACTTTGGCAGCTTTTTCAACCACTTTCTATCCACTACCCGACATTTCCAGATGGATGGTTTTATTGGTTGTATAATAACTGGGGTGTGACAGGGGCAAACACACGGACAGTTACACCCAATTATTAGTAATGAGGGAAAAAAGAGAAGAAGAAGAAAAAAGAAAATAAGAGTAAACACCAGAGTAAATATTGAACAAAGGAAAAACTATTAGACAGTGGAAAAAACTCCAGCCTGTTTATATAACACACAATAACAGAATCTGCAATATTTACATAACGTACCATAATTCAAGTTATGCAGCAGCATCTCCAGCTAAGGCGTGTGCGAGTTATCTAAGCATTTGGGAACAGTGTGAACAATTAATGGTTGGATCATGACCTGTGCAACGATTAACATGATGTAAAGTGTTATTATATCTGTTGTGAGCAGCAGAGATTTTAAAGTCTAACAGCAGCTGGGAGGAAGGACCTGCAGAAGCGCTCCTTAGAGCATCTGGGATGCAGCGGTCTGTCACTAACAGCTCTGCAGCTCTGCAGCAGCTCCATGCATGGAGGGGAGACATTGTCCATCAGTGATGTGATTTTCCTTACAGTCCTTCTGTCTCCTCCACCTGCTCTGGGTCCAAAGGACATCCCAGGACAGAGCTGGCTCTACTAATGAGTTTATCCAGCCGCTGCCTCTCAGCTACAGATCAGCTGCTGCTCCAACAAACCATAGAAGAAGGCTGAAACCACCACAGAGGTAAAGAAGGTCTTCAGGAGCGCCCCCTGCAGTCCAGAACACCTCAGCAGGTCCCTTCCTCTAAAGAGCATCAGGGTTATGAGTCCAGTCCAGTTTATGGTTCTGAACACCCAGGTACTGAGAGGAGTCCACTATCTACTCATCAGTTCCCTGGATGTTCACCATGTTAGTGCTACCGGCCTGTAGCATTAACATCAAACAAAGGTTAAAATGACAGGTGTTTGTGTTGTAATGAGACAAAAAGATAAACTTTAATCCAACTTATCCTGGACAATTTAACTGCAAAACAAGTAAATCGGTTTCAGGAAAAATATAAAAATAATAGGAAACACGCTGTTAAACTAAAACTTTAAGCACCTTTTGACTTTACCCTTTAGCCTTCTTTAGAGTCTATCAGTGACCTACATGTTGGATATTCACCCACAAAGGTTCTCCAAATCCTGGTCCACAGCCCTGAGTCGGTGACCCAACTCAATTCCTCTCAGGGTTAATCTGGACTCAGCCTGTCGATCCAAAACTGCAAAACTGGAATTTTCTTCTGGCAAAACCGTTGTTTTGTTGATTCGGAGGCATGGTTGGCCTCAGTGAGATGCTGAAAAATAAAATAAAACCTTCATCTTCGGCTCTCAAGCAGGCATAAAACTGACTGCCATTTGTAACAGTTCTGAATTTCATCCATCTTGATAAAAAAAGACAAGAACCTCCAGAGAACCACCACGTTTCCCTGTGTGCATGGTTTTCTTTTTGGTGATACGTCGTGTTGACTCACTCTTTCAAGCTGTTGCCTAAAACATTTTAAATAAAAAAAAATACATTTTAACTGATTACAAGAACATCAACTGCGAGTTTTACCCCAGTGGGTGTGGGTGGGGAACAACACCCCTGGCATCCTCTCCTTGAGCGCTGGTTCTCCTCAGGGCTGTGTCCTGAGGCCTGATAAGTCATGGCGGTTGGTATCAACCACATTCTAAACTACGCAGACAGCGTGACAGTGGTGGCCCTCATAGATGAGGAGGAGGAAGGGCCTCCTCCTCCCGCCTACCATCGTCCCCACATTCTGCAGAGGAACCACTGGGCGAGTGTTGACCAGCTGCGTCTCTGTGTGGTCTGCTAGCTGCAGACTGGAAGGTCCACCAAAGAGTGGTGAGGTCAGCAGAAAAAAAGAATCACTGGGACTTCTCATCCCTCTTTCCAGGGAATTACATCAGGACACCCGTGTGACCCGAGCCCAGAGGAATACTGTGGATCTAACCCACCCTCACCATGGTCTGAATAATCTTATGGCCTCTGGTAGGCGGTTCTATTCAATTAAATTTTATTTATATAGCTCCAATTCACATCACGTCATCTCAAGGCACTTTCCAAAGTCAGATTCCATCAGATCCTCCAGGTTGGTCAGAAGCCTCTGCTAAAGACTTTTTATGACTCTGTGGTGGCCTCAGCCCTCCTCTATGCTGTCGCCTGCTGGGCCCCAGGCAGCGCAGAGCGGTACAGAAACAGGCTGAACAAGCTGGTGAGGAAGGCCACTTCTGTCCTGGGCTGCACTCTGGACTCTGTGGAGGAAGTAGCGGAGAGGAGGGTGTTGTCCAAGCTCACATCCATCATGGACAACACCTTCCACCCCCTGCACCAGACTGTAGAGGAGCTGAGCAGCTCCTTTAGTGACAGACTTAGACATCCTGTCTGTTAAAAGGAGCGTTACCGCAGGTCATTCATTCCTGCTGCTCATCAGATTATACAATGCTTCACTATAACTGTAACCAAACTGTAATTATAACTGTAACCACAACTGTAACCATAACTGTAACTGTAATAACCTACGTGCAATAACTAATGTGCAATTCTATTTAATAACCTGTGCAATAATACTGAAAGAAGTGACTTCTGCTGCTATTACACCTGAATATATGTCAATACACATGTATATCAGTCACCGTGAATGTACATAAGACATCCTCTGCCTTATTTCTATTTTTGTATTTTTATTCTTATTTTCTTATCTACTTCTTTTTGATCCACTGTATAAACGAGGACACACTGTATATACCTGACACACCTTGTCCTACTTTTGGCACTTTTTCTGATTACTGAGCCGATGTGACATGTGAATTTCTCCAATGTGAGATCAATAAAGCCTATCTTATCTTATCTTATCTTATCTTAACTTATCTTAAAGTTTCCTCTCTAAGGAAACCCAGCAGGTTGCATCAAGTCTCTCCAAGCAGCATTCACTCCTCCTGAAAGAGCGTCTGCATTGTTGATGGCTTTGCAGCAATCCCTCATACTGAGCATGCATGAAGCGACAGTGGAGAGGAAAACTCCCCTTTAACAGGGAGGAGAACCTCCAGCAGAACCAGAACCAGGCTCAGTGTGAACGCTCATCTGCCTCGACCCACTGGGGCTTAGAGAAGACAGAGCAGAGACACAGAAAGCACAGAAGCTCACATTGATCCAGGAGTACTTTCTATGTTAGATGGTAATAGAGGATGATCTGCCTCCCCTGATGATGTCACAGTTCTGCTCAGAACGCTGCACCAGACTCGTTTATCTGTAGGAGTTTATTTCCCAGGATATTCAGCCATATCTATAAAAAAAATTCTAAATGAAATAAGAGATTAAAGCTGTATTACCTTACAGTGTTGGAGAAAAACTAAAAGCGAAACTGTCTGGTCTCATGGCAGAAGACCTGTGGATCAGTGAACTCTGGACTTGTTTCTCTCAAGAAGAACTGACTCTAAATGGGAGGAACCAGGTGAAGATGGTGATCCTTGCTTAATTACACAGGAAAAACAGCAGTAATATGACATTTTCAGTATCTATAGATATAAACAAAGGACATCAGAGCAGACACTCAGCAGTGAGGGCAATGTAAAACACACAGAAACTGAAGTGTCGAATCCTAAACCCACCCCCACAGCAGTAAAAACACCTGAACACAAGTCCCAGAACGACCGGCATGCAGCCTGAGTCTCAGTGCTGCTCAACACCGGCTGCTTTATGTCAAAAAAGAAGAGAAATACCTCTGAGATGTCTTCATGAAGCTTTGACAACCTGTTAACTTGTTTAAAAAATGATTAAAATGAACTAAATCCTGCCTGCTTTGAATTGGGGCTGAACGGAGATTTAAATGTGAGAATTACGGCAATTATTATCCCAGCTCTGTGCCTCACATGCTTCAGTTTATTTTACTTAATATTTCACCAAATTCTTGCTCAATCTCTAGAAAGTATAAAGAAACAGAATCGAATATCAATCTCAAATTTATTTAAACAGCACATTTAAAAACAACAGTTGACCAAAGTGCTTTACATTTAAACCAACAATCTTAAAACAGCAAATATAATAAAACTGTAATAATACACAAAATATAATAGTATAGAAAAATGTCTTCTTTATCTACTCAACGGGGGAATCCGGCGTTTGAGCAGCAAAGTTTTGGATCAATTTTGCGGATGATAAATAAAAAAGATACTGAAACATGAAAACAGAAAAAACCATAGAAGATGTATAAATAATGAATTAAAATGCTTAAATATATCAGAATACAGAAGTAAATCTGTAAATGGGTTTCACACACAAGTCAAAAGTATTCACACATCACATTAATGTGGTTTCATGTAGTCAGCTGTGCGATATAAGTAGTCCCATTTGCTTGAGTAACTTTTTGAAAGATAATGACTTCTATGATTATTTTTGTACTTTTTACTTCTACCTGAGTAATATTACTTTGAAGTAGCCTACTCTTACTTGAGTACAGTTCCTGGCTGCTCCAACACATCCAGTTATCTCGCTGAAGGATGAACAAATCCGTGCTTGAATGCGATTATTCACAGGGACAGTCGTCTGCATTGTCCATGGCTTTGCAGCAATTCCTCATACTGAGCAAGCATGAAGCGACAGAGGAAAGAAAAACACCCATTAACGGGAAGGAAAACCTCCAGCAGAACCAGAACCGGGCTCAGTATGAACGGTCATCTGCCTCGACCGACTGGGGGTTACAGAAGACAGAGCAGAGACACAACAAGACAGACAAAAAAGCACAGAAGCAAACATTGATCTAGTAATCTGTTCTACATTAGATGGTAATAGTCGGTGATCTGTCCTCCCTGGATGATTTCACAGTCAACAGAACGTCAGACCAGGTGAACCTACTATAAAGAAAAAAGAAAGAGAGCAAAAAGTTAAAAGCTGAAATGACAACAGTCATTTCAATGTAATGCAATGCAAAACTGGAGAACAGTAGAACTCAGTAGAGTGATAAAATTAGATCCTGAAGTCCTCCAGTAGCCTAAGTCTATAGCAGCATAACTATAGAGGTAGCTGAGGATAACATGAGCCACTCTAACTATAAGCTTTGTCAAAAAGGAAAGTTTTAAGATTAGTCTTAAAAGTAGACAGGGTGTCTGCCTCACGGACCAAAACTGGGAGTTGGTTCCACAGGAGAGGAGCCTGATAGCTAAAGGATCTGCCTCCCATTCTACTTTTAGAGACTCTAGGAACCACCAGCAGACCTGCAGTCTGAGAGCGAAGTGCTCTGTTAGGAACATACGGAGTAATCAGAGCTCTGATATATGATGGAGCTTGATTATTAAGGGCTTTATACGTTAGAAGAAGAATTTTAAATTCTATTCTTGATTTAACAGGAAGCCAATGAAGGGAAGCTAAAATAGGAGAAATATGATCCCTCTTGTTGATTTTCATCAGGACTCTTGCTGCAGCATTTTGGATCAGCTGAAGACTTTGAACTGCATTTTGTGGACTTCCTGATAGTAAAGAATTACAATAGTCCAGCCTTGAAGTAACAAATGCATGGACTAGTTTTTCAGCATCGCTCCTGGACAGAATGTTTCTAATTTTGGCGATATTCCTGAGGTGAAAAAAGAAAACTCTCGAAACCTGTTTAATATGGGATTTAAATGACATGTCTTGGTCAAAAATAACACCAAGATTTTTTACTTTATTACCAGAGGCCAAGTTAATGCCATCCAGATTAAGTGATTAATTAAGAAATTTATTTTTTGAGGACTCTGGTCCAAAGATTACAACTTCTGTCTTGTCAGAATTTAAGTGCAGGAAATTTAAAGTCATCCAGCTTTTGATGTCATCAAGACATGACTGCAGTCGAAGTAACTGATTGGATTCATCAGGATTTATGGATAAATATAGCTGAGTGTCATCAGCATAACAGTGGAAATTAATCCCATGCTGTCTGATAATTTTGCCAATCGGAAGCATATATATATAGTAAAGAGAATTGGTCCAAGGACTGAACCCTGTGGTACTCCACAAGTGACCCTAGAGTTTGAAGAAGATTTATTATTATCATGAACAAACTGGAATCTGTCCGACAGATAAAATTTAAACCAGCCTAATGCTTTCCCCTTAATCCCTACAGTATGTTCAAGTCTTTGTAGGAGAATATTGTGATCAACTGTATCAAATGCAGCACTAAGATCTAACAGGAAAAGTACAGACACAAGTCCATTATCTGAGGCCATGAGAATATCATTAGTGACCTTCACCAGAGCCGTTTCAGTGCTATGATGAGCTCTGAAGCCTGACTGAAACTCCTCAAGTAGGTCATTGCTTTGTAAATGTTCACAAAGTTGATTAGCAACTACTTTCTCAAGAATTTTAGATAACAAAAGAAGATTAGATATAGGTCTGTAATTTACTAACTCATCTTGATCAAGAGATGGTTTCTTAAGTAAAGGTTTAATAACAGCTACTTTAAAAGCCTGTGGTACATATCCATTTACTAAGGATAGATTAATCATGTCTAAAATAGTGCCACTGATCAAAGGGAATATCTCTTTAAACAACTTGGTTGGGATTGGGTCTAACATACAGGTAGAAGGTTTAGATGAAGCTAGAATTTTAGATAGCTCAGAAAGCTGTGCTGCTTCTAAACAGTTCATTTACATTTTTGCCTCTGTGATTACATCATTTTCACAAATCAAATCAGATTAAACAATAATACTTATGTAGACTTTTTTTTATCAATTAACTTTTTTATTCTTACTTGACAATGATTTTTGGCTATTCTGCCAACCTGAAAATCTGAATAGTGTGGAGTACATTTGTAATCTACTTGATACCCCTAAATAAAATCTGACACTCTCTTTTTTAGCAGATACTGAGTCCATCTGAGTTAAGCCTGGTTTATGTGTGATGCGCAGCCATATTACGTTATTTTATTTAATCTGAGAATAAATGCAGCTGTACTGTTTCTGGCCTCAGAGGTTTGTTGGAGAACATTAGAGAACAACCAGCGTCATGAAGACCAAGGAACCCAGCAGACGGGTCAGGGAGGAAGTTCTGGTCCAGTTTACAGCAGGGTCAAGTTCTACAGCAACATCCCAGAGCTCTGATCAATCCATCATCTGGACCTGGAGAGAGGATGGACCACCTGCAGACCTACCAGGACATGGATGTCCACCTAAAGGGACACAAGCAGCCAAAAGGCCGATGGTAGCTCCAGAGGATCTGCAGAACTCCACAGCTCGGGTGGGGGAATCCAGCAGTTCCGTGATTGCATAGACCATAAAATAACATATCTGTATTTTAAAAAAACATATTTTATTGGTCTTATGGAATGCCGTCCTTAAGATCTCAGCGGTGTCACAGTCTGATTGTCTCAATGCTACACTGCAGAAGCGATTCAGTAATACCTACAAAATACTTTTTGTTGTAGTCTTGTGTAATATTCTTTTTTGTCTGTGTTATTTTTTATGAGTTTAATTTCTTAAATGGAATTTCTGAAATATATTAACTTTTAGAGGACATTTTTTATCATTGAGATGCACCTGTAAACAGAGGTGGATAGTATCTAGTTACATTTACTCAGTTACATTTACTTTAGTAACCTTTTTGAACAAAATTTACTTTTAGGAGTAGTTTTACTGCACTTTTACTTGAGTCATATTATTACGCAAGTGTTGCTACTCTTACTTGAGTAAGATTTCTGGCTACTCTACCTGCTGTGAGTAACTTCATGAATAAAGAACAGATTAGTTTTAACCAAATATGCACCAGAGAGACAACAACCTGGAGTTCAAGTTAAAGCGAGACTTCTTATTTGTACACAAACTTTGTTATTTTAATGTTTTATTTTCTATCTGCTGAGCTCATTGAGCCATTTGGAGGTCAGATGAACGTACAGTAAAGAGCAGATATCGTTATTGGAAGTACTTTGCACTGTTCGACCATACTGTTAAAACAGTATGGTTCCAGTTTAATTTAGAAAAAAAAATGATTTAGAAAATTGTTTTTTCTCCCTGAATTTATTTTGCAATTATGTTATTCTTTGTATACGTTTTCATTTTTGCCTTTAAAACACCAGAATTTGCGCGTAACCTTATATTTTTGTCTGTCCGACTACAGGTATTAAATAGTAATTGCACACTTGTGCAATAACTAATGTGCAATTGCTATTTAATACCCTGTGCAATAATCCTGTTAAATAAGAGACTTCAGCTGTTATAGTTATCTCACTACCTCACTGTTGTTCTTTACCTGGTACCACTTTAATGTACAACGTCAAATCCATATGTATATAAGTCACCTTAAATGTACATAAGTCATCTTAAATCTCTGCTTTATTTCTTTTTTTTTTCTCGATCCACTGTATATATGTGGACGCACTGTATATACCTCATGCACCTTTTCCTCCTTTTGGCACCTTCTTTTGATTATTGAGCCGATGTGACACGTGAATTTCTCCACTGTGAGATCAAGAAAGTCTATCTTATCTTATCTTACATCATTTTTAGATATTAAATCATCAGCTGTTATGATTAGTTACTGAATGCTTTTTTACTTTTACTTGAGTGAAAACATGTGCTACTCTTACTTGAGTACATTTTTCTGGCTACTCTACCCCTCCCCTGGCTGTAAATGAGGCAGTGGTCCATGGAAACTGGTCCTGGGGGATGCTGAGGAGCGCTGCTCGCCTCTGCCGCCAGGGGGCGACAAACATCCACCTTGCCGCTAGTCAGGGGCAGTCCCTGATGGAGGACGGCCCAGACTCACATCCCTTTGTCGGCGGAGTCAGAAAACCACGCCGCTCTAAAGCTTCCACCACCAGAACCGCTGCGCACTCCTCGTGTCTGGGTCCGGCCTCGGCATCGCTCAGAGCCCGTCCCCCGACCGCCTCGGACAAAGAGAGAGGAGCGGTGGCAGCGCGGCAAGACCCACGGAAGAAGAAGAAGGAGGAGGAGGAGGAGGAGGAAACGGCCCGGAGATGTCAGCGGTGAAGAAGAGACACTCCAACTCTTCCGGAGGCCGGGAGGAAGACACGCAGGTGACCGAGAGGATGCTGTCGGCCGGCTCCAGTCCAGCCGGAACGCCGGGGAGCGACGCCAGGAGCCCCAGCGGGCTGCTGGTCGCAGAGGCAGAGGAGGACGGGGTGGCCCTGAAGAGGACCATCACCCTGGTGAACGGCGTGGCCATCATCGTGGGCACCATCATCGGCTCCGGCATCTTCGTGACGCCGACCGGCGTGGTGCGGGAGGCGGGCTCGGTGGGTTTGTCCCTGGTGGTGTGGGCGGTGTGCGGCGTGTTCTCCACGGTGGGCGCGCTGTGCTACGCCGAGCTGGGGACCACCATCTCCAAGTCGGGCGGGGACTACGCCTACATCCTGGAGGTGTACGGCTCCCTGCCGGCCTTCCTCAAGCTCTGGATCGAGCTGCTCATCATCCGGCCCTCCTCTCAGTACATCGTCGCCTACGTGTTCGCCACCTACCTCCTGAAGCCCATCTTCCCCGTGTGCCCGGTGCCGGAGAACGGGGCCAAGCTGGTGGCCTGCCTCTGCATCCGTGAGTACCGAGCAGAGCCGAACCGAGCCGAACTGAGCCGAGTCGGTCCCGTGCCATGATGCAACTTTTGGACGTTGTTGAGTCGGTGCAGGTGGTTCTACTTCCTGTCTCACCTGGTCTGGCGGTTGTCTTTTAGCACATGGGCTGTTCGGCACAAATTGTCCTCGCGCGCCGTGTAAAAAAAACGCGATGTTACATCAGCAGCTGTCACGGCCCGGGTTGCTGGTTCGACTCCATGCGCTGAGCTCCGTTAGCTGCTCAGGCAACTTTAGTTCATTTCTGCCACAATTCCAGGAATTTACTGACAGCCATGAACCAAGACAAAGCAATAATTCTGTTAAGTAGTGGGAAAAAAGCGTTTATTTAGGCTGCAAATCAAATCATTTCCTTTTTTTGTGACAAATCTCTTCGTGTAAAAGCACAAAACCGACGGAAAAACATAAAATAGGTTTAATTTTAATCGCCTGAGGCAGAAAAGACGAATATTTCAGCTTGTCAAATTGAAACACTCTAAATTTAAGAGCATGCATGTAATTACTGTATTTATTATAATTTCCTGTTTCCAAACAACAGATCCATAGTTTTCATCAAGCTACGCCTATTCAGTTCGTCCCATTGACCATTTGTTTCTGTTTTATCAATTTAATAATGGAACATTAAGAAAATATAGCGCATCAACTCATTTGGTGTAAATACAGGGATGTAATGGATATGAATAAAGGTTATGATCATATTTAGTGTTTAATTTATTTCAACACAAACATATTATGGTGTAGAAATTCAGTTTCATCCCAAGGAAAACCTAGGGGAAAAATTATACCAAATTAGATGGAGCACCTTCTTCATGAAATATGTCAAAGTATTTATAGGAAATAAAGGCTATATATATATATATATATATATATATATATATATATATATATATATATATATATATATATATATATATATAACTGAAAGGTTAAAATCCAAACACATGAAATGGTTTGTTGCTGAAATAATCAGAAAAGATGTACTTTTAAAGACATAAAGGTGCTCCAGGTGCTGCGCGTGATCAGCTCAGAGCTCGTCTCCAGGTTCTGATAACATTCAAACATGCGGTTTGTTTTCTGCGCCTCGTCTCACAGTCCTAATGAGATTAACTCCGGCTCCTTATCTGCTTCATCCTGTTATCACCCAGCTCTCTGTTGGACCCGTAGAACGTGTCCCCGGCGCCTAGAGACCCAAACTCCAACCGATCGGCCGCCTCGGACCCTCGGACTGGGCTTGACCGCACATGATAACGAGTGTTCGTTAAAACGGGAGTTGGTGTGGAACCGGTTTGGTACCTAATCTCCAGCCCGACTGAAGGCTAATCCTGACCGAGACCACATGACTGAGCTGAGCTCCCAAAGGCTCAGCGTGTTTGTCGGGGTCACGGAAAGGATAGGGGACGCGTATTGTTCTGGTTCTGGGCCCGTTTCCCCCGTCCCACCCTGTGCACTCGTTAGTTTGCAGAAGCGTTTAGCTGCGTTGGGTTTGGATGTACTGTACTGTACGCGGCCTCTTTCCCTTTGTGTCCCGCCACAGAGCCTCATTGTGCCGCCTCGTCTCCTCTTGTGGCTCCGACCTGATTTAAGAGCTTTGTAGAGACCTGCCGCTTCACTTGATCACTTTTAATGGGTTTATTTTTTCTGGGGTTTTTTTTTGGGCCCCTCCAGGAACGCCAGCAGTGTGTGTGTGTGTGATGGCGAATGCCAGCACTGTACACGCGCTTCTGAAAGGACAGAGAGGTACAATGGGGAGTTCCCCCTCCCCCCGTTTTTCTCCTTTATCTCCCATGAATTAGTTTTCCATTTCGGCGAAATCTTCTGAGGCTCGCACTGAGCCGAGAGAAAAACGCAGGACACGCTGTCCCCAAGCAGGCAGGCGGACTGCAGGCTCCTCCAGCTATCCGCCGCTGCACAAATGTTCCTAACTTGTGGAGCAGGAAAAAAACAATGTGTGTCTTTTTAGTTTTTTTTTTACAGGAGCTTGTTACAGTTGTAGCACCGAGCTGAGAGTTCAAGGACTGAACGGCTGCAGTGTGTGAAAGCCTTGTGTTTCAGGAAGCCTCTGAATGTTATGACCAAAACCCATAAAGATATTTAGATTTCTGACGCTTTAGCTCAGCTTTGGAGCGTCTTTTCTGAGGCCCGCTGACACTTAGAGGCTGAGTTTGGGCTCCAAACACGGGGGCCGCTCATGCTGTTGATGGTAAAGGAAAACGAACCGAGACGAAAACGGCGTCTCCATGATGTTGTCTGTCCTTCCCTCCACAGTCTTGCTGACGTTCGTGAACTGCTACAGCGTGAAGGCGGCCACCAGGGTGCAGGACTTCTTCGCCGCCGCCAAGCTCCTGGCGCTCGCCCTCATCATCATCATCGGCTTCGTCAAGATCGGCCAAGGTAGGTCGCACGAGCCGCTTAACTTCTTTTCCTCCACGTTGTAAGACTTCCATCCAATAACCTACCAAACTTTTTATTTAGTGTTCCTGAAGAACTTAGCATCGCTACCAGGGTTTCTGTCGCATTTCATTGCCACATGTCAACATTACGCTGTGATTAAGCCGTTACGCTGACCAGCCGTTACGCTGACCAGCATAACGACTCTTTGGCTGACATCCGGGCTCCCTTTCTGCACGGTCTCCCCCACTGAGCCGTTCACATGTCGCACTTCTCCCGGCAGCGCTCGCCTGACCCAAATCACGAGTGGTGGATCAACCAGCTTGTTCACGTGCAAAAGAGGACCATCAGCCCAACACCCTATATTAGTACTCTGATGGCCACCAGGAGTCCTGGAGACTTTCTTCACTCATATCTCAGTTTATTTATGCAAAAAAGACGCTTTTCCTTCTCACTTGCTGCAGTAAGGAGAGGTGGGTCGTTCCAGCTGCCTCAGAAAATGACATTAAGAAGTCGGAGCATCGTCATCTTCTAGTTGATAGCGCTCCCGTTCCAGTTTCCCACCTGTCTGAAAGTAGTGAAAAACATGGACGCTCGCAGCGAAGCCCCTTAAACGTAAAAGTGCAGCTAACTGGAGTCACAGAATGCTTTTAAAGTCAGATTTTATTTTAAAATGTAGCAGCTGCTCCTGTGGCCGCTGTTAGCACCGTTCCAACAATAGTGATGCTCTAGTTTGAGCATCAGTGAAAACTCTGAAAAGTAGTGCATATACAGCTGTCTAAATGTTAACTAAAAGCATGAATACTAAACAACTACTAATAGCAGTCAAAGCATGAGATCGTACGCAATGTGGCAGCCATCTTGGATCCTGAAGTTGGGTTTCTGTCTCATAATTGTGACCTCTGGGGGGCGTTTCAGTTGAAATCTCCTCCTTGTGACCTCTGAGTGCGACTAGAATGCAGCATAATTCCTGCCTGTGACAGATTACGGGTTCATCCAATCGTCTGCGAGCTCGTTAATTGTGAGTTAAATGCGTCGTCCTCCCAGTGGGACACGCCAGACCCAAAAAAACATCCTGCAAAAGCAAACCTGCTGCACCCTCCCACCTCTTTTACAAGTAAAACAATCTCACATATCTCAATTAGATTAAGTGAGACTTTTATTTTCCTATGCAAAAACAGAAGTTCTCCTGAAATCTTTGACAGCTTACAGCACTGTCACAATTATTTGCACCTCTTGTAAAAATGGGGCTGAAACCTTAAAATAATAACATCATTTAAACATTTAAAAAAAATCCAGTTCTTAACAGACGTAGATTTATTCAGTGGGGGAAACGTTCCCATGTTAAGAAATAATTTTCCTATAATATAGCAACTGTCTCATCTATGTTAGTCTTTGAATCAATAAGGGTGGCGGAGTACATTTATTTTGTAATTCAGGACTGCTTATTTCCCAGGGGTATAAATATTAAAACAGAGACCAGTTTCTTTTAGCCAATCTACAAAATGGGAAAGACTAGAGAACATGCTATACAAAGTAGCTCGTCACCTAAAATTGCCCATATTTCCAGTAAAACAACGATTAAATTGTGAAAATAAGTGGAACTAACGAAGCTTAAGGAGGTTTTGTTTGGTGGTTTTCTCTTAAAGGCTCTTGTTAGAGTCCATGGCGTCATGAACTCTCAGAATAACAGAGATTACTTTTAAAGTAATTGAGGATTTTACAACTAAAGGTGACATGGGTCACCGCTGAGACAAATCAGCTGTGAAGTGGTTCCCTAGAGAGTCTCAGCTGTGGGGGTGAGCTCAGGAGAAGAGAGCGTCAGAGTGGATCCAGGACTCTGGACCATGTAGAGAGGACTTCCTTCTCCCTGTAAGCAAACACATCCTCCATCCTCTTTGTTCTCCTGTCTTCTTGAAGTTTGTGTCTTTCTCATCCTGGTTTTCCTGAACACCTGCAGCTTGTAGAAATGCAGCGTCCGGACTCTCACCCCTGCCTCGGCACGATGGGAGGACGCTGCAGCGGTTCTGAGGCAAAAAAAAGAGGAACAAAAAAACCCTGTGCACAGTTTACCGTAACCTGTAACACCTGAGGGTGCTTTGCCAGGAGGAAATGAGTCAATAAAACGCCAGGTATGCTAATAAGTTCAGACGACGACCGGCTTTTATCCCCAAGGCCAGCTGGGGCCGCATCAACATACCGCTGATCGTAGACAAAACCTCGGAGGAGGAAATTTAAGACAAAGTTGGTTGTCAAGTCCTGCAGGGAAAGCAAACACAGACGGACACAAACGCCTGTTTTGTCTTTTTGTTCCTGAGCTGCAGCGTTTAGTAATTTAAACAAAGATGCAGTGGAGCGAGAAGATCTGTAACGATTCTGTGAGGAGGCTTCAGTAGCAGAGAACACGTTCTATAAATGGAAATAAACAACAAAAAACAAACATGTTCTCTAAATTTAAAAAAAAAATCCAATCCAAAAATTCAACTTTGAAAAGCTTCATAGTTAAAAAAAGGTTTTCAGAGTAACTTTGCTGTTTTCTCAGATTTTATTTTGCATTTTTTTTTCCTATTTAATTTTTTCAAATGAAATTTTTTCAAAACTTTTTTTTACAGATTTTATTTTTTCAAATTTTATTTTTGCAAGTTTCTCTTTTTCAGATCGCATTTTACGAATTGCGTTCTTTTCAAATTGTGTTTCCAGATTACGTTCTCTGAAGTGAAGACGCATTTCTATTGGTCCGCGGGGACGTTAGCGACGACGTTTTTATTGGTCAATGTGTGCGTCAAGTGAGGAAAATGAGAAATCTGAAAAAAATTAATTTGAAAATAGAAAATCTGTAAAAAAAAAAAATCAAAATAGAATAAAAACATTAAAATCTGGAAGAAGAAAAAAACTAAAATAAAATAAAAGAATTAAAATCTGGAAAAAACTGTGTTTTTTTTGTTTTTATAAAATCTGAGAAAACACCAAAGTTACTCACAAAACCTTGTTTTGATCTAGAAGTTTTGCAAAGTTCCGTTTCTGGATTGCATTTTTTTTGTTTCCTTTTACAAAACATGCAACAATAATGGAACAAAATTCTGCAGCTGAGACCCAGATATTACCTGAGCTGTATCCATGCCGTCAGGTTTTAGTGCTGAAACGTTTCAGTCCAGGATGTTTTATGACCTCTTTTTCTGCCCTTCAAGAATAATTAATTACATTTAATAGTAAAGAGACAACAAAGGCTCCAAACAGAGGCTGCCTTGTTCTGACCTCTGGAGGAAGCCGTCTGATGCGCGGCGCTGCAGATGTTCTGTTTATGAGATTTGACACGACTCTGTCAGATTCCTGCTGCTGGACATCATTTACCTTCTGCACGTTTGCTCAGAAGACGTTTCTGTTTTCTGTCACTCACCACCAGGCAGTCACAGAAGATCCTCTGTGTGTGCAGAACCGAACCAGAACCGTTGCTCCTGCTGGAGCAGAAAGCAAAACGCTCCAGCGATCGGTGCAGCTTGGAGTGTAAAGCTGCTGCTTTTCTGCACAAATCCCCGCGGCTGAGATAGTCGCTGCCGTGCGTTTGTTAGGCGGGGGGGGGGGGTCACAGATCGGATCAGCTCACCGGTGGGCCGACACACTGAGTGGACCCGTTCAGACGTGGAGAACAAAGGGAGGCCAGAAGGAGAAGGGAGGTGGAGATCTGATTGGTCCAAACGGGTCGGAGTTCATCAGAGATCCAGGCTTGAACTGAGCGTCATGCAGCATCGACTCAGAAAGTGGATCTAAGCCAGTTTTTAGACTATATCTATATTTATTTTCTTGCTTTTGGCACTAGCAAGACAGTCTTCATTTTTCATTTTAAATTTCTTTTGTTTCAAATTTCCTTTTACAAAACATGCAACAATAATGGAACAAATGAAAGTTTTCATTTTCAAACACGCCATGAACTTCTCTTTACTAACAGCCGTTCTCAGCTTGATGGCCAAGCTGGTTACCGGTGGTTTGATTGTGTTTAAGATGAAAACGAAACTTTTATTTCCGCGGAGGAGGAAAGTTAGAACACCCTGATAGCTTACTTGTGACGTGTTGTCTTGTCTCCATCTAAGATCGTTTGCTCCACTCCCCACTTCCTGTTGTGAGATGTTTCAGCGAGCTTCTTGCACGTTCAGACCGTTTCAAGTCAACCAGATCAACATCTGGGCTTTGACTAGGCCCAGGACCTTCCATGTGGTCATTCTCAGCCAGACCCTGGTAGTTTTGCTGGTTTTGGGTCCTCGATCACCTTCTGATGGCGAGCTGGTCCGGTCGTGCTGCAGCAAAGCATCCCCAGACCATGCCCCCCCCCCCCCCCTCTGGAAACATGTCCTCTGTTCTGATGGCCAAATAATTCAGCTTCAGACTCGTAGGGGATCAGGGCCATAAATATGTTGTTTCCCGTTGAAGGGAAATAAACAGAGCCGGATAAGGTGTATTGCCATTTTCTAAGGTTGGGCCTTTATCGTATCGTTTTATCTTTATCCTGAAAAGTTTCTTATCGTGATAAGAATTTGGGTTTTATGTTGACATCGATAAATTCCAATTAATGCCTGAAAACCCCCCAAAAATTGCCAGGATTGTTATTTTAGTTATTTTCCCCACTGTTAGTTTCTTCAGAGCATCAATGAATGTCAATGAATTAAAAAAATATATAATTAAATGTCATAACTGTGTTCCGTTTAGTGATAAAAATCACATTTCTTTATGTAACTAGTGTCCTGATGATGCATATTTCCAATTTTGTGTCAATATATGTTACATTATTAAATGTGTTTACCCATAAATACAGTATTTGTATTTATGGGGCTATAATCGACATGAAGTCACAGACACAAAGTTACCTAAAAAGAAGCTGCTAATAGTCTTTTATCGTTATCACAATAGTACCACAATATATCGTGATAAAATTAAAAGTCCACATCGCCCAGCCCTGTTGCCAAAAGGCATTTTTACACTAAAGACGTAGTTAACCACCAACTTTTTAAGATGAATTTAAGCCAAAACACGGCCAAGCTTTGGAATATACCAGATATCTGACTACTATGTGATGGAGTCGCTGCTTGTGCTTCAGTGTAAGACGTTACGGACCAGACCCAAAGGTTCTGCCCTGGATCTGGACTGGCGAGAGAGAAGCAGGAAGTCTCTGCCTCCTCTGATCAAACCTCTTTCTAACGCTCCTGTTTTGGTTTCTCACCTCAGGAATAACTCTGATTTGTCTTCCTAGTCCTTTCCTAGAAGCCCCCTCTGATCCGGTTCTTACCCAGACTCCTCTCTGATCGTCTCTGAGCGTCTAACCACTGTTTTCCTGAGACTCCTCAGATTATGTAGCTTTAGACAAACGCCGGCGGCGATTAAATCAGCAAACACAAGCTCAGCGCTTCCTGGCTGGTGATTGGCTGTCGCAGGGCACTGATCCGGCATGTGAAGCGGAGTCGGTCAGGACCGGGATGCATCAAATCGGAGCTTTTTAGTTTTATTTCCTGCAGTGAGACACGTTTCATGAGGAGTTTGGTTCTCCCTCTCGAGGTTCAGGAATGTGGTTTTCTCGCCTCTCAGAGGGATTTCTTAATGTGTGCTGATTGACTTGTGTGCTGCTCATGAGGTCAGAGTCTGCTGGCGTCTCAGATTAGAGACCAGGTCAATCTGATTAGCTCCTGCTCTCTCAGCGCGGCGGTCAGCCACGCTGTTTGCTACTGAAACGTCGGCAGGTTAGCTCTGCGCTCCAGAGAACGCTGTCCATGCTGTTGGCTCAGCTCGCGGTTAAATAAAGCTTCAGGTGTAGCAGGGTTTTCCTTGAGAAGTGATTCATGAACTCTGTGAGGTGAATGAATCGTGTGTTTACGGCGACTGAGTCAGAACTGGATCCCTCCCTCTGAGCCAACAGAGGAGAACTTCATTCATCTCCGTCTGAATAGTAGAGCTGATCCATTTAACGCTTTATAAACTAAACGCGTCCACACCTAACCGGTTCGCTAAACCCACATAATGCAAATGTGTTAATTTCATTCACACTGAACATCAGGAACCTTTTTAAACTGCTGCCACCTCAGGTCACCTCAGGTCCAGCGAGACACCAAGAGAACCCTGTGTGCAGCTGACAATCCACCTTTTCCTGGGAGATCTCGGTTTGTTACCAAAATGGACGCTTTTGTCCAGGGTTGTCCAATATTTTTGCCATGGGGGCCAAAAATGTTTAACAGATAAAAGAGGTGTTTAAAAAGTGTTAAATAGATTTTATTTCTAATCAACAACACACAATTCTTTGTTTTTAAGCCAACAAACACCTTTTTTATCGGTTTACTGGAGATTAAATGCAAACATAAACTGAACAACTGCCCTGGTTCACCTTTTTGAGTGTAGGGGTGTTTCCCACGCCGGCCTCCAGCTAACCCTCCCTGTGCCAACACCGCCCGCAGCTGTTGGTTTAGCGACCGTCGGCAGGTCTGAGAATGTGCGTGCGCGTTGAGGGGAGCGGGAATGTGGCGCCGAGCCCCTCAGACCAGCAGAAAGAAAGCTGAAGGTCAGAGAAAGAAGGCGGCGTGCAGAATCTCCCCGCAGCCACGCATGGAGCTTAAATCCGTTTTACAAGCTGCATGTTTTGGCTAGTGGACCAAAACACCCTGGTTTCTTCTTGTTCTTCCACGGCTCAGAAAGTCCAGCATGCAGAGCTTTTTTTTCCTGATCTAAATTCAGTTGTTTGTTGCTTTTTTTCCCCCCAGGTGATGTGGATCGACTTCTCCCGGAAAACTCCTTCAAGGGTTCCAGTTATGAGTTCGGTAACATCGGCCTGGCCCTCTACAGCGGCCTGTTCGCCTACGGTGGCTGGTGAGTCCAACATTTCATTTAACCGTCAGATTACAGATTCTCCTTTCCAGCAGACCTACGGACTGCCATGTTATTCATAATAAAAGCTCTTGGAAGAACCTTTGGAACCAAAGGAACTGTGGTACGTTGTCTGAGGAAGCGCTGACTGCCCCTGCTGGTTATTAATGGTAAATGGTCTCCATCTGACCACTGCCAGCAGGCAGAGCGGGTGAAGTGTCTTGCCCAAGGACACAACCACTGAGGTGTTTGAACCGGCACCAAACCCACCGGTTACAGGACAAACTCCCCTTATATAAGACTGTAAGAATATAAGACTAGCCGCCTGAAACTGTCTGAGCTCCTGGTGAAAAGAATCGGAAAGAGCTTCGAATTCTCCGGTTCTTCTAACTGTCGTCTCCTTTGTCTGCAGGAACTACTTGAACTTTGTTACAGAAGAAATGATCGAGCCTTACAAGTAGGTTATGGATTTATTTATTTATTTTAAGAACATGTAAAATACAACAGCCATCCTGCAATCTTTAAATCTACTCTGTAAATGTGGGAAGGTGGGCTGGACAATTAATCGCATTTGCAATATACTGTATTTTTTAGACTATAAGTTGCCCCGGAATAAAAGTCGCTTAAAACCAGCAGGTTTTATCCAACGCATTTCAGCGTAACGGCCCTTTACACTGAAAATTGTCAAAATTACGCCTAAATTAGAACGTGAGTGTAACGGTGCTACATGCTAAGCTAACAGTACGACACGGAGGTTTCAGAGCAACATAAAGCAGACGTTCATCAGCGATGTTGTAAACCGCACGGACAACAGACCTGTATGCTAGCACTAGCTGCTATTAGCGTCACGGACAGCCCAGTAACAGGTTCTGTCTCGGTCTGGGTCCTTCAAGCTGCACCACGCAGCGCTCTGCTGCATGAATGCAGACTGAAACAGTGAAATAACATACAAATGTTCAGTCTTTGTTGTCTATAAGTTAATGTTTCAATTAATTTTTAAGTGGTAAAGGAGCAGGATACTTTTTACAAGCATAGAGCGCCCTCTTGTGGCTATAAACGGTAACGTTTACTCCTTGGTTCATGCTGGTCAATATGAATTACCATTTTAAATTGATATATTAGTCGCAGGATCGGCCAAACTACGAAAAAAAGTTTGATTTATAGTCCGAAAAATACAGTAATTGCAATTAAAAAAACAACACAATTTCCAAATAACAGAGGTCTGCATTTAATGGATCAGACACGTCCTGTAGGTGTAACATGTTTAAAAGTGGGTTTGCCTCCACATGGAAGGCATTTATATAATCGATACTTTTTACCAGAAAGTTTCAGGAATCTGACCACAGCATTGAGTAATACTTTAATACAAAGACTGTTTAATAGGTAGACGTGTTTGTTGGCCCCTGATTGGTTGCGAGGCTTTGATCGAGCCGTTGTAACCCAGACCGTTTGGCGTTTGTGTGTCTCTCAGAAACCTTCCTCGAGCCATCATCATCTCTCTGCCCATCGTCACGGCTGTGTATGTTCTCACCAACCTGGCCTATTTCACCACGCTGTCCCCCGACGACATGCTCAGCTCAGAGGCTGTTGCTGTGGTGAGTTGACATGAGGCCGGCAACCTTTCATTGGCTTTGTCGTGTATTTCTACTTCTGGGAGTTACATAATAACCAACCCTCCCAACAAAGCCGATATTATTATATTACTGATAGTATTTTTTAAGCCAGCGGGACGTTAGAAAGGGACAGAAAAATGGAACGTCTCTGTATTCAGGACAAACGTCCCGCATTCATTAGGTGCTGGCAGATTTTACGTGTTTTCAGCTCCAAGTGCTCCACCAGCTGGTGCCTGGTAAACGCCTGTCCTGGATGTATGGGTTGCTTCCACAGTCGGGCTGCAACCATTAGTCGACATTTGTGTCGACGCGTCGTTTAAAAATATATAAACATTGCTGCGGTCTCAATATTTCACTTTCAGTGGTAGTTAAGAATCACATGCAGTTCACCAAGGCTGCAGCAGAGGGCGGTATAGAGGCAGCTCCCCGGTGAGCAAAGAGCACCTTTATAATAACCTGACTGCAGCTCCATGATAGCTGAAGAAGAAGGCACTAAAGTGAATAAAGTTTCGTACATTACTTTCTTTGATACAAAATGAACTTTTAGATTGATTTTAGGCGAGAATGCGGCTGTAAAGCCGAAATATCTGCTTGGTTTATCAAGATATTGCTTAGTGGTGAAATGGTCGGTATGTCGGTTCTCACTGAGCGGGCGATCAAGCTCCTCCGCCCCAGAGGACGCCGCCATGGGCAGACTGTTTTAAATGAATCAGATGATATGTAACGGTTATTATTGGGTTTATTTCAGTGTTTATTTATCACTAAGATTAATGGTTGAGATTAAAGTGAAGATACATGACAGGATAGTTTTATTTAACTTTAATGTCTGACTAGAGCGCCGGAGTTTATTTGGAAATAAATAATTTGCTCGTTTTTAACATTGATGATGGAAATATTGCCTAAATAAAGGGAACATTGCCTGCAAACATGTTAATATAATCCCCTTTTTTACACTAGTGTAAAATCTTTTAAAACATTAAGCAACGTTAAAAGCTTTAAGGTCGAAAGATTGTTTTAAAAAACATTTTTACAGAAAAAAAAATCTACTTTGATAGAAATATTAAAATAAAGCGAGTCGGTTAAATTTAAAATATTTTATGGAGGATCATTTTATAAAGCTAATAAATAAAGTGACAACAAGAGGCAATAAAGAGGCGTTCAAAGGTCTTTAGGTTTTATATTTTTATAAGCAACTGAAGATGAAGATCATACAAAACAATAATCATGATTAATCGACATATAAAATAACCAATAGATTAGTCAACTATAAAAATAATGGTTAGTTGCAGCTCTGGTCCACAGAGAAGTTTTAAACTTGATAAATGAAACATTTAAAACCGACACTGCCCTGGGTGGTCTGTGCCTCTGCGTAACGCGCTTTAGCAATCAGGACTAACTCTGTCCACTGCACAACGTCTGATATCGTGTCATAGCGTGGCCCCGAGCTCCGCCTGAGGGTCAAAGGTCAGGTAAACCTGATGAGATAAAAACCAGGTCAGGCTTTTAGAGGACTCTGAGCTGGAACAGGGTACCAGCCAATATCTGCTAATCCGTGGATTTCAGGCGTCTCTTCTCCAACCTCCTCACTACATTCTGACAGAACCGGTGTAACCGGGTCAGGTTCGTTGCTCACAGACACCTTCTCAGCTCCGCCCGTACATCTCCTCAGGACTGAGATCATGGCTTTGTGTCAGACCCTCCAAAACATTGACTCTGCTGCCTTTAAGGCACTTTTTAACAAATTTGGTGGAAGACTCCTTTTGGGCTTTCTTCTAATGTCGCATTCGTTAACCACTTCCTTGTGATGCCGTCTATTCTGTGAAGCGCACCAGTCCCTCCTGCAGCTAAACATTCCCTCAGCATGATGCTGCCACCACCATACTTCACAGTTGGGTGGAGTTACGTCTTATTTTACGTTTTTTTGGCGACGCGGTTCTGTCCAGAGAGGCGGAGCCGCTCCGTCAGCGTTCATTTTAGACATTTTGAGGATAATTGTGTTCAGACGAGCTGTAGCCCAGGTTCATTCAGAGGAATTTGACAATTAGCTAATTAACCGAAGCCCCTCAGGCTTTGACTAATTAGCTAATTAACATGCTTGGTAAGACTCTGCGTGTGCGTCCTGCAGGACTTTGGAAACCACTACCTGGGCCCCATGAGCTGGATTATCCCCGTGTTTGTGGGTCTGTCGTGCTTCGGATCGGTTAACGGCTCTCTGTTCACCTCGTCCAGGTAACCCCCGCCTCCCCCGGCTCACCTTCTGAGTAAGACGGTCGCCGGTTTGGCTCACGTCTCTTCTCCCCCTGTCAGGTTGTTCTTTGTGGGCTCCCGGGAGGGTCACCTGCCCAGCCTGCTGTCCATGATCCACCCCAAGCTTCTGACGCCGCTGCCCTCGCTCATATTCACAGTGAGTACTCTTAGTTTAGCCGCGTTGCGTCTTCCTGACGGACCTGACGAATGAATAAAGCCACGCATGCACAACCTGCCCAGACGTGCAGCTCCCCCTGAACGCGCTGCCTAACCCCTGCGACCCGCTCTTCTCTCTCCAGTGCCTGATGACGCTGCTCTACGCCTTCTCCAACGACATCTTCTCCGTCATCAACTTCTTCAGCTTCTTCAACTGGCTCTGCATCGCCATGGCCATCATCGGCATGATGTGGCTCCGCTACAAGAAGCCCGAGCTGGAGCGGCCGATCAAAGTGAGTTAACGCCGGGCGGTACCGGGGCGTGGCCGCAGGATAGGGCCGCCGCCGCCTCCGTCTGGGTCTGAGGGAGCGGTTGTTCTGAGCTGGATTCTGTCCCCGCGGCGCTAGATTGACTCGGCTGCGGTGAGAAACCCGTCTTTCGCTCCGACTCCGGCATGTGTTAACATTTGGCAGCACAAAACGTTTCTTCTCTGTCCCGTCCGACAAACAAAGAGCCATTCAGAGCCCCTCAGCCGAGTCGGGGTCCGGCGCCGATCAAAGAGCTGGAAGCTCATCAGCCGGGGTGGACGTCTGCGGGGTGCATGCTGGGAGCCTCCCTGCCGTTAGACGGACGCCGTGGAGCTTCTGTGAAACATTTGAGTAGAGAAGCGTCTCTGCAGGACTCTTTCAGACACTGAGGACCATTGTAGCTTCCCGGCTGGCTGCTCTCGCTGCTCTCGCTGCTCGCTGCTCGTCGTTGTGTGTCGTTGTGTGTCGTTGTGTGTCGGAGACGTAAAAAGAGGCAGATGGACGGACCGAGCGCATCCTCTCTCTCTCTCTGCGTCGCATTCCTGCTGTTCAGCGGATCTCCAGTTGTACCGGTGGGGATCAGTCCTACCGGTGAGGAGAGGCAGAGCTGATTAACGTTCAGCTGACATGGACCTTTGTTCCTGTCCAGGAGGACTCGGTGTCCTGTTCTCAAACCATTTCAGTCGGTCTGCTGCTCCAACGGCAAGAACCTCCTGAACCCGACTCCCCCTGGAGCCTTTTAGTCACGTTTCACTCGGAGCACCCTGGAGTCGTTCCGTTCTTATTTACTGTGCCTCGAAAAACTATTCAGCCCCCCCCCACAACCTGGAATTAAAACAGATGATTTAAGAGTTTTCTACAGTTTTAAAGATGTATAAAGTTTTTTTATGGTGTCTCTGGATCCGTCTCTAGCTCCCCTCATCTAACCTCTGGGGGTTTCAGCCCGTTCCTCCAGGCTAAACTGCTCCAGCTCCTCCATGTTGGATGCTTTTCACTGCTTAACAGAGATCTTCACGTCTAACCACACATTCTCAGCTGGATTGGCGTCTGGACTTTGACTAGGCCGTTCCAAGTGTCGCTTTAGCAGTCGGCTTCAGGTCATTGTGCTGCTGGAAGGTGAACCTCCATCCCAGTCTCAGGTCACAGGCCGACTGACACCGGTTCTGCTCCAGAACATCCGTCTTTCCTCCGACTCGGACCAGTTCCCCAGTCCCTGCTGCTGCCAAACATCCCCACAGCATGATGCTGCCACCACCATGTTCCACTGTGGGGATGGGGTTCTGGGGGTGATGCGATGTGTCGGGTTTGGGTCAAACCGTGTTTCCCTGAGTTGCTGAAAAGTTCAGGTTTAGGCTCACCTGACCAGCGCCCTTTTCTCCGTACTGCCCATGTGCCTTTTGGCAAACCCAGACCATGCCTTCTTATTTTTAACACTAATGTCTTTTTTTCTGGCCTCTCCTCCATGAAGCTCAGCTCTGTGGAGCGTACGGCTGATTGTGGTCCTCTGGACAGATCCTCCAGGCTCTGCTGTGGAGCTCTGCAGCTCCTTCAGGGTGACCTCTGACCTCTGTGCAACCACTTTGTCCCTGACTTGTTTGGAGCTCCTTGGTCTTCATGGTGTGACGCCTCTTGCTTAGTGGTGCTGCAGCCTGTGATGCCTTTCAGAAAAGGATTCATGTTTCATATTTAAAGGAGCATGGTGTATGTTCCAGAGTTTTTGCAGACGTCTGCCCCCGCTGGCGACCCGTTGCAATGACACCCGTGTTGTGCATGAGCGTATAAGAGGAAAAGCATCTGCTGCTGCGACTGCACAGGTCTTTTTGTTTAATGTCTTCTGAGGTTCTCTTGCTATTTCATCGACTACGGCGGAGACTCAACACAGTAGCCCTGTGAACGAGAACTCGCCGCCCGTCACGCCCAGAGAACTCGGCCCTGAACTGACTAATTCAGCCTAGAGAGGCAGCTGCGGTAAATAGAGAAAAACAAATTTTACACGTTGTGCAATTCGAAGGGCATGTATGGGAAAGAAAATAATATTTGCTGTATTTTTGGGACTGTAAGTCCCGCTTTTTTTTCATAGTTTGGCCGATCCTGCGACTTATATATCAAATTTAAATGGTAATTCATACTGACCAGCATGAACAAAGGAGTAAACATTACCGTCTATAGCCACAAGAGGGCGCTCTGGGCGGCTCGTGAAAACTATCCTGCTCCAGTACCACTTAAAATAGGGTGACCAGATGTCCCCAATTTTGATTACCTGTCCCCGGCAAAATATGTCCCCAGAAATGTCCCCGGCGTCATTGTATCATGATAAAGTTTAGCCCAACAAGAGTTATTTACACGGTCCTGCCAATGTCCCGACGTAGTTAAAGAGCTGAGCCGAACGCCCAGACAGAGACTTTCAACAAAATCTGGTCTCCTTAACTTAAAAATTAAATGAAATATTAACTTATAGACAACTAAGACTGAACACATGTTTGTATGTTGTTTCGCTATTTCAGTGTCATTCTCACAGCGGAGCGCTGCGTGGTGCAGCTCTAAGGAACCAGACCACGACAGAACCTCTTATTGGGCTGTCCGTGACGCTAATAGCAGCTAGCGCTAGCTTACAGCTCTGTTGTCCGCGCGGGTTACAACTTCACTCATGCATGTGAGCTTTATGTTGCTCTGAAACATCCGTGTGGTACTGTTAGCTTAGCATGTAGCACCGTTACGCTCACGGTCTAACTTAGGCGTAATTTGGAACACTTTAAGCGTTTCAGGCCATTGCGCTGAAATGCGTTGGATAAAACCTGCTGGTTGGAGCTGCTAATTTTCTCCATTCATCCTCCCTGGTATGTTCCAGGTTATTCAGCCCGTTGTGGATGCAGCTGTGTAATTTAATAAAATGGCTCACTAGATTAAATGGATTGTGTGAAATAAATGTCTAAATGCGACTTATATTCTGGAGCGACTTGTAAACTTGTAAAATTACGGTAACTTCAAAACCTGCACTATGCTAACCTGATTCTCACCAGATGGATTTCGTTCCGCAGAGCTCCACACATCCGTCGCTCCATTGGAGATGTATTTCAGAAGGAGGGGCCTCATCAGAAATCCTTGCATATGATTGGATAAACCACTTGTCCGTCATCTTTACTGACGCGCTACAAGCTCTTGCTAAATCCGGTCGGTAGATGGGGTGAAAACATCGTGCCGTTCTCTGGTGTTCTTTTAAAGAATTAATATTCGGTAGATTGGACAACTCTGATGAAATAGCAGCATCAATGTCACCGCTAGCTTCCTCGCTGCGAGCCGCCATCGTTGTCTTAATCCAAACAGTCGCTTCTCTGATTCGTCACATCTCTGAATATCCCGCCCGGCGATCCTGATTGGCTCGTCCATTTCGCGGGGTATTGAAATCCCTCCCTGTGGCAGCGAGTCCAGATGGATGTGTGGAGGGAAACCACATCCATCTGGGGAGAGTCAGGTTAGCCCTCTGCACCTTTAAACCCAGATTTCTGCAGTAATTCAACCTTTTCATTCCTGTTGTTGTCTCAGATCTCTGCAAATCCTGCTCTGTAGAAAGTGTTGACCTGGAAAATGAAAACTGCAGCAACTCTTATCTTCAGCGTTTAAGCTACCGGTCCCAGAGCTCTGAATTATCTAAATTCAAGGAACGAACCCGTACCAACAGACAGCTTTGCAGAGAGACGTTTTTAAATCGGACCTTAATGAGCTTTATCACCAGCAGACTGACTCAGGGAAACCGTTTGTTGCCAAAGTCTGTAAAAACCGAACCTAAAAAGCTACTTTAGATCCCAGAACCGATCCTGTCAGAGTTTCTGCTGAACCGGGTCCGTCTGTGCCCCCGCAGGTCAACATCCTGCTGCCGGTGAGCTTCGTGCTCGCCTGCCTCTTCCTCATCATCGTGTCCTTCTGGAAGACGCCGATTGAGTGCGCCATCGGCTTCGGCATCATCGCCACCGGGCTGCCCGTCTACTTCGTCGGCGTCTGGTGGCAGAACAAACCCAAGTGGCTGATGGATGTTATCTGTGAGTGAAAAACTAACATGTAACCTAAATTATTTTTTTTTATCTTCCCACCAACAATAAAATCAACTTTAGTTATAAATTCCACTATAACTGTGAAAAGAAAATCATTATGCAAAGTAATTTAATGGTTTTCTTTAGTTTCTTTGACAGAATAATTTCGGTTTACTTACATTTTTAATTCAGTTTTATTTATAGAGTGCCAATTCACAAATGTGAATATAATGTGGCAGATCATGGTAACTTTCATTCATTCATGTTTATTTATGCATTTATTATGTCTGTTTAGGTCAAATAACACATTTGAAATGCATTTATTTTCTATTTTTTATTAATGTACAATGTAGCTCCGCACCGTCAGCGTGTCAGTGTGTGAAACGCTTTGGGTACCTCAGGACTTAATAAGTATATTGGATTGTGACATTTACCCCAAAATTATAATTATTGTTTTTCACTTTTAAAGCCAAAAACAGGAAAGGAAGTAAAATCTCATTTTCAACTTAATGATTGTATTTATCTGTGACTAAATCTGCCTTCTGTGTTTTAGTCTAAATGCATCACATCAGCCACAGCATCATGTTAACGTTAGATGAATATTGTTGCAGCTTTTCACTGATCTAATGAGGACTCTGGGGTTCAGCGGCTGCTGTTTGGGATGAAGCTGATCCCCTTCTGGGCATTTTCTGGTCACATATGAGCAGAAGGATGAGCTGTAACACAAAGCGTCTGTTTCCTTGTGCTCGTTTGCAGCCACGACCACCGCCTGGTGTCAGAAGGTGATGGAGGTCGTGCCTCAGTCCTAAAAGCCCATCGGCCTTTCTTACGCCCAGAGGAAGCACCGACGGTGACCTTCGGGCATCCGAACAGATGAAGTTCGGCCTCCGCTGACGTCTTCGACTCACACACACACCCACACACACACACCCACACACACACACACACCCACACACACACACACACACACACACACACACACACACACACACACACCCACACACACACACACACCCACACACACACACACACACACACACACACACACACACACACACACACACACACACACACACACACACACACACACACACACACAGGCATCCTGCAGACGGCTGATCAGGACATCGTCTTCAACGTTCTCTGCTCTGAATGTGACCGATGTGACTTGGACGTTGTCTTAAGGGTTTTTAGTTGCTACACCTTTTAGCTCCGTACGCGTTGATTTTTCCCCCCTGTTGTTGTTGTTATTTAAATGTTTACAGCTTTTAGTGTTCAGAAGCCGGAGCGAATCAGGACTCGGATGTCCGTCTCTCTTCATGTTTGGTGTCGACTGTGTGCCGGTCGTTGCCTCGCCGCGTCTCGCTGCGGTGGATCCGAGGCCTGGTGGAGGCCGTGTCATCCACGCGGGTCAGCTCAGTGAGCAGCGCGGCTCGTTTCTTCCGTCTGAAGCGATCAGACGTTTTCCGTTCAAAGCCCACAGTTCTCTGAGCAAACCTGCGTTCTCACTAAGTTTCTGTCACCAGCCGCTCAGCACGGCGGCCATTTTTTATGTTCACTACGCCGATCGGTGCGTTTAACTCCCTGAGCCCGGCGTTGAGACTGTAACTACAGCCTGCAGGTGCCGGGCAGAATCCAGGTGTGTGTAGGGAGGGGGGGGGGGGGATCCGTGCACAGGTGTGTGACTGAAGGCTGTGAAATTACATAAATTCTTTTGTAATTTTTTCATGAAATGACCAAGTTTTCCTACAAGATTATTTTTTTTATGTGTTTTTTGTTGTGTTTTAAGTAAAATGAAGGCCTTTGCAGACCACATGTGTATTTGGAGTCGGATATAAAAGAAATTCTCACATATAAACATCAGCATGTTTCCTCCCAGGCAGCCAGAGCTTCCTGAAACCTCATAAATTGATCTTGAGCAGCAGTTCTCTGAGGGTTTTTCAGCATTTTTCTTCAGACTTTTGCTCCCTTTTCTCTCATTATTCTGCTAACCTACTTAGACATTTTGGTGTTTTTTTTTGTTGAAAATTTCCCATTTCTTTAGTTGAATCTTTGAAAAATGCCAAAGACGGCACGGTTTGACGCAAACGGCCAAAAAGGAGCAGAAGTCCAAAGAGAAACATTGGAAGACCTTCAGGAAACCTGCAGAACTGCTGATCCACAAATTCAGTTTGCTTAAACGATAAATTCTACAAACTGATTTTGCGCGCTTCAGACTCTGAAGATTTACTTCTGTCATTGACACTTTTGGAGTAACTTCATTAATTTGCGTTCTTTCTCATAAATTACATTCCTTTTATCAGTTTATCAGAGGTTTGTGTGATCTGATTCATGCTTGATTTATTATTTGGCAATAAATTTCACACTGTTGCTAAACCCATTTATTTCCCGTTAAATGGTGTCACATCAGGAGGGAAAATGCGTTACTGAGGCCAGATTTGCTTTGTTAAGCTGCATTTATCTGATGCAACAAACCAAAGCAGTCAGTAGCAGAACAAACTGCTTTGCTTTAGCAGAGAAACCCACATTCTCCACTCTTTCTAACAACTGGGGCACCATTTACGCAGAAACCACCAGGCTTACCGCTTAAAAGCAAAGAAACTATGGACCAAGCAGACATCTCCTAACTTTTTAGGCTCAGTGTATATTTGAACATTCAGAGCCAGGCTGATTCACTTTGTTTCCCAGCACGGTGCACTTTATAACAAAAGGATATTAAGCAAAGAATGAAGTGGTTGGTTATATAAATTGATTGTAAATTGATATAAACCTGGAAGAAATTATTCTTTCTCCTTTTTTTACTTTTTCAAACAGATTGAATGAACTCAGTATTAATTTATTTGCCCAAACTGCTGTGATTTTTTTATTAAAAGCATTTAAAAAGCGTGTTTCAAATACAGCGCCGGTGTGCAAAGGCCTTTGAAGTATTAGCAGGTGGGCGAAGCGTCAAAGAGGATTTTTACTTTTTCTAATGGAATCGTCGAAGTGCTGCAGGAGCCCAGATTCAGACCCTGCTGTTTAGTTTTCTGTTTTTCACCGCCTTGTTTTTGGTCTTTATTTTAGACAGTGGCAGTTCTTTTCATAGCTGTAATATTATTATCCTTATGATTATTAACTACAAGCGCCTCCAGACCAAATGTGCACAAAGTGTCACCGTAGATGAATCGGGAGGCGTTAACGAGTAAATCTTAGTGGTAGAAAATCTTCTAACACTCCAGCTGTCGGAAAGCAGAAGAAGAAAAAAGATGGCAGACTAACCTGACTGTAGAAAAGTTTATTTATTTATTTTTTAGATTTCTTTTATTGTTCTTAGTCCCGCTAATTTGTTTACAGGGCCTTTTATGAGAAGTGCTTTAAAATAAATCCTGTTTTTTTCCACTCTTGTGTTCATTTGTTTGCTTTTCAAATCTTCTGATTCCTTTTAAGTTGAATTAAAGTTAAAATCTGGCAGCTTTCTGATTAGATGGCAGCAGCTGATTTATACTGTGGTCCTAAGCAGGAAGAAAAATGATCGAATTGTCTGTTTTCAAGGTCCAAATCAGTATAGAAGGAAAGATTAAGTAATATTAAGGCAAACTATTTGTATTTCTTCTCATTTTCCAAGTTAAAAATGTGACTTTTGAATATTATTTGGATGCAAATGTGCTTTTGATGCTTAATATAAAACAATAGACATGGTTTTTATTGTTGTATCTGTTTTAAATGACTTAAAACATGCTTAAGTGTTACAGTTTAAATTAAAATAGTGCTAAATACTCTGTGGTTAAATCTTCTTCTGTTTGAAGGAACACATTGTTTTTTAGAATAAATGATAAGGCTTTTCATGCTAATGTAATATTCAGTCAGTTAGAGTCAGCAGCGGATTCTCACACTGACGACTGATGAGAGGAAAGAAGAAAATAGTTGCAAATCTCAAAAAAAATCGTCATTGCTATATTCACCTATATCATCGTCCCTGCAAGATTTTCTAATGTGCAACCCCACCTAATAAAAGATGCTATCACCATGTGTAATAAAGAAAACACACCCTCATCTCTCAAGCTGTCAGACACACGTTGCAAAATTGGAACTAAAAGTAAGTAAAATTTTCTTAAAATTTTTATATTTTTCTTTGATTTGAGCAGCTAAATAAGACTATTTGCCAGTGGAATGAGTCTTTTTACCCCTAAAATAGGATAATTAGATATCCTGCACTTGAAATAAGACGATGGAGATGAAATGTTCATATATTAAGTGCAAAACTCTCATTCCATTGGCAAATAGTCTTATTTAGATGCTCAAATCAAGGAAAAATAGACTAATTTCATGAACATTTTACTTACTTTTAGTTCCCTTTTTGGACCCTCCTGAGGTTCTGTGACTGCAGAACAAGCCCAAATCATCAGCCCTCCAGCACCGGGCTCGATGGCCGGCTGAGGAATGCCTGGTTCGGTACAGAGATGGAGCTCATGTGTGTGAGCTTCCCGTTCTGACCGTGGGGGGCGTCTGCTGGGAAGACTGACTGAGGAATAATCTGAGGAATGATGGATTTGAAATTATTCTGGATAAATCATCTCCTTCCTTAGGATTCATCTTCCTTCATTATGTCCTGAAACCCTTAATGCGGGGGGTTCTTCCTCTTCACCGTGGCTGTAAGCTGAACACACCTCATTTGTTGGGAAATAAAGAAGTGTCGCTCCCTTCTGTCAGTACGTTGTGTACAGTTTACATCTGCAGCATATCTGGAAATTTGTGTTGGAAAAACTGGAGGTTTGGAACAGGAACGGTTGTATAAGCAGAGGTGGGTCGAGCTGCCAGAAAATGGACTCAAGAGTAAAAAAGTATTCAGTAAGAAGTCTACTCAAGGACTGAGTAACTAATCATAACTGGTGATTTAATATTTAAAAATGATGTACTTAACAGACCAAAATATGAGGTCATGATTTAGGTTTATTTGTTTTGGACTTTTCTGGACTAATTAGTTTTCACTCCCCTCAGCCATCAGCCATCTGTCCCCATCCAATCAGCTCAGACCCTGCTCTGTCTACAACTATTCATCCTTTTCAATAAACTTTTTTTAAAACGTCACTCTGTTGTCTGGCTGAATATCTGGTTCTCCTGCAAATTCTGGTATTTTAAAGACGAAAATGAAAACTATACAAAGAATAACGTAAATACAAAACAACAAATTCAGGAGGAAGAAACTTTTGTAAATAATTGTCTTCCAACATTAAGGTTGAAAGTAATACAGCAGTTAACTTATGTACAGTATGTTAGAACAGTGCAAAGTACTTTCAAAGGAATTATCTACTGTTTACTGTACATTCATCTGACCTCCAAATGGCTCAATGAGCTCAGCAGATAGAAAATAAAAAGCTTGTGTATAAATAAGAAGTCTCACTTTAACAAACTCTAGATTTTTGTCTCTCTGGTGCATTTTTGGTTAAAACAAGTCAGTTCTTTATTTGTGAAGTAACTCGCAGCAGGTAGAGTAGCCAGAAATTTTACTCAAGAGTAGCGATACTTTAGTTATAATGACTCAAGTGAAAAGTAAAGTGCAATAAAGCTAATCCTAAAAGGATTGAGTCTGAATGGACCATGTTCCACGCCTCTATTGCTGAGGCAGCTAGTCGGAGCTGTGGCCGCAAGGTTGTCGGTGCATGTCGCGGCGGCAACCCTCGAACACGCTGGTGGACACCAGCGGTGAGGGAAGCCGTCAAGCTGAAGAAGGAGTCCTATCGGGCTTTTTTGGCCTGTGGGACTCCGGAAGCAGCTGATGTGTACCGGCAGTCGAAGCGGCAGGCGGCTCGGCTGGTCGCCGAGGCAAAAACTCGGGCATGGGAAGAGTTCGGAGAGGCCATGGAGAAAGACTTCCGTACGGCTTCGAAGCGATTCTGGTCCACTATACGGCGTCTCAGGAGGGGGAAGCAGTGCAGTACCAACACTGTTTACAGTGGGGGTGGTGTGCTGCTGACCTCGACTCGGGACGTCGTGCTTGGGTGGGCGGAATACTTCGAAGACCTCCTTAATCCCACCAACACGTCTTCCATTGCGGAAGCAGAGCCTGAGGACTCTGGGTCGGGTTCTCCCATCTCTGGTGCTGAGGTTGCCGAGGTTGTTAAAAAGCTCCTCGGTGGCAAGGCCCCGGGGGTGGATGAGATTCGCCCGGAGTACCTTAAGGCTCTGGATGTTGTGGGGCTGTGTTGGTTAACGCGGCTCTGCAGCATTGCGTGGACATCGGGGGCAGTTCCCCTGGACTGGCAGACTGGGGTGGTGGTCCCCCTATTTAAAAAGGGGGACCGGAGGGTGTGTTCCAACTACAGGGGAATCACACTCTTAAGCCTCCCTGGTAAGGTCTATTCGGGGGTTCTGGAAAGGAGGGTCCGTCGGATAGTCGAATCTCGGATTCAGGAAGAGCAGTGTGGTTTTCATCCTGGCCGTGGAGCACTGGACCAGCTCTACACCCTCAGCAGGATTCTGGAGGGGGCATGGGAGTTTGCCCAACCAGTCTACATGTGCTTTGTGGATCTGGAGAAGGCATTCGACCGTGTCCCCCGAGGGATCCTGTGGGGGGTACTCCGGGAGTATGGAGTACCGGACCCTTTAATAAGGGCTGTCAGGTCTCTGTACGACCGGTGTCAGAGTCTGGTCCGCATTGCCGGCAGTAAGTCGGACTCGTTTCCGGTGAGAGTTGGACTCCGCCAAGGCTGCCCTTTGTCACCGATTCTGTTCATAACTTTTATGGACAGAATTTCTAGGCGCAGCCAAGGTGTTGAGGGGATCCGTTTTGGTGGCCTTAGGATTGCGTCTCTGCTATTCGCGGATGACGTGGTCCTATTGGCTTCATCAGGGCGTGATCTACAGCTCTCACTGGAGCGGTTCGCAGCCGAGTGCGAAAATCAGTGCCTCCAAATCCGAGACCATGGTCTTGAACCGGAAAAGGGTAGAGTGCCTTCTCCGGGTTGGGGAGGATGTGCTGCCCCTAGTGGAGGAGTTCAAGTATCTTGGGGTCTTGTTCACGAATGAGGGGAGGATGGAGCGGGAGATCGACAGGCGGATTGGTGCAGCGTCTGCTGTGAAGCGGGCGCTGTACCGATCCGTTGTGGTGAAGAGAGAGCTGAGCCAAAAGGCGAAGCTCTCGATTTACCGGTCGATCTACGTTCCTACCCTCATCTATGGTCACGAGCTTTGGGTCGTGACCGAAAGAACGAGATCCCGGATACAAGCGGCTGAAATGAGTTTTCTCCGTAGTGTGTCTGGGCTCTCCCTTAGAGATAGGGTGAGGAGCTCAGTCATCCGGGGAGGACTCAGAGTAGAGCCGCTGCTCCTCCACGTCCAGAGGAGCCAGTTGAGGTGGCTCGGGCATCTGGTCAGGATGCCTCCTGGACGCCTCCCTGGTGAGGTGTTCCGGGCACGTCCCACCGGGAGGAGGCCCAGGGGAAGACCCAGGACACGCTGGAGGGACTATGTCTCCCGGCTGGCCTGGGAACGCCTTGGGATTCCTCCTGAGGAGCTGGCCCAAGTGGCCGGGGAGAGGGACGTCTGGGCCTCCCTACTGAAGCTGCTACCCCCGCGACCCGACCCCGGATAAGCGGAAGAAGACGGACGGACGGACGGACTAAAAGGATTAAAATACTTAAGTAAATGTAACCAGTTACCACCTCTGGACATAAGTACATGCATTTAAAAGGAAAACAAACTGAAATCCATCCATTCTTAATCACCAAATATGTTCAAACGTAAATCGGGGTTGTACTGCAGCACAGTTTGCACATCAGTTCAACAGGAAGGCCGATTTAACATCCCTAAATTATTTAATTGTAATTCATTACAGTGTAAGGAAATGCAGCACAAGCAGATGAGCTGGTGATGCTTATTACAGAGAAACGGACTGAAGCGGTGCGTTTTCTATCCCTCTGTGGTTTGATCTTCAATAGTTGACCCAGTTTAGCCTGTTACTGTTGGCGCAGCATGAATAAGATTATTGTCATTTACTAGAGTGAATGTCAATGTTTTTGTTTTCGGATCAGCACCTGCGTCAGAGCTCTGGGTTCGGTTCCTGTCATGCAGAACCACTGATGTGCTGCCAGGAGCACTGTGACAGAAAGATGAACTTTGGGCAATATAAACACCAGATCCAGACGTCTGACCAGCATCTGCTGGCAGAGACGAATAAAAACAGCTCAGATACGTGGAGGACCATGCAGAAAGACGTGTGAACAACCAGGTGTTTGCTGTAGAAATGGATGAACGTCGCGTAATAAGGAGAATAAGGAGCGTGCACTTTTACCGACTGCCTGTCTCACTGGATTTCTGCTGCTTTTTACCTGAGGTTGATTTAAATCTCAATCCAATAAGATCTGAAACGTTATCATACTCCTTGAAATGTCCACATTTGGTCCAGGTGCAACTGCAAACACAAAGTAGGTGTAAAGAAAAGGCTTTCTACATTTTCTATAAAGAAAAATCTGAAGAGTGTGACTTGCAACACGGAGATGGTGCGATCAGGATTATGTGCTCTACGATAGAAAGCATACAGGCTCCTTTCCTACCTCCTTCCTTCCTGCACTATTCAGACAGCACTTATCATGGCGACTGCTGATGCACTCCAGCTTTGGCTGAAGAGTCCTTACCAATTAGAGCTTGGCTGCGTCCCAAAAGGTCTAATTGGTAAGGACTGTATGCTCCTATCATAGCTCCTTTAGCATGGGGAGCTCGCAATCTGCCTTACCAGTGCTGAGGAATCCCACAATCCTTTGTGTAACATGACGTATAAGCACAGGCGTCCTCACGGAAATTAAGGGAAATTTCCGGAGAGAAGAGAGTGTGCACTTTGCAGTTCATTTTCTGGAAGGCTGTAGGCCCTGATTTGACTAGAATCGTCCATGTGCGTTTCCGTCGCTTAATGACGTCAGAGTTAAAGGCTGTATGAAATCAGCACAGCAGTCTGAAGCTCCTTTCCTCCCCATGATAGAGTTCTGACTGTTGACCTCATGAAAGGTCAAGGAACGGGAGCTGGAGGCTATTATTAAAAGGTTTCAGATACAGCCTGAGCACTCAGAATGGAGGGGATTGACTTTGTAAAGTGCTTTGAGATGACGTGTGGTCAGCTGGTGCTAAATAAATAAAATTTAATTGAGTTTTGTTTAGTACAAAATTCTGAGGTTTGATTTAAAACAACCTATTCTAAGTTGAAAAACTTTACATTCTCAAATACCATTAAAATTGTTCATATCAACTTTTAAAACTGTCATAATTAGGAAATAAACGCTGATGCTGCTCATCATTAGTAGCAGACAACAGTCGTCAGTCCCATGTTGAGCAGACTGAATGATGGCGGACTATAAAGGAGCATCGATTTGGTGCCAGTTGACCCTAAAGTGAGCAAAGAGGTTTGATTCTTTTTTTTACTGTGACATTTTCCTTTTTATTGATGTGTTTTAACATTTATGTCTTTTCTTACATGCAGGAAATCTGCTTTACTTCCACACTGTGATTCAAAATTGTGGAAGAGATGCAGAGATGCTGGAAAACCTGCTGTCTGCAGAATCTTTGCATTTACGTGAAATCTGTGCCACTGCTGCTGGCAAACTGCATAGTTGCTTGGTTCCTGTTTTGTCTCCATCACAATGTTTCTCTCTTCTTTGGCTTCTTCAGAGCAGACAGAAGGACTTGAGGTCGTCTGCTTTGTTTCTCTAGTGTTTTTCTCTTCCTTGCTCTGCCTTCTTGTGCTTTTGTTACAATCCTGCACAGAGAACAGTGCTGACGACCCAGCCCAACAGCATCCGCAGCAGATTTTCGAGTGTTTGGAAGTTCCTGCTTCCCACTTGTTCCCTTTTTCCCAGCTGTAGACACAAAACGTGTGGCCTAAAGTCTCCACTTTTGCAGAGAACTGGGAGCTGAACGGGTTCTGTTCACCACGCTCTGAGAGCAGTTTGCATCCACTGATCATGAGCATGAATATACTAATAATTTACGGGTTTTCATTTAGTTGAACCGTCCTCTGTCCCTTTTGGGATGATTAAGCAGCTTCCAGCTCCCATGAAATTTTGGGTTCATGACTGATACATACAAGTTTTACAAGATGAATTAAATTAAATTTTGTTTATATAGCACCAATTTACAACACATGTCATCTCAAGGCTCTTTCCAAAGTCAGACTCCATCAGATCCTCCAGGTTGGTCAGAAAGTTTCCTCTCTAAGGAAACCCAGCAGGTTGCATCAAGTCTCTCCAAGCAGCATTCACTCCTCCTGAAAGAGCGTAGAGCCACAGTGGACAGTCGTCTGCATTGTTGATGGCTTTGCAGCAATCCCTCATACTGAGCATGCATGAAGCGACAGTGGAGAGGAAAACTCCCCTTTAACAGGGAGGAGAACCTCCAGCAGAACCAGAACCAGGCTCAGTGTGAACGCTCATCTGCCTCGACCCACTGGGGCTTAGAGAAGACAGAGCAGAGACACAGAAAGCTCAGAAGCTCACATTGATCCAGGAGTACTTTCTATGTTAGATGGTAATAGTGGATGAGATGATGTCACAGCTAACAGAACGCCAGACCAGGTGTACCTTTTATGAAGAGAAAAATGACAGAGAACAAAATGTTAAAAGCTGAAATAACAAACAATGCAACGCAAATTGGAGAACAGTAGGAGAACTCAGTAGAGTGAGAGAAATAGACCCTGATGTCCTCCAGCAGCCTAAGCCTATAGCAGCATAACTATAGAGGTAGCTCAGGGTAACATGAGCCACTCTGACTATAAGCTTTGTCACAAAGGAAAGTTTTAAGATTAGTCTTAAAAGTAGACAGGGTGTCTGCCTCACGGACCAAAACTGGGAGTTGGTTCCACAGGAGAGGAGCCTGATAGCTAAAGGATCTGCCTCCCATTCTACTTTTAGAGACTCTAGGAACCACCAGCAGACCTGCAGTCTGAGAGCGAAGTGCTCTGTTAGGAACATATGGAGTAATCAGAGCTCTGATATATGATGGAGCTTGATTATTAAGGGCTTTATGCGACACAGCTGTAAAACTCTTCTCCAGAAGTTCTGGAGCTTGTCTGCATGGACAAGCTTGAAGATGTCCCCTCCAGACCGAGGGCGAGCGACGTCTCCGTCAACGTTTGTGTTGCTGGTTTCACTGTGGACGATGTCTCAGTGTGTCTGGTGTCCCAGAGAGTGAAAGACTGCATCTCCATATTTAGACTATAGCGTATATGAACCGTTCAGACAGAAATTCCTTGATGCAATGAAAGATAACATGAAAGCGTGCTGCCTGCAAGTTGTTGTGGCGTCGGAAGGCAGAAAATGCTCGCAATAATCTTAATCCTGTCAAACATCCAAAGCATTCGCAGCAGCAGGGAGGTGGAAGCCGGCTGAACCAGGGTCAGTTCATCCGTCTCGTGCTATGGCTTAAGATTCTGATATTTGAGCTAAACAACAGAAAGGAAACGTAGCCTCAGAGCTTCAAGACGTTTCACCTGAACATTTCAGAGCTGCAACGACAGCGAGGTTTTCCAGAGAAACAATAATCCTGTGGAATAAACTGCAACTGTCATTATTTTAACAAGAGGTGGAAACACAAGCTTGATGTTTGTAGCTGCACATTTCTTTTAAAGGTATACTATGCAACCGGGGTTGATTTTCCAGCGAGGCTCCCCCCAGAGGGCGAAAGTAAAAGTGCACTGTCGTAAATATGCTCAGCTGTTCTCCTGGTTTGTCCGTCAAGCCAGGCGCGGTTGTTTTGAGCTTGACAGTGTTTCCCGCAGGAACTTGGTTATGCGAGGCGGGGGGTTGTTGGACGACACGTTGTCCGCGGCTGGGGGGGGGGGGGGGTTGTTGGACGACACGTTGCCCGCGGACCGAATCGCGGAGAGGGGGGGGGGAGAGACGACGACACGTTGTCCGCGGACCGACTCGCGGAGCGGGGGGTATCCATGTGTTTTTTCCCTGCCATTCACGCACGCGCGAAAGCAACAACAAACCGCGTGTTAACATCACTTTTTTTTTTTTTTTTTGGGAATGTTGGCGAGGCGGTAGCGTGAGTTTGGCGAGGCGAAGATAGCGCTGCGGGAAACCCTGGCAGACAGGCGAATGCAACGAATACAAAAGTCGAAAAAACGGCAGTACAAACAATGACTAACACAGTGAAAGTATGAACATGCACACAGAGAGAGAGAAACCATTCCAATGCAGTGTTTCCCCTAGGAATTTGGGACGACCGGCGGAGCGGGGGGGGGGAGACAAACTTTGCACCGCTGACCGGCTGAGCGGAGCGGGGGGGAGACAAACTTTGCACCGCTGAGCGGCTGAGCAGAGCGGAGCGGGGGGGAGACAAACTTTTCACCGCTGACCGGCGGAGCGGAGCGGCGCGCATATCGAGTTAGTTTTATTTTTTTATTATTATTTTTTTGGAATGTTGGGAGGCGGTAGCGTGAGGGAAACCCTACAATGTTACTTACAATCGCATCAGCAGAAACGCGAGGTCCGCGTCAGCCTTGCAGCCTTCTATGTTCACCCGTGTACGACTCCTCTCTCTGTCCAGAGCCCTTTTCCTCTTTCTTGCCTGCTCCGACATGGGCTTTCGCTGTTTTCTCGCTGGTTCCGCCATGATAACTGCACAGATATCGCCACTGCGCTACCAACGAGCATGCCTTTCACTGCGGGCGTGTAGCAGTTCTCGCCGTAAAGCAAGACCGACTCTCGCGATCTTGCACGAGATTCTGAGCCTGTGGGTGCGGGCCGAGGGCTCCTGCAATTGCAAGTGCGGTATTTCCCCCACAGACCACCAGGGCGGCCGAGAAAACCTTAGTTCAACCTGAAATGACTCATTTAATCATCCAAAACGGTATGGAACATATTAATTAACTGAAAAATGTTGCATAGTATGCCTTTAATCTGAGGACGAAATGTTTAAATAACTCTACAGTATTTCTTTCTGTTGTGAATGTTTCTCCTTACTTGGTTTCTGGCACACCTGGATTTTCCCACTGTGGGACGGTGAAGGATTGTTCTGTTTGATGTTTACGGATTTACTCGATTCCCTCCTGAATTAGATTTAGACAGTTTATAAATGTTGGACATGAATGGCTGCCCCTACTGTGAATAACTCTTATCTAATTATCTTGATATAATGAAAAAGAAAATCATCACATTTTCTCAAAATACTAAGGTGTGTGGTCGGGGCCACATGTGGTGATTTGAATTTATAAAGCAATTACGGGTCCAAAAAAAATCTGCGCTTTTCACGTTGCGGCTACTATAATCCTTCATTGTTGCCATGCTTTGGAGTAATTAATCATTGTTTGTGCTTCTACAGAGTTCCAGCAAATAAACTTGCTGACAAGCCACAATGATGCATTTAGGAACCACTCATAAACACCAAACCCACACATGAGCTCTCATTTGATTAATCAAACCACACATTTGCACCTGATCCACCACAGGAGGAGTTTAGGTTGAGGGAATCAGAACCAAGGATCGAAGGAACAATATTGTAAACCTGAAGCAAAAAATAAATTCATAAAGTTGGATGTTTTCAGTTATTTTGTTGTGCTTCTGGGTGAAGCTTTAATTGATTTTGTGTCCCAGTTAGAAAAAAAACGGCTTTTATTCCATGCGCTTTGTTACGACTAGCAGTGGAACACCCCAAAGCATGATGCTGCCACCACCGTGCTTGACGTGTGTTGCAGTTGCCTCCTCCAAACATACGGTTCATTGTTGTGGTGAAATAGCCCGGCCTCCATCTTGTCTGAGCATCAAACTGTTCGCCCGCAGGCCTTTCCCATGCGGACAGCTGCAACATTTCTGTTTTATTTTGGGAAGACTTTGGTCTTTGCTGTTCCTGGACCAGTTGGTTGATCCCACTGGAAAAAAGAAGATATTTTTTTCCAGAAAATATTTTTGCAAAAGAAGTCGAATCTGTTGCTAACTAAAAATGCATTTTTCTGACTGTTCACATGAACGTGACACTGGGATTCAGGGCCCCTTTTTGTCCGGACCTTATTCTGGTCTCATTGTTCCCACACTCTGTCTCCCAGCCGTCGATGAAGGCTCTGAGAGGGAAATCCAGATGAAAAAGTAACCGCAGCACAACAAACTCACGTCTCTGCTGTGAAAAGGGGAACGTGACCATAGGTGAGCTCTGGTTCTTGCTTCCCTCCATAAACACACACACGGTGCCGGCAGACGCTGGGTGGAGGGATGGGATCAAACGACCTGCTTCTCTATTGTTTTTCAGGTTTACGGAGCCTTGAGGAAAAAGAAGCACAGAACAAACAGCTCTCCGCTTTGTTTGATGTGTTATTTCCTTTTTCACAAAACTACGAGAAGCTTCGTCTACAAAGCTCCAGAAAGCACAGATGTCATATTTAGAGATAGATTTGCACAAAAGTTGTTTGGTTAACAATGAAGCACTTATCAAAAAATGTTTTTTTGTGGCCCCAACAATACATCATGAACTCAGAGCATTAATTTTATGAATTGTTTTTGTTTTGTTAGATAAATATTAAACCTATTTATTTTTTAAGTTACATTTTAAAACAGCCTAAAATGACAAAACAGCCTTGCAGCCCATTGGTCAGACAGGAATATAATCAGCTGGTTCCAGGGTCTGGCTGCACCCCTGAAATGCAACCGTAAAACTCAGCCGTTGTGCTCTATGTCTGTATTTACAGAGATGAAAAGTGATAAGATTTTTAGCAAAACGACCAAACGTAAAATAATTTTTCACCTCAACCAATGAAAGCTTAGTTACATCTTGCTTCTGAAATCTGTAACCGACTCCTACTGTTGAAAGCACTCAATAAAGATCCTTCTAAACTAATTTACATATCTGAAATTTAATTTATTTTAGTAATTCACTTCAGTTTATTTATATGGCACTAATCAACAAGGCACTTCAAAGTAATTTCTATCAAGACAGTTTGGTTAAAAGTTTCCTCTCTAAGGAAACCCAGCAGGTTGCATCAAGTCTCTCCAAGCAGCATTCACTCCTCCTGAAAGAGCGTAGAGCCACAGTGGACAGTCGTCTGCATTGTTGATGGCTTTGCAGCAATCCCTCATACTGATCATGCATGAAGCGACAGTGGAGAGGAAAACTCCCCTTTAACAGGGAGGAAAACCTCCAGCAGAACCAGAACCAGGCTCAGTGTGAACGGCCACCTACCATGACTGATCGGGTCTACTCGAGTGGGGAAGCCAGCACACTGTTACCGACACCCTCCTCCGGGAAAGTAAGCCACAAAAGATCCTCGATGCTGAAGTTGGAGGAAAAACTGTGGTACAAAAAGTAGTATCAGCATCTGCTGTAACTGCAGTCGTGAAAACTTTGTAAGGCACAATTCCTACAAGAGTTTGGAGGAAAGCTGCAAAGCCTTCATTTCAGAAAAAACTTGTAAGTTATTTGGAAATCTAGGTGCCAGAGTCCGTCATAGGAGACACTTCTGCTTTCCCCTGATATATATATGTCAAAGGTTTTTTTTAGAGATGGAAAGATTATGTCTTGTTGTGTCTGCGTGTTATCTGTAATTATGTGCATTCTGAGCCGGTATCTGTCTCATCAAAAATGTCATTATGGCAATACAATACATAATAATTTCCTCTCCACTGTCGCTTCATAATTTCCTTAATTTGAATGACATAAATGGATTGTAATGAATGCGGTCTTTAGTTTCTAATGTGGGTGGTGAATGATGGCCACCAGTATAAAAGTTCCTCATGTAGAACGTCACAGAAGGTCGCCTGTGAGACGTGTGCAGAGAAAGAAATTCAGGGTGTAATTATTGTGCAAAGACATTAGCTACAGATTTCACCTGTACCTCCCCTCTGAGAGGAAGTTTAAGTGTCTGGGTAAGAGGAACTTCTGACCACAGACCACACCATCTAAAAGGCAAAAAAACATTTAAACAGGAAACAGATGCAAAACTACCCCTACAGGACTAAAATTAACAAATACACTAAGAGGAAGAAGGAAAAACAATAAGCGCAGACTGTGCAAAACAGGCTTTTTAACCCAACGAGAAATGAGACAAAACAACAGATCCAAAGACACAAAACCCATTTGTGATTATTTTTGTCTTATTCAGGCTTGTTCTTTGATCCCAAGGAGGGGCGGGGGGCCGCAGACCCCTGTTGTCTGATTGTCTGTTCGCTCATCTGTGCAAAGTCTGTTCAAGTCAAATAAACACAAAGAGAACAAAAAGAAGAATGAAATTCACCTCGAACACCAAGGCAAGACAAACAATCAGAACA
The DNA here is from genome assembly GCA_037039145.1 of Fundulus diaphanus. Lineage (NCBI taxonomy): Eukaryota > Metazoa > Chordata > Actinopteri > Cyprinodontiformes > Fundulidae > Fundulus > Fundulus diaphanus. Next base: position 4,347,246 of record CM073134.1, on the reverse strand, counting down.
AAATAATGAAGACAAATCTTCCACATGAACTCAGTGACGAAGCTGCAACTGGGAGCATCTGACCTTTGACTTTTTACCTCCCTACCAGGAAGGAGTCAAGATTAAAATCTAAAGACATCTAAACAGGCTGCAGAGCTTCGGCAGAACAAAACACAGACTTATAACTATTTAATATGCAAGAATTAAACAACGGGAAGTATTTATATGTCATTCTAAACACAAAAATCTGATTTGTTTTAGTAAAAAGGTTGAATGCGCATTAACCCCTTGTTAGTAACTTTTTTTGACATCCATCCATCCGTCTGTCCGTCTTCCTATATCCACATTTTTTGCAGGTTCTATATTTTAAGCTGGACCACCAGAGACTAACTTGGGTAAAAAAAGACACCTTTGAAAATCTTTGTCAGAAAAAATAAGAAACAATCCCACGGAGGAAGTGTGGGAACTCGGTTCCTGTTTTAGCTGGCAGAGATGTGTCAGAGGGCTTGGCCCTGCCGTTCCCCTCGTACTGGCCTTCTCCAGCCATGACTGGCGCCTCGTGTCGTTTGCTGCGTCTCATCTTGCTGCCACGCTGTTGCTGCTGCCCTTTCTTGTTAATGTTGTTGCTGTTTTCCTGCTGGTCTCCCAACATCCTCCCCACAGGGATGGAGAGACGGCTGTTTTTGGTCCTTGTTTTACCTCTTAGATCCGTTTCTCTGCCACCTGTCTGTACTGACTCCCCATTGGTTACTCAGCTCCCCAGGTGTTCCTCGTTCGTGGGTAATCAACAGGGGGAAATTAAGATATAAAATCTGTGAATTACTGAAAAGGGGGGAGGCAGTCCATCACAGATTGAATTTAAACATGATTTTATAATCCTTTTTATTGTTATTTTGAGTTGCGTCTTTGCACGTACATTCTTTGTATTTAGAGGGAATTTGTTTTTAAACCTTAAGGGTTTCTAATTCCTGCACATTTTGTTTCTTATTATATTTTTGATTATTTTACTGTGCAAATTAGCTAAGCTTATGGATCATGTGTAAACGATGACCGTTGGCTTAAACCAAGGGTTTCAGAACGAGTTAAAATTAGAAAGAGTTACAATCCCAAACAGAGAGAACATTGATCCCAGAATCTGTTGTGTAAACTGCGTATTTGTGTTCCTGCTCTGTTAGAAGCGTGCGTCATTTAGAAAAGCCTTCATCATCACAGGGGGAGTGATTTCCTGTCTTGTCGGGGTATCAGCGCCGATGCTCATCTCATCACCTCAGATTCCCTTCCTGCAGCATCAGTCACGACCAGATGCTCAGACTAACAGGCCTGATGCTGAGAGCGGCACTGACGCAACAGTGCTGAGTCACGCCAGTGTGTGTGTGTGTGTGTGGACGCAGGTGTGATCAGGCCATCTGCTGCCCTGAGCTATTATCTGTCTGAATTAACTATTTATTGTGAAGCAAACAACAAATAGGACAATATAGAAGAAAATTTCAGCGAGCATGACTGTTCACCTAAAGTCAGCACTTAGCAGCAACTCCAGCTGATGGTGTCTTTGGATCTGTCTCTATGAGCTAACCAAACCTGGGCTCTGAACTTTCTGCCTGTTCCTCAATGCTAAACTGCTTCAGCTCCTTCATCTTCCTGTTAGCTGTGACATCATCAGGGGAGGCAGATCATCCACTATTACCATCTAACATAGAAAGTACTCCTGGATCAATGTGAGCTTCCGAGCTTTCTGTGTCTCTGCTCTGTCTTCTCTAAGCCCCAGTGGGTCGAGGCAGATGAGCGTTCACACTGAGCCTGGTTCTGGTTCTGCTGGAGGTTTTCATCCCCGTTAAAGTGGAGTTTTCCTCTCCACTGTCGCTTCATGCATTCTCAGTATGAGGGATTGCTGCAAAGCCATCAACAATGCAGACGACTGTCCACTGTGGCTCTACGCTCTTTCAGGAGGAGTGAATGCTGCTTGGAGAGACTTGATGCAACCTGCTGGGTTTCCTTAGAGAGGAAACTTTCTGACAGACCTGGAGTATTTGAGCCTTAAGATGACATGTTGTGAATTGAAGCTATATAAATCAAATTGAATTGAATCTTGGATGATTTTCAATAATCATGAACAATAAGTTGAACAATAAGCTTTATCTATCTATCTATCTATCTATCTATCTATCTATCTATCTATCTATCTATCTATCTATCTATCTATCTATCTATATATATATATATATATATATATATATATATATATATATATAAAGCTTATTATATATAGATATATAAGCTATATATATACATATATAGATATATATATATATATACTTGCTCCACCGCTACCCTTATGGAGATAAGGTGGTATAAACAACGGATGGATGGATGAAATGTTATACAAGCACATATATATATATATATATATATATATATATATATATATATATATATATATATATATATATATATATATGTGTGTGCTAATATCTCCATTAGGGTAGCAGGGGAGCTGGTGCCTACCTCCAGCAGAACCTGGACAGATCACCGGTCCATCACAGGGCAACACAGAGACACATGACAAACCACCATGCACACACACGCGCACCTGAGGGCAATTTATTTTATCTGATAATCCTGCATTTCACTTATTTGGATGGATGACATCGTCGTAAGAGGCACAAGAATCGAGCTAAACAGCTCCCATTAATAAACAATCAATCATGAAGACTTTTTTTTATTGAAAACATATGAATAAAAAAGAAAAACAGCAAGAAAAAGATACGAGACGTCCTCAAAGGAACTCTCATCAGTTGCTTGGCCCTCATGTGATGTCACCAGAGGCATAAGTGCATGGAAGCTTAATTTTGGGAGGGTAGATATTATCTCGACTAGATAGTCATTTTCACTAAAAATAGCAAAGACAAATCAAAAAGCTGACTATTAAACATTTTGCTTTAGGTGACTTTATCTAAAGTGAGTTTGATGGAGTTTAAAGACAAATCTGGGTAGCAGCTTTGAGCCTTTAGCAGTGTTCAGGGGAGAGTGGGGTGAGTTGTGCCAAGTTTTACCTAAAGTGACTTTAAACCATTACAGTAATGCTTCCAACTAAAATATGTACGTATATTTCAGGATGTGGTGCATCTCTGGGAACAATCACTCTGGATCTGAACTACAGAAATTAAGAAACAGCTTTCAGTAGAAAACAGTTGTCTTGTGGCACAACGTGCCCCCAGTGTGGGGTTGTGCCTTTGGAGAAAATAATGATATTTTTATCCCAGAAACTGTGATTCTATATAAGCGCTAGATAGATTCAGTCCAAAATTACTAATCTAAGGTTTATTTAAAGTTATACTACAACATCAACATCAAATTTTCTACTAACCTGTTGTACCACTAGAGCTTTTCAAAGGTCAGCTTTCTTAAAGGGGACGTATAATGCTTTTAAAATTCTTCCTTTTCCCATTTAAATTATTCTGTTGTGGTCTATATGTAGTGTAAATGCAATGCTTTGGTCTGAATTTCTCATTATTGTTACTCTACACCCCCCCCCCCCCCCCCCCCCCTTTTTCGCCCTGTTCTAAAGTTTGTCTGAGAGCAACTCATTTTGGTGCCATCTCTTTAAATCTAATGGAGCCATTTCACCCCCCCCCCCCCCCCAATCTGGTCACAGAGCGTTCCACTTCCACCCCGTTCTGCCTTTTGTGTAGGATGCTGGGAGATGATGTGGTATACAGCCCAGAAAGCGCAGAGGAACCAACCTTGCACTTGATGATTGCAATGGTCATAATGGTCTATTTGTATTTTTGTCTCAAAGTAGCAATATCCCATAGTTTTAGTCAGAAAGCGTAAGAATACAGTGTACAGTTACAATAAAATAATATATTTAAAATATTTACGAGTGGGGGTGAGATGTACCACTGACACAAATTCCCCCCAACTCCACTATTCTGTAAAAAATGCTCTATCCAGCAGCTTTGAGCTAACATATAGCTAGCCTAATGTTAGCGACATTATGCTAACATGGTGTAGCTTAACAAAGCACTAAAACATATGTGAAATGTTTTTTAACGGGTCTATAACTGTTCAGACACACACAGGAAAAAAGCCTTGATCACTGAAAATGAAAATGGCTGACTTTTGAAAAATGTGCGATTTCTTTTATGTGTACCTACAAACAAGAGGTGGCACAACTTATCCACTGGCACAAATCGACCCCCCCCCCCCCCCCCCCCCCCATGAGCCTATGGTTGTTAAATGATGTGCAGCATCAGCAGAAGTTACACGATCAAAGTTTAATGAAAAAAATCAGAAAGTGATGGTGATGGTTCATGTTTATTCCTCGCTGTCTTGGTTCTCTAGACTACTACCCTGACGTAGTGAGGCTCGAAGGTTGTCTGCTAACCTTTCTTTCTAGCAAGCTGCTTGTTTTTTACTCTACAAGGCAAAGACACTGACAGAGAGAGAAAAAAAAGAATGGCTGAAGTAAAAAAAACTTTCCTCCCTGTCTGACCTTTACTCGGCCAGTTGTGAAAGACCCTGCAGGAAAACAGCAGAGCTGAGCAGTCATGTGCTGCGTGTGTTTGCAGTCAGCTGAGGGGGGCTGGTGTGCTTGTGGATGCTGGAAAGGAAAAATGAATATAGCAACATGCTGACAGAAGGCTGGAAAGAGCTGACTGCCACATCCGAAAGGGCCGACGTGTCAAAACTACTGATTTCGTTTTTAATCTCCATGAAGAGATACGAAACAAAATGAAATAATCAGAGGCGATGAGGGAGAAAGATAGGACTTTAATGCATGCAAAGCAGGCCCATCTATTAAACCGTGGCTGATCTCTTTATATGATGCGTCACTGGGAGACATTATCTCTGTGAGTGTGAGGCAATAAATGAGTCTGAACCCTGGAAAGCCATGTCTGACAGCTGGGGAACACGCTGCTGCCCTCTTCTGCTCGTTGAGGAAACTCCCACTCATCAGGTGATCTTATCTCTTAGCAGCAGTCTCAATGACCCAGGTTTAATTAAGAGAATTATTCAAATTGCTTCACTAAATTACTCAATAACCTATTTTAATCTTGGATTTATGTTTTTCTTTTTGGTTGTGAAACCGCAGAATGCCTGATTTTAAACCACAGTAATCAGAAAGGTTTGCTTTTGTTGTGTCAGATGCCGTATCAGGGTGCCAAGATGATTTCTGTCTGATTGGGTATCTGTCGGTTTGTCCCTGTGACATTCCACACTCACAGAACATAAATGACCTCATGTGTTGACCGCTTTGTTTTTGGACCGGTCCGTGCCCGTCTTCACCTCCAGGGACGTCTCTGTCCGTGTCCTGGATTTTCTCAGAAAAGCCTGCCAAGGCTTCCAGGAATGACTTTAAGGCAACAGGAGAAATTTTTAAAGATCTCGGCAAAAACCAGACCTTTTCCTGATAAAAATATTTATCATGAAAAGCAAGAAAGACTTTTGAAAAAACAAAACTGGGATGTTTAATGCAGTTTTTCTCGAGAATTCAGGACAAGTGGGCATTAAGTAACAGTGCCGTGTTTAAAAATTAAGCTTCAACAATAGAATAGTTTCTGATTTCATGTCTTTTGAGAAAGGAAGGAAAAGAAATCCAGCAGAGACCTGACAGAACCTGACAGGTGCCTCATCTATTGGTTGATCATGTTAAACCTTTCAGCCAATGGTTGTTTGGAAAACACCTTCTAACCTTTGGGTTGGAGCTGAGTCTCTGCCTCAAGCAGAGGAGTTCGAGTCTCTTGGTGCGAGGAAGCCATTTACATCAAACCAGAGAAACCACCTCTAAGCAGAGGAGGAGGCCTCAGGTTCCATCTTAATACCCACGCAGTTTCGGTCTAATTCACACCTTCATGTGACCAAGATGTCTCGGCGAACCAGGCTAACAAGGGCCCTAACAAGTCTCAACGAGCCCCATTCCTATGGGGGCCTAATCTGCATTGACATTAGATTGCATCACTGCACGCTCACCTAGCCGTAAAGCCTGAAACTTCTCCTGCTGTTGCTTGGAACTGAAAATGTCCATCAGATGAAGAGTGAAACGTCTTCAGCCATCAAACTAAAGTGCAGTTGGTTTATTTTATTTTATTATTATTTTTTTTACTTTTTTTGGATTTGCCATGTCCGGAATGACTAATAATCTTCGCCCTGAGGATAGCCTGGTTCTTGTCCAGAAATAAGGCGGGGAGCTCCGTCATCCTGGAAGAAGCTTTGAATAGAGCGGCTGGTTCGGGCACGTAATCAGGATTCCTCCTGGATGACTTTCCCTCAGGGTTTTACAGCCATTTATTCCTACTTTCTTACATCACATTACATTGAAATATTATGATGATAATGACCATGTAAGATTTCGATTGGTTAATTTGCGATTTCTTAGTTAAATTGAACATTTCATAAAGTGAACATTTTGATCACTGCTGCACTTTATATTGCAATGTTGCCATTGCAACATCAGTGTGTGAAATACTACAATCAATGCAATTTAGAATGTCATATTTTAAGTGCCAGACAATCACACTCTGCATAGTGATTTTATATTTGTTGCACTGGATAGACTAACTCGCCTTAATGTCTGCATCTGATGTATATCTTTAGTGGCTGATGTATTAAAACATATGGATGGGACCAGATTTTTAAAGGTAAAGAAAAAAAGTGTGAGGAAAATGTTGGTTAATCAACAGTATCACCAGTAAATATTTTCCTGGTGTTGTGTGGATCCAGGCACAAAATGGTATACCCAAAGCAAACTGTCAAATTATGTGCAAAAAGGTTTAAAGACCACAAAGTCAATGTCTTGGGAGTGGCCATCACCAGGCTCAGAGCTGGAAAGTTGTGTGAATAAGACAGATAATAATAATAATAATAATAATAATAATAATAATAATAATAATAATAATAATAATAATAATAATAAGAAGAAGAAGAAGAAGAAGAAGAAGAAGAAGAAGAAGAAGAAGAAGAAGAAGAAGAAGAAGAAGAATGTTTGACCCAAATTGGACAGTTTGGAAACTAAACTAAAAAATAGGAAATAAAATGTTGGAAACTCTGTCCCTGATTTTTCTGACATTTAGAGACATGCAACTGAGGTGATCAGCCTGTGGCAATGCTGAGGTGGTAGTGAGGCTCAGATTATTTGACAGCAGCCTCCCGCTGGTCTGGATAGTTGGCTTTAGTGTCTCCTCTGTTTCTAGACACTTGTCTGCATTTTTAAATTTAATTACATTTATTTTTTATAGCTATTACGTACTATTATGCTTAGCAGATTACAACTGCTAAGCGTGTCCCCCATTATTGTGTTGGCCATGACATCAATGCATCAATGTAAAATAAATAAATAAATAATACAATAAAATTAAAAAAATAATTGTCTGTTGTATGTATGTAATATTAATTCTAATGTTCTAAAATGTTCATCACCAAAGTTATCACAGCAATGAATTAAATATTACTCAGAATACTTAAAACATACAATTATGCGAGTAATAAATCTATAAAATTAAGTTGAAGTTAAGCTGAAATAAATTAACGTTTTGATTATATCGTGGTTTATTTCTGAAGAACTCTTGCTGAGGCATTTGGACCGGCCACTCTGACCTGTAATGTGCAACCCGCTGAGATAGAGGGCGCTGTAGATTTCTACCGGAAGCTCAAGTTTGTTGCCGGAAGTAAATCCCGCACCGCGAGGGGAAACGCACCGTTTGGGCATGTGGAGTCTGTTTGGGCTTTCAGTTCGCACAGAAGATTTGTAAACCCGTCTAAAAGTTCTGCGATTTGGGGAAAAGATGGGGAAGAAAGGCAAGAAAGAGAAGAAGGTGAAAGGAGCGGACAAGACGGCCGCTAAAATGGAGAAAAAGGTTTCAAAGAGGTCCAAAAGAGAAGAGGTATCACTTGTTTCAGCCGAACTGATGCCGTTCTCATGCGACTCCACGACAAAAAATGATTTAAAAATATGTTTTTCTTCCCTTATTGTGCGTCCAGGAGGATTTGGAGGCTCTGATCGCCGAGTTTCAGAACCTGGACGCTAAGAAGACCCAGGTCACAGAGACCACCTGTCCTCCTCCATCAGCGAGGTGAAGCACCTTCACTCTAAATTCACTGAGCTTTACCTGGACCTCACAGCAGGAAGAAAATATCTGCAGGATAACACAAGACTTCGAAATAATTACACAACAGGAAAAATAAAGATTTCAATAACTTGATTGGCATTGCATTGTTCAGGTCTACAGTTAATAATATTTGTAATGCACTTTACATTAAAAAAACTACAACCTGCTACAAGTGAGGCAGGCAGATAAAAACTATATATATATATATATATATATATATATATATATATATATATATATATATATATATATATATAAATAACTAGTGCAACAACATTATTGTGTAAAATTCACAAGTTCTGCTAAAAAGAAATGTTTTTAGTCCTTTTTTTAAAAGTCTCATTTGTTTAAGCGGCTTCATTATTTAACAGTAATTTAGTCAATTAATGTAGAGCAGGTTTATCAGCACTAACGTTTTATAACGGCAAAACACTTTAATTAAAACAGTTAAAAGGAGAATGGAAAACAGATAATAAACAGCCTGTAACAGTAACACCAGGGAGAACGGGGAGCAGGCTTGTGCAAATTGAAACAGAACAAATTTGCAGTTTAGACAGCATGTGTAAGACAAGTGCAGGTCAGTTCGTCATTTGGGTTTATTGTAGGGATGGGAGATATGGAAATACAATTTTTAGCACAATATTTGGTGTCAGTTGTTGTGATAACAATAAAAGGGTGGATGAAAAGTATTTACTACATCTTTACGATCTTTTTGCATGCATGCTTGACTTTGTAAAGTGCCCTGAGATGACGTGTTGTTAACTGGCGCTGTATAAATCGAATTTAACTTTTTTTTACCACTGTACAAATACAGATTATGAAAAAACATGCATACATCTAGAATAAGATTTGTCAGAACACCAGTTACATGAATCCACATGCACAATAACCTACCTAACAAAATCTGTTCATAACAACTGAAACACAGGAATAAAAGAAAACAGGCTAAAAACAATGTAGATGAAAAAAGTAGATAAAAACCAGAAGTGCCACCACAGTTTGAAGAATAAAAAGCCTGCATGAATAATAAAGGATCCTGAGCTTTGATATAAAATAGGTCAAGTTAAATAAGGAAGTGTAATTTTCATCACTTTAACTGAACACTGTATCTGCATCAATCACATCAGTGAATTTATTGTTATTTAATTAAACTAATGAAGGTGAAAGTAGTAAAAGTATAAATCCCGACAATACTGACAGGGTTTTCAGACATCTTTAATTAGAATTTACTACTTCTTCTTTTTCTTCCGCTTATCCGGGGTCGGGTCGCGGGGGCAGCAGCTTCAGAAAGGAGGCCCAGACGTCCCTCTCTCCAGCCACTTGGGCCAGCTCCTCCGGGGGAATCCCAAGGCGTTCCCAGCAGAGAGACATAGTCCCACCAGCGTGTCCTGGGTCTTCCCCTGGGCCTCCTCCCGGTGGGACGTGCCCAGAACACCTCACCAGGGAGGCGTCCAGGAGGCATCCTGACCAGATGCCCGAGCCACCTCAACTGGCTCCTCTGGACGTGGAGGAGCAGCGGCTCTACTCTGAGTCCTCCCCGGATGACTGAGCTCCTCACCCTATCTCTAAGGGAGAGCCCAGACACACTACGGAGAAAACTCATTTCGGCCGCTTGTATCCGGGATCTCGTTCTTTCGGTCACGACCCAAAGCTCATGACCATAGATGAGGGTAGGAACGTAGATCGACCGGTAAATCGAGAGCTTGGCCTTTTGGCTCAGGTCTCTCTTCACCACAACGGATCGGTACAGCGCCCGCTTCACAGCAGACGCTGCACCAATCCGCCTGTCGATCTCCCGCTCCATCTTCCCCTCATCTCTGAACAAGACCCCAAGATACTTGAGCTCCTCTATGGGTAGAGTGCCTTCTACGGCTCCCTGACCCGTAGAAGGCACTCTACCCATTTCCTTTTAGAATTTATTGTTTTGGTAAATTCTTATTGTGATAAAAATTTGTTTTCCTACGGATAAAAATTCTAAGTGTCCATCCCCAGATAATTGCTGCTACTTTTACCACCAATCAAACCAAAGGAGACGTGTAACGATCAAACGGACCACGAAACAGCAAAGCCCTTCCAGAAAAACTCGAAATACTTTGATTAGACATTTCTAGATTTTTCTAGAGATCAGAGTTTTTCCGGCCAGTACCAAAATCTGCTTCCCTTCAAGGTCTTGCCTTTTTCTACCTTTCAGTTCTGATTTTGACTGATTCCGTTTTCCTCTCTAAGGACTAAAATGCACTCAAACCCATCTGTACAAACCGCAGCGCAGCGGCTGCCTCTGACGTTTGATTTCTCTGTTTGTTTCAGGCTGAATGCGTCTCTGTCGGCGCATCCTGAGAAAGATGAGCTCATCCTGTTTGGAGGAGAATTTTTCAATGGAAAAAAGGTAGAAATCTATCAAGAGAAAGTTCCACCGTAATTTTAAAGAAGAACCTAAAAAGTTCAATTTTTTTTCTGTGTCCTTTCATTGCAGACGTATCTCTACAACGATCTGTTTTTCTACAGCATCAAGAAGAACAACTGGGTTAAATCCGACATACCCAACCCTCCTCCCCCACGCTGCTCCCACCAGGTACCCCCCCCCCACCCCCCCACCCCTGCACCACTTATCTGAAAGCTTTCATTTAGGCAGGGCAAGGCAAATTTATCTGTATAGCAAAAGCAAGTTGGAATAAAATGTAGAAACAAAATAGAACATGGGAGAATAGAAACTAAAAGCAAACATTATAAACAGTTGGACTACAAAGTTGAACTAATGATGTTTCAGTAAAACAGTTTAACTAGAACAGTCGAAGGCGATCCTAAACAAATTTGTTTTTAATCTTAAAAGATTCTCTTTAAAGGAACTCAGGCTTTCAGCACTTTTACAGTTTTCTGGAAGTTTGTTCCAGATCAGTGGAGCATAGGAACTAAATTTAGGCCTTTCTGTCCCGGAAAAGTATGGAAAATAATAAAGAATGTTTGCATTTCCATCACATTGTAGAAAGTTGCTCAGAGAGTTTGGAAATATGAGAAGAAAAACTATAAATGGAGACAGTTAGAAACTTTCCAGCCACTAGAGGGCAGACTGCTGCAGCGCTGATGGGCCAGAGTTCACCTGTTAGCGGCGTGGATACACCTGAGGCCTGATGCAACAGAACTAACTCACCCAGGATTGTCTCTCTCCTCTCCGTTGGCCCTCCCATCAGGCGGTGGTGGTCCCGCAGGGTGGAGGCCAGCTCTGGGTGTTCGGGGGAGAGTTTGCCTCTCCAAACGGGGAGCAGTTCTACCACTACAAGGACCTCTGGGTGCTGCACCTGGCTACACACACGTGGGAGAACATCAAGTACGTCTGGAGGGGAAGAGGAGCCATAAAAATAGAACCAATAATAAAGTGGAATAATTGACTCTTAGGTGCATTTAGGGAGCTGAAAGTGGTTTAAAGGCTGTTTTATTAAAGCTCTTAATGAATCGTGTTCGCGTCAAACAAACAATGCTGAGTAATTAGTTTGTGCTTTTCGTTTCTTCCTGCTTTGATGAACCTTTTGTTCTTTTCCAGAGCTCCCGGTGGTCCGTCGGGCCGCAGCGGCCACCGGATGGTCCTCAGCAAGAGGCAGCTGCTGGTGTTTGGAGGTTTCCATGAGAGCACGAGGTAAACAGAAGGTCCCAGTTCATCTCTCTGAAAATATGAGTCCAGGGATCACTTCATCTCACAGGGTTTCTGCTAGGACATAAAACTCATTACGTTTAACTGTCTTAGTTCTAGGCCTTGGAAATGCTAAATATTGTCAGATTTTAGATTAGATTTGCCTTAAATTTGGATTCAGTCGTGGTTCTGGCCGAATGTTTTGTTACGCTGTGAAAAACTACACGGCTCGGACATTTATCCTTCACTGCAAACCCTGCAAAGGCTTTTTTTCTTCAGAAACTTTCATCATTTGTTTGGGGAATTAGAATAAAAAAGTGTCACCAGGTTATCCACTGCAGCTCGTTGTCAGGGCAAAGTGCACATTTCCATAAGCTTGGCATGAAATCAGAGAAAAACCCTGATTATGACCCAGTCAGGACCCCAAAGAGCTGTTATCTGGAAACTTAGAGAACAGGAGGATATAACCCTCAGGTCTTATGTTCCTGGTTCACCAAAGACACGATCTTCAGTATCTGTTCATCTACGGCTAGTTTGTTAGGCATCCCGCTTTTTCTGTCCCCCTTTCTCATATTTTCTAATATATTTTATATTGCACTCCATGCTGGCATGGTCGGGCACAGGGACACAACTGGAAATAAGTCTGAAGAACCATCTGACAGCCTGGAGAACTGCTGGTCATGAACACTTAGCAAATGTAAGGAAATAAGGCAACCTTCTTCGTTGACCTTATTGTTTTAGAATTAAAAACATTTATTATAACGTTTTCGTGGATAAAACAATGACTATCCTCTTAAGAATGTACATTCTTCAAACCAAACCTGTTATCTGCTTTACGTGTCGCTCTCTCTCGCTCCCTCGCAGCCTAAAAGAGCTGCAGCCCTGCCTGTTTCTTTTTAAGTAGCTCCAAGAGTTCTAATGTTGCTGCGACGTGGTGCATGGTGCGTTCACTGACACCCCAGTAAACTGGACATTTGAGTTAAAAAGCGTCTGATTGGTCTCTACTTCTGGTTACGTTTCCTCTACTTCCAGCTCGGATTCAGCCGTTTACTCTCCTTCGTCTCCCTCCTCCCTCTGCAGGGATTTCATCTACTACAACGACGTCTACTCGTTCTCCCTGGACACCTTCTCCTGGTCCCGTCTGGCTCCATCAGGCTCCGCCCCCACGCCGCGCTCCGCCTGTCAGATGACCTCCACGCCAGACGGCACTGGCGTCATCATCTACGGAGGATACTCCAAAGTGGTACGTGTGCGAGCTGGGGTGTACCGGGTTTCGCTTTGGGAGACGTCTCACGCCGTTGGTTTGGTTTAGAGGGTGAAGAAGGATGTGGAGAAGGGGACCATCCACTCCGACATGTTTCTCCTGAAGCGAGAGGGTAAAGATGGCGAAGGTACGGCACTGGTCGTCGGTTCTGCTGTCTGACCTGATGGATTCTGCCTCAGACTGATTCTTTGTCCTGCAGAGAAGTGGTCCTGGTCCAGACTGAGCCCGTCAGGCAGCAAGCCTCCTCCTCGCTCTGGGTTCTCTCTGGCCGTGGGTCCAGCAGGGCGGGCGGTGCTGTTCGGTGGGGTTTGTGATGAGGAAGAGGAGGAGATGCTGGAGGGAGACTTCTACAACGACCTCTACTTGTACGACACGGTGAAGAACCGCTGGTTCCCGGGCGTGCTCAGGGTAAACCCGACGCTGCTTTATTGGTTTATATCAGAATGGAACCGGTTCCTAACAGGTTCCTGTGGTTCTCTGCATGCTTTCCTCTTTAGTTTCTGCTCTGCTTTAGGGCTCCTTCAGAACCGTGAAACAGTTTCTGAAACTTTTTGGGTTCAACAGGTCCGGATATTTGCAGAGGAGCCGACCAAGAACGCTCAAAGCCTTCATAGCAGCAGTAGTTTCTCACTAGTCCAGGGTTCCTTTGCCATCTTAAAAGGAATCGAATTAGCTTTTAGCTTTTATCAGTTTTTTTCCAGGTCTGGAAAAAAGAAAATTCAATACAGGAAGATAAATGAAATGCTTATGTTAATTTAATTTGCCACACAACTTGGTTTTAGCAGCTTACGCAGAGCTGAACCCACACGTACATTCAAATTTCAAAAAGGGCCATTTCACCACTTCTTTGGACTCTAAGCAACTTTAAAATCAGGTCAAACTAACAAAAATAAGCTCAGACCGCCGTTAGAACAAAACCAAACAGATCAGACATATTTGTGGTTCTCTGGTTCAGGATTTAATTTATAGGGCTGAATGGGGCTTTGTCTTAACACCTCCATGACTTCTCAGTCTGCACTCCTCTGCTATCACATTCCAAAACACGGAGGGAGACTCTTTAATTTCGGGACAAGCAGCGTTGCAAGTGGCCTTCAGGGGCGCCAAACCTGGAAGTTACCGGTCTAGCGCCCCCTAGTGGCTGAAAGTTACTCAGTGCTGCTTATAAAAAACATATTCGGTTACACACTTCATTATTTCTTGAGTGCTTTAACCTTTTAAATATGTACAAAAAGACATTTATACAAATGCTACCTACGGCAGCTTTAGGGTCTCAAGCAGATGATGGCCGGAGGTTCTCCTTGAGGATTTTGTGCTGGAGAGCAGAATTCATGGTTCCATCAGTTCTGAATCTCAGTCCATCACCACCAGGTCAGAGCGGCTCAGCTTTGGATGCTGTTCTGGGTTCATCTCTGACCTCCTGGATGACGTGTTGATGAGTTCTTGGAGGGATTTCTTGAGGCCGGTCCCTCCTGGGAAGGTTCCACGTCTCCTCAGTTTATAAATCGCGGTTCTCTCTGCAGTCCTAGCTCCTCTGCAGAGATGTTACAGAGCTCTTTCAGTGACAGACTGCTGCATCCTAGATGCTCGAAGGAGAATCTCTGCTGCTCTCAACAGGATCATCAAGTTCTTACAGCATGCTAGTGGATGCACGGGTTCTGGACCGATCAGGAATCATCTACACTTCCTCTCAGATGCTGACGTCCATTTGCACACGCTTTAGCTACTCTAAGGTGTTTGCCTGTACAATCATGTTTATATCTTATATTTTTCTCATATTGTTGTGTAAATCGGCTGCCGTCATTCTTCTATTTAACATAAATGTTGCATTTTTATCTGAATAATACATTATCAATAATTCTGCAATATTTTTTTTTTGCCTTTCTGATAAAGTAATTTTCTTTTGCTTTAAAACCTAACTTTAAATGTGCTTGTTGTTCATTTTACTGATCTAGTGTGCAACTCTTTTTTTTGCCACTGTCACACCCAGAACCTTTTCCAGACTGATGGATGTGAGCAACTTGATTTCTAATCTGTTCTTCGGTGTCTTTAGGTCGAGGGATGGTTTTGTTTTTAATCTTTTTACCTATTTCATCTTGTCAGGTTCTTTTAAAAGATTTCTTGATCCTGCACATCTGGAGTTGAACTGGCTGTAGCTGGTGAAGTTACACTAACAGATAACATGAGCAGTGATTAGTTTTTACTTGATTTATGACTTTCACTTAATAAATCGTTATATGAAAGCTGCATTTTATGTTTGTCTTTGATATTAAAATCACAGCAAGAATTTCCGGATAATCTGAATCAGAAATGGCAAAAAAGAAGAAATTGGCACTTTTTCTCTGCTAATTTATAGTTTGAAGTGGTTAAAAAAAACAGATTAGACTCTAAGTTTTTTGCTTCTTCAATTAACAAGAAAATGTTGTGGCAGTTCCGTTTACTCTGTACTTCTGTTCAGATTTAAAAACAAATGTTTAATCTTTTTAAAGAAATTATACAACGTTTTCTTTCGTGTTGCATCTGTAGGAGGAAATATTCCAGGATTAAATGCACCAAAGAAACCTGAGCCGGTTATTTTGTGTCTGGCTCTTCAGGGAAATAAGTCGGAGAAGAAGAAACGACGAAGGGGGAAGAAGGCTGGTGCAGCGGAAGAGGGAGCAGAGACGAAGGAGGAGGAGGAGGAGGCGGCAGCGGCCCGAGGACCAACGGAGGTAGTGAAGGAGGTGGTGACAGAGGACGGCACGGTGATGACCATCAAGGAAGTGATCCCTGGTCCTCAAGAGGAGGGGGAGGACGATGATGAAGAGGAGGAGGAGGAGGAGGAGGAGGAGGAGGAAGAAGATGGTAACAAGTGACAGAGACGAAAAGTGAGGTCTGGCGCAGCTTTTATACTCAGATGGAGTTTTGTTCAACAGATTCAGCCTCGGCCCCGTCGGCGGAGCCCTGTCCGCGGTCCAACGCCGTAGCGACGGTGCGTCAGGGCAAGCTGTACCTCTACGGAGGGATGTTCGAGGTGGGGGACCGCCAGTTCACCCTGAGCGACTTCTACTGCCTGGACCTGCACAAGATGGACCGCTGGGAGGTGCTGGTCGAAATGGACCCGAGTGAGTGAGCCAATCAGGGCGCGCGCGCTGGGGCAGGAACGCGGCGGCGCCACCACCGGCGGCGGCGTGCGCTCTGGTTCTGATCCCAGCTGAGGAGGAGAGGCTGTGAGACTTCATGGCGATTTATGATTTCTGTCTCCACAGAGACGCAGGAGTGGCTGGAAGAGTCTGAGTCAGACGATGAAGAGGAGGAGGAGGAGGAAGCCAAAGGAGCAGAAGGGGAGGAAGAGGAGTCTGAGGAAGACAGTGAGGATGATGAAGGCAAGGGATTACTCAGCATTTTTGATGTGTTCAGCAACAAGTGCAGCAGCAGCATCAGGACCTCTTGAATGTATTTTAACTTTAATGTAAAACCGAGGCTACAGGTTTGTAGCTTATAAACTACATTTTATGACACTTTTACCTGAATTTAGTCGCTCCCCACAGTTTTCTCACACTTTTAATACATTTCTAACACTAGTTTATGTGCGACTGCAGGGGCCTTGTGGAAAATAAAAGACATAAAGGTCTGGGTTAAAGTCAGGTAAAAGATTTTGTCGTCAGCACCTTTAAACAACTGTGGGTCATGAAACCGCTGGACAATCAGGCTACTTCCTGGTTTCTCTCACAAGCACAACCGTCTGGGTTTTATTAGGGTTTTATATGCCGAATCGACACAAAGTAGAAAATAATTAATAAATAATAATAATAATAAATACCTTTTTAACATTTTATGTTGTTTTTTGGTGGGAAAATGTGAGAAAATGGGACGCAGTTAAATGGATATGAATCATAAGACACTGTATTCAGCGACCAGATAACAGTAGCGTTGACCTCGATCCTTTCCCTCTGCGCCGCTGACCCCCGCTGACCCCCGCTGACCCCCGCTGTCTGGGCTTTCAGGAGAAGAAGAGGATCACCCGGCGGTGCAGGAGGGAGAGACGGTGACGGACTACCAGATCCGGACCGAGCAGTACTGGATAAAAGTTGCACGTGCCAACATGGGCCCGGATGCCAAGGACAAAAAAGTGGCCAAGGTCGCCGCTGCCATGGCGAAAGTCTTCTATGAAGACCAGTAGTGACTCCCAGAGCTGGAACTACCTGAGTTAATGTGTGTGTGTGTGTGTGTGTGTGTGTGTGTGTGTGTGTGTGTGTGTTGCCACAGATTACTTTTATATTCCCATGTTAAGGGACGTCAATCTGACTGAGTTTCTAAACAAAATGGCAAAACATGAACATCCGAACGATGCAGTGAACCAGTTTTACGCTGCATATATATGAGAATAAAACATTGTCAATACTTATAAATCTGTTTGTGAGAGGCCTGTTTAATGAAGATTTCCCTGAAATAGTTGAAATTACATTTTTAATTGACCACTTCATGTTCACGTCGCAAGATAAAATAAAATTTTAATTTTACAGATATTACAAAATAAAAACAGCTGCATTGTTGAAAAGACACGTAGTTTGCACTGGTTCTTTGGATCTGAAAGGCTCTGAGTGTGAATTATTAGGGAGAAAAACTATAATAGTTGGTATTTAAAGTTCAGCTGAAAACCTTGGAACCCTAAAAGTGACATGTTTAATAGAAAAGTGGAGTTTGGGAGAGAAGCTTTGAGTCGTCAGTAGCTTCTTACCAGCAGTGGATGAGGAGTCGGAGAAAGTTTTGTAAAATCTGGCAGGAGATCTCGTAGAGGAGTCGGGTTAATGGCTACAGGAACCAATCAAGAGTTAAATTTACATCCTGTGACTGTAGTACAAGGAAACGTTTCTTCGTTCCTCAAATCATCTGCGGTCCTGCTTCCTCACTAGGGGTTGGTAAGTATGACACTTAGGGGATGCTGTAAGGAAACAATTAAATACACCAGCAGATGCAACCCTAGACTGACAAGGTCACATATATCCTCTATTTGTGCCCTGACATGACATTTAAGTTGATAAAAATCAACTTAATCACCCCATAAAGTCCAAATCATGCCTGATTTCAAAGCTAAAAATCCAACATGGCCTCCCTGCAAATGAAAGTTAGATTGTTGCCGTATTGGCTGTCAGTCTGAACCTCAGAAACACTGTTCTGTACATGAAACTGCCAGAGTCTATAAATCCCAGTTACGTGTGTTATTCTTCATTATCTACTTCGCGTGCTATCTGAGGCCTATAGATTGGTTTGTTTTTTCCTCTAGGCGCGGCGTCTTGACGATCTGCACAGTGGAGCGGCAGGTTTTATGGCAAACATGATGGAAAAGTTGCTGAAACATTATAAATTTGACATTTTGGCACCAGTGCCGATGAAATGAAGGAAAGCAGAAATAACCAAGAATCAGCCGTCATCAGTCAGGGTTTGGAGCAGAACATAATATTCCTCATGCAAGCTGCAGATGTTGCTACTCCTTTTTCACTCGGACTGAAGTTAAGCAGATAAAGTGAACATTTTTACCAGCGTATTAATTCATACAAAAACGTTGGATAAAATGAACTAATCACACTTCTGAAGAAAAGAGATGATTTTAGCTAACAACGCATCGTCATGTAAAAAGAAAAAGGACTAAACATACATTTAATCACATGAATAACTCAAAACATGTGAATATAACAATATTTGATTCTTTGTCACCAGTTATCTTGTCCGTGTAGCCAGAGTGGGTTTACCTGTTGTTGCTGCATCAACCCTCCATATCACTCAGATCTCCTGGTTCTGGTCTACTCTGCAGAACCAGAACCAAACATGGAGAAGCAGCATTTAGCTCCTAAGTTCCACAAATCTGGAACAAGCTTCCAGAAAACTGCAAAACAGCCAAAACTCTGAGTTCCTTTAGATCTAGACTGAAAACCTCTTGTTTAGAGCTGCTTTCAGCCATAATAACAGGAACACATTTGATGTTTTCACTTAAAACAATCAGAGGAGGTTAGAGTAGCCAAGAACTGTACTCCAGTAAGAGTAGCACTACTTACACATATGTTTACTCAAGTAAAAGTAAAAGGTTGTCAGCTAAGAAATTACTCAAGAATAAAAAAAAGTATTGAGTAAGAAGGCTACTCAAGGACTGAGTAACTAATCACAACAGCTGATGATTTAATATTTAAATTTATGTAAACAGACAAAAATATAAGGTTATGTGCAAAATCTGGTATTTTAAAGACAAAAGATGCACTGAAGACAAAAGAAACAAATTTCTAAGTAATTTTTTTAACATTGAACTTGAAAGCAATACATCAGTTACTGCATGTACAGATACAGTATGTTAGAACAGGCCAAAGTACTTCCAATAACGATATCTGCTGTTTACTGTACGTTCATTTTACCTCCAAATGGCTCAATAAGCTCAGAAATGAGAAAATAACATTAAAATAACAAAGTTTGTGTACAAATAAGAAGTCTCACTTTAACATAAACTCCAGGTTTTTATCTCTCTGGTGCATATTTGGTTAAAACTAGTCTGCTCTTTATTGATGAAGTTAGTCACAGCAGGTAGAGTAGGCAGAAATTTGACTCAAGTAAGAGTACTGGAAGTACAGTGCAGTAAAACTACTCCTAAAATTACATTTTGCTCAAAAAGTTACTCAAGTAAATGTAACTTAGTAAATGTAACTAGTTACTTCCTACCTCTGCAAACAATTGAATGTTTGTTTCTGTTCTCACAACCGTTTTTATGCTGTTTTTATGATGTTTTTGTGTTTTAATGATGTAAAGCACTTTGCTTTACGTCGGGGTGGGAATTAAATCTCATGACCCCCCCCCCCCCCCGCTGAGGACCTCTGCTCTACGCATGGCACTCTGACCTTGGACTGGGTTTGCTGGAACGCCCCTTTCTGGAGACAAAAGCAGCTCTCTGAAATGATTTCTGCTTGTGAGTAATCTCTCTGTGAAATGAGGAACTGCAGACAGTCTACCAATGGCCTTTTTAACCCTTCTCAGCTACTTTTCTTTGGTCGCTGCTGATGCCGTTCTATCCGGGCATTTTGTTAATCCAAAGCAGAGTGTGTACACTTTGGAATCAGGTAATTTTTTATTATGTTTTATACATGAAAGCCTTAAAATCTGCAGAAGTTGTACTTTCTTTGAACTATGACTGTGATTTCTGATATCTAATTGAAAGCTGGACTCTCTGTCAGTTATTTATTGGACTCAAATATCTGATTGCCTGCTGTGGCCCCTGCAGACATTTTCTTCCTGCTGACGTTCACGTTTATCCTCATAAAGAGGAAAAAGGAAGCCGCTGCGTCTGGAGGGACGTCAGGAAGAGGTGTAGAGCAGGAGCAGCCGAGGAAGATGACGGGATGAAGGGAGTGTGTCAGGGAAGACATCAGTCTCAGCGTGAGACTCTCCCTCCGTGGCCTATTTTACCCTCCGTCAGTATGCTGAACGAGGGATGAGGAGAGGCTGATGAATAATAGAGAAGATGGATAAAAACGAGGCTGCCTTCCTCTCAGCTCTGCTGGAGTTGAGTTTTTTAACTCAACTGCAGGAAAAAAACAAAAAGACTGTCATAAATAAGGAGTTTTTTTTAGGGGGGGGCTTACTGCTGACGCGGGGGAAACGTCACAGATACGTCACTCATGAATGAGTGTGGGACTTAGAAACTCGTAGAATAGGAGCAGAGGCAGATTTCCAGCTTTTTCTGCACTTTCTGTTCACAAAATCCCCCCTAAGAGCTGCTGGGAAGCGCATCCACGTTCCTCCTGTCTGAAGGGTTTCGTATGTAGATGAAGCTGTTGGAAAGAACATTGTGTGTTCAGGTGGGCCGCTCTCTGGGGTCTTGATCGTGAGGTAGAGGTCAGCTCTGGACTTATGGACCACTCAGAGGAGCACTCTCATCGATCGCCTGGAGATGTCCCGCTCTGTACAAAGCAGATGCAGAGCAAACACACACAGAGGATCACCTTCTCTGTGTCCTTAAGTCCAGTTTATTCAAAATACGAAGAGTGTTTAGAAAAATATGCTGGTGAAGATTCTCAGTCATCCAGGTCATGATCATTCCCAAAAAAAAAAGGTTAAAAAAGTTAAAAAACAAAACATCTGGACTTGATCGAAGTTTGAAGACGGTTCGCTTCCCTTCCAGAAATCTTTCTCAATTCAAAAAGTCTGGATTAGAGTGGAGTTACAAGCTTTATACCACTGCCCAACAAAGGCCTTGTAATGGCTTCAGGTCCACCCCCTTAGTAATGGGGAGTCGTTAGGGTCGTTATTGGCCTGTCTTACAGGAACAATGTGATCACCTGTATGGAGATGAGGATTCAGGTGAAAATTGGAAGGAATCAACCCAATTGCTGTGTTGTAAGTTTTTGAGCGTTGGAACCTAAGTCCTCCTCCTCTGTTTAAGGTTGGTTTTTCTCTCTTAACGTAGATGGCTTCCTTCACACCCCTTTCAAACCGTCTGTCTTCTTTGTCCAAAATGTGAACATCTTGGTCCTCAAAGAGTGTCCTTTGTCCTT
This sequence comes from Fundulus diaphanus, assembly GCA_037039145.1. Taxonomy (NCBI): domain Eukaryota; kingdom Metazoa; phylum Chordata; class Actinopteri; order Cyprinodontiformes; family Fundulidae; genus Fundulus; species Fundulus diaphanus. Next base: position 4,325,760 of record CM073134.1, on the reverse strand, counting down.
AAGGTGTAGGTGGACAGCAGAGTCTTGACCTGAGGAGGTAGCTCTCCTGTGTTGAGCCATGCGTCTGTGGAGACGTTGTTTGGTTTCTCCACCATAAACTCACTGCACTGAACTGCAGACACCACTCCGTTCATCTTAGGTTTGGGGGTTTTGTCCTTGGGATGCACCAGCCTCTGTCTGAGGGTCCTGTTTGCTTTGAAATGTTCTGGGATTTTGCGTTTGGAGAAAATCCTCTTGAGTTTTTCAGAGACTCCAGCAACATATGGAACATATGGTACCCTAAGAAAATCCAAAAGACACGCTGCAGAACATAATGGTTAGAAGAATAAACGCAAAAACATTGTCATCCCATATGTTGCTGGAGTTTTTTAACTTTTTTTTTTTTTTTTTTTTTAGAAAACTGAGTAGAGCCCAGAATCCTGATTACGGACTGAGAACGCAGAACGTTTCTTAATCAAATGATGAAGCTGATCATTGATATTATATGAAGGGAGAAAAAAATTGCAGTGTCAGCATTTTTCTCTCCAAACAACAATATTTATCTGCATAAACTGACAAATGCTTGAAGACTTCATGTTCCTGAGAATCCACTGCTTCTGAGAAATGCTCCACTCATCGACGGAATCCTGTTGGTCTGAAGGAAAGATGCTCCGTCTTATTCTGGCGGATCTAAAAACATCCCCAGGCCAAAGGGGATACTTGGTACCCCCAGTAAGTTCTGGGTCTTCCCTCCAGTGGCACCAAACGGATGCACTCAGGTCATTTTAGAGTAGCCGCTGGGTGACCTCCTAACCCGATCTCTAAGGCAGGAGTTCCCAAACCTCTCAGCCAACGACCTCCTTTTGGCAGGGTGGAGTGTTTTTTATTTCTTTCTGTAAATTATGAGAATAAAGTCATAATTGCGAGAAAGAAGCAGTAACTTAATGAGAAACGTTCTCTTCCTCCTGTGTTAAAATGAGGAATGTTGAGCATCTTGTAAAGTTCTACTTTGGTAGCGATTTCACAAATGAGGGAATACTAAATCTTTTTAGCAAATCAGATTATTAATATTATTATTATCAGGACTTTGAAACGATTTTGCAAATGATTGACTTTATTCTCATCATTACTGCACTTGTAGATTAAAAGAAAATAAATTCTTGGTCACAGAGGAGTAAATTTCCAAGAAAAAAAAATCTGAGATCTTGAGATTATTTATATGTTTGCGAGAAAAAACTTGCATCTCCAACCGACACTTATGCCTCCTTCCCCCCTAAACTCCGGACTTCCTCCATCCGAGACACGTTTTCCACTTCCTCCTTTCTCCATCTCTCCTCCGTCTCAGACCTATGCTGGTGTCGTCTCTGTTCTCCTGCTTCCAGTGTTTTGCAGGAGTTAAGCCAATTCCAGGCCAGATTACAGTAATAAAATCACTGTGAGTTTGAGGATTACAGCTGAGCTCTCTGAACACCCTGAGAGAGAGAGAAGGAGGCAGAACATGGAGGAGAATCAGAGGATGGAAAAGGAGAGAGAGGGTTAGTGTGATTTCCTGACTCCAATAAAGGGATTATGATTTAATGAAGTTAGCAAGACAAAGGTCTGCTCAAATCCCAGACATGGTCCGCACGGAATAGCCGCAGCCACCAGGCGTCTGCAACAAACCGCCGCAAACATTATACGGCCACAAGAAAAGCGGTCCACCTTTAACCTTTTCACCCTGAGCAAAGGATGGAAGTTAGTTTTTCCTTTAGGGTTTCTGTTTCTGTCCAAATGTGGCATAAAATTCACAAACAAATTGGCCAATTTTATTATTTTTGATCATCAGAGAAGGTTTGTGTTAAAGTCTTAAACTCTTCACCATTTCTTTGGATTTTGTCTCCAAATACATCAGCGGATCTTTTCTCTTCTGTCATCTTTTAATAGTTCTCGAGTCTTTCAAAGTTGCTTTTTGGAGTTTTGATTGTATTTTTTTATGACTGATATATTATTATTATGCTGTTAAATTTTTGGTGTTTCTTTTTAAAGCGCTGCTGCAGAATGTTGCATTGCAGACTTGGTTCCACATATAAACATTCTGCATGTGTTCAGGTACAAACCTGAACACATGTACTTGTTAGCACAGCGAACCGACAGGATATTTTCTGTTCTCATATGTGTACCATCACACACACCGGTTAATTATGAATAAAAATGCTGCTAACATCGAGCGATGAACCAGAGTTTAGATAGATTACTATCACCAACGTGACAAAATTAATGTTTTAGACAAAACTTCAAATGGGCAGCAAGGCAAACAGTGAACATCATAAAATATGATTTTTCTTTTTGCTGCAGCAGGTGAATCTCAAATAATTACGGTTTAAAACCTGTTACCTTTTTGGATCTAATCAGTTTTTGTTTAACATTAAAAATTTTTACCCACATTAAGATTCACTTTAGGTTTTATTTTGCTTTTTTTGTTGTAAATTTTTATTTTATATAAAAAAAATTAAAGGATAAAAATGCTTTAAAGTTTAAAGAAAATGAAAATCCAAACTTTTCATTATCCTTGTACAGTTTTTGGAGAAAGAAAACGCATCAACAGTTCAGTTCCAGATAATATTTGTATTGATATTATCCTCCTTTTAGGGGGAAACTCCAGACTATAAGGAAATTTATCAAGTATTTGGCTAACAGTAGCAAATATTCCCACACCTACAGAAAAACCTTTGAAAGACTTTTTAAGGTCTACAGATTTGAGCAAAATCACTTTTAAAAAATTTCTTGAAGGTTTGTCTCCTTGTCAGAATCAGAATCAACTTTAATCACCATGTTTGTGCAGAAAAACGAGGGATTTGATTTCAGCTCCACTTTTCTGTCATTGGACACATTTCAGGCATTAATGTATGAAAAAGGAACTTCAAATTTGTGAATATGAATATGTACAATGTTTGGATTGGTGTAAACAAACCTGGTAGTGTGACTGTTCAGAGTTCATCATACACAGAGACGGCCTGGGGAGAGAAACCGTCTCTGCAGCGGCTGCTGTCAGCAGACAATGCTCTGCAGCGCCGAGCTGAAGGTAAATGGCTAAAGAGTGCAGCATGTGTGGGATCTGCAGAGATGTTACAACTGTAACAGGATCGTTTTTCATTATAATTGCTCAAGAATATTTATTATTCTGACCACAGAACCTTTCTTAGTTGTCTTTGGGGTTCCTCCTCCCCTGTTTCTCCCCTTTTGTTTCTGTCGTCCTGCGTTAGAGGGAGAGACCTTCATTAGCCAGCCTTTTGTGATTTATTATGAACTTATTTCATAACTTCTAGTTAATTTATGCCCCATTATGTTTTGGTACAGTTGTGTGCCAGCAGAATATGGGCGAGTCAAGTGTGTTTTTTTGTTTCTGTGTGTCAGAATTAAAAAAGTGTTTGACTTCACAGAGGCTGGAAACAAAAAAAAAAAAAAATAAAATAAAAAAATAATAATAATAATAATACAAAAGAAGAAAAATTAAAGTTGAGCACAGAAACGTGACTACCCCACAAAGACACAAAAGTCATACTACTTAAAGCAGTTAAATGTTGAGAAATTCACTGCGCAGGAAAAAAAATCACAGCAGAACCAAAATGGGAGCGTAAAATCCAGCCTGGTAGAACCGTAACACTGGCAGTTAAACCTAACAGATGAATATTTCACACAGCTGTGAAGATCCAGCTAATATCTGAAGATTTAAAGTAGACCATTATCTGCAGCGTTTCAGTCATCAGCTAAAAGGGATTCAGTGGTTCTGCTCTTTTAAGCAGCTTATGGCTGATTTGACCCGTTGAAGACTCAGACGCCCACTAGACGTGGACGCACAAACACTTGGTGCATTAATGGATTGTGAGGCCTTCAGCATCCTCATAAGTTGAATGTTACGTAACAAATGACACGATGGGCAGGTAGGAGGGTCATCACCGATCACACCATCCCCAGCTAAAGCGGCAGAGATCAACTATGAACTGTAAAATCATTTAGCTGAGCGGGCACAGTCTGCTCCTAATGTTGTCTTGGTACCTAAATTGTTACGTTCCAACTAACAAGAACGTCTGATTTAGTTCTCCTTCTTGGTACATTTAACCTATTGTAAATTCTCAGTACTTTGCATTGCTGCAATAAAAGCAGATTAAGAATACTAGGGCTGGGCGAAATGGACTTTACATTTTATCAGGATATATTGTGGTACTATTGTGATAACGATAAAAGTGACGATAAAAGACTATTAGCAGCTTCTTCTTAGGTAACTTTGTGTCTTCATGTCGATTATAGCCCCATAAATAAAAATACTGTCCTTAAAAAAACACATTTAATATTGTAAGATATACTGACACAAAATTGGAAATATGCATCATCAGGACACTAGTTTCATAAAGAAATGTGATTTTTATCACTAAACGGAACACAGTAATGATATTTAATCATATTTTTGAATTTATTGACATTCATTGATGCTTTGAAGAAACTAACAGTGGAGAAAATAGCTAAAATAACAATCCTGACAGTTTTTGGGGGTTTTCAGACATTAATTGGAATTTTATCTTTGTCAAGATAAAACCCAGATTCTTATCACGATAAGAAACTTTTCACAAGAACATCTCAAGTCTCCGCTAGGTGCGGAGCCCATCCCCCACGTCCTGCCCCCCTCCGCTGGCTGGCGCCTTGGCCCGCTGGCGCATTGGCGGCCCTCGGGTTTGGGGCGGGTTCCCGGGTGGGTGCCGGCCCATTCCCGGTGGCTGCTTCGCGGGGCCTGGCCCCCCGGGGCTCGGCTGCTATTGAGCAATTTCCTTCTGGATAAATTTCACACCCACAAGGGCAGGATTCCAGGTTCTAAGTGTTCACTTATATACAGAAAGCCCGTAATTTATTTATTTATTTATTTTTTCACTTTCTTTTCTCAGCTATCACTTTACACATGTCAGCTAAAATAATAATACATATGATTTAGCAATGGTATCAAGGTGTTACTCTATTGTATCTGTTACACTATGTCCGTTGGTTGTGCTGTTCTTTTCATCTCTCTTTCCAGGTGATGGAGCAGACGGAGGACGTTTTATCATTCTCTCCCTTTTATCTCTTCTTTCTTTCACCTCTTCTCTTTCTTTTTTTTCTCTTCTTGTTCTTCCTTTACTCTCCTACTTTCCCATTGTAGTGTCCACATAATTTGAAATTCTCCCCGCAGGAATCACAATAAAACTATTCACATGCATAAATCAAGCGGAGCACTATGGCGAAAGCTGATTGCTCCACTTGTGAAAGCAAAATCTGTCGAGCTCTATTTGGCATTAAGACATCAATTCTTATTGCCACATTGCTAGACAGGACAGTGGGGAAAAAAAAAGAAACTTTTCATGATAACGATAAAACGATACGATAAAGGCCTAACCCTAACTCCAGCCCTTGCTTCAGGTGATGTAGCCTCGGAGAGGTTTCTCAGTTTTCTATCCTCCAGCATTTCTGTGAAAAACAAGATGGTGGCTCAGGACAATTTTCAGAACATTTGTGGAAAAAGCGCTAGAGGATAAACTAAACGCACCCTGTGATCCGGAGCTGGTAGAACCCCTGAAGTAGTTTAGAAACTTTTCTTTAATCACCATTCTGCTGAAGATAAAAGGCAGCAGAGCTACCGACTGGTTCACTGTTGAATTGAATAGTTCAGGTCAATAAGACCTTATTAAGCCTAAAGACAAAATCAGATGGATCGTCAATGCCTGCCAGCTGCTCAGGTCCTGCGGTGGCACAACGAGCCCACATCATCACACCGCCCCTGCTGTGCCTGAACATGGCTTTGAGTGGTTTGTGGGCTGCTTTGGTTTTAGCAACTCATCTCTACTTTGTTCTCATCTCCCTTAAGAGCATTGGTTTATTCCAACCCTAAGCAGTGCACTTCTCATGATTTTTATTTTATATTCCATGGTAACTGAGGCCTGTGGAGCCTGAGATGGAGCCCTAGTTGTATTTATAATCTCTCTGAGCATTGCATCCTCTGACATTGAGAGAAATTCGCTCGGACGCTCGTTCCAGCGAAGATTTGCAGCTGCCTTAAATATTTTTCCACTTGTTGCTTTTCTTTCTCCCTGCAGAAAGATGGGCTCCTCCAAATTGTTTGGAAATTACCTGGTAACCTCTCCCAGATGCATGGGAAGCAACAATTAGTCTTCTAAGATCTGCATTGATGTCAGTCCACCTCGATATTGGGTTAGTACACAACTATGTGCTCCAGACCACAAACAACCAAGACTTCTGCTTGAATAGAGGAGCTTAATGACGATCAGTTACGTTTGCTTCTCTCATTAATTCATTAATCAAGGGCGTACTAAGATTTATCCCCCTCACAACTTCTCAGTTCCAGATTTTTTTTTTTTTTTTTTAAATCTGTTAAATTTAGGATAATTTTGTTATGTTCTGATACACTGCAAAAAGGGACATAAAAGTAAGTCAAATTTCTTGAAATTAGTGTGTTTGTCCTTAATTTGAGCAGGTAAATTAGATTATCTGCCAATGGAATGAGTATTTCCACCCCTAAAATAAGATAATTAGACATACTGCACTAGAAATAGGATGATGGAGATGAGTTGTTCCAATTTTAATTGCAAAAATCTTATTCTGTTGGCAGAAAGATTGGTTGAACATTCTTCTGCACACTTTTTTTTAAATGCTTTTCTCCTGCAATGTTACATTCTTATCACTGCTGCACTTTATTTTGTAATGTTATTTTATTTCAGTTGCAATCTCATTCCATTGTCAATAAGGCAATAAAGTTTGTCTAAGTCTAAGTCTAAGCTCATTTAAACTTTCAAGCGCAAATTTAGGACAAATACACTAATATCAAGAAAACTTAAAACCAAAGAACCGACGTCAAAATAAAGAGGATAAAATGTGTCATCAGTGGTTTAATTCAATTACTTTTTGCCATCCCACGAAGATGTCAAGCAAAGATAAGAATGTGAGACAAGAGGAAAAAAAGACGAGTAAAGTCACCTGGAGGCCGTTTGCACGACGAGCCACAGGTGATGGAGGAACAAGGCGCGTCTGTCTCTTTAAGAAGACGGATCGTGCCATTGAGCAGAGCAGGGCAGGGGGGGTTGGTGCTGGCTGCGTTGGAACAGTCCTCTCTAATGAGCAGATTTTCTAAGCGAGAGACACCTAGAGATAAAGCAAGGAGGGAGGGAGAGAGAGGGAGGGAGAGAGAGACGCAGCCGTCAGAGGAGACTGTAGGAGCAGGACAGCAGGCAGGCTGTGCGTCAGCCGGAGCTCCATAGGGAAACATGGAGATGAGCTGGAGAGGACGCGGGAGCGCAGAGTAACGGCATCACATAGATGGATGTTGTCTCATCGAACAGGCAACAAACGGGCCACCTGAAGGCAACCCACGCAGAGGATAAACCACTTATGGACGCAGTGGATTAAAGAGCCGCAGACAGACTGAGAGGCAGAGGGAGGGAGAGGGGGGGACATAAGAGGAGAAATTCATCAGTTTACTTGTTTATTTTCACTGTGGGAGGGTGCGCACTTTTTCTCTGAGCGTGTGTGTGTGAGAGTGTGCGGAAGGTCTGCAGGAGGCAGGACACTGCTGCTGTTCTCCAGCACCACACGGAAGAAGCTGAATATCTTTGTGTTTTGCCCATTTTTCACTCTCTCCCTCCCTCTCTCCCTCTCTTTCTGCATGCATCTGTGCAGCAACGCTCAATATGCATGTGTGAGGGCTGAGAATGAAAAGATGATGAGTCTGAAGTGAGTCACAGAGTCTGACTCTAAATTTCTCCGTTTTTTTGGGGTTGGATTGCCAGAAAACGCCTCGAAGACGTTTTTCTTTTTCATTCCCCCCCCCCCCCTCTCCCAAATGTGCAAGCTTTTCTTTTGCGGCCCTGACCAGGTTTGTGCCTGAGGTTTGCCACTGGGGAAACTTCTCGGCTCAACGCCCCGGAGAGGCGGAGGCATCATCAGGTAGGAGGCAGCGGAACAGGTGGGCCTGAGCGGGCAGCAGCGGAGAGTAGGAGGAAGAGTTTGTGTCGTAGGCTGTGTAGGCCGGCGGAGCTGCCTGATGGCTGGAAGTCAAGCTGACAGAGGATAATGGCAGCTCTGGGGCAACTCTCCTCCTCTCCCACCTGCATCAGCTGCAAACAGGCTGGGAGGTGCTAGCCAAAGGTGCTCGGAGCCCACCAGGAGGATGGAGTGACCGGTATCCGCCTACCCGCCGCCCCTTGCTGGAAGACCCCTACACAGCGGAGAGGGGCCACGCTTCGCCGTTCACCTGCCGCTTCTTGCTCTGAGCTCGTCGAAAACAGAGGTGGCGTCTCTTCATCCGCGTGGGAGACGTCTCCCCCCCGCTCCAGCCTCCGAACCCCCAACCTCCCCGGCCTACAAGCTCGGCTCGGCGGCTGGCGTCTAGCACCAACCTGTCCTTCCTTTTCCTCCCTCTCCTCTTTTCTTTTTCTTTTCTTTTTCTTTTTGTCGAGGCTTTAGGGAAACTGCCAGGAGCTGTTTCATGCATGTCCACTGGCGGCAGGTTCAACTTTGACGATGGGGGGTCATACTGCGGAGGGTGGGAGGAGGGCAAGGCGCATGGCTACGGGATCTGCACGGGACCCAAGGGCCAGGGCGAGTACTGTGGCTCCTGGGCCCACGGCTTTGAGCTGTTGGGCGTCTACACCTGGCCAAGCGGGAATACCTACCAGGGCACCTGGGCTCAGGGGAAGAGACATGGTCTGGGCGTCGAGAACAAAGGTCGCTGGGTGTACAAGGGCGAGTGGACGCACGGCTTTAAAGGCCGCTACGGCGTGCGGGAGAGCACGGGGACGAGCGGGAAGTACGAGGGGACGTGGAACAACGGGCTGCAGGATGGCTACGGAACCGAGACGTATTCGGACGGAGGTAAGGCCCGCAGGAGAGACGCACGGACAGATGCATTGTGGGTGTTTTGAGACTCGCCGTGTGCAAACGTGTGAAATGAGCTGTGGCTGTCCATGTGGAATGGCTGAGAAGTGACTTCAGCGAAGAAGTCCGCCTCACTGCAGAGTGACTGACAGGCTGGGTGCAGATGCACGGTGGGAGGAATCTCTCCGCCGGTCTTCTCGGGTCGTCCTCGCTTCTTCTGCGCCTCAACACGGTCCCTCAGACGCGCACACGTTTGTGCACGGTCAAGACGGGACATCAGCGCAGCTTTTGCAATTTCACATTAACGTCAAGGTCTTTCTTCTAAACCCTTAAACCTTCCTGCTGACTGCAGGAGAGCACTCTGAGGCCTTCAGTCCAGGCCAGGAAACATGTAGTGAAGGAATGCTCAGGAAAACATAATAATATGTAAAATCAATATTTTAATGATTTGTAAAAAAAAAAAAGACCGTCAAATATTCAAACTTAATTTTGCAAATGTTGCTTTTTTTGACTTAACTTTACATTCCTTACTTTAAGGAGCTTCGATAAGTTTGTTCATTGACTAATTAGTACTTTTTGGCCTAATTGTTCCTCCTAGTCCATTATACCTCTCATCATCTGTACCCACCTGCTTGATGCCAGTGATCGGCCTAGATTGTTGGGACTTATGCGATGTAACAGCGGCCTTTCTAAGGGTGGAGCGAGATGCTGCATCCAAGGCAAACACGCCACGGATAGAGAGAGATCAGCCGGTCAGATCGCCAGCAGAGACACGAAAAGCAACAACGCTTCTTTCTGAGAAATACGGCGTGCTAAGGTTTAGTTGTTCTGCCCATTTGGATCATTTATTCCTCATTAGCAACAAGGACACAAAACTACGCAGAATAATGATGATAAATGACTTTATTGGGTGGTTTTCTGAGTAGACAGGGTAAGAGCCACCGGACTATCGCCTCCTATATGGCTGAGGAGAAAACCGGATCTCTCTGAGGGGAAGGCTGCGTTTCAGCTGAGCCAAAATATCAGGAATACAGACAACTTTGTGCTACAGAATGCAGATTGTTACTCAGAATCCATCAGTGTTTAGTGAAACTACCATAAAACAGAATGCGTTACCGTATCTGATGTAGCTTTGCTCATTCGTTCCATATAAAACCTCACTTTCAGTTGCTCTTCAGTTCATCTGTGCACGGTCGGGATAATGTCATAATTAGTGGGACTATTATCAGGAAAACATCCTTGCTTGCCTGGAAGTAAACCCTTGGGCATTAAAGTGGCCCCTAAAATCATGAATATCACGCTCAGGGCCAGTCAACAAAGCCAGCTCCAGTGCTAAACCGGGATCAGCTGCCTTTGCGTAGTGTTCTGCTGCCGTTGTTGAAGCAAAGACTTGTGGGTCTGTTGGAGAATTTAGCTCACTTAGCTGACCACAATGTTGTGTGCCGTGTCTGCTGGTGCCTGTATTTCCAGTCCAGAACCCATCCCCTAAACATTCTGTGCTGTTCTGGTTCTGGTGTTGAGAGAAAAAAAAGCAACAACACAGACACTGATAAGCTTCAAACGATCCTTTTCTGGCCTACATGAACATCTGCTGCAGAGCTGCTTGATCTGCTATAGAGACGGCTGAGACTAAAACAGGGGAGGGGGGGGGGGGGGGAGGTTTGAAGTTTGATTTCCCTCCACTTCTGGGAGGTGATTAAACAGTTTTTAGAAGCAGAACTTGAATGATAAACCTACCGGACAAAATTGGTAACGCTCCAAGGATAAGAACATTTATTAGCTCTAAACTAGTAGAAGCAGTGCAAAGTGCTTATATTGTGGTTGTTTAACTAAGTGGGACCATAGAACCTGTTTTAATAATTTGTCCAAAGTTACACAATAACAGAAAAAAAGTATCTAGTGATGGAGGAGGCCAGACTACTCAATGGAAAGGTGCTGGGATTTGAACCTAGCACCTTCCCATGCAGGAAAATCAACGTTACTGTTCCAGGTTATGTTTGTTTTACATCCATAAAGATTATTGATTCACGTTATTCGCTCCCAAAAAAAACATCTAGATTGATGAATCCAACAAAAGGTTAAAAAATAACAACTGCACTTCTGTCCTGAAGCTGAAGACGTTTTACTTCCCATGCAGGAAGCTTTCTAAATTCAAAATATCTGGAGTAGTGTGGAGTTCTCAGCTTTATAGACCTGCAGGCCTCATTAGAGCTTAGATTCACCTGTAGGTTCACCTGGAACTGATCGCCCCAACAATGGAGAGTCGTTAGGCTCCTCGTTAGCCTGGCTCACAGCAGGAATGCTGTGGTCACATGCATGGAGGTGAGAACTGGGATGAAACTTGGCAGGAATCAAACCTATCGCTGTTTTTGAAACCTGAGTCCTCCTCCTCTGTTTAAAGTTGTTTATTTTTTAACGTTTTTTTGGATTGATCACGACCTGGATGACTGAGAATCATCGCCAACACGTCTAGATCGGTGCTTTTGCCTGACATTAAGCAGCAAAAGCACCGGTTTCTAAGGAGACAGAAATATTCTGTCTTTATCATAGATCATAGTCTCATTTTTTTCATATTTGATTCCTTTTAGAAAACTGACACGATTCATGTCATCTTCCATTTAGCAGAACATGTCGTTTGCCGAGTGCGATCCAAATCTGCGCAGCATTTGAAGTGAGCCGCTGTTTGATTCTCTGCGCCGCTGTGGGAAGTTTGCACGCAGGAAGCTCGATGGTGAGCTGACATGCAGCTAAAGCCCCGTTACATAACTCCACAACTAGAAGGCCGTCTAACAGCACGGGCTCTCACAGTTTAGTCCTGATCAGCCTGATAAAATCCACACCGCGGACTTGCTTTCAGGGGTCGATTCAGGACAAAACCCGGCGAGGTCAGCAGGATCAAAACCAGTGAGCTGGACCACCAGCGGGACGCAGAGACAGAGAAAAGGAATGACTCATTAATGAGCTGATAATGGTAGGATGTATGGCTTGCTGGATGGGGAGATGATTATCATGGTTATTATGTGAGGTACTCCCTAATCAGGAGGCGAGTGAGATCCCAGCCGAAAGAACCGCTTCCACAAATATGGTCCTGATAAAACATGTCGGAGAGTCACTTTAGCTCACTCCAGTGTCTGAACCCTCATATGGTGAATGCAGCAGAGATTGGCCTAGTTATCTGTGTTTATCTAGATCCAGTGGTACACAGTGTCCTTATTATAACAGAAGTGCTTTATATAGATCTGCAAGATAAGATTTCTGTTTGGGGAACTTAAATAGATCCAGTAATCTTTGGCACGGCCTGGAGGAGGAGGAGCATAAAAAAGATCAGCTTTGTTTCTACCAATGATGAGTAGTTTTGTGTTAGATAAATTTGACTTTGTCTCACTAAAACTGGGCTTTTCTTGCCATCCATCCGTCATGTCCTCCCTCCACTGGCTGCCCGTCCGTTTTTAGCCCAGTCTTTAAACTTTGGTTTGTTTCTGAAGCTCTTAATGGGCCCACCCCACCCCACATTTCTGATCCACTGAGGTTCTGTGTTCTGCCGTAGATCCCTGAGGTCATCGTCCCAGTTCTTTTTGGCGTGGCCTTCTCAGACTCCAGAACCAGCTCCCTCCGGATCTTCACTCAGTCCCTGACCTGATCCTTTTTATGAAATTTTCATTCAGACAGATTTTTTTTTAGTAATTTCTTTATATATTTATGTTTTATTTATCTGTTTTTTTAAAAATGATTTTAATGTCGTTATTACGAAACACGTTGGCTGCCTGGTTGACTGTTATAAAGAGCTAAATAAAAAAGTCCATTAAACCTCTAAGCAAAAATGTACCTCATTCAGGGACCAGAACCAAATAAATCAATCACAGGTTTCCTTGATTTCCATGTTTTTAAAAGACAAACCTGCTGCCGTCAGTTCAGTAAGAGTTTTATTCACCTTGTCAGCAATTACTCAGATTTGTTCCGGTTCTGTAACATATGTTAGAAAATTGTAAATAAAAATAAGTGCTCTCTCTCACTGAGTTAAAGCAGCAGCCAGAAGCTGTAAATAGAGCTGTGAAAAAATAATTTACTCGGCTGCAGTTTTGTTCAGTTCAAAGTGAAAATCTGAGTGAATCCAAAATGATTTCATTTATTAAGGGAGAAACCTATCCTTGTTAACTTTAAAATCTAAATCTATAGGAACTCTTTATGTTCGGTAAAAGCTTTAGCTTGTTTTATCAGGTGGAAACAACTCCTGTTTGTCTGCTGAGATTAAAATAACTTTCAAAATGTGAGCAGAGAGTGATGATAAAAAATGAATCCTTTTCTGATTTTGATCTTAAGACAAGCATCTTCAGTCCTTTAAGGGAATCGCTGCGCCTTCAGGCTCCAGTCGTGTCCACAGTAACGTCATGAATCAAAGCGTCCAGAGATGCTCTGCTGGGTCCAGACTCTGTCAACCCAACCTGCATCTTGGCAGCTTTCGCCCTCCGACTGCACCTGATGAAACGCTTCCACAGCATCTCCACCGCTGCTTTCCCCTCCTGCTCACTCCTGATCTCATCCTCCCACCTTTCTGCTTCCTCCCTCGCCTCGCTGCGTTTCCACGCAGCGGCTCTGTGCAGCAGGGTTCCCATAGCAACGCTCGTCGACGTGCAGCAGGTCACCGTGTCACGAGGGAACGCGCGTTCCTCGCCTCCATTGGCCGCCTGCTCAGATAAACCCAGCCACCATTGGCCGGCCGGGTCTTCCGGGTTGGTTGGTGTTTACTGAGAGGACGAGCTAAGCTGACTGATTACCAACAACACGCACAGAGGCGCGGGGAGGCGGTGGAGTGGATAAATGAAAAGACAGCACAGATTTAGTAATCACTTTAGTGGGAAATGGAGTCGCAAAGAGAGATTACAGCTGTCATTGTGTACAGCAGTGGATGCTGCTGCAGATTACAGTTGATGGAGCGCTTTTGAATGGCTAATGACCTGATGGCACACACAGAGACGCACTTTAAAACACACCCGAGGACAAAAGGCCGGAGATAAAACATGCTAAAGGGCCTGGATGGCTGCAGATCCTTACGATGTTTGGCTAGTAGCAGCTCAGAAGCCTCTCAGGACTCCTGTTTCAGTAGATTTCAACGGCACACTTTCAACTGGCCTACAGGTCACCATGTCTTTGCCCTCTTGGGGTCAGATGGCACATTGACCTCTTGGTATTTTTTGTAGTTGCAGTTGAAGTTCATAATAAACTTATCAAAAACACACACATGGCATTTAAAATTTCACTCTGAAATGTTCTTATTCCAGGGTGGAAAGATTGAAGAATCGAGAATATTTTTATTTGTCACGGTGGCGACATTTCTCTTTAGCCGCTCCGGTTCACATTACACATCAATCCATTCATTTTCTAACACGTCTATCCCTGTTTTGGTCGTGAGGGGTGCTGGTGCCTAGCTCCAGCTGTCAATAGGCGAGGGTTCACCCTGGACAGGTCGCCAGTCCGTCGCAGGGCAACACAGAGACAAACAGGACAACCATTCCCGCACACACTCACACCTAAGGAGAATTTAGAGAGGACAATTAACCTAACACACATTACACATAATGAGACAAAAACTGACAAAAAACAGGCAATGAACAATTGTTACATTTTATTTTTAGCATTCAGGAGAGTCACAGATAACATAATAATGAGGTAGTAAAGTGCTAATTGAACAGTGATGATTTGAGGCGTCGTTTACAGCATTTAGATATTCAGAGATGATAGTGTGCAGTAGGCAGTAACATTAAGATGATTGTAACGTATGAAGGTGTTGGTAACAGTGGGGTTTTACAGCGTTGGACTGCAGTCTCCCATCACAGCTCTTGGGAAGAAGATGTTTCTAAGCTTATTTGTTTCGGCTTTGAGGCTTCTGAAGCGTTTACCTGATGGGAGAGGGGCTTAGAGCGGATTGCCTGGGTGGGTGGGGATCAGTGGAGATGCGTCTGGACCATCTTTGGACTCATTCTACATAAACTGAGTCTAGATCCTGCTCTGTCCTCACCACCCGTGTTAAGTCCTTCCTCTCCTGGACTGTGCTGCTCCCATACCACACAGTTATGCTGAGGCATAAAACACTCTCTATGGTAGCTCTGTAGAAGTTCTTTAGCAGCTTAGTGGGAGGTCCAGACCTTTTCAGGTTCCTGAGGAAGAAG
Organism: Fundulus diaphanus; assembly: GCA_037039145.1. NCBI lineage: Eukaryota > Metazoa > Chordata > Actinopteri > Cyprinodontiformes > Fundulidae > Fundulus > Fundulus diaphanus. The sequence goes on along the minus strand of CM073134.1, from coordinate 4,310,722 downwards.
AGCTGTTGTTGGGCCTTCTTCACCAGGTGGGAGGTGTTCACAGTCCAGGAGAGGATTTATTTCCAAGGATTTCTTTTAATGTTGTGTGCAAAGGTCTGGGTCAATATCAGAGACAATATTACGCAAGCTGACTAAAATCCATTGCTGTGGAAAAGTATTTGCACCCTTCCAAAGTTTTTTTTCTGTTTTTGCTTCTTTTGGTCCTGGTAAACACTTCAGATCATCAAACAAATTTTAACGGCAGACAAAGCACAGCTTTCAAATGAAGATTTTGTTCATTAGGGGAAAAAATAGATATCCAAACTAACCTGGTTCTAGATGAAAAAGTAATTGCCCCCTACACCTTTGCCATTGCATTAGAAGTTGTCACGGCCTAAGTTTAAGTTTAATCTCTAATTTCGTACCCAGTCCTTCTGTAAATATGCTCAGTTACAGGAATGATTTTTCTCTTCACTCTGTGGGGTCGTTTTTCCTTCTCACACCACGTACCTGTATGCCGAATAAGAGTTTCCTAATTTCTGGTTGCAGGGAAAGAGAAAAAAATAATGAGGATTTCTGGAAAAAAAAACACAGTTGGAGCAGAGAAGTTGTAAAGAGACCTCCTGAACATTAGTGAGAGTAAGAGCGTCGGGTCAGTCACACAAAGCAACAGACAGATGGAGACGAGCATCAGGGGCGATCTGTGATAGAGGGATTGCTGATTGGAGAGCTGGACGTTATGACAGGAGACGAAGCTGGAGGTAGAAGAGCTGGAGAGGTTTATTTGGGAGGAACAAAATGCACAGGAGTCAAAATGGGTAGAGAGACGAGGCTGAGACGGGTCAGACGTAATAAGTCATTGACTAAAGGAGATTTTCCTACACAGATCAGAGATTTGGCCAGGATGCTGTAATGATAATATCGTCTTTTTATTTCTATTTTCAACACTTTATTGAGAAAACTAGTGGAAATTCTCCCACAAAATGTTTGTGGTCTGCCTTATATATATATATATATATATATATATATATATATATATATATATATATATATATATATATATATATATATAATTTTAAATACAACTGAAAAATTAAACCGGTCTAATTTATAAAACAGTGAAACTGTCTTTGAATTTCCTGCCTGTCTGCAGGATCTGTCTGTATCTCATCCATCCATCAATCCATCCCTCCATCCATCCATCCAACCATCCATCCATCCATCCATCCATCCATCCATCCATCCATCTACTCATCCATCCATTCATCCATGCATCCATCCACCCATCCACTCATCCATCCATTCATCCATGCATCCATCCACCCACCCTTCCACTCATCCATCCATTCATCCATGCATCCATCCACCCATCCACTCATCCATCCATTCATCCATGCATCCATCCACCCACCCTTCCACTCATCCATCCATTCACCAATCCACTCATCCACCCACTCATCTATCCATCCATCCATCCATCCATCCATCCATCCATCCATCCAACCATCCATCAACTCATCCATCCATCCATCCATCCATCCATCCATCCATCCATCCATCCATCCATCCATCCATCAACTCATCCATCATCCATCCATCCACTCATCCTTCCTTCATCCATCCGTCCCAGGATCTGGTTCTCTCTGCTATGATCCAGACTTTGTGACCATAGGTGAGGGTTGGGAAGTAATTTCTTGTTCCGTACCGCCATCACTCCCCAGCTTGAGGCAGAGACTAACCCCAGCAGACGTCTAAATGCTTCCCTCCCCCTTTGTTGTTCAGGTCAGAAGCCTCAAATTGTAAAACTGGCAAATTTTAGGAAAAGACGTGGTGATCACTGCCACCCTCAGGCTGTCAGATGAGGTTTTCATGTCATCTGCAAAGTCTGTGAGATCGCTTTTAATTGTATAAATCTGGGAATGAAGACAACAGCAGGATCCTGTCCACTGTCCTTATCTTAAAATAATCCTTGTGAGGATACAGCCGTCACAGAAAGCTCTGTGCCTTCGTGCTACTTCTCAGTCTGAACGATGACTAATTCCTTTATTCTTTTCCAGTTTATCCTCTTAACCACTTTACCCGGTACAGATCAGATTTTCAACTCCAGGAAATTGGCCCATTTCCGGAAGTTTCAAGGTTCAGATGCTTCCCTTCAGTCATAATTTTTCTCTTTTTCTCTCAATATGTTCACTCCATTCCTGACGCTCCTGCATCATCTCACTTTAATAATGACCTCCAGGGGTTCGTCCTGCCGGGCTCTTTTTGACTGTTTGTAGCTTTCTGCTGGCATCAGGGTTTAAACGAGCCGGTCGGACCGTTAGAACAATGGAATATTGTTTAGAAAATGCTGTTTGTTAAAGGTAAAACTAAAAACAGAACCATTCCTGTTAAACAGAATAATTTTGATTTTGGTTTAGGATTTAGAACTGAAACCACAAAAATTAACTAAATGAAAATAAAGAAAAATACATTATTTTATCAAAAGTGATATAAAACAACATTATTTCTTTTAATTTCTTCTGTGTTGTGTTTAATATCAAAGTTCCTTAAAAAATGTATTTACTTATTCAACCTAACCTATAACATTATTTTCCAACCTTTTATTAACAATAAAACAGAAATGAAGGAAAGGAGTAACTAAATTCATTAATCCAATAGGTTTTAAACGATAACCAATCATAATAAATTAATTATAATGAAATTAATAGAAAAGTTTTGTAAAGAAATAAAGTAAAAAAAATAGCAAAGGAAATATATAAAACTAAAGTGTGATTCAAAAATACTAAAACCATTAAAAGAATAACTATATTAAACAATTTTAAAATATATTAAATTAAAAAAGTATATTTTAATGTTTTGCTTAAATTAAGAAAATAAGAAAGAGACAAATTAATCAGTATCTTTACAGTATTGTTATTATTATTTCCCTAATTGTTATTAATTGTAAAAAAAGCTAAACAAAATTAAATGTGTCACATTTTATAAAAGTAAACATTGCCTGCTTATTAATAAATTAATACATTTATTAATTCGCATATTTTTCCATTTGCATACACCAGTAATATTTTTGGTTTAGCCATTTTTCTTCACCCCTAAAGCAAACCCTTGTGACGTCGGCTTCAATGTTGGAGTAGTTTATTCATTAGTTAATGTTAGTTTTTTTTGTTTTGTTTGAAAAAGTAAAAAAAGCTTTGGCTCCTGCTTCAGCGTCATAAGCAGATCTCATTTTTTTTCTGTCGTGTGTTTGGCATATTGTCCTCTTATCAGCATGAAGCTGTTCACCAATCTATGCAGTTAATAAATGAAAAATGCGGTGTAGCAGAGCTCTGTCAGCAGAGATGCAACTTGTGAAATACTGTGCATTGTGTTTATGAAAGATACACTCAGAACTTATCCTGAAATAAACAGATTGATTTTATTGACAGGAAGCGTCCTCAGAAATCAAGGGTTGCTGTTTCGTGCTTGGCTGGCTTTGGATAAACATCGAAACTCAAAAGCAGACCAACTCTGTTAGTGTGGCTGTTTCTCATGAAATGTAAGAGCAGATTTTTAATCCCCAAAGAGAAATCTGTGAGACTCAGACAGAAAAAAGAGCCCATGCAAAAGCTCTTAAACGGATAAAAGACTAACACGCAGGCAGAGGTTTAGCTTTAGACTGACCGTCCCTCCTTTCGCCACAGTTTGTCTGACCACACATGTTTGTCCGTGTCAGTCTGGCTTGTCTTCTACATGTTTTCTACCTGTCAGATGTGACATGTAAAATCATAAAAACGACACAGCAAAAGCATGTCCTTCCTTATCTGCGGAGAGTTTATGAGTATCTTGTAAAATGTGCCTGAAACTAATAGAGATCTAAGCAGAGTTATTTGGATTGTGTTGTGATGTTCTAGTTTTCCTCGCCAATCCTAATCCGCACCTTGTCTACTACCACTACTGCTTCTCTGCAGGGTTCATCTTACGTAACAGTGGATTGATGTTCGGAGGGAGGATTAGCAGAGCAGTCTGAAACATTAAAAAAATCCAGATCTTTATCCTGGGAGCTTGCCCTGTGCCTTTCTCTGAAGCGGGACAAACTGGACTGCAGAAACCAGAGATTATCTGAGGAACGGTTCTTTACCGTGCTCATCAGATCTATGTTGGACCGGACCTTTGATACAAACAAGCGTGACTATCTTACGGTGCCTTGCAGTAGTATTCACTGGACTTTCTTTCCTTTTTTATATTTAATATTTTCACTTGGTTTTAGATCGACACTAAGCAGTACACCATTTTGAACTGGAAGGAACATGATACATGGTTCAAATTCTTTTTTAAACCAGAATAAATCTGAAAACTATGACAGGCGGAAACTGATTTTCAAATGTCTTGATGGAGTAGCACCCAAACGGCTGAGTGAGTTTTACTGTAGGTCTAGAGCAGATCCACTAAAGCATTCTGAGACAGCAACTGTACAGTTTATTTCCATAAAACCTCGTTTGCTCATAGTGCTCGCTCTGTTAGAGGCACTTGACTCTGGAAAAAGTGACACAAATTAACTCATGCTATGAGCACCACGATGCACACATGGGACTGCTGCTTTCTCAGTGTTATGTATACACATATGTAGACATTTTATTATTATTTTTTTATTTCTTTGCAAATGAAAAACATCTGTGAACAACAATGAAACAACTCTTGTCCTATATTCTCATTTAATTTACTTTGACTAGGCCATTCTAACACCTGAATATGCTTTAATCTAAACCAGTAGTGTCCAAATGTTTTCTCACATGGGCCAAACCGACAAGTCAAAAGTACTCATTGGTCAGAAAATTACAATTGTTCTAAAAACTAAAATCACAAAAAAAATATTCAGTGTGTCTTTTAACTGCTTAACGGTAAAATAGGCATACGATATTTGAATTAAACGAAGCAGTCAGAAAGGGGGATTTATAAATTATCGCAGATCAGAATCTTAACTTGCATGTTTGTCTTGTTTCTTGACTCAGGTCAGACAGGTTTTCCTCCAGGACTGTCCTGCATTTACCTAAATCTATCTTTCTACCAACTTTAAACAGATTCACTATCCCTGCTAAAGTGACTTTACCAGGGATACTGAATCTGTTACTTTTTGACCAATCTGTATAATCTGATCCAATCTGTATAATCTGATTGAATTTGACTTTGGAATGTGCCTTGAGATGACATATATCATGAATTGCCGCTATATAAATAAAATTTAATTGAACTGAAACTCACAGATAAAGGTTTCCAAGTTGAGAGATTATCCCACCTGACTCGTGGATCTCTGCAGCTCCTCCAGAGCCACCACGGTCCTCCTGCTTCTCTGATCAATGCTCTCCTGGTCCAGCCTGTCAGTCCAAGTGGACGTCCATGTCTTGGTAGGTCTGCAGGTGGTCCATCCTCTCTCCAGGCCCAGATGATGGATTGATCAGAGCCCTGGGATGTTGTTGTAGAACCTGACCCTGCTGTAAACTGGACCAGAACTTTCTCCCTGACCTGTCGTCTGGTTTCCTTGGTCTTCATGATGCTGGTTGTTCTCAGAATTTCTCTAAACTTAGCAACCTACTATTTGACAAGTGGCTGAACTTCCAAGTTGTGTACAGACAAGGCGTTCAGATGAATGACATTATAATTTAACAGTACAGTAAGGCTGTATTTAAAGAGTTTGACAGGTTGTGTTTTGTGGTGTTGTGTCCTCAGACTGAAGCGCAGTTCTTCAGAGACAGATGCTTTTTAACTCAGAAACAGAAAGCTTGCTTGTAACAGGCACAACTATAAATTGAGCTAGGGGGTGGGAACGTGATCCAATCGCTGTGATGTTTCTGCAGCCTTGATCTTGCCGCCTTCAGTGTTTTTGACCCATATGATTTAGGAGTGCTTCCCATTGGCCCCCCCAGACAGAAATCAGTGAAATTGTTTTGGCGTGCGAGCTGTGAAGCGTATTCTACTCATAAATGTACGGGCCTGAGGTTGAAGCCTTGTCACATCCAAAAAGTCTGTTTTATATCAGCGATAGGTTCACAGCCAGCGTCATAAAGAGGGGCTAACCTGATATAATGCTGCATTTCTGTGTTGTCAGAGACCCTGCTGTGAGTTTTTAATCCTCGCTCCACATATTTTGTCCACCAAGCTGTGAGAGGATTTGAATCCGCTCCTTTGAAACCGCTCCTTCTGGATTTTCAGCACCACGGAGAGCGACCAGCCTGGTGCCCCACTGAATATTTCATTTACTCCGGCGTTTCAGACCGAGGCCTCTAAACGCTTCCAAGAAACCATGGAAAACAAAAGCCCACACACCGCTTCCCATATATTCACTCATTTGCACTCTCCGCTGGCAGTTTATCGGGTACACTTGACTGTAAGAAATACCGTCAGCAGCACAGCAGCCATCCAGAAGATGGATGCCTTCAGGAAGGCAGCTTGGTCCTGTTTTTAAGGCTTGTTTGAAAGCCTTTTGCACAAATAATTCAGAAGTTCAAGTTGATTTGGATAATCTTTTTTCACCCACTCACAGCTACATTTGTTTTATTTCAATTAACAGGATTATACACTGCATACACAATAGAAATATAATGAAACCAGTTGCAAGCAGCGCTTTTTAAAACAATAATATAATATTTCAACAAACACCCACAGAGGTTTAGCACAGAATTAAAACTTGTTCACCAATTCTCTTGTATCCATACACAGCATTTTTCATTTTAGTGACACTTTAAGTAGAATAACTACTGACTAAAGTTTTTTCTTAGGTGTGCCTCATTCATCCGGCTGCAGCTGAAACAGAGAATCATCACTGATCATCTCTGTTTACTTCCTCTCTGCTGCATGTTTACCTCTGGGCCAGAAATTACCTTCATCATCAGTGTCTCGTCTGTGTATGCATGACATGTTTCCATCCCGTAGAATAATTTCAGTAACTTTACCGTCCTTCATGACTGTCAAATTTCCTTTAAAAAAAAAACTGGACATGTAAAATAATATTTCTTTTTCTTTGTTTAGAGAAAAACTGAAACATGCCCGTCTCATCCAGCTCTACCAACACGCTTAATACAATAAACACTAAGTTGAGTTCAGCTGTTTCTAATACAGATCAATGTTGCTGTGATTTCTGCGCACTTTTGCTCCTGTATAAACTCTTTAGCTGGTATATAAACTGCTATAAAAACCAAAAACTACTGAATGTTTCTCAGTGAAATTACCATTCCTTCAGGTTGAGAAGTGTGTCAGGGGGCATCTTGCTTAGTTCTGCTAACACAGGATTACAAAGTAATGATACTCCCAAGTTCACTTCCCAAACGCAAAATATGTTGGGCTGGGTTTTTTCTGGAGTCTGACATAAAACCAAAGGCTCCAAATGCTGTAGGATGCTTCTCCAACTACTACTATAATGTTCTTGGACATAAAGTAAAACATGCAATGCTTGTTCATGGGTAATATCTGACCTGACACACATCAGCAGCCTTTAATAAGCTCTCCTCTTGCTCGGTTTACCGATGTTCTAGCATGGTCCCTTTCTGTGTTGGTCTTTTAACTGCATCTCTGCACAGCTCTCTCCTACACCAAAGGTTGTCTGTGAATACCGGAGCCCAGCCTGTAGAGCAGGTCACCTGACACAGACAGGAAACCACAGCAGCCAATGCAGTGTCTCTTTCAAACATTGAAACATGAAAATATTTAGATTATTCTGAAAACCAAGATTATTTAGTAAAATTAAATAATATCTACCTTATTCCCAGAATTCGATGCTTTGAACTGCGTCTTTTGTGTAGACGAACGGTCTCTTACAGAGCAAATAAAGATAAAACAGGCAGGAATATGAACCTTTAAACTTAAAATTGGATAACTTACCAGTCTTTTCATCTTTCAGACCACTTGTTCCCTAACATAGCTTATTTATTCATCATTTTCTATGTTTTTAAATTGTTGAGAGCACATTAGTTGTGTATTTGAATACTTTTAAGTTGTAATTTTCTATGTAGTTTGAGAATGCTGTTATGGATTGAAGGACCGGCAGGATGCCGTGTACTAATGAATTATTACCAGTCATAAAAGGAGGAACTACATTAGTCATTGTTTGTGAAACCTAAAGTCCAACCAGATCTGCCCTCAGCAGTGCTGTTAATCATCTTCAGAGGCCGGGACAAGTAGTTTCCTCCCTGGGCTTTTATTTATTAAGTGGAAAGAGTTCGCCTCCAGCTGGTTGCTTTAAATTTAGATTTTTCTGTCACACCTGCAGTGATTCTTTGTCTAAAGAAAACAATCCCCTGATCGTAGACTCGGCCCCGTTGACTCTGGATGCATTTTAGAAGCACCAGCTGAAGCCACTGGATCAATTTAATTTGATTAAAGGTGCAGCAGCAAACCGCACTACAAGCAGGCATCTTCAGAGATGTCAAACCGTTAGAACAACATGTTTGTGCATCGGAATATGATAGGAGACAAAAATGATAAAAAATGGGCAACAATAATGCTTCTCAGTACCAACTGCGGTGCAGTCACTGTTGCTAACATACCAGACGTTGCTGACATAAGCAATCCTCCAGCAGCACCACTAGGCACAAGGTTTATACAGGCCTAAAATAAAGATACATATAGCTCTAAATAAGGTGTATATGAAGCATCAATGTCGAAATCAGGTCAGTTTGGATTGGACCTCCCTAGTGAAGTCTAGTCTTGTCTCATTTCATGTCATGCTAAGATAAGCTCAACAGTTTATGACTCCTGGTGAAATGTCTGTAGCTTTTTAAAAAATATATAGCTCCCCCTCATCATGTCCGGCTTCAGGCTGCTGTAGTTATGCCAAACATTTGCTTTACCAAGGAAAGATTTACATCTTTACTATGTTTATAGTTGTATGTGCAGAGTTGTGGATTTGACATCAACCCATAGCTCAGACCCCCCCCCCCCTCCCCCTGTAATCCTTGCATGTCTTTTCCAAGAATACAAACACATAAAACCTCTCCTTACTTATCTGCACATCTGGTGCAGAAACCAGCAGGAAAACCCCTTTAAGTAACCCGTTCTTTACTCTTTTACTAAAGTCATTTTACACCTCGTTCTCTTGCAGCTCTGAGCAGAGGTCCGATTTGTGGATTTAGCTGCTTATAAAGACTCTTATTGTGATAATGATGTGAATCTGAAACATATCTTTTTTTTGTCTCTATTCTTCTGGCAAGTCTTTTCTCTCTCTGGAACATTCTGATACGGAGATAAAATCTCCTCTCGCATTATGCTGAAAAACGTGATTCTTCAACTTTTGACTCCGGATTTTCCACCGTGTTTGAATCTGGACGCTGCATCTGTCTGTGGATCTCACCGTGAGGATGAGCTGTGAATATGTTTGCATATTTTAGTTTTTATAAAGGGTCCAAAGCGGTTAATGCAGTGAACTTATATAATTTCATTTGATATCGATTACAAACACACACAAATTGGCAGATCTTTATATGAAAGAAGCATATAATGCAATTGGTTCTTTTGTTCATCTTTGTCTAATTGTTTTTAACAAAACACGTCAACAGCCTCTTTGCTACCATACCCCCCCCCCCCCCCCCCCCGCCCCCCCACAGTCAGCACACACCTTCTGTCCTGTCCTCTTCCTCTTCTTCCTCCTTCTTCTTCTGGTTCTCCCCTCTGTCTCTGTGCTCTGCTCCAGCATTAAAGCAACCATTTCATAAAATCTCATTAAGCTGTTGCACACGTACGTTGTGCATTTGTGTGTGTGTGTGTGTGTGTGTGTGTGTGTGTGTTCTTTGATCTGTCTCTCATATGGCTGTACAGCTGTGTGCTGACATGATTACAAAGGCCTGGCCAGATGTGTTGCCCATCTGTCTCAGACACAGGCCTTGTGTTTGTGTGTGGGTGTGTGTTCGCGCGTGTGTGTGTGCACGCATGTATGTATGTCATTGTGAGGACCCAAACTTGACAGTAGACCAACGTGGTGTGGACAATTGGCATGGTGAGGACATTTTCCAAGGTCCACACAATGCAAATTGGGCTAAAGCTTAGGTTCAGGGCTAAAGTGTGACCTGAGTTTAGTTGGAGTTGCGATTCGATTCGATACCGATTTAAAGGCTTTGATTTTCATTTAGTAAAAAGTAGAAAGACAAGAATGATTTAAGTTCCTGTTGAGATTTTGTAAATATTTATTTTCATGCCCATGTAAACATCTGAATGTGACCTCACATTTCTGAGCAAATAAACATTACAACTGGCACATTATCAAGAACTACTTTGCACAATGTGCGTAAAAGAAAATTTTCTGTATAAACAATACAAAATAAAGTTCATATAAAGTAAACTTAAGGACTACTTATCTCCTGGAAGTGATAATATAAAGATAATATAAATAAAAATGCACTTTAATAATGCATTTGTGCATATTTGTGCAGACTTAAACCCAAATTACAGATTTGTATACACTGAACAAGTTTAGTGTATGTGAACATTTTTACCAATCGAACACGTGTACAGTGTCGGCATGGTGACTTCTGTCATGTGTTGGAGTTGCGTAGCGTGGTTCGAGTGTCTTTCACATATTCATGAAACCCTGGTTTTCAACAACACTGTATAGTCGTAAGTCCTGGAAAACGAACACAGCAACAGACTTTGTGATTTTCTGTGTGCGGGCAGAGCCAGTTTTTAAGTGAATGATTTTGTCGATTTGCGTCTGTTTGGAGTCAACAGGTTTAACCAGGGGTTGTTGTAGAGCGTCCGCATGATGTCTGATTAAATGATTGCGCAGATTTGTCGAGTTACCGCAGTACTTTAATTATGTCTGGCCCACCTTACAAACTACCTCGCTGTTGTCGATTTCCTGAGTTCCGGATTTACACTGGAATCCAAAATAAGTCCAAACATCAGACTTAAAAGTTGAAGGAGTTTGCTTTCTGATGCTGCTCGCCATGACTGTTGTTGTGCGATCTAATTCGGTCTCCGTACTAAGGTACTTACAACTGTAATCAACTGCACAGCGCCCCCCAGGTGTCAGGAGGTGAATCCATTCAGAGGAGCTCCCAAATAGATTATAATTTGGGTGTGGAATTATTGCGATGCATCACTTTTTTTCAATTATTTTACCCATCCCTAATAGAAAGCAATAGAAAATAAATGGAAGTCAATGGAAGGTCTACACAGTAATGTACATACCAACGTGTGTGTGTGCAGGTATGGGGATAAGAGGGAGCATTTTTGGTTCCGATGTCAGGGCCAGGTTTGGAGTTAGCGCCTTTTCCCGCTTTTAAAAACTCCATGCATGGGAGCGTAGCTCAGTGTGAGATTGGCTCAGAACGTTGGCTTCATTCACCACTTCCTGTTTTCCCTGACACCGGAGCCCACTAGGGAACCATTGGAGTGTGTTTTGTGATGCAGCCGGAGAACGTGGCTGCGGTCCTTTTATGGTCATGTAGTCGTGCTGGAGTGAGTGCGTTTGCTCCAGCATGAATCAGAGCGCTGTTACATCAGAGGGGCCTGGCAGGCGGGATGGATCACTTGCTCTCCGGTTGGAACACACACTTCCGCTGGAGAGTTCGTGAGAGAGAGAGAAAGATGGAAACACACACGGATGGCCTACTTTCCAGTAACATGGAGATGCAAGGATTGTTATCCAGCAGGGATGGTGTGAATGAAGGGGTTGTGACAACGGGAGGGCGGTCTACTGTACTAATTTCTAAACTTTACAAATAAATCTGACAATAATGGCCAATTACACATAATTAATACTATTTATTTGCATTTAATGACCACAAAATTGCTTAGTTTATTCTGCTAATTTCTGTTAGATTTGATTTTAGGAACTTTGGTTTTGCTATTTTCTTCTATCTTTAAACCATTGAAACATGCATAAAATTGGTTTCAGTTTAAACTTTTTCGCTGTACTAGTAACTCTGGTTTTGTTTAATGACATCTGATTTTACGTTGCCTGTGTAAAACCATGATATACATGAAAAAAGGAGTGAATGCAGCAGGATGCATCTGAAAGACACCAGAAGTAGCTAAAGGTTAAATGAGACCCGAGGCGTTTAACAGAACTTGTTTTACAGCTAAATTCAAAAGGCTTGAGATATTTCATTGTGCAATGAATCTGATTTTCACTTTCTGAAATGTGTGACAAAGACTGTTGGACTTTTTCCACAATATTTAAGCTTTTAGAGCAATTCTTGAATCTGGTTTCAACTGTATGTCATGTTGACAACAACAGAAATGCCTGAATCTGTAAATTCCAGCAACATATAACACAGAAAATAAACTCAAACAGGCCCAGATAACTTAGAAATGTTGATCTAATGAGGAAAATGCGGAAAGTCATTAAGACTTTCTCTAGAAAAGTCTGACTAAGCCTGAAACAGCCCGGGTAAACGAGATAAAAAGTGAGAAAAGTTTTGCTTTGTACATTTTAAATACTTCTCGGTTCTTAACAACCCATCCAACCATTTCCATTCCTGCTTAATCGCTGCACGGTCATGTGGGGCTGGGGCCTGGAGTGAGATTCAGCCTGGACAGGTCGCCCATCAGAGGCCGACACAGACAACCATGCACAGACACTCACATCCACATGAGGTTGCAAGATGACACACTGTCATCATGTCGCAACCTCAAACTTCAGTTAATTTTATGTGATTTAATGGAAAGTTGTCGACAAGTTTTGACCCAAGTCACTCTTGCTTTTCAGTGGCAACACAGGAAAATGTTGGTGCTGGTGCAGCTGTCAATGCACGAGAGGCGGGGTACACCCTGGACAGGTTACCAATCTATCGCAGGGCAACACAGAGAAAACAGGAGAAACAACCATTCTCACACACTCACACCTAAGGAGAATTTAGAGAGGCCAATTAACCTAACAGTCATGTTTTTGGACTGTGGGAGGAAGCCACACATGCACAGGGAAAACATGCAAACTCCATGCAGAACCCAGGACCTTTTTCTGCATGGCAACAGCGCTACCCACTGCTCCACTGTGCAGCCCTTACTATAATTATTTTATTTTTTCATGTAGTGATGTTGTATCTCAGGCCTGATCCATGTTTGCTTTGGTCTGTTTTCCTCTCCAGGAACCTTTCAGGGCCAGTGGGTCGGCGGGATGCGCCATGGCTACGGAGTCCGGCAGAGTGTTCCCTACGGCATGGCGGCCGTCATCCGATCACCCCTACGCACCTCCATAAACTCTCTCCGCTCTGGTTCAGAGCACAGCAACGGAACTGCTCTGCTGGACCGAACGGGGGCGCTGGTTCCTGGTCCGCCCACGGTTCCGGGAACTCTGACCACCAGCGTCTCCATGTGCAGCACGGGCAGCAGCGGCAGCAGCCCCGCCGTGTCCCGCGGAGGCTTCGTCCTCATGGCGCACAGCGAGGCTGAGCTGCTGAAGGGGAAGAGGAAAGGAGGCCTGTTTCGGAGGTCCATCCTGTCTGGTCTCAAGCTGAGGAAGTCCGAGTCCAGGAGTTCGCTGGCGTCACAGCGGTCCAAACAGAGCTCATTCAGGAGCGAGGCTGGGATGAGCACCGTCTCCTCGGCTGCATCTGACATCAACTCTACCATCAGGTAACCACGCTGCAGGAAACCAACATTTAAAAGGGATACATTAATTGTTAATTGATGCTAATGTTTTGGTCATAGGTTTACATCCATACACCACAGAGAATTCAAGGCTATAATCGTTTATTTTAGCGTTCTCAAAGGGGAATCCTTTCTGCATTTTTAAAGCAAGAACTTGTGCAGAAACTGTAATTTGCAGCCTCAGCTATAAAGGCTCCAACATCCACCTAAACCTTTAATACTCGCTGCAAACGGACGTAGTACGTCTTGGCAGTCTAAAAAGGATTTATTTTTAGTTGCTGATTGGAGTGCCTGTCATTTTTTAAGAACCACCATTTTATTTCTGTTTTACGTTTGAAATATAGAAGAACCTAACAATTGTGCAAAACAGAGGATGGATAATTTATTTTTCTATTGGATGTTTTTGTGGAAAATTATGCAAATAAGAAGAGCACGGTTTCAAACGTAATGACAAGAAAAATGCATCTAAAACTTTAATACTGTTATCTTTAGAGTCATTCTGTTGTGAACATTCAGAAAATGCTGTTATTTTATCTATATTTAAAAACTTAGTTATTATTTAAATCAATTTTCACCAAAACTATTAAGGGCCATTTTGGAAGGTCCAAAGAGCCACTTGCGGCTCTGGAGCCGCAGGTTGCTGACCCCTGCTGTAAAACAACAAAAGAGAAAACATTTGACCCAAAAAGTTAGGAAAATTTTTCTTTTTCTTTTGCAAGGCCAAACATCTGGGACCTTTCTTTTGGACCCACACAAATTAGTTGTTTTTTTCTTTGTTTAATTCAACTTTTGCATGTTTAATATGCTGTTGAGCAGGTAAAGAGAAAAGGATAAAAACTATTCAATAAAATATTATTTTTTTTAATAAAAAGGAAATTGGCCCCCAAATACTTCTAACTTGGGACTTCTTTTGCAAAAAAATTGGACACCCCTGGGTTTTGATGTTCAGGAGCAACCGAAGAACCACCAAGCATGATGGGAACAGGAAACTTCATATTGAAGCCGGTTTCCCACCGATAGTGAGCTAACCAAAGGCAAACGCTCCAGCTACAAAGTCGCTACTGAAGGTTGGAGCCGACCACATGAGTGAGCCACATAGCATCAGGAGAAAAGAGTGTTTTAAACAAAATGGCACTAGGTTGTTGAATGGCTCTGAAAACACCGATGCTGAGAATGTATGGTCTAAACTTTAAACGTTGGGTCTGTTCCAGTAAACCAACTGAATTTAATGCACTCCACCAAGAGGAGGGTTGTTGGGCTGGGTGTCGGTAATCCATGTTATTGTGTAGGAGACCAAAATCATGTATTTATTTCCTCCTTTGTGTTTTATAAAAAAGATTCATCACCGACAACCTGAGAAAAGTTAAAGAGCAATACACAAAGGGCCCTGAAAGGTCCGGTCATCTGCTCTGAATCAGCTCACATAATTGGCTTTTATCAGTTAGGGAAATATCTATTCTTCCCAGGAACTAAAGCTTGACACGTGCAGCTTCGGCTGAATGACTTTGGGACGTGTTCGCTAATGGCTGCTGGTCCTCAGATGACAAGATGACGCAGTTTGAAGGAGCTGCCCTTCATGTGGAGGACAGACTTTCTAAGAAACAATGAGCACCTGCTCCACTTAAGCTGCAAAACAAATTAGTATCCAGTCCAGATTATAATTTTGATCAAACGCTTTGAACAACCTTGGCCTTTGCCTGTTTACTAAAATTTAAATCAGCCTGTTTAGCCTCAAATTTATGAATCTGTCATCAAATCAACAGGTTGCTGTTCCAAGTCGGCTTGTTGAAAACAGCCACTCACTGGTAAACGATTGAACAAATATCTGGCCTGTGATGATATTAATCAACTTCCTGCAATTTGCAGTCCTACGTTTGATACTCCATTTATCCCCCTTTTCCTAAAAGAGAAAATGTACTCTTCCCCTTCAGCATTTTACAATGTTGGAGCATTGACACTATTTTTCTTTGCTCATACTGTATGTAAACTTGGCAGCTGGCTGTTCACACTGAGCCTGGTTCTGGTTCTGCTTGAGGTTTCTTTCTGTTAAAGGGGATTTTTTCTCTCCACTGTCGCTACATCCATGCTCGGTATGAGGGATTGCTGTAAGTTAACGACAATGCGGACGACTGTCCACTGTGGCTCTACGCTCATCCAGGAGGAATGGATGCAACCTTCTGGGTTTCCTTAGAAACTTTTTGAGCAACCTGTCTGGATGATTCGATAGAACTGACTTTGAGATGATGTGTGTCGTAAATCGGCGCAATATAAAGAAAGTGAAATGAGTTGAATTGACTTTGACATACAGTGCTGTGGAAAAGTGTTTCCTCCATTACAGATTTCTTCAGTTGTTGTTTTTTTATTTAAAGCCTGGTTTTACTTTCCACCTGCTGTCCTTGTCACTGGATTTGGGTCCTGAGCAACACCAAAACATGAGAGTAATATTAATAAAAATGTAAAATTAAGTAAAGGTTCAGGGATTCCCACAATTACTGTTTAAACCAAAAATATTTCTGCGTGAAATGCAAAAATAAGGACAGATTGGTTTTTAAGAATCATTTATTGCTTTCTTTAGATTCAGTGCTTTCCATCCGCTAAGACTCTGCCTTCAAACTATTTGGCAAAGCCCAGAAAATAATGTTATGAGTTTGGATATTTCTGATTAGGTTAATTCCCATTGCTTAGTTCTTTTGCATCATGGGTAATAAAAATCAAAGGATAAGGAAGACGACAGTTTTTCTCCACAAGTCTGATTCATTTGTGGGTACAATTTCCAGATACCTGAAGGTGCCACGTTCTTCTGGTTTGTCTATTATTTGCAAATATAAACACCAACAACAGCTCCAGAGTGTTGTTATCCTCAGAAAAACAGGTTTACCGTCATGTACTGAAAGGTCACTCAGCTAAGATGAAGCCAATACAGCAAAAGCAACA
This sequence comes from Fundulus diaphanus, assembly GCA_037039145.1. Classification (NCBI taxonomy): domain Eukaryota; kingdom Metazoa; phylum Chordata; class Actinopteri; order Cyprinodontiformes; family Fundulidae; genus Fundulus; species Fundulus diaphanus. The sequence goes on along the minus strand of CM073134.1, from coordinate 4,294,255 downwards.
TAAAAAGTCAGATGACAGTTTCCAAATGGACTGGGGGTCAAATACCTTTATCTATGAAGAAAATTTGGATTTGCATTTGGAGAAAAAAAGAGGAACCAAGCCTTAGAACACAAACTGTGAAGTCCGGAGGTGGCTGCATCATGTTATTTTGGGTATTTTGCAGCAGGAGGGACTGGTGCACTTCACAAAAATAAATAGCATCATGAGGAAAGAAGTGATAAGACAATTCTACCAGATTCTGAGGAAACGTATGTATCCTTAAGAATTTAAATAAAAGTTATAAAAAATGTTCTGTATCACTTATCTGTCATTTAGCAAACAGAAATAATGTTGTTGTAATCGTATGTAACCCAAACCAGGACCAGCTTAGTCTGATTTATTGTCCAACAGTGAGAAAGAAAATGTAATTTTAATGCAGACTATGTAAAGAACTGGTTTCCAGTTTATTTTGACTTTTACCTCACAGCAGATATGAATAAAAGATTATTCAATCTTGTTAACATTTTATCAGCTATCATTTAATCTTATTTTCCCATAAGGCTGCAATGACGTTAAAGTTTTAGTTTATTACCTCTGGTATCTTTTTGCTCCAATGACAGCTTTAACGACATCTGCTGCCTGAACTAAAAGTTGTCAGCTGTCATAAAACTATTGTTATTCTCTTTGGAAATTTAGTTTTTAACCTTTGCCCTTTCCAGCCTCGGAGATGCAGACGCAGAGCTGGCCGTCGCGGACGACGATGTGGACGCCACGGCCACAGAGACCTACTGTGGGGAGTGGAAGAACGACAAGCGGACCGGGTTCGGTGTGAGTCGGCGGTCCGACGGGCTGCAGTACGAGGGGGAGTGGCTGAGCAACAAGCGGCACGGCTACGGCTGCACAACGTTCCCTGATGGCACCAAGGAGGAAGGGAAGTACAAGCAGAACATCCTGGTGAGCGGCAAACGGAAGAACCTGATCCCCCTGCGAGCCAGCAAGATCCGGGAGAAGGTGGACCGGGCCGTGGAGGGCGCCCAGAAGGCGGCAGACATCGCCCGGCAGAAGTCCGAGATCGCTCTGTCCAGGTAGGAGCTCAGACCGCTTGTTTCAGGGCTGAAGACGAGTGTTGGCTTGGATGATGTGGAACCAAACAGAGAGCTGACGATTCCATCAGATCCTCATGAATATCATTCCAGTTTAAAGATCTTTACCTTCAAATAATGTAAACTGAATCCTCCTCTTGTGTTTTAAAGCTGTTCAAGTCTAATCGTTCTCATTAGCGGAACGCCACAACCCTGCTGAAATACTTCTAACTTTCATTTCACTAAAGCAGATTTAGTCATGCACAGAATGCATATTTTCCACTAATTCTTCCGTTTGAACTAAACTGAAATAACAAATTTTCTTATCTTTTCAGATACAGGATACTTAATATCTTATATCTAATAATAAAACTTGGATTAATCTATTTATGAAGATTTTGTCATTAATACATTAAAGCCGAAATCAGTTTTATTTATTAAAATAAATAAAAAAATTAATGGTAATGGTCCACAAATTTCTGTAGAAAATATCTGATATATTTGCTTCGGTTTTGTACTGTTTTAAATCTGGGCACATGCCGGATGTTTATGGGCCGAGCTAAGTGTACAATGCAGCCTTCTGTTGCACAACTTAAAAAAACCCAAGGAGGACTCCCAACTAAAACTAAAGTCTAGACTTTGGGAACATAAAGTTTCTCATGTAGCTGCAGTGAAGAAGGGGAAAGAAATTTGAAGCGAACCAAAGCTTTGTTTCATCAGCAGTAAAGTACATAGCTCGCTCCAAGCTTGACTTAAATCACCGGTACTGATAATTCCAAATACACCTGCCTCTAGCTTTTAACCAGCCCAAAATACTGCATGTATGCAGGAATGTGTCGGAGGCTTCGTCCTTCTGAAAAGACGGGACGAGTCGACCATTTTCAGTTAATGTTGTTAATCATTGGTTGTACCTGATTAATAAAATTTTTTATATATAATCACATTATAGCAAATTCGTACTTCTTCCGTCTGCAGCTCTCCAATAGCAAAGACACTCAGCCCCTCGGGTGTCTCAAGACAAGCAGAAAAAGGACATGGATCACTGGAACCTGTGTCCTGTGGTCAGATGAGACCGAGATAAACTTAAAGGGGCGGAGTCATGAGAGTAACCAGATGATGAGCACAAAGACAAGTGTGTCTTGCCTACAGCCAAACATGGTGGTGGGAGTGTCATGGTTTGGGCAGCATGAGTGTCGTGGGGAGCCACAGTTTATTGAGGGAACCATGAATGCAAGAAATGTCCTTTTATTCAGTTAAAATAACATTAAATTAATCAGAAATTCAGTCTAGACATCAACCCTATTGGGCTGTTGTGGGAGCAGCTTGACTGTACGGTGTGTAAGAAGTGTCCATCAAGCCTTTCCAACTTAGGCTTCAGGAAGCAGGGCATTTCCTCAGATTGTTGTCTTGACTGTGTTTTCTATTCATTTTGCAACTCATTTGATAGATAAAATGTGAGTTTGCTTGGAAAAGGTACTCTCTAAACTGGCATTTGTTCGCCGTTACACCCCTGCTAATAATGATAATTGTCACAAATCTCTACAAATCAAAATACAGACACAGATACGGAGCCATGGAGAGTGATCATGCAGAAATGTTCACATCCTAACTGTTGTAACGTTTAAGTAAGCAACAGAAGTAGGAACGTTGCGGGTGATGCATCCACACCAACTTGTTGGCAGCGCTAAGCAAGCTCTGCACGGGTGGCAACGCCAATCTGCAGCTTCCTTGTTGAGAGGAAACAGACCTGGAGCTTCCTGGACTCCTACATCCTTGCTCAGTGCAACTGAACCTCTCAGCAGAAGGTCTTTGTATGGCCCCCGTTTCACATCATATTTTAAATGGGTGACAGATTAAGAACAGGATCGGGGTTAAGATGAATTGACGGGTTAAGGAGGTTAGGGCAGCAATCGAAGCGAGACCGTCCGGATCAGTTGATGCTCAGACGAAGCTGGAAACAGAAGCCTGTTCTCATTATAACTTCTCATTTAACTAAAACACTGAGCACACTCAGGGTTGGGATGTTAATGGTTGTGCCCTGACCTGCTTCACAGCCGCTAAGAGCTTCAGAGAGAGATACTAGCCAGCACAAATTTTAGTTTTTCAGCTCAGGAGGTAAAGCAGGAATTAATGAACTGCCCCAGGACCAGAAGACACGGATCCACATTTACATTCAAGTCCGGTGGCATCAAATGTATTCTAATGAACCATTTGCATCTCAGACCTTGTTGTTGCAAGGAACCAGGGGGTGATACCGCAGCCAGCTTTGTCAGGGACATTGCTTTAAAGTAACAGAACCACACAGACTGGTCTGTTCATCCGCAGCTTTCGTTGCTTTTGCACAGAAATCCCACTGGGAAGCTCACAGAACCCCCAATCAGGGAGAGATTGTCAAAATCAGTTCTGAAAATGTCAGCTGTTACCCTTGCTGGTATTAAAGCACAAAATCAACATTGAATCTGGGAAAAGTTATTAATTTAATCTCCATCCAGATTATGATTTCCTGAAGCGGTAAGAAAATACTGTTCAGACCCAAAGACAAGAGATCCTTTCTACGTGTTCCTTTGTTTCATTATTTCAAGTATCTGTCTGGATCATCTACACCTACTGCCAATGATAACATTCTTCTCTGCTGCCTGTGAGATCTGGAGTACATCGCAGAACCAGGCCTGAATGCACACATCCGCATAGATCCCGACGACAAAAGCAGTTTGTGATAAAATGTCATAAATGTATACCAAAATTATGAGTTTGAAAGACATGACTATAAAACGAAAAGTCAGAATATTGAAGGTCAGAGGCAGGATTCATTTAATTTAATGTGTAATGTGTAAGTGTGCACACCCTTGAACTAATACAACGGACAACCACCTTTTGATTTATTACCGCATTCATTCATCTTTGCTTAGAGTCAGTCATCCATCGTCTACACCGGCATACTTTTGCAGGGCTGCAGGGAGGCTGGTGCCTGTCTCCAGCAGTCTTTGAGGGAAAGTTGGAGTACTCCTGAACAGGTCCCCAGTCCATCGCAGCGCAACACAGACGACAAACAACCATGCACACACACACTCATACCTAAGGGCCATTATAAATTTAATAATTAACATGTGGGGAGACGAAGGAGTACCTGGTGAGAACCCAGTCGTTGCAAATGGAGAACTCTTTATCTCCCTGGGAATCCTGTTAAAGGGGAGTTTTCCTCTCCACTGTCACTACATGCATGCTCGGTATGAGGGATTGCTGCAAAGTCAACGACAAAACGCCAGCGACTGTCCACTCTGTCTCTAAACTCATCCAGGAGGAGAAAATTCTGCAGATCAACGACTGGATGCAACCTGCTGGGTTTCCTTAGAGAGGAAACTTTTTGACTAATATGTCTGGATAATTTGATAGAATTGACTTTTTAAAGAGCCTTGAGATGACATGTCTTTTGAATCAGCGCTATATAAATAAACTGAATTGAATTGGACATTTGAACACCATGCAGAAAGTCCCTGGGCCGGGAATTGAACCCTGAACCTGGACAAATGCCCCACTGTGCAACGTGGAGTCCTACTGTAAAAAATCATCAGGTCTAAATTTGCTATTCTTATTGGAAAATGAATCTGTGGTCTTGAGCTTTGTGCTTTTCAAAACATGAGTTTTGGTCCAAAAGTAACAGTTTTGTTCTTTTCGGGCCGTAAGAAATTCTCCAGCAAGGTTTTAGGGGACAATCTCCAGAAATGGATTTTTCCTTTGAAGAAAGGTCTTCTGTAAACTCACTCTTTAGTCCAGACATATGGAGACTGTTGTCACAGATGGAACATGAAAAATAATGTGAGATTATTTTGCTCCCTTGTTCTTACAGATAATAGTGACTTGAGCAAATGCCAGAAAAGGGCAGCTAATTCACTGATGGCAAACTCAAGAAAAATAAAAGCTAACACTCAATCAGAAGTGGTCTAACTTATCTCTGCTGTCTCAGTCAGGTAAATTTAGCCAACATTTAAGAAATGTACAAGTTATAACTAGTGTAATGATAAAGAATATAACTGAGTCATTCAGTAAAATCTTCACAATCATTATACTTCATAAGTCTAGGCTCAACAAGCTTTCTTTGACATGAGATTATTATAAAGTGTTTTGTGCTTTGCTGTTGATAAACATCAAATAAATGCTTCCTCGCTGATCATTAGTAAAACATGATCTCCATTCCTTCTTTAAAGGCGCATATTGCAAGTTAGGAAGTTAAATCTTATATATTTTCTTTCTCATACGTGTCCTTATCATAAGATCAATTTTCCTCGATTTACCACAGTTGCCTCTATAGACTCCTTTAGTCAGTTCATGAGAGTGATTTGGGTCGAATCCTCTCATTCACCTGGCTGCTTTGTTGAGTCTCCGCCGTAATCGATGCATTAGTGAGAGAAGACAGGCTAACTTCAACATTTACCACTTTCTAATCTTATAAGACATTAAGCCTCTAAACAAAAGACCTGTGCAGTCACAGCGCCGGATGCTTTTCCTCTTCTCCCGTGCACGTCCACAACACTGGTGTCATTTCAACTTGTCGCCACAGGGGGCAGGCGTCTGCAAAAACCCTGGAAATTACACTCTGCTCCTTTAAATTCAGTTCAGTTTATTTATACAGCGCCAGTTCACGGCACGTTGTCTCAAGACGCTGATCAGTCTTTTCAGACAGATACTGATTACCTGTTATCTCTGATTCCAGACCTACTGGTTCCAATTTTGATCTGTTTGTTTGGTTTTTATAATTGTCTAAAAAGATGTATCTTGGTCACCTAAAGACAGTCATTCTAATAAGGCCTTGTTGACCTAAGAACATGTTTATAGTTTGTTCATTATCATATTCAGGCCGTTATGTTCGTCTCACTCTTGCTGGTCTTTTACCTTCAGCCTTCTCTTCCTCGATTTCGAAGTCCTTTTTCTGTCTTTATTCCAGCTTCCTGGGGAAGCATTTGGGACCTAAACTCTATTTTCATAACTCAAAGACTTTCATGCAGTTTTCCCTTTACAAGCATATCTGTCAGATCTTGTAGACTTGTTTCAAAGGTGGACATTTACTCCTTTAACTTTGACTTCATCCTGAATGTACTCTGCAGTACAGGCTAGGCTACAAATCCTTCCCTGCTGTTTATAACCCGCAGTCTCTCACACACATTTCTCACACACATCATTGGGAGAAAATAAGAACATGGAGCGATATAGTCTGACTTCTTGTTTCATTTATAGTTGGTTTATGGAAGCCTTTCAAAGCAGCAAAAGCAAACAGTGAATGCAGCTTCTGTGTGAAAGTGGGTTAACTTTACTATCGGATTAGCGGATGACCTTGGAGCGGATCAATCGTAATAATGTGCGGCATTCTGACCTCATGGTCATAGAGGCTGTGTGTGAGAAGAGAACCTGAATCAGGCAAGAAGACGCAGTGAGAGTGGAAATTTAACAAACAGGGACAGAATACAGAGAAAACAAGAAAGATGATGAAAAGTAAATTGGAAGGAAAGTTCTTCATGATGCGAATACAGTTGCTGAACATGGCTGTGAACATCCGATCCTTTCAGTCCTGATTACTTTACTTGAAGAAGAATGTCCGGAGCATCAGCTGATTCTGCTGACATGTCACATAAGAGCTTTTGTAGTACAGATAAAGCAAATCAGTCACTTGCTACAGCCACTGTCTGTTTTATCTCATAATCCTCCTGTAAAATGTGATGCTTCTACATCCAAGACCGGAGCCTGAACCGGCTATCTGGCGGCTGAGCTTCGTCTCTTTTTCACGCATTTGACATTTTCACGTTCATACGTGTTGCCCCCACAGTTTAAGACCTGGCAGAATGCCTGCCGTTAGTACTGTTAAACCTCAGTTTCTGACTGCTGAGGGAGGCTTTTGCTCTTATGTTATGAGGACAGGGCCGTGTGCAAGAAAAGACAAGAAAACCTTGACATATTTTTGGGTACAGGCAGTGCCCTTGTTTAAAGTAGGATGTCATTTTGTTGCCGGCTGTTAAACCCAAGCCTCAAAAGTTCTTGAAGTTGCTATTCGCGATGACAGAGCTGGAAACAGAGACACTAGAAGAGAACATATGTGCTCACTGGCCACTTTACCGGATACCCCTGTATGGATGCTTCTCTTTACACAAACAGGGATTCAGCCAATCACATGGCAGCAACTCAAGGCATTTAGGCTACTGTAGATGTGGTGAGGACGACATGCCGGAGGTCAAACTGGATACAGTATGAGGTGGCAAAATCTGAGCTGTTTAGTCATAGATCATCTTTTAAAAACAGAATCCTGTTTTTAGCAGCAGTGAACTCAGGTTGCTGATGTGAAAAAACGATGGCACAAATCATACTTTCTGCCTCCAGAACAACCCAGCTCTGCACACACTTATAGCCTGGCCTGGCTCTTAGCTCCTTTACACGCACACACACTGACAGAAACATGTAGCCCAGATTCCTGCAGCGCAGTGCAGCTTCAGGACAAGTGTCCCGGATCAGAACAGCGGGGTATTTCCTTGAGGAACTCCAGGAGAAACCCTGAGAGGTGAAACAGTCACAGGATAACTGCTGCAATCCTCGGAGCAAAGTGAAAGCACTAAGGAAAACTGGTTCAAGGAGGACCCGGCTTACTTCCTGGAGACTGCGCGTGTTCCTGATGTTGCTTAAAGTTTCCCCAACCTTATCCCAACAGGCCAGTAGGCACAGGGGGGGTTGGAGGTAAAGGTTGTGTCAGGATCAGAATCCTGCAGCTGGTGGAAACGAGGCTGCCGTCCACGTGTCTGATGTTACAGTAAATCCAGGATTAATTTGTGCATGAGCCGGCTGATGTGCCTTTGTTAGTGCGGTCACATGTGCTGATGTAACGGATGTGTCACTATGCTACCTGTGATCAGTGAAAGCCAGATAAACACACCAGTGACTGACTCACTGTTCTTTGTGGTCGGAGCCTCTCGCTGCAATTCTGTGACCTCGTTTCATCAACTCGCCTGGAGCGGCAACACACACACACACACACACACACGCACGCACGCTGTTTCCATCCAGGCAGAGGACATCGCCTTCTGTCTCGCAAATTCACTTTAAACTGATCTTGCGTCCTAAGAATCCTCTGATTTTCTTGAACGCGTCCCAAAAAAAGAAAACAGGCAAATCAGCACGGTGTGTCAACAGATTTATGTCCCCACAACTTGATTGCATGCACAAATGATTAGCGGTGATGCAAACCGGAAGGATCTGTGAGATATGAATCATCCTCCCCATCATCAGCTGCTTCGGAGCGATGGCAGAGATGATAGAGGATCTTAGAGCGGGAGTCCTGGATTAGACGTTCTCTGCTTTTGCTCTCCTCAGCTGATCTCGCTGTCTCCTCTGTCCCATCTTTGTTTTTCTCGCTCGCCTCTCTTGGCATCGATCTTCTCGCTTGTTCATTTAGTGCTAATCCATGCCCCACTGATCTATTTTAAAAATGTCTAGTGAGTCAGAGAAAACAAACTCATATTTTGCTGAAAAATGGAAGCGTGCAGAAGGCCCAAAGGGCTGTTAATCCATAAAGGAAATAAACACATCTATAAATGCGTGATGAAATAAATCTTAACCAACCATATTTTTATAGATTTGAAAACTTAAAAAAAATGTTTTAATAAGTAGCATTTTGCAAAAAGTTCAAACCACCCTTATTCAAAGATAGAAATACTGCCTTGCTCATTCTGCCAACTTCTGCCGGCGTCTGAACTTGACAAACCTAAATTAATTAAACAAAAAAATAAAGAAAATATGGTTTGTATTTATGCAACAATAAACATATTTAAAGTGGTAAATTTTTTAAACTTTTGATGATTTTCTTGGAAGTGAAAAGTAATATTCAGGGAAGATTTCATTGCATTTTGTTTCTGCAGAATGTAAAAATTTATCATTTCCATAAGTTTTCATTATGTCTTTAATAGAAAATTAGCCCAACCGACCTGCATTTCCTCTAGCTGTGTGGTGCAAAATGTTGCACGGAGCTCCCCCTCCCCCACCTATTTCTGCCAGTTAGCTGGCTGAAAGTTGCTGCCACACTTTGACAAATTCAGCTGTTTTGCAACATTTCTGGTGTTGAAACCAAAGTTGCACCAGGCATCGTTCTTATTTAAGTGATGATGTTTTAAAAGTACGGCGGATGAGCTACGAACTGCGTGCTTGTTCAGCAGCTGACTGCAGGCGCTACTGGAGCATGTAGCCTGACTAAACAACCAGCTAATGACAGCCTGTTATACTCCTAGTGTTACTCTATGAAGTAGGTCAACCATTCTCTACAATAAACATCGTAATGTGAAAAACTTGACGTTTATTTCGCATTTTATCTTATGTCTGTCAGTCTAAGCAGGATGGAATAAATATCATAGAAAATATTAGTAATGTAAAATACATTTGAATGTTAGATCGTTGCTTTTCTTTTTTAAATAAAAGAATTATGCCGTACATAAGGGTTTGTAGCTCCTGGGTAACTGGCATTTTTAACTCTGGGTTGTTGTAATGTGAAAGTAACACGTCAGCCTGCAAACAAAGTAAGGAGCAAACAAAGTTTCCAAAATATCTCTGCATGTGTTGAAAGTTTTTGACTTAAAAAAGCTCAGTCATGATGAAGACGGGCTCGTCCTCCTCCCACTAATTTTGCTGTAATGCAGAGGTTGACAGCCTTGTGGACAGCGCTGTAATTATACTGTCTCATAATTAAGCAGGCTGTGATTCGTTCAAGTTAACACCTTTTAGCTCCCATCTTCTTTTCATGCTCTCCCACTGCTTTCCCCTCGGCGCATCGTCTCTTTGGATCAAGACTCGCTTCTCATTCTCTTCATCGCTTCACAGCCTTTCGTATTTTTTTCTCTTCCTGCTCTCCATCTGTAGCTCCGTTTTTTTTGTTTATTTGCTTTTGGACACAAAGCTGGGTTGTGTAATCAAGGCCTTTTTGAAGAGGCTTTGAGGAGGAGAAACAGGTTGTTCCTTTGGAGGACATTTGTGAAACTGGAAGTTATGGAGAAAAAAATAGGCTGAAAAAATAAGACGTTTTATAAACTGATCAATGAGACAGAGCATCAATGTTTGCAAAGCATTTTTTCTGTAGTTTCAATTTTTTATTATTTCTTTTGGACTCAGTTTGTCCATCTTAAGTCCTTCAGTCTTCACCCCTTTCCTGTGACATCTGGCGTGCCTCAGGGCTCTGTCCCAGGACCCATCCTCTTCATTATTTACGCTCTTCCCTTTGGCAATATTTTCCATTTATTTCCATCATTATGTGGACGACACCCACCTCTACATATCCAATTTCATTCCCTCACTTCCTGCTTGTCTGAAATCACATTTGGGTTCACTTAACCTTTTCTAAAAGTTAAAACATAAAACGAAGCTCCATCTTATGGGAACAAAAAGCAGTATTATTCAAACAGGCAGTCTTTATGTCTCCATTGACAGCTCCATAGTCTCACTTCAGGCTAATCAGGGTGTCATCCTTCACTCTTTGGTCTCCCTGAAAAATCCCTTCATAAGCTCCAATCGGTCCGGAAATCAGTTCTAGCAGCTCCACTGGCTCCCAGTCAAATTCAGAACCAAATCCAAAATATTTCTGTTTATATTCAAAATCATCCACCCATCATCTCCATGTCGCCGCCGCCGCCTGCTTCCCCAGGTCCTCCTCCATCCGCCCCACTCTTCCCTCTGTTCGCCTCAGCACCGCGGGGAGCAGAGCTTTCTCCCGCTCTGCGCTCAAACTCTGGATCTGTCTCCCACCAGGCATCCAGAACATCGAGGCTCTTCCCCTGTTCAAATCCAGACCTAAAGCGCGCCTGTTCATTACTGCTTCTTCCTTGTGATTGCACTGCTCTATATAACTTTTTGAAATTTAGATCGCCTTTTATTGCTGTTTTATGAAAGCTGCTTGCAAAGATGTGTTATTATATCTTTATTAAAAATCTAAATACACAAATACGTTGCGGCCTTCGGCTCCGTTACGTCTCCCCAACCCGACAGCCGACAGGCCTGCACTCACATGCTCGGTGGAGGTGAGTTTACTGTGGGTCTGGCACGGAGACGCAGAGAGGAACGAAATCAATCGGCATCGACATGCAACACTGCATCAAGACTGTTGCTGCCCAGAGCGAGCAGGAGGATGCACAGACTGGAGATGAGCGAAGAGCCCTCTGCAAACTGGAGCGAGGAACAGAAACAGGGAGAATGATGCTGCAATGGAGACAAAAGGTGTGCTTGATGTAATCAGAGAATAAGAAGTGGGCGGGACAAAAGGCAGGTGGTTAAAAAAGGCGAGAGGTTATTAGGGAGGCGCTGCTAGAAAATGAATCAGCTCTGAACACCAAGCTGCAAAGCAGAGGATAAAATTCACCGAACAGTGTAAGGTTTGTTTTATTTTACTCTCCTCTTATAAAATATTGCTTCAGTTCGCCATCATACTTGAGCTCTGTAGTAACTGTCCGCCCACAACCACTGTGACAGTAATCCGGTTATTTTTTTTATTCCTGCTGTTTCTCTGCCCTTTAGCTCAGGCTTCTGAATTAAAAGGAGAATTTTCCCCTAGAAGAAATAATCTAACCCAGATACAGACGATGACTGTTCTGTTATTCATTACCTGAGAATAAAATAATAAAAATGATGATTATTGTTTTGTATAAAGTTCATATAAAGGCCTAGGAGCTGCTGGGGAAAAATGTGAAGAGGAATCCTCATCCGACCTCGTGCGTTTTACCAAACGGCTCGCTGCAGCGTTTCCCTATCGGACCAGGACGGACAGACGTGATGGGTCTGAAGTCGGCGAAACGCTGTGGTTAAACCTGTCATCCTCAAACGTTGAACCGTTTTTTGTTTTTTTTAAATAAAACCTTTATTTGCTTTCTTTTTACTTCATCATTGAATATAAAGGGTTCAAATAGAAATCCGCTCCCACTTTACTGAAAGTCAAAGGTACAAAAACTCCCACATTTATTGCCCCAACCTGTCAAGCTCTGTAAAAAGCCTTTTTATTGTAGTACGATAAATATTTTGAGACATTCATGAGGAAATAATTGTTTTAACAGCATTAAAGGAGTTATTAGCAGCCCTGACCACATGGGTTTGACGTGGAAAAGCTCCACGTCTCCACTGTTAAGTACGGTGGTGGATCTGTGATGCTGCGGGCCGGCTCCTCTTCCACAGGTCCTGGGAATCCTGTTAGATCGCAGGTCCTCTCTGAAATACTCTTACTTTTATTACTTTAGTCAGTGTTTGCTGTTTTCAAAGAACTTTACAAATAAACTTGTGTTGATTCTGGAGCTTATAAATAAAAACTGTTAATTTTCTGCCAGAAACCTGACAATGCGTCATCTTCGGGTCGCGCCACAGCCGGTGATGTGTCTCTGGGTAATATTTCTGTTGCTGTATTTGCTGTTTTTTTGTGTTTCAGGACGGCTCACGCACAGGGTAAATCAGAGGCGGCGGTGGGAGCCGCTCAGAAAGCTCACGAGGAGAGCCGGATGGCGAGGGTCACCGCCAAGCAGTTCTCTCCGTCCTTCCAGCATCCTGGAAATGGTGAGCAGACAACCGCATGTACACACAGCATCACCCATGTAAGGCGAACATCGCTGCTTATGTACAGTGCAATGAAATGGTTCAAAACTAATTGCACCCCTGCAGATTACTTCTGTTTCTGCCCCCCCAAATGTTTTTTGTGTGTGTCCTGTCTGGCAGTGTCCAACAGATTTTACTTTCACAAGTGGAGCCTTATTGCTTTCACCTCAGAGCTCCGCTTGATTTATACATGCAAGAAGCTTTATTAGATTTCATGCTGGGACTATTTCATGTTAAATGGACACCGAGACAGGAAGGTAGAAGAGGGAAAAAAGGAGAGAAACAGATGAGACAAAATGCTAAAAGGGAGAAAAGGTGAAAGAAAAAGATGAGAGGAAAGGGAGAGAGTGATATAACATCCTCGGAGTCTGCTTCTGCATCTGCAAAGAGGGATATAAAAAGAACAGCAGAACCAGCCAATAAAGTATTACAGGTACAAACGTTTTTGTTTTTTTTAAATATTAAAATGTAGAGCTATTTTCTAGTCTTTCATTCAGCCTGCACGGTGCTTTGTAAAAATATTTGGTCCATTACTGTTTTCTTCAGTTTTTGCTTTCATGACATAGTTTCAGATCATCAAACTAATTTTAAATCAGAAGAAGATATCCTGAGGAATTCCAAAAAGCAGCTTTCAAATGATGAATTAATTTAATAAGGGATACAGCTACCCAAATCAACCTGGCCCAATGTGGAAAAGTAATCGCCCCCTAAACCCAATAACTGGTTGCAACGGCTGCCATCAAGCATTTCAGGTAATCGCCGTCTGTTACATCACCAAGACGGAGGTTTGGCCTGGTCTTCTTAGCTGAATTGTTTTAATTCAGCCACTCTTGAGGATTTTCAAGCCCGAGGTGCCACTTTAAGGTCATTCCACAGCTGGATCTGGACTTTAACTAGGCCACTCCAAAAACCTTCGTTTTATTTTTTCAGGCCATTCAGAGGTGGACTTTCCGGTGTGCTTTGGATAATTGTCTTGGGGAACAATCGAAGCATGCCTGAGTTTAAGGAACTGGTGGCTGGAGTTTCTTCTGCAGGATTTCCAGCCAGAGAGCAGAACTCATGTTTTCATCATTTGCAGAAATGTCATCCAGGAGCTGAAGAAGCAAAGCAGCGGCAGACCATCCAACCACTGTGTTGGACTGTTGGTGTGCTGCTCTTTATTTCTGGGTTAGTGTTACGTAACGGGACACACGCCTTCCAAAATGCTCCCAGTTTCTCTTTCTGCCCAGTTTCCCATGACCTCTGACCTCAACAGAGGTGGTGAGGCCTGCAGAGATGCTGTTATGGGTCCTGCTAGTGGTTTCCAGCTGAAGCAGCTGAAGCTGTGTGCTAACTCTTGATCGCTCCTCCATTCCAAAGTTTAGATGCTTTCCTGTGTCTATACGTCTCTCCAGCCTTGTTGACGATGATTTAAATACATTATCATTATTAGTTAAATGCTATAATACATTTTCTGATAATCTGAAACATTTCAGTGGGACCAAAAGGCAGAAAAAGACAACAATTATCCTAAAACCGGCCAAGTGGACTTATCTAACACCACGTGTGCAAACGCTCATGTGAACAAACCAAACACGTGTTGATATGTCATGTGTGCCAGTCGGGGGGGGGGGAGTTGATGCTAAAGGTCAACGACCGCCACCCTCCAGCTTTGCGTTTCCATGTCTGTCACTCACACCTGTGGAGCCCTGCAGGTAGCCATCGCATAAGGAGCACGCATCATGACACCCCCACGCCCGCACACACTGTATGGCTCCTACTGTACACTGCAGCACAACACAGCCGCCTTTTTTCCTCTCAGTTTCATCACGCTGCTCAAAAAATGCCGCCTGTGTTTATGTGAGAACATCTATGCCAACAAGCATCAGCTCTGACATTTAGCAGCATGTTTGTTTGGACTTCCTGGACACCAACTTCCTCATGTAACCTGTTGGTTGTTTTAGATAGTTTACTGGTTTTAAAAAAGGAAAATCCCTGTTTGCAAAGTGAGAGTGGATGTAGTCATCTGTATTTGGGAAAACAGTGATGTGAGAACGACTGGATGTTTCTCCAAAATAAAGGAAACTGGTCAGGGAAGCTGAGAAGAGGCCGATGTTGAAGGAGCTGCTGGACTTTCTTAGTACCGAGTTTTAGGTTTAATGTGCGGTTGGCTACTTTTCAACAAAACCAGATGGTTTTGATTTGGTTTTGTCACTTGATAAATGAAAACATCTGTTAAAAACTGCTTTTTGGCATTTTCTAGTTTTGTCTTTGTCTGATAATCAAGAAACCATCATGTGTCACCATAAAGAAATCTTCAATGATGCAGACACTGGCTCAGGGTGCTCATAATTACACATAACTGCAGACACAACAAGACATAATCTTTCCTTTTATTTCTTTAAAAATAAAAACAACTGATTGCACTGGCCAACAACAACACTCCGTGAGGAGCTGCAACCTGCATATAGTAGCAGCTAATGTATACAAGTACAAGCCATTTACCATTTTACCATTTAATGGACTCATTTCAAGTCAAAAAATCTGATAAGAGTCTACAAGACTGTGCAATAAATTTAGCTGCAGAATTGTGCAGTTTGCATGGAGGTCTGACCAGGATGTCTAATGTTTGGATGATTTAACCTGTAACATAACAGGAAGAAAACTGAAATGAGCCACAGACCTTTTTACAGCGCCGTACCTGCTAAAAATAAAACAAAAACGCCCCTTTTGTTGTGTTCTTAGGCAAACATTTGGACATGTCAGCATCAGAGACCTCTATGAAGCTTAGCTGAAGACCTCTGCTTTAAGTTCAGAAAAAGTTCAGCATCATATAGTGATAGTAAACCACCAGAGACCGTCCCCTGGATGAAGAATGTGCCACAAGCAGAATGATGACTTTGTAGTTTATCAGTCAAGTCTTACAGATGCAGAGTCTAATGTGCATTAGACTCTGCATCCTCACCCCAGCAATATTATCTTGCTTATTAGTTTTACTGCTGTAGTCTGGTCCTGCGTCCCAACACCGTCTGAGAGGCGGGTGTCGGCCCGGGGCGTGATGCGGTTCTTCCTGCGTTTTGTGGATTGTTGAGGGAAAGCGCTGCAGATGTGTGAGCGGCTGCAGGAGAGCAGTGGTACAGCATGGAGGCGGATCCAGTTTACCCCAACAGCTGGGGAGGAAATGTGTTCTTGTTTTATTGATGTTGGCACAACCCTATTGACAGGTTTACAGCAGTAACCAGACAGTTGTTGTCAACAATTATGGTGCAACCAAAAAAAATCACCTCAGATTTTGCCTGATTGTTGAATGTGTCTCGTGTTCTCTGCAGGGATGGAGGTTCAGCGTCCCAAGCGTCAGGTTTCCAGTGAAGTGGAGGGTGAGGGTCTGTCGAGTAGTGCCGGCACTGCGGAGAGCCCAGATCTTTACACGAAAAGTGTCGGATCTGATGACCCCTCCAATGATGCCGCAACACCGGACCTCAGCCCGCCCTCTTCCTCACCTCCGCACACGCCACCCCAACCCGCCCGGCCGACGCAGCGCAGCAAGAGCGCCCGTTTCCACCGGCAGGGCGCCGTGGACCACGGGGACAGGGGAAAGGAGGGCGGGGACAGGAGTGAGAAAGGTGGGGAAAGGGTGCACACGGAGATTCAGGTGCTGATGGAAGGAGGCAGCGGGGGAGGCGTGAAAGGGGAGTATCCACGGGCCAACAGCTGGAGCGAGGACAGGCGGAGGGCAATGCTGGCCAAAGGAGGGAGCGGCACCGGTGGCCGAGCTGGGAATCGGACCAACGGACACAAACACAGCTCCTCTAATCACAAATCACGGGAGCACGGCTCGACCAATCACAGACAGGCCAGAGGCGACAGGTGGACGGAGTCGTCCTCGTCCGCCCCCTGGACGTCTGGGCACAGGGGCACGCACGGCAGGGGAGGCCGGCTGCTGGAGCAGGACGAGGAGAAGATCAGTAACTACGAGATAGAGATGAAGCCTTTACAGCCCAGGGACTCCACTACCCACAAGCCCCATGGGCACAGCGAGGAGAGGCACGGGCACACCCACGGAGAGGGGCGCTCGCACGGCACGCCGCGACAGAGGCATAAGAACCGGGATGGGAGGGAGGGGGGCAAGGACTCAACACACAAGGGGGACAGACAGGGGGACAAAATGGAGTCCCGCCCGCTGCGGCGAGACCTCACCCTGTCCCCCCCTCTCAAGTCCTCCCCCATCATACCAGAGCGGCAGGACTTCAGCCTCACACAGAACAAAGGAAACTCGGTAAGCCTGAGACGCTCCGCCTCACACGAACGCAACACTTTCTTTGTTCAGGACGTTTATGGCGTCTGTAGAATCATTCTGAGGGTTCCTCTAACCTGGACATCACACACAGCTGACTGACAGCTGACTGACAGCTGACTGACGGCCTGCAGCAGTAGTTAGGGAGCAGGGAGGCCGACCCTGGGCTTTATTCCTGACTCTCTGCCATCTCATTAAGTGGAATTTAATCTATAGGGTGGATATAAAGCAGGGCGGGATGATATAGAAAAGAAGCATATCGATAAAATAGAAATCCTAATGATCGATATCGATAATTATTAACAACATATATTTTAAGTGCAGCCCTGGCTGTTTTATGCTGTGCTCTCTGGCCTCTTTGAAGGGGGTGGAGCTTGGTCCCTGGGTCTGCGTTTGTGATTGGTTGGGACCGGGGGGTCAGAACCTTTACTACCCGCAGAGCCATTTTTGCCCTCAGTTCAGCTAAACAAATTTTGTTTAGAGCCACAAAAGTTACACCTCTCTTTGAAACAAGAGCTTGTTTTTAATTAAAGATCAACAGTTTTTAATATTTAACCAACAGTATTTTTATGTTTAGGTTTAATACATTTTCCTCAATTGGACATTTGATTTTTATAGCAAATGGCATCAAAATGATGAAAAAGCAAGTCGTTTGCAACCTATTGACAAAAAGATAATTCATTTATCTATAGTAAAACATTCTATACATCATTAGTTTCTTTCTGGAAATGTTATGCATATATTGCAGAACTAAATGCATTGGTTAAAGTTAGCAATTTTAAAATACCTTTACATTTAGAAACATTGACCAATTTTTCCCCCAAAGCCAAAGCTCAAAGATGTAAAAGGAAGGAAAACTGTTATTCTCTTGAACTTCTTATTGATCCTTTTTTTCTGTCATTGATATACGTCTATCGATCAATATATTTTGTTATTGAATTATCATCCAGCCCTACTATAAAGCAAACGGTTTTTGACATTTAAGCAACAATGCAGGCCCCCTTGGTTTTGTGCATGTGGACCAAATATTGTTTTCTGTGCTCCTATCAGTCTACAGCTGCAGGTTTCCAGTTCCATCGCCATCAGCAATGCACACAGATGCTGTTTGTTTGTGTGTCTCAAACAGCGTAAGAAAACCTTTAAATCGTTTACAATTAAATTAACTTCACTGACTGAAAGACTCTTTGAAATATGAAGTATTTGTCACCGTTGTGATAGCGTAGCATTCCCCATAATGGATACCCACAAACATGAAGACTCCAGCTGATGTAGCTGCATTAACCTTGTATCTTGTCGACGACTGATCTCAGGGGGGATTAATGATGATTAGATCCATTAAGGTTTGTTAGCTGTAATAAGGGTGTCGCTCTGGTTAATGTGGTCAATAAAGGGTTGATCCAAAAGGTGGAGCTTTGGTGTACAGAAGGGCTTTTTGATTGATACAATGACTGCGAGGTGCTCCAGGTGGCTGTGGCTGCAAAGCAAGCCCACATCATCACTCCTCCACCACCGTGTTTGTGCTGATACGCTGTATTTAGTTTTCTCCAAATCAGGCGCTGCGCGTTACGGACAAACATCTCTGCTTTGGTCTCTTCTGTCCAAAGGAGCTTCTTTCACAATTCTCGCTCTTCATCCAGATGCAGCTTAACCTAAATCCCGCTTCCACATTCCTTTACGGAGAAGAGGCTTTCTTTCAACGCTTGCAAACAACTCACACTAGCTAAAACGTCAAGAACATTAATATTTAAGATGCTAATTAAGGCCCTAAGAGTTTAATGTGGAGCTTCTGCGGGTGTTGTATTTTTTTTTTCTGAGCAGTCAGACATTTTTGGCATATTTCCAGTTGTGAAAACGATTTCTCTCTGTGTAATGGTGGACTTCACCATTCCAGGATTGATGTGCTGCAAACAACGTCTTCTCCAGGGTTATTGCTCATGTCTTTCCATCTCGACATCGTGTTAGCACATCGGTCGCACCCATGACCATTAGTTACTGAGGCATAGTGGACACACTGCACAAAATTGATCTCTGGCATTTGTGGAAGTGCTTCAGGTTTAATCTAATATCTGATTTCTGAATTATTGTTAGTGCATAATTCTAATCCAAAAAGCTGAATTTATAAAACAGAAGAGTGAAAACAGGATAAATAAAACCAAGCCAGTGATTACCTTGTTGGTAAAGGCTACTTTATCAACCTGTAGGCGCGTAGGAAGACGCTACCAGCAGCTCTTTGGGCGACAGGTACGTTGTTAGAGCTTAGATCATGTTTGAAGCCCATTTGGACCATTACCTGTAACGTTTCAAACCTGACAGTGAAACATTCACACTCACTTCACACCAAGAGGAGCCAGCTGTGCGGATTTAGGAGGTGTCACTTGTGTGTTCGCAGTCTGTGTCGGTTTTCCGAGCGTGGCAAACCCGAAGCAGCGGTTGCAGGATCTCCCTGGAGAGAGTGTCAGTGAACTGCTGCTCCTGTTTTTAAACGCCGTCAGCCCCTTCTCAACCACTCACTGATGCCGACATTTCACTTTCTGGTGTGGCTCTTCAGATCCGTTTCATACACATTCTGCTAATGGATGAGTTTGTAACCCAAAACCTTGGAGTTTTCTGCAAGCTACAGTGCAATATTAGAAAGCATTTATTGCCGTGTTCTTGTTTAGTTTGGCTGTCGGTGGAGCATCTAGGTTACTGTTTACCGGCAGGATCCAC
Organism: Fundulus diaphanus; assembly: GCA_037039145.1. NCBI lineage: Eukaryota > Metazoa > Chordata > Actinopteri > Cyprinodontiformes > Fundulidae > Fundulus > Fundulus diaphanus. The sequence goes on along the minus strand of CM073134.1, from coordinate 4,274,620 downwards.
ATCGTAAAAATCTTTAGACCAAATAGCTTCAGACTTCACACCACAGACGGGAACACTGGGTCTCTGAAAGATACCATCAGACAAAACGCGATCGGACTAAATTAATTCAGAGAAAGGTTTCTGAGATCCCTTTTAACAGGTGTTACACCTAATTCTGTTGTTATCTTTATTTTGATTCCAGGTGGCGCTGTTGCTTCGGTGCAAGTTAATATGCCGTCAAAGCACCACTGACACAGGCAGTGGTAGAGAAATACTCAAGTTTAGATCATTTATTGGCTCGTATTGAAAACGCGATTCGTCTGAAGACGTCTGTGTACTTTATCAAACATAAATGTAAGATGATCAGAGGAAAATGTTAAAAGTAGTTCAACGTCCGCCGTCTGCCAGTTGCAATCTGGACCAGATGCTTACATAGATGCAGAACGGGGCGTGCACACACAGCTTTGTACACTTTCTTTAGATTTTAAGGGCCAAGCATAGGCCCCGTGGTTGTGCTGAGATGTTTGAAGAGGGGACAGGCATGCCTTTTATGACCGGTTCCCAGAGAGAGAGAGAGAGAGAGAGAGAGAGAGAGACTGCAGAACCAGAGAACCACTCGGTGCTGTCAGCACCGCCCCGCCATGTCTGCAGGGCTCACCATATTGCTGCGTAGCGTAGGGAGAGTTTGCTGCAGCCATTCTTCACGGAGGGCTCCGTGAATCAGTTTGAGCTTCTGAATTAGAAAAAGTCCTTTTGAATTTAAAGAAAGTCTTAATGCAACTTTTGAACCTTAACAGAGTTGTGTAAAACAGCTTATTCCACTGATTTTATACAACCTATGGGATTATGTACAGATTCAGGCTTATTAACTGATATATTAGGGGAGGTTTCAGTGTTATGTTGATTTAGTAGATTTCTGGTGAACGCGCTTTTTTTGCCTTCCTCCTCTTTTATAGAATAACACAAGTATAACAAGCTCACATTAACTAACAGATCAGTTATTGTCTCTGGGAGGGCCTGCTTAACAGACACGATGCTCGTAGCTGCGTTATTCTTTCAGCCAGCTGACTGGCAGTGCATAGCAGTGGGTGCTGCATAGCTGCAGATGATCATCTGAAAGAATTAGAGCAACCCTTTCAATATTTTCACATCCAGATGTCTGATTTAATCTCTCTCTGGAAAACAAAGAAAAAATGTTTCCGGTGAGCAGAATATTTATTTTTTACGTTGTTTTGCTCTTTAAAAGATAGATATCAGAAACGTGTTTTCTAACTTTCCGCCGTGAGATGTTGGAGGGGTTTCTTGTAGATGCAGCTTGTGTCCAGTCAACCCACCTCCCAATGAGGTCAAGCTCTGGGCTTTGACTAGGCCCTTTCCATGTATTCATTCTCAGCCAGTCCTTGGTGGATCCACTGGTATGTTTTGGGTCTTTGTCGTCTTTCAGGGTCCAGTTCTGCCTCCGCTTTCTTTTCTCTTCTCACTTTTTCCCGAAGCTTCCTCTGGAGCACTGTAGAGTCCGTGGATGGTTTCATGATGGTGAGCGGGTCAGGTCCTGCTGCAGCAAGGCATCCCCCAACCATCACATGTCCGCCTCCTTGCTTCACAGCTGCTATGAGGTGGTTTTCCTCATATTCTGTGTTTGTCAAGTTTAGAAAAGAATGACTCTGAATCAGGGCAACCACGGAGACAGGCAGTTTAGTTAAATAAGGTTTATTGTCAAAATGCTGGGTCACGGGGGTGATGCTGTCAGACGGGATCGTCTTCAGGTCTGCTTGAAAGGACGAGGGAAATGGTGAGTAAAAGGCCGTAGCTGAGGAGAATGTGGAAAGCGCTAAACTCACAGAGGCAGAGGCTTGGAAAAAGCCAGGGAGGGTGGTGTCCGGGGTCCGGGTGCAAATCCAGTGGCTCTCTATTCCAGTGCAGATGGTGTAGGAGGGCGGACAGGCAGGTGAGCTCAGGGAGGAGGACTAATGCTGGCAGGCGATCAGAGGAATCCAGTTTCCTGGGAGAGTCCGGGTTCGAAGGTTCTTGGAGTTTTGAATAAATGGTTCTAGGAAGAAAACAGAGACAGGGAATTAGGACTGGTCTTGGAGGAACTTGAGGAAAAAGAGTTAGGTCGGTCATGTACCACGCTGGAAGCGAGAAAGAACTGACGCCCTCCTCCTGGTTTCTGCTCCTTAAGAAAAACTCTAATTAGCAGTGATGAGGAGCACCTGCCCGTCACGCCCTGCAGAGAAGAGAGAGAGAGAGAGAGAGAGAGAGAGAGAGAGAGAGAGAGAGAGAGAGAGAGAGAGAGAGAGAGAGAGCCCAGACCTGCACCCAGACCTGGAGTATGACAGTGTTTGGTTTATGCCAAACACGTCTGGTGTCCAAAAATCAGATTTTATCGTCCAGAAGTCCTGGTCTTTGTCTACGTTCTGTCTGGCAAACACTAACCTGGTCTTCATGTCTTTTTGGAGACAATTGTTTCCCCTTCCCAGGATCTAGAAGATGATGTAAGGCCTATGAGGACATTTCAGGGTTTTTGTAGACTTCCTGTATCATCTTGCAGTCTGTTTCCAGGGTAAACCTGTTTGGGAAGCCAGACCTGGGCTGTTAGCATTTGCAGTCTTGTTAGCTGCTAGCATCGTCTTCCTGAAGGCCTCAGCCAGATCTCTGGTTCTCACCATGATGTTCACGCTGACTTCAACAGTCAGAAGCACCAAATGTTTAAAACAGGACGGACCTCCTTCACAGAGCTACATAGCAACGTTCTTACCAGGAGCTCCTGCTGTGACACCCCTGTGTGCGATTTTTGTAACTCAAAGTGGAAATAAATTTCGGGGTAGCCAAATTTATTCCTCATCAGAAATTATATTTTATAATGGATTTTATAGAACATGTTCAAAGCTTTAGTTTTTACTGTTTGAATTGGTTGAAATTCTTTTTTTAGTATTATTGAAATTAAATATCCGGATTATTAGGGTTTCCTGATTGTTTCACATGACAAAAGATACACATCGATGTCTCCAACAGGCTCTGGTAATCTAAATGCTTTGGATGTAAACCTCCAACATTTTTAGTGCAGAATTTACGTCGTCTCTACAGGATTTATTGATAAACCCTGTTTGTGACAGTAGTTATTTATGTTTTCTTAATATATTTTCTCCGTTTCTGGTCTTCTGTCCAATTCTTTTGCCCATCTCTGGTCGACACTTAGAAGCGTCCTTGCAGAAAAAGCTAAATAAACCCGTAAAAAGGGAAGATAAGCGAAGATAATAGTGACCTGACCTCTTTAACTTTGCATGCTGAGGATGATTGAGGCAGCTTTGCAGAGTTGCAGCGGCTGGCCCGTTTCCACCAGTTGTTCTGGTGGAACCATTGATCCTCGCCGCTTACACTGCTGTTTACATCTGCACGGCGGCTGGATGATGTATTTGTCAAATTTGTCGCGTCACCGTCACACATTGATTTGACTAAAAGGATTTGTTACCCGCTGTCATGAGAATACATCCCGTCCACCGTGACATAACACAGTGTTATCCCTCATATTAAGATAATCCCGCGGGACAAGCACAAGGTTTACCCTTCTGAAATAAAGGCAGATTTTTTTATTTTTTTTTTGGGTGCTCTGAACAAGCAGAAGGGATTACACTGTTGTAATGTGATTTTATTCACTTTTATTTTGGGGGTTATGTCTTAACTCGAGCTGCTGGATGGCCCTGATAACTCACTAATCCCTGGTGATAATGCGGCTTTTGATTTAGCAGCAGCAAAAATCAAGTAAAAACTCCAATTCTGTGTCCAACTCTCACTTTGCTCGTGTGTGTGAGAACTGCTAAATTCAGCTTCTGGCTCTTCACTCTCCGCACGCCAGCTTTCGGTTTGTCTGCAGCAGTCTGATGACGCTGAGGGACGGCGGCTGCTACCTGCCGCTGGAAGGCCTAATGGACAACCGACATAAACAGTAGATGCATGCACAGAGAAGAACCCCAAGCGGTCCGCTGTGCACCTTAGTAACAGAAGAGTGAAAAAGTAGCCCGTTCCTCTCAGAGCGGCGTCTTATTGGTTAAGCAACGTTCTGTTGCTAGGGAACAGCGTATGCATCGTTTCGGCTGCAGCCAATGGGTGTGGGCGTGCGCCGGCGCTGGGGAGGTGGTGTGTGCGTGCGGCTCTGCATCAGCAGAGAGGCGAGCGAGATGTGTGTTAAAACAGGTTCCCAGTATACACAAATACTATCTCACACAACTTAAACACACAGCGAGCCCCATGGGAACGAGCGCCAGGGCTGAAGCTGCACACGTCTCCAGTCACTCGGTAAATAAACACTGTCCCACTGTTAGAGCAAAACACAACACCGAGCAGACGCTTGTTGTTGTTTCCTTTTCTTTTCTTTGTTGCATGAGAGGCTTTGGATGCAAACACATCTGTGTCCACTCAGAGGCTTCACTGTGCACTGTGCATTGTGGAGCACAGAGACGAGCCTCTCTGCGTCCCTCTGGCTCGTATTTACACCAAGATGATTCCCCAGACAACTCAGCCTTTCACCCTCCACGGCAGCTGCAGTTAAAACTACACCAAGACAGGAAGAAAAACGCTGGAATACTAAAAACGTTTCAACACATAAATAAGAAGCACGTTTCTTGCAGGTTGCCATCGTCCACACCCCGCTAAAACCCACTCCTTCCTGTAGATGCATGGATATTTAATCATGAAAGGCCAGAGCCGGGCTGATTTAACGAAACAGTGTCTTCAGAGCATCAGTGATGATGGAGCTCTGAACAGGTGTGTGTTTACATAATCTGAGCTCCCTCCTGATCCCGGCCAGCAGCCGAGCTGCTGCGTTTCAGCCGCTCTGCAGTTTATCCGGGTGGGCCACGCAAGGAAGCTTTGCAGGTCGGTTGTCAAGCTTGTAAATGATAAGAGCTCAAATAAATCTCTGTGAGGGGACGATAAAGTTGTATGTCGATGGGGAACAATAAGCCCTGTTAGTATAGTTTTATATTTTTTTCTAAAACATCTGAAGAGGATCAAAAAGGATTCCAGCATTACGAGCCAGGAGAAATCGGTTTCATGCAGCGAACGGGGGCAAATCTTTCAATTATCACAACACCCCTGAAAATTTAACTTACATTTAAAACCAGATAAATGTAGGTTTGTCTGGTTTTACGTAAAAGCACAAAAAACTGACATTAAATCATGCTAAACCTTTCCTTTATAGGTCAGTCAGAATCACCAAAGTTATTTCTATTTGCTGAATGCCAGAATAATAAGAGATAGAGAGAGATTTTTTGTAATCTTTTAAATTATTTTCTTCCATTCTTATAGATTATTAAACTGTTAAACAATGTGGGAAAGCCCAGAAGATGATTTATTGGCTTTGTAAACTGTCAATTTACAGAGTTTAGATTATTTGGAGGACATTGGTGCATGTATTTTGAAGCAACACCAAGAAAACACACCATTTCTTTGTTGGATATCCTGGGAAAATAAAATAAAATCTGCCAAAATATCAGGGAGAGGATTGTGAACCTCCACAAGTCATAATTATCCTTTGGTCCAGTTTCCAGATTGCTGAGGCAGTTATAATATCTAAGTATAAACATCATGGGAGTGTCCGACCCATCATGGTTCAGGAAGGAGACGGGTTCTGAAACGAGTCCTGTACCAACATGGGCTGAAGGGCCACTCAGAGAGGAAGAAGCCATTACTCCAAAAGCAACAGATAACCGTTTGTAAACCCGCTGAGGGGCAAATGGCATCATTTGTGGATCTGGTGGATCTGGAAGGGAGGTGTTGGACATAAAGAACAATGTTATTAGTCGTAGGAGGAAGGTGAACACTTTAAAGCCTGACAACGTCATCCCAAATGGGAAGTACTGGGATGGCGGCTGGATGCTGTGGAGTGTGTTTTGCTGCATTGTGTGGAAAATATATCGTTAGGCGGAAACGATGAGGAGATGAATCCAGAAGTGTTCTTCATTTCAACAGAACCGCCTAGCATGATGGTGATGATCCAGGAAAAACATCCTGGATCATCAGCTGCAACACTCCCAGCAGCATGTGAGGCTGTTCTGATGCCAAGTGATGAACGCTGCGGACAAGAAGACGACAGTTTCAGCTCGTCTGTCCCTGATTTGTAGAAATCAGATTTTTGCACCGATTAAATTATTCCGTGTGGATTCTTTCACGGCTGCGAAGATGACGAGATCGAGATGAAGTTAGCTGAACATCGTTTGAAAAGAGATGATAATGAAAGGCAGTTAGTAGCTCTGTTTGCTTTGTAAGTAGGATGAGTTTGAACAGCAAGCGAGCGTCGGAGCGTGTGAGTCTAAAACACGTTCAGATCTACATCCAGCCTCTGCTCTCGTAATCACCTCTGACCCAGATCTGTGATAAGCCTAACACCATGGTGATCAGCAGAAACCTTCTCAGCAGCCACGGTGGACGGGACAGGTTCGTCCACCACAATGTTGCCCTGATGCAGCTTCCCAAACGTCCGCGATGCTGCGCTGAGTCCCAGTTCCCATCTCCCTCCGCAGGCTTAATTAAAACAACAGGTCCTCTGCAGATAAATCCTTTATTAAGACCAAAAATGTATTTAAAACATGCTGGGTAAGGAGGAAAGTGATAAAGTCAGCGAGTGTGCTGGACCGCGGTGCGGATAGTAGAGCAGGTGGTTGGAGAGATTGCTGACAGCCCGGGTCGTTGGGGTGAATGCCCAACGACCCGGGCTGTCGGCAAGCATCTGCTGAGCGATCTCTTCACAAGACATCCCCTTTAGTTTATCTTAATATGCAAAATGCACCTTTTTTGGTCCTAGGTTTGATGAAAAGTGAAGCTTTAAAGCGAGCAGATAAAGTCGATGGATAGAAATATTTTTTGTTTAACTTTATAGGACCTATTTATTATTTTAATGTATATACTCCATCAGCATGGCATGTGCTGATTTGGATCTTGCTGTAGTTTTCCTTTACAGAAACAAATACTAATAAGTAGGATCTATCCCTGATTCTGCACAAATTCGAACAGTTTAGCTGGAACTGTAAGCTCCGCCCCCAGCTGTGAGACACCCTCCTTCTCTCTCCCAGTCGACGCGCACGAGACTGAACACACGCCTCAAGCTCACGCACCGTCCCCCGGAGGAGACGAGGCTTCAATAATAATAATAATAATAATAATTTAACTTTATTGATCTCACATTGGAGAAATTCACCTTTGCATTTTAACCCATCCCCTTAGGGAGCAGTGGGCTGCCACTGTGCGGCGCCTGGGGAGCAATTGGGGGTTAAGGGTCTTGCTCAGGGACCCAGAGTACAGGCGGTGGGGATCGAACCGGGTACTTGCATCCTTCTCTGAGCACAAGTGCACTGCTCTAACCACTAGGCCACCACTCCCTCCTTCAAAGACGGGCTTCTCTTCGTTTTGTTTGCCATGAATGGCAACGTCTCGGGTAAATGATGTTTTCTCATGTGAATGGTCAACACTTACACGCACGCCGTGCTCTTCTGATTACACGCCCCGTCGTGCACGGCTCCATACCGCGACGTGCCATTGGCAGAGAGCGCCGTCCCGGGTCGTCCCCAGTTGGCTGCTCATTCCGACTAGAAAAGAACCTGGATTCGGTCAGCGCACAATCAGACAATTGTTATTATCAAATTACGTCATTTAACTCATAATACATTGCATTAAAAAAAAAATTCTTGACCAGACAAAAATAAATTCAGATATAGCTTCTTTAAGTTTAACAACATTACAGTTGTTTTATTTCCCCTCATTCTCATTTAAACTTTCTATGCAACAATTTCAAGGAGAGTTTCATTAGATAATTTCATGGACGCCTTCCAGTTGGACTGTAAATTAGAAATGTAAATCTTTTGGAGAGAAGTTTTATCGTTAGACGAGACGAAGGTTGTGCTGTTTGGCCGCAGCGGCAGGTAGTATGACCGGAGGAGACGAGGCTGAAGAACAATGTACCAGCTGTCAAGCATGGTGGTGGTAGCTTCAACACGCCCGACTCAAATATTAGCTCACCAGCAGAGCTCTGCAGAGCTTGGCTAGATGCTTGGGAGGCAGTTCAGCTTTTTGATTCACATGTGAAGGGGGAAAGAAAAATGTAAAAGCTGCAGGACCCTGAAAGATGGCAGTTTGAGAGCACTGCCAACATCTGGAGATCTCAAACACACATAACACGTGGTTTCAGCATGAATATAAAACACTAACATCTGCCTTATTGAACATTTCTGCAACGTGTTTAAGAGTCAAATCAGTATGAGGAGACAAAGCAAAGAAAACAAGGAACAATCCTAATCCAGCCAGAATTACGACTAAAGATTATTGATGGCCACAAAGGTTGTGAGGTCGAGCTAAGTGTTTAATGTTCAACACATTTAGTGTCTACGTGATTTTCTTTAAAATAGCATGTTAAAAACAAAAGAAGTTGCTTTGCAATTCAGATAAACGGTAAAAACAATAAAAGAGGAAACTAGCAAGGATAAGGTAGATAAAATACCTATTAGAGCCTACCATATGGAAAAGATATACATACATCTTATGAAGTTTGTATCTATTTTAGCTGAAACTTGCATGTAAAGCATCAGAAATGGAAACCAGATAGAAGATTCTTTGTAAATTGATAAAAAATGAAATTATATGATTTGGGTGCTTATCAGAAGAATGTATTAGAGTAATTTCACATAGAATAGCCTTAGTAGAAAAACTTTATATCAAACTTTTATGACTGGCCTATCATCAGTGACACTAAACTACTGAAAGAAACATAAAAAATACTTGTAACGTCACAAATGTAAGACATACATAAACTACAACCAAACTGATAATAATTATAAGGAAATGCACGAGTATACAAAAAGAAGGTGACAGATGGCTGTGACATTATTGCCAACTTTAGTATTTTCACCAAATATATTAATGCTTCTCATAACAACAAATGTAAATTTTCTTCACTAACGTGCAATTAGATAATAATAACAGTTTAGAAAGTTTCCTTATCAGCTCAGAGACCCAACATGAGCTCCTTTTTGATCATTGGCAGTAATGCGTGTTCAGTAGCCGACATACGGTCGAGCTGGACGGTGGACATGGTATCTACATACATGGTGTAACGGTCTGAGTTACATTTATAGCTTTGTGAAAGTCTGTGGAAACGTGGATGGTTGACATAAAGCTCAGTTCAGTTCTGGTTAGAGAACCTCTGGCCAACGTCTGCACTGCAATCACCATATTTCAACACATAAAAAAGATACACAAAACATGTATAGAAAACATGCTGACAGATGATTTACTACTATACAGCATACATAGTTTTCACATGATTTTTGTGGAATTCATTATATCATATTGTATGAAATAAATGCAAAAGCAGGCGCGTTGAAGAGTAAATCATATAAGCCTTAAATGATGTGCGATGTATGAAACATAAACTGAAGATTATTGAAGGCTTACATTTTTTTCTGTGTTTTTTTTTTATATATATTTTTCCATTTGGGTAGAACTATCAGATCCATTTGGGCTTCATATTCTGCTTCCATCAAATGGTTTTCAGCATCGATTTAAATGATTCAACTCTCTCAGCAGTCTGGATATGAAGCGGTAGCCAAATATCAGCGGGGTGTATGCACATATATGAGCCTGTCTGCGCGGATTAGAGACTGTCCACAATAAATCCTGAGTATGACAAGCCAAAGGTTTTATTGGAAGATTGAGCTATCTAGCTATTTGACTAATGTGATGATTTATGTGACACAGTGCCTGTATGCCGAGAAAAATTGCTCTTATGAGGAAAAAAACTATACATTGGATATATTTGGAGCAGTGAATGTAAGTCTGTTTGACACTCTAACAACTGTGAAACATAGTGTTGGAAACATCATGCTGTGGGCAGGCTTACTGCCACTAAATTGATGCATCGCACAAAGTGGATGAAATATTAGCCAGAAGATCCCAGCTGTACAGTGATCCCTAACAAGCACTAAATATGAAATAAAATCGATAAACCATGCTGACAACCAGGTTCTTATCCCAAAGCCCCGCTGCAGGTCTGTTGAAGGTTTCTGGTGTGTGTTTAAAAGTCGGCTCTGTGAAGGAAAGCGACCAGTTTAAAAGAAGAAGAAGAAGAAGCTGGTATTTGGCAGACGCTGGCTGATGGCTACAGAAAGCGTGTGCGGTCGAGGGGGCGGCTTCATACGAAACACTCAGACAAATCAGTGATTGCATTTGGGATTTTAATCTTAATTAAACTTCAAGTGCTTGCTCTTAAAAACCTGTAACAGGTGTTTGTCATAGGATTATTCCACCCTGAAGGGAAAAGAAAGGTTCTAATGAGACACTAAAAGGAAAAAGTGAATATGGCATTCATGGATGCAAACTGCTGACTTGAAACGAAGACAGCTTTCTCTGGATGTCCTTACCGCTAACACCTTCTCCTTTCTCTCCTTTCTCTCCTTTCTCTCCTTTCTCTCCGTTCTCTTTCATCTCTCTCTCCCACGCAGGCCTACAGCTCCATCCTGGTTGTCATGGTGATTCTGCTCAACATCGGAGTGGCTATTTTGTTTATCCACTTTTTTATTTAAAGACGGCAAATCTTTCGGAGTCAACCTACCTATGCTAGAAACACTACCCAGTCATAAGAGTATTACAGCAGACCCGCTGCCCCTCCGCGTCCCGGCTGAAAGAAGACCCGGACCAAGGAGGGCTCCAGCGTCATCCGGTCCCAGCCGGGTCCAGCCGGGCTGGAGGAAGAGCTGAGCCCAAAGAACAGGACCGGCGGGTTGGTCCAGGGTCCTCCCTGAGTGGAGGTGGTCCAGGAGCTGGACCCGTGTGAGCTCAAACAGAGCCGAGCGGGCTGAGCTGGTCTGGCTCTCCAGGCCAGCCAACAATCAGACAGGACTGACGGACTTTTTCATTGTCAAATCATAGTTTTCAACAGATTTGTAACTTCAAAATTTATTTATGGACTTTTTTTTTTCTTCTCATGTGCAATACGTTGATGGTTGTATCGTTTATTTTGCAACCCCCCCCCCCCCATCCACTCTATAAACCTCCTGCCTTGAACGTCCTCTGCCGGCCCGACTGCTGTTACTGATGGTTGGGGCGGTGTGTGTGTGGGTGTGTGTGACTTCTCCAAGGAGCTGAGCTGCATGTCATACCTCCGTAGTCACATCCAGCTACAGGTAAAAGGTACCAGGTGCACCCCCCAAGTCAGAGGGCGGAGATCCCTTTGAGATGAGAGATTCTTGGACAGGTTCGGTTCGGGGGGAAAGCTGCCTCGGGTCCACGGTGCCTTGCAAAAATATTCAACAGCTTATCACATCACAACGATTAGCTCGAAGGCATTTTATTAGGGTTTCATGTGGGAGACCAACACAAACCCTTTACCTGTACAGTGGAGCAGAATCATACCTGGTTTTTAATCTTCTTTTATATAAATACTGTAAAAATCTGAAAAGTGTGGCATGCATACGTGTTCGGTCCTCTTTACCCTGATATGGTTAAATGAAATCCAGCGCTGCCAACTGCCTTCAGATGTCTGAAAGGTAAATAGAATCCAACCACGATTAAACAACTTAATCTGATTATAAATGCAGGTGTCCTGCTTCTGGACCTCAGAGGTTCTTTAGAGAACATTAGAGAACAACCTGGAGACCAAGGAACCCAGCAGACAGGTCAGGGAGGAAGTTCTGGTCCAGTTTACAGCAGGATCAGGTTCCACAACAACATCCAGAGCTCTGATCATCATGTGGACCTGGAGAGAGGATGGACCACCTGCAGACCTACCAGGACATGGACGTCCACCTGGACTGACAGGCTGGACCAGGAGAGCATCGATCAGAGAAGCAGGAGGACCATGGTGGCTCTGGAGGAGCTGCAGAGACCCACAGCTCAGGTGGGAGAATCTGTTGAAAGTAAAAGCTATTAGTTGTGCACGCCATAACTTTGGGCTTTGTGGAAGATCGTCATGCCATTGCTGAGGAGGAGGACTCGGGTTTCAACTTACAAACTTACAACAAAGCAATAGGTTTGATTCCTTCAAATTTTTCACCTCAATCCTCACCTCCATGCAGGTGATCACAACATCTCTCCTGTAAGCCAGGCCAACGATGACCCTAACGACTCCCTGTTGCTAAGGGGTGGACCAGTTTCAGTTTAATTTGCATGCTATCTAAGCCATAACAATGCCTTTGTTTGGGCCATAATGTCAAGCTTGAAACTCCTCACTACTCCAGACTTTTTGAATTGAGAAAGCTTTCTGGATGGGAAGCGAAACGTCTTCAAACGTCGGAAAAAAGTCCAGTTGTTTTGTTGCTTAAACTTTTTTTGGAATCTTTTGAAAGTAAAGGCTATTAGTTGCGCCACCATAATTTTGGTCTTCATGGAATATTGTCATGCCATTGCTGAAAGAAATCCCACTTTCCACAAGTCATGTAAGGTGCTGCTGAGACCAAGTTTTCCGTTTTTGGCCCAAATGCAAAACGCTACTAAGTGTTCTCCCTGAACACTTAGTCTCCACAGCGAAGCATGGTGGAGGCAGCATCATGCTGTGGGGGTGATGTTCTTCAGCAGGGACAGCAAAGCTGGTCAGAGTTGATGGGAAGATGGACGGATCTAAATGCAGGACAATCCTGGAAGAAAACCCGTCTGATTCTTCTCAAGACTTGGAGGTTCACCTTCCAGCACGGAGCCAAAACTACAACGGAACTGTTTAAATCAAAGCATTTTCATGGCCCAGTCAAAGTCTAGATCTGAATCCATCTAGGAATCTGTGGCAAAACCTCAACACTGAGGTTCACAGACTCCCAAATGGACTGAGCCTGTGTAGAGTTGGCAAAAATGTCAGGGGGGCAAACAATTCAAGTCCTGCATCTTTTAGGGTTATTTATTTTAAACGTTTCTTTAGAATAATGTATAATTTTCATTTCACAATCAGGCCCCTGTTCTATTGCTGGCCTCTCACATAAATTCCTAATGAAATCCAGCTATGTGATATGAATGCTTCAACAACCCACTGTTTGAACTTTGAACGACAAAACTGGTTATTTAAGAACTGTATCCAAAACTGATACAAATATTATTATAATATTTAGAACACTTAAACTGCCCAAAAAGATGATCAGAAAATAATGCTTGCGCCGTGACATCTCTGTTTGCAGTTCAGCCTGAAAGCAAAGCCTCAGAGGCACGTGATGTGTTGGGTTTTAAACGAGTGTTTCTGTGACTACCAGGTTCCCCAGACTAACAGCTACAACAGCAGCTGTGTCCCAGGTTGGGAAGGCTTGGACGTAACTTTGTCCACACACAGGCCGGGGCGGCAATGTAAACGATTTGATTTGCAAGGAGGCGGCTCATCTAGAACAGCCAGCAGAGGACAGAAGGGATTGCATCACAAGTGGAGCGGCGGTGTTGCAGAGACCGTGTTTTCACTCCTGACGGAGGTTGATAGGGGTCACATTGTGGGTTTCCATGAGGCCAGGTGGCTGGGTTGTGTTTTAAGCAGGCCTTACCCCCGCTGAGCACCAGTGAGGGCCGTTAACGCTGTCTAGCACGTCTATGAGGCCTCCTCTGTGTCGGGAGGACTGCTGGGTGCTCCTGCAGCGGACTGTAGCACTACTTGCTCCACTCCTGGTGACGCCAATCATGCCCTCTGATGCCGTTCTGGACGTCCAAGCTGCCTGCAAATCAAACCCTTTTGCAGACCCATCAGAAGTCTGTACTACGTCACTTGTTTGCATTGTGTGCCAGATCTTTAGGTGCAGGCAGAGCAGCACGGAAGAACAAACGTTGGTCGGGTCTGGATCACAAATACGTTGATCTATTTCTGTTCCTTCACCGCATCTGTTCTTTATTCACCTGCATATGTTCCCATTCTTCTTCCACATCTTGCCTCGTACCATCAGTAACAACTTCCAGGAGGGCTGGGAGGACTTTGAAGGTTTTCTTTTTCTTTTTTTATGATTTTTAATAGTCTGACAGTTTTCTTAAACTTCGGACTGGAGCAGAAACTAGGCTGTAGGTTAATTTCTGGTGTTTCTCCAACGTATTACAACAACAGCTGAGTCGGATGTGCCTGCAGCCTGAGAGGCAGAACAATAGATTTTTATTTTTTATTTTTTTTCCGGGTCCCAGGGAAATTTCTGAGGCTCTGCTGTATGCCGTCAGCCTGGTGACGATGCCCTGCGCCAGCGTGTTAGTCTGCAGCATGCTACAGCATGCCAAGCTCTTTCTATAGGTTTCAGTCTCCTCTTTCTTTCTCTTCCTTTCTTTCTCTTTCTCTTCCTTTCTTTCTATTTCTTTCTCTTTCTTTCTGGTAAATACTCGGTTTTTGTTTTTCAGTTGTGTGGAGAAGATAATGAAAGTGTTTCAAAGAAAACTTTTCTGCCTCCTGTGTGTTTTTTTTTTAATATTGTATCTTAGTGTGTGTGTGTGTGTGTGTGTGTGCGTGTGTGTGTGTGTGTGTGTGTAGGTGTGTGTGTGTGTGTGTGTGTGTGTGTGTGTGTGTGTGTGTGTGTGTGTGTGTGTGTGTGTGTGTGTGTGTGTGTGTGCAGTTTTGCAGCATCCCTGATGCAATGAGCTGGCAGAGCGTGGTTACCACAGCAACCGCAGCTGAGTTTTCCTCGTCAAGAAATGGGGGCGGGGCTTAGTGTTGTTGGGCGTGGCTTGTTTTATTCTCAACTATGTTGGAAAACAGAAGGTGAACTTATTAATCATAATGCTTTAATGTATTGTTGTGTTACAGCTGTAACCATTCAAAGAACATGAAAAAAATAGAAATAAATGCAGAAAAATAATATAACAAGGATATAGAAGAAAAAAAAAAAAAAAAAAAAAAAAATATATATATATATATATATATATATATATATATATATATATATACCAGAGTCTACAGCAAGGACATCAGAATGTCATTAACGCTGGAGAAATTTGGCCGGATGGTGGCAAAGAGAGGGAAGGTAATCCACACTGAGGGGATTGCACTCCCAGAAGGGAGAATAGCATATGTTGATGAATAGAGAAATATGATGATAAGAAAATATAGGCTTTATTGATCTCACATTGGAGAAATTCACTTGTCACATCGGCTCAGTAATCAATAATCAGAAGAAGGTGCCATAAGTAGGAAAAGGTGCATCAGTTATATACAGTGTGTCCTCGTTTATACAGTGGATAAAAAAAAAATAAGAATAAAAATATAAAATAGAAATAAGGCAGGGGATGTCTTATGTACATTCACGGTGACTTATATACATGTGTATTGACATATATTCAGGTGGCAATAGCAGCAGAAGTCACTTCTTTCAGGATTATTGCACAGGTTATAGCACAGTGTATTAAATAGAATTGCACATTAGTTATTGCACATTAGTTATTACAGTTATAGTTACAGTTATAGTTACAGTTATAGTGCAGCATTGTATAATCTGATGAGCAGCAGGGATGAATGACCTGTGGTAGCGCTCCTTTTTACAGACAGGATGTCTAAGTCTGTCACTAAAGGAGCTGCTCAGCTCCTCTACAGTCTGGTGCAGGGGGTGGAAGGTGTTGTCCATGATGGATGTGAGCTTGGACAACACCCTCCTCTCCGCTACCAAGTACCTTGGAATACCATGAAGAGGCTGCAAGGAAAGTAGCAACAGCCAAATACCTGCAACGAGTAAGGCAAGGAAGTGGCTGATATGACCAAATCCTACCAATGGCTAGAGAGTGCTGGACTGAAGGACAGCACTGAAGCTCTGATCATGGCAGCACAGGAGCAGGCCTTGAGCACCAGAGCAATAGAGGTTCAGATCTACCAGACCAGGAAAGATCCCAGGTGCAGGCGTTGCAAAGAGGCCCCAGAAACCATCCAGCATCTCACAGCAGGGTGTAGGATTCTAGCAGGGAAGGAATACATGGAACGCCATAACCTAGAGGCTGGTATAGTGGACAGAAACTGGAGACCTCCAGATCACAATGGGAGTCACCTGCCAAGGTGGTGGTGAAGGACAGAGATAAGGTCCTGTGGGACTTCCAGATACAAACAAACAAAATGGCAATGCCCAACCAACCAGACGCTGTGATCATTGATAAGCAGCAGAGGACAGCCGTTGTGATTGGTGTGGCCGTACAGAGCGATGGAAACATCAGGAAAAAAAGAGCACAAGAAACTGGAGAAACACCAAGGCCTCAGAGAAGAACTAGAAAGAGCCTGGAAGGTGAAGACAACAGTGGTGGCCGTGGTCATCGGAGCACTCTGGGCAGTAACCTCCACTCTGGAGAACTGGCTCCATCAGATACCTGGAGAAACATCAGACATCTCAGTCCAGAAGAGCTCAATCTGAGGAACAACTAAGATCCTGGGGATCTGATCTAATTTCTATTGTTTCTTATTCGCTGAGCAGTTTTTTTCTTTGTTTTGTTTCTTTCAGAGGATGCAAAGCCTCTTTTATTAGCAGGCGCGCTTTGATTGGATTTCAATGCAGATATGTGGCGCCATCTTCTGGACACAGTGTGTGTGAATAGGTTGACCAATCAAAGGGGAAAATATTTGCTTGAATTCACTTAAATCATCTGTATCTCTGCTTTCTAAGTATAAAAATAAAAATGTCAAATAATAACTAGATGCAAGGCTGATTACTTGTCAGTATTTGAGAAACACACACTTGAGATTTGTCTTTCTCTGCCTCACGAAGAGGAGATCAGGTACCTTGATAGCAGAATGGAGAAGCCAGAGGTAGAAAGACGGATTGGTACTTCATCTGCAGTAATTCAGATGTTCAGAGTGTTGCTCCATTATGCTGTGGTGAAGAAATACCTGAGCCAAATAGCAAAGCCTGTCTGTCTACCTTCTGACCCCCACTTATGGTCAAGATATGTGGTTCACCTCTGAAAATAGCAGATCCCAGATGCAAGCAGCCAGATTCAGCTTCCTCTGTAGGGTAGCCAGTCTCAGTTTTAGAGATTGTTTGAGTATTTTTTATTTATTTTACTTTATTTATTTATTTTACACGGACAGTGTACATTAATTAGCATTGCTGCAAATGCACCAGAATTAGCTAAAAGGCTATTTTTCATCTGTTGTCCCTGGACAGGTCTTAAAATTGTCTACCTAAAAAACACAACAGTAAGAATTTTACAGTGAACAAATTTCCAAATATAAAAAGAAATAAAACAGATAAAACTCTTCAAATCTTGTTGACAAATACAGAGTTCATGTTCGCTAGACTACAAATTTTAACAAAAAAATAAAACATTAAAATAAAAATAATTATACTTTATATATATATATATATATATATATATATATACACACACACTCACAAACACACACAAACACACACACACAGGAGAGACACAAATGGCAGCATGGTTTGCTTTATGGAAGACACATTCTATTAATGCTGACATGTCTGACGTGTTATGAGCCAGTTTTTTAGATGCTTTTTGAAAAGAGTGTGTTATTATATATATATATTGACTTAGGATGGCTCCTGGGTACCTGACGATGGAGATCTGCAGGGCACACTGGAAGGAGAAGAAAGACCAAGGGATGCCTCCTCTGTTATCCAAGCAATCCAAGTTAATGGATGGATGGATCTATTGTGTGTAATAAATTCAGTGAAATGGCATTTAATTTCAAGTAAACACCATATTTTTGACTCGGTGTTCATAATAAACAGAAATCAGCTTTTTAACTGAGGAAAAAGTTTATACCCAGCTCCTAATAACGAGTTTTGGCCCCTGAAATACCTTCAGTGAGAAACTTCTTGTTTCCATCCACCCTGTCTGGCATCGGCCTGAAGAAAGTATCCCCTGTTCTTCACTTTCTGCAGGAAAATCTCTTTAATTACAAACGTTCACGTCCAGGATGGATCTTAAGAAACATGAAAAGGGTGCAGTGAAGGTGGAATCTTAATTGTAATCAATCCATTTTTATGGTGCGATTGCTTGCATTGTTCATGATTGTATGTCTATTTTACGTTGTTATGTTATGGTTGCTACCTTGGCTAGGTCTCCTTTGTCAGAGATTTTAATCTCAACGGAACTTCTGGGTTAAATAAAGGTCAATAAATTTGATGTGGTCCGTGTGTGTGAGTTTAGCCATTTTAGGTGTGAACAAATATGGGCTGGTCCTAATCTCTTAACTATCACTCCCAAAATGCCTAAAACACCCAAAAAGAAGCCCACCCAAATTCAATTAGATGCTGTTCTTGAACCCTTTGGAGTAGATGCAAAAGCTTGGTGTCTTTGTAAAGGTAAAACTTTAATTTTTTCTTACTGACAACTCCAATTTATTGTACTAGTGACTGTTTTATTATTATTATTGAAGTTTGAACATACAGTAATTATGCCTTTTTTTGTTGCTCTTGTATTTTTGTTTTCTTTCTTTCTCATTCAGCTGCAGACAAATGCAAAGAGGTACTGGCTGGAAAATAAAGGAGCCAAAAGAGACAAGCCTTTTCTATCCAAGGTTCACATTTGAAGTCAGCAGCATAAAAAATGGCTATTCTGGAACTTTTTTGTGTAGATATGTCCAAAAACATGACTGTTAGGTTAATAGGCCTCTCTAAATTCTCCTTAGGTGAGTGTGTGAATGGTTGTTTGTCCTGTTTGTCTCTGTGTTGCCCTGCAATAGACTGGCGACCTGTCCAGGGTGAACCCCGCCTCTCGCCCATTGACAGCTGGAGATAGACACCAGCACCCCTTACGACTCCACAAGGGATAGAGGTGTTAGAGGATGGATGTCTCGGGTCTTCCAACAGCCATCTAAAGGTATCCAAACTGTGCCAAAACGGAGAACGCCTGAACATGCCAAATTCAAAAAGCTGCAACTCCTGCTTACTTCTGCATGCAGACACCAGTGAGGGCTCTAATAAAAGGTTATTTCCAGAGGAATCCTGTTCAATGCACAAACTCACTGTCAAGGCGATTGAAATACAGCAGGAGAAGAATAAACACAAAGAAATTCACATTTTGCAATTGAATATTGGAAATACTTTTAACAGAATTTCAGTTTTACAATTAAAATGTTTATAAAAAAAGAATAAAAACAACAACATAGCAAACTATTTACAGCTAACCAGTGGTGTGTTCATTCACACATGTTGATCATGCCATTATTCCTTCTTACAGTACCTTGTTGGCATGAAACAGAGGCTTAATATAAATATCTAAATGTACAATATGCTACAAAAACAGAGTTATTTTTTATTTTCACTTGCATTTCACTGCATGCCTTTAATTCTTAGGTGACTTCAGAAAGTGCAGAAAAATATGTTTGTTGTTTTTCTTTGAAATTTATATAAAAGCTTGTCTACTCACACACAGCCGCATATGTCCGCTTGTTTAAAAGCAAAACATTTCACTTCCTGTTTTGGTGGTCTGCAGAAATCTAATAAATCCAAGGGAAGTGGCTCTGTTGTCCTGTAATGGGCCACGAGAGGACAATAGTTGTGAACTGGTGCCCCGCGCATAATGCTACCTGAACTGAACTGCATTAAGAGAGGATTCACGTGAATTCTCCATGTAGTGATGAGCGTAATACAGATTATCAGAGTCCAAGGCTGAGATAGGCCCAAAGCAGGATGTAACACCACCGACCAGACACCAAAAGGACCACACTTTTATTTATACATTTAACTAGTGAGCAAACAATAGATCTCATAAATCTTCTGTTTGGAAAGTAAAACTTTTAAATATTTTATGGAACATGGACCAGTTGGCTGGCAAGAGTGGTCTATACACCGCTTATGGACGCCCGGCTTATGCAGGCACTAGCAATGCATAAGCGGGGCGTCCATCATGCCTTGTACCAAAGGTTGAAGTTGTGTGATGATGAGGGAGTTACGTTTCGCTGCACTTTAGGCCAGGGCTGCACAAAATACAAAAATCTTGCGATGGCGACATCAGTGGTTTTCTTTTTTCTTCTCTTTCTCATCTGTGCTTCCATCACTCTGTGATATTTAGCGTTTGGAGCAATTGTCATGAGTATCCGGTTCGGGGGATCTGCTGTTGTGAGACTCTAAATACTGCTAAATACTACATTAGCATGAAAAATGCAAGTTCATAACACCTAGAATACATTATTATTGCACTCCAAACAGTCCTCTGCAACATGACATTGCACATATTGATATACAGTATATCAAATGTGTTTATATTGTGCAACCCTGGTTTGGGACAATGGACATCCACTGAGCATTGTTTCAATATCAGACCCTACCCATGTCCATCCCTTTATGACTGTAATGTAGTGATGGTGACTTGAAAGGGGTCCAGTCTTAGCAAGGTGTCCCTAATGAAGCGGCCGGCTACGCGTAGACACATTAGGGGAAGGATGGGAGAGACTGGAGACAATAGACTTCTTAGTAAAGTTATTTAATATTTAGTTCCCAAAGATTTCTTTTATGTGAAAAAAGAAATAGAATCTCTCCATATGTTAAATTTCTGTTTAGACAGCCGGATAAATCCCATTTCCAACGTAATAATATGTAATATGTATTTGCTAAGGACAAAGATTACCATCTTAATAGAGATTAAAATCGTGCTACACGTTTTTCTAGTACCTTACCAAAGAGCCAATAACTCATCGGAGGTCTCTGTGAGGGCCATGAGAAAAGATGTGGAGTAGGAGGGTTGTGGAAATCTCTCTGAGCCAATCATGACACGGGACCTCGTTAAAGACGGGCGCCCCAGCCAATCAGAGGAGTCCATGGCTCTCAGTGGGTCTGACCTGTTGCCAGAGCTGGGATAATGTTCTCCACAGCTGTTTTTTTCTCTCCTTCTGGAGTCATGGCAGGATCCGAGCAGGATTAGACGTCCAGTCCGCGAACAGCGAACAAAAGCTGCGCTCTGAACGGTGAGCGCTTTGTGCTCAGGAGTGTCTGCTGAGGTAATGTCTCTGAAATGTTCAAATGCCATTCCCAGCTGCAGCGGGCTGTAGCCCCGGGCTGCTCCGGTTTGTTTTCAAGCTTTTGTCCCAGTTCAGACCGTTTACCGGGACCATGAGGACGCCCGGCCCCGAAGTCTCCGCGCGGTTCGGCGTCTCCTCCGGTCAGACCGAGCGTCTTTCTGCAGCAACGGCGTGAGGAGGCGCGAGGTCCGAGCGGCGGAGGGGGACCCGGCGGAGAGACTCCTGGACTGGAACCCGTCCGGCGGCCCGGCTCCGGGAGAACTGGCGATTATTGTGGAAGAAGTCCGGAGACAAAGGAAGCGTTTGTTCTTCTACTATTTCCCTCCTGTGGGAACTAACGGTGACCGGGAGGAGTTGGGAGAAAGTTGCCTAAAAGTTCCGGAGCGACGCTTTTACGCACGCACGCACGCGCGCGCGCTCGTTCGCTCCCTTTGATGTGAGCGCCACCGGGTTCTGATCCGGGCGGTTCCAGGTGTGAGGATGGTGGAGAGCCGGAGCTACGTCCAGAGAGAGGGGGTGTACCGCTGGTTCTCCAACCTCACCTCCGCCCAGAGAGCCGAGTTC
Organism: Fundulus diaphanus; assembly: GCA_037039145.1. Taxonomy (NCBI): domain Eukaryota; kingdom Metazoa; phylum Chordata; class Actinopteri; order Cyprinodontiformes; family Fundulidae; genus Fundulus; species Fundulus diaphanus. The sequence goes on along the minus strand of CM073134.1, from coordinate 4,253,190 downwards.
CTCTGCGGCCTGCTGGACCTCTGCGTCCCCATCGAGCTTCGCTTCCTCGGCTCCTGCCTGGAGGACCTGGCCCGCAAAGACTACCACTCCCTGCGGGATGCCGAGATCAAAGCCAACAACCCGGCGGACCTCTCGGGCCTCACCAACGTCACGGACGAGGTGGTCCGGAGCAAGCTGCTGGTCTCCCTGGCTCTGCTGGGCACGGACAACCGGGAGGCCGCGGGGGTGCTGTACCGGACCCTGACCCACATCGACACGGTGATCAACAACTACGGGCTGGCGCTGAACGACGGAAGGACGGAGGAGCAGTTCCTGCTGCTGTTCACCATGGCCTCCAACCACCCGGCCTTCAACTTCCACCAGAAGCAGGTGCTGAGGCAGGAGCTGGGCCACATCCAGGACATCCTCCAGGTAAGAGCTGAACGGGGCCAGAGGTGAGAGCAGGTCAGGGACACAGCAGTGGGGAGGCGGCAGGGCCCTCAGCCACAGAGGAGACCATAAACCAGCTCACACCAATAAACCTTTATTTACCACGACTAAACCCGGGGGCAGTTTAGGGATAAGCAGAATAAAAAAAAAAGTCTAAAGTCTTCCAGGTCTGAACAAGACAGGGATGGGTTCAAGAAGGTTCTGGGTTCAAATCCTGGCCTGGGGTCTTTTTGCATGGAGTGTGCATGTTCTCCGTGTGCGTGCGTGGGTTCTCTCCGGGTACTCCGTCTTCCTCCCACAGTCCAAAAACATGACTGTCAGGTGAATTGGTCTCTGGAAAGGTTGGAGTGTGTGCGTGGTTGTTTGTCCCGTGTGTCTCTGTGACGGACTGGTGACCCGTCCAGGGTGGACCCCGTCCTTAGACATAGCCCCACCCCCAAAACCCCACGGCTAAGTATGGAAACATATTTCCGTCGGTATGTCCATCCTTTGGTCTGTCAGTCCGTCCTTTCTTCCATCTTTCCGTTCTTCTGTTGATCCATCCATCCGTTTATTAATCCAAAGATCTCTCTGTGCATCGTTTTAAGCATCTGTTATCTGTCCATCCAGCTGTTGGTCGCTCCTTTGTGCCGCTCTCTGTTATATTTACAGGCTCCATATTTAATTCTGTCAACAACATACTTGTAATGAGATGCCTTAATATGTCTGTGAACCGTACAAACATTAAAAAATACCCAGATCTCTGCAGAAACAAACCAATCAGTAAAAACTGGTTTAACTGAACCTTCTGCGCTGTGGGGCTCCAGTAATATATTTATTCCTGGAGCCCCACAGCGCAGAAGGTTCAGTACCATCCTTTGGTTCTACAGACAGCTGAAGTATTTTCAGAGATAGACTTTGTGCAGTTTCTTTGTAAGAGGAAGTGAAAGCAGCTTCATGGAAAAGTCCACGGTGTGAGTGACGTCGACAATGAAAGAGAGCGACAGCAGGGGAGCGTAAACAGCGCGTTGAGTTCGAGGGGTTCCTGCAGATCGGCACCACTTCTAAACTTTGTTAAAAGCGCTGGAAATTAGGAACAACGCTGCTGCAAGAAAAGTTTGAACGCGTCGACATTTTCTTGCACATAAAAATGTTTAGAAGATAAAGATATGGTAAAACAACAGAGCTCTGGAACTAAATAAAACTTATTATGATGTAACTACAGGTTTTTTTGTTTCGTTTTCAAGTATAAAATTGTTCAAGGCAACCAAAAGCAGATGGACAATCAACCCACACTCTTAACAAATGATTGAAGGTTCAAACCTCGCAGATGATGTATGAAGCCAGAAATAAACAGCTGCCAGACGGCACACAAAAACATTTTCTCAGGGAAGAAGGAGATTACAATTACAGGGATAACCTACATTTCTAAATCTCGAACAAACATGAAGAGAATGTGCATCTGAGTAAGTGGTGTGAAGGTCTGGAACCGGCTCAGCGTTGACTTAAATGTCCAACTGGTTTTCTTAAAAAGATCTGATATGGAAGAAATAGAAGAAGAAGAAGAAGAAGAAGAAGAAGAAGAAGAAGAGGGAACTCCACTGGGTAGTTTTAGCCGCTGCACATGGGTGTATACATACTTCTGCAGTGGTTGTGGTCATGTGGGCTACGGGCTGAATGTCGATGTGTGTAGGAACATGTGAACGTGTGTATATATCTTTATATGTACAGTATATTGATTTATTGGCATGCTTATTGGATTTTGAAGCAGCTTGGACTCATAAATAAAGCAGGAAGGAGGAAAAATGTTGGTGGACTATAGGAAGGAGAAAGGATATGATTAATAAGTTTCACTTCTTCATACCCCTTTTCAACCACATTTACTAAATTATACATATAATATGTTTAATTCATATACATTGTTAATTGTACATAATGTTTGTATGTGGTAAATTTACAATTTTGCTGGATTATCAGAAATAAATCATTCATTGAAAGAAAGTTTGGTTCTTAACAAATCCAAAATCCACAGACTTCCTTAAAATGCAAATTAACCCTGAAGTCGTCTCCGTCTCCCCCACCTGACCGCAGAGAGGAAAGTGTCCTTGTTGGGGGTCAAACAAACGCAGATAATAGAGGGGGAAGAGTAAAGCAAATATACGTAGTTCCTCTGCACCTAATTACAGGCGAGACGTCAGCAATGACAGGCTGCCGGGGACGTAGCTCACCTGCTCTGTAAGTTATTCAACGGGAAAGTTGGATAGAGTGGGTTTATGTTTCCCTTTCAGTTAGATTGCATGGAAGGAACAGATATAAGGTTTACAGACTTCTAAGTGGTTTTGATTAGTGCTGGACAATTAATCGCATTTGCAATTTAAAAAAAACTATTTTCAAATCGCAGAGGTCTTGAATTTTTGGCTTTATAACAAATTAACAGATAAGACGCGTCCTTTAGGTGTCGGTAAAATGTTTAAAGTGGGTTTGCTCCACATGGAAGGGAAGAGAGCTGCAGCAGAGAGATAATCTAATCTAATAGTTAATATAATGACACTTTTTACCACAAACTTTCAGGAATCTCTCCATAGCATTAAATAGCGGTCAAACTGTTTAATACATAGACTTGTTTGTTGGTTGCACTTTACGTTCAACAAGGATTGATGTCCAACTAAACAAGCTGTTCTCTTGAATAATAATATTCTGATTAAAAAAAACAGTTAAACTTCTTGTTTTAAATGTACCGTGTTTACAGACATCTTTATCTAGGGGCCATTTTTGTTGATTGTGGTTAATGCAGAGAAAAAAAGGCAATTATGGTTGAAATATATCTCAATTTTGATTTATTTATTGTCCAAAATCGTTCAGCCCTATTCTTGGTCAACATTTGTTTTACTGCTTTTTTTTGCTTATTTGTACCAATTATTATATTTACAAAATCCTGATTAAAAATATAGCTAATTAAAAGCGAATAATTAGAATATTTAAAAATATATCACAGGAAACAGATTTTGTGTTATCTCCATTTGGGAGTCGTGCCGCAGGGTTTTGGACCGACTGAAGGTGATCAAGGGCTTGTTGTCTAAAGATGTGCAAAGTGTGTTAGAGTGATCTAGAAGAGACAAAGGCGTGAAGGACCATGAAAAAAGCCTCAGACATAACGGGTCTACGGGACTTTTAGTCTGTTTTCACATAAATGCTGCTAACCATCCTGTGGCACTGCTTATGTACGGGGATCCAAACATCCTAAAACCAGCCTGGATGTGTTTGGGATCATCATCCCGTTGAACCCCCACATCTGCCCGTCTGGAGGAAAATTTAAAGTTGAATCATTTGGAGGAAGTCTTCTTTCATTCATTCCTCGCCTCTGAGGGATGCACCAGTGTCACTGGAGGTGAAACAGACCCACAGCATGATGCTACCACCACCGTGCTTGACAGTTGCAACAATGTTGACTCCTCCAGACATATTTCCCGTCATTGTGGCCAAGCAGCTCAATCTGTTTTGCTTCCGATCATTTGATTTTCCACTGAAGACGTTTTATTTTCCCGGAGTGGGCAGGTACACATTTCAGTTCAGCCTAGAAGGCTTTATTTTGGAGAAGGCTTTTCTTTCTCGGTCTGCACCCTCTCTGACGGCGGCGGCGACGTAAAAGTGGCATCGACGTGGACAGCAGCACTGGTGCTCCAGCAGGTTCCTGTTCACGGCTGGAGGTTCCTGAACATCCTAACCGTTCCTTCATCTGAGCTGAGGCGGGCAGATAGGGCCCAAGAACCCAAACACAGACACCAAAACTGGTTTTGAATCTGATTAGGAGGGCCGACATTAGTTGTGTGTATGATTTTGACCCTGTGTTGACGTCGAACAGCTGCAGCCCAAATCTTTGAAGCTATTTTCTATCTCTTTTTTTAAAATCCTGGATAAAGACGAGTTAAGATGCATTATTGAAATTAATGACATGCCAACAATGAGTGTATGTAAACCTCTGACCCACTCTGTATTTTTAGCTGAGAGATTTTTTTTAAAACATGCTTTCCAGGCGAGCAAAGGAGGAGAAGCTGCAGCAGAACCTGGCGGTGATGGAGCTGCTGTTTCCAACGCTCAGCCTCACCATCAGACCGTCTCCGCGCCCCAGGCTGCACTGCCCCCCTCTGCCTCCACCCTGCCCAGCGCCAGCACCCCCTACCTGCCAACCTGTTGCTGGCACAAGGTAGGAAGGGACAAAGGTTTTTACTTAGGTGACCAAATGTCTGCAGCTGCAGAAACAAACAGTGGGCTGAGTTGGAATAATCTCATAAAAACAAGACGTTCGTCCAGAGAAAATATAGACAGAAATTAGGATGGCCAGTGGAAGCTAGGTTTGGATACATATGGATGTTCAGCAGCAATCCTAAAAATACAGAATATTTTCAAGCAAGATAAATTAAGAACATAAACTGAGGAAAAGACCTGTAAAAGCTTCTGTAAACATGTAGTGAAAAAAAATGCTATTTCTCAGGAGGAATAAATCAGGAAACTCCCATGTAAATAATATAATAATTATAAAACACTTTATTTGTGCTCCACTTTACCAATCTCAAAGAGCTACAATTTAAAGACCAAGAAGAATTAAATAAAGGAGTAAAATAAGAAACATATAAACAGTTATAGTAAAATCCTTCTTTTAATGGTGAAAATAGTTTCAAAATGGAGTGAAATGTTGAAGGTTTATGGGCTGGGGTTGGTAGTACTGATGGATTGCAACAGGAAGGTCCCTGGGTCTTCCTGCATGGAGTTTGCATGTTTTCCCTGTGCATGTGTGGGTTCTCTCTGGGTACTCCGACCTCCTCCCCCTGTCTGAAAACATGACTGATAGGTTGATTGGTCTCTCCAAGTTGCTTAGAGTTGTTTGTGCTGTGGTTCTGTGTTGACTGGGGACATATCCAGAGTTTACCTCTGCGCCTTGGCCATTCCCACCGGGGATGGATGGATGGATGGATGGATGGATGGATGGATGGATGGATGGATGGATGGATGGATGGATGGATGGATGGATGGACGGACGGACGGATGGATGGATGGACGGATGGATGGACGGATGGATGGAAGGACGGACGGACGGACGGACGGATGGATGGATGGTGTGTTGTTTAATGAGTGGAAATGCTGCAAACCAGTTTCCCATTGGGGACGCTAACATTATCATTGAATCACTGAAATTCTGCATGTTTGACTGCAAAATTACTGTTTGTGCATTGCCATGGCAGCCAGGTTGTATCACCTACAACTGATGGAGGAGCATGAAAAAAGCAAAAAGCAAATTAACTAAATCGGTTTTTACTAGTTTTTTTTTTATACCAAATGAATATGCAACATAGATTTTCCTGGATTGACAGGATTTGTTTTAATAGCCTAAATTGCTCTAAATTAAGGCTGGCTATGTAGGCATGAACCAATAGGCTGTGAAGTATAGGCTACAGTTTAACTGATGCAGATTCTGCAGAAATAAAACTAAAATGAGCTGTTGCACCGCTCCAAACTGAGTGTGCAGGAGGGGATTGGGCTTTTTTTTTTTTGAATGGAGGAATCTAAAGAGAATAAGCTCAGTGATCGATATTTTTTGATGGTTAAATTCTATGACACCTTGGAGCAAATACTGCAATCTAGTGGTTGAATTTCAAAATAGCAACCAACACCAGACGTCCTCCAGCTGCTGCTGAGCTACAAATGGGATTTATTTCAGGTTGGAACAAGACAGGAGGATTTATCAGAATGTAAAAAAATGTTTTTTTTTATTTTTGTTGTCGTCTTTGCTGGGTTTGTTTCTGCTCCTCTTGTCTCAGCCTCTCTGTCAGCGCATTGAAAAAGGGCAGTCGTTATAGTAACACGGCAAATGCTGCACTTATTGTCTCAAATGTTTCCTGGTTAGAAGAAGAAGTAAGTTCAGGGGCCAGCCATAAAGAGCCAAAATGTTGATGTTAATAAAAGCTGAGTGGAGGCTGTTGTTTACGCCCAGATGTGGTCTTCCAGCCGGGATGTGATAAGACGTGGGGAGCGTAGCCGGAACACAGGAGGGGATTTCCACATGATGCAGGAAGCCGAGCCGCTCGTCTAACCCTTTGGATCATCCGGCAGAGGGTCAAGGGAGCAAAAAAGTGGAAAAAACAATAACTGTAAAGAAAAAGTTCAAAGGCAAAAACTTTTAATGTGTTTCTTAACTTGATCCAGACATAAACGCACACTTTTACAGCCTGTTCTCCCTCCAAAGCAGGCAGGAGCAGTGAAGGGAAAGTACCCAGCTCAGAAGAGCGTTTGTATTTAGTGTTTTGTTGCCCTTGGCTCCTGCTTAGTGCAGGTCAGCACATTTCTCAGTGCTGAAATCAACCCTCTGTGGTGTGTGTGAGTCTCCAGTGAATCTCCAGGAAGTTATAAATGCTCTTTCTCTGGCTGTCTCTCCATCTCTCTGCGCTTTGAAGACACCGACGGGGTTCCACTTAAATCCACAACAGTGACATATGACAGATTATCTAGAAAAACGCAGCTTTTAGTTTGCTGTGAGACGCCGTCGATTTGAGCCACAGTGTTAAGGAAATGGAGGGAAATCAGTGAGATTTTATTAGCTCATGGTTTACATAATTCATGTAGGGAAAATGTTTGCAAAGGAGCAAAATTAAATAACCACACAAAATGAGTGGGATCACTTCTCTCAGAACCCACTGGGTATGGCTGTTTAGGCCAATTCATTATTGCATATCATGGCTCCATGACGCGCAACCTTTGAAACACTTGAATGTGTCGTTGCAGCTTAACTAGAACACTCAAAGGGGAAGGTTCTGATGTGAGCTGCATCCTGTTTAGATGAGCAATCACACGATCGTCTGTATGACTTCACCAGTCTGCCAGACCGTTTTCCGACGCTGCTTCAGTTGGTTTCAGGTTTGCAGAGATTTGTTTCTGCAGCGGCTCCTTCACCGGCCCGCCGCAGCATCTCAGTCAGGTTCAGGCCTGGACTCTGACACCGTGATTGTTTTCTTTATCAGACAGTTAGTCAGAGTTTCTCTCCTGTTTGGGATCGTTGTCCTGTTGAGGACCCAGTTTGGGCCCAGCTTCAGCTGGTGTACTCACGTCTGACTCTAGAATACTTTTCGTGATTAGAGGAGTTTACAGATATCGTGCAATGAGCTGCTTTGCACTATATTAATGTACATTACTGGTTCAGACTCGGTGGCGGCTGGTGACACATTTTGCGGTTGCAGTAGAGGTTCTGCTGGTTCTGACCGTCTGTATGAAGACTCGTCACCATCCTGGATCCGACCAATGGTAGCGAGTTTAACTGGTCCACTAATAATAATAATCTAAAACTGGTTCCCTCTGCCACACAGCTGGATTGGAAACCAGCCTCGGCATCCTATGGTTTCATGATCTAGATAATAAAACCCAATTAGGAACTTAAATATTCCATTAAAATGTGTGGAAACGTCTTAGAAATAGGAGGTGGAAAACAGGAACCCTGCATCAGTCATGCTGCCATGTTCTTGTATTAGCAAGAAGATGCTTATTGATGGCAGACAGTCTTAACTACCTTTTCTTTAATCTTTTTTCTAATTTCGCTGTCGTGAACTTTAACATTTAACATGCTAAATCAGAACTCTAGGGTCATAGATGCAGCTCTTGTTTTTTTTTTTTGTCATAACTCTGAGCATTACACGCCCGGACCTTGGTGTAAATCTGCCGGGGCGTCCATTCCTGGGAAGACTGGCAGATTTCTGAAATGGTTTCCACTTGGGAATAATCTTTCTCTCTGTAGAGCGATGGAGGTCAGATAGTTTAGAGAAGGCCTTGAAGCAGATCTTCTCTGAGGTGATTGCAGCTGTCTTTCCATCCCGGCACTGTGGCAACACAAACCTGGATCTCCAGAGCTGCGAGCTGATTAAACCTCGGCTTTTATGAAGGTTTAGACGTTTGCTGATGGTTTTCTGACTCGCAGCCTCTCGCTGCTGCTCACTTTTACCCACCTAATTTATATGGACGCCGGCTTATTCTCTTCCTTTTGTTATCTTGCTGAATCTTGTTGCATGTTCTCACTCCATTCTGGTGAGTCGTGTGTCTCTCCGGTCTCTTATTTCTCCAGTCAACCCTCCTAACTTTTGACTAACACAAAACAGCTGCATGCGGACGGACTCCAGAGAGAAAGCCGTTGCATTCGGGTGTTTTTTTTAATGCAGCAACAATGCAGTGGTTAAAAAGAGCATATGCGTTACATTACAGCATCACCAGGCCAGTAGAAACCTGCATAATCGCCTCATTATGTGTCTGCTTTATAGGGCTATAAAACAAAGTCAGAATTAACAGCAGAGTACAGCTGACTTTTATGTGAGCGGAAGGAGGAGCTACAGTCTGAGAAATCTGGATTTGATCGCTTTCAACAAACTGCACATATTTTTTTTATTTATGTCTTTTTATTTAACCTCCACTCTCTGCTCTCCTGTTCCCTGGTTTACCTTTAAGCTGTGCTTCCCTCCAGTCTGCGGACAGAGCGCAGAGCTGGCAGGCTGGCTCAGCAACATGCGGATGTGGCGGTCGTACACTTAATTGTTTTCAGATCTACGGCCTGGATGATTTCTGCTAACAGCTCGTACCGATTCTGGGCTTTTCACTGGAAGCAGGGCCGCTCAGTTCATTTCTGATGATTCAGCATTTTAACGAGGATTTTTCTCTAGAACTTTGAATGGAGAAACGAAAGATTTTCAGCCGGCTGTTTTTATTTAAATCTTCATTCTGAAAAGATGTTAGTTTAAAGTCCAGATTAGCTTTATGGGGTATTGCTGCCCTGAGTCAACAATAGTCTTGGACTCAGGTCTGGGTTTTTCAGAACCAGTCGAGTTTGAGGACTGTTGTTTATATTGGAAACAGCATGCGGTGCAGGTTTGCCACATGTTAACGTTCAGCTTTCAGCAAATGTGTATTAACCTCGACTTACAAGCACCAAACTGGGTGGAAAAAACCTGCAGCAATCATTTAAGCTATTTTCCTCTTCAGTTATTTCTCCCATAAACTTACAGTTTTCCATTTAGACGCAACATAAGAAGCTGTAAAGACTCATTTTACATTCTTCCACTTCACCAAGTTATTTGGTGAATATTTTCTCCTTTTTTTTGCTCCTTGAATGCTTTTAAAATCTTCTGTTTCTATTTGGCCTCATGAATAATGGAGCCACTGGCACAAAGTCACCACTGATGGAGGATCTTTGGTCACTTGTTTTACTTTGTAGAAATCAAAACAGACATAGTTTACTGTAATTAACAGCTGAACATTTTTGGCTCTGTAAAAAAACTCCACAAAAAAGGAAAAAACTAAATGTTAATATTGTAACGAATGATGCCTCTTTTTTCGGATCAAAAAAGGAAAAATATGACGTTGTGAACCAAATCAAAACTTCGTCACTTCATTTAGGACCTGACTAATAACAACAATATTGATATAATTGTTTGAAGATTCTCATATAGCAGCTTCCAGATCAGCTCGGCAGGATGGAGCCTTGTTGTGCATCATTTCCATTCTAATTTCCACCATAAATTTTCCACTGGATTCACATCTAGGCTTTTTGCTGGCCGTGTCACGGAGTTGGTCAGGGTTCAAACACTCTTTGCTGGGTGGAGAGGTCTGTTTCCATCCTGACAAATGACATCACCACCAGAAAACCTGCTTTGGATTGATGGAATGAGTTCTGCAAGAGAACCTGACCGCTGTCTGTCCCCCTCATTTGACATGCACCGCGCATGCACAACACTCTCTTACTTGGCTCTTCAGGAGGATTGTGTGAAAAAATCTCTTTTAACCAAATATATCAAGAAAACTGGGGTTTCTAACAGAGGAAAACATTAGGACACCTTAACCTTTGGGGGGAAATAAAAAAGAAGTCTTGGTTGATTTAAAACATCTGCACAGAACCTTTGATTTTTGAGTCCATCCTAATTCCTTAATTTTTCCCCCTTGAATCTGTGTCATTAAATATCCCAGCCGTTGCTTCAGTTCCTCCTCAAAGCTAATAAAGCACCAGTAGACCTGATTATCCCCTGATTATCTTTCATGTGTTCTCCAGACCCCTAATCCCCAGAACCAGACCAGAGAGGCCTCGACAGGCTCAGGACCGCCCTCTGGTGCAGCCTTAGGACACGAAGAGCAAGCGGCCCGCCAGGAGCTCCCGTCTCCTCCGCCGACTCCTCCGCAGATCCAGGATACCCAAACCAGAAATCGCCAGAAAGCAGGAAAAGGTGAGCAGCTGTGACTGAGGATCATTTGGAGTTTGTTTAGCAGAGAATGTTTGAGCAAGATGCGGCATGCTGGCACATCTAAACACAGGAGCGGAGCTGGAAGAATGCTGCCCTCAGGGTTAGGTGGGAAAACGACAGTCAAAGGTTAGAAGCACATGGTTTAGGTTTTATTTTTTTACCAGAATGGCAGAACCTCAACTTGTCTTCCACAGTCATCAGAAACATATCAAATTTGAAATTGGATTTCTACCAAAGTATTTACTGAATAAGTTCTATGTGACTCAAATACATCGTGCAAAGATGACCATGTCGTCCTTCCTTACTGAATTTTAATATGCAAATGTTTTTATATGTAAGGTTTGTTTCCTAAACTTCAAATACATCCCGCTTTAGAAATTAGTTTTATCAGAACAGGAAAAAGTCAATAACAACAGAGAAAGATATATATTTTTTTAGAATATTTTAAACTCTGAATTTGATTATTTCGTTTAACAAGTTAATACCCTCTGTGACCCCGAATATTTTTGCCATGTTTAAAAAAGGTTTGAGTAACAGTTTTTCTGCATCTTTTATCATGTTTCTGTGAGGGACGATATGTCCATCGAAGGAGCAGCAGCCCTGATGTGAGCTGAGCTCTGATTCCTTCACCGTGTCGTTATGCTGTTTGAAGACATGCCGCAGGGTTTAGTAAAGGGTTTAAAACTAATCTAATGTTATCAATTGGTGGAGTAAAAACAAAATTATTCTTCTAAGTTTATATATTATTGATAATGAAGTTTTCAACCAGAGCGCCGTCCCTGACAGCCAAGCCCATCTGTTTTCTAGTTGGTTTGTTAAATTTGTGATTGACATGACATCAACCAATCAGCAGAGAGGAAGAAAATTCTGGTCAAAATTCATACTTGTAGGTTGAAACTCACAGCAGAGTTTTACACATAGATTTTTCCTTCATATCTGTAATCAGACCTTAAAAAGATTGTAGCTTGTGTAAAAAGTTGTGTAGTTATTTAGAAGCTTTTTTACACTCAAAATTATTATCTAATGATGCAAAGAAGATCAAATTCTCAGACATTTTGGTTTACAGTGTGGAAAAACTTACTTACGACTACACATTCTGATTTACAAGCACCAAATATATATGACAGGAATATGAGCCGTTACAACAGTACCCGGTTTTCGGGCTGTTTGTGTCCGTCAAGCTAATAACAGCTAGCGTTAGCTGATGCTGTCTTCTTCACTACTGTTGCAGATACAGGAGCTCTACTGACCTTTTTATGTTGCTCTCAAACATCCATGTTGTACTGTTAGCTTAGCATGTAGCAGCGTTGAGCATTTCGTTTTTATCTGCCCGAGAACGTTTCTTCGAACAACGCCTTTGTTTTTATCTTTTCTCTAAAGATGGTCACATGTTTTCTTCTGGCTGTTCTGGCGGCTCATAATTTGGGTCAGGTGAGCGGCTGCAGGGAGGAGACGAGCTGAGTGTCTCGGTGTGCTGCTGCAGGAAGAAGTGCGACAATTTGGGCAGATGTGATTGGGTCAGTTTATAGCAATTTGGAAAATCCGTATGTTTAAATAATTTATTTTTTAGCATCAACTTTTTCGAGGCATCAGTTATTTTCACAACCCCTTTTTTTCCATCTTCGGTACAACTGTTACTGGTGTATAAAAAACGTAATTAAACTGCATAAACAATAAATAAACAAATGATGCAGGCTGGTACAGTGGGTTAAACCCTGTGCTGAGTTTGATTTATGCTGAAACAAGCATAATCTTCCCAAAAACAATGATGAAAAGACTTTTCATACATCTCGTAGCTTAATGGTGCTTTCAGGTGACTCTGTGTGAACGCACTTCTGCACTCCAGCATGACAGATGCTGAGTTTTGATTGACTAAAAACAAATTATAGCTCTCCTCTACAATTTTGTTATTTTTTTTTACTTTGGTTCAATGAGTAAGTTTAGGACGCCCAACAAGGTTAAGCAAGCTTCAGGGTGGTCTCTTTCTGGCAAATGTACGAGTACTTTGTCGCCTCGGTTTCAGAGCTTGGGCAAGAAACAGCTTCGCTTCGAATGAATCCTCCTTCTGATTGTCTGGGATGTCTGGACATTCATTCATTTGGAGAGAAAAAGCTTAGAGCTACCATTAGTCATGATTAAAGCTGCACGATATTAGAAAAACCTGTGATGACGATAGTTTTGGTAAATGTACATATTTACCAAAAATACAAAATAAAATAATATGCATATCTTGAAGGCTTGTTTTTTAAATTAAAAGCACCTTTTCAAAACAAAAATATTTAAGCCGATATTAAACTTACATTTCATTAAGCCCACATTTCTGCATGAAAAATGTTGCATTTTTATTGATCTGATGCAATCTTAAATGCTATGTTTTTATTAGCTGGAGGTGGGAAAAAATGATAATTAACAGAAACAAAGGCTTTAAAACATCATCGGTCTATGTTAATGTGCATAATGTTTTTCCTTTTTTGTAAATAGAATTAATTAAATAAATGAACTGTTCAATAATAATTCAAGTTTATTGAATATGAATGTAGATAGGCAAGACATCGGTTACAATATGTCCACATTTTCCTCACTCCTCTTATCGTTATCTGGCGCTTCCAATACTCTGTGATCTTTAGGACCTTGGACACTGTAATCTGTGTAACTGTGGGCATAAACTGATGGGAGACTACTGAAAATGATAAATCTCAAACTAGTATTCAACCTATCAACTCTCAACAATTATTGCATTTCAAACTGTCTTTTGTTTTATTAATAATGCCTACACGGATGACCGTATACTTGTGATGTAGTGTGCAGCCATAGGGCTGATGCAGTTTTTCATCCAAGGGAGTAAGTTTCCTCCAAGTTTCAACCAGGACAATACAGGTTCAAAGGAAGGGAAGGGGCATGTTATGGAAGAGGACTAGGGCATTGCTCCATACCCGCTAATGGGGAAAAAAATCCTCCCCCCCCCCCCACACACACTTTTGCTCCTGTCGGCCCGACGGGCCCGCAGGCGGTACCGATGCATGCATCTTGGCCCCCTCCTATTGTTCTCCAGAGCCCCGCATCCACACCGCCCTGGGGAGCCGAGCTGTTGCCAAAGTTTAGTAGATCAGAGGGGCATGATTCTCGGGACGCTTGAAAAGTGGAAGGAGAGGGGTACATTTCAATACTTTTGCTTGGATTTCCCCTCAAACCCTAAAGTATTGCCCCCCCACCCCGTGCACCCCCCCTTTTTCCCTCAAGAGGCACAAATGAGTAGGAGACGGGAAGACGTCAGAACGTTTACATAATTTTTTCCTCCATCACATTTAAGGTGTTAAAGAAGGCCCCTCTTCTTCCACGTAGTGCCTCTCATGCCCTAAAGCCCATTCCCTTAAGAAAAACATGGGAGTAGATTAGTGACGCGAGGGTGGGCTCATTGAAATCCTCTCGGCCTGGGCTTCATGGTGATGCTAAGCAAGTGGAGCAAAGACCAAATATTGGGACAAATGCCCAGCTATGGGGTGCAGCCTCTGATATGTCGTTCAGGGCGTCGTACCGAAAAGAACGAGCCCTCACTGGCATCGGTCGGACCTTTGGCCTCCGACTGACGGGGGGTGAAAGGTGCCTTCTTTAGCTTTGTAAAACACTTGCATTCGTTTTTTTTTTTAATCTTTTATTTACAGTGAAGTTGCAGAGTGAGATTAGGGGTTTCTTTTTTTAACATTTCACAGCTTTCTTGTTAGCAGCATGGTCCCCCCTCTCATTTCCACCTGTTACTCCCAAATGAGGTTTTCTGAAGTCCGATTGATCGACGGCGATCAGTTATTAGAAATCAGTGACCTGGTGAGCAGCTCATAAGGCCTCTCTGTAACAAAACACTCAACTATGTCACCTCTGGTAACACTGCATAGCTGTCACCAACAAAAAGAACAAGCATTCAGTGAGCAAACAGGAGAGCAACGTGAGCTTCATGTTGCTGCTGTTTCTGCTTTATGTGTTTAACAGCATCTGTCTGTCGGCCGTTCTGCAGTTGTTGCATATTTCTGACACTCTGTGAATTAATAAAACGAGTAGACGAGGGAGACTCAGCAGCTTGTTGTAAACACACACTGCTGAGTTGGACAGTTAGTTGCTGTAAATGCCCTGAAGCATTTAGAAAACCTCCACAGCTGCATCCCAAAAGGCTCCCAGCAAGGCAGAGAGTGGTCACCTCGTCTCGGCAGCTTGTTCTTTCACGCCCGATGTTTTGCCAAACAGAGCTGTGGATCTGTGCAAGTCTGAACCCACACCCACATATTTACTTGCACTCACTTTCCAACGACCGACATGGATCAAACTGAAGCAGGGTGGCTTAAACCAACAATATGTGCATATATATATATATATATATATATATATATATATATATATATATATATATATATATATATATATATATATATATATATATATAATATATATATATAGATGTGTGTGTGTGTGTGTTTATAAACCTCTTTATACTTAGACTATACTTAGACTTTTATCATTGTAAAATTAGTTTTTTGTCATTTTAAAGTATTAAATATATATTTTGTGAGAATTGCTTTGCTGTTTTAATAATAATCAATATTAGAGTCTTGTACATTGGTTAAAATACACATTTATTACACATTACAAGCAATCATCAGTTCGTGGGCAGGTTTATTTTACAAGATAGCTGGTTCAGATTACAAGTTACTCCATTTAAAACCTAATAGTAACATTACCTATTTCTATTTCATTAACAAAGACCAATTGCATTGTGTTGCTTTTCACACATTTAGTTCTGCCATAAGTGCCTGGTGCTAAAAATTCAAGTTGCAGCCTCATGAGCTTTGATGTGACTTACTGCCCCATTGAAGAGGGCTGGAGCTCATTTATTGTCATAATACTCATCTTACATCATATATCATATTATATAGCTTATCTTACAAGCCACATCTCATATCCAGCTCCCTTTCTCATTTTGCGTATACTTTATATAATATCACATCATGACCCATGTCACTTTCTGCCCTGTACATTACAAAACATATAGAAACATGTTTACCAGTTTTCTACACCTGACACCAATAAACTTCTAACATATATATATATATATATATATATATATATATATATATATATATATATATATATATATATATATATATATATATATATATATATATATATATATATATATATATATCAGGTGTCACTCATATTGATATTATAACCACCTACTGCCATGGGATGGGTTAAGTGGTGATTTACAGCTAAACTGCATCCTTATTCCTCTCAGATGTTCAATTTCACTCCATAATCATAGATTGTAGACTCCATCATAAGGATTCCAAACTGAGGTGTTACTCATGCACTGGTGACACATAACTATACAAAATGACCATTCAATAAAATAAAAAGATCCCATAAGCCATTTTAAATCATAAATAAATGTCCGCACAACATTTTATCGGGGTTTTCAACCATCGCGTTCCACCCTGATCGTCACAAGGTGTGCGACAACTACTTTTATTGCTGTAAACGGTCAAATACACTTGTGTGTGGATGCATTGGCTGCTGGAACATGCAGATGGGAGACTTAAAATCGGCTGATTTTAAGCCATATTAACATTCATGAGGTGCTTTGCATTGACTGTTTACGGTTGAATCTGGGCGTGTAGAGGGCAGAACCTGAGGCGGAACCAGGTACGCACTCGTTCAGGTACACTGCGATCTATAAAGGGAAATTGTGTGTGCATGGTTTCTTAAATCTGAATTTATTATGGCCTTTTAGTATGGATTCTACGCAAAGTTCTCTAAATGAGACCCCTGGGCTTAGATAAAGCAAATAAAGCTTTTACTCCTCCTTGAACTGATGTGTGCTTCTTTCAGCTGTGATTGAACGTGTGCTGCTGAGAAAGGTGACACACAAATCAGAGAATGGCAGCGAATACGTGTTTGAGGTAGACGAACACTCCTAATGTACTTTTTTTTATCACATTCAGCCTCTCTTCCTCATTCCACTAATACTGTCCTCCTTTCTCTCCTCTGTTTCTCCAGGTGGGCTGGTCCAACAGTTCTACGTCATCTGTTGTCAAAACGCAGCAGGAGGTGGCAGAGCTGATATCCCAGGTAATAATCGCTGTTATTCTCGGGTCCAGGCAGCAGTTACTCGTATTTGCTGCCGTTTGATATTTGGCAGTCTAACCAGTTAATTTCTGCATAAAATGTGTAGAAGAAAATATATAGAAATAGCTACCTAGCAACAAAAAGAGGAGTGTTAAAGAATCAGCCTGAAGTTATGTTTAAAATGTTAAGTGAAGTCCATTAAATTGACTAAATGGAGCAACGAAAGATAGATAAGTGAATGAGTTGTTAAAGTTTTTGTGCTGCCTGAGTTTTTTGGTTTTTGTTTTGTTTGTAAAAAGCTCAGTTTCATCAGCATAGTGTGACACTGTCTACTACTGTGTTGGTCATTTTTAATTTAATCATGCTGAATGTTCCCCTGGTAGCTTTCACAAGTGTTTCCTGATGATGGACTGGAGAAGTTCCTCCATCAGTCCTTAGAGATCGACACCAGGTTAGTCCAAATACGTCACCTCTCCAAAGTTTTGGTCTTTTCACAACGGGCAAATCACTTTCACTCCAACTCTCACTTCTACAGGCGCAAATTTTGTTTTTCATGTCCACAGTGGGATAAGGCATGATTTGTTCATCAGTTCATGTGGCATATAGTGCCCCAAGAAAATGTTTTCACACTTTTGGATTTTTTTGGTAGTAAATTATTTAGATGAGACTTTGTTTCGTTCAACACAGCATGGTACAACTCTGTTGAGTGGAAGGGCAATTATGTGTGTTTTTCACGTTTTATTTACAGCTAATAATCTGAAATCTGAATAATCTGAACAGCTGTTGCTGCTGAGGGTGGAGCAACCAGCAAAAAAGGGGACAATTATATTTTAGTTAATTAATGAATCCACTAGCTATGTTGTTATGTCTGAGCTGGTTGGTTTGGATAGCTGTGTTCCTTTAATGAATGAAATCATTAGAAAATTGCATTTCGTATTTACTCAGGAGATCTTTGTCCTCATTCTTCGTTTGCCATGGACGTCTTTGATTTGGGAATCTTGATTTCTTGGTGATCTGAAACATTTAGGTGTGTCAAAAAAAAGAAGCAAAAATGCATGAAAACTGTAAGGTTGCAAAGACTTCTTCACAGCTCTGCCTCTTCTCTCCTGACTCAAGTGTTGCTCCAACATGTAACGCATCTCCCAGGTGTCTGACTGCTCTACCTGCCCACGTCCTTCATCACCACACCGTCCAGCTGTTCTTCACCTCCAACAGGCCCGTGTCACCCAACTGTCCCTCGTCTCCCTCCTCCGCCAGACTACCTCCGCCTTCCTCCCTACCCAGCAGTCCTGCTGCCCCTACCTGCCCGCTCACTTCCAGCTCCAGTAAGTCCTGCCGTACTTCATGATCCGTTGGGTTTGATCTTTGTGGCACAGCAGAACCTATGAAACCAGGAAGTCTTGATAGCAGGGTTATGAAACATGAGCGATCCGTGAATGGTCTCAGGACGAGCAGGTGGGGCAGATGTCCATCTTGTGTTGGGGTGTTTGGGATGAGAAGAGAGGTAGGGTCTATTTTGGTCCGGTGTGGGAATTCACTGCGGCATGTTTGTGTTGGGAAGCCCAGAGTGTGGTGACCTCATACTTGTTTGTGTGTGTGTGTTCGATGTATAAGTGTGACTTCATCTCAGAGTGTATTTATAGCTGCCGGTGCGGCATGTGTCTCTCTGTGTTACTCTGTGTTCATGCCTCTGACTCGGTCCAGGCTCTCAGTAGCAGGATTGTCAGCAGGTCCAGCTCCACGGCTCCACGGTGAAGTGCCCCCATCAACACGCCCTTCCCCACAATGTGGGACAGTCCATCCTGTACACACTCGACTGGGAAAGCATTATTTTACCATGCATGCATGTCTCTGCAGCCAGAGAACCACAGATTCCTGCAGGAGTTCAGTGTCCGTGTTCCTCAGATTTTCTTGTTGTCGTGTTTGTTTCCCCTCTGAGCAACCATAATCTGTTTTTAAGGTAATCTTGATTAAGAATCAGAGTTTTCTGTCTGATTTTTGATCTGAAGTATCGCCAATACCATCTTCAGCTGATAACAGTTTCTCTTTAAGAACTGCAGGTGCCTCCCAATGAATTAAAATATGATTGAAAAGTTAATTTAGTTCAATTATCAGATTCAAAAAGGTGAATTATTTGTTATGTACATTCCTTAAAGGGGACATATCATGCAAAATCCACTCTTTTAGCCCTTAAATACATTTTGTTGCATACTTCGAGTCTCTAGGAGTGCAGAAAAGGGGAATGTATGGTCTTTTCAGGAGCTGCTCGTTTTCTAAGATGTTTGTTGAACTATTATGTCACAGCATTTGCTGCTAAGCGAGGCCATCAACTTCCAGCTTACCAGTTTCTCAGTTCTGCCATTTTTATTTCTTGAAGCGATTTTGTAGTCCAAGCTGAAGGATGCCGACTTTACAACTGGATAAGTCAAAATGTTGGATTTTTTTATTTCACCGTCCCTTAGCAGACTACACAAATGGCTGAATGGGGGGGATTGTGACCTGGAGGGGGCGGGGTGTGAAGTGCCCTTTTTTAGATTTAAAGAGACGGCACCAAAACGAGTTGTTCTCAGAACCTCAGAACAGGGTTAACAAGGGGAATATGGGGCAAATTAACGAGGAGTTCAGACCAAAGTGCCGCGTTTCCACTTTATATGGACGACAACTGAAGCATTTCAATGTGAAAAGAAAGATATTAAAAGCATGACACATCCCCTTTAAACCGTGATTTTTGTTAAAAGAATAAATTTTTTGTTTTCATTTCTATCAAAAAAAAAATATCCATTTAACAAACCATTTTTAATGCAGCAATTTCAAGAATATAAACAGGTTTATGTCTTTAAAAGTATGCATGCTCTACGTGAGGGATTGCTGCAAAGTCAATACAAGCGACTGTCCACTTTGGCTCCATCCAGGATGATGAATGCTGCAAGTCAACGACCTGCTGAGTTTCTTAAGAAATTTTGTAACCACTCTGTCTGGATGATTTGAAAGAACTGACTTTGTTAAATGCTTTGAGATGACAAGTGTTGTGAATTGGCGCTAAATAAATAAACTGAACCAAATTAAAGAGGATTTTAAATTAGCAGATTCCATTCATCCAAAGTAAACCTTGAAAGTTTATTTTATTTGAGTAGAAAGCAAAATTCCTTTCATGGTCTTCACTTTTCTTTTCACATGCAATTGCAAAAATTGTCCATCTAACCAAGTCTTAAAATCTTAGATTTAGCCAAAAAGTCTGTTTGATCTTGATTTACTAAGCCAGAGCATATTTATAGATCATTTATCTTCTTTTGAGAAGATTCTACTCAAAATAAGTGCAATAATCTGCCAGTGCAGTAAGACAACAGCACTTGGTAAGACTTCTTGTCTTGAGAATATATATCATGATTTCAAGAAGTCTTACAAAGTACAAATGTTTTACTGCACTGGCAGATTATCGCACTTATTTTGAGTCGAATCTTTTTAAAAGAAGATAAATAATTTAACATAATGTGCTCTGGCTTAGTAAATCAATCTCAAAACAAGATCAAAAAATTATTTTTGGCTAAATCTAGGATTGTAAGACTTGGTTGGACGGACAGTTTTTGCAGCTTTGTTTGATTGTGGGTGACAGGCACAGGCGCAGTCCATCTGAGAAAACATATCCACAGCTGTTGATCATGTTTCTGTTGGAACTGAGCTCAGAACGGGTCTGATCTGAGGAGTTCTTGTTGATGAAGGTGTCTTTATTTCTCTCTGTTACAGATACTGACTGTACGGTGCAGTACAGAGGAGCGAACAGGTGACGGTCTTTTTTTTCTTCCTGCATCAGAACTCAGGAGTGTTTTTACTTTTAGGTTTTCTAAATATTTAGCTATTTTCTGAGAAATTCAGACCAGTTAATTAAACCTGGTGAACAAATACTACAATGGTTAAACTTTACCTCTACCTTACTGTAATCTATGCATGTGGTTCAAATGTACTGTATTATGTAGAGTATCATTTAACGGTTGTTTTTCCAGAGGGTTTAAGGACGATACTCATAACAATGAATTTTAAAAATAAGGTTTTGTTTCTCAAGCTTGAATTATTGATTTTCTCCGATCTGCAAAGGGTTAAAAATCCTTCATACAAGTTTCAATATTTACATAAATTCTTTCAAGTCTGAAAAAGGGCTTTTTTGCTTTTCATTTGAGTAGCGGGGCTGGGCAATACATAGATTTGATCAATTAATTCAAATGTACAACTTTTTAAGATTACAATTTTGGAAAATCTGAATTTTATTTTGGCAATGCACTCATCGGACTTCCATGAAGATTATAGCAGCAATGCTGAATATATGTTTAAGAAAATATATTGTCAAAATATTGTAAAAAGGAAACCTTCTTTGTTTACCATAATTTGAGGCACTTTAATTTACAAAGTTTTTTAAGTTACCGTATTTTTCGGACTATAAGTCGCATCGGACCATAAGTCGCATTTATTTAGAAATTTATTTCACACAATCCAAGACTAAAAACTGACATTTTATCTGTTAAGGCAATTTATTCAATTACACAGCTGCATCCACAATCGGCTGAGTAATATGGAACATACCTGGGATGATGAATGGGGTAAATTAGCATAACAAGCCAGCAACTCCAATGCAGAAATTTCTCATCAGAGCATTTCGTTCTAATTACGC
Organism: Fundulus diaphanus; assembly: GCA_037039145.1. Taxonomy (NCBI): domain Eukaryota; kingdom Metazoa; phylum Chordata; class Actinopteri; order Cyprinodontiformes; family Fundulidae; genus Fundulus; species Fundulus diaphanus. Next base: position 4,231,740 of record CM073134.1, on the reverse strand, counting down.
CTAAATTAGAACGTGAGCGTAACGGTGCTAAGTGCTAAGCTAACAGTACGACACGGATGTTTCAGAGCAACATAAAGCTCAGTGCAGCATCAGTGAAGTTGTAAATCGCCCGATCAACAGACCTGTAAGCTAGCGCTAGCTGCTATTAGCTTCACTGACAGCCCAGTAACAGGGTTCTGTCTCGGTCTGGGCCCTTCAGGCTGCACCAATCAACTCCTCGCTGCGTTAATGCAGACTGAAACAGTGAAACAACATACAAAACATGTGTTCATTCTATAAGTTAATGTTTCAATTAATTTTTAAGTGGTACTGGAGCAGCATTTACTTTCCACAAGCCTAGAGCGCCCTCTTGCTGCTATAGACGGTAATGTTTACTCCTTGGTTCATCTTGGTCAATATGAATTACCATTTAAATTTGATATATAAGTCGCACCTGAATATAAGTCATAGGATCAGCCAAAGTATGAAGAAAAGTGCAACTTATAGTCCGAAAAATACGGTAGTTTTAAGTTACCCAAGTGAAGTTCTTTCCTGTTCTTAGCTTATAGCAGCAAACATTTAGTTATATTTTCATTGTTTATAACGGCAGGGCGGCCATCTTGTTTTACCAGCATGTTTCACAGCTTGTATTTAATTGCACTTTGAATTCAGGTTTAACTCCCAAACAAAATGCTTGACATAAAAGCAAGTTTTTAAAATAATTTCTTTTATTTCGTTTTGTGAGATAAAAAGGAGGGGGAAAATAGATTAATAGGATTTTGTATAAAATCCTATTAATCTATTTTTTATTAATATTTTTTTGTTAAGCCATATCGCCCAGCCCTATTTAGTAGGGCCACAAACGTCCAGAGATGTTTTACTGAAAAACAGACTCAGGCACACCCAGTCATTAAACTCAAGGGTTTTCAAAGAAAGTTCCTGTTCTTGTGGCTGGAAATAAACTGAAAACATTTTCTAAACCAGCAAAATCGAGAACAACAACCCATAAAATTAGAAAACGGTGCAACTTTCTTTTATTTTAGACCCCTTTTCGGACCCACAGTGACAGGTTTCATTAAGATATTTCATTTCAGAAGCTTTTAACTTGAAAGAAAAAAGTAATCGCTCTTTTTTTCTTGGCCTCAGCCTGATAAATCTGAGCTATAATATAAATTAGGATTTATGAGCCACGATGTGCGGTGAAATCGGCTCGGAGGCTGAAACGAACGAGGGAAACGATCGTCTGCAGAATTAAAGTTGCAACAAATCTGTTTCTGTTATTCCTTAATTTATTTATGTGGATCTTCGCCTCTTGGAAGCCCCAGCACAGCGGTCTCGGCTGACATATGACATATGAATCCACTTTCACTGTATTTATCGTAAACCAGGGCTTTCCGCAGCGTGACCCGGAGACCTTTGTAGTCCCTGGAATGATTTTGTTTGGCAAATGTAAGTCAAGAATGATTTGGTCCACCAGCATGGGTGGTTGATCCAGACAGATGATTTTTATTTTTAATTGGGGTAAAATTATAACAAATCTTGTCATAATTGAGAATGTTTAGTACAGCACAACTTTTACTAATGAAACATTTTATATTCTCTCATAGTAAATAGGACCACATCTATCCAGTGACTTTTACTCAAATGCAGACTTTGGTGCACCACAATCCGCTTTTAATTAATTTATTAAATTGGCTAAATACAGCAAATGTTTTCATTGAAAGACCGACCCAATTCATGTTCTTATTTTTTTCAATCAAGCCCAAAAGAATTTGCAAACTAGGCAACCATCTTTTAATAAAAACAAATGTGTAAAACGTTGATTTAACCGTCCATCTTCTACAGAAAGTCTGACCAACAATTTAATTTGATTAAAATCATTATTATATAATAATTCAATTAAAATATTGCATGCTCGTGTTTTGTGGAGCAGATAAAATTATTTTTTTTTTTGGCCCTCGAGTACTTTTGACTTGACAGGTATGGAGACCGCTGCCTTAAACAAGGTACAAAATGCCCAAACAGAGCAGAGGACTTCCTTTCATAGAGAGGGAACATTATATTACAAGAATGCCTGGAGTTTTGGTCTTTGTTTAACCTCCCAAATCTAACCGCGCTGAAAAGCGACTCTTATTCTGCCAAGTGGGGTTGAGACATTTAACCAAGCATGTGTGTGAATGGGGTTGCATACGTCTACCTGTGGGGCTTCATTGTATAATTATTCCACCATAAAAAGGTAAAGTTTGGACAATCTAGAATTGCTGCCTTTCCTCTCCATGACGTAAACATCTGACCTGAGCGAACCGTGCTGCTATCTGCTGGGGTGGAAATGGGTGATGCCTCAAGATAGAGCACAGTGGAGAAGAGTTGCTGAATCGTCGGTTTTAGTTCCATGTTCGATGTTTTGATGTTTCTCAAACTCGTTTGTCAGACTGAATTTCAGTGATAACAACGGTTTCTGCCTCTCCTGTCTTAGGGCGGTGTACCGCGTGGCCAGTGTCCAGCCCGTGGTCAGCACCCACAGCTCCGTCTTGACTCGTTCCCCTCCTCACCTCTCCTCCCTCCTGCCTCCTCCCCCCGTTGCTCCTCCCCAGCACCCTCTGCCGTCCCCCTCCATGCACCCCCTCCCCCTGAGGAGCCCCGCGGCCGGTGGAGGCGACACATCCTCCCCGCTGCATCACAGTCAGCCTCACTCGTCCCTGCAGCACCACCTCCATCCGCAAACCGGCGTTCAGCCCAGCACGCAGTCGCTGCACCTGTCCCACTCCCAACAGGGGCCCCACTCACACTCCCTGGCCCGCTCCCAGTCCCATCCAGCACAGATAGCACAGTCCCAGCCCAACCCTCCGGAGCAGAACGGCATCCTGGACTGGCTGCGCAAGCTTCGGCTTCACAAGTACTACCCAGTCTTCAAACAGCTCACCATGGAGGAGGTCTGCACAGCTTTACGTTGTATTTACCCATAAATTAAAACACCAGCGGGTAATTATTTTGACCTTTTTACGAAAAATGTCCAAACCTTTTCCTGTGGACAGTTTTTAGCTCTGACGGAGGAGGACCTCAACAAGTACGACTTGACCCAGGGCGCGAAGAAGAAACTCAAGACTCAGCTGGAGCTTCAGAAATCAGCAGAGTAAGCCTGAGAAAATTCAGTCTGTCGGACGTGTTTGGCTGGAAAAGCATCTTTTTACCTCAGCCAGAACATCTGGAGGGTCTCAGAAAATCATATGTGTTTAAACATAATTGCAAATCTCAGCAGTCAGATTATTTATTTTGTAAATGTCCATGTTTCTGTGATGGAGTTCATGATTCAAATGACTTTAATTGATGCTTTAAAAGTAATCTTTTAAAGCATCAATCTGATTTACTGTTGGACAGAGTTGGGTTTTGGCCCCACCTCAGGTCCATGATTGAGTAACGGCCAGGCTGATCGGCCGCCGATCTCTGGCGCTGTAAAACCTGAACTTAGAGTCCATAAACGGTCAATGGTTAACCGGCTGGTGGGGGATCAGAGAGATAAGACGTACTCCAACGGGAGGAAATCTGTGTGGAAAACGAAAGAAAACGTGGACCTGCAGGGAAATCTGTCTACAGCTTTTATTAGTCTGTACGCATGCAGGTCCAAACCTGTGCATACATTTCCTTTAGGGCTCAGCTGTGTCCGTTCCCAGCATCAGCAGCTTTCCAGCCAGGTGAGGATGGGTGTGTTTGTGCTGAAACGGGATGCAGAAAATAGAAAGTTCCCCCAGCAGTTTTTCCACACTAATAAACATGTTGTTACAGAAGAACCAAACTGGCAGATTTAGTGGAAAATGTCTCCCCCTGGTGGATAAACGTTGGTTTCTGTGTTTTCTGGCGCGTCAACAGCAGAGAGATGAAGATGGAGAAGCGGCCCTGCGGCGGCATCGCCAGGGTGACGCCTTCCAGTCACATGGGAATCTCCACTCATCCCACTTCCCCTGCAGGTAAATCTGAGGCATTCTTTTTCTTGTGTCAGAAATGTAGACAAAAAGCTAATTTGAAGCATTACAGTTAAGTTTTAATGACATTTTGAAGGCATCACGCTTTGGTGGTCAGTAGGGATGCTTTGATTTCCCAGCAGGTGACTGGAACTGGCTTTTATACAGCTTGATTATCCTAAATCACTCTTTCACACTTCCATTTTCTACCCACATGTCACCAATTTGCCAAACTAATCTAAACCCATGTACTTAATCCCTGTGAATCAGTTCATTTCTCTTGGGAGCAAACTATTCTGATGAATTTTTTAGATGTAACATTTTCAGAATTTTTGGAGAATTTTTCAGATTTTTTGAATTCAGGTAAATATTGGAAAAAAACTTTTAAATTACGTTTTAAAATGTAATCTCGGCACATAAAACTAAATATATACTGTTGGAGACATGGTATTCTGGTAATTTTTGGGGAATTTTATGATACAGATTAGGGCTGGACAATAATTCAATAACAATATACATCGATCGATAGATGTAAATCGATGATAGAAAAAAAGGATCACTAAAAAGTTCAATAGAATAACAGTTTTCCTTCCTTTGGCATTCTAGCCATGTAGGTTAATATTACAGTCATTACATCCTCCCAACCAATCACAACGCAGACCCAGGAACCAAGCCCCGCCCCCTTCAAAGAGTTTACATTGCTTCACGTTAAAACGTCTCACACAGTTGGGAAGTGAGTTAATTACCCTGGAATCGTGTCACATGTGTAAGGAAATTGCATCTGGGGTTGCTGTTCATGCCAAAGTGTCCAACACAGCCACATAGTGGGTCAGCGTCCCACAGCAGTGTGTGACCAGCAGGAGAAGGAGGTCCCAGGTTTGTCTCCTGTGCTCTACGGAGGCCCCCGGGTAGCAAATGGATAAATAGCTAAATTTCCACTTTGCTTTGTTTTTTATCCAATCCAGTGAACAACAAACACGAGCAGAATCGGTTTATTCTTGGATTGATGAGAACTGCTTTGAATTCAAGAGTGGATGCAGTCTGCTGGGTTTCTTGGATAGACCGCTTTTTTCTGATTAGCTTTTTATCATAACCTGAATCTGGCTTCATGGTGTTATCATGGATCTGAAATGGATCAGTTTCTCTTCTAAAATGCCTTAAGGGAACTTTTCTTCTATTTTGGTACCAGAGATAAGCCAAAAAGTTCAGGTCCATCCAATTCAAGCAAAGTATAATTATTGTTGGTTTTCACAAACCCGCTGGACGATGCTGCAAACTACAGTTAAATGTTTGTCGATTGAGAGTTCGTCCTGCGATGTGGTGCAACTTTAACGTGTCGACATACAGAGTCTGCTTTATTAAACATTACATTCAACTTACCTCTTTCTCACACAGGTTGTGTTTATACCTCGACGCCTCATCTCCGTAGCCTGATGAATGTCAGTGTTTGACTTTGACAAGAAAATCTCTGCTGGTTAGAGGTTTAAAAAAAGAGAAAAGTGGAAATTGGAATTGGCCTAAAAACTGAAGTCAGTGTATTTCTAACTGTTGCATTGTTTAAAAAGAGGCAAATCTATGTGCATTCATTAATACCCTGATGCCTTATGACCTGTTTAGTACCTAAACATAGCTGAATTAATGTTGTTTAAACCAGTGGAGCATTGTCGGATTGTAAAAGTAAGGTGTGAAAGAATATTGTGTCTAATCATTAATGATGGTGAAATTCCTCCACTGTGGGGCAGGGGAGCTGCGGGGGGAGGTGGACGGAGCGCCGCATCCTCCTTCTCTTCATCACCTGATGTCCACAGACAGCAGCTCATCCCCTGGATTCTCCGGCTCCTCCTGCTCCCCCTGGATGGCGCTCTGCTGTGACTCGGCTGGCGACAGGACCAGAGACGTGCTGGGGCGTAAGTTTTCGAACAAAACCTTGGAGGCGATCATTTCAACGAGTGAGACAGAGCAGAACAGTTTAAGTGGATCAGATTTCCGCTCATACACTCAGTGACAGATGTAGAGAGGTTTCTGATTAAAGAATAAACCGATTAAACCCAGCTCTGAACACACCGTGCTCTGGTTCCGGTGTTTCAGGTCCAAACCCACCCGGTGGCACAGAGAAGGACCGCTTCATCTTGAACTCCAGCTGCCCCACGGGTTCCAGTCGTCCCACAGCCCAAGTTCTTCCCGTCCAGACTGATCCTGCTCCTCCTCACCCGCCTTCCTGCTCCTCCCATCTTCCCTTCGGCTTCCTTCAGACCGCTTACCACCCACAGCCCAGTTACCCTCAGTCTGTCCCCAACCCGGCACGCATCCTGTCCTCCCCACGCAAACCCAGACCCTCCCCGCTCTGCACCGACGACAGGACGAAGCCACTGGGCGCTGTTGCCGTCGGGGCGGGTTTCGGTTTGGGGCACGGGGTGGGGGTGGCGGCGAGGCTGGAGAACCAGTTCTCAGGTCTCAGCGTGGATGGCTCCCCGGGACATCAGGAGCCTGCAGTTGGTCGCAGGCGGACAGGGGGGCCCATGGGTCTGATGGTGGAAACCAGTTCTGCTCTGACCTCCACCTCCAACAGCCTCCACCACGTCTCCCAGCCCCCGCTGCTCTTCCACCTCTCCTCCTCTCCGACAGGATACCACATCTACCCCCCAACCTCCTCCTCCTGCACTTCCTCCACGTCCGTCAACCCATCTGGGGCCGGCCCCGGTAACCCTTACTACCAGCCCACCTCCAGCCCCACCCCGCCCACCACCTCAGCCCCCTCCTCCGACCAGAGTCCTGCTCAGAGCACCTCCGCGTGCGTCTGCAGCTCCTGCGGATGCCACGGTCATTGCAGCCCCTACGGGGGGCTGCCAGGATATGCGGCCGCCGGCTACCTGCAGCCCTTCTCGGCCGGGCCCTCGCTGTTCACGCTGGGGCCCCTGCTCCACCTCAGCCCTCTCATCGCCTCGTCCAGCACCGCCGGCCCCGGAGCCCCGCACTTCTCCTACCCCATGATGGTTCCGCCTCCCATCTACCGTCAGAGTCCCACGTCACACGAGCAGCAGCCGGGCTTTGGGTTCTATCAGCCACATGGCTTCATGGGAAACGGAGGCCAGAAACGGGCGGCAGGGAACATGTCCTGCTATAACTGTGGCGGCGGCGGACACCGAGCAGAGGACTGCAAACAGCCACCGATGGACTCAGTGCAGCAGGGTGAGACAATCATCAGCTACAGAAAACAGATTTTAGCTCCGGATTAACTATTTAAAGGGGACATGTCATGTAAAACCCACTTTTCAAGCCCTTAAATATGCTGGTGAAGATTCTCAGTCATCCAGGTCATGGTCAATCCAAAAAAAGGTAAAAAACAAGGCAACTGAACTTATTTTCCGTAGTAGAAGACGTTTCGCTTCCTCTCCAGGAAGTTTCTCAATTCAAAAAGTCTGGAGTAATGTGGAGTGCCAAGCTTTATACTCCTGTCAAAGTAATGTCTTAGACAACATGCAAATTCAACAGAAACAGGTCCACCCCTTAGTAATGGGCAGTCGTTAGTCATTAAGCCAGCAGATTGAACCTAAACTGGTCCACTCCTCTGTAACGAGGAGTCATTAGGGTCGTTATTGGCCTGGCTTACAGGAACGATGTTTTGATCACCCGTATGAGGGTGAGAACTGAGGTGATGATTGGCCGGAATTAATCCTATAGCTGTATTATAAATTTTTGAGAGTTGGAACCTAAGTCCTCCTCCTCTGTTTAAGGTTGGTTTTTCTCTCTTAACGTAGATGGCTTCCTTCACCCCCTTTTCAAACCATCTGTCTTCTTTGTCCAAAATGTGAACATTTTGGTCCTCAAAGGAGTGTCCTCTGTCCTTGAGGTGTAGGTGGACAGCAGTCTTGTCCTGAGGAGGTAGCATGGCTCAACACAGGAGAGCTACCTCCTCCGGACAAGACTCTGCTGTCCACCTACACCTCTATTTAGTTCGACTTTTGCAGCGTTGGATGGCAAACTCAGACTTTTACAGTCTAATGTGTTTCTCTGCTGGGTTTTTCAGGAACGTTTCGGCTGAAGTTCACGCCTCACTCTCAGAATAAGGACTCAGTGGACTAAACCACCTTGAGGCGGTGACGTTTGATCTGTCAAGCTGCTGGAAAGGCTTTTACCTGATGTTCCTGTGAGTCTGTGATCTCTCCATCAGCAGTGCTTATGGAGAGATGAGAGGAGGATACAGCAGGAGAGATGGTTCGTCTTCAGGGTCACTCAGATTTTATGTGTTCCCTTCAGATACAACCAGGAATCCCTGCGGTGCTTCCTCACCATCGAACTTCAGAAGCAGCTTCTCAGCCAAATCATGGAGTATTTAAAGTTATCTGGAAGTCTGAAAAACAAAAGGCAGTTCCCTTTCTGAAATTTCACTCTGCTTTTTCAGTTTTCTGACTCTGTAATTTAAGTATTATCCTTCATTTTGCAGCTCATCTTTGTGGTGAAATCAGGTTTTGGTTGACTGCTTTTCGCACAAACAAGTCAACATTATATACCAAGGCTTTTGCAGGATCGATCCAGGTGCCGACTGTTCTATTACTCCAAAGCATTACAGCAGCAGCTGAATCAACATTTGTGTGGACTTTACAGCCATGAAACCTCAGGTTTGGATGCATCCAGTTTAACTACAACCCAAGACTGAACTTAAAGCTCGAGGAGCTGAAACACGATGGACAGATTGATCACTGCCATGACAAAGTCTGCATGAAGCAAACAGCGCATGGCCCCAGTTTCACCTGGAGTGAACAACAGTGTCTTACTTCTACAGGAAGAGGCGTCGTCTGCCTTTATGTGGCCTGAAAAGTTCGCCTCTGCAGCCTTTCTACCTCTGAGCTGAAGGCAGAGACTTGTTTAAACTGTGTTTGGACACCAATGTGCCAAAACTTTCAAAGTGCCAACGTTCTCTGAGTTCAGGGCGAGCGATGACGGGCCGGGATTCTGGGCAGGACCCAGATCAGCTCTGCACACACGGGGTCCGTCTTGAGATCCTAGTATCTGCACCCCTCTTAATGTCGTGGATTCAGACCGGCTTATTCTGGGAATATCTAAAATTCTGCTTTTATCCTTTTTGCTTCTGCTGCAGAGCTCTGAGCTCAGCAAACCGAGGCTCCAGCGTGCACGTTGCTTCGTCTGACGTTAATTTTTAAAAAGTTCAGTTTTAAAAAAGGTTTCAGCAGTTCTGCAGCTCCTCCGTTTGTCTGCAGCTCATACTTCATATTGCAGAAAGTGTTTTAAAAAACATTTGAGGAAAGATGTTTGAATAAAAACCTGTTTTAGTTCAGTCTTTCAGGACAACAGGCGTGTTTATTTCTTTATTAACAGGACAATAATAAATACTGAAGCCTGTGTCAAAACTTTCAGTAACGTAGTAATTGCAACAGGATAACCCCACGTTTGTATTCAATTAAAATCTTTAAAATCACACAGGTGTAGCTCATCAGGTGTGCACGACTAAAACATTATCACTCAGTATTTTGAAGAGAGTTTTCCCCGTTTAACCCTCACACATTTAGTTTCCTGACTGATTAAGTGAGAGTGAACATCATGGTGAGATTCACAGATTTGTATGAGACCTTCAGGAAGATTAATTCTATCGACCACATGTCTGATCAGGGGTTTAAATCAGTCGTTCTGATGAAATAGTCCACGAATTGAGATAAAAAAAAAAATGCCAGCATGCTCAGGGATGAATGACCAAGCAAGCTCACCCTGAGAGCAGATTGCAAGATGTTCTAAGAAGAACTTTAGGATTAATGAGTCTGAAACTGAGTTACTCGGACAGAGGACATTCATTCTTCCGCTTATCTGAAATCAGGGCAAGAGGTCTAGGAGAGAAACGGACATTGTTCTCCCCAGCAACATCCTCCAGATCATTCTGGTGGATCCCAATGCATTCCCAGGCCAGAGGAGATATATAGTCCCTCCAACAAGTTCTCGGACCTGGGGTCTCCTCCCAGTGGGATGTGCCAGGAAAACCTGCAAAGGGAGGCATCCTGATCAGCTGTCCAGACCACCTCAACTGGCTCCTCTATGTGGAGAAGCAGCGGCTCTACTTTGAGCCCCCCCCCTCCCCCCTCCTCTCTAAGGCTGAGCCCTGCCACTCTTTGGAGGAAGCTCATTTCAGCTGCTTGCATCCAGGACCTGGTTCTTCTGGTCCTGGTCCAGACCTCATGACCTTAGGTGAGGGTGGAATGTAGACTGAGCGGTAAATTGAGAGCTTTGCTTTTTGGCTCGGCTCTCTCTGCACTGGAGCAACGCCCATATTACTGCAGAGTCAGCCCCGATCCATCTGTCTGTCTCCTGTTCCATTTACCCTCACAGGTGAAGAAAGCACCCACACTGTGGCTCAATCTGATTACCCTTACAGGGTCAGGACTCTTCGGCCAAAACAGAAGTGCTTCAGCGGTCGCCATGATAAGTGCTGTCTGAATAGTGCAGTCAGTGAGGAAGGAGGCAGGAAAAGGAGCCTTTATGCTCCCTCCTGCAGCTAGTTTCACCTAGGAACCACACAACATCCCTTACCGGTGCTAAGAAGCCTTAAGGTATCCCACAATCCTTTGCGTGACGCATCAGCACAGCCACCTCACTGAAATCAACGAAAATGTCAGGAGAGCAGAGAGCGCTCACTTTGTAGTTCATTTTCAGAATGCCGTAGGCCTGGATATTGTCTAGATTAGAATCATCCATGAGCGTTTCCGTTACGTAACGACGCCGGAGTTAAAGGCTGTCCGAATTCGACACACCAGTCAGAAGCTCCTTTCCTCCCCACGATAGAGTTCTGACTGCTGAACCCATGAAAGGTTGAGGAACAGGAGCTAAAACTATTATTAAGGGTATTCGGATGGAGCCTCAAACTCCTCTGCTTGAAGCAGAGACTGACCTCCAACCCAGAGAGGACAGTCCGTCTTTTCCAGGTCAAGGAGCAAGGTATCAAGGAAAGCAGCTTAAAGGAGCTGACTCTCATCCTGGAGGCTTCACACTCAGCATCGTTTGGCATAAAACAAAAAAAATAAAATCTAGGAACAAGACTTTACTCCAGCAATGAAGTATGAAGGTGGGAGGGTCATGGTTTGGGGATGCTTTGCTACATCCACCATGAACTCTACTCAATAACTATAAGGGGGAATCCTGACTTTTCCACTATAAGTTGGTTGATTTATAAACGCTTAATGAGTCGTTTCTTCCATCTGGCACACAAAATGATTGAAACCATTTCTTTTTAAAAAAAAAAAAAAAAAAAACATTGTTAGGACATTTTGGTGTTACAAAAAGACTCGAGCACAAAAAGCCTATAATTTTTCCTCTTTTTATTATTGTTTCCAGTATACCAACATAAATACATAAAGGACGCTGTGTGACGTTGCTGGATGTGCGTGAGGGAAACAGAGCGGCGATTTAACGACTGTGCCACCCCTCTGTAACAAACACGCCGACAGGTCGCCTTCACAAACTGCTGACAGTCAAAACCATGGAATAAAATCACATTAAATAAAACAAACCAAAACAACAATAACACGTCAGTATAAAGCAGCTATGAAGAGGAAGAGGAAGGCGGGGGGGCTCCAGAGCTCAGCCCTTTAAAATAAACCCACACAGGAGGTGTACGATTCCCACGCTCACAGCGCTCCGAACTCAACCTCTGTTGGGAATTTCTCAGAAGGAATGAAACAAGGAAGACAAGGACGCGACACCCCCTCCCCTCCTTCATGGAAACACCATCGGCCTCCATTCACACATGCAATCAGCTCCCTGTAGTGCGTCTAAAACTCAACTTGGTGACACTCCCCGCGACGCCTCACAACATCTGCGGGCCGTTGTTCTTACATTTGCGTGTACGCTATGCAAGCTACAATCATCTGTTCTAAGAGCGAAGCGGTTTCCGATCTTCTCGGTTATGGCAAAGATGCTTCAGGCTACGAGGCAGGAAGAGTCAGCAATAAAGACACCCAAACAGGACCGTGGTGGGAATGTGAAAGCAGCGGACATTAAAGATCTACTCTATTTAGTTTCAGGGTTTCAAAAAACAAACAAAAAGAAAACCCAAAAACGTTCAATAAAAACCTGCATAAAAACTGAACCAGAACCCAGTCGCCCTTTCCTATTTAAGCTCCAACCCTAAAGTTGGGTTTAATAACTGTTTAATAGGAATATTTATATAAATGGATCCGTAGAGAAGTAGTTGAGCATGTGACCTCACTACCTGAAATGTATATACACACAAAGGAACACGGATACAGCCGAGGGGCCGCGGAGCTACAACACTGGAGGTAAGGGCACTAGCAGGCGCAGGGGGCCCGAGCTGTGGTGACCGAAGGTCTCCTGGGAGGCGTAGACCATGTAGAGGAAGCCGTCCTGGTCCTTCTCGCGCTCGTACACCTCTGAGATGGGCGCTGACACGGACACCATGCTGTGGCCGTTAACCAGTAGGAAGAACGCCTGGTTGGAGTTGAGCTGGAGGCGCCTCCTGGTGGGCAAAAAAACCCGACATGACATTGAAGAAAGGAACGGGTAAAATGAGCGTCCTCAGCAGACAGAATGTAGAAAGCTGCTGCATCGTGAGCTGGGTCAGAACCTGGATGGTTAATTACTCTACAGGGAATTACAAAAGTATTCATACCCTTTAAACTTTTAAGACTAAGCTTAAAACTTTCCTTTCTGACAAAGCTTATAGTCAGAGTGGCTCATGTTACCCTGAGCTATCTCTATAGTTATGCTGCTATAGGCTTAGGCTACTGGAGGACATCAGGGCCTATTTCTCTCACTCTGCTGAGTTCTCCTACTGCTCTCCAATCTGCATTGCTTGTTGTTATTTTAGCTTTTAACTTTTTGTTCTGTCATTTTTCTCTTCATAGAAGGTACACCTGGTCTGGTGTTCTGTTAGCTGTGACATCATCCAGGGGAGGCAGATCATCCTCTATTACCATCTAACATAGAAAGTACTCCTGGGTCAGTATGAGCTTCTGTGATTTCTGTGTCTCTGCTCTGTCTTCTCTAAGCCCCAGTGGGTCGAGGCAGATGAGCGTTCACACTGAGCCTGGTTCTGGTTCTGCTGGAGGTTCTCCTCCCTGTTAAAGGGGAGTTTTCCTCTCCACTGTCGCTTCATGCATGCTCAGTATGAGGGATTGCTGCAAAGCCATCAACAATGCAGACGACTGTCCACTGTGGCTCTACGCTCTTTCAGGAGGAGTGAATGCTGCTTGGAGAGACTTGATGCAACCTGCTGGGTTTCCTTAGAGAGGAAACTTTCTGACCAACCTGGAGGATCTGATGGAGTCTGACTTTGGAAAGAGCCTTGAGATGACGTGCTGTGAATTGGCGCTATATAAATAAAATTGAATTAAACCTTTGCACATTTTTTTCCTTTGCAACCACAAACTTTAATGTATTATATTTTACATTTATGTGATGGATCAACATAAGCTTCATAATTGTGAAACAAAAGAAAAATACCTGGTTTTCAAACCTTTACATAAAAGGAAAATCTTACAAGTGCGGCATGACTGTCTCTACCAGGTTTGCACATCTAGAGACCAAAGCTTTTGTCCATTTTCTATTGTAAAGTAGTTCAGGCTCAGTCAGATTGGAGAACAGGAGAAAAGGATGGACATTAAAGATGGAGGCAGATGAGCTGAAGAGAAGATTTATGCAACTGGTGAGCAGGAAATGGACGGAGGAATAAGCCCTGAGACAAAGTATCACAGTGAGAGTGAGGAAAGGTGGCAGGAAATGCAAGGAACGTTAAGAAGGAGGAGTACCTGATGATCTTGATGAGTTCGCTCATGTTGACGTGGTCTGGTACCAGGAACTTGGTTTTATCCAGGATGGGCAGCTGCTTTTCTCCTTTGTATCTCTCAATGATGACCTGCAGGAGAAGCAAACAGGAAACGATCACGCTCTGGCCTCCTCGCTCCGTCTCCAGCGGTTCTCAGACCAGAGCTCTCAAGCAAACGCGCAGGACGGTCTAAGGAACTAGCAGAACATTGGAAAAAGGTTCTGCTGTAGAGTTGGTACAGGAACCGTGAAACCTGGAGTAGCTCATCAGAAAATCCAGATAATTTGGAAAAATGGATCTTTGAAAAAAAGGAGCAAACGATGCTGTGACGGTTCTTTTGCTGTTTTTGCTCCTAAGTTGTGGAGCTACGAAGCATCACTGAGCTAGGAGTCTTTAAATCGCAGATAAAAACACATCTGTTCAGACGGGCCTTTCTCTCCTAGCTCTAAAACCGTAGATAACGTTTTGTTTATTTTGTGGTATTATTTTTCTATATGGCTGTTAAAACTTTTTAAATTGCGCTATTATGCTTTTTTTAAATCTCTTTTTATCCTGTTATTTTCCTATACATTTTTATATTTCATCCATTTTGTCGCAGCATCTTTTAGTTTGTATTTTAGCCTGTAAAGCACTTTGTGCATCATATGGACTGTTGAAAAGTGCTATATAAATAAACTTTGACTGATTGACTGAAAATTTTGATTTTTTTTTTTATCCTTTCTGTGCTTTTTACGGGGGCTGCCATTATTATGATGTATGTGTCAGTTATGAACGCACCGATGTGTCACACTAACACGGCATGCTTTACATGAAAATGGTGGCAGGGTTTTGTTTGACTTTAACCCGAGTCGCCTACCGATCTACATATCTGTGTATGAACGTGTGAGAGTGTGACTGGGTGGTTATGTTGTCGCTTTACAACCATAAACTGTGCATTTTTACTGGGATTTTAAAAGAAAGAAATAAAATAAACCTTGTTCAGTCAGACTAGATGTTGAGGTTCTGTAAACGTGAATTATCACAGACGTCTGGGCCACTTCAACGTGCTTAGACCTAACCCTTCCCATCCGTCTACCCAACAACTCTGCCTGCTGAAAAAAAGAGCATGAACGCTGCCATCTGCATGTTTCATGAGGGAGACGGTGCGTTTGGGGGCAGGTCCAGTGTTAGTTTTGTCCGAAGGCAAGTGGTTGAACTGGAATTCATTTAAGGGTTTCTGTACAAAGAGGCCTAAATTCAGATTTCTAAAAATAATTGGAGGCCAAAGAGGAGGTTTATGGATGGAGTTAAAAGGACATGAAGGTTAGATGGAGACAGATGATTGGCTCTGCAGAATAATTCAACTCTAATATGAGTTTAGTTGGCCGTCTTATTAAGAAAGCGAGACAACGCCGGGTCTCAGTTGTCCCGGCTCCACGGTGGCTGTCTCCATGGCGTTATATTACAGTGACGCAGCACATCTGCCCCACTGTGACCGGGCAGTTTAACCACAGGACAGAGACAGGAAGCACGCAGGGCAGGGATGGGGGGATTGGGGGGGGGGGGGGGGGGGCTGAGCTGTCTGTTGATGAAACGGGGCAACGAGGTGTTCTTTTGGTTAGTAGTGGCTGCCAGGAACTACCACACAGCTGACTTACTAACAAATAAAGCACAGCTTTTACTCATCAGATCTTCAAGAAACTGTTGCTGATCAGCACAGATCAGAACAAACGACACATCAAGGCGCAGAAAAACAAAAACCTGACAGACAGAGAGAAACGTGATCGAGCAGGAAGCGTGCGGCCAGGTTTTCTGCTGCAGGAAGCGTCTCATCTTCCTGCGTGTCTCTCAGCACACTGAGCGTTTTAACAAAACCAGACGCTACTTTCAGTTTGAAGCTTGTAAAATCTGAAGCTGAACTCACAGGAATCTTGTTGGGGTGCTGATCCTGGATCAGTCTGACATCTTCTACTCGCTGCTCTGTTGGGTGAAAAACAACAAAACAGAAAGACGCATCAGAATTAGCTGCTAAAAAAGACAGAGCAACTCATGAGAAGAAGGAAAACCCAAACAGTTTGATTTGAATAATATGTCTTCTGCATCATAAAGGATTTGGTTACAACAGGGTTGTTCAACAGGTTTGGGAGCTGTGCCGCGCTGCACGTCTGCAAACGACCGAAACAAAGAAAGGCCACAGATGTTCTGCTGCTTTGACTCTCATCGGAGTGAAAAGAGTTGCAATCAGCCTGAAGCCCCAAGGGAAACATCTCCTCATGTGGACAGGCTGCAACACAAGAGCTGTCGGTCCTGTTTCTGAATCCGATGTTCAAAGCGGTGCCAACCAGAGTTCGAGCTCCGCAGAGGGAATGAAGGCAGGCAGATTTATAGGAGTTTATAGGAGTAAAGCAGCGAATCAGAGGAACAACAACCCTCCAGGAGGAGCGCAGCAAAGCCAAAATATGCACTGCAGCAACTTTCCAGGATTTCAGGAAACAAGACAAACTTCTTTCAACCAGAAATGGATGGATTGCTTCCTATGAGACGGATCTCTCCCTTTGGAGGTTTTCCACGCATGTCCCTCTAGGAGGAAACTCTCAGCAGAGCAACAACTTCCACCCTGGGACATCTTAAAATCCACCAGAAGGAGCTCAGGATGTCGCTGGCCGGGTTCTCACTCCTGGACCCGTTTCCTCCGTGACCCGACGTTGGACGAGCAGGACATAACGGGTGGGAGGATGAAGGCGACGCCCCAATGAGCCAATGTCAACCTCCCAGATTAGATCAATCCAGAAGCGTCCACATCTTTGGCCGACACACAAGTTATAGCAATCTTCTTAAACTTTGAGAAAAACGTTACTTTTGTTAATGTGTCCGTCTTCGGGCTGGACGAAACTTCAATAGAATAACAGTTTTCCTCCCTTTTGCATTCTAGCCTATCATGTAGGTTAATATTACATCATTACATCCTCCCAACCAATCACAACGCAGACCCAGGAACCAAGCCCCGCCCCTTCAGAGAGTTCAGAAAGCACGTGGTCTTTTTTCTTTTTTTTTTTACAAACTTGCAGTTTTGGTAAAAAGTTGGCTGAATAAAGGGTTGAGTTTGAATTCAGTGTTTGTGTTCTGTATCTAAAAATAGGTCACAAAGCAACAACATAAAATAGCCAGGGCTGCACTTAAAACATATGTTTTCAATTTGTTGATAATTATCGATATCGATCAATAAGATTTCTATTTTATCGATATGCTTTTTTTTCCTACATCGTTCAGCCCTAGTCCGTCTTGTTTAATCCGTCTGAGCGACGGTTAAAAACCAACATGGTGGATCTGCTTGTGAGTCAGGCAATAACTGTAGAGGTTTGGGTGCTCTGCACGGTTTTGTTGTGCAGCACCGCCACCCTTCATGATGAGCAGCTGATGAGACACCCAGGAGCTCCTGATGAGCCGGCAGACAAAAAAAAAAAAAAAAAAAAAAGGACAAAGCCACAAGTTGTTGTTTTTTCCCCCAAAGCTGCTGAACTTCCTCTAAGAAGGCAGAGTTTGTCTTTCTGGAGTTTATGGAAACGTTTTAGACTCATTTTTGATCGGTAGACTATTAGCCTGAGACGGTTAATGTGCAGACTCTAAATCCAGCCAAATCAGTTTCATTTTGTTTTAATGATGTTTAATTGTACAGAAAAAAAAAAGACCAATAATTTAACGCTACAAGGAAATGTTACAGGTATATATGTAGCGGCTGTAGCTGTAGGCTAACAAAGAGAAGATTGTGATGAAGGGAGAAAAGTTTAATAAAAAAAAAAAAAAAAGTGAGGTAGTTGCTATAGTATTGTAAATGCATATTCTTCCCGATATCTTGCTGCCCTTTTCAAAAAACAAACATATAGAAATTCACACACGTGCATATATAGAGTCATGGAAAAAATTATTAGACCGCCCTTGTTTCTTGCTTCAAGTCATCAAAAAACATATTTTTACGCAATCAAGCACCAACTTCCCTGTGTATCATGTGACTAAAACAGACCGGAAAAAAACACTGGAAAGCCTAAAGCACTGTTCTGAAGTACAACGCCACAGCTGTTGATGTAAGAACTTCCCTGAGTTTGGTTATTATGTAGAAAACTGAAAAAATGGCCAAATTAAAAACACTATGGTATTAGATGTGTCCAAACAAACACACCTTTAGTTGAACCAGACACTGAAATGAACAAGAAATTCAACCAAAATGAGGATATTGATGAACCTATATGTACTTGACACTTTTATTTCTTTATAATTAAACAATATTAATGTGACCACCCTTCAGCAGCACATCCAGCGGGGGCAATAAGGCCAGTCAGAGTTTATCCAACCAGCCAAACATCTTACAGAAATGCAGAGCGTTAGTTAACCTTTACGTAGATTATCCCACCAATCGATGCTCCCACCAGCC
Organism: Fundulus diaphanus; assembly: GCA_037039145.1. Classification (NCBI taxonomy): domain Eukaryota; kingdom Metazoa; phylum Chordata; class Actinopteri; order Cyprinodontiformes; family Fundulidae; genus Fundulus; species Fundulus diaphanus. The sequence goes on along the minus strand of CM073134.1, from coordinate 4,213,607 downwards.
CTTTGAAACTGAAATACTGATTCAACACTTCGTGATAACACCAAGCCGCTCCTTGACGTCTCCTTCTGAGTGTAATAAAAACCAGAGGGACGCACAAACAGGCGTAATATTCAAATCTACTGGGACCTCTATGAAAGGACCAGCAGGACCTTTTCTCCCCTTTATGCTCGACGTCTGCTTGATCTTATTCTTAAATAAAAAAAACAAAGACAGATGAGTCAGTGTGCATTACCGGCCTTTTAACTAAATCAGAATCAGCAGGTAAGGCTTTAGAAAAAACAGATCTGTGGTGTCGGCCCGAAAAAGCCCGATTGGTGCATCTTTAGCTGCATTTGGTCAAAATACAGCTAAAAAAGTTTCAGCGTCAGGAACAGTTTGTTTATCCATGACCCAGGAAGAGATTTCCACACAGCTGCACTTTGAACTCCGTCTGACCGAGTCAACCCGATGACCAGAAGCTGCAGCAACACGGCCAAAACGAGAACAGAAGGAGCCAGGAAGAGGTGCTGCTTGCAACATCAAGTCCCCTCTCTGCCGTCAGCTGAAGCTTCGACTCGCTGCTCCAGTCTTGTGACTGTCTGCTAAGACAATATTTACTCAGGAAGACTAACCGAGGTCACAGAGAGAGTCTAATTGAATTAACCAACTCCGGCCAAACGTTCTCCTCCTTCAGGCCCTTTTCACGTTAACAGAGAGGACGCGCAGAAACGCTGATCTGTGATTGGATTTCAGTCCAGAACAGAGGAGCTTTGAACGTGTCCGTCAGTCTCTCATGACCTGTGAGGTGCACACAAACAGCCTCTGAGTCAGCAGCGTTCAAACAAAAGAGGAAGAACGGTCACAGAGTGGGAAGCATTTGCCCTGAAGACCTTTCATGGGCCTTCCTCCCCCCCCCCCCCCCCCCACATGTTTCTGTTGTGTCACAATCTGGGAATCAGTCCACTCAGAGCAGGGAGCCTGAAAGCTTCCTCACTAAACAATGAGCAGTTTGCTTTTAACCAAGAACCTTCAGACAGAATAGGGATGGACTATTAATCGCATTTGCAATACGAGGGAAGTTTTAAAGTGCGCAATTTCCAAATCGCAGAGCTTTGCAATTTTTGGCTACATAATTAATGGATCAGACTCGTTCTTTATGTGTCAGTAATGTTTAAAGTGGGTTTGGAAGGGAAGAGAGTTGCAGCAGTGAGATAAAATTATTTTATTATTTATTAAAGCTTTCAGGAATGTCACCACACTAGCGGTCAGACTGTTTAAACCATAGATGTGTTTGTTGGTTGCACTTTATGTTCTAAAGGCCATTTTTGTTGCCTGTGGTTACTGCAGAGAACAGTCAAAGTTAAATCAAAATCATGGTTGAAACATGCGACAATAACAAATCCTTAAGCTCCAGAGGTAAAGATGATGACAATCCGCTGGAAACCTGTGACGGTTCTGAACGTTTGCACCGTTTCCCGACCCGGCAGCTGCAGCTCCACACCACAGGCTGCGCCGTGCGAGTCATCAGAACGTGCTTTCACACGCGAGACGCCCCGTCTCCACTCGCTGGGCTGCCCCCACATGCAGAAGTTGAGTAATTTTGGAGCAATGGCGTGAGGCGAAACCATAGGTCGGTTATTCTTAGCTCTTCTGGGAAGACACATGTCCAAGGTTGGAGATAACGTCTGAACAGTTCAGTTTCTACGTCAACAACAGAATATTCAGGAGAAGCAAGCGCAACAAAAAAAAAAAATGCATTAAAAGAAAGTTTTTCTACTTTTTGATTTTGGAACCCATGTAGACTCCATTCAAAATAAGATGTTTTATTCAGGGTTTCAAATTAGACGACCGTGCTTTTCTGCTCAGCTTTCAGGAGAGCTTTAATTGATTTATCCCCCCAATCTGGATTTAGGTAAGTTTTATTCTACTTTTTTAAATTTTCAAATGGGAAAAATAACAATTCAGCCTCATGACGTTGAAATTCAAAATGGGAAAGCTATTGATCTCCAGGTAGGCCTGACTTTAATATACAAATAATCACACAGCCCTATTCAATTCAATTTTATTTATATAGCGCCAAATCATGAAAGATGTCATCTCAAGGCCTTTAAAGTCAAATTCAAATGGTGAAAGATGTAAAAAATTAACCATTTGTTAGCACTTCTGGGAGTTTGTATTCACATCTGAACATGATAATTTAGTTTTTGAACCAACAAAATTGATAGAAATACATGTCTGCTGGGTTTCCAGACTCGCCAAAAGTGTTGACCAAAGGGCTTCACGGTTACGCCAACAATTGTAAAATAGCAAATAGAATAAAACTGTGATAATGGTGAATGGAGAATAAATATTTCGGGGGATCAGATTTCCTCAGTCTTCTTTTCATTAAGGGTAAGATCATTTCCCCTCATCCAGACAGTTTAAGAGGGGACTGCTGGTGCTGCCATATAGACCTGAATGTCATCGGCAAAACCATGAAAAGGTATGTTATGCATCCTAAAAACAGATGCTAGGGATAAAACAAACAGTCATGGTCCCAACATGCCTCCCTGGGGAACTCCAACATGGAGAGGGGCTGCTGAGGAGAAACAAGTCCCCAGCTTGACAGCTCCTGTCTGGGGCTCTGATTGTCGGGACAAACCAATTACATTATTAAACCAGAACATTCAAATATCTGTAAAAGTGACTTAGGTAATGATTAATACGCAGATCAGAACCACAATCAATCGAAAAGGGGCTATTTTATTGTCATCTGGAAATTATTTATAATTAGCCTTTTTTCCAGTCTCTCCCTGTTTCATTAAAAACATAAAATAAAACATAAACTGGTCTTCAGATGATAAGCTGATGGGTAAAAAGGGTTTGGACTTCCAGGAAGGGACGAAGTGGAAACACTTGCGTAAGAGATGAGGGTCCAGACTAGTACCAAGAGGTTCCTGTGACAACGCCAAACAGGATGTTTGCTTCACTTTGTGTTCAGGTTGGTAAAAATTAGATAATGGAAAAACAATATTTGCTTTGATGCATAACCTGATCATTTTCTGGCACATTCAAAGCTACATATATCTGGTTTAAATTCATGTTTTTTTTTTAAGCTTCAATATTTGACAGAAAAATAAATAAAACAATACACTGATTAAAGTCAAAGTTGTTTTCCCCCCTTTTGATTTAATTTATGAAATGGCCATATAGTTATTTATCTGCAATTTAGAAACATCCTCTTGTTTTATCCACATCAGCTTTTGGCATAAATAAGTTTTTGGGGTTCAGCAGTTGAACTCCACAGACACTTAAACCCAGATTTATTCCTTGGCTTTTACTTCAGTCAGACCACAAAACCTAAATAGTATCAGATACTCACCCAGATAAGATCTTTGGCTAGACTCCAGCTATTATCACTTTAGCCCAAGTTCATTGTAATTGATGTCATCTTTTCTGCTACTTTCTCCAGAATTTTGTCATTTTTTTGGAGTAAAATTCTAAAACTAGGCATCAACTCTGTTCAACAAAGCCCCGATTTAATTGCCGGCTTAACCCCAAGTTTAGATTTATATGTAGCAGCGTCTTAAAGTCCTAATGAGAATCAGAATATGCAGGTGAGACCTCAGTGAAAGCAGGATGTCGGTATTGGCCGATGAGAGCCTTATCGGTGCAGCTCCAGTCTACATTACTGGGAAGATGTGATCAGTTTAGATCAAAGTAAAACCAAACTGGAGTTTGAAACACCTCATTGACTCTTTATCTCCACAGCTCATCAAAGTAATTAGCACAGAGGATGCTTAAATGGATATGCGCATGGGTAGGGACTGGAGATGATTGGCTTGAAGCCTTTTTAAACTGCAGTCTCCTGCAGCTCTGCGTTTCGACACCGCTTTGTTTTCCTGCATCTGCTCGGATTCAAGTCAACAATCCGGGGGGGGAGGAGGAGGCCATCCTGAGCACCAGGCAGCCCCCCATCCCTCATCTGGACCCACGATTACCCCCACAGCCCCCAGAGAAGCCACAGGCCTCGGAAATGTGGCTTGGCTCTTTACGTCAGCCGTACAGAAAAGCTTAAAAGTCAAAAATACATCAGCTGCACACAGAGAAAATGTACTTTTTTAATATAAAATGGTTGACAGGGAAAACCTGCAGCAGGTAACAAAAGAAGCCGAGCAGAGACTCACCGAAGGTCCTTCTTTGTTTGAAGGTTTTCTCTGAAGACATATTGCGTCAAAGTCAGCTGGCAGCGTTAAAAAAAAACGGAGAGGCCGCGTCCAACACAAGAAACCCTAAAAAATAAAACAAGAAGAGAGAAACCGTGACGTTCAGAAAGTGTGAGCGGCTGCTGTCCTGCTGGCTGAGGCAGCGCTTAGAGCTGCTTTAATGTCGTCGCTTCCTTCCTGCCTTCCTCTGCCTCTCTCTGTTTTTATCGAGCTCCGGCGAGCAAAACAAACCGGTCAGCTGACCTCTGCCGTCACGCCTCCTCCCCTCTCTCATTGGCCCAAAGCACCATCCCAAAGCACCTAAAGTACACGCCGACAAGCATTTAACTAGGTTATGTTTAGGTTTCGGTTTATGAAGATTATTTCCAAGTATGTAATTTGATAAACTACATTCAATTTAGTTTGTTTTAAAACAGTCATACTGAGAGTCTGCTGTGTTGTATTTAGAACATTAAAAAAATCAACTTCAGTTCAATCCATTTTTTTTTTTAAAGAGGACAACTTAAAGCTATAGTCATTATCTGTTGGTATACAATGTAACTCAGTCAATTGACCGATTCATTTTTTATTTATACAGCCAATAAACGTGTTCAAAATGCTTTACAATAAAAAAAACAATTAAAAGCAATAAAAAGCATAGCATCGTAAGAACTAGGGCTGTAAATCGGCAGCTTTACCACAATACAATGTTATATAGATATGTTTAGATGAGGATACAGTATTTGATGATACATTATTTGCCCATATCATGACTTTTACGATTTCTGATTAATGTGATCCTTATGATGCAATTGGACATTGGTATCAACTCACAAAAACCCAAATATGATTTGACCATTTATTTCTAAGCTCTTGCAGGTACCAGGCATTTAAGTCAAATTTTTTTTCTTATTTTAAAGTAATAATAGATCAGCTCTTCATGATAGTCTCATGCTTGAATGTCAAAATAAAGGCGCATCTTAAAAATGATGATACGGGTCGATATTTTAATTTTGCAGTTGGATCGTTAGTCATTTAATCAATACATCAGGGTGAATTGATGTATTTTTACAACCCTAATAAGAACAGTAACAAAATCAGTAATAGCATCTCAGGTGTTATTTGCTATTAAAAGCCAGACAGAAATTAGTTTTAAGGCTTGAAAATGTTCAAACTTTGATCAGTGGTGGACCTTAAATCCAGATTGAGCTCGTTATAGAGTCTCAGTGCTGCCACTGAGACTGTCCAAACATCCCAGTTGAACAGAACTGGTCCTAGGTCCATCTAATAAAAACTGATGTGAGAAGAGGAAGAGCACCTGCGACTGCACAGATCTTTTGTTTAGAGCCGCAATGTCTTCTAAGATAATAAAGTTATAAATATTGAAGTGTGCTCTCAAAATGGTCTTCAGGACCTCATGCAGTCCAAAAGACCTCAGCCTCGCAGGTAGAGTCTGCTCTGAGCCTTCCAGTAAAGAGCATCAGTGTTGTGACTCCAGTCCAGGTTATTGTTTAGGTGAACACCCAGGTCCTTCTAAGAGTCCTCATTGTCAGTCCCCTGGATGTTTGTTTGTGTGGTGCAGGGGTCACCAACATGGTGCCCGCGGTCACCAATTACCCCCCGAAGACCCCATTGGGAGCCCACAAGCCTCCCAAAAAAAAAAAAAAAAAAAACGCAATCTACCAGTGAACTGCATCTAAAACTTTATTTTATTCTGCTACTCTTCTTGTTTAATCACACTTGCATTTATGTAGATTTAAAAATGTCAACATCTATAACAAAGCAGGAAATATTTTATTTTTTTTACATAAAGTTAAGGTGAACTCTGACTCTTCTAATTCAAAGGGCAGTATTGGTAGCCCTTCTTATGACACAACACCAATAAAGTAGCTTTCAGTTTCAAAAAGGTTGGTGACCCCTGAAATCCACCACCAGCTCTTTGGTTTTACCCACTTTGATCAAGAGATGCTTCTGCATGGCACTGAAAAGGTCATACTCATATAGGGCAACCTTGAGAGACTAATTAACCTAATAGTCATGCTTTAAGACTACAGGAGGAAGCTGGAGTACCCAGAGAATCTTCTTGTTACTGAAAAGTGCTTTATAAATAAACCCAAACCCACGACCTTTGTCCCAGGACGTTTGCTGCTGCAAGACAAATGTGCCACTCTACAGTTTGAATCTGATTAGATTCAGTCCAGTTTCATTTGCTACGTTTACATGGACAAAATAAATCGGAATAAAGGGCCGATCAGAATAAAAAAGCATCATGTAAATACACCAATCAGAATATTATGATCGGATTAAGCTCATTCGTAATTAACATCTAATCCGAATGAGAGGCGTGATTTATGTCGATTGATAATCCGATCAGGGTGCACGTAAACGCTCAAGTTATTCTGACGTAAATGTGACGTATTTGGCGGAAATACATCGGGAAGTCAAACTGTCCGGGCTCCCGCTACAACCTTTCTATTCGAAAAAATAAAAGAGCTCAAAATTGTTGCTTACTTAGCAACGTTTCAACCGTAAGTAGAACATTGTGCAAGTCCTGCCTGTTGTTTAGCAAAGATGGAAGTACTTCTTTCAAAACTTCTCTTTATCAGGGAGAAAAACCTCCAGCAGAACCACAACCAGGCTCAGTGTGAACGCTCATCTGCCTCGACCCACTGGGGGTTAGAGAAGACAGAGCAGAGACACAGAAAGCACAGAAGCTCACATTGATCCAGGAGTACTTTCTATGTTAGATGGTAATAGCGGATGATCTGCCTCCCCTGGATGATGTCACAGCTAACAGAAGGTAGACCAGATTTAGTTAATATGAAGAGAAAAAATTACAGAGAACATAAAGTAAAAGTTGAAATAACAACAAGCAATGAAAATTGGAGAGCAGTAGAAGAACTCAGCAGACTGAGAGAAATATACCCTGATGTCCTCCAGCAGCCTAAGCCTATAGCAGCATAACTATAGAGGTAGCTCAGAGTAACATGAGCCACTCTGACTATAAGCTTTGTCAAAAAGGAAAGTTTTAAGATTAGTCTTAAAAGTAGACAGGGTGTCTGCCTCACGGACCAAAACTGGGAGTTGGTTCCACAGGAGAGGAGCCTGATAGCTAAAGGATCTGCCTCCCATTCTACTTTTAGAGACTCTAGGAACCACCAGCAGACCTGCAGTCTGAGAGCGAAGTGCTCTGTTAGGAACATACGGGGTAATCAGAGCTCTGATATATGATGGAGCTTGATTATTAAGGGCTTTATACGTTAGAAGGAGACTTTTAAATTCTATGCTGAATTTACAGGAAGCTTGGGTGTGATCACTGACATCAAAATTAGCTGGAAACCTCAAATTAAATATGGTCAGACTAAACTATCTAGAAGCATCACAATTCTTAGTAGAGCAAAACATTTTCTGAATTATAAAACATTACACATTCTGTACTGTTCACTGGTTTTACTATCCCTGAGCTGTTGTGTAGAAGTTTGGGGTAACACTCACATCTTTCAAATTGCTCTGCACTAGGTGTGTAAATCACCAGCTTTGTCATGAAATGATGTTATACAGATTTGTTTGAATAAAGATACAATATTTACCAGTATCACAAAGTCTGGTAAGATTTCTGATTGATGGGATTGATAGATGGTATTATCTGCCCATCTATCTCTATTATTTTCATTGATATCAACTCACATAAAAAAAACTACATATGATTTGATAATGTTATTTCTAAGCTCTAACAGGTATCAGCCATTTAAATCAAAAACAGTATTATTCTCATTTTAAAATAATAATAACAATAGATTACCTGTTCACCAAACTCTCATGCCGAAATTTCAAAATAAAGGCGTATCTTTAAAATGTGGATTAATTTAATTTTGCATCAGTTGGATTGTTAGTCATTTAATCAATATATTGATATGGATCAATTAATTGTTACACCCCTACTATGCACGCTGCAGAAAAGAGCCATTAGGATGGTTCATAAGGCTGGCCATTGCCACCACACCGATCCAATATTCTTCATTCATGTCGGCTCAAATTCTCAGATCTAGTAGAATTTCAAACGTCAAACTACCAGACAACACAAAAACCTTTTGCTGAGAGAAAGGGAGGGTATAATTACAGGGATAGCCTAAATTTCAAAATCTTTATGTGTTTGAATTAACATGAACAGACAAATATGTGCATTTTAATAAGTGGTGTGAAGGTCTGGAACAAACTCAGCGTTGAATTAAAGAAATGTCCAAGCATGAGACGGTTTAAGGAAAGGCTCAAGCTGGTTTTCTTTAAAAGATCTGAGATAGAAGAATAACCGTGAACATCAGTGGGTACTTATAGCCACCATACATGAGTGAATACATTTACAATGGTTGTGGTCGAGTGGGCTGTAGGTAATATGTGTCTGAATGTATTCAATACATTTATACATAATGCTTGAATGTGTTAAATTTGTGATTTCACTGGATTGTCTGATGGTCTGAAATAAATTATTCATTCATTCATTCAAGATAAAACACTTTAAGATAAAATCCAACTCAATTTAAATTGATTTGATTTCAAAACAGTTAATAAAACTAAAGCCTTAAGTGGGGGAATATCTCCTGATTTTAGAACGTAAATGCTGCTCAGTTTAACAGTTATATTTACAGAAACCGTACAGATAATGTAAATGTGCCAAATTTGAGCCAGTCCATCACGCTGCAGCACTGAAGTACACAGGACAAACAACCATGCACAGATACTGCCTGCCAAGGAACATTTAAGAGGCGAATGGACCTAACATGCATATTTTTGCTCTGTGGGAGGAAGTCAGAGTACCCAGAGAGAACACACGCATGCATGGGGAGAACATGTCAACTCCAAGCTGAAGTCAGGCTGGGATTTGAAACCCAGGACCTTCTTGCTGTGAGGCAGCAGCACCAACACCTGTAAAAAAATCCAATAATCTTGTTCCAAATAATTTTCATTCAACTCAATATATCACTGAGCTTGATTGACAACTCATAGAAATACCATAAGTATAATAGAAAATAATGAAAATTCAATCGAACTCCATACAGTTTAAATCAATATAAATTACTAAAATTTCATGAAGTTATTTGTTCAAATAATTTAATTTATTATAAAGCACTGACTGTAAAGGAACTGTAGTTGTGCAAAAGGCAATTTTAGTGATTTATTAGTTTTTTACCGTTGTTAAAGAATGAGGTACACCGGCCTGCTCCTATATATCTATTGAAGGCCCATCTTTCCCCGGCTCCGGATTTGGCCGTAAGTGAGAACACATAGATCAAGAGGTGAACAGTGTAATATGCATATTTAATTTATTAGAAAATTAAATATGGAGACAGAGTATTACATTACCGTCATAAGATGATTTCACAGCGCGATGTAGAAGTCTGTCTGAAGTAAGTTTTGCCAAGACATCCTTTTTCTACAGTGTCTGTCCTCCTCCTCTAAATTAGGGAGGGAGGGGTAATCTGTAAAATATCTGTTTTTCAAACAAAGGGGCTGCTCTTCCCAGTACGGGGTCAGGCCGCAATGACCTAACAGCCATAAAACTAAAGTTGCATGTTATCTTACCCGGCAACAGAGAGGGGAGCCACTCTGCATCCCTCAGTAACCCCAACTAAGATATATTTTTTATTCTCAAGACCGTACATTACCCTTAATTAATCTTATCTTATTACAGCCACACTCAAACAGAAATAATGATAAAACCACAAGAGGCCATGCAATCTAAAAAGATGAAAGGGATATTAGGATAGCTTAGAATATTCTCCATCAACATCCAATCTAGAAATACTTGACCAACAAATTACGCAGCAAATGCAATATCTTAAGCAGTGCATGTCAGTGTTTATTTGTGTCCATGTTTGTAAAAGATTCTGACTACAAGAAAATATCAATACACCATGTCGGACTAATTGAGAAAAATACAATAAATGATTTAAAAAGACTTGTAAAACAATAATAAAAGAAGATGTGAAATGGAAAACAAGTGCAAAAACAGAGAAACATTTTTAAATTGGGTTTATAGTTAGATATATGACTGCAAAGAAACCCCCAAAAAACTCAAAAACATGAATTTTAATAACAAGAGCTGCTGCATTTGAATCAAAGCACAGGGAAATTATGAAACATCTCCCAAATCTCAGACTAAACTTTACAGAGATTGATAATGATCAGAAAGACGCACAAAAACACCAGATAAAGATGCACCTTCATCACAAAAACATACGGCTCCCATTGTTGTTGCTCAAAGGTTGAGGAGTATCAGCAGTCTTTTACAGATCTGTCTTCACAGATACTTTGAGTCAAATCTGAATGTGAAGAAAAGACTTGTTCAGTTTATGTTAATGTTTTAAACTCATAGTTTGCCATCAAACTGAGTTTTTCTCAGTGCAAGTCTGAAGCAAAGGTGCAGAGGTTTGGTTTCAGGGTCGTTTCCTTGCAGAGACAGCAGCGGCAGGTGTCAAAGGGAGAGATGGCCTAGTGGTCAGTGCATGGTGCTACTGTCCTGGAGAGGCTGCAAGGTTGTGGGTTTGAATCCCATAGATGACCACTCTGGGTTCCTGAGCAGGACACTTATTCCCAGAATGCTTTCCTTCTTAAAATAACTCAGTCTGCTGCTAAAAATAATGACTCTACTTAGGAGAGAAAGCAAAATAATGAAATTAAAGGCTAAGTGAAAGCAAAATATATGCAGTCAGATTCAATCAAGTAATTTAAAAGATACACATTTAATTTCAAAGCTCTGAATGTGTCAACATTGAGAATGTTGATTTAAAATCTGCTCCTCATTTGACCCCGCTGGTAGCATGCCACTAAAATAAATAAAGTCCTTTTTTTCTCCATTAATGTCACAGGCTAAACAATCCGTTTTTTCTTCCTGTAAAGTTGATAAAAGACCAACCACGTTTAATCTGTGTTGAAGCTCATAAAGGTTGCAGTTTTGGTTTCTGGCCTGCAGGGGCCGCACTCTGACCACCTGTAGCTGGTAAAGGGAACGACTCTGAAGTCAGGGACACGTTTCTAGTTCAGGCTAAACCGAATAAAACATCAGATAATATTTTAGCATTTTAAATTTATGGAGCTTTTGGTGGAAGAATCTTGGGATCAGGAAATCAGCAATCTGATCAGTCAGGCTCTAGATGATGGGAACGTTTAATGCGAACTGAGTGTAAAGCAAAGAAGCTTTAAATATGGTAAATAAATAAATAAAAACACAAAGAGAAAATAAAGATAGTTCCTGGGAGCTTTTAAATGGATATTGTTCTGATCAAAGTAAATCAAATCAATAGCAATCACAAAAAAATAATATTAAAGGGATAAAACAAAATAATGTGCATTAAAGCTTGCAGTAGTTTCAAGTACACACAATAAAACTATTAAACCGAAAAAATAAAGTTAGAAAATTAAATCTTAAAAACGTGCCGAAAAACAAAAAAAGGACAAATAGATAATATAACCAAAATTCCCATTGAAGAAAGACCAAAGAAGAAGATCATAAATCTTCTGCCACAAAGCTTTTTTAGGATTTTCCAAAAATATTTGTTCTGTACTGACAAAAATTACAACTCTTTAATGCTTTTTGTTCCTATATTGGATATTTATCCAAATCATTCTTCCAAAAACCCTAAAACATCTGATATAGGTGCTGCTGATTATTTTTAATCATAGGCAATACACAGTTTTCTTAGAACGTGAAGTAAAATGTTACAACGATCAGACTTGGGGAAAGAAAAATTAGCCTTATTGTGGGTCATAGAGGGAGTTTGGGTTGAAGTAACCTGCAAAAAATAATTTTGAATAAATATTTCCCGTTATTATTATTAGTAGTAGTAGTAATAGTAGTGTACACCTGCCGTAATTGTAACAGAGATAAACACTACTTAGACGGCTTTTCTTGGGGTTGTGGGTAATTTTAGCCTGGTTAAAATCAAATTTCTTTTCATCAGCAGTTGACTGTGGATTTTTTCAGAGACCTGCAGAGACTGCATAAAATTCTAACTATTTTGAGAGACACTAGCCCTTGCCACACAAGGACAACCCACACAGTCAGTTATAAAACGACTGGATTGCATTTGACGTGTTCCTGTGTAAATCCTAGTACAGACTATCAGAACCGCACCACGCCTCGGGCCACAACCAGGGCATGAATCTTTAAAACCGAGCCTGGATGCAGCACCGCGGGCTGCGACAGGAAGCTGGACAAACAGCCAAGAACACTTCATATTTTTAACCGCTTAACATTCGGCACCAAACACCTAAAAACACCTCTAAAACGCATAACCCCAAATAAATAGGTGTCAATCAAGAGAAGAAAAACTGGTGGCCATTTTGGCTCAATTATGTTATTATTTATTTACATACTGACTTTCTGCAAGCAAACTCATGCACGTCTGGATCCTCCACAGTCCGCAGGGCTGTACAGTGCTGTGAAAAAGTATTTTCCCCTTTATAAGCTTAAGGAGCTAGTACTACACTTACCTTTTCACATAGAAAGTACTCCGGGATCAGTCCTTCTATGTTCTTTCTGGGTGTCTCTGCTCTGTCTTCTCTAAGCCCCAGTGGGTCGAGGCAGATGAGCGTTCACACTGAGCCTGGTTCTGGTTTTGCTGGAGGTTTTCCTCCCTGTTAAAAGGGAGTTTTCCTCTCCACTGTTGCTTGATGCATGCTCAGTATGAGAGATTGCTGCAAAGCCATGGACAATGCAGACGACTGTCCACTGTGGCTCTACGCTCTTTCAGGAGGAGGGAAACCTCCAAGTCAATGACTGGATGCAACCTGCTGGTTTTACTCAGATAGAAAACCTTTTAACTTAACTAACTGAACTTGACTGCATTGTTTGTTAACTAGAATCAACTGAAATATACCTTCTTGACTTGGACTAATTCTGTATGATTGATTTAAATTAGTATGAATGAAATTAATTCAACAGTTTTCTTCTCTTATATACTTTTAAAGAAAGTATCAGTGTGTGTGGCTAGTTTTCTAACTTCCTGTGAGCAACTGGCTGTGCTGCAGTGGTAATGTTGGCCTGACCATAAACAAGAAAAGCTGAACTTAGGTGGGTTATTTTTGTTTCTGTGCTCTACTAATACCTTTCAAGATCAATAAGTGTTTTTGTTCTCATACACACTGAATAAAATGCAATGTTATTTGTTTCTATTTATAACTTCCTGTAGCAGCAGTTGCACTAAAGTGCTAATGCTAACTGGTTCAAAGACAAAAACATTAAGTAAAAATTTTATTTTTTTACTTTCTACATTGTAGCTACATAATGTAGAAAGTAAAGGTATATCAAATTATGTAGCAAACATAAAATTGTGAAACAACTCAACACATCTTTTCTATTTTAGATTCTTCAAAATAGCCCCCCATTGCTTTGATTACTTTTTAGTTCCCAGATGTAACAATAAAAATAAAGAAAAAACATTTAATGAGAAGGTGTCCAAACTTTTGACTCATAGGCTACTCTTGTAAAAAAAAAAAACTATTTTCTCTGTTGCTAGTTTTCTAACTTCCAGTAGCAGCTAGCTGTGCTACATTGCTAATGCTAGCATGTATGTATACAGGAATAATAACAGGAAATATGTTTCAGCTGTTTTTATTTCTGTCGTTTTCTCTAATAACACTTTTATTCTCAAAATTTTGAGGCCAAAAATTGTCAGTCGGTTTGCGGTTTCCTTCATCCACAAGGTGGGGATGAACCTCTTGATCACATCTGGATAAAATAATAACGGAGAAAGTTCTTTGCTTTGCGTCCTTGTTTATTTGGCTGAGTGGTGTACTTCAGGGACAGACATCATCAGATATCTCTGACACTGTCTGACGGGAAAGAAACAGAAAAGTGAATCACAGCATCAAACTCTTTTAAGTCAAACTGAGGAGGAATCAGCTAAACTTGGACGTTTTCTTTGATTCCAAGTTTTCTTTGTAATATCCGCTCTGCTAAGAAAACAAGGAAGGCCTTTGACCTCCCTGATTTCATTGTGCTTGTTCATAAACAAAAAGACCTTCCATCACTTTGTATTTACAGGTCAGTCATGCTGCGAACCCTTCCCTGCGGACTTCCACCTGAAACCCCCCGACCGGTGCTCAGTCAGGTGTTTATCTGTGTGTGTTGTTGGGAAACATTACTGTTTGTAACTGCGCAGGTGTCGGGCCCCCAGCCGAGTGCGTCTGGGCCAGAAATGAAGCCAGTTAGAAATGATCTCCCGCAGTCAGGCTGTATATTTGTCCCAGCGTGGTGCACGGTCTAAAGAGCGACTGTGTACATGAAGCATCTCCACCTCTGCACGTCAGACACAGCTGACAACGCGCCGAAGACAGGAGCGCGTCCGTGCGTAGGACTCTGAGGAGCCCTGCACCTCTCAATCAAATATTAGCAGTCGATACGTGGACCTCCCTCCTGCTCCCTCTGCTCATTAGGAGGTGGTGTGATTTCACCGGGGCTCGCCAGGAGGCTCCATGAGTGCAGAGCCGAGGTCTCAGTAAGCTGTGTGGATGGATAAAGAGTTCAATGTATGAAATGAAATGTTGACACTGCTTTATAGGTTGCAGGAAGAAACAATCCCAGCGTGGCTAAAGTCAAAGAGAAGGGAAGGAGGTGAAGGTTTCAGCAGAACAAAGTAATCTAATGCCGTTGGTTTGGAGAGAGGCTGCCTTTTCACATTCATTGTGAAAAAGTGGTTCTTCCTGAAAAAAAAAAAAAAAAAAAAAAACTTTACATGAGCATTCACAAAACGCAAATTGTTTTTATCTCCAGAACCACAAGAGGAAAATATGTCTTAAAATTGTAAGTGCTTCCCAACTGTTACCGAGAACGTCTGAAGTCCACGACTCATCGTCAGTTTGGGCTTTTCAAAATAATTTTTTTTGCACAAAACAAAGTGAAGGGCGGCTGAAAAAATAATAATTCAACAAAAAAATAGTTCAATTATCCTCGGATAAAAGCAGCCAAAGATAGATTTAGTTTGGTAGGATGAAAAGAATGTCTCAATAGGAAGGATAAACCTCCAGCAAATAAAGGTCCAGTATGTTGCCAAACATGCTCCGGTCTGAGAAAGAAAACATTAGGATCTGAGCTCAGACTCTTCCCTTCAGGAGGAATTCAGTGAGACAACTAAAGACTTTTGTAAATGACCTAACAGCCTAAAACAAGAATTGGTAAAAACTGATCTAACTCCCATAAAAAAAATTAGAAACAAATCTTAATGTTTTCTCTTTAAAGCTATAATTGGTAATCCTGTTCAGAAGCACTTTTTACTATACTGAGAGAAATGGTCCTTCCATCCTGACAGTAGTCAATACATCATGTATTCAGAAAAAGGAGGTTAAAAAATGATCGCTGTGAGAACCGCAGACCTCTAAAAAGTCTGACCAATCCCTGCCGTTCAGTCCGAACAGAAAGAACCAATCAGATGCCTTCATGTCTCATCCTGCCCACTCCCACCTCTGTCCCTCATGTTCCGGGGTATTACCTTATCTACTGGTTGTCCCACATGCCAATCATTCTGACGCGCTCACGTAACGCCAGTATTCGTGCTCGTTACTGGTTAGTTTACACTTGATGGCTGCGCATCTGCACTTCTAGTGTTTATGTATCCAGTTAGCTTAGCGGTTAGCTTCAGTGTTAGCCATTCATTATAGCTCTGCTGTTCTCACCACATACTTTGAACATGGCTGAGAGTTGCGAGAAGCAAACAGCATACACATTTATGAGAGCAGGTAGAGCAGAGGGGAAGAGCAGGTAAGACGGTCTTGCGGATGTGCAGTTATTCAAAAAAGGACTTAGGGTGACAGTTGCGCAGGAGTTAGAGAGTTTGTCCTGCAATTGGTGGGTTGCGGATTCTAGCCCCTGCTCAGACTGTCTCAGATGTTGCGTCCTTGGGCAAGACACTTTACCTGAATTGGCTGTTGGCGGTGGTCAGAGGGCCCGGTGGCGCCGATATATGGAAGCCTCACCTCTGTCAGTCTGCCCCAGGGCAGCTGTGGCTACTAGCATAGCTCACCACCGTGTGAATGGATGAATGACTGTAGTGTAACACGTTTTGGGGTCTAGTTAAAGCGCTGTACAAGTACAAGCCATTTACCGTTTTGGGGAAACTTCCGGAAAAATCGCAGACTTTAGCTTTAAGCAGCCAGAATTATATGATTCTTCGACAGCGCTCTTGATCATTGTTTCTGTTGGCTTTCCATGGGTCTGTCACCATTTTCCATTTTGAGACTGGTTGCTTTTTGTTCTCTTTTCTGTCCAGTACCTGGCCATCTTCAGAAGGATGCGTCTTGTTTGTCAGGGTCCAGTGGTCCTCAGGGCTCCCTGTTTTAAATGTTTCGGATCTTTGCTGTTGCTACACCTGATTTAAACAAATGGGTCATTAACGGTTTTCTACAGAACTTCATAACGTTGCAAGGAGGTGATGCAATCTTTGTGAGCTGCAGACAAATCTAAGGTGTACATGGACCAGTGTTGGAGACCTTGTGTTCAGCCATTTACCTCTGACTGATGCATCCTCCATCCACCCATGCTCTACACCTGCTTACTCCTTCCAGGGTTGCAGGGATGCTGATGCTTGTCTCCGGCTGCTGATGTCCATGAGGCAGGATACACTCTGGGCAGGTCAGCAGTCCATCACTGAGTGACACTGAGACACAGGACAAACAGCTATGCGTGAAAAGACTCAGGGTACTTTCATAGTGACTAGTTAACAAACCTTGTGTATTTTTATTTTTTTTGATGATGGAAGGAAAGCTGAGAATCTGGAGAGACCCAAGAACCTTTTTGCTCCAAGGCAACAATGCTACCGACTGGCTGAGAAATTATGCACGTGTAAAAGGCTTCTAAAATAAAGTTGCTCAGTGCAGGTTGAGACCCTCCTTCTGCAGCAATTAATGCTAACACACCAGTATTTGTGGCGGGCGCCATCTGGATGAAACACGTTGTGTCGAAACATAGCAAATCACTTAGAAAAGAACCAAACTGAAGCAGGAGCTTTCAGGCTCTCTGTTACCAGCAGCTTGTCAAAAACATACAGTTTGATCTCATTTGTTCTGGTTAATCTAAAAACAAAAACAGCTTTTCCAGGAGTCAAAAATCAGAATATTGGGTTCAAACACTGTTAATCTGCTTGAAACAGCTTTTTAGATACCACAATTCTTATTTTGCTCTCCACTTTCCTCAGTTTTCACATCCTGTTCAATATGTTGTAAAACGTTTGTACAGTATAAACCCGTTAGTCTGAATATTTTCTGAAAACAACTGCACAATGGAAAGAAATAAAACTGTGGCCCTTCAGTCAACACTGGACATCTCTCTGCTCTTTATATGTCAGATGATGATGATGAATCCTCCTTTTAAATCTCCTCTGACCTTCTCTCAATCGCTGTGTATTCACACAATCACCTTCGGTTCCCCTCTTCAGCAGCCTGATCATATCCTCCGCCAGTTCCAGCGGGACCTAAACGTGAGCCCACGTGTCCGTCCTGGCCGCGGCGCACTCTGTGATGCTCGTTAATCCCTCAGAGCGGAGGGACTGATGGCGACGCTTCATTCTGCAGGGACAGTAACACGCAGGCCTGCAGGAGAGGCAGCCTTGTGGAGTTCTGTGTGCTCCAGTCTTGGCCTGTTTTAGCGCTTCATACCGTTTCCAGACATTGGAATTGCACTATTATGCATATTGCATGTTGTATTATGTAAATATTGTTTATTGCATGATCCATTATTGTGCAATATGTAAATTGGTTGCAGTTTTTTCATCTGTCAGATAGTTCTTCCTTTGTTCAATATTTACTCTTTTCTTCTACTCTTGGTGCTTCTTTAGAGCAAACTTTAGATTAGACTGGTTTGCTGTTTTTTCTTCTCTTTTCTGTCCTCATGGTTAATAATTGTGTGTAACTGTTCGTATGTTTTCTCTGTCACACCCGGATTTACCCATTGCGGGACAATAAAGGAATTCTTCTTATTATTATTATTATTATTATTAAGATCAGAAACATCAGTGTATGTGACGCTTCAGTTTGCATTTTGTATTATGCGCTTGTTTTGGGTTTTTTTTACTAGGAAAGCAAAGGTTGTCCTTCCTGTAATCCTGTAATAAACGGCTTTGTACAACTGCTTTGCCAAAGTATTCACACCCCCTTAAACCTTTATGCATTCTGTCACATTAAAACTACAAACTGCATTTCCTTTCACTGAGATCCCATATAAGAGACCAAAAAAGTCGTGCACACTTGCAACGTGGGAGTTGAATTATACATTCTAAAGTTCTGCATTAGCATTCAGGATCATGAGTCCAAACCCGAACCACCTTTTGCTGCAGTTACAGCTCCAGGTTCTCCAGGGTGTCTCTGTTGATGTAGCGACTGAAATCGTTTGACAATCCTTTGCAAAATAGCTCAAGCTCAGTCAGATTGGATGGAGAGCATCTGTGGACATTCATTTTACTCACTTGTTGCCACAGATTCTAAGTTGCATTTAGGCTTTGACTTACACATCTGCTTTGATTTTAAACCATTGAATTATAACTCTGGCTGCAGGTTCAGGTGGTTCTCCTGCTGGAAGGTGAACCTCCACCCCAGTCTCAGGTCTTCACAGGCCTCCAACAGCTTTTCTTCCAGGATTGTCCTGGATTTAGCTCCATCTTCCTGCCGGCTCTTTGTCACTGTTGAAGAAAAGCATCCCTACAGCATGGTGCTGCCACCCCCTGATTTCCCAGTGAGGATGACGAGTTAAAACGTATGAGTTAAGAGGCCAAGTGATGAAGGTTACAGATTTCCCTTGAAGGTAGCCAATGCTGACAGAAGATGGCTTCAGAACATTCTCCTCCTTTTATAGAGATCAGTCGGCTGATTTGATTGGCAGAGTGGTTTCTGCTGGACTCTTTCACAGCTTCACCTGAGCTGATATGACTGTGTTGACCTGAAGTCAGCACAGTCATTTTGTACAGAAATACAGAAAACATGTTTTTTCTTTTCTTCCTGTGAGCGTAAATCGTTTCTTTTCCCTTTAATAAGCTGAACCCTGCGACCTTTCTACATTCTGCTGGAACATCAGCGCTCCTGGATGAATGGAGTTGATATTTTTAAACCAGCTTGTCTTATTTCACTTTATTTTATGAGAGTCAACATCTCTGTAAGGGCTTCACAGTAGAGAAGGCTTCAAAGGAGAGCATTTAGATTAAAATTGCATGCTCAGGCGTTGCTCCAGGAAGAACTAATTATTTTAGAGTCTCTTAAGAGAGGAAAAATGCTACTTTTTTTTTTACCTCTCACATCCGCCGTGAACTATGCCTGTTTGAGAATAAACAAAGGAAATGTCATCACTGAGGGGCACCGGCACAACAATCTGACGCTCACTCAATCCTACAAAAAGAAAGCTACATCTTGATGGCAGAAGAAATCAACCGTGCCTGCAGTTACAGCTGAATATGGTTCAGGTTCAGTTCTGCTGCGACAGCTTGTAGACGTTCATGCAGGCTGTGTAAACCTGTGTGTGTGTGGTTGGAGACGTTTCTACGAGGATGCTGCAACAGGAAACACTTTTTCTGCTTGCGCTGTTGCCAAGACAACAGCAATTAGAAAGCAGAGAGCGGTTATGTTTCCATGGCAGCGAAGGTCAGGGAGAAGGCGGCGAGTTTTACCTGATTCTCAGGAACGAGACGGATGCAGGAGCGGTTTTGTTTTTACGTCCCATCAGCAGGAACTTTGATCCCACGGGGACCGGAGTGAGTCCACGGGTCAGAGAGGAAGGCTTCACGCGTGCAGGACTGACCGGCTGTTCTGCAGGAGGGATGTTTGCAGAGCTGCAGACAATGTCCATTATGTGACAGACCACCACAAAACTATGTGGAAAAGAACAACAGTATATAGTTTAAAATATACATTAAAAAAGAAATTGCAAATAAATAATCTGAAAAGTGCAACTTGCATTTGTATCCAGCCCCCCTGAGTCAATACCTTGTAGAACCACCTTTGTCAGTCATTGGTTGTATGTCTCAACCACAGACATACATATTTTCTAACTATTCTTTCCAGAACAGGTCAGATTCATTCAGATTGGATGGAGAACACTTAAAAACATCAGGTCCAAGCCCCAGTTTCAAGTCTTCTGCAGCTACTAACAGGTTTTCTACCAGGATTGTCATTTATCTTCCCATCAATTCTGACCAGCTTCTCTGTCAGTGCTAAAGAAAAACATCCCCATAGCATGATGCTCCCACCTCCGTGTTTAACCCATAACTTTCTGCACATTGGCCAAAAAGTTCAGATCTGGTCTCATTTGACCAGAGCGCCTTCTTTCACACGTTTCTCCTGCATCACTCGTGACAAACTGCTGGCAGGACTTCCTGCGGCTTTTTTCTCGCCACTCTTTCATAAATGTTTTATGGAGCGGACAACCTGGTGGATCTCTGCAGCTCCTCCAGAGCCACCATGGTCCTCCTGCTTCTCTGATCAATGCTCTCCAGCCTGTCAGTCCAGGTGGACATCCATGTCCTGGTAGGTCTGCAGGTGGTCCATCCTCTCTCCAGGTCCAGATGATGATCAGAGCTCTGGATGTTGTAGAACCTGACCCTGCTGTAAACTGGACCAGAACTTCCTCCCTGACCCGTCTGCTGGGTTCCCTGGTCTTCATGCTGGTTGTTCTCTAACAAACCTTTGAGGCCAGAAGCAGGACAGCTGCATTCATACAATTAGGCAAAGGTGACATTGATTTACTAATGACTTTGAGGTTTATATAGGATATACGAGTAAAACAGGCAGGAAACAAGTGTTTTTATTTGTAAAAATTATTGAAAACCAAGAATAACTTCTCTTCTTCGGCACAGTTTTGCTCTACTTTGTAGCGATCTCATAAAATCCCAATAACACACACTGATGACTGGGGTTAATGAGACAAAATGTGAAAAATCCTTTAAGAGTGGATACTTGTGACTTGAGTCGATCTACTGAATGACAAAATCCTTTGAATCATTATTAAAACTGGACTTTCGAGCATGGAGCGTGTGAGCTTACATACACATTTCAAAACAGGGTGATGGTTTTATTCTATGAGGCAGAGAAGCATCACGGTAGAACGGGAAAACCACAGGAACAGTGCTGGTACCGGTTCTGTTCAGCCTCTGCAGACTTCTCCATCAGCTCACCAGGCTGCCACCTTCAGACGCTCTCAGATGACCCTGCCATAGTCAGCTTCATCACTGATGAGGACGCGTCAGAGGACAGACAGTGGATCCAGAGCTTTGTAGGCCGGTACCAGCAGAACCACCTCAGGTTAAATGCAGAGAGAAACACAAAGGAGCTGGTGGAGGACTTTCTCAGGTCCAGACCCACCTCTCTGACCCAGGAGAACATCCAGGGAACTGATGTGGAGATAGTTGTCTCCTCTCAGTACCTGGATGTTCAGAACCATAAACTGGACTGGACTCGTAACTCTGATGCTCTTTAGAGGACGGCTCAGAGCAGACTCGACCTGCTGAGGTGTTCTGGGCTGCAGGGGGCGCTCCTGAAGACCTTCTTTAACTCTGTGGTGGCTTCAGTCTTCTTCTATGGACTGTTGGAGCAGCAGCTGAGCTGCAGCTGAGAGAAAGCGGCTGGATAAACTCATTAGGAGGGCCAGCTCTGTCCTGGGATGTCCTTTGGACCCAGAGCAGGTGGAGGAGACAGAAGGACTGTAAGGAAAATCACATCACTGATGGACAATGTCTGCCCTCCATGCATGGAGCTGCTGCAGAGCTGCAGAGCTGTTAGTGACAGACCGCTGCATCCCAGATGCTCTAAGGAGCGTTTCTGCAGGTCCTTCCTCCCAGCTGCTGTTAGACTTTAAAATCTCTGCTGCTCACAACAGACATAACTCTTTACATCATGCTACTAGTTTCCCGGGTTCTGATCCGATCACGAATCTCTCAGACACTGAGGCAAACTTGCACAGGCCTTAGCTGCTGAGCCATCATGCATATTGTGTATTATCTCATATTATTCTGTAAATAGGCTGGTGTCTTTTCACTGTTTAACTTCAATATTTTACCTGAGTATGCCATATTATCAATAATTGTGCAATATTTACTCTGGTATTTATTCTACTTTTATTTTCTAGTGTTTCTGATAACGTTCATCCATTGTTTTACAACTAACTTTAGATAACCTTGTTTTTTATTATTATTATTAATTGTAACTATGCTGATATATTTGCCACTGTCACGCCCAAATTTCACCACTGTGGAACAATAAAATTATTTCTTGTCTTAACTACATCTCTGGGTTCTGGTTCCATCTTTGGGAACTCCATCATGGTTCTGGGAGTCCACAGCTCCTGCAGAAAACTGAGGTCATTTTGTTGCAGAACCTCTGGCACTGCCGCGTCTTTCCTATAAGTGACCTGCTTGCAGAAGCTGAGGACTCCCGCCAAGTGAGTTTCCCATAATTAGTTGATTATCACAGCTTGTTGTCCCCCTCCGGTTTACACAAACACACTTTAATGACATAACACGGTCTCCTTAAGTCTTCATCTGCAAGGCTGCATCAACTCTACAGAGCAGCGGCGCTGTGCTTTAACCCTGTCGGTGTGTCGGACAGACAAACCTGAGCCTCCCATGTCCGCTGTTCTGTGTAACCAGAGGCAGCAGAACACTTAATCCCCCCCGCAGCTGCTTTCCCCCGCTACGCCGGCCTCGCTGCAGCTGCCCGGACGGCTGCACCTTTTGGCCCTCATGCGTTTGTAATACCTGTCGGTGCAGCTCGAGGGTCTTTGTGGCTGTTTGCATATTTGCAGATTCTGTTTGTGTCTGTGTGTCATTAATCATACATTTGGGCCAAACAGGTGGCCGTCCGTGTGGAGAACAGATGGAAGTAGTAAAGAACAGAAGTGCTATGATCCCATACGCTGCAGAACAGACTGCAGGGATCCGCGTTAGGTTCATGTTCAATGACACCTGAAATGGGTTTTTAGCACTATGTTTGCAGATTTTACAAAATGAGCTAAATGCATGACAGAAATAGAATAGATAAAGTCTCCAGTTCTGCTGGTGAAGATTCTCAGTCATCCAGGTCATGATCAATAAAAAAAAGGCTTAAAAAACATAAAACAACTGGACTTCTGTTCAAAAGCTGAAGACGTTTCACTTCCCATCCAGGAAACTTTCTAAATTCAAAATGTCTGGAGTAGTGAGGAGTTCCCAGCTGATGAGGCCTCGTTAGAGCTTAGATTCACCTGGAACTGATCTCTCCTACAACGGAGTCGTTAGGTTCATCGTTAGCCTGGCTCCCAGGAGGAATGTTACGTAAATGGCTTCCTTCACCCTTCTCTCAAACCATCTGTCTTCTTTGTCCAAAATGTGAACATGTTGGTCCTCAAAGAGTGTCCTTTGTCCTTGACTTGCAGGTGGACAGCAGAGTCTGGTCCTGAGGAGGTAGCTCTCCTGTGTTGAGCCATGCGTCTGTGGAGAAGTTGTTTCTCCAATAAAAAGATCAGAACATTCCTCACCGCACTGAGCCGCAGACACCACTCCGCTCATTTTAGGCTTGGAGGTTTAGTCCTTAGGATGGACCAGCCTCTGTCTGAGGCTCTAACAGGACACCTCCACACATGTGACCACAGCATTCCTCCTGGGAGCCAGGCTAACGAGCCTAACGACTCTCCATTGTTGGGGCGATCAGTTCCAGGGGAATCTAAGATCTAACGAGGCCTGCAGGTCTGTAAAGCTGGGAACTCCTCACTACTCCAGACATTTTGGACTGAGAAAGCTTCCTGGATGGGAAGAAAAACGTCTTCAGCTTCAGAATTCCAGTTCTGAGTTATAGAGGAATATTTCTTGGGATGCTTCAGGAGAAAAACAAAAAAAAGGCAAACCTTCTTGGTGCTAAAAGTATAAAATAAAATGAACTTTATTAGTTGTAGAATATGTACAATCAAACATTTAAAAAGTAAAATAATATAAAAATTAAGAAAACTATAAAGTTTGATTGGAGAAGCTATCTGACACATAAAAGCTCTTGTGGATCCCACCTCCACGGAACGTCAACCACATCTCCATTTACACTTAGTCCATCCTCTCCTCCCCACAGCCGCCTCTTTGCTCTGCAAAGGAGGAAAAAAACAACAGCAGAGGAGAGGAGAGGGAAAAGGGGAGAACCGCTGCGTGCTGAGAAGGAGGGAGGCGGGTATGGAAAACAAAAAACTCATCCCATACCGTCAAAGTTCCACCAGCCATCCGCCTATTTTTTGGTTTCATATTTCAATCCTGACCAATGTAAGAACATGTGCTGTACTTTTACATTTTTCGCACTGAGAACTCTGGATATCTGAGTCTGGACCTCTGACATGAAAAACGTCCAAGAACCCTGAGTGAGGAGCAGAACTGAGGACGTTTCTCCGTAGGAGAGCTGGCCTTCGCATCACGACTGCAGCAGTTCATCATGCTGAGACGTGTCTCATGTGGAAGTTGACCACGTACTCCGCGTTGGTGCGCTGAACAGAGATGGCGAACGGTTCGAAGGGGTGGAACGTGAAGGCGACCAGGCGGCGCACGGCGTGATTAACGGGCCGACCCAGCAGGCCCGCCTGGATCTTAAACTTCAGCAGGCCGGAGTCTCGGGCGTAAAACCTGGAGAAGAAGCAGAGCATCTACATCAGACGTGGAATCGGCTGCTCATCTCGCCCTAGAACAGGCGTCGTTAACTTATTCAGGGTTTGTGTGTGGGCGGGGTGGTTGAAAGAGGTTCTGTTCCTGGCCGCCAATAATACAAGATCTGCCACTGCAAGTTAAAGTGGAACTCACCCCCATGTAAAAGCATAATCCCGCCCCCAGACAAATTAAAAAAAATTCCACCAAAGTGAGGAAGGGATAAGCAGGAAACGGAGGGGCAGCAGGGCTGTTCAAGACTGGTAAGAAAGCAGCAGCTAGCTTGATAGAGTGAGTTGAGTTCCGCTGGTAGTTATGCCACGGTTTGGTCTTTTGAGGTGGAAGCTTTGTGGAACCCAGCCTACCACAGCCTCAGCAATGCCTGAAGCCGGTGCTGCAGAAGCAATGGAGGACAGGATAATATATATATATATATATATATATATATATATATATATATATATATATATATATATATATATACAGTGTTGGGTAAGTTACTTTAAAAATGTAATCCGTTACAGTTACAAGTTACTTTGTTTAAAATGTAATTGTAGTGTAACTTTTTCGATTACTTTTAAAAAGTAATGTAACTAATTACTTTTGATTACTTTAAGGTTTTAATGAGTATTGACCCATGTTCAACATTTAATTTTTGAGAACTTAATGTGAACCTTAAAAAAGCGGAATTGGGAGTTGACACTTGTATGACTCTATTCCTGTATATCCATCAGTAGTTAAAGGACAAGAGTCAGCAAATGCAAATTCTGCCCTGTAAAACAATGACAGCACAATTGTTGCTGTATGATCTGAAGCCCCATTTGGAGCTTTTAAACAGGCTTTGAAAAACTTTGATAATTTGCTGCTGTAATATTATAGATTTTTTTGAATAAAAAGCTAGCAGATGTGCATAATCAAAAATAACAGAAATACAATTATAGAGCATTCAGTATTGTAAGAAAGCCCACACTGTTTCTGGATAAATACATTATTGTATGAGTTAGGTTCTGTTCCGTTTTCTGCCTTTTTCGTTGTAAAACTGAAATGTCCCATGCTCCTGAATGCACCATAGCTTTCCGACGCTCACGAACGCAACACTGTGAACGCTGAGCTGTGTAGACAGTTTTGCAGTTTCACAACACACGTCGGCTCTCACGGTTTATTGTTGTGTGTGAATAACAAGAGGTGGCTGTCAACAAGCTTGAAGGCTGTCATTTTTGATGCGCTGCTTGAGCTGAAATAAAACCGTGAAACGTCCGCTCGCTTGCTGTTCTTTCAGAAGGCTCCAGCAGCACAGGATGGATAATCAGTGATAGAGACAAGGAGCCGTAGCGGGAAACAGCGATACAGGGCGCGAAGCAATAAAAATATCATTACATATTTCGTAAAGGTTTTTCTTTATATTTTTTAAAAAATTTAACTAAATTTGTAATTCTCAATATTTTCGGAAGTAACTGTAACTGAATTACATATTTTCTCATTGTAACTGTAACGAATTATAGTTACTCTTTTTTTGTAATTAAATTACATAACGTCGTTACATGTAATCCGTTACTCCCCAACACTGTATATATATATATATATATATATATATATATATATATATATATATATATATATATATATATATATATATATATATATATATATATATATATAATTATATACTATCTTATTTATTTCCCGCTTTGTAATCCAGGGGAGGATCACTGTCAGCTTTGCTCATCATGATTCAGTTGAAATGAGGAAACGGAGCGTGGTCGGTCTCCTCTCTGCTCTCTTTGCTCTGACTGCAGGCGGGTTTCAGGACGAGGCAGCAGCTGTCTGCCTGTGAGACAGCGCTCAGGGAAAAGGAAGAGGCTCACGGCAGGACTCGCTGCTGCCTCAGGACAGTAACTGCAGAACAACTGGTGCTTTTATGTAAACAGTAGCTAGAGGGTTACAAAAGTGGAACAGTGCTCGCTATGAAGGCATAAGACGGAGCTGCTTTTTTTACCCCACAGCGGCAGAGCTACTGACGTCAGTTTCTCCAAATTACGTCACAAAAACTTTTGAACCAATAGATTTGGATTCGAAAATCAATGCAAGTCCCCCGTTTAACCCTAGGAGGGCACCATACTGACGATTTTAGCCACAAAAGCAGGATTTCAACAAATATGCAGTAATTTGTCAAAAATAATTACCAGGACATGCAGACAGTACTATAAGACAACCATGTTAGCAGTTTACTGACAAGAAAAAGTTGATTTGGGGGTGAGTTACCCCTTAAGTATACGTTGAGCTTCATAGCATTTTTTGTCCTACTATGACAAATGTAAATGTGGATTTGTGGAAATCTACTGTAACAGGAACCGTGCGCTCTGATCAAATGAGACACTGAGCTTCTCAGCAGCAAACACAGGTGGATCTGCTGAGAAACAAAGAATGGATATGTGGAAAAAGACTTCAGGACAACCGTTACGTATAGAGGAGGACCTGCAGTGCATCATGAAACTTTAGAAATATCTGAAGATTTTAAAAGGAAAATCTGGTGAGCTCAGCTAGAAAACTTAAAACGGGTCTTTTACATTAATCCTGAACCGAAAAACGAACAAATCAATACGGAAACGGAGCTCCAGACACAA
Source organism: Fundulus diaphanus (assembly GCA_037039145.1). NCBI lineage: Eukaryota > Metazoa > Chordata > Actinopteri > Cyprinodontiformes > Fundulidae > Fundulus > Fundulus diaphanus. The sequence continues at coordinate 4,186,199 of CM073134.1, read as the reverse complement.
CATCCACCTTCTTCTGTGGTCAACCCAGTCTTCAGACCAAGAGTGTTATAGAAAACCTGCGGGATGAGCTGAGAGGCTTTCAGAGAAAGTTTTTGAAGCAGAGAGGCTCCAGTGATTTAGATAAAAATAATAACTTGTTAAAGCAGGAACTTTTATGCTCCTGGAAAAAAAAAAAAAGTTTCGTTTACTTAAATGCTTTTTTGCACATTTTTCCTCAGAGGACCCAATAAACCATGGAGGACACTGTAAATGTCGGTTATATTAGCCAAACTAAACCCTCTGAAATATTTTTTTTCAAGACTAACTGAACCAGCGTCTAGGATTCTTAAACTAAAGACATTTGACCAGAGTTCCCTGTTTGATGCAGAGACCCGTGGGAGCTGCTGGGACGCGCAGGTCGAGCTGCCCTGATTGGAGTGCGTACCTGATGGGGTGGTCTCCGCACGTCTTGGGCCTCTCCATCACTGACACCCACTTGTCGTCGTAGCTGAAGAGCGACAGGTCGAGGTAGGGGCTGCTGCTGTACGACTGGGCGCTGATGGGCAGCTGACCGAGCAGCCGCCGCACCGCTTCAGTGTGGCCGCCGTATTTGGCGTTCACTATGGTGTCTTTGAATCTGGGGAGGTAAAAAAAAAAAAAAAAAAGGGAAGCGTATCAGCAGAAATCAGCACTGAGCTGTTTCAGGCTCCATTTCTCCCCTTTCGTTCTTTTTTTTGTGAACACCAGCCACGTTGTGCCGGCTCAGGCCAGGACTTTCTGATGCCATTATTTACATCAGTGTCATGTTGAATAACTCGATTGTCAAAGCACTTGTGAATACGTTTATCCTTCCACTGATCCATTTCCTGATTACCAATCCCTCCACCCCACCTCCAGCAGGGACCCCGTTGTCTCCCCTTGTCTTTCGTTTTTCACTCTTTGAAGCTCAACCGTTTTATTTTCACACGTTTTCAGACTTTGACATCTTCAGTCTGAATTCTGCTTCTGGACTGACATTTGTACAAATCAGGCTTTGCTGCTGCCATAAATCAGCCTCGCTGAGCGCGCTCCCCGGCTGCCAGTCTCTCCTCCTATTGTCCATTTTCACTATTCTGGGATCCTATTCGAGGCTCTGCTCCTCTGGGTCCTGAGCCCAGCTTTCCTCTCGCTGCTTCACCTTCCTTGCAGGTTTTTTCTGTCACCAGCACGGGTGAAATTCAATCACAGCTCCGTTTAGCCACACTGAACATCTTAATGTCCAGATTACAGCCTGTAATACCTTCCTCCCTCTGCTCTTGGTCCTCCAGGCGATCCCTGCTGAGCTTCTTTAACTCCTCCTCGATGTCTGGCTGCGTGACATCGTGTCCATTCTTATCTCTCAGTTAGAAACCGAGCGGCTAGTGTTGGCACCGGGGTTTGATACCTTCTTTGGACCTGGCGTGCGTAGTTGTTGGACGAAGCGGAGCAGGGGAACTGGACGGCCTGGCTGTGCAGCGTGGCGTTCCTGTAAAGGTCGCAGAAGTTCTCAAAGAGCTCCAGCAGCTGATCTGAGGTGTTCTCAAAGACGGCCAGCACCTCGGTGGACACCATGTTGTAGACGACGAAGAACGACGGCTGAGGGAGAAACAGGTTGAAAAGGTTTCCTGCTTTTCATTCAGGGCAAACAGTCGAAGAACAACAGCGTTGGAAGGAAAATAAAATGAATTACTATAGAAACTACCTGCTTTAACTAGCTCTACATCCAACAAGCCATCCACCCATCCATCCAACAACCATCCATCTGACAATCCATCCATTAAACCATTGATCCATTCATCCATCCAACAATCCATCCATCATAAATAAGTTTGCCAAAAGGGAAGCAAAGTGGTAAATTTCTCCCTTTCTTATAGGACTGAATTTAAACACTAAGGTCTAACTAAAACAACTTTTAAGTCTCTGTATGTGTTTTCGACAAACGCTTAGCTGAAATAAACCATTTTTCTGGTCAGACACCAGTCACATGATACTAAACATCATTAAAATAAACCGAGGAGTAATTAAAATGTTCTATTCCTGCGACATAGACTGAACAGAATCTGCTCGACAAACGTGTCCTTGGAAACCTGAAAGGGGGATTCTTGCCATCCGAGGAAACCAGGGCAGCGCAACAAAGAGCACAGAGGGAGGAATTCGCATCGGTGTGAGTGTACCTGCGACGGGTCCGTGACTCTCAGTGTGACCACGTCTTCACTCGTATATTTAATGAAGAGGTGATGCTCGTCCAGCAGCTGCATCTTCCACATCCTGAGGCGTCGCAGCTGATCGAAAAACTGGAAAAACCTGACGAGACAATTCAGTTTACAACTTAACGGGCCTCAGCCACATCCACTTAAAACCCATTCTGTGTAGAATATACATAGATATACAATTCAATTCAATTCAATTCAATTTTATTTATATAGCGCCAAATCATGAAACATGTCATCTCAAGGCACTTTACAAAATCAAGTTCAATCATATTATACAGATTGGGTCAGATTATACAGATTGGTCAAAAGTGTCCTATATAAGGAAACCAGTTGATTGCATCAAAGTCTTGACAAGCAGCATTCACTCCTGGGGAACCGTAGAGCCACAGGGAGAGTCGTCTGCATTGTACATGGTTTTGCTGCAATCCCTCATACTGAGCAAGCATGAAGCGACAGTGGGAAGAAAAACCACCCATTAACGGGAAAAAAAAACCTCCGGCAGAACCGGGCTCAGTATGAACGGTCATCTGCCTCGACCGACTGGGGTTACAGAAGACAGAGCAGAGACACAACAAGAGAGACAAAAAAGCACAGAAGCACACATTGATCTAGTAATCTGTTCTACATTAGATGGTAGTAACGGGTGAGCCGTCTTCTCTGGATGATGTCAAAGTTAACAGAACGCCAGACCAGGTGTACCTACTATGAAGAAAAAGAGAGAGAGCAAAAAGTTAAAAGCTGAAATGACGACAGTCATTTCAATGTAATACAATACAAAACTGGAGAACCGTAGAATGAAGAACAGTAGAAATCAGTAGAGTGAGAAAATTAGACCCTGATGTCCTCCAGTAGCCTAAGCCTATAGCAGCATAACTATAGAGGTAGCTCAGGGTAACATGAGCCACTCTAACTATAAGCTTTGTCAAAAAGGAATGTTTTAAGATTAGTCTTAAAAATAGATAGGGTGTCTGCCTCACGGACCAAAACTGGGAGTTGGTTCCACAGGAGAGGAGCCTGATAGCTAAAGGATCTGCCTCCCATTCTACTTTTAGAGACTCTAGGAACCACCAGCAGACCTGCAGTCTGAGAGCGAAGTGCTCTGTTAGGAACATACGGGGTAATCAGAGCTCTGATATATGATGGAGCTTGATTATTAAGGGCTTTATACGTTAGAAGAAGAATTTTAAATTCTATTCTTGATTTAACAGGAAGCCAATGAAGGGAAGCTAAAATTGGAGAAATATGATCCCTCTTGTTGATTTTCATCAGAACTCTTGCCGCAGCATTTTGGATCAGCTGAAGACTTCGAACTGCATTTTGTGGACTTCCTGATAGTAAAGAATTACAATAGTCCAGCCTTGAAGTAACAAATGCATGCACTAGTTTTTCAGCATCACCCCTGGACAGAATGTTTCTAATTTTGGCGATATTCCGGAGGTGAAAAAAGGAAACTCTGGAAACCTGTTTAATATGGGATTTAAATGACATGTCTTGGTCAAAAATAACACCAAGATTTTTTACTTTATTACCAGAGGCCAAGTTAATGCCATCCAGATTCAGATATTGATTAAGAAGTCAAGAGCCTGTTCAGGGAAAAACACCAAAAAATCCAACCGTGTGCTCTCAGTTTTCTGTTTAAACCCTTTGCAGAGATCTGTTTTATAGTCCAAGGAAGGAAGAAAAGACCCAGAGATGGACAGAAGTAAAGGAACTGCTCTGATGTAATCCTCCGTCCTGATATTAATGGATGTATTTGCTGCTACTGCAGATGCTGATGACAGGAAACACACATTTGATGGTCTGTCATCATCAGCACCTCTTTCATTTAATCTTAGCGCATCTCTGACACGCAGTGAGCTTCCATCTGTGAAACAATCAGTTATTTAATCCAGTCAGAGTTCTGACAGAGCTGGATGAGATTTTTAATTAGCTGTTCCAAAAACTGAGAGGCGTTCAAACGAGCTGGACATCTCTACGAGCAGAACATATATCGTCCGAGTTCCTACCTCCTCTTGGCCGTGGCGCTGCCGTCCTGCTCGGCTCGCCTCCACAGGTAGACCAGCAGCCTGTGCTTGAGGGAGTTGATGGTTTTGTCCGTGTAGAGGCGAGGGAAGCCCGTCTGGCTCTCTGCCTGAGCTTCGGTATAAACGGCCGAGAGCGTCAGGAGGTCGTCTTCGTAACAGAAGCGGCCGATCGTCCTCACGTCCAGAAACGTTCCATCAGGGGTCACCTGATGGTGAGGAGGAAGGAGAAGAGACTGAAGCAACAGGTGTGTGTTTAAATACGTACTATAGCTTTAAACTTTGTGTGAAAAAAAAAAAAAAAAGAAAAAAGAATGGACCAGAATCTATGCTGGTAACTGGAAGAAGAGAAGATGCACAAAACGCTGGAATGCATCGACTAACATCTTAGGATTTAATACCTTATAGAACCGTGTTTGCAGGAAAAGGTCTCAGTAAATCTTTGCTCTTTCGTCAGCGTATAAAGGTGCTACAGAGGAATTTTAGGCACCTGTTCCTACAGCTCATGGTTTGAAGACATCTATCATTTTAAATATTAAAGTCCCACCCCGGTACTTCCCTTTGCTATTGTGTTACAGAGTTCGGGAGATTTTCAAAGCTTGGGATGTTGCTGTAGAACCTGACCCTGCTGTAAACTGGACCAGAACTTCCTGCCTGACCGATGCTGGGGTCACTGGTCCCCATGATGCTGGATGTTCTCTGATGTTCTCCATTTACTAATCAGTTCACTTTACAGAGCAAAGTTGCACTGGATTTAATTTAAGGGGATAATATTAAGGGAAGTGAATATAAATGCATGCCGCACTTTTCAGATTTTTTGCTTCACCGTTCACATTGTTGCCATTTCATATAAAATCAGAACATAATACACTGAAAATGCTGGTTGTAACATGACAAAATGTTACAGATCATTAGGGGTATGTATACTTTTGCAGGACGCTGTGAATATTCTGTCAGCCTCCAGCAGAAACAAAGATCTGCCCAAAATGACTCAGTTTCCACATGAAGGCAAAGTTCAGCATCCAGAAAAAGCAGCTGCGCCGCTGCCTTAAAGACCTGAAACATGTTGCTGATTTAATTCTGGTTTATTTTTCTTCTACTTAAAGATTTAACCGCCGGGGGCTGAAGCTAAACTGGGTGGTCGGCTCACCTGAAACACGTGGATGGTCTGCTGCTGGACTGACAGCACAGCCAGGATGTTCCTGTAGAGGTAGAGGCCCTGGTTGTGAGACAGGATGATCTTATCACACTTGAAGGACCTGGTGTCACACAGCCTGCCGGTGTGGAGGTCGATGATGTGGAGCGAGTAGTCTTCCAGAGGGGACCGAGGGTTGGGGGTCACAGACTCGTTGTTGCGATACACCTGGCCGAAGGTCGCAAGTCAGTGAAAGCTCTGAGCTCAGCTGCTTTTCGCTAAAACCGAAGGTCGTTACCTCGAAAAAGTACGGCGGCGGATCATCGGGGACGTAGACGGCCGAGCCGACGATGACGTATCTGCAGTCGTCTGTGAAGAGGCTACACTCCCGGTTGAGATGCTCGCCGTTTGAGGCCACATTGGTGACGTGGAGCAGAGAGAAGAAGCGCTCGAACAGGCGGCCCCGGATGTTGAGGGAGCGCTGGTCGTTGGCTGTTGAAAGGGTCTCGCCGTCTTGGCCTCTCAGGAGGTCCTGAGCTGCCTGACAGCCTTGGTATTCGTATATCTGATGGAGGATTTTCACAACAGAAAAAGTGCAGTTCATGTGCGTGTCTCAGGGGAGGCAAGATAAATAAAATGTGCCAAATCATTTTCAGTAGAGAGATAGAAATAATTCAGGGCGGCAGGTTAAAGGCATCTGCTGTTACCTCCAGGGACGTCTGGTCAAAGGAGAAGGCGATGAAGTAGCGTCCATCTGGAGAGAACTTCCTGAGGAAGCACGGCGGCTTCTCCACGTTCACCACGGTGAAGTTAGGGAACAGGTTCTGGTGGAAGCAGCGCACTCGGTACCAGTGAGCTCCGGGTCGACCTGAGCAGATCCTCCGTCTCTCTAGACGATGGACCACGTTCTGATTCTGGATCCGTCTGGGCTTCAGGGTCGGGATGTCGTCGTCCATCGCAGCGATCAGAGGAAAGTTTCAAGCATGCTTCAGTCGTTACGGTAGACGTGAAAATGGCTCAGCGCCGTCAGGTCTGCTGTGGAAGGATAAGAACCAGGGGATGGATGGATGGATGGATGGATGGATGAATGGATGGATGGATGGATGGATGGATGGATGGATGGATGGATGGGTGGATGAATGAATGAATGGGTGGATAAATGGATGGATGAACGGATGATGGATGGATAAATGGGTGAATGGATGGATGATCAATGGATGGATGGATGGATGGAGGGAAGGATGGATGGTTGGATGGAGGGATTGTTGGATGGATGGATGGATAATCAACGGATGGATGGTTGATCTCTTAAGACTTAAATTCTTAAATTCAAAATAAACTTAATTTTAACATATTTGACAATAATTTTTTTTATATTTGAAACCTGTGAAAAAAGCCACGTAACCATTTTTCTCACCATCTTCCATTAAATCAGACTAAAATGTATTGTTTTGTGTCCGTTATGATTACCGAAATTAAATTGCTAAAGGGCAAAATAACGAGGGAGCGAATTTATTAGATCTGAGATGCATTTAACCTCCTTGGAAAAGGTCCGATGATTCAAGCTCAAACACGCCGCTTCCTTGTGTGACATTATGGGAAAACCTAAAGACAGCAACCAACAGATCAGGGGGAGAGTTGTGGATCTCCAGAAGTCTGGTTCACTCTTTGGTACCAGTTCTAGATTCCTGACGGTTCTTCTGTTCAAACAGAACAGGCCACCTGGTTAGACTCACAAAGGTAGTCCCTGATCCTTAAGGAATATGGATTCAATGTTTTGGAGTGGCAATCAGAAAGCACTGCACTTACTTCCATAGGGCATTTGTAGGCAGAGCAGAAAGTGTGTGTGACCCAGTTACACTGGTTCTGTCTGCAGGAATGGGCCAAAAAGCCACTAATTTATGGGGAGAAGCTCGTGGAAGAAAACCCAAAACATCTGACCAAAATCATTCAGCATAAAGGATTCTAACAAATACTGAGGCTATGCATGTAAACTTTTCAATTTAAAGAGAGATTTATCATTATTAAAAACTGTCTCATTTTCCTGGCATTTTAAAAGAATCATTTTTGATCTGACAGAAAATGAAAGTTTAGTCTGATTTAATGCCACAGTCAAAAGAAGAGGTGTGCCAAGATGATTCACAAATAAACATAATAAACAACACAGGAGCGATATTTCATAAAACAGTTAAAAGCAGTTCATAGCAGTGAATAAAACAAGGATCTGACTCTTGTGTAAAAATTGGGTAAAAATTACAAAACTCTGAATTAGAAATACGTGGTTTAGACCAGAGAGTGGGATAAAAACTACAGTTTTGTGAAGCCTTAAAGGCTCAAATAAAACTAAACAAATATGTCGCATCTTCAATAATCTAAAGAAACACACCTGGCTGCAGGGCACTGTGGATGCATCATCATGTAAGGACTACAGCTCCTCTTCCTTAATTCATCTGTCAGTAAGGCTTAATATTAAGTCTAAGCTCTCAGTATAGTCACAACCCATCCTGTAATTTAAAAATAAACATAACGCATCATCATTTTACCCTCTAATATCTGCCTGAAGGAACTAACCCTGTCCTGCTGTCCTCCAAGTTCAGAGGTTTTTACAGAAAACGGGGTTAAACTTCGATTAAAACTTACAGTTAATGAGCTCGTTTCCCGCTCTTCCGCATCCGGTTCCGCTTAAACTGAGACATCCGGCGTCACTTATCTCACACAGTCCAAAAGTAAGTGAAAATGTAGCGATTATATTCCATAGTTCTCCAAACAGACCAAGCAAATGAGGAGCTGCTGCTCGGTTTGTTGTTAAGGAAGTGGACCGGAAACGCAGAAGAAGACGTAGGGACACAGCGCCAACGCCTTGGGTTCAGGCATAAAGTGGTATTACAGCCTCCCAACGCAGGTGAGTTCAATGAACTCCAAACAAAAATATTATAACATATAAGGTCACTATACAACACAAAACCATTGCTCATTAAAGCTAATAACCTCAATAAACGTTTGTTTTCTTTTATGTTCATTAATCTATATAAAACCTTGAACAACAACTTTAATTGCACAACAAGAAGAGCAAGCAAAAAGTAGTATACTTGAAGTCTATTTTAATCAGTACACTTAAGTATAAGTATAACCCTCAGTCTTAGAATTAATGTGCTAAGTCTTATACTTATGTTTATACCTTTAGGTATAAGTCAAGTATACTTCATTATACTATTGTTAAGTATCAAACATTGTTAATAAAATTCAATTTCAATTCAATTCAATTCAATTTTATTTATATAGCGCCAATTCATGAAACATGTCATCTCGAGGCACTTTACAAAGTCAAATTCAATCATATTATACAGATTGGTCAAAAATTTCCTATATAAGGGAACCAGTTGATTGCTTCAAAGTCCCGACAAGCAGCATTCACTCCTGGGGAAGCGTAGAGCTACAGGGAGAGTCGTCTGCATTGTCCATGGCTTTGCAGCAATCCCTCATACTGAGCAAGCATGAAGCGACAGCAGAAAGAAAAAACACCCATTAACGGGAAGGAAAACCTCCAGCAGAACCGGGCTCAGTGTGAACGGTCATCTGCCTCGACCGACTGGGGGTTACAGAAGACAGAGCAGAGACACAAAAAGAGAGAAAAAAAAAAGCACAGAAGCAAACATTGATCCAGTAATCTGTTCTACATTAGATGGTAATAGTGGTGATCTGTCTTCCCTGGATGATGTCACAGCTAACAGAATGCCAGACCAGGTGTACCTACTATGAAGAAAAAAGAGAGAGAACAAAAAGTTAAAAGCTGAAATGACAACAGTAATTTCAATGCAATGCAATGCAAAACTAGAGAACAGTAGACTGGAGAACAGTAGAAATCAGTAGAGTGAGATAAATAGGCCCTGATGTCCTCCAGTAGCCTAAGCCTATAACAGCATAACTATAGAGGTAGCTCAGGGTAACATGAGCCACTCTAACTAGAAGCTTTGTCAAAAAGGAAAGTTTTAAGATTAGTCTTAAAAGTAGACGGGGTGTCTGCCTCACGGACCAAAACTAGGAGTTGGTTCCACAGGAGAGGAGCCTGATAGCTAAAGGATCTGCCTCCCATTCTACTTTTAGAGACTCTAGGAACCACCAGCAGACCTGCAGTCTGAGAGTGAAGTGCTCTGTTAGGAACATACGGGGTAATCAGAGCTCTGATATATGATGGAGCTTGATTATTAAGGGCTTTATACGTTAGAAGAAGAATTTTAAATTCTATTCTTGCTTTATCAGGAAGCCAATGAAGGGAAGCTAAAATTGGAAAAATATGATCCCTCTTGTTGATTTTCATCAGAACTCTTGCTGCAGCATTTTGGATCAGCTGAAGACTTTGAACTGCATTCTGTGGACTTCCTGATAGTAAAGAATTACAATAGTCCAGCCTTGAAGTAACAAATGCATGGACTAGTTTTTCAGCATCACTCCTGGACAGAATGTTTCTAATTTTGGCGATATTCCGGAGGTGAAAAAAGGAAACTCTGGAAACCTGTTTAACATGGGATTTAAATGACATGTCTTGGTCGAAAATAACACCAAGATTTTTTACTTTATTACCAGAGGCCAAGTTAATGCCATCCAGATTAAGTGATTGATTAAGAAGTTTATTTTTTGAGGACTCTGGTCCAAAGATTACAACTTCTGTCTTGTCAGAATTTAAGTGCAGGAAATTTAAAGTCATCCAGCTTTTGATGTCATCAAGACATGACTGCAGTCGAAGTAATTGATTGGATTCATCAGGATTTATGGATAAATATAGCTGAGTGTCATCAGCATAACAGTGGAAATTAATCCCATGCTGTCTGATAATTTTGCCAATCGGAAGCATATATATATATATATAGTAAAGAGAATTGGTCCAAGGACTGAACCCTGTGGTACTCCACAGGTGACCCTAGAGTTTGAGGAAGATTTATTATTAACATGAACAAACTGGAATCTGTCCGACAGATAAGATTTAAACCAGCCTAATGCTTTCCCCTTAATCCCTACAGTATGCTCAAGTCTTAGTAGGAGAATATTGTGATCAACTGTGTCAAATGCAGCACTGAGATATAACAGGACAAGTATAGACACAAGTCCATTATCTGAGGCCATGAGAATATCATTGGTGACCTTCACCAGAGCTGTTTCAGTGCTATGATGAGCTCTGAAGCCTGACTGAAACTCCTCAAGTAGGTCATTACTTTGTAAATGTTCACAAAGTTGATTAGCAACTACTTTCTCAAGAATTTTAGATAAGAAAAGAAGATTAGATATAGGTCTGTAATTTACAACTAATCTTTGCTCTGTCTTCTGTAACCCCCAGTCGGTCGAGGCAGATGACCGTTCATACTAAGCCCGGTTCTGCTAGAGGTTTTTCCTTCCCGCTAATGGGTGGTTTTTCTTTCCACTGTCGCTTCATGCTTGCTCAGTATGAGGGATTGCTGCAAAGCCATGGACAATGCAGACGACTCTCCCTGTAGCTCTACACTTCTCCAGGAGTGAATGCTGCTTGTCGGGACTTTGAAGCAATCAACTGGTTCCCTTATATAGGAAATTTTTGACCAATCTGTATAATATGATTGATTTGACTTTGTAAAGTGCCTCGAGATGACATGTTTCATGAATTGGCGCTATATAAATAAAATTGAATTGAAAAAAATTGAATTGAATCTTGATCAAGAGCTGGTTTCTTAAGTAAAGGTTTAATAACAGCTACTTTAAAAGCCTGTGGTACATATCTATTTACCAAGTATAGATTAATCATGTCTAAAATAGGGCCACTGATCAAAGGGAATACCTCCTTAAACAACTTGGTTGGGATTGGGTCTAACATACAGGTTGAAGGTAAGATTTTACATAGCTCAGAAAGCTCTACTGCCTCTAAACAGTTCAGACACTGTGCAGGTTCTAAAGATTCCTCCAACGCTGCCTTACTTACTGGGGATCAGGTAATCATGTTTGGGAGGATGCCAATTATTTTATTTTTAATGGCATCAATTTTATTTATGAAGAATCCCATAAAATCATTACTGCTAAGAGCTAAGGGAATGGATGGATCAATGGAGCTATGACTCTGTGTAAGTTTGGCAACTGTACTGAAGAGAAATCTAGGATTATTTTTATTCTCTTCAATTAATGATGAAAAATATGCTGCTCTAACTCTGCGAAGGGTCTTGTTATACAACAATAGACTGTCTTTCCAGATTAGGTAGGATTCCTCTTGGTGTGTAGAGCGCCATTTTCTCTCCAATTTCCTAACATTGTGCTTCAAGGAAAGCAGCTCTGAATTAAACCAGGGAGCCAGCTTCCTGTGAATTATCACCTTCTTTTTCAAGGGAGCTACATTGTCTAATGCAGAACGCAATGATGAAAATTAAACTTTAAGGACACAACCTAGTTTTAAGTATGAAATAAGTATACAGGTAGTACACCTGAATAAACTACTTTTTTAAGGGAAAATTTTGTAATCAGCGGTTGTTCTTGGATAAAAGGCACAATGGGTGTGTGTCCCCTTCTCCTCCCGAATAATATTTGTAAGAAACTATAATACAGCTTTCATAAAACAAAACCATTTGCAAAAGAACCTATCACCAATGATTAAAAATTAAGCCCAGGATGGACCTAAGTCTCATAATTGTCTCAATCTAAGGTAGTGCTGATGCTAAACAAGCTTAGAAAATGTGCATTGTTTGTTTTCACAAGTAGAATAAAAGGTTTGTAATTCTCTAAATGTATTTTAAAGAAACTTTGCTCTTGTCTAGCTCAGGTCCGACCAGTTGACTATTTTATATTTTGAAGTAGAGATAATTAGCAATAATCTGAACATCCTAAAAAAGAGCATAACACCATTTTAGCTAAGTGCTAAATAAGAACCTACGAATCGGATAGCAACTTCTGCTCTGTAGCCCCTAAACTAGACCAAGACTACATCCACGTTTCCTACATTCCTAGAGACTACAAAGTACACACCAAAGTGTATATAATTTCTAAAACAGTGGATTTTGCAAATGTCACCTTTAATACACAGCATGAATGTTTCAATCCTTCTTACAAAAATTATAGACTGCACAGTGGCGCAGTAGCGCTGTTGCCTCGCAGCAAGAAGGTCCTGGGTTTGAGTCCTACCCTTGCCCTGGGTCTTTCTGCATGGAGTTTGCATGTTCTCCCTGTGTTCTCTCCAGGTACTCTGGCTTCCTCCCACAGTCCAAAAACATGACTGTTAGGTTAATTGGCCTCTCTAAATTCTCCTTAGGTGTGACTGTGTGCGTGAATGGTTGTTTGTCCTTTTGTCTCTGTTTTCCTGCGATTGACTGGCGACCTGTCCAGGGTGTACCCCGCCTCTCACCCATTCACAGCTGGAAGTAGGCACCAGCACCCCTCGATAAGCGGGTTGGAAAATAGATGGATGGATGGGCAAGGGACATTTATTTCTTTGACACCCTTCAAACCAATGCTGGTCCAAGGTTGGATGGGGCCATAAGCAGAATTTGGAGCCCCTCTTCCTATTAAAAATCCTTCTAGTTTAACCAAAAGACTTAGTAACATTGGGATTTGGGATCAGTTTTTACCATAGTTGTTGTATGTACCGGTATGTAAACATTTGTTTTCCCCTCCCCCATGCTGCCGTTTTTAGCACCTTCAAACTAAAATTGTGAATAAAAAACTGTTCTTAATGTTTTGCCTGGTGAAATAAAGGATGTATTATTATTATTATTATTATTATTATTATTATTATTAGAACATGCCCATCACTAACAGTGTTTCAACACAGATTTGGCGGAAACTGCAAGAGTGGGCCAAGTTTAATTGTCCTAGCTTAAAAGCAATCAGAAATAGTTGGTAATTATTTGCTGCAATGTATCTGTGATCAAACCAAGCTCATGGAAAAATTAGACTTGTAGCATTAGATTTTAACTATGGTAACAAAACAATGAATAGTATTATTTGAACTCTTAAAAAGTAAACTAGTTAATTCCTTTAAATCTTGAATTTAATTTTAAGCAATTTAAAATCTTATAATGTTCAATGCTGAAACCACCAAAAAAATATACTATCCTTATTCTAAATAAATATAAATGTGTTTTCCTGTTTTAAACCTCAGACATTTAATTTGGTGCTCATGATGTCATGCAGCCTGCCTCATGTGATGACATTTTTTGAGCTGGCTGGCTGTGTTCCACGTTCTGCACTGCTGCACTCTGCTAATTAGTGGAGCAGTTTCACCTGCGCTGTTCTAATTATTTCAGAACGAGTGTCACCTGCCACTCTGCCAATATAAGCTTGCTTCTTAAAGCCAGTCAGTGCCAGCCTGCCTCCTTTGCCATGTGTGAGCTGCTGCCCAGTTTTGTTTGGGCCGCCTGCTCTGACCTGTTTCTTCCTGTGTGGATTCTCTGCTTGCCGTGCCTGGCTGGTTACCTCGTCGGCTTCTGAATCTGATCACGACCTGGACTGTTTTTGATTCCTGCTTTGGACTGTTCAGCCTGTCATCAGTTCTGCCTGTTACATGCTCACTTAGACTATTTCCTGCCATCTTCACGTTTTTGTTTAATTGTGTTATAACAATAAATCTTTTAAGTTCAACACCGTGTCTGTCAGAATTACCAGGTTCGCCGCTTCGTCTAGGTGAACCAGCAAGTTCACCCTGAAATCAGGCTGTAAGGAGCTAATAAAAGTCTCCAAAAACTCTAAAATGTCATCATGTGACCCACTGTAGGTTCTTCTTACTGTTCGGAAAGTGTATGTACTCGATGCACTCTGCTTGGTTTCCTTAGATAGGAAACTTTTTGACCAATCTGTCTGGATGATTTGACTTTTTAAAGAGCCTTGAGATGACGTGTTGTGACTTGCTGCTATATAAATAGAATTTAATTGAATTGTATTTCTGTATTGTTGGAGACTGAAGAATTGTTATTTACCTGGGAGGAGTGCAAAGAAGAAACCTTTGCTGTCTAAGAAAACATGAAGATTTGCCAGAGGGAATCTAGAGAAAGACCAGGACTTCTGGAATAATTTTCTTTAGACAGATTAATCTAAATGTAATATTTTGGACTCCAGAACAGAGGACATATTTGACATTAACCTTTGCAGGAAAGGAGCCTCCTACCAACTGTGAGACATAAAGTTGGAAGTCTCGTTGTAAAGCTTTGCTGCAGCGGGACCTGTCCAGCTCAACATCATAAAAACCACCATCAATTTTACTGAGTTTCAGAGGGAGCTTAAGGAAAATATGAGATCAAATGTAAATAAATTAAAGCTAAAACAGAACTGGACCCTACAACACAACAATTACCTGTTGATCCACCGAGGGCTGGCCGAAATGGAAAGTCCTGGGCCGAGTCAAGGCTCAGATCTTGATCTAGAGGTGCTGTAGAATGACTTGAAACGGGCTGAACACGGAAGAAACCACTCAAACATCTCACAGCTGGAAGTGAGATGATGAAGTTTTCTTTAATAAGTAAAAACGTTATCGTTGTTTTCTAGAGGTGAATAAAAAATAAGATGCCTGTAAATTATTTGATTTCCAAGGCAGCTGGCACGTCTGGACCAAGCCCTAGAGGAGACCACAAGAGAAGTAAATGTGATGGAGCAGTCGTGAGAGAGTTATTCAGCCAAGATCCAGTTCTCATCACCAGAGGTGATCAGAACATAGACGGACCGGTAAATCCAGAGCTTTGTTTTTTATTTACCTCTATAGACCTGAACTGCACCTGTATTACAGCAGATGAGCCCCCAAACTATCGGATGCTCGATCCCACAATCACTCATGAATTGGACCGCATGATGCTGAAACTCTTCAGGAAGGGAGGAAATAATCCATCCCCCCCCCCCCCAGTTTAGAACAATAGCCTCAAACTTAGAGCATCTAACTCTCATCTTGGCCACTTCAGTCATTTCTTTGCTCTGAATTTATTAAGCGCCATGGTCACACGATCGTTCAGGTCCCAACCTCCTTCATACACCCACTGACTGCACAGTTTGGCCAGTGAGTGTTTTTATTGTTGCTTTAACCGAAGAACAGATGTGGGTAGAGTAGCTGCATCCAAAGTAAATGTTGCGTAAAAATTTAGGATTCCCTATATTTGACATCGACAGCTAAAATAAAACAAATGAGAATAAATATGAAAAAAAAGAACAACTGATAAATTGTGAGTCTCTGGGGATCCCACTGCATGATTTTATGATATGATTGATTGTAATAGGATTCAGAGGGAGGGAAAACCTCATCGTGGCCAAAAAAAAAAAAAAATAGGGCAAATGTACACCTGCTGATCTCACTGAGGTACCAATTTACTGATCAGTGGGTGGGTTAGCAGGTGAGGAGCACGAGTGGCCCAGAAAACTTTCAATATGATTATAATTACTTGAGTAAAATTGGCAGAAAAAGAAAGGGGGGGGACAAATCAAAAACCAACAAGCAGGCTTCGGGTACAGTATAGGGAGAGTGTACATGACGGTCTGGTTTGTTTAGCGAAATTTATTTAACTGATTTGTTTATAACAGCATGCAACATATGCGAACCCGAGGCGACCTGTGTTTTGCTCCCTATAATGGCAGATAATTAAATTATGATTATCCTCTTTCTGTGGAGCATGTTCTCACAGACAGGGAACATTGTTGTAAAAAGAAGGGGGGGGGGAGTACATCGCTCTTGGACGGCCGCTAATGGTTCTTTGCGCAATTATCTCTGACCAAAGAGTCTCGATTAAATGTCGTAATTTTCCATAAAAGCACATGTATCGGGCATAAAAGGCTAGCTTGAAAAGAAAAACGAAGAAATGAATGGAGAGAAGAATGTGAAATTATCCACTTTAAAATCTAATGGCATTTTCCTTTTCATCTGCGGCTGATTAAACCTCCGCTGTAAGACGTGGACGCGCGCGTCTCCATTTATCGCTTGCGTTCACGCGCGCGCGCGTCGCAGCGGCGCAGGTGGGCTGCGTGCGTGCACGCGTACGGGCAGGTTTGTGTGCTGGGCAGCGGAATCACGGAGGGTGAGAACTGTGCACTATCCTCCGGTAGTTCTGCGGCTATTTTCCCTCTAATAAGCCGCTCAGCACGCTGGACGCTCGCCTTGGCTTTTAGCATCAGCCCGAGGAGAGGGTGGCACGGGAGTGTTTTTGAACACTCTTTAGTCTTTCTTCGAAAAGACACAGCCCCCTTTTTGCTGAGTCGTTTTATTCTCCTCCTTGCGGGCTATTCACGGCCCAAAATGCATGCTGTCCATTCTTCCTGGCCCTGTTCACACCTCTTTTGCAGGTGAAACGCATTTTCCTCTTGACTGCAAGCTCTTAGGTGCAACCACCTTTCCCCAAAATGGAGAGACGCTGGAAAACTTTTAAGTTGCTCCTTTCTCAGCAGCCAGAGGGAAGAAATGCAGGAAAGCCATATTTAAAAGTTTAAAGGAGAAAGGCCAGAATGTTTTGGAAAAGTAAATAATGGCGTTGAACATAGAACAAGCTCGACAATTGCCGTTATTATCATCATTATAACTTTTTTTCCAGTTGTAAAAGAGCATTTGCATTAAATGATGGACAATATAGAGTGAAGCTCCCATATAGAAAAAAATGCTCTTAGAAAAGGTTATTCAAAGCTTGGGAAGCAAATCGAAAAGCATTGTTTTACTAGTTCCATCTTCCCCCATCTTTTCATCACAGACAGTTGTGTTTGGCATTTAACAAAAGCTTTTAACTTTTCCATCCAGCGTAATTTCAGTGCACAATAGGACATTTTCAGACTGTAACTTTCCAATCCGTATGCACCTGAACTTTTCACGTCTTTTTGTGACAGTGGAAGATTTCTGCTTTTTACGGGAAAAATTACTGTGATCACAAATGCATTATGGTCCACTGGGTTCGCCTGCAGCCTCCCGGGTGCCAGGATGAGAGGGGAGAGACAAGGGGGACGAGAAGATGCAGCTTTTTGTGTTTCAACCAGGCATGGACCACCAGGCCTTTCTATTGCCAGTCCTTCTCTGCATGTCAGTGAATTAGAGAAACAGACTGAAGCAAGGAAGCAATAATTTTCTATTATATTTAATTGGATTTCACTTTTTAGACATCAGGTCATCACTTTGAGATTTAAGATTTCTTCTGAACGACCTGGAGCCTCACAGCAAATTTTTGCACATTATACAAAATCGCTGACAATAAATATTTATTTAAATATAAAAGCCATTCTACGATGATATACCTACAAATACCGAAATTGTTTTCCCCAAATTTAAAAACATTTGTGAGAGCCTAACATGTAATTAACCAGAAACCAAAATAGTGGTTAAATGAAAATATATAGAAGTCATTTTTTATTTCCAGCTTCCATGACAAATTTTTTTTACATTTCTGAAACATGTCAGCGAGAGGCAAAGTGTTGATATGTTTCATTGCAGATGTCTTGCAGCCCTGGTAGGACGGAGCGGCAAATTCTCAGCCGTTCACATCGGGTGAGCTGAATATCTGCTGCCTTTTATCCTCTTGTCAAAATTAGGAATACCATGCTGAAAAATGACAAAAACAAATAATTCATTCACTTTGTCTGAAAGGCTGTAATTGCTGATTTATACAATGTCCCTCATCATGTGCCTTCTGTGCACGGACCATCCTGCTAGTCTTTTTAAATTGTATCTTTATTGGAGATGAAGAGCTCAAACAAAAATGCAGATTTGATGCATCGTATTTAAGTATCTAAAGTAGATACGTTAATTAAGCTATGGTAAGACGATAATTCACAGCAATCATCTCTGCTGGTGACAGAGTTTGAAAGCATCTTTACTTGGCTTTGTAGGAACCCTTTCATTTATGTTCTCTGGTTGTTGCACTTGTTTTTCTTGATGTACATCATAGAAGGTCATGGATGAGGTGCAGACTTCACTGGACACTTCTCCTGAAATTCATTTCTCTGGATTAAATTTGTGTCCATCAGGACCATCCATTGTCTAAACTTGTTTATTCTTGGAGCGTCGCAGGAAAGCTAGCCCCCGTTTGCAGCGATCATTGGGTTGAGACCCTAAACAGGTCGCCAGGGGCCGGGGGCCGGGGGCCGGGGCCATCACAGGGCAACACAGAGACAAACACTCAAACCTAAGGCCAGTCTAAAGAGACCATATAACCCAACATTCACTGTTTTTGGACAGGGAGTACCCAGAGATAACTCAGGCATGCACGTAGAGAACATGCAAAGACCCCAGGCGGGAATTCAAACCAAGGACCTTCTTGCTCCAAGGCAACAGTGCTACCAACTCCCCCACTATGCAGGCCTCGTCATAAACAATGCAACCATCATTATCACCATTCTCCTTTTTAAACAATAGGTATGCTACTGATTACAGAGTGACAATTTCACCAGAACTTGCAGAATGTAAAGGGGAATTTTTTCAGATCTTCTAGGGTACTTTCCAGATCTTGTAGACAACATTCCTGGAACTCATGGGGTACTTTCTGGAACATATCCTTAAAAAAAGGGTACTTTGTTGGGCACCAATACTTAACTTGCAGCAGACTTTCCAGAACTCACCGGTTACTTCACCAGAACGCAGAGGTTGGTTTCCCTGACCTCACAGGATATGCTCCAGCATTTGCAGATCATCCTAGAATTTACCAGTTACTTTCTAGTATTTACATGTTACTCATTACGTTCCATAACTTAGATTCTGCAACTTTCAGGTTACCCTCCTGGAGCTTGCAGGTTACTTTTCAGGAACGTACAACCTATTCTCTGGTACTTCTTTATACTTTACAGCTAATTCTCACAAAACCTATTGTTGTTTCAGGTTATGTTCTAGACCTACAGGCTGTGTTCCTAGAATTTACAAATTTTCAACTACCAGGGGCCTCATTTATAAAATGTTGAGTAGAATCCGTATTAAACGTTTACGTACATCCAAAAAACAAAAATGTCTAAAGGCAAAAAAAAATGATGTATAAAACCATACACATGCACACCAGCACGCAGTTTTTTTTCTGCCTGTAGCTCTGTCAACGTCAATGTCTTCATCTTTTTGCGGCGAGCTATACGTTTTTGATTTAATTATATATTTTAAATCACCATGCCACTTCTGCCTGTACCTTGGTCCAGCATCAAGACCCCAAACATTGACAGAAGAATCCAGCCAGAAATTGGACCAAGTAGACGATCGCTCTCAAAACACTGCTGTCTTGTACGGGTGGATCCAGCAGCAGCTGGATGAGGCCAAGGACTTGTATGACGATGGAATTGAGATCTTGCCTTCTACACTGCTGTTGGGGGAGATGGAGTGTACATTTAGGGGGTCTAAGCTGGTGTTGGCACCACCAGGTTTCAGACCGAGATGCTTTCAAAGGGCATTCCAGTCAATACACTACTCCCTTGGACCAGTTTTCCACTCTGAGCTGAGGACGCTGGCAAAGCCACTCCTCCGTCCACCCTCTGCTCCAACTTCCTCCACCCACTGTATCAGTACCTCTTGATTCCTCATCTTCATACTGTATAGAACAGCCTCCACGTGCTCAGCTACCAAGGCTTCCATGTTCTCGTCTGCCTCAGCAGCTCCCATGTCCGCAGAAAGTCCCCCTGAACAGCTTTCAGTTTCAGCCCCACGATATTCATGTCCTGCTCCTCAGGATGTCAAGGACAAACCGCCTCCCGTTCCTGATCCTTGGTTCTCTAAAGGGGGTCGAGAATAACCCGCTTCATGTTCCTGAAGCTCGACTTTTGATCATCAAACATATAACAAAAATTTAAAATATCTATAAATAAGATGTATCTCTTTCATAGATTTTGGGGTGTATGTTGTGATGGTAGTGCAAGAGTGGTGCCAATGTATGGCAGCCTCGCTTCTGTCAGTCTGCCCCTCTACTACTACTAATGTAGCTCACCACCGTCAGGGTGTGAATGACTGACTGTAGTGTGATGCTCTTTGGGGTTAAATGGACTGAACTTATATAGCGCTTTTCCAGTCATACTGACCACCCAAAGCGCTGTACACTATAGCCACGTTCACCCAGTCGCTCTCACTAACACACACACATTTATACACCGAGACGCAGCTCAGTAGGCAATTTGGGGCTAAGTGCCTTGCCCAGGGGCACATCGACATGTGGCAAGGGGAAGCTGGAATCAAACCCACAACCTTCTGATTGCCAGATGACTACTCAACCCATCAAGCCACAGTTGCCAGACTTGTCAGACTTGATAAAGCGCTATGCAAGTACAAGACATTTACTATTTTAATTTGCAGCAATCTATGGCAGCAGCATCATTCTCCAATGAGAGAATTAATCATTCTATCAAAAAATGTATTGGCTGATTATGGTGAAATGATTGGTCCGTGAGGCAGACACCCCGTCTACTTTTAAGTCTAGGCTTAAAACTTTCCTTTTTGACTAAGCTTCTAGTTAGAGTGACTTAGGTTATCCTGAGCTATCTCTGTAGTTATGCTGCTATAGGTTTAGACTGCTGGAGGACATCAGGGCCTATTTTTCTCATTCTACTGAGTTATCCTACTGCTCTCCAATTTTTCTTGCTATTTCAAATTTTATCTTTATGTTCTATGTCATTTTTCTCCTCATAGAAGGTACACCTGGTCTGGCGTTCTGTTAGCTGTGACATCATCAGGGGAGGCAGATCATCCTCTATTACCATCTAACATAGAAAGTACTCCTGGGTCAATGTGAGCTTCTGTGCTTTCTGTGTCTCTGCTCTGTCTTCTCTAACCCCCAGTGGGTCGAGGCAGATGAGCGTTCACACTGAGCCTGGTTCTGGTTCTGCTGGAAGTTTTCCTCCCTGTTAAAGGGGAGTTTTCCTCTCCACTGTCGCTTCATGTATGCTCCATCAACACTGCAGATGACTGTCCACTGTGGCTCTACGCTCTTTCAGGAGGAGTGAATGCTGCTTGGAGAGACTTGATGCAACCTGCTGGGTTTCCTTAGAGAGGAAACTTTCTGACCAACCTGTATAATCAATTGAGATGACATGTGTCATGAATCGGCGCTATATAAATAAAATTTAATTTAATTTAATTGGGTCAGAAAATGAATGGATGGATGAATTGAATTGATTATTTCATGTGAAGTAAATAAAGCTTTCCACACTCAAACCCTACCCACCTGCCGCTGCTTGTGACCGCTACTTCATTACCCGAGGCAGCAGCGATACGTCCAGGTGTTGGGCCGTCGGTGTCTGGGTCAACGGCATACCAGGTGAATCTCCTGGCTCAGGAAGCTTCAGCAGAAAGGTCCGATGGAGCAGCAGACCTTTATTCTGAAGCATCGCCAGAGGGTTTCACGGTCAGAGTCTGGTGAAGTCATAGCAGCTGCACTTCCCAAAACTTTCACTGGCATGGTCCAAAAAAAATCTGTTGCTTTACGGCGTTTAATTGTCAGTAAAACTTTAACGGCAACAAAGCACACATGGATGCTGAGGATATCAGGGACTTCATCCAGCATAATGACTGATGGAGACACTTCATTGGGAATATTTAGAACTATTTACATTCTGTGAATAATCTATTGTGTTAGCTGTAAAATAACAACCCCAATTTGAAATAAATTGAAGGTGTGTGTGCTTGAACGTCAGAACAAAAGAAAACGGAATATTGTGTACTGACTTTTAATTATAACATCTATGGCAGTCACATTTATTATGCTCAGGGACCACAGCCTATGAGAAAGCCATAGACTCTGGTGTCTAAATACGGTTTAGCTTGTATCATGTGACACAAATCAGTGGCGTGATCAGTGGAGGAATGTTTTATGTGCGCGCGCCTGTGTTGGATGGCGGTATTTAAAGTTTTGCCTGATGGGCCTGACCAATTTTAAACATGGTCCGCGGTCCTTGCACTGAGGGACAAATGGAGAATGAATGGAGGTGAATATATCATGATTATGATCATGATTATGATCATGATAATGTGAAGCAGCTGGGGCAAAAGACCGTGGAAGAGAAACTAATTTACATGAAAAGAGATTAACTGAGATACATAGAAACTACCTAAGCAAGGGGAAAAATCTTACGTATAACAGAAATAACACTCAAAGTACAAAGAACAGAAACCAAGAATAAACTAAGAAACCAAACAAAAAAAAGCAGAACCAGTTAAAAAAAGAGAACAAAAATAAAAAACATAAATAAAAAAAAAGAGGTAAACTAAAACCCAAATGTGAGGAGATCATGGCAGTAACATGTAACTTAGATTTGAAGTTCTCTCTGCATACTGTGGATGGAAAGCACAAAGTGAGAATAATGGCCACATTTGTGGCACATGGCTGAAATAAAGTGGAATAAAGAAAACACATTGGCTCCAAGAATGAAGCCATGAATTAAAAGGTTGGGATCAAAGGACAAATGTGAGTACGATCAAAGCATTAGTGTTTGGCATGAAGGAATTCAATTAGAGGCATAATTAACTGTCAGACATTGCACAATCCTTAAATTCAAACTTGCTTGTTTCTGTTCTAATAACAACTTTATTTTGTTTGTACCCAAACATGTCCAACACAGAGTTGTTTCTTTCTAAAATGTTGTGGAATAAAAGTTTACGAATGAAAGAATAGTAACTATGAATTGATTCATTGAAGTATTTGATTTTATAACATTTAGAGGTTACTCAGTCTGAAATGTTTTACCTTATTCTAATAAAAAAATTAAAGGGGAGAGTGTGACGTCTTGTTGCCCTGCATATAGGAAAAATAAGAAATTAATCATCGCAAGCTCATGTCTAACACCTCAAACACGCGTTGGAGCAAACAATTCCTGGAATAAAACGCACATTAAACAATAAGAAGAAGCTGACTTTGTGTCAGAAATGCACACATTGACACAAACACAACTCTGAATAAGATGCAATCAAATAAATTACAGGAGTGTGCTGATGTATAATGTCTAATAATCTGCTCTTTGTGTCCAAGCTGAGTACGTGGGGGTGTTCATAAAGAATATTTCAGTCAGTGCGAAGGTGATATAAAAAGGCAGGTAAATGAGAATAAATCTGATGCAGCATCAGTTTTTCTGTTTTCCTCTCCCACACTTTTGACGGCGCTCAGATTCCAGTGTTGTGACAAGAGCCAGAATAAAAGACAACACCTGTTCCAGGAATGTCTTTTATGGAAATTTGCTCCGTTTTCCAGCAAATCCGATCCGCGCGTCGACATCATCACAGGGATCAGGAGCTGCATCGTCTCCAGAATCAAGGAAAGATTCTGCTGCTGATTGATTGAAAGAAAACATCTGTGCATTTTTTTCAGAAAAGCATCATTAATTTCCACTTCTTTCTCAATTAATTGTCTGCATTCTCCCCAGCCGTCTGTTATTTAATTTAGCTAACCCCATTATATATATATATATATATATATATATATATATATATATATATATATATATATATATATATATATATATATATATAGATGCGTGTGGGCGTGCGTGTGCTTCGTCTGTGAGATTGCTTTTAATAGAGCCCTCCTGCTAAATGTTCAACATTTTCAATTACCTTCTGGTGATGCATAATGTTAGATTTGGGGGGAAAGGAAGGATAGGTGGGAACAAGTTAAGAGGTTTTTTTTGCTGAGGATGCTGCACACATTTTGGATGATCAAAAAAATGATTTACCCCAAGTAAACAAAATAAAATACAGTCTTAATTTATTAAGGGAGAAAAATCTCTTCAAACTTTGTTTTCACTTTTCCAGTTGGTGCTTACTGCTGCCGTATGCACTGGCCGCATGTTCAGATTTTGCTTTGATGTTTAAAAATTTTGTCTTTTTATTGAGTTTTTCCTTTTATTATTACCAAAACCGTGTCAGGGTTTGCTTTGTGACCTGTGGACCAGAGTGCAGGCAAGAGACTTGGAAAAGCAAGATAGATTAAGGTGATTTAATGAAATAATAAAAATGAAAAGGCTTACAGGTAGACAGAGGAAAACAGGAACCAGGAACACGACACAATGGAGACCAGAACCAGGAGGACCTGACAAATAAGCTAAGCTGACTGGATCAATAGGGGAGTAGACAGAAGGGAAGATAGGTGGAGCAATTAAGCGAAGGTGAAACGTTTAGAGGTAATTAGGCAGAGGAAGAGAGAGAGCAATGATGTGGCAGAGACAGGAGCGGAGCAGAACTTAACAGGAATGCATGAAACCAGAAAAGGAAGAATATTCTAACAGCTAAACTGAGAACGGCCATGCAGGAAAACAGGAATGAAACAGAACCACTAATTAACCACTAACTAAATAATGAACAGAAACCTTAACTAATGACAGAAACAAGAATCCACAGATAGTAACTAATACTTATAGAAGTGCAAAACACAAACATACTGCAGTATCCCCAGGGAGCTAAAACAAGTAATCTAACTGCTTTATTTTATTTAGTTCACTGACAAACAGTGAACAGAATAAAATAAGAAATGGTGTTTTGTGTCAAAATGTCCGGTATGTACATTTTGCATCTGTTGGGGTAGACATACCTACAAAAATTTGATTAGATAGGTTCCTTTTGTTTATCTGCCGGCTGGAGCATTTCCCATATCTTAAAGTGACTGAGCAGTGAAGCTAACTAAAAAATGTACACGCAGACTTTTAAATGGTTAAATCTGGTTGCAGCGTTTGCCAAAAAGAGCAGAAACGAGGCGAATGTTGTCGCTTCACCTACTCCTCCACTGGAAATCAGACCCAGCATCTGAGCCTGGGAATCTTAGGCTACGTTCACACTGCAGCCTGAAGTGACCCAATTCCGATTTTTTTGCCCATATGCGACCTGTATCTGATCTTTTCATGACAGTCTGAACGACACAGATCAGATTTTTTCAAATGCAACCCAGGCCGCTTGGATATGTGGTCCTGAATCCGATACGTATCTGATCTTTTCAAATGCGACCTGTGCCTGTACGGCCAGGTCGCATTCATCCGACCTACACGTCAGTGATACTTGACAAACGTTACTAACGGTGGACCTGGCTATGCCAAAGAGGTTGGCTATTGTGCGGTAACAAGCACCTGTTGCAAGTCAATTCAGCCCCAC
This sequence comes from Fundulus diaphanus, assembly GCA_037039145.1. Classification (NCBI taxonomy): domain Eukaryota; kingdom Metazoa; phylum Chordata; class Actinopteri; order Cyprinodontiformes; family Fundulidae; genus Fundulus; species Fundulus diaphanus. The sequence goes on along the minus strand of CM073134.1, from coordinate 4,160,837 downwards.
GGCAACGCGTTTACTCACTGCTATGGCCGCCGAAGATGTGTGTTTTTACGTGAGAGTGCTAAAGAGATGCGTTCAGACGCACATAAAGGTTGCCTTTGTCATTCGAAAATTATGAATGAAGTCCGTATCAGTAAAGCCGCTCACGTCATTAAAATTTGGCTCTCTTCCTTTTCGATCTTCTTAGAAAGATTGCGTTATTAATGTGCTGGCTCCGGTTGGAGAATAACGTAAAGAACGTAAGATACGCTGCAGCATTACGATCCATGTTTACTTCCGCAAACAATGAGCACGCTTGCTACGTATGACGTCATCGCGTCCTCTACTGCGCATGCGGGACACCCAGGCGTATGAATGCAGTTCACACAGGAGATCACATACAAGTCGCATATATTTGGAAATGAGAACGGACACGCAAAAAAATCCGATTTCACTAAAAAATCGGAATTGAGCATCAAGGCCTGCAGTGTGAACGTAGCCTAAGTCATCCTCTCTAGGATGATGCAGGGCTAGCGGTTAGCTTCTCTGCCTCAACCTGTGCAGCTACAACCTTGATTTAAAGCGGTGGTTTTCAGTCCTGGCCCCGGGGACCCACAGTACCTACATGTTTTAGCTGTGTCTCCGCTGCAGCACACCTGAATCAAGTTACCGCATTACTTCCTCAGCAGCCGTCGAGTGCTGCAGAGGCCTAGGAACTTTGGGTTTCAGCACTTTTGAGAAGATAAGAAATTCCTTTATTGCCCCACAATGGAGAAACCCAGGTGTGACAGGGGTAAAGACACACACAGAGTTACACACAATTAATAGTGATGAAAAAAGAACAAGTGAGTCTAATCTCAAGTTAGTTCTAAAAAAACATCAAGAAGGAAAAGTAAATATCTGAGTAAATATTGCACAAATATGGATAATATGGCATAAGCAGGTAAAAAAGAGATGAAATATTCAAGTTTAACTGCAGAAAAAAAAACTCCAGGGTATTTACAGGACTATTATAATATATTTTCTTACAGTTTTCTGGAAGTTTGTTCCAGATAAGTGGAGCATAGGAACTAAATGCTGCTTCTCCGTGTTTGGTTCTGGTTCTGGTTCTGCAGAGTAGACCAGAACCAGAAGATCTGAGTGGCAGACATGTATGCTTTTGGGTTGTCTTTGTGTGGGTCAGGTACAGTGATGGTTTTCTGCTTAGCCTCCAATAAAACCCTGCAGCCGCCCCTGGACCGCCGTCACGTTTGACCGTTGGCATGATGTTCTTTTTCTGAAACGCTGTGCTAGTTTTACACCAAACACAAACCCTTCAAAACCTCAAAAAGCCTTCATCGTTATGCTCATCCTGTTTTTAGGTAAACGGTAGACGGGCCTTTGTGCTCTTTTTGGGTCAGCGGTGGTTCTGGCCTTGGGACTCTCCCATGGAGGTTATATTTGCCCAATCTATCTTTGCTCTTGTTGAATTGTGACCTTTACTGTGACAAATGGGCCCTGCACAGCTTTAGATGTTCTGGGTTCTTCTGGGACCTCCTGGATGAGTTGGGGAGCTCTTTGGGTTCTCGTTGTGGTCCTCTGGTGTCCCAAACCCTGGAATGGCTCTGTAACCCTTTCCAAACCGACAGGTGTCAATGACTTTGTGTGCTTTTTGAGATTAATCTATTTAGTCTCCTTCATGTTGCCAGACAGGTTCAGATATGATTTATTTAATGTACAGGAATGGCAGTGTGGCTACTGATAATTAATCCCAAAGAATTGGATAGCATTTCTGTTGAATGAAACAGTATCTGTATTGCTCAGATTATCTTTTGTGATAGTAAAATTATTTGATAATCAAAAATACATATTTAAGTGCAGCAATAAAGAGAAAAAAACACTAGAACGCTGTAAGGGGGCACATACTTGTTCACAGCACCATATCTATGAGCAATTTGAATAATTTCTTTCATTTATGTCAATCCTTGAACAAAGCCAAAAAATTGCGTGCTAAAATCATAATTTCCTCAAAAGGACACTCATCACCGTTCTCGGCGTGTTGGTCTGCCGCTGACCCCTCCGTGTGTCTCCACGTTTTAACATAATGGCAGCAGAAACAGAGGTTGCGGCATTTCCGTGCGTATTTATGTGTTTGTGTGCAGAACAAACGGCAGACGTTAGGAGAGAGCACGCCTCAGGTCCAATTCTCTCTGCGGGGTCAAAGTTTCTGCTTCACTCAGGTGAGGCACGTGAAATAATAAAGAAGAAAAAAAAGTCAGGGACACAATTATTTTGCCATTTTTTTCCCCCAAAAGTAAAAGAGACCATGCTTAAAGGAAGGGCTTTAAAAGAGGTCACCTGAACTTGCCTTGCTACCCTCTCACTTTCCCAATTCAGTCAGGGGCGAACGGTCTTGGTGGGGGACTGAGCGGCTGTGCACATTACAGCCGAGTCTCAACAGCTAGAGCCAAAGCAGGCCTGTAATTTCTGCCATTTGACAGTGTGAGCTCAAAAGCAGAGTGATGGCCACTTTTCTGTTATTATTCCCTTGGCAGAGTGCTCGCTGAAGGAAACAACCGCGCTTTAAGAACACGTCCATCAGCCGCTGGCAGTATTTGGAACTGGTATTTGTAAAAAGTAACTCTGACATGTTGTATCGTTAACTTTGAAAAGCGAGCGGTGTTGCACATGTTACAGTATATAATATCCCGCCCTCCGTCTGTCCCCTTCGCCTCATGCATTATATGGCAGCAGCTGCTGTTTAAAATTCTCCCAAGCTGGATTTTGTGTTTTATTACTGAGATCTATGATTGACAAACAGGCGGCCGACACTTCTCTTGTGCTGAAGACGTGCAACATCAAAAGCTGTGTACTCAGTGTGATGATTAATCTTTCTAATCAGCCCAAATATTAGGGTATCTACCAGAGTAGTTGGTTTTCTTTCATATTTTCTCATCTGTTTATCACTTCTACTTCCATGTTAGCAACCATCCACTTCTTGGCCCAAGCAACCTGCCTCTCCTGATATTCAAGAGCATGCAGTTGTTCCTGAGGCCTAAAAAACACAAATTAAAAGCACTTCACCCCAAAGCAACATGAGATGGAAAACAGAAAGAGTTCTTGTTTTGTTGTGTTTTTATATTTTAAATTTATAAAAATTTGGCTGGTAGGAGCTGTGCCCAGATGATCGTTGGCGCCTGTTTTAAAGGCAACCAGAGGACCGATAGGTAGGACCAACCGAGCTGTGAAGGTCATGTATGGCATGGCTGGAAGGACTTGGTTGTGCAGCAGTTAGAGAATCAAAACCATGGCAAGAATTGGACCAGTCTATGGAGAAGAACCCTCGGTTAGTCTGGAAAATGGTCATGAAAAGCATCTGAGGACTCCACAGCAAACAGGCTTGAATCAGAGGCTACCAGACTTTCGTTCAGCTCTTTCTGAAAACGTTTCAACACCTATCCAGGAGTCTTTGTCAGGTGTGTCCAGCTGGAGGCCCATCCTCCAAGGTGCATTCTCAGTCAGATGCAGATCAATGACCCACCATCACTGTCCTGGGTCATCAGAAGCTGTTGCTTGGTGTGAGTGGAGGACTTGGTCACCTGGATCATGATGAAGTGCTGATGTAATCTCTCTGGAACGTGTTGGAGGACCGAGCTGTAAACAACACGATTTAAGCCTGTTTGCTGTTGCGATGATCCGGATAACTTAGAGTTTGCAAAGGCATGTGAGGACTCAGAAAAGAGATCACACTTCTTAGTCTCTGTGGAAAAGTTTCCTCTGAGGTGTTGGAAAGGAGGCTCTCCTTGATTGCTGAATCGTGGCTCCAAGAGTAGCGGCGTGGCTTTCCTTCTGGCCTTGAAGCAGTGGACCAGGTCTTTACCCTCATATGGATGCTGAGTTTCTGCTTTTCACTGTGTCCCCTGTGGCATTCAGCAGTGAGTGCTACAGGGTGCTTTGAGCGCTTTCCGGTGTCCGTGTAACCAAAGCATGAGCTTTGTTAGCATACAGAGTTGAGCTTGCTCTCTTACAGCTTACCTTAGACTTCTTTGGATGCCCCTTGTCACTGATCTTGTTTATGGTGTTGATGGAGAGGATTTTAGGGCGTAGTTGTTAAGAGCATGTTGTCTGCTTGGGAAACTCATGGTCTCATCTGTACTTTATGCAGATGATGTGAGTTTTTTTTTTTTTTTTTTTTTTTTTTGTTGCTTGACCTCCAGGGTGCAGTGGAGCAGTTTACAGGTAGAGTGTGAAGTAGATGGACGTCAGCTCCTCAAAGTGTGAGGCCATGGTTCTTGATCTGAAAAGGGTGGACTGCCCCCTTTGGGTTGGGGGTCAGTCTTTACCTCAAGTGGAGAAGTTTGAGTATGTGCGTTTTGTTCATGTGTGATCTTAGGATGGAGCAGGGGATGGATGGAAGGTGTGCCCTCCTCTGCAGTGAAGCTGAGACAAAATCTAAGTTCTCAATTCGTCTTTGTTCTGACCAGTGGCGGCTTGTCAGTAGGGGGCGCTAGAGCCTGCAAAGTCAAGATTGCAGAAAAAAACTGAAGACAAGGTGAACATGAATCAGAAAATATAAAGTATTGATCACATGTTCTCATAAAATTAGTCTGATTTTTTTTTCAGCATTCCCATTTCATTTGGAGTATTTTTGGGTTGTTTTTTTGTGTTGGCCTAAACAGATGAGCTGCCAGATGAGTGTGCATATATGTTCCTAACTCTTTGGTTTCCATGTGACTTGATACCGGTCTCTAATTGGTTACTCAAAGATTCACATTCGGGTGCAGTTTCTGCACCTGTGGCCAATAAACATTTTTTGGGTCATCCTTCATCCAGTCCGTTTAATTCATTATATCCATCGATCAAACTCACACCCCTGGCAGCTTAGATGCACACAAATGTCTCTCAAACAATGGGATGGAATTTGGAAATCAGACTACAACAACAAAAGGACAGGAGAAAATAGCACAGTGAAAGAAACTTGTGTTATTTATTTACTGAATGATTTCACAAGTATTTTGCCAGATTAAAGAAAAGCAGATAGAGGAATATGGAACAAACCGACAAGACTTAAAAATCCAGCAGCAGGCAAGGGACCATGGATGGATTTATGTTCAAGTAGAGTTTATTGTGTCATAATCTCTGACTTTTTATCTCCAGTCACCACTGTTTCTAACCCTCACCTATGTTCATGAAAAATGGACCATGGCCGAAAGAACGAGATCCTGCATACAAGTGGCTGAGGTGACCTTCCATTGTAGGGTGTCTGGACAGAGCCATAAACCAGTCAGTTGAGATGGTTCTGGCATCTGAATAGGTTTCCTCCTATTGGAAGTTTTCGGGGAACAGACCCAGAATTTACTGGACAGACCACACATCCTTTTTGGCCACGGAGTGCCTTGGGATGCCCCCAAATAAGCTGGAGAGTGTTGCTAGGGAAGGGACGATGGATGGTTCAGTGTTCAGTGATTTCTGTGACGCTCAGCAAGTGTGTCCAACCACCTGAAATTTTAACTCAGAGGGATCTGTTACAGCAGACAGTGAGTCCTTTCAGCTGCTCTCCTTTTCAGGAGTCACTACGGCAAGTCCTTAAAGTCCCAGTGTGTAAGACTTACACCCATCTAGGGGTGCACTAAACGAATTACAAATGACCTCGCCGTTAAGCACGCAATAATTACTACAGAAGCCACGTAAATGTGACAATGTCAACATGTCCTCCATGTATTTGGTACCAAGCAACTGCTAATAGCTAATAGCTACGGTCATCGTGTGAAATGGTTTTTGGCACTGTTGCCAAGTCCACTTGTTTTTTTTCTAAAGTCAGTGAGTCGCAGTTTTTTGGGCTTGTTTCTGAATGTAAAGTCACTTATTTGGGCTCTAAAATAGGCGTCTATGAAAACGAGTAAAGAGACCTGCTCATGCTGCAATGCTACAGCCGTAAACCGACCGGCTCAAATATCCCTCCACGCACACACACATACTCCCTGAGACGGAGAAACAAACGAGCCGTCTCTGCTGGGAGACAGAGTAGCTGCTGGACCATACTGCCCTGTTTCTAACATAAAGCCAAAATAAACTTCACCGTTATGTTTGATTAACTTACCTGTCCAGCAGAAAGCTGCAACCTCTACATTAATTTTGAATCCCCGCTCCCTCATGAATTATCTCCACCTGGTAATAATAGCTACGCTGATATACAGTATGTCATGGTGCAGCCTGGCTGGCTGCACCCTGAGCATTTCCTGCCTCCCCCTTTCCCAGTGCAGCTCTGATTAGGAACACCTGTCAGGCTGTAATCAACTAGGGACTGGCTCCACCTGCTCACACCACTATAAAACACACCTCAGTTTGGTCCTCGTCGCCGGCTTGTCTTCAGTCATCTCAAACATCAAGCCTGTCAAGTCCTGTTTGCTTCTGTCACGTCCAGTTCTTGTCTGTCACGTCTTGCTCCTCGTCTATCAAGATAAGTACCCCTCATGCTGCGCTACTGGATCTCTGCTCCATTGCCCCTGTTTTCTCATCTGCAGTCCTGGTTCCGCAGCAGCCCAACACATCCGGATTTCTCTCTGTTGCCCTGTGGGATTAACTACAGCATCTGAGTCCAAGGAACTCGGTTTAAAGATCAGTTTTGGATTAACTGTTGCCCGGCGTCCAAGGAACTCAATCGCTGCTGCATCACAGGGATTCTCAGCAGTCCGTCTCCAGATCCTGTCTGTCATCTCCGGTCTGTTCCAGTCAGCCAGCTCCTGCACTCTTCACTCTCAGTCCGGTAACTAACTCTGGTCATCATCATCCACAACTCAGTACTTTCCATAAACTTCAAAAGAACAAGCTCTGTGTGTGCGTGCTCTGTCCAGGTTCACGGAGACAAATCATGACAATATAGACTCTCGCTTTCTGCCGGTTATTTCTACTTTTTCCTTTCTAGCTTTAGAAAAGTTGGACAAAATTACTTTAGATCAGAAATCCCCAATGGTATACTTATCTTATTTCTTATTATGAATAGAAACAATTAAGTACTGTGATTTTATTCTTCCTATATGTTTGCTAAAGTATGAAAGAAGTCTAGTGAAGGATTTACTTAGCTTATTCCTTTGTTAATGTAATGCTATTCTGTTCATGTTCATTTCAATTTTATTTAAATAGTGCCAATTCATGAAACATGTCATCTCAAGGCACTTTACAAAGTCAAATTCAATCATATTATACAGATTGGGTCAGATTATACAGATCAATAATTTGGTCAAAAATATCCTATAAGGGACTTTGAATCGTCCTGTTACTGAAAAGGTCTATATAAATAAACTTGCCTTACCTAAATTAAAGTAATTTGTTTTGGTCAAAATAAATCTTATTTATTAGTCATCAAAGTTTTTTGTTTGATTTATTATTCATAACATATTTATTTTTTTGGATTTATTTATGTATTTTGTACGTTTTTAATATATAATTTTTTTATGGAGGTTGAAGAAGTACACTATATTGCACATTTTAATTGTATTTATTTTCTATTAAATATCGTAGAATTGAACAATTTGTGAGTTCAAGTAAGGGAAGCTCCAGCTGGCAGGGAAAATGTCAAAGCAAATCACAGGTCATCAAGTGCAACAAACTAAACTTTGTGAATAATTGTTTTAAATATCCATGATTTCCAGCATTGACTAAAATTATTGAGCAGCCCTAAACCTTTCCTGTCCTTAGAGCCGTGGTTTGTGAGGTTTCAACTGGACCAAACTACAGACATGATCTCGGGAGCTGCATGATGGGTAGAAGAGATTGTAATGTTAAGAGCAAAAACCTACATAGAGAAATGAGAACAGGACTGAACCAGGTGGTAACAGAAGAAACCAGCAGTATGGAAACCAGGGAGCTTAGATACAGAGGAGATGTGATCAGTGACACTGGAGCCGGGTGAGTCTAATCAGAGCATTGAACAGCCGCGATAGACGACTGAACAGAGGAATTGAGGGAAGGAAACAGATTTACATAGAAGATACTGAGGCCCGTCCACTTTCTATTTTTTTGGTTGAAACAGACCAATTTTGTTGCATTTCTACAGAGTGTGTGCACCACAACGGTGTGGGTTTTCTCTGACAATGGCTCGATTTGAAAACAGGTTCCAGATAGGAAGGATTCAAAAACATCCTGGTCTCTGTTGTCGTGAACCCAAGAAAAACACAACCTGCCAGTAAGTGGTGGGAGTGGCGGCCTTGTGGTTAGAGCAGAGCGCTCTGAGAAGGTCGCAAGTACCTGGTTCAGTCCCTGCAGACTGCCACTATAGGTCCCGGAGCAAGACCCTAGCCCCAGATCACTCCCTGGGCGCCATTCAGTGTAGGAGGGATGGGTTAAATACAGAGACAAAATGTCCCCTCTGTGGGACTATAAGGGAAATATTTCCAGGGGAAGCCCTGGCACATGACTGTAAGCAGTAGAAAGGAATGTCTATGCCCACAACATCATGGATGCCGAGCAGTTCAATCTGGAGAGACTCACACAGACAAAAGGAGGCAATTGGAGAGATTTATTGATATCAATTAGAAAAGTTCTTTGGCACTTGGACCCCGGCAGAAGACGAGAAAGCTGCAAAGGTCTATGAGCTTGGATGTTTGTTATAGGATTAGTGAAGTCTTCCCCCTGGGTCCGGACACTAGTGGAAGAGGCCGTAGGGGAGAAATAGTCAGGTGAAGCTTGAGAGCGTGAAGGAGGAGATGGGGTGGAGGAGGGTTGAAGCTCGTAAACAGTCTTGTGGGATGGTTGGATGAGGACTCGACGCAGATTGGCTGGTGCACGGACGCTTGACAAGGCAATCGGTGTATGCAGGCGGTGAGTGTTCCAGCTTGAACCCTTGTTTAAACTTCATTTTAAAAACCACATGCATACTTTTATAATTCAAAGGCACCTGAAGCAACAGTTGAATCTCGTCATGTTTACATGCATGGGGTGACAGTGGCCAAATAGCTGGGAGTTCACTCTGAAACCAGTGGGTTGCCGGTTCAAACCCCTGCTCTGACTGTCTTAGTCAGTGTGTCCATAGGCAAGACACTTCACCTTCCTTGCAGTGGTGGCAACCTGTCTCTCCTACTCCTACTGCCCCAGTGGAGTGCTTTGGGGTTGTTAGACTTTATAAAGTGCATTACAAACCATGACCATGTTGTTTAGATGCAAAGAATATGCTCTCTCTTAGGGACATGGAAGAGAAACGACATAATTCTTAGCGTCTCTAGTAGTGTTTTGGCCACGTTGTCACGTAAGTGTGTTAACAGAAACGTAAAATCAGTCTTGTTTATAATGGTTTGTTGTTGTGAACCCAGGACCACAAAAGGCTCTTTAACTAAAATCTGGAAATTAAATGAAGCGAACACGAGTAAAACAAAATGTACAAATGAAGAAAGACAAGAAATAAGTATAGGTATGAACCTATATGGAAACACACTAACAGCAATAATGAGCAACACAGAGAAATTCACTAAATGTGGAAAGTCCTAAACAATAAGAAACAATTCAGAAATAATCATAAATAGAAATTAAAACCATTATCCAACCACCCAGGGATCATGCCATATAGCGTCTTCACTGTTTGATTTAGTTTCTAATTTTTTGAATAAATGAAAAGAAAAATAGCATGGGACATTTATTCCCTTTTGCTCTTGCATTGAACCCTTTTTGAACAAAACCAAGGAATTTAAGGGTTTATTTCAAGCATAAAACCGTTCAAGCTCATCTAAGCTCATCTTTGTACTCTTTAATTATTATTTTAACCTATTTTTCCCTGCCTTCATTTTTATGCAAAACTATTTTAAAGAGAAAAATTCTATGTAAATAAAATATACTTACAAGAATCTGGCCAAGTATAAAAGTCTATAAATGAAATTTAATTTGTAAAATCATCCCCATCGCCTCCGTAATGACTCAGTATGCTTGCCAGTGTTATCAGCCATGCTTATGAATAAAGAAATGCAATCCAAGTTGATGTTTGTGTCAAAAGGAGTAGCGTTTGCATGTCATTATTATAATAGCGCTTGTGTTGAGGTGTTAAATTGTTTACAGGCTGAGTCGACATTAAATGAAAGTGAGGTGTGCTCGTACAAGACTTTATTCAATAAACGTTTTGAGAGACAGACAGCATAAACCGATCGAACCATTAGCGCGAAAGGGAAATATAAATCCAACATTTGGATATTTCAGACGTGGCTCTCCTGTTGAGCTGCAGCTGCAGGGCTGTTTTTCTTTTCCTTTCTTTTCTTTTTTTTACCCCACCTCCACATCATCTCGCTTTCCCTCCCCCCTCTTTTCAGACCTGCCTCCACGTTAGCAGGTAAACGAGTTTTAGTGAGTATTAACTGAGATCAGTGGAGGTTATCTGATCAGAGCTGGTCACATGGAGCAAAGACTTCTCCCTATTCTGCAGCCACCTGCACTGTCCACTACAAATGAGGTTGAAAGCCCCACCATGTGTGTCTGTGTGTTTACCTGCTTTTGTGCATGTGACTAAACACTCATGTAAGTATGTTTATCTATGCATAACTGTGTGTGTGTGTGTTCTTGTGCGTCTCCAGGGGCCAGGGGGTCGACAGATGCTCCTTCTCAGTGAACACAATGAATTACTTATAGGCCGTTAAGCCAAACACAGCCGTCCTGGCCGCTGGTTTACCCAGCACTGATAGGGCCATCTGCCAAGCCGGCTCGGCCTTCCTCGCTGCTTTTTCACGCGACACGTTACCAGACGCTTATCTGCCAGAGTGGGACCATGCTGACTAATAACACCAGGACTTTTGCGAATTGTCTGCAGGGATTTGTGCACGGGTGTGCATGTGCACGCAGGAGTTTATGAAGAAATAATGGAAAGGCTGCAGACTGTGGGCTCCGACCAGGGTTAGGGTTACGATTGGGCCCGGGGTCGTGAGTTGGGCTAAACGAGGGGATTTAAAACACAACCTGCCGTGTATTAAGTTTCTGAACAAGTTCTACATTTCCAAGAGAGGAAAAAAAGGTGAACTTTCACCTGGACAGAGTGAAAATGAAAAATAAAAAAATATAAACTGGGGTATTGGTTATACGTTTTATGAATAATTATATAATATTCATACAAGTGATTTGAAGCAGAACAAAAAATAGTTCAGGGCTAAATATCACATGATTAATATTAATTTCCCTTTGGGATTAATAAAGTATTTTTGAACTGAAATTCACCAATTGGAGAGAAAACTGATTTTTATCACAAAGAAGTAAAAATGTTTTCTATTCAAAAGGAAGTTTGACAGGAGTTAAAGAATCATAACTTTCAGGCCAAAGGTCCAACGTTTCTGCTGTTCTTACCTTTTTCTTCACAAAATGCCTTTGCTTGGTTGAGTTACCAGGAGATTTCAGGCAAGGATCTATTTAATAAAATCTTCTGGTTTATCAATTGGTTTATCAACATTTTCTGCAGATTTAGAACTTTTGATTTAACGCCTTCAATGCAATTTCTGGTTTGGGTTTATTCAGACTTTGGCATTAAAAAGGACAAAAGGACAAAACTGACTGGAATACGAAAAAATACAAATTTTGTGCATTCAAATAGCCTTTTCACAATTAATTATTTATGTCTGTATTTCATTGTATTTTAATGTAATTTAATAGTTGCTGTTTGGTGGTGCTTTAAAATAGTTTAATAAGAAAAAAACATCATCGTTGGAATCAATACACATGTTGTTTCTTAATCTCTTCAGTGGTTTCAGGCAAATTTAAAACTCATACTCACTGTTGTTTTATTAGGTTTAGTAACAAAACTCCCAGGTAAAAGTTGAGGACAGCAAACATGGCTCAGCAGTGAGAAGATTTAGCTTTTAAGTCCATTTTCCTGGTAACAACTCTGCTTAGATTCTCTCTCTCTGAAAAAAAAACATGCCCCTTATAATATATAATTTTTGAGCAAATCCTAATTTATTATCACAGAACTAAAGGGAAAATCTAATCATTGTCCCCCTGCAGTTATAGATATAAATATTGTTTCCGACGTGCGGTTTAGTGAAAAAGAGATTTTGAGTTGCTGTTTCAGTGCCGCAATTTTCTTGAATCTCTAAGACTAACAGCAACCATTTTGGCTCTGCATACATTCAGATATGAAGCATCAAGAAGATGAATTAAAAGATCTATATTATGTCAACAGCAAAACAATATAGTAAAGCAACAAAATCCTGTAGACATTTTCTATGTCATAAATAATTTGCATCATGTTGCAAAGTCACAACAGCTTGTATGTAATAAATCTGTGAAGCTAAAACTACAATTCTAACCAAAACTTTATTATTTTATTTTAATTTCAGTGACCAAAATTTGTCAGTTTGTCAAAATCTGTTTTTACCTTAATTATGTTTCTTTAACCTTTGATTTATGCCTTGTATTTATATGCTCTGTTTACACTGTTGACATGTAAAATGTCCCATTAATTTAATAAGCCATTTTCTGAGGCTAGTAGCCCACAGGCTGGCCTTCACCTCTTTATTTTTTGTGTTTTGCATTCATGCTGGTTTTTTGATTTACAATGGATCACAAACCTTCACTGCGTAGAAACGCTTTAATTCATCATTCATCACTGATATCTACAGGTTTCTGATCCAGTTGTTGGCATATTGTATTTTAGGGTTTGAAGAGTTCAAGAGAAAAGGATCATTCAAAAGATTGCCTGTCCTGGCAATCTTTGTGTCCTTTTAGCAGATATTGATCCCCACAGAAAGAGAAAGAACACGTTTTTGTTCTCTGAGGGGAATGAATGTTTGAAAAAAATGCACTTTGTGTTTGAAATCAGAGTTTTGAAATGGTAAGTGTGCAGTAGCTATTACAGTGCCCGTCACATTTATTAGACAACTGTGGTAAAGATGCTCAAAAGGCCTAAAATAAATGAATCTGCAGAAGCATAATCTCACAATGAAATATTTGCTGTAGTGGGCTTTTTAAAAAAAATCTTCTTTACCATCATTGATCGTGAGGTTAAGATAAACTTTGGAGTTTCTCACAGTTCCTGATGTTCTAAACTTTGTAAATATTCATCTGACCAGTTTTAGGCGAGTTTAACAGAGTTTTCTTTTTGACATCACCTGATCTGCGGTAACTGAATGGCATGTTCTCTTCTCATTCCTATTTTGGAGAGTGAATAAAATAGTATGGATTGTCTGTCTGAAGACAATTATTTGTCACAATTTTTTTTGGTTTTCGTCACGTCTCTGTTTCTTTTCTGTCTTTATGTTCATAGTTGCTGCGTTTAAGTTAATTCGTTTGTGGTTTAGGTTCTTAGTACTTTTTATAGTAGATTTTTCTCTGAATTTATCTTTTCCCCTCAGCTACCATGTTTTCATTAGCATTGGCTGTTCCTCATCTCCTTTTGATTGTTCTCACCTGTTTCTGCCGCACCTTTCTCCACACTCTCCTCTGTATATAAACTCCCTGGTTTTCACTGCTCATTGCTGGTTTATTGTTCTTCCTCGTGGTTCTTGTCCTGTTCTCCATCTGTGGCCTTCATACATTATGTAAGTTGTTTTTGTTTTTTTTGGTTTCATAATTAAAATGTTGCATTCACTATTCTGTTGCAGTTGAGTCCTTTCCAAACCCACACATCATGACATTATAAGCCCAAACAGAGTTTTGCTCTTTAAAATTCAATCCCAGTATTAATCCAGCAGTTATGTTCTGACTATTGCAGCAACTTCAGGAAACAAACAAAAAGCCGCTGAGAGGCTGAGGTCGGGCCGTTCCTTGTCTGACGTGCTGGTCGGAAAAAGGATCTGCTCAGATTAAACAATTTTGCTTGTTAACTTTATTGAAGAGGAAAAGAAATAAACATGGTAGAATAATGTGTCCAAAATATAACTTGACAAACATTAATCGCAGCAATCTGTATACAGCTGCCCACTCTCCTGCAGTGACACTCCAACAGGTGAGTAATAGGTCCAATTACAGACCTCTGCCCACATCTAGTTGACCCACAAATCCACAAACGAATAAACAATAAGAAAACCAGAACAACTCTAAACCCAGACAAACATCAAGTTACCTTTTCATGTCTGGTTCCTACACTGACCGCAGAGGTTTGTTAGAGAACAAATAGCATCAACCCAGCAGACGGGTCGGGGAGGAAGTTCTGGTTCAGGTTAAAGCAGCGTTAGGTTCTAGAAGAATATCCCAAGCTTTGAGCATCTCCCATAGCTCCGTTCAGTCCATTAGCTGGGAGAATATTACCCCGTTTACGCTACCCTTTTTTAACCATGCCGAGACCAGTCCGAGCTCGGTAACTGAGATAACTTTCGAGTGTAAATGGCTCGCAAACTGAACTGAACCATGTGAGACACAACCAGATCGCGTTAAATCTAGACCAGTTCGATGGGTGGGCTCGGCCCGTTTTTTCCCTGGCCCGGTTCTCTGATAACAAAGAGTGCATGAGCAGACCGCGTCATCTCCTTACAGTCAGCTGACTAATTTTGCAGTTTCAGACATTCATAAAAATACTAGCTTCCCTACCGTGACACACGGTTTCCAGTGATGATTCTGCTTAGCAGTGTGATGAACCTCAACGTATGTCATTGTTTCCTGCGTCTGTAAATCCTGATTAGACGTCCGTTTGTCTTATCCACTTCCCAAAAGCCGACTCTGTCAAGTAAATTCACCACATGTTGCCTTCTTCGCCTGACTCTCCGCAAAAAGCAATTATAACCAAGCATAACTTCCTGAATGTTAAGGCCGCCGTCATTTTGATTTGCTTGAGTCCCTCCTTCAATCCCAGAGAGCAGTAGTACTGCAGATCGTCACTAGGAGGCGAGGAACCGTGCTAGCGTGATGTGTAAACAGTCGTCAGAACCAAGCTCGGCATGGTTAACTGATCCAAGCTCGGTCCGAGCTCGGCACGGATCGGTTTAACAAGGGTAGTGTAAATGGGGCTTATGTTGATAGGACAGCTGTTAGTCGTGCACACCACAAATCTAGTTTTTGTGGAAGCGCAGCATGAAGAAAGCCAAAGAGGACCAATTTGCTTCGTGCAACATGAAGGGGACACGGCGGATATGTGGAAGGATGTGCTGTGGTCGGAGAAGACCAGAACTTTTGGCCTGCATGCAGACCGCTGTGTGTAAACTAAAATGATGAATGGACTGAGCTTATAAAGCACTTTTCTAGTCATGCTGACCGTTTAAAGCACTTTATACTAGACCAGGGGCCTAATATTTAACACACAACTCGGGGTCGGTAAAAATTTATATTTGTGCAGTAATCCACTCGAATGTTATAATAAGAAACCACAAAGTACTAAAACTCACCCAAATACACAACAATGTAACGGGTCACCGGTGACCCATCAGAATGTATTTTTGACTTCAAAGCCATGTAGTTCCTGCAGTACACTCCTATTTTAAAAACTCTTGTTTCCAGATGGTCATCCAGGCCCTCCTCGTTTAATTGGAACTAATTTGACCGACTGTGTTGATCCACAGTTTCTCCAGAGCTAACGTCATTATCCTTAGCTCATTTCTCAAAACCCTCCCTCCTCCTGTTTTGAGCTACGTTGCTCGGACCGGTCAGTTTAGACGCTCATGGCGACGTGGAGATTGTAGCCGGTGAAATTACCGTCATGCGGACGTATCGCTGGTGGGGGCGGGACATTTAAAACTCCATAACAGCAACTAGGAGCTAAATAACTACGCTGCATTCTTTGTAAGTTGTTTAGAAGGAGCTGACTGACAGGTCGGGTATTTAACAGTCATCCTTAAGGCCGTCCCAAGCCAGCCGTGTGGGACGGCCTCATCCATACGCTGCTCAAGACCTAAAATAAACCGTGCCTGAATAGATATACACATCAAATAGAAATTTGCAGCGAAGAGCCGATTTCCAAATGTAATCAGAGCTATGACTGCTCTCATACTGCTAAAGGAAACCATCTGTAAATGAATTTGCTTTTGTGAACTGAAAGGGTGTTTATTCAAGATGTCTGATAATCATTTGTGATGCGCAAATGTGCCTCACATGTGGCAACTCAGGATTCCTTTATAATATCATATTAAATATAAATATTCAAAAGATAATGGTCGTGTTTGGAACAAACTCTGAGCAGGGACCATGCGTGATGGCTAGCTTCTAGGTATGTATTATTTATTTATTTTTTAAATGTGACGCACCGAATGAAGCTAAACGCAAGACAATCCTGGAGGAAAACCTGTTAGTAGCTGCAGAAGTCCTGTGACTGGGGAGGAGGATCACTTTCCAGCAGGACGACCACCCTGAACATGCAGCCAGAAGGGCCTAGTTAAAGTCCTGACACAAGTACAGCTGGGAATATGTGGCAAGAGGTGAAAACTGATGTTCTAAAACGCTCTTCATCCAATCTGACCGAACTTGAGCTGTTTTACAAATAAGAAAAGGCAAAGATTTCAGTCTGGAGTTGATTAAAGCACAAAAGACCTGCAGCTGTACCTGAATTATAGTTTTTTTTTACAAATTGCTGTTAAATGCACACCACACTTTTTAGATTTTTCTTTGTAAAAAATGATGAAAAACTTGTATATTTCTATTTTATCCACATCAACACATAAAATCTCAATAAGGTTTTGGTTTTAATCTCACATAATTGTAAATAGCTCAAAAGGCAATGCTAGAATTATTATTATTGTTATTATTATTGTGTGTCATTGACTGATACCTCAAGACTCATCCATAAAGCCAGAATGAATTTGCTAGATATTTTTTAAATGCCTGAAAGAAACATAATCTAAACAACATTCAGGGTTTTATTCATGATGGATTCCCAGAAAATACTCTTGTATTTGTAACATATCTCTGTTTTTAAACTGCAGAGGTTGGTAGACCCTTGCTACGACCCTATAAACCTATTTATATCCCTTTAAACTAATGAATCTTTCACCCAGCTGAGGGAAAAGGTACATGATCAGATTCCAGTTTGTGAATATATATTTAATTTCTTAATACAACTATTATGGGGTACCAGATGCAGTGGCGGTGCCTCAGAGATAATCTGACCTGCAGTCCTGTAAACATGTTGCGAATGCAAATTTCTTTCAGTTCATGAGAGAGGCTGCCAGCTGTTGCTGCTGCAAACGTGACTGTTTCTGCCTCTGAAATCCCCGAATAACAGCCCTGATTATATTTCTTTGGCCCCGCACGCTGCAGTGTTTCTGGAAGCTGGATATAACAGCAGGTCATGGAAAGCATCCAAAAAAAAGTCACACCAGACTAAAATACTACCAAAGTATTTCCTCCCTCATTTATTTTATCCATCTAAGGTTAAAAAAAAAAAAAAATCCTCATGTAGTCGATGTTTGGTGTGATGTCCTTGTCATTTTATTTCATTAATAAGAGAGTTTTATTAGCAAAAGTTAGCCGCTGAAGGTTTTTAACCTATCCGGTTGTGTAAAACCTTTGACGCCCCATGGCAGCCTGTGTGTTTTTCTCACAAATTTAGACATTTGATTTCAAGTTTAACAATGCTCAACATTTCAAGTAACACAAAGAAACAATAAAAATAAAGAAAATACCTTTTACAGTAAAATATGTGTAAATGCAACTTCCTATGAGGAAGAAATCACTCCTCCAAAGCCACACAAAGTGGCTTATTTGACATTTTGGTCAGATTGTGGTCAGATTTGGTCAGGAGCAAAGGATTACAGTGTTGTTATGCAGCATACAGATGGAGGTTCATCCTGTTTTAAACCTCATGGTGCTCCTGCCTGCTGAGGTGAGAGTGAAAACCACAGTGAGATCCAAAGACCTGGCTGTGGCGCTCAGAGAGAGGATTGTAGCGGCCCCTGAGCCTGGTCAGGGAGCTTGCATCCAGTCCATCATCATGACACAAAGCAAAGCTCTAGATTTGAGGGTATTTTTATATTAAAACTTTCACCTATGGCCATGAGATACCCTGAATATGAAAGCTCTATACTGTTGTTCAGAGGACCAACTTCTTCCGGATACTCAGTGCTAGCAGTAAGCTGACTAAACCCTACCTTAAAAAGTATAAGCCACTCTTTAAAGGAAGAAAACGAATTAACAGACATCTGCAAACAACTGGACAGACAGGTGTCATGTGTTCTGGGAGAATTTTGACAAGATGAGGGTATTCACATGTTGAGATGATGATTTCTTTAGAAAACAAGAGGAAGAGGTAAAATAATGCAGTGGTGACAAGGATAGAGGAAAGTTAGCATGCAACCAGCACGGACAATAAAGGATCTGACAAGGAGGCAGAGAACTGGCTGGCTTTCACCTGCTGGGGAGGTGATTTAATGCCAGGAGGACCAGGTGAGACTAATCAGTGCAGCGTAGTGAGAACCTGGGGGTTAATTCAGAAAAGCAGGTTATGTAATTGGGGGAAACTCTTGGTTTTCTTGTCCAGAGAGCGAGGCAAGTCTCAACTTTTAGCATGCCACCATGGTAACTGACTCTGAAGATAACCTGCTTGTTAACAGTCCACCTACAGAAGCTGTCTGACAGGGGCTGATCTTAAAGCAATGTTGTGTTTTTAAACATCTTACCCCTAGCTCTAACTCCTAGGTACATACAGTATTTTTCATCACTCTCTCCAATTCTCTGAGTTAAGTTGATTTTGTACATAACGTCACAAACATCAGAGCTTATTTTGTCCACCCAGGGGCTTTAATTTTAATTTTCTTTTGCAAACGACAGCTCGTTTGCTTAGTGTGTCGAGCAGTGAGACAAACCCGACGTGAAACACAGAAACCTGTATTAACTCCCACAGAGATTTTTCACAGGTTGTTTTCCAGTTGGGCGATGTAAAAACATTAAAATCGAACCAAAAGTCAAAGTTCTAGGTTTTATATAGCATTAAATGATGTTAGACATTGTGCTGCAGCCCCAGACAGGGGTTGCACGTCTGTTTAACTGCCGAGCCTTCAGATGTAACAGGATAGAAAGAGCAGAGCTGCTGCAGAGCATGAAGGAGAGCCTATGAATAGAAAACTGTTCCTAGCATCATTGTTTATGTAAGTTGACTATCAAATAAATTATTACACACATAGCAGCGGGGTTCAGTTCCCAGGTCACTCTCTACTCCGTCAGGATCAAATGGGATGTAGACCACGCCGTTACTAATGAGCACCTGATGAGGACTTTAGAGGTTTGTGCAAATATTCCTTTTTTCACTGCATAACAAACTCAAATATGTCCAGAACAATTACAGAAAGACTTCACAAAAAAAAAAAACTGCTAGATTACAGAGCATCTCCCTCTCTGCTGATACCTCATCCTGGCTCTGAGGAAGGTTCACATTCTCAGATACCTCTTCCAGTCCCTGTCCGTCACATCCCCCCTGCAGACATCCAGGGAGAAAGGGCAGTCAGAGATATGATTTTTACTGCTAGAACATTTCCAGTCGTAAACGAACCAAAGTGTAAATAGAGGCAAATTAATTTGTATTTTAATTCCTTGCATCTATGTGCAGCAGTTTGGATTTATTAATTTCCAGCAGCTGTCATGTTTACCTGTGAAATTCCCCCTGCATCCGCTGATGTTAATAGAGAGAAATCTCCTCTACTGGTAACTACGGAGTATGTAGAGGATATTTAAATACATGGTGGCCTTTTAATGCCACCGTAGGTACTTAGCGATTATGTTTTTATGAGCAGAACTGACAAAGAATAGCTAAAAACCCTAAATGTGTCAATCTGGGCTGAGGATCTGAAGGACCTCCATACTTGTACCGACCGGACGCTCCAGTAAAGGGCCAGACTGCAGAGTTCTGGTCCCTTAAAGGAAAAGCGAACAGGTAGAGAATTGATCCGTAACACAGGGAGACGCGTCTGTCCGTCTGTCTGCGTCCCTCCCCGTGGCGGCACAGTGAGGCGTTATTCTGCTGTTGTAAAGGGGGAAAAAGAGCATTGATAAAAACATGGAAATTGCATGAATGATTAACGTATTGAGTGGAATAATGAGGGCAGAGAGGACTATTGTCTTAAAAACATGGTTCAGTTGTGGGTTAAAATTATTACATCCACTTGATATTTACAGTAAACGCCTGTAAAAAAAAAAATCTGAAATTTATATTAAACTTTGCTTTTGACTGTTATGTTAAACAATCTATAATGAAAGACACTTTATTCACTCTTTAATATAGGCTGTATGCTTCAGTTTTATACAAAAAGTAACAAAGATTACTGATGTTTCTGCTGTGGGCTTTTACTTTTAGAGGTGTGTGTGTGTGTGTGTGTGTGTGTGTGTGTGTGTGTGTGTGTGTGTGTGTGTGTGTGTGTGTGTGTGTGTGTGTGTGTGTGTGTGTGTGTGTGTGTGTACGGGGTGCAGCCCGCCTCTCGCCCGCCTGTCCGCTGGAGATGGGAACCAGCAACCCTGGGATGGGATATTCTTCAGGAAGACTCCCTGCTGCCGCCTCGCAACCTTTTCTTTTCCAGCGGTTGCCATGGTGAATCGATGTATTTCGGCCCTAATGATGACGGCTTTTCACAGGCCTCTGAACCTGCTTAACTCGAGGCTAAGACACTCAGGGCTGGATGAACTAAATGATGGGAGCCAGGCATGGGCACGGGCATTTTTGAGGGCAGGTGCTCAAGCCAAAAAAAAGGGCACCCATCATCAAAATTATCTATAAACTGAAATAAAAAAGAGAAAAACAGACTTTTGGATGGCCTCACGATTGTCTGGAGACCGTTCAGTCACTCAAAAAGTGAAATTGGGAGCATCCTGAGTTGTGTGCGCTTCAGGAGGGGAACTGCAGACCTGGACTGAAGACAACATCAGGTAGAGCAGGTCTGCAACCTGTGGCTCTTTACACCTTCAGCTTTGGCTCTTAAACTCTAAATGTAAAGGTAATTTAACAATGGCTAGCTTTAGGATGCATTTAGGCAAGGCAAGGCAAGGCAAATTTATTTATATAGCACATTCAGTACATGGACAACGCAAAGTGCTTTACATGATTAAAATATAGCAAATTAAAACAGAATAAAAGCAAGTAAGAATAAAATGTAGATAGAAATTAGAGCAAAAAAGTGGTGATTCAGTTAACTAGAACAGTTGAAGGCAATCCTAAACAAATGTGTTTTTAATCTTGATTTAAAGGAACTCAGGCTTTCCGCACCTTTACAATTTTCTGGAAGTTTGTTCCAGATCAGTGGAGCATAGGAACTAAATGCTGCTTCTCTTTGTTTAGTTCTAGTTCTAGGTATGCAGAGCAGGCTGGAGCCAGAAGACCTGAGTGCTCTGGATGGTTGATACACCGATAACAAGTCTGTGATGTATTTAGGTGCTAAGCCATTTAGGGATTTATAGACTAACAGAAGTATTTTAAAGTCTATTCTCTGAGATACAGGGAGCCAGTGTAAGGACTTTAGAACTGGGGTGATGTGCTCTACTTTCTTAGTCTTAGTGAGGACGCGGGCAGCAGCGTTCTGGATCAGCTGCAGCTGTCTGATCCACTTTTTAGGCAGACCTGTGAAAACACCGTTGCAGTGATCAGTTCTACTAAAAATAAACGCATGGATTAGTTTTTCCAGATCCTGCTGAGACATCAGTCCTTTAATCCTAGAAATATTTTTCAGGTGATAGAAAGCCGACCTTGTAACTGTCTTTAGGTGCTTTTGGAGGTTCAGGTCTGAGTCCATCACTACTCCCAGATTTCGGGCCTGATCAGTGGTTCCTAGCTGAAGCAGCTGAAGCTGTGTGCTAACCTTTGATCTCTCCTCTATTGGTCCAAAAATTATTACTTCTGTTTTGTTTTTATTCAACTGAAGAAAATTTTGGCACATCCAGGCATTGATTTCTTCTAAGCATCTACTCAGTGCTTGAACTGGTTTATAGTCACCTGGTGACATGGTGATGTAGAGCTGTGTGTCGTCTGCATAGTTATGGTAGCTGATGTTGTTGTTTTTTATTATCTGAGCTAGAGGAAGCATGTAGATATTGAAGAGGAGGGGACCCAGGATGGACCCTTGGGGAACCCCACATGTGATTTTTGTCATCTCTGATGTAAAATTACCTACTGACACAAAAAATTCCCTGTCCTTTAAGTAGGATTTAAACCAGTTGAGAGCTGTACCAGAGAGGCCGACCCAGTTTTCCAGACGGTCTAACAGAATGGAGTGATCGACAGTATCAAATGCTGCACTGAGGTCCAATAGTACCAGCACGGTGGTTCTTCCACAGTCTGTATTTATATGGATGTCATTAAACACCTTCATAAGGGCGGTCTCTGTACTGTGGTGAGCACGGAAGCCAGACTGGAAAACGTCAAAGCGGCTGGTCGTTGTTAAGAAAGTGTTTAATTGTTGAAATACAGCTTTTTCAATAATCTTACTGATAAAGGGGAGGTTTGAGATGGGCCTGTAGTTCTGGAGTAGAAGTTTGTCTAAATTGTTCTTTTTCAGCAGTGGTTTGATAATTGCTGTTTTTAGGGACTGAGGGAAAACACCTGACAGAAGGGACGTGTTTATTATCTGGGTCAAATCAGACACTATGACAGGTAAAACTTTTTTAAGGAAGGCTGTGGGGAGAACATCAAGGCAGCAGGAGGAGGAACTTAGCTGCTGAATGATCTCCTCTAAGCTTTTGTGGTTTATTTGGCTGAATTGGGACATTTTGTCAGGATAAGTCCCAGCTGAATACGGCTTTGGTTCTAGAGTTGGTGTGGATGTACAAACAGATCGTCTAATCTTTAGGATTTTCTCAGTAAAGAAGTTAGCAAATTCATTGCAGGCCCTGGTGGAGTGGAGTTCGGAAGCCACGGACACAGGAGGATTTGGTAACCTGTCGACTGTGGAAAATAAGACACGAGCATTATTAATGTTTTTCTTGATGATCTCTGAGAAGAAAGATTCTCTTGCATTTTTCAATTGTAAGTTATATCTGTAAAGTCTCTCTTTATAGATGTCATAGTGAACCTGGAGTCTGTTCTTTCTCCACCTGCGTTCAGCTTTCCCACATTCCCTTTTTTCACCTCTAACTGCTGGAGCATTTCTCCAAGGAGATTTATACTTCCCGGAAAAAACTTTCACTTTAACTGGAGCAATGCAGTCAATGATGTCTGAGACTTTAGACAGAAAGTTATCCACTAGCTCATCTACAGAGTTGCAGCCCAAGGTTGAGGTAGCAGAGTAAGCTTGAATAAAAGTTTCTGTGGCATTGTCCTTAAAGGTGCGTTTTCTTATGACGTCCCTTTGGCTAAATGAGTCACTGGTAATGATGCTTTCAAAGGTAACAGAAAAGTGATCAGATAGGGCAACATCAGTTACATTGACCTGTGAAATGTTTAGACCTTTAGTGATGATCAAGTCTAAAATATGTTAGTTCTGCAATATACAGAAAGAAAGAAACTAATGGTGTGTAGAATATTTTACTATAGCTAAATGAAGTTTAGTGGATGCTTTTTCATCATTTTGATGCCATTAGTCATCAAAGGTCCAATTGAAGAAAATGCATTAAACCCAAATATAAAATAAAAATACTGTTGGTTAAATAATAAAAACTGTTGATATTTAATTAAAAACAAGCTCTTGTTTCAAAGAGATGTGTAACTTTTGTGGCTCTAAACAAGATTTGTTTAGCTGGACCGAGGGCAGAAATGGCTCTGCGGGTTGTAAAGGTTGCTGATCTCTGAGGTAGTGGATGAGAGTCATCCTCTGGACATTAGAGGGCTGGATGGTTGACGCGCCCCTTGGATGTTGCATGGAGGACCGGAACAACATCCCTGGAGTAGGAGACTGGGGTGGTGGTACCAGGGGACCAGAGGGTGTGCTCCCATTACTGAGGGATCACACTTCTCCGCCTCCCTGGGAAAATGTTGGAGAGGATGCTCTGACTGACTGTTGAACCTCGGATCCAGGAGGAGTTTCATTTCGTTTGGGCTGTGGACCAGTGGACCAGTGGACCAGTGGAGAAAATAGTTTTTTGTGATAACTGTTTTGTTTTTATATATCTAGGTACCAACGTCTGAAGCTGGTTTTACTGTGACCTGTTTCATTATCATCTTTAGGTAACATTTTTTTGGCCTAGACAAGGGAATGCTACGCTTACTTTATTTAACATCACAGTTTCAGATGTTGACAATAATGACTTCTCATATTTTGTTGTATTAATTTAGGTGTTTTTGTTACTGTTGTTGCTGTAAACTCTTCCCCGTCGTGGGACTCATTGGGACTTTTCCATCCTAAATAAGCAATTTTTACAATCAAACTCTTATCTCAAAAAAGCAAGTTTTGTTTCCTATACCAAAAACAGACAATTCATATGGATTATCACAGAAAGATGACCCAAAGAGGGTGTGGCTGTTTGCAGCTTTTACGACTCTATTCTGTAAAAACTGTGAGAAAATTGATTCAACTTTTAAAGCCGTTTACTTTTTGAAACGTTCATATAACTTTAAACACCAAATGTTTTCTCAACACACACTTATCCAGATTTGGAAAATGCACCAAAAAGCAAACTGCAATTCAGGAACTGACACTGACCTGATGAAAAAACGTAAAAACATACTGGAAATGTATTTTCACATGAACGTTTTAAGCATGAAGGACAACCTGACATCTAAACTGTGAAATAACAACTGGACTTCTATTCTGCAGTTGAAGACGTTTCTCTTCCCATCCAGGAAGCTTTTTGAATTCAAAATGGGAAGCGAAACGTCTTCAGTGTCAGAATAGAAGTCCAGTTGTTTTATTTTTTTAACCTTTTTTGGATTGATCATGACCTGGATGACTGAGAATCTTCACCAGCATATCAAACAAAAACATTTTTTTTTAATCTGTCTTAATCTGATAGATTTAGATTACCATAAAATGCAGCAACCTGTTTGACAAAGTAAGCCTTACCTGTCTTTTTTATACTTAGATATATTCTCATTGCATTTCTGTGAAGGACGTGCCTGAAGCGGCTGTAAACACGGCGTAGAGTAAGTCGTGCTGGTAGGGAGATGTCAGTGCCGTCCTCGTCGTCGCCACTGTTCGCTGTCCTTTGTCAAACTGCTGCGCTCTCCCATGAATGGCACCAAACTTGACCCAGGTATAAACATGGAAGGGGGCACAGGTTGCATTCAAGTTCCCCAAAAAGACCCTGCACAGACATCTGTGTGAGCGTGTCTTTGTAAGTGTGTTAAACGAACACTCGTTTGAAAAGCTGCAAACATGGAGAAAAAAAAGGCCAGAAAACAAATACAACCCAGGGCAAAAAAAAAGAAAAAGAAAAAAGAAAAAGCACTCGACAACACAATAGACTTTCCCACAATGGGCTTCTGAGTCTGGGAAATTAGAAAGTACAATGATGCACGCAGCGCACAATGGCCTAACAAATTGCTCATTTGTGTTTGAAAATACATCTCTTTTTGAGCGCTTCTGTCAGAGGAGCCACACAGTGACAGATTATGTGTAGCTGTCATCCGCTGGGCGAGTTCGGGTTCAAACCAAACGTAACATCGGTTCTTTTTTTATTCGTTTTATTTTAGCAGCTTCAGACGTGGTGGTGAGTGTCACCGCTTCAGTCCGGAGAGCTGGAATCAACGGGCTTACGACAGGTTCATCGCAGATTTTACAGCATTCTATTTCTTTTTGTTGAATACAGAAAAGAAGTTGAAACATATCCAAGGATATGTGTACTCAAAATTATTTAATTTAGCAAATATAATCTTTCAAAGCTAAAAACGTTACTCAGATTGGAGAGATCCACTCCTGAGGAACTCAGGTGGGTTATTATTTGGGCCTTTCTGGTGCCTGTTTCCAGCAATCATCAAGCAGGCCAGACGGCCATACACACACCCCTCTAAGGGCAATTTGGAGAGACCAATTAACCAATTAACAGTCATGTTTTCAGACAGTGGAAGCCAGAGTACCCAGAAAGGACCGGAGGAGAACATGCAAACTCCATGCAGAAAGATCCCAGGATCTAAACCCAAGACCTTCTTGCTGCGAGGCCACAGTGCCACCCAAAGGAAAACGACCCTGTAAAGATCCTGGTTGATAAAGGTAAGAAAGAATTGCCAGTAAAACGAGTCCACGTCCTACATTGGTTAAAATACCACTCAGAGAGGAAGAAGCCATTTCTCCCAAACTTACATTAAAAAGCCATAAAACGTGTCTCCAAATGTTGGAAAACCTGTCCTGTTGTCGCGTTGTTGAGAGAAACCCAAAAAAGTTTGACCCAAGTCGTGCAGTTCAACACCAAATGTTTAGGAAATGGTTGTAAATTTCACTCAATTTATCAAAGATAAGGAAAATAATTATCATTATTCTGACATTTAGCAAATAGAAAGATATTTAGTAATCCTAACTGAGACAAATCAGTGAAGGTTTTGTCCAGTTTAATATCAGACAGTGTGAAAATAAAGATTATGTGTCTATAATAATCTGGTGTCATCTGGTATAAAATCAATGCAACAACTTGGTTATTTAATGGGAATTTATTTTCTTGACCCGAAATGGTTTTTCTTCTGGCTTAAAAGTATGTTTCTAAAGAATTCACGTATGTGTCCCCGCCTTAAAACCAAAATGTTGGTGGTGTCTGATGGACGGACTATGTCAAATACTTTTTTTTATTTCTATGCTTCTTATTTAAGTTTCTGTTTTAATGTTACTGTCAGACTTGTTTTTTATGGTGTGTTAAGGAACAGGATTTCCAACTTGGCCGAAATGTTATGATATACAATATGTTTGAAGGAATATTTAATTTCTTAGCTCAGATTGTTTTGATTAAATGCTTTTTTTGCCTTATAATATGAAATTTTGGTTTACATTTAGGATTATTTTCTAAACTGCTTATTTTTCTTGGACAGATACTAATAATTTGATATGAAATATTTTATACTTTGAATGTTTATTTCAAATTTCTTTGGTATCATTGATATTGTTATTATTATTATTTTATTAACCATTGTATTAATTAAATAAAGTATTTCCATACACTGTTTGAGATTCATGTCTCTCTTCAATGTCATAATTGGTTTTATTGTCTTTTTGCGTATTTTTATTGTGTTAAATCCAACTAAACTAAAAACTGCAACTAAATGAGAGCCGCAACTCCTTTTAAGATTAAAAAACCCGTTTGTTTAGGATTGCCTTTGACTGTTCTAGTTAAACTGTTTTACTGAAATATCAATAGTTCAACTTTGTAGTCCAACTGTTTTTAATATTTGCTTTTAGTTTCCATTTTCCCATGTTTTATTTTGTTACAATTTTTCTACATTTTATTCCAACTTGCTTTTATCCTGTTTTTATTTTCTTGTGTTTTAATCCTGTAAAGCACTTTGTACTGAAATGTGATATACAAATAAAGTTGCCTTGCCTTGCAAAGCAACGCAACGCTACCCTTGAGCTTAAACCTGTGATCAAAGCTCTAAGTTTGACACTAAAACATGTTCATCCAGGTATATTCTGTACCATCCAAGTGTTTTTTTTGGGCTGAGGGTTCCTCTCTTGCTCACTGTTTGGCTGAGAAGCGCGCTTCACCCTGGACAGGTCACCGGAGACACACAACCTCGCAATCACACCAAACCAATTTACCAATCTGGACTTCTTGGATGAAGCAAGGATTCCCAGGAAGAGCCCACCCATGCACAGGGAGAGCCTGCAAACTGTCAGCACTGTTAAGTCAACAGTGCTGACAACCACACATCCATGCAGCCTTTTGCCAATAAACACGGACTAAAACCGATGTTTCTAATTCGTGCACGTTCATATAACTAACATTTTTGATAAACATTGATGTGTTTTCATGTATTCTCCTGCATCTAAATACACGTTCTTTGACTTTAAGGTAAAGCTTACTCGTTAAAGTGCAGGACTTCTAATTATCGTCACAGGAAACTTGAGAAAAGTATTGAACTTAATTGAGTGAGTATAACTCATCCCACCACTGTTGCAAATGAGCAGTGGAGTAAGTCTCTGAATACGCCTGTAACCCACCTGTTTGTGTTGGACCCATCTGCTGTTTGGAGACTGGAGTTGGTAACAAAGAGTCTGTTCCTGTCATTTTTTACCTGCAGTCACCTCATGATTTGACCCTAAAGGCTGACCTGCCTCCGGTCCTTTAAATTACCGAACCAATAAATCACATAGCTCCCCGTGATGAGCATATATAGGTAATTTAAAAATGAGTCATTACCCTGGGAACTCAGAATCCTGACAGTCGTTTTATTTCCCCTTTTTTAATTCTAATTTCGAGGAGGTAATGTGGACATTATTTTTCTTGTATGGTTGAAGAGGAGGAGGGGTAGGGCTGGATGGGGGGGGGGGGTGTAAGGCAGGGGAGGGGGGGTGTTAGGTGAGGGAAGGGGGTGACGTCAGGTCCCATCTCGCTGACAGACCTCCTATTGGTCCAGCGGAGGCTTTTAAAAGGTGCAGGCAGCAGCGCACCGGAGGCTTGATCTCTGGCTTCCGGACGCGCCGCGGCTCTCCTGCGCTCCATCTCCAGCGCCAGGAGCACCGGAGCGGCGGAGCGGCAGCAGCCAGGTGAGCACGGGGAATCTGACCGACTGTGGGAGGCAAAGCGCGGAAGTGTAGGGGTTTGTTTGTGGGAGGAAGACAGTGTCAGGCGATACAACATTATGAACTGTTTCACGGTTTTACGCATGAGATTACTTTATACCAAACTGTTTCATTTGGCTTTAGATGGAGGGGAGGACGCAGCACGTAAACTGACCTGCTTCATATCAACAGGTAGGTTAATCCGCATGTTTCCTAATTTCTTAATTTACGTTTTAAAGAAGCAAAAATATTTAGGAAAAAAAGATGCAAAGCAAGGTGTCACATAAAGTGAATTTCAGCGGAATTTCCGCTCCCAGCGAAGCCCATTGACTCCATCCAGAAGGCGCGCTGATTAACAACAATGGCAGCAGTAATTAGACAGAAAAAAAGTTATTTATGTCGGGTCTCCTGCAGACAGAGCAGCGTGGTCCCCGCGTCGTTCCGGATTGATTTACAGCCAGTTCGGGCTCCCTGAGGTCAAACGACAACAGCTCGATGTCGACTGGTGCTCCTGCGCTGCAGGCTGGTCTCATGAAACGCGGAAAGTGACGCTCCGTAGCTCTTCTTTTTTTACTGTTAACATCAGGAAAGGCGGAAATCGGGAGCGGTGAAAATGAAAATTTCACTTTTAAAGACCAGTTTCCGTGTGCACACTCAGAGCAGCGCTCGTAATTAATTTGCCCCGTGCTTTGTGCGTTATGGGCGTTGGGGGGGGGGGGGCGGTTCAGCACCGGAGAGACTGCCAGATTCACGCATCCGCCCGGCTGCCCCGCGGCAAGGACGCGGAGAGGCGTCCTGACACCGGCTGGTTCCTCCATGGAAGCCTGCAGGACAGGAGCGCACACACAGCTGGAACGTTGCTTCTCTCTCTCTCTTAAAGCTGATTAAAAGGGGCTTCGGCAGAGCAGTGCATGGTGACAGCATGACAGGTGTGAAGATGCATCATGCATATTATTCATTTGTGCTCCGGGTGATTCGCCTGTCTCCTTCTGGAAGGGGGTCTGGGGTGGCGGAATGGGAGCTGGACTGCAGCCAGGATGTCATATTTACATACCCTCTCCTCCTCCTCCTCTTCTTCTTCAATACATACACCCACATCTACATGCACCAAATGGTGTGACACAGCACATGCAATCTGTAGCCATGAGAGAAATTCAGTGCTAACAGGTGTTCAAACAGGCCGCTCGGTACATTCTTCCAATTATTGCAATTAAATGCTGCCTGGTTACCACTCCATAATGTGCAACTGCCGCTGTGGAGGAAAGTGCGTTCATGTCTTTATGTGCGTGCGCAAAGAGAAAGGGGGGATGACACAGACAGACAGAAATAGAGGGAAAACAGCAGGAATGCGCATGAAAGAGTGGGTGCATTTGATGTCGCGATTGTTGCTCTCTGTGGAGGATGGGGAGGAAAAAAAGCAAAGCATTGTGAATTATATAGTACTGAGTGAACGCCCTCTGCATGCATAACTAATCCTCTCTTTTTTCAAACCCTGAATCATTATCAGCTTTACCAGATTGTCTACAAACTGGAGGCAACAGTTTGATTTTTATTAAACACATCAGGGAATAAAAAAAAGTGTACAGCGGCCATCAGTGTTTGTTTTAGATCAGCTGCTTGTGTGACTGTGTGGCTGCACAAAACAGTGATTGGAGATTAGAGCAGAACAATATATTGAGTCAACGTTGCCGTATCCCAGTGTGCAATATTGCCACGGCAAAGGTCTCCTTGGATGTAATATTAATTAGGCTACTATATTTTAAGTGGCAGCATTTTCATGGCAAAGAATATATCTGGCCAGTGGGATGGACCTCCACGGCTTCTGAGGCTGAAGTCTCACACAGACTTATGTAGACATGGTGATGGTGGAAAAAGGGGTTTTAATCACAAAGAGACACCACCTGAGGCTCCAAGCCTGTTTGATAATATTGTAATTGGATGTTTTTCTAGTGTGGTAAAGTTCTAATTTATTTTAATATTGTTTTTTCTGTTTTGCTTTTTGTAGCACTAGTGGCTCATTTTTTTTACAAAGTAGGCTGACAGGAAAAGGGGGTTTGAGAGAGGGGGGAAGACCACAGGCTGAAGTCAAACCTGGGTCCACCGTGTCAAGAAGCACGAGCAGTCCTAATTTATTTTTATTCGTTTTCTGATCCATAGCAATAATCAGCAAATTGTTCAAATCTGGAGCCTCAGGTGGTGTCTCTCTGTCTTCACGTTAGAACGGCACCAAACAATCGACTAGAGATCAGAATTGGACAATTTCCTCTTGATTGAATATTATTTATTCAACTTATCAAATCTAAAAACTTCCACCATTTTTTGGTCTAAAAGCAGCGACCAACAGTTCAGTGGTTCAGGTTGGTGACATTTTCTCTCATGCAAAACTGAGGAGAATCTTGTAATTCTTTTATTTTTTTTAAACTATGTAGTACTTACCACCTGAAACTGGAAACCGGTATTGGCTAGGATAAGCCTGATCGTTTCATCCCGACTTTAAATGACATTCTTTTAGATTTTTGGATTAAAACTTACAGAAACTGTAATCAAAACCCAGCTGTAGGTCTTTTTGAGAAGAGGACGGCTCCGGATGTGCTTTAGAAAAAAAGAATTCTGAGGTTACATATAATGAGGGCTAAACAGAGGAATGACAAGAGGCACAAGAGTCTGATCTGTGTGGTATTTCATCACAAGCGACGAGGGGACATCTTGATTTGATGAGTGATTGAGCTGTCATACTGTAGAGCGAGCAGAGGGCAATCACAGCGGCCGCAGGCTTATCAGGCCGAGGGGGAGAAAGGAAGATAACAGGGTGCCATAAAGCGGGACAGCGCGTGGGGGAGGTGAGGTGGGGGAATCGGTGCAGGTGAGAGTAAATGTGTGCCGTATTAAGCAGGGAGATGTTTGTGGCAGCTGTCAGCCTTGTTTGAACAGCAATCACAATCAGCGGAGACAGCAGCCAAGCGTGTGTTTGTGACAGCGTTGGTGGAGGACTCTCCGCCCTGCACCTTCTGCTCCTCCACTCCTTCCTCCTTCTGTTCTCCTCCAGCCTCCCCCTCGCTGAATGTCCTCCTCCTCCTCCCGCCTGTTGCTTCCCTTTCTCCAGATGAAGTGACTGACATTGCATCAGTTCCACCACAGTAGAGGCCGGATTGATTTTCCACCGTCTCAAGTCAACTTATTACAGCTTCAGATCTCTTTCAGTCTGACTTCAAAAAGCCTCCTTGTAAAGTCAGGAAAACAAGGTGTCCTCGTTCTTCTGCCTTGGCCTTAAAAAGCTTTTTATTCAGTACTACCTGGAAAGAAAGGAACATGTGCGTCGCTGCTGCAGGGCGAACTGGGATGGGATCGACACGTATTTACTTGCATTTCACTGATTTGGTATTTTCAGCTGCAAAACCAAGGACACAAAAATTCATTTTTGCAATATGATAAATTGGAGCAATTACGCTAAAAACGTGATTAAAATTAATCTATATTTGTTCACATTCAAAGAAAATAAGACAAAAGTGAGATATTTGCAAGGGATCCTGGCTATTGTAAGGAATTATGTGGGTTAAAAGAGAAACATTAAAACAAAATGGTAGAAAATGTTTATTGTTTGTGCAACAAATCTTTTTACAATTATTTTACTTCTTGCGTGGTTGAACGGAATCAACCCTGCTTAACACGCTATGCCCGCTTTCACTTTCTAAAAAAGGAAAAAGAAAAATCTGAACATTTTAGTTTATATTTTATGTTTTTTATGCTGGGAGGAATGGGCTTTACATTTAAACATAAAGTCTTGAAATTTCTAAGAAAACAGAAAAAAAAGCAGGTTTTAAAAGATAGCAGCTGATACTCACTATATTAGAACATTTTGAAATGTATGAAAACATAAAAAAACTGAAAACCTACTGAGCTACATGCTTTTTTTTAACCTGGTTGTCGCTCACGTTCATACTACCTCCTCTCATCCATCTTAATTTATCCGATATTTTTCCCCTCCCCTCATCTACTCAGAGAGAAAGCTAAAACCATTGTTTAATGTGGCCTTTTCATTTGCTCGGGGGAAGTAGACAGGAACAGATGAAAGAAAAGGAGCTGGCTGAGGAAGAGAGACAAAACGAAAAATTATCAGGATTGATTGAAAAAGCAGGAGTCTTAAAGAAATGAGTATGTCTGACTTAGCGGAGCTGCATAAACACAATCTAAAACATGTTACAGATTTGTTTTATTCCTAAATCAAATTATGCTGCCTTAATTTCCCTGATTATTGCCTTTAAGAGGATTCGACTAAGGATTTTGTTTTGGTCTGAGAGGTTAGACAAAATCATTTGCATCCTTTTCCTGTCTTTGTTTTTGTCTGTTTCTGAATGTTTTACAAATATGTGTCACATATATAGTAAATTAAATACGTAAACTATTAACTAGCATTGCAGTAAAACAAAACAATAAATCAAGTCAGTAAATTATATCATAGGAAAGGTCTTGGCAGCACACAAACAATTAGTTTGGTGTGCAACAATGAATGTACCAGTTTTCAACACTTATTCAAACGGTGATGGATGGATGGATGGATGGATGGATGGATGGATGGATGATAGATAGATAGATAGATAGATAGATAGATGGATGGATGGATGGATGGATGGATGGATGGATGGATGGATGGATGGATGGATGGATGGATGGATAGATGGATGGATAGATGGATAGATGGATAGATGGATAGATGGATGGATGGATGGATGGATGGATAGATGATTTCTCTCAAAAGGTAGAGAAAAATGCACGTTATCCAGCATATATTCATAAATAAATAGTTTTAAACATTAGCTGACAAGGACAGAGCCATAGGCTTAGCTAACAGAGCTCTGTTAGCTAACAAGCATAAAGATCCACAACAGCGAGTTTGTTGCCAAATGAGTTTGGGCACTTGTACATTTACCTTTCAAACAAGTTTAGAAGCTTAATTCTGTTTATAATTATATTTCTTTAAGATTTACATTTCCTAATCTTCATAAGCAAGGTAACGTACCCCTATTAGCTATTAGCATGTTAGCCAGCAGGCTAGCTTGTTTATAAAAATGCTAGCTAGTGGATAAAACACTTCTGACTGTAGATTTTTAAAAGTCTTATGACAATAATCTCACACAAAAAGATTTTTTTTGTCTGTTTAGCTGTCATAGCTAGCAGGGCTCTCAACTCTCACGCATTGACCGTGTGACACACGCATTTCACTGACTTCACACGCTCACACGCAACACATGGCATTTCTCACGCATAAAAATCACAAAGCCTATCTGGGCTGCGGACGACAAAACTCCGCCTTCTGCTGAGCTGTTTCGCTTCTTTCACAGTTTGTGGCCATCCGTAATTCATGCTGCAGTTCGTGTTAACAGATCGATCAGAGTTATGAATAATTTTAGTCTTAACCAGTGGTGAAAGTAAGCTGGTACGGTCCTGTACTGCGTACGCAGGAGGAAAGGGGGTGGGGGTGGGGGAAGAGCTGCTGCCAGATATTGCCTTCATTCAGAACCAGGCATGGCTGCACTCTGGATCATAAAACAGTTCTGCTAACCAGATGCAGTTTAAAACGCCACTTAGTCTGTTTATCAGTTTCGTTTTTATTAATTCAGCATTTTTTAACTACATGCTCCGTATTTCTGTGCCTCAGCGCTTGCTCCTCTCCCCCCTCCTTTTCCTCGGACCCAGTTGCTTTTCTCACCATTCAAAACGTGAATCACTACGTTTAATGTCCTCACATCCGTAGCAAAGTGTGCCAGTTAAAGTCAATAGGAAAGTTAGTAGCTGTGTTTCATGCTCTTGTTTTTAACAACATAGAATCAGTGGCGCTTCGGTGGCCTGCTGCCTCGCACTTTCATTCAGGTGCGCAAAATTACGTTACATGTAATTTTGGTGCGCACTTTTAAGGGTCATTTTATAGAACTTGTAACATCAGGGGCTTCATCTCAGACCCGTCAGTCCCCCTGTTTCCTCTAAAGGAGTCCTTTACAGTCTTTATTTATGCATTTTCCCCACTGCTTATCCCTCGCACGCAGCGCACCAACGGGGGTAAAATCCGCCCACCTCACCGCCCAGAGCGCACTGACGAGACAAATACAGATTTGTCTGGTCAGCGCGGCGACTGAGATGAGAAACCTGTCGCTGTGAAAGGTGATGATAATGGTTATAAACTGTAACAGTCTAGAAGTGCATTGAGCTGAAAAGAGGGAGACATCAGCAGCTGGATCGTGCGTAAAGATGCAGCGGGAACCTCTGTGAGCTTCAGTGTTGCTGCTGAGGGGAAACTGTCGGATATGCCATATGCCGTATAGGCTTGATGAAAGTCAGCCTGATTCACCAATCAGGTTATAGATCTACAATGAAACAAACCCATAGATGAATCTGTAACTGTGTAATACTTCGGTCAATAACTTAAAACTACTTTATTTTATTCAGTATTATTTGAACAAGTGTGTGTTTTTTATGTTTTAATCCACGTAAGTATTAACACGTCTTTTTCTCTTTTTAACAAAAGTAATACATGTCTACTTCAATGTCTGGTGGGATAAAAATGAGATGGAGTTGACTCCATCGGCTCTTCCAGGGCCCAGTTAGCCCCACCCCCAAACAAGCCCCGCCCCCAAAATTAGCATAATCTCACTCTTAACTTTTGATAAAAGTTGAGAGGTCTGTAACTAGTGTTGCTAAGCTGTATTAATGTAATTATTGTAATTAGCATTTTAGCATCTGAATAGGTTATTTAAGAAAACAGTAAAATCATAAGCATTAAGGACAAATCTTTCTGGTAAATTTCTTACAATCAACATATTAGCCCATTACTAAAGTCCGTCTGTTTAGTTTTTGTGGTAACTGGAAATTACACAGTTTGTCAGGAGGGAACATAAAAGATACTTCATAGTTTGTTATCTTGGTTTAGGAGACCATATTGACAGATTTGCTATTAACTCACCATCTCGGTTCCATACCCAAATGTTGTTGTGTTTGTACAAAAACTAATTTTGTTTTACATTTAGGTAGGTTTTTGTAGAAAATTCTCTTTTTGTCCACACAACTACTTTCCTACTAACCCGAATGTATCATGGCAGCTTATGATATTTGATAATCAGTATTTTTTCATGATTTAGGAAGATACTATAAATAACTCTGAAACTAGGCATTAAATGGCCAGATTCATTAATTTGTACCAATGATGAATTACACCCAATTCCCACTGACTGAGGCTCTGATCCTGGTTTGGACCAATGGTTTCGAGTTATCGTGATCAAACCAGCACAGCTCTAAATTACGTTTTCGTTTTTCTTCATTGAACGATTCACTTGTCCAGTTTTGACAATGAAAAAAATGCAACTAGTGCTAAAATTTGACAATTTTAGCACTAGTTGCATTTACTAAATAGTAATTTAGATGGTTAATTTGAAGGTGTAATCCAGTTCACACAGACCCTTTGCTGAAATCCATTCAGCAGGTCAAGTCAAACTGAGCCAATCAATTGCAAATCCTGATGAACAATTATACCAAACCAAGAGAATGGACAGAAAAGCTGTGTAAATGTTTTCTCAATCCAAGGGCACACATTTTTAAGGCCTTTATTTCTACTTTTCATCCTGCCACCAAGCAGACCATGAATTGTACATAATTGCTGGAAAGAAAAAAGCAGAAAATAATATTTTTCTTCTAACATAATCAAAACTTGGTTTATCGTAACTGAAAATCTTAAACTTCGACACTACTTTGAACTATCGTCATTAAAATGAAGACATCAAAACTTCGAAATTCATAGTCATCTGACTCCCATTAAAAGTGTATTTTTTTTTTAGATTAGCTTGTCACACTGGATGTAATGATCTTTTCTGAAGAAATGCCAATTACTTCTGTGTCTTCACTTTTTGTAGCTGTTCATTAATTAGAACATCTGGAATTCAATCATAAAATTAAGCAGACATGTGAAGCCTCGCAGTAAGCGGCTCCACAAGTTTCTCCCAAGAGAGACACACAACTAAAATCCCATGAATCACAACGTTTGCAAATTATATCTCTATACTACGCTGAAAATGAATACATTAATTAAATCCTGGACTGACAGATGGTCCAACATCCTACTTGTGACGAGTGGAAAGCAAACAGCAGTGACAGCAAATGACATCTTGCAATAGGAAGGTTGTGGATTCGATTCCAGCTCACCCCCCAACATTTCAATGTACCCATTGGCAAGGCGCTCAACCCAAAATTGCCTACCAATTGGTGTATTGGATTTGGTAAATGTAACACGCTTTGAGCGGTCAGTATGACTCGAAAAGCGCTCTATAAATCTGGTCCATTTGCCATTTAATGGTGAATGGTGCAAAAATGAGACTGGAGAGACTAAATAGACTAACGAGCAGAAGTCTGTTTGCACTTTATCTCATTTGAGCGACTGCCTGATGAGCTCAAACTGTGCAGGACCGATTTCTGCTCACATAGATCGACCCGGATGGCTCTCTCCTGACCCCCTTCCCCTTGTCTGGTTTTCCACATGATCGTCAATTTGTCAGCCGCTCATGCTCTCCTTTTGTTTTTTTTCCCCCGCGCTGAGAAAGATGTGATGCAAATGTCTTAAAAGGGAGCAAAAAAGGCCCTGCTGTACAGCTCCTCATTACATGCAGGTTGAGTCACGATTGGCTTGTGGAATAAAAGACATCGCTGTGTGCTCACAGACAAAGTATAACATCTATATTGTCCAGATGCCTCTGCGCAGCGATAAGAAAGGATTCATTTCAATGACATTCACAAAGGATTACCAACACTGATAAAAACACAGATTAAAACAAAGGATTAACTTTAAGTGTGGGGACTAGATATGCTTGATTTGCACAGCTAATTTGGTCTATTATTGTGTTGCAACATATAAACTGAATGTTTTATTTCATAGTTTGTGGATTCCTAAATATAGGAGTAAATATAGGAGAATAATAGCAACATGCTTAATTTTAACACCAGAATTACCTGACTGATTTATTATATTTATTAGAGAGACTCGTAGCTAGTAAGATCCTAAATCTAAAATAGTTTCCCAGAATGTCACTGAATTATTCTGAGAATAACCAGACTTCAATCTTCATTTATCCATACACTAAAAAAAAAAACATTTATTTATAGTTTTATTTGTGCAGAGATGCCTGTGTGCTGCATCTCCATGCATGAAATTAACCCAAGACAAACAACTGAGACATAATTTCCATTTCAATGCTTCAGACCTGCACGGTGCACCTGAAGCACAAACGCACAACTTACAGAGAAGAACAGCCCTTACAGTGCTGCATGTCTTAATTGGTTACCGTTCACATCCCAGTGCCACAGAGAGTCTAAAAGAGAAAGCTCACAGAGCAGCACGCATCATTGTTCCTGTTTGATTGCATTTCAATGCTCACATTTCTATCCCGCTTTTCAGGCTGTAGAAAATCTAACAGCTCCCACAATTATGTATTTCTGCACGCAGACTCGTTCATCTATTTCTGTGTGAATGACTGCTGCAGCTAACTATTCACGTTCCTCTCCAAGGTCGGCGCACGGCTCCTCGTCCACCTGCACGCTGTGAGTAACAGTTAGCATGTCGGCCATCTGCCGCCTCGTCTTCCTTCTCCACACGTTGCATTGTGAAGTGCAAGAAGTCACCCCAAGTGTGCGTTTATTTTATTTTTTTCTGAATGTGAGACCTTCCACTGCACGTTTCTTCAAGCCTGTTACGATTCTGCATGCAGGTGTGAAACCTGGCATGCCCCGGGTGCTTCATTAGACGCACGACTTCAACTGGTTTGTGTGATTTTCTTCCTTTTTTTTTGTGTTTGCTGTCTCTAAAGTGTGCGTGTGTGCGTGTGCCTGTACATGTGTGTTTATAATCCAAGGCCATTCAATAGCGCCACATGGATCCATCCCATATCCGGTCGCCATGGTTACCGGGGCCACTTATCACAGAGGGTCCGGGCAGATCAAACAGGTGTGCATCTCTCCTCGACAACTGTTGCTAGGAACCTTTGTTGCGCAAAGCGCACAGGTGCTTGTCACCGCCGGTGAAAACCAGCAGGAGCGCACAAACATTGTGTTGATGTCCCAGTCTGAGCTGGTGTGTGGGTTTGAGAGCGTGGTTTTTTCCCCCGTTGCCTTTGTTCGAAACAGTTTGGCTTCTTCTGAGAAGATTATTATTTTTTTTATATCATGTCACATTGTGGGTCATCACTTCAGGTCATGTTGTCGGCGAAGGGTTAAAAAACGTTAATGTGGACAGGGTTAAAGGTCAAGCATCAGACAGTAACCTCTGCTTTTATTATTTTAAACTAAAAATCAGCAATATGATTTTTATAAATGCATTATGGTGACATTTAAAAAAATAATAGCATGTAAAGCAAACTTTAGTCCCCGTGATTCTGACTTAAAAAATTTAAATGCTGCTATTTGTCACTTTTATTCAACAGATCGAACAAATCAAAATACTGCAAATACACAACTGCATATTTAGTTACAACCACCACAGTTTGGTACGACTAAATTTAAATGTGTAGTTTTATATTTTAAAAAAATATTCATACGCAAAACAGCAAAGTTAGCAAAACTAATAATTGTAAAACTCGCTGCATGATGAGTCCTTTAGCTATCAATGTTTGTCCTGCATTTGCTTTATTTTCTTGTGACTAGAATTACTTACATGCATGTTGATGCTCCAGTATTTTAACAATTCTGTTGCACCCCATAAATTGTTAGCTTCATACATGTCGACAACATGATTTCACAGCGGTTTGTTATAACGAAATCTCCAACAACTGATGATGTACCTATTTATTATCTTTTTGCTGTTTGTGTTTCAGAATGGGTTGGGGGGGGTGGAAGGGTCGACCATGTTGTATTTGTTTGGTCATGTGACAGTAATGGGGATGCAGGGCAGGATTGTGGGTTGTTTAACTCAAACAGAGAAGAAATGTCAGCGTCGTGGTCGTTTTTGTCATCTCCCCACCCTTTCAACATTGTATGGCTATTGAATAGCAATATAATCACTGGAGATCAATAACGACCCAAGTTATCATATCAGTGCAACCCTATTCACAATCAAAATGCAGCAAATAAACATATTCTGATCACATATTAAATCACAGGCACTACAGGCCCTACAACGAAATTAAAGCAAAATAAAATCGCCACATTTTGGAACAAGAATTGATAAAATGCAAAAGGAGTAAAACTAGCAAATGATTAGTCCTTTAGCAAATGTATTTTTCTTGCTGTTTTTCAATTATTTGTAATTGAATGAAATTTTTATGCCCCGATATTTTAATAACCTTGTTGCACCACATAGCGAAATATGTGTGATGCACAACTGTGACATGTGATACACATCGGCATCGGCATTCTGTTTACGGTTATATTGTCCCAACCTCTAAAAGAAGTAACGTTGTGTGTACATTTCTTCATGGAAAAAGGGATTTGCTCTTTGTGATTTTGAATAAAGTCAGGGATCTTCCAAAAATTAAATTCAGCAAACCAACTAGCATGTGCTTAATTTCTGGCCCTACCCTGGATTTTAACCTAGGTCCTTCCCACTCCACCCTTTTTTCAAAAGCAAAAATGTGGGTGGAGCCTCCCGAGTGGAGCTGACCAATCAGAGTAGATTGCATTTAGTGACAGCTGAATGGTGTAGCCTTTGATTGACCCATAACAAATAGCAAATATCACTCCATTTATTGTTTCGTTAAA
This sequence comes from Fundulus diaphanus, assembly GCA_037039145.1. NCBI lineage: Eukaryota > Metazoa > Chordata > Actinopteri > Cyprinodontiformes > Fundulidae > Fundulus > Fundulus diaphanus. The sequence goes on along the minus strand of CM073134.1, from coordinate 4,120,713 downwards.
AGTTTAATTAGTTCCTTTCTCCTGAAATATTGCATACATTAAAACCCAACTCACCACATATGGCTGACTTTTCTGATCAGAAAACCATAAAAATAATTATAAAAGGAGACCTTGTTCTTTTTGTCTACTTAAAAACGTTAACTTTAATAATAAACTTTCATTAGAAACAGCAACTACAGGTTGCAGTACGTGGCGGTCTCTCTAGAAATGTTTTTTTTTTAAAGCAGGAGTTCTGGTAATTTTGTAAAGAAAATTTTACATAAAAAGAAAATCAAACCAAATTTAAACTTCAAGCAAAAAATAAATAAAAATTATGTGAATTGAAATTTAATAGGATGTATTTAAGCAAAATCAAATAACTACTTGAGCTTGTTTCTCATTACTCGTCTCTGAGGAGAACATCCAGTTGCCTAAATCCATGCACTATTTTGTTAATAGCTTATGTTTTCATGAGTTTATGTTTCAATACATCGGTGTCATTTCGAATTCCGCACATTTGGACCAAAACTGCAGACGTGGAAAAATTGTGTGTGTGGTTTTAACTTTTAAATTCAAGGTTAGGAGAAGACATGTTCAACCAAAAGAAAAGGGGAAATAATGGCACAAAGCGGCAGAGGGTAAATTACAGGAAAAGGATTCGGAGGAAAGTGCTTGAGGCTTGGTCAGAGAGAAAGCAAAGAAAAGGACCGTGTCAAATCCAGTGAGGGTTCCTTGATGTGCAGACCCTGCCAAGTGCACCACTACTCCCACCCTCCCTCCTTTTTGCTCACCTTGCCTTTTCTTGTGACGGTGTCGTCGGCCTCGCCACTCTCACCCTTTCCCCTCACACTGCGCTCTTCTCCGGCTCCTCTCCTCAACCCCCAAAAGCAGCACCTGCACGCCTATTTATCTCCTTGCTCATCCCTCCGTCCTCCAGTGCCCACTTTAACTATGCATCCTCACTAGGCACCCTGCTGTTGATAACCCCCCCACCCCCACCCTTCCCCACTATCTAATAAACCTGAAAGGACAAACATAAGCCCTCCCTAAAATTGCCTGTAAAATCTCCTCTCCCTCGGCGTTAATATACAGCTCATATGTTATGAGTAAAGCTACGCCTGACATTAAAATATATCTCCTTAGCATTCTCACATTTTCCTTTTTGATTCTCTCACAGTTTTCTGTCCACACGGCTTCCTCTGATGATATTTACAAGATAATTAATATTGACAGGAAGCACTTGGGCTTGCTCAGTGAGCTGTCCACTTTACAAGTATCCACACAAATCCATATTGACAAGTGGGTTCCAGCCTGAGCTGCGCTCCACCTGTTTTTGAGTTTATTTCTGTGTAAACAATTACTGCAAGCTGACAGGATTTAAACTAGCCTCAGGTGCATTTACACCTGCAGTTGATCTGATTTTGCTTCATTTAATTAAGATGATTTGCGGCTGAGTGTTGGTGCCAGAGGCATAAGGGAGTCTGAGGTGAAGCAAGGAGCTAAATGAATTTTTTTTTATAAAACATTTCTCCGTGAGCAGCTTGTTTCCTATATGCGTTTCACCTTCCCCATATGTCGCTCATTTCAGCTTTAATCCCAGAATAACACCTTTCATTCCTCTCGCTCTCACTCTCTTCTTTCTCTCTTCTTCCTTACACCTTTCTTACACCATATCCCTCACCTCTCCTGTCTCAACAAGGCAACCCCTCCTCCACTTCCTTCTTTTCCATAACCCAATAACCCCGACTCTTAAGAGCTCCTCTCACCTCTCCACCTCGCTGCTCTTCCTGCATCCACTGCCTGCCCACCGCCTCCTTGTCTCTGGCTGTTTCTTCCCCTGCGGCGAGCCCTCAACTAAGGCTGCCATGTGCAGGATGCTCCCTCGGCGAGAGGTCAGTGGTCTGGCTGTTTTTCTCTGTTCTTCCCCTTAGCATTAACCACGCCATGACTGGAGTTCACACAGGGCCTTTTATGCAGGCTGCCAAAGGGTTAAATATGGAATCACATGTCCAGTATGTCCAGTATTTGTATACATTCTTTAAAACGCTGATATTGTTTCAGTCTATTCTCAACCACACGCTCAAGACGCTTTACAAGAATGAAGTCAATTTAATCAGATTAAACTATTCCAATTCAGTTACATCCATTCTAATTGATCCCGTTAATCAAACAATGCAGTCAAGTAGAGTTTATTATTCAGATTGGTTCAAATGTTTTCTACATAAGGAAACCAAGCAGACTGCATTGAGTCATTGACTTGCAGCATTCGCTCCTCCTGAAAGAGTGCAAAGTGACAGTGGACTGTTGCTTGCGTCGAGTCGTTGACCTTGCAGCAATCCCTCATAACGAACAAGCATGTAGCGACAGTGGAGAGGAAAGCACCTCTTTAATGGGAAGAAACCTGCAGCAGATCCAGGCTCCATCTGCCACGACAGACCGGGGGTTTGAGAAGATAGAGCAGAGACACAAAATCACAGATCTAAATTGTAAATAGACTGAATTCATATAACGCTTCTTTAGTCATACTGACCTCTCAAAGTGTTTTACACTATAGCTGCATTCACCCTATCGCACTCTCAAGTGCGCACAGTACACATTTAAACATTTTTACTCTACATAGGCCTGTGTTGATACGAAATTACTAGTGATAATACTTCAAGTTCACCATAATGAATGAAAAAAGAACATTTCCAGGGTTTTGTCTGACTTTAAATGTTGAAATGGAGCAATCGGATCTCTGAGGTATGTAAATAACTCAAAATCGGATATACTTCAGGTGTAAACATTACAAATCAGTTATCTGCCTTATCTCTCTGTTATTTTTCTTAATAATGGGTGAAGCCTCAGACTTAAGTCTTGTTAAATTTTACTGCAAAACCACATAGCGGTAGTGTTATTGCTTTCGTTACTCAAAATGAACAAACTAACTGCAGCGCTGACAAAAGTTAATTCAGTTACTATCGCTATTCATTTCTGAAATAAACTTCATGGGATATTATGGTATTTTGTCCACTTTATATCATGTTTTAAAAGAAGATGAGCAAGGTAAATTATTTGCTGATTAAGCTATCAAAAAGCAACTAAACTATTACAGATTTATTGAGAAAACAATGTGTAAAATCTAAATATTATGCAATGTAAACTAGGGATGCACAAATATGAACATTTTGGTTTAATATTAATGTTGATTTTATGGGGGAAAACACTATTTATTGATATTAAACATATTTTATATAGTTTCCTACCCTGAGAACGCGACCACGCCGCTGACATGACTTCTCTGCTTCAGTCAAACACTCCACAACCCTGAACTGCATCGCTATCACTGTGACATGTACAAACAAATCCCACGTTTGCCCCCCCACTGTTTATTGATACCGGCTCAGTTTGACCATACTGATTTGTTAAAAAAATGACTAACATCGGCCAATGCTGATGTTAACGCTGATATATTGTGCAACCCTAATATAAATTTTTCAAAAAAAAAGTCCCACACACACATAAACAATTTTTAAACTTTGGCAATGCTAGCCAAAACTTGGTTAGCTAAATGACAATATCTTTAACTTGATCTATTTTTCTTTTACTTCTCACTAAATAGACTTTACATATATTATTATTCATCTCCAAATGTTAGTAACTGTGCATTGCATTGTGTAATTTAGACAGCAACTACACTTGAAAGATAATAAAAACATAAAAAAGTAGCTACATCAATGCTAACAGACATAGCTTAGCTCAATAGCGTCAGACTTTCTAAAAGTTTTCTTGGAGTTCACAAAGCTTTGTAACAAATCTTCATACTTTAATCTGAAATAAATACCAATAAGCAGAAGCATTTTATAGTGGAAAAGCTAGCATTTTACTTAGGCACATACAAATATTTTTTCAGCCATATGTTAAGCTCTCAGGTCCCAAGGAACGCAAATGTATTTGTTAAGTAAGCTGTAAATAGAGTATATAATCTATAATTTTAGTTAGAACCAAGACAGAACATACAGGCTTGAAATAATGAACATAGTTAAAATACTTGTAGTAAAAATCTATTTAAAATGAAAATTAAAAAAGCTAGCTGTGATAGAGGAGCACCAGGCTAGAAAGATGACGAAATGTTTCACTTTTTTTCTTCTTTTTTTTTTTTTTACATATTACTAAATTTTGATCTATTTTTTTTTTAGAAAGGCTCTGTTATATTTTTATCTGACTGTTTCACCATTGATGGAGACACCATTTAGGTCTAACACTGCTAGCTAGCTTAGCCTAACTTAGCAGTTTTACACCACTTAGTGAAATGTTTGGCATTCAGGGCAGGTTCTGAATAAGTATCTTTAATTTGACAATAAATAGGCATTAGAAACAGCAGCACACATTTTGTGAAATAAATGCCAAATGTTAGATGTTCAAGTCTACAATTTAGTCTTTACTTGTCTGGTTCATTTGGTTTGGGTTCAAGAAAACTTTGAATCTTTTATCTAAAACTAAGCTTTTATATGATTTTACATATTACCTTGTGCTATAGTGAGCTCATGAAGGATTATCGGGACTTTTTCTATAATTTTATGTATTTTATGCAATGGCTACTCAAACCTTTTAACTTATTAGTGATAAACTGATGAATTGATTTCTATATACGTATATCTTTTTCCAGGAAAGGTGTTTTTGTTTGGGAGTAAAACAATACCAGCTTGGAGAAACGTTGTCATGCTGACAAGAATGTAGGATTTTTATCTGAGACCTAAAGTTTCTGTTCCGTTTGGTGATGGTAATTTTCTACCTAATTTTAGATCTAGCTTGGCTCTATTTACGAGTTGGGTAAAATCTATGTTGACAAAAAAAAAAATTCTGAAGAAAATAAACGCTTCTATTGTTTTTTGTTAAAACTGAATAGTCATTATGCTATAAAAAATAACTATACTGGAGTTGCCAAATACCTTGAAAATATAATTATGACTTCTGCAATGAGAGGAAATTTAGTATACAGGTCAAGGTAATTGTAAACCAATTTCCCCTCGCTGTTTTCACTTTTAAATAGAATATAGTGACATGTGCAAAGAAAAACGCTAATAATGCAGAATCTATTAATTTGCCCCTCGTTTGTTTAAATCTACTTAAGCTAAAGTAATTTCCAATGAAAATCATTTTCAGAATTGCAAATCATAATGTATGCTGGTGGCCAGAGGACGGAGAAATCTGTTCTGTCACAGGGCGAATAATGAAAATGTGTCATCTTGGACGAGGACGGCAGACGAACGCCACTCTTCAGTGAATTCCATTTTCTAATTCTCTGACAGACGCAGAGGGGGAGCTGAGCACATGTACCTCCCCCTCACATACACCAATTACTGGAATGAGCAAATGAAAGGCTGTGTCCCATCAGGGCCGCCGTAGGGGGTAGCGAGAGAAGGGGGGAGTTATACATAATTGCCCCCCCCCCACACACACACACACACACCTCCACCGTACACGCAGACACACATGCACATACATTATCAACAATCATCATCTGCTGCCTGCCTCGTTGATAATCCCACAGTTGTCTCTTCAGCCTTACAGCAGATTGGCTCTCCCCGCTCACAGCCATGCTTTTTTTTGTTTGTTTTTTTTTTTGTATTTTTCTGTCTCCGTGTCTTGTCTGCATTGCTCCATCATGCCATTTTACCCCCCCCCCCCCTCCTCATTAACTGTATGTGTTCTTTGTGACATTTCTCCCATTCTTGCTTTAACAGCAATCCAAGTACTGTTTGTAAAGATATTCTGTTGTGTCAAAAAGGGCTATTTGCAGCTTCACTGAAGTGCAGATTAAAGGGAACAAGTGAAAGGCTCTTAATAGCTGTTGCCGTATGTTTTAGGCTACACTTTCAGGTTGGGATTTGTATGCAGATCCTTTAACTTCAGCTCTAGTTTGCAAGTGTCTTTCTGCAAAGCCCAAATTTCCCACTTAAGTGTAAACGTGAGAGCTGCGAGGCCCACCTGACTGCACGCTCGGCTGCAGAGCGGTGTCTCTGCAGGCTAATTGAAGTCAACCACAGGGTACTGCTAATGATCAGCCTACTGCAACCCGTTGGCCTCTCGCTTCTCTGTCTGCGGCCCTGCCTGGCATTTAGAGACCACTCGAGCATCCAGGGGGAAAAAATGAGAGAAAAAGCCAAACGAGACAGTATAGGTGTCTGTTGTGCAGGACAAGTGACCCAGGTGATGAAATGACCACCACGCTGTGCAGGAAGTGGCCACGTCCGGCTCTGCTCACTTCCGCTCAGTGGTCATTATCCGTGGTCCCCCTCCCCGCTGCTCCAGATTCACTAACGCAAAATCAATACGAGTGGGAGGTGGGAGGACAGGAACTCTGGGTGAGGTGAGAGGATGAAACAAGGGGAGGAGAAAAAACAGAGAACAAAAGGAAAGAAGAAGAAAGGGTGCGTAAAGACGAGGATAGAAAAAAGGAAGATAGAGAAGCAGACGCAGCATCTCAAAATCAGGGTTCATCACCAGATCGAATGTAACTACGGTTTTCTTTAGTAAATGGTATAGAAAAAAAAACTGAGATGTAAAAAAAACTCACAGAGCAAATATGTTTTTCCATTAAACATTAAAAGAGATTTGGACATATAAGAACATGTATATGTAAACAAAAATAACAAACAAAAACTACCTAAATGCACATGTTTCAACATCTGGGCAAACAGGATGCAACAATTAAAAAGGGTGCAGATTTTTTCATATTAGGCACACAAAATATGATTAAAACCACAGAAAAATAACCGATAATAAGACAAATACTCTAACAGAGTAGACGGGCCTTTAATTCATTGCATGTAAGGCCAGTTACTGCCTCATTAGAACACAACTTAAATTAATAATTAAACATACGTAGTAAGTAAAGCAAGTAGTAGTGAAACACAAAAAACACAATTAAAAAAAAAAATAAAATATATATATATATATATATATATATATATATATATATATATATACACACACACATACACTTTTTAAGTATTATTTAAAACCCTTTGAGATTAAGACCTCTTTCATAAGGGTGATCTGGCCAAGAAGGGCAGCAGAACACGTCATTGTGGACTAAAACAAACAAAACTAATGAAGATGAACAAACGTTAAAAACAGAGAATGTGAACCATTTGACAATGTCAAATGCAAGAGTCATAACTGCAGTAAAAACATTAAAATGTGTAACACAGCTGTGATAAAAACTACAGTTCTGGATAAATTGTAACATCCTTAAATGTACAGATAAATTGGGATAAAGTATAGTTATGCAAATTGTGCTGTTTGTGTATTTGTGCAGAAAAAGGTTCTGTTCGAGAATACGGAGATCTGTGCAAAGACCAACGGGAATGTAAATGGATTATAGGGTTTGTTGGGAGGAGATCTGGTTGTACAGACTCACAGCTGCTGGGAGGGAAAGCTCTGTCGCACTTTTGTGCATTTCAGTATAATAACAAAGGCACAGAGACTTCAAACGAATTTTCAGGATTTCTGCAATTAAATCAGCAGTAAACTGAGGTGAAGATCTGGAGGCGAACAATATCCAAAGATTTACACAGACCTTAAACCTGAAGAGGCCCTCCAACGGTGCAGCAAATGCTACAAAAACCATTCAACGGAGCTTTTTACTGATGCTTCATCCAATCAGAGCCGGCCGTGGTATTTAACTGCTGCAGGAGATGACCCCTTTCTCGGTCAACCGGAGCCCATTTCTGCCACGCCTGCCCTCGTGGCATTTAGGTTTATGAGTCCAGCCCTTACCGTTCGCATCTAATGAGCTTTAAGGGTCGGGCAAAATGTTCTGGAGGTTACAGAAAACTGGTTTCCTGGTAGTCCAGGGATGTTTTGCTACACGAAATGCTGCGTTTTTGTGACATGAGAAACGAGACCATGATAAATCATCTCAATCAGTCCACAGGAAGAAGAACCTGAAAGGAGACATTTGTGGCATCGTGCGTGCCACACAGGATGTTCGCCCAAATTCAGCAACGCCTGTGGAGTAGACCTAAAGCAGAAGATCTCTGTGGTAAATCTCAGTGGAGGCCGCGTCCACTCCACTCCACTCCGTGGGTCTGAGGATTTAATTTGCGCGTTCTTCTGCTGCATCTCCGCGCAGCACGACTTCACTTTTAAAAACGCCGTGCACAGCCGCCACTGCATTGTCACCTCATTACGGGACTCGTCCATATGAAGTGGCAGCATGAATTAAAACCCGCCGCTCGGCCACTGGAGAAGCGCTCTTTATGTATATCATTAACATTAAATCTGAAGGCATTTGAATTCATCATCGTGAGCAAATAGTTAATGATTAAATTAGCTTAGTATACATGTTAATGGAAATAATTCATATCAGATATGGAATATGATAAAAAGCTCTTTTTTTGCTTCCACCCACTCGGCTGTGCAAGAATTAAATTTCTTCAACAGGCCTTGACAACCTAATTGAACATTAGTCTAATATAGAGCATTACCAGAAGAGAAATGAAAGCCTGCTGTCCTTGAACACTCACAGCTTCATTGTGAACCCTACTGCCTGGTCCCGGTTATTTCTCTCCCCGGCTCCGGAGTAAAAGGCCCTTCCTTCCCGAGTGGAGAGCATAATTTCACCCTCTCTAATGACATCCAACTATTCAGCAAGCTACCCATAATTGTTGGACCAGAGCTGGGTGAATAATAGTCCCAAACTCTCACCCTCCAAGCTTTTCTCCTGGAGCACATGCGGTGACCCGAGTCCTCCAGAAAGATGGAGATAACCAGAACCAGTAAGTTCTTTGAGCCACGGGGAGCCCATTATTTCCTAATCTGCTTCTTCTTTTTTTTTACAGTGAAAATTAGAAGCAGGCTGGACGTAAAGCTAATTTCTAATGTGTCATTCTGCATGTCTGCAAGTGTATTGGTGGGCTTAACCAGGCTGCATGCCCCCATGAGGCAATCGCCAATGTTCTTGGGCTAACACGTGTAACTCAGTGGCTCACGCTGGATGTTAATGAGCAGCGAGAAGGGAGGGAAAGGAGAGGAGCACCGGCCTAATGAACTCATAGCTCGCCGTGTGCTGTCACTCTCCTGCTCAGCTCTGTGACCTGGACAATGCGAGCGTATTGTTGCTGCGGCTTTGTGCGTGCCAGCCCAGGCAGCCGGCGCCCCCGTGGACAATCAATGGCTCCCTGTAACTTAAACTTGGTAGTGGTTTTGGGGCCAGCATAGGCAGCTGTCATTCTGAGCATTGTTGGCTCTTGACAGGAGCTGCTGACGAGGCCATTGAAAAGAGGGTAGAGGCAGAAAACTAGACACGGCGCGGCGCAAAGTGGTGGCTGCGTGAGTTCAGCCCGAGACAATCGAGATTTGTATCTTAGCGTGAAGACACCGAGGAAAAGGTCAAAAACAATGCAGGAAAACACGGTTAAATATTCCACCTATCTGACAGGAGGAGGTGACTGGTCGTGTTGTAGAACATGAAAACCAATGCACCAAACCAATGAGCTATGATGAGTAAATTATTTGCACATTTCTGACAAAAAGAAAATTTCTTACAAACAAAGATATCTTTGTGCAGATTATAAAACAGCTCAAAAGTTAAAAACGAGGAGGAATCAATCAAACTAACTAGTTCAGTTTTAAACAAGTTCAGGTGCCTAAGTTTGTGAAATTCACAGATTGTGGAAAATAGTAACCAGGCTTTCATAAATAAAACCAACTCAGTTTGGATCTTCTTCTCTGGTAAACTAAGACATTTGATGTCATCAGCCACTTTCAATACCTAAAACCTTTTATTTTGTTAAAAATTTAATTTTGCTTAATTCGATTTTTCTCTTTGATACTCGTACTCATCGCCAGAGTCCTCTTCCACCGGATGTTTAGTATTGACCATCCATCAGTTTGCACCCATCTTGACATGTTGCATCTGGTTTTCAGAAAATTATTTCCATAATCTTTGCATAGGTCACTGCAAGGAATGTGGATTCTATGGTACAAATACAAGCCTACTGGCAGGAGATCCATCATAGCTCTCTTATCCGCGATTCAATGCGACAAACATCCGTCTTACAGTCTGAAAGTTGCAGGTTTGATTCCAGCTCGCCATGTGTCAGTGTGCCCCCAGGATAAGCCTTTATGTAGCCCGTTAAGCTCAGCAGCCATCCAAGGCCTTGTTTCTGAGTTTTTGCTCAAAATGACATGCTTAAAGCCAATCATGTTTTGTTCAGCAACTCTAAACTCCATATAAATAATCTTGGTTTCAAAACCAGCCAACACTTAGGAGATTCCCTCAGAAGTCTCATTATCACAGGAGCTGCTATAGTTTCATAGAAAATGAGGATGGAACATAGAAAAAAGTGAGGATTTCTTTTCCCTCGGCAGGTTTTTTCCTACATTATAAGGTATATAAACCTTTTAGAATAAATATGAAGAAGGCTAAAAACATTTGGAAAGCTTAGATACACCTGTAAACATTACCTGTGCAAAGATTCATGCACCCGAGGTAAACTAAACCAAAGTTGCACAGGTTTTAGTAAAGGAATACCGAGGCATTTTGCTTTTTTGGCACAGTTTGGCACATTTTAGTGCCATCTAAAAAACTGGAGATTTATTGTGTTTTTTACTTGCAAAACTTGTTTTACATGTCTTAAATGGCTTGTTTCCAAAGTGAACAAAATGTTTACCTTTTGATTAGTTTGTTTGTGGTAGTTTAACTGTGTTTTGGGATTATTAAAAGGATTTCTATCAGCATTTAGTTAACATTCTGGTGTTTCTGTGGATACCAAACGTGTCTATGTTTAACTAGAGAACTTAGAGTAATGTACCTACAATAAAATGGTTCAATTCCTCCCCTGGTACCTGGGGCTGCGGTGCTTAATGGGTAAACCTTATCAGCAACGACTGTCTTGCTGAATCGGGGATTAGATGAAACGTTGATCTAAATGAGGAGTAACATAAATTCATCAGATAATAATAAAAAAAATTGTATTGCAGTAATTTCTTCATTTAAAAAGATTCAATAGTAAAACTGATTTATATCTTAGACTTACCAAATGTTTTGATCATACGTCTCCAAAAATGACCACAACACCAATATACGAGGGTTAAGTAGACGGGAACCGCACAGCGCCACCTGAGTATGAAATGTGAGCACAAATTAACAAAGGGTGAAACTCGACATTGCATGTAAATAAATAAAAACCTACTATGCTATAGTATATACAGTAGAGCACACATTTACTCAGGGTGTAACGTTACCCGTATTCAAACTGATCATTTTCTCTAAAGCCCTTTCAGTTCAGTTTGCATGCATACAAATACAACATTGTTGCTTTAAAAAGCGACAGATAAAATAAACAGGTAGAGACTACTAGCTAGCTCTAAAATCTGCTATTTGGGAAACAATGTTGCTTATTCAATAACAATAGAAGGGAAAAGTAAACGTTTCACCACAGCGATACATAAAGTAGCTCGCTCTACACATGAAACAACTTCCAGCCAAATGTTAACATCACAGATAAACAAGGAAAATCAGCTGACGTCCGAATCCAGCTACCTGTAGCGTCCAATGAACCCAAACTCCGCAACATATTATGAGATGCAAGATGGAGCTCAGCTAATGAGAGGGGATTTTCCCAATGTGCTGCATTCAGGTCCAGCTGGTAAACTAGGATGTCTAACTATCAAAACAACTCCAGGGAGATTTAAACATGTTTTATTCTCACTCTCAAGGATAATTAAACTGTGCGTCTCCGCTAGAAAGGGATAGCCATCCGCAGAGTTGCTTCAGATGGATTCATTTAATCGACCAAACAATCTGTTCCTTCATCTCTTATATTCAGGCAGGACTTGAAGGACATTTTCAGCCATTGTTCAGTTGAAAAACCTTGAACAATAGAAAGAAAACACACAATCAGATCTGGAGCAGGGTGAATAGTTATGTTGGGTAAATAAGTTACAGCACTGATGACTAAAAACCCCATTAATTTCAATAAATAAAGTGTCATCAACAGTTTTTTCACTTCAAACAAGTTATGGCTATCTTCATAATGTTTACCTTAAGCATTGTGAAAATGCAAACAAATTCTTAAAAATTGTTCTAAACCAAGCAACCCATAGAAATAGTTCATAATCAGAACTGTTTGGGCCACGCCCTACTAAGCAATTACCTCTATGGCGGCATTAGCTGTAGCAACGACGCCCAGAACAGTATTGTTTCAAAACCAGCTGCCTCTCTGCTACTTTCAAATGTCTCTCCGTTTTCCATATGGTTGGTTGGACCATGTTAGGCCATCCATTGTCTACAGCCGCTTATCGGTGCAGGGTCGAGGGGAAGCTGGAGCCTATCTCAAGTGGTCTTTGGGTGAGAGGAGGGGTAGACCCTGGACAGATCGCCTGTCCATCAAAGGACACTCACACATAAAGGCAAGTCAATTAGCCAATTAAACTACGCCTGGGAGGAAGCCAAAGTACCCAGAGAGAACCCATGCTTGCAAACTCCATGCAGAAAGGCCAGGATTTGTTCCCACACTACCAACTACACCCTTGTGTTGCCCCACATGTTAGACTTCTACCACAGGTGTTGTGCATAGTCTTTCTAGTCCCTCTGCCATCACATCATCACAGAATAGTTCCCACCCTCTTGCTTCCAAGCTTGGCTTGACGGAGGGCAAAGTCTTATTAAAAAATGACTAAACATCAACACTGACCGTAACAGGTTTGAATGTAGGAGCAGCATAAATTATTTTATGTTAAACACAGCAGACAGAACCATCCAAACAATGGACATCCCTGGCCACGACTGACCAATCCTTGACTTTATTTCAAATAATATATTGAAAAGGTGAGGAATATTCTCCATATTTACCCCATGAGTCATCTCCAAGCTCAGCTTAAACAAAGGTGTTAAAAATGAGCAAATTTAATCAATTATAAATACTTTTTACCACATTTAGACACCAGTGCCTTGCCATTTCTTTTACCAACAGTTTCAAAATACTGCTAACAGCTACCAAAGTCTCTGAGCACGCAATGAGTGAAAAACTGAGGAAAACCGTTTTGGAAAATGACTGGTCAGATGTTTTTCTCATTTGGCCTTTTTTAATCCCTGTATGAATTAATGGGGAGAACACCAGCCTTTAAAAGGGATAAAAGGGCAGACTAATGTTTAAACAAACATGCAAACTGGAGCCCAGATTGTCTTGTTTGGGACGGTTTCCAGCTGTCGCTTTAACGAACGTCACCAAAACAGATTTCAATTCCAGTGATTATGACACCCAAGGTTCACATGCGCGACACACTGGCTGTCTTTTTTTGGAGAATAGTATGAATGGAGACCAGCGAGAGCAGAAAGGGAAACCTTATAATGGGCAGAAAGCTTCAGCTTGTTAGCGATCAAGATGTGAAAACCAATTACAGAAGAAAACTTGAGGGGTTACTACGGTTTTTAGTGCTGAGAAAATGTTGCTGTTCTCGTGAGAGCTGTAATTTCTCATTCATCGCAGGCTTTTAAGCTCACTTTTTTTATCACGCAAACCAGAGACATCAATTTATCCTCCTCTCTGATTTTAGACATCATTCATGAATGTCAGGCGTGGAAAAAATATGCTGCTTAATTTCTGTGATACATGAAGCTCTCCTTTCTTACTGAAGTAACATAAGACATTTAAATTATACGGTTAACAGCTTCGGCTCCTTAGCGGGTTCTGGACCGAGCTTTGATTGGAGCTTGTTGGATCTGGACCCCTGATGAAGCCCTGAAAGATTTGGGGTCCCTGAAAAGGTGTGTGTGTGTGTGTGTGTGTGTGTGTGTGTGTGTGTGTGTGTGTGTGTGTGTGTGTGTGTGTGTGTGTGTGTGTGTGTGTGTGTGTGTGTGTGTGTGTGTGTGTGTGTGTGTGTTTGTGTGCCTTAAGAGGCTCTTATCCCAGGAGCAGCAAAGCAGGGACCTCAGCACTCCCCGACCCTGCCGTTCATGTCATCTACTTCCAAATGTCATAGACCTTTGTTGAGATCAGCAAGAAGGGCAACCCAATGTGTGGGTGTGTGTGTGCACGCGTCTGAGGCAAAAAACAGTGGAAGCGTGTGTGTCTACTGCTGCTCTCTGCCTCTTATTCGCATTAAAACCAAGATGGCTGTCATTAGACGTCTCAGTCATCGCAACTAAAGAAAAGAAATTCATGAGGCATGAAACAGCTCTCCGAATGAATGCTGGCGAAGGAGGCAGAGACCATTTTTTTCTCTCTCTCTCTCTCTTTTGCCTGGAAGAAACTTTTGATTTTTCTTCTGTTCTTGCCTCATCTTGCATGTTAGAGCCAACACGCAGTCGCTGCTAAAGGGGAACAGGAAGGGGAGAGCAGCGGCAAGGTCGGCGAGGCCGAGGCCGACGATATTAGCAGGAAATAGGTTGGGGCAGGGAGCGCTGTAGGCGAGCTGCAGCTAAACAAGCTATTATCATTCGTTTACTGGAGATTTGTCATTCACCACACAAGCTGCACACAAACTGGATATTTATATATGCAGTTATTACTGTTTTGGCTTAAATTTCCTGGTTTCCTTCATCACTTTGGTGTTTTCTGTCCAAACCTTTTAAACTCTTTAATCCTTTCTGGATTCTGGTTTTTGCCTCATACGTTTCCTCCGTTTTAAGTTGCAGTCGTTTATTCGTTCCGTTTTTTTTTCGGCCCCTTTTTTTTTACATTGTCTTTTCTGAGCTGATTGTTTTAGTCAGGTAAGATATGGTGCCTGCTTTGACACCCGATAATCTAAAGTAATTTTCCTAATCTTCTCACATTCTGCAATGAGCAAATGTGGTCATGTGACTCTAATAAATAATATCTACCATGTTTTGGTTTGATCAAGGGTAATTTTATCTCATATCTTAGAAGATAAGAGATCAGAGCTAAAATAAATGGAAAATTAAATAAATCTACGTTTTAAGGAAATTTAAGCGCTTTAATATTTGATTTGGGTTGAAGGTATGTGGGTATGAAAGGGAAGCAGACGGGGACAAAACAACAGCGTTTGAACCAATCTTTTCTTTTTGTTTCCTCTGAACCTTTTTAGTGTATTCTTGCTTCTCTTTTCTGCTCCATTATTTCCTTTTTTCTCTTCCTGTCCTTTTCTTCTGCTCCACAGTTGTTTCCTTTCACTTGTTTCTTCCCTTTCTTTTGGTTTTCTCCTCTGTCCTTCTGTCTATTTTTGTGTTTTCGTTCTTCTCTCTCATTCTTTGCTGCATTTTGTGTTTTTGCCCCCTCGGTTTCCTCTCTCCTGTTTTCCCAAAGCTTTCAGTCATATCCCACAGATTTATTTCCTATTATTTAATACACTTTTCCTTTTTCTTTTTGCTTCTCTCATTTATATGTTTTCCATTTAAATGTTTCCATTCCCTTATCCTTTATTCCTTCCATCTATTATCTTATATTTTCAACTACTCTTGCTTTTTTTTTCTACATTATCTTGTCCTTTTCTTGTTTCACCGCCATTTCCCCTCATTTTTCCTTTTCTTATTTGCTTTCCTCTCATTTCCTTCCCTTCTTTCATGACCTCACCTTTTCTTCCTTCCTCTCCCGTGCTCCCTTCCCTCTTTATCCTGCAGAAATCCGGCTTTATTGGCAGAGCTTTATAGAACCAATACCAGCAGATTAAACCGCTGTCCTTTTCCCTCTCCTTGTTATTAAAGCGCCCGCTCCGGCACATCTGTGTGCGTCTGAATCCTCCGTCCTCGCTGCACCTCAGACTGGACCGGTGTTGATTCGTGGGATTGCACGTGCGCCGCAGTAATCGGTGCATTATTATTATCCAAGCAGCTCGCAGGCAGCGGGGACGCTCTCCCAAATTAATTCATCTCTGCCACAGTACAGTATGTCGGTGTTTGCATCAACAAATGCAAATCCCGAGTGCCTTAATGTCCCTGGATGTTTACACCATGTGTGATGACTGAATAAAGAAACTGTGATTCATGTAATGAATGCGATGAAATAAAGTGCAAACACATTTAGTCATCATACGGTGCCGAGAGCGCTTGTTTATGTCGTTGTGTTTATGTGATTAGAAGCACTAATAGCTTCCACTCTCCTTCATGTTTGCTCTTATTATTTTTTGTGTGTTTAATTTTCAGAATAATCCAGCTTTTCCACAGGTGAAAACTGACTAGTGTGACACGTTGTGGAAGACTAGTGATTTTGTTGTTGTAAGATGACATTTTTGACAACAAGTCATAGTCTACCCCAGTGTTTCCCACCCAAACGTCTCCTTTATTTCTCCCAGTTTCCACTTGGCACATGTCTCTCTTTTCCTCCTAACAGCATCTATACAATTATAATCAGCCCCCTGCATTTGTTACGTCTGCCCTGACTCCCTCTGTTTTTATAAGGAACGTGTGTTTACTGGTGGCAACGCTGAGAACATCTTAATAATGCCTTCTTCGATCAGTAGGGGTCTGAAAACAAGCGTTTCTCCTCCCACTCTGCCACAAATACAAAGAAGATGAGCGCTTCAGAAACTGAAGGAATAAAGTGCCACGGGTTCAAACTGCTCTGTGAAACGATAAACACAGAACAGGCGAAGGAAGAGTCATCTGAACCTTTTCCTCTTATGACCAAACACCGTCGGTGGGTGGATTGCAACAACTGGGATCACCTGGACGTGGTCAGGGTGGTCTTTAATAATGGTGGCATGGCTCTTCACCCTGGGGGCCACTATGTCAGGGGAAAGCATGAGTAGGTGGTGAGGGTATTATTTAATCAATATGCTTCTGCATGCTCATGCCTCTGGTGACGTCACATAAGACAAAAAAAAAACAAGCAATCATCGTCAAAAACGCTCAAAAATGCTTCTGATCATAGTCAAAAGCACCGCTGAGCGTTTTATTATCATAGTTTTGATTTTCTTCTTTTCTTAATTAGAATTGGAAACTCCCCTACCAGCTTTATGCCATCAGATTCATTCTTATGCCTCTTGTGATGTCATCACTCCAAATAAACGCTTTTTATAAAAACTTTAAACTGTGAAATATTACTGTGGAAATACATTCTGCAATATCCAGCTGTGTTCCATTACGAGCATACTTTCTTTAGTAGATCACACCCCCCACCTCCACACCACCTGAGCATCTATAAAATGAATTATTGCACTGAGCAGACATTTAAAAATAACATTAAGCTTCATGAAATCTTTGTTCTGCTAATAAAAAGACAAAAAGAGCATTTTTTGTGGTTTTTATACCGGTTACAGTTGATTTAAAACACTGCTTGGGTTGGTGAACCCCGTGGATAAACGTTTGAAATAAAGAAATTGTTTAAAATAAAAAGTGAAATCTCTTGTCTCATTCTTGGGGAGCAGAAGGGAGGGCTCAACCAGGGGGTCGTCCATGCAAGAACAGCCACTATTCTGTGCTCTGCTTCCAAAAATATTAATAACCTGTGATCAAATTTACAACACAGGAATTTGGTCTGGTTACACGGGATTATTCTTGACTCTTATGGATATTTGAGGGATGTAATATGTAAATATGCTGTTACTTTATGGCATTTCTTTTTTAACTTCATGTAATATTTATACACAGAGTTCATGTGACAGAAGTGAAAATGATTACTTCAAAGTCACCGATTTGTTAAATAATCTGTGCCTTCTCGCTTAAAGTAGCCAGATCTAATGGCTTAAATTAAGAGGTGTTTAAAGTTATTGAATATTTGCTTCAGACTGTGTTCAGCTATACAGCTGGTGAAGTGGAAGGAAAATATACATGGTTCTTAAAGACTTTACATAAAACAGATTAACAGTCTTACCAAAACAGATCCTGATTCCAGTTTATGAAGGCAAGAGGAACTGTCCGGGGTCCTGAAAAGGTTCCTGCGAGTGAAACGCACGTAGACTGGAGCAAAGGGGGCTGAGGTTCACCTTCTAGCAGGGAAACAAGCCTGAACATAAAGCTATCAGCGGGATGGGTTAGATCCAAACCTACTGAAATGTTACAATGGCCCAGTCAAAGTTCAGATATAGGTCCAACTGAAAACCAGTACCAAGACTCTGCGTTTGAACAAGAGAGATGGTTTGAACAAAGTATCGGCTCTGAGGGGATGAATTCACAGAGGTTCAGGATTTACTTCTTTTACATGAACCAGTTATCCGGTGATTTGTGGTGGCTACAAACTAGAACCACGTTAAACATGCTATCGGGATTACATTTAATCAGTATAATCTGCGTTTCAGCCTTAGATGAACTTCAAATGTTTTATTCAGGAACACAAAAAGTTTCAAAATTAAATTATGAAATTGATATCTACATTTTTTTAAAAAAAAAACATTTGAATTTGTTACTTGTTTGGATTCACGTCTGTTTAAACATATCTCTGCAGCTCCAGTTTAGCCCCTAAATGCTTCTTGTTCAGTTAGTTTTGTTCAGGTTTGTGTTGGAGGTCAACCTTTAATCTGAGGAAATCAAACATCTTTTCACATTTCTTCTCGAGTACTGAGTCATCATGAGTGTTAAATCTGAGCAAGTTTGTGAATTTAGTTTGAAATTGGGAACAGAAACAGTAAAACAGAAACAAATATTTACAACCTGATAGTTAAGAGGCGAATGAAGATTCAAAATATATATATTTTATCAATCAACTGAAACCAGTTCAGTTGGCTGTGATTAAATTATCCCCATGAACTGCCTAAAGGAACTAATATAGGATAAGTGAGCACATTAGTATTTTACAATCCAAATCAATTCGTATTTTGTATCGTAAGGTGATGCTATTGTTGAAATGATCGCCCCCTACTGTCACCTTACGGGTAAATTTGCGTTTCTGTGGAAAGCTCTGCTTGTCATATTGTTAAAGATATTTTTTCCAAATGCAGAGAAGAAAAACTGAGGTAAAAAATAAAAATAGCGGTGGAAGCCTGTCGATCAGAAAGTCACATGGTTCACCATCTGATCCGCCATGTTTATAAAAAAAAGTTTCTGCTTCTTTGAGATCTGGGAGCCACCAGATGAGGCTTTATGTCGACTCCTCTTCGGCAGAAAACCGTGTTTTGGAAAGGTCTAATTTGACCCGACAGAACATCTGATCAAACATGTTTATGGAACCACAGCTGATGCAATGAGATGGTTCTGCTGACCCGCACAGCTCTGCACTGCAAATCTGACGTGTGAATAAATTGTTTGTCGAAGCTTCCTTACAGCAGGAGTGCCTAAATGTGTCTGGATCTGTTCAGCAACATGTAACAGCTGCCCTAAACTGTCCAGCATTTTCAATAAATGAAAAGTTCATCAACTTTTATGACTCATTTGTACTTATTTTGTTGTTTGTGATTTTTGTAGCAAATTAGCAGAAGGTGTAGCAAGGAGTTTCAGAAAATGCTCCATTTGCATTACTTTCTTTGACTTAAAAATCATACTTTCAAATTATTACTGCTAAATAGTACTTAATCTGTCACAGAATATACATTTTACCATTCATAGACATGCATGTTTTTGCATGTATATGTGGGACCGATCCAGAAGGAATGCAGAGATATATAATATATAAGAAATTATTATCCATTATAAGGATAGTTTGGTTATGTTTCAGCATCACTCCAGCATCTACAGGTCCAGATAAGGCGTCATAAAGTTGCTGTTTTAGGATTTGGACCAGAACTATCCTAAAAACTGTGAATAACATCGTCTTGCCTGTCCCTGAGGAGACAAGCCCATGAGCTCGAGGTTAAACGGAGAAAGGAACATAGAAATTCACTGTCTGTCATCCGTAAAGACTCACTCAGTCTGGTCATACGGCTATCACTTACTGAAGTTATAGAGATTTTTGAAGGAAAATGTCTGAAACTGTGAACTGGTTGAGGGTTTAATTCATGCTGTTTTGTACTACGCACACACATTGCAGTTACAGTGTCTCCACAAATCATTTGCTGCAGAGATTTAGCTTTCACTCCCGAATCTGTTTGTTTATCTGAGTAAAATTTCCTCTGAAAATCCATTTTGGCCAGATTTTCGTGGACGAATGCAAAACAACTTGCAGGAAGTTTCCTCCTGCTGCCACGCAGGCTGATTGCTGTTCAGCGTTGGATGCAACAGGCCGGTGCCGCTGCGCGCTAGAAAAAGTTAGATTGTGTTTGCCTGCGCCGTGACTTGTTTATGATTTGCACTGTGTACATTTTTCACCTGTACCTGAAATAAACCGAGAGCCCGCAGGCCGTTTGTGTGAGCTGATTAATGTGCATATTCCACCCCATTGTACATCTCAGCCAGACTCCAACTGCGGCAATCAATTCAATCAGCGGTGCTTATGAAGCCATTACAATCTCGCTGAGAGCAGGCGGGGGCTGCATCCTTCCATTGGCCTCCGAGTAATTACTGTTTTAGGGGAAAAGGGATGGAGGGATGGAAGGATGGATTGATAGATAGATGGGTAGACTAATAAAACACATCCCTGATGACTCGCATGTGACTATGAATATGCATCGCAGCGTCTGGGCCATAAGTGTGGGTGTTGTGATGTTTACAACCCCGTCCGCCCCCTCAGAGGAGGTCTGGCTGCGTTGCAGGAAAGGCTGCTGGCCTTGAGGGCGTCGCCTAAGAAGTCTTGATATTCACCCGGAGCAGAACAACCGGTTCGGTTCCCTGGATGAGCAGGAGAGGGGGGGGGGGTGGCATCGCCGAGCATGAACCCCTGACCTCCTGATGACCAGTAGGGTCCCTGAACTGGGACTGGAATAGCTTCCCCAGCTGCACGTGTAGGAGGGAACTAATGAGGCATTCACTGTTTTTATGCTTGTTTTTAACCCCCCAGCATCCAACTTTAGACCTTTTTTATCTCTGCCTCAGGTGGTTTCAAGGCTGCTGCTGCAGAAGTCCCATTTTAATAGGGTTTATTATGAGAAATACAGAAACAGAGCAGATAAAATAAATTAAATTATTGTTACTTTACCTACTTATTGTATCATTTCTGCTTCCTTTTTTCAGGCTTTCTGAAAGGTTTTAATACGTCTGTAATTAATTTACATCAACTTTAGCCTTCAACGAAGTCCTTAATACACGAGCCTGCCATAGGTTTTTCTCTCCCTCCCTAATCATTGAATTCAGGAAATCAAATCACGTCCATCTCCACAGGTGGATGTAAATCTAGCAACTCAGCATGCCGACTGCTGCTACAGATGTTTGAGAGAGGTCTCCAGGTTTCTGCAGATTAAACACAGACGACCAGACTTCATGGTAAACCTGGATCAGTGCACAGAGAGCTTCATGGGTTTCCATGGCTGCAAATGATGGACAACAACAGATTTGGTTTTGGCAATGAATAACTACCAAAGGTAATTAGAAACTAAGTTAGCCATTTGATTAAAAAATTACCACATCAGGGCACCATCTGATTATTAGGAAATAACAGCCTATCAGCTCTCAGTGTCTGTCAGTTATTAATGAATGAACACCTTTCTGGTGAGCAGTGGTAATTTGGACAATAGATGAAGGAGGGAATTCTGGAACCAACTTATTGGATGTTAGGACAACTAAAATCAAAACCTTTCAGTATTCACTACCAGCTGGTTCATTGGTCAAGGGAATATTTAGTAGGTTTGATGTAAAAACTGGGATTTTAGTAATTTAGTAAGACCTATTTTCAGTAACCATTATCAAGCTTACTGTATGCATCCTTGCTTAAACCCACTAGATATGAAACTTATCAGCCAGCTGCTACAGAAACAGTTTCTCCCCCCAGGCTGTCTGTCAGAAGACCCAAATCAATACCTTGCTAATCTGCACTGATCCAACAATGTTTTTTCTTTTTTTACACTATATGTTTACATATTTCTCACCATGTTATATATCTATGTTTAAAATGTCTGTACATTGAGAGCAAAGTAAAACCAAAGCCAAACCTCTTGTTTGAGTCCACCGGCTTGGCCAATAAAGCTGATTCTCATTCTGTTCACATTGGTTTTATATTTAATATAAAACCAATGTGAACAGTTTCAACCCATTATATTTATAGCGGGTTGAAACTGGAATTGTTATTGAAATTTTCAGAAATCCTGTTTTTTTTCTCTTTTAATTTATTTTCCACTTTCTCTAAATCTTTCTTTTTTCTACCTCTGATGTTTTCCCTTCTTTTAAACCATACTTTTTTTGCATTTCATGCTTTTTTCCTCATCTTCTCTGCTCTTTTTTCTCCTTACAAAGATGCTTCCCATTCTTCCTCTTCCATCTCAAAATCTTGTCTTCAACAAACCATTTTATTTATTTTCTTTTTCTCCTTTTAGCCTATATCCAGTGCCTTTCATCAATGTCTTTTCATTCACTTTATTGCATATTTATTGTTTTTAACTTCCTTTCTTTTGTTTCCAGAAACCAAACATCATTCATATGATTTATTTGGTCAGCGGGGAGCAAAATGGTGTCAGAAGCTTCACATCCTTTAAACTTTTTTACAACAGGGAGAGCTTAAGCTTTCCATCTGTTAAATAAGTATTTCCATATCCACATAGCACTGAAAAAGCATTGCTGAGGGTGTTTAATGACGTCCTTTTAGCCACTGATTCTGGAAGTTCTGTTAGTTTTTGGTGCTTTTAGCTCTAAGTGTAGCATTTGATGCTACTGAGCACAGTATTCTGATATGCTATTGATATGCACCTTTTTCCTGTGGAGTTCCTCAAGTTCCTCAAGGTTCAATTCTCTGCCATTTGATTTGAGAAATCATGGCATCTCTCACCTTAAGAGTTCGGAACGCTCCTACTCGTCTTTAAACCAGTAGACGCTAAAAGGAACATATCTTAAAATAATTTTCTTGGTTTTAAATTGGGTAATGGTCCTTTTCCTCCACACTTCTCTGACTTCAGCCTCGTGTTTCTCCTAGGCCTCGTAGATCAGCCGACCTTCTTCTGTTGGTGGAACCAAAAACTGGGCTACAGCTCAGAGGAGATTGGACCTTCTCAGTCATGGCCTTAAAATTATGGAACAAGTTTCCATTAAATATTTGACCAGCTTCTTCTCATGCTGTTTTTAAGACTTGTTTCTTTTATTTAACTACAGTATTCGCACAACATTTTGTTTGTTTTGTTGTTTTTAGTTCCATCTTATTATTAATTTTTGTGTCTTGGTTTGATCTGTTTTAGTACCATAGAGTACATTGGTTAAACATTTTTTTATGTGCCTAATAGATAAAACATTTTTGGATGTAACTCTTGCATTTTTTTAAACTTCTACTAAAAGCACTTTGTGTTGCTGAAAAAAAAACTCTTGATACTAGAGATAAAGCTTAAGGACTCCAACAGGAACTGAATTAGATAATGTGAGGCAGCCTCTTTCTGCCCCCTGCTGTCCAGTTCCGGCAAAACCAATCACTTCATAAAATGCCATTTCAATCAATCAATCAATCATTTCCAGACTGTCTCAAAGACATATTGACCTAAAGCTGCTGAAAAATTAATTCAGCACTTTTATTATTGGCTCCCCTGCTAAGATTGTGATTTCTTCTAAATCCTCTGCACCACTTCTTGAAACCATCATCCATCTGGTTCTGGAGAGTCCTCTGCTGGGTCCTGGGTTATCAAGATGCTCCTTAAGGGTGGATTTAGTGTCTTTTGAACCATGTTCTGGCTCATTATCCTGCTGGAAGAGGCAATGAAAGCTAGTTTTGGGTTTTCTGGCAGAGGCCACCAGAATTTAAAAGGTTTTGGTAATTCAGAAGTCACAACACCACGCACCCTAACACCTAACTGTTTGCTCCTGAAAAGCTCAAACCGGGTCCCAGCCGACCAAAGCCCACGGTTCCTGTTAAAGTCCAAGTAGGGCTCTGCAGAACATCTGACCGTAGATGTGTTGCAGGGTGAATTTCACTGATCACCACATATCCAAAGTACTTTAATCACGTTCTCTTGTCTTTCTCATTTAAAAGAGCGATAAAAAGATAACGCGCTTCATTTACATTTATTATATAGGAATTAAGCGGTACCAATAAATGTTGCACAAGTGAGTTTAAGTAAATATACACAGTTTTATTGTATTATTTTTTTTTAATTATTTGTCAGATGTATTCTAATCTTAAATGTTGGGTTTTTATTTACTGTAAGCATCATCCTAATTAACAGAAATAAAGTAAAAGTTTGCATACTGAGTTTATATTTCACTAAGTGAATATATACACAGAAAAAAAAAACAACAGCACACGGTTCATATGCATATGGATGTATTTTAATAAAAATAATTCTGTCAAAATTAAACAGAATACAATATTTATTCTTAAACATGTTTCTAATACTTTTTTTCAGTTGTTTTTCCTTTTTTTGTTGTTTTAAAGTTTTAAAAGCCATGCTAAGTAGATAACTGATTTCACAATGTTTTTTTTCTTTTCATTTTTTATATTTAGGTAAAACTCAAAAGTTAAAAAAAAACAAAAATAAAACAAAATGAAGATAGAAGTCATTTGTGCACAGCTCGTCTGCATTGTCAGACCAGTTTGTCTGCACGGAGGGGAGGGGTCAAAGTTCAAACACTGAGGGCAGGCAGGGGGACAGAGGTGCTCTGTGCATCAGAGAAGTTCCTACTACAGCAGAGGAGGGCTGTGAAATGGTCCTGGTGGAAAGTTCAACATCCATCCCCCCCGCAGAGTCCACGGACTGACCAACGGAAACCTCAGTGTGGATCATCAGGCATTTTTTCCACACAGAGCGCCAGGTTTGACAACATCCCCCCCCCCTGGGTAGCAAGATGTAGGTGATTACAGAGCAGGACAAGTTTGAGAAAGGAAAGGAAGGCGGGAGATAGAGTTATAGCAGGAAACAATACCCTGCCTCATTGTTCTGATGTCCAGTTATGACATAAAAAAAACACGGGATGTGAGGTTCTAACAGAGATGTCAAAAATAAATGAGAACAAAATGAAATTAGACCCAAGAATGATCCTATGAAATAATCTTTGTTGTAATTTCCTGCTACAACACATCAAGTCAGGAAGTTTAACTTACTGGTTTAACTAAAATCTTTTGAATAAAGTTTTTTTTTTTATGTTCTCTTCAGCAGGCTGGACTCTTTCTGCAGTGAACTCAACTAGGAGGAACCGGAGGAAAGTCTTTTGCTGGAGGCTTTGGGATCTCATGGAGTAAAAGTTTCCCATCGTTGTGAGCTGTTGTAATATTACTGGATTGTCAACCACTGCACATTTGTGAGAGCTTCTTGATTTCAGATGCCAGATTTAGCATCAACAGCCAAATAATTGCACAACGGTGCTTTCAAAGTGTCACATTTAACCACTCAGACTATTAAATTCACCTCAAACCGTCTCTGGTCTTAATCTGGCCCAGAAGCCTGTTGATGCATATTGCACACATACCAAATATTGCATTGAAAACACCCATGTATAAAATGTTCCTACCTTTTTTAGAGAAATGGTCAGGACTTGCTGCTCTGTATTTCTGCCCACAGCAACAATCTAAATCAGGGGTGTCCAAAGTGTGGTGCGGGGGCCATTTGAGGCCCCTGGGCTTATTCTGTGCGGCCCCCGACCGTAATTCAAGAATGATTTGGTCCATTTGGTGGTTGATGCAGATGCTGACTTTTTATTTTTAATTAGGCCAAAATTATTACAGACAAGTTCAAATCTTCTCACAATTGAAAATGTTGGGTACATCACAAATTATTCGTCTTTTAATAACCAAACTTTTTACATCCGCTTTAATTTCCTAGTAAATAGGACCACGTCTAACCAATGATTTTTACTCAAATGTAGACTTTGCTGCACTAAAATCTGTTTTTAACTCATTTATTAAAATTGACTAAACACAGCAAGCATTTTCAAAGAAAGACCCAAATCCTGTTCTTATTGCTGAGAAGAGACTAAACATTTTTTTAAGCAATTTCCAATTGAGTCTAAAATAATTAGCAAGCTGGACGACCATCTTAAATAAGGCAAAAGTGCCAATTTCCAACAGAAAATCTGACAAATTAAAATATTACTATATTATATTATCATTTTGTGAAGCAAGTAAAAAAATAAATGAAACATAATACATTATTAGGGTGTTTTATTTTATTACTATTGTATTTTTGTGCCCCTTGAGTAATTTTGACAATTTTAGCCCAAGTGACAAGAAGTTTGGACACCCCTGATCTATAAAGATTTTTTTTTTTTTGCTGGATAACTCTTTCTACTTACAACAAAAACAGTTGTAAATTAGCTAAATTAAGCTTTTTTTCAAATTAGATTTTTTTTGCCAATGTTTTGGCATCTCTGACAGGAAGGCAAAGGATGAAACAGTTTGTTAACTTGTGGATGACGGTCACCAAACGTGGAGAGGAAAAAAAAAAACTTTGGTCTTATTGCAGAGAAACTGAGCAGAACTCTGGAACAAAGGCTGTCACAGCCCTCCGAGCCGGGTTTGGAAATCAAAGTGAAAGAAAGGCTGCGGTTTAATCATCACAAAGTGCACCTTAAAATTACAGGCCTCCCTGTTTGTCACATGATTTCACCTCTTTATTTGAAATTCTAGCTGTGACTGCATGAGCACACAGTGGGTCACAGTGTGGAGGGGGAAAAAAAGAAGCCTGCGGTAATGAAACTTGACTTTTCGACGTGCACACACTGTGCTTGTTAGCCTGCCTTTGATACTGATTTTCTTTATGCTGATAATAGAGTAGGACTCGGCCCCGAGGGCAGGTGTCGTAGGTGCAGCCGGGGATCAGCTCCGCCACCTGCAGCCACATCTCTGATTGGCTGACACGGCGCTTGTTACAGTAAAATTAAGGCGCCGACACCTCTCTGCTCCTGGTTAGCGTTCGCCACCGCAGAGGACCTTCAATTATGTTTTCTGAACATGGCTGATGCTCTTTTCCGGGAAATATCCTGTTTCTTGGCAAATAACATGCGAGCTCTCGCCACTCCACTCTCAGCCATATTACATTACCTTTAATCAGAAACAAAAGCCAGGGTTTAATATTTTTTTTTATTTCTAACTTCTGGGGATAATTTCACCCATGTGGGCTGCAGCTAATGAGGAGCTCCAAACAATAGCAGGAGTTGTTCATGCTGAGATCAACGTGCCCATGAAAGCTTTTCCATTCTTGGTTTCCTCCGTCTACTTAGACGGCTAACATCAGAAGCTCAAATGTAGCCATTGCATTCATTTTTGGCTTTAGACAATTTATTTAAAATGTTCTCTTTTGTTCAGGGTGGAATGATGGAACAACAGCTGCAATGATTTTTCTAAAAAGATGAATTTTTCTACATATATTCATTTATATAAGTTGATGGTTCTGGGATGTTTTAACTTAAAGTCAAGGTCTTTAACTTCTGCAAACTGCTCACAATTGTGTTGGACAGCTCAGTTAGGACTGACCAATAACCAGCGAAAAAAAGGAAAGTCCAAAATCTTCAGTAAGGATCTAAGAAGGAGAATTTAATTTACATCTGCCCCTCCTTGGGGGAAATTAAAACGTTTAGGAAGTTCAAAACCCACCAAAGCTGAAGTCTCCTATGGATTACAAGCTGCTGGAGGATCACTGTTCACAGGGACGTCAGTTTTATATCACCGTAAACTGAAGATACTGGCAGAGAAACAAGCTCCTGAAAGCTACGGCTGCCCACGCAGACAAGCGATCCGCCTTCTGGTGCGACAAAGATTGAGCTAATCGTCCATAATGACTGGTTGTATTGTTGGAGGAGGCTTTAATAACGTGAACCAACTGTCAAGCAAGGTGGAGGCAGCATCATGCTGTGGGAATGTTTTCCTAAATCCGCATTTCTTACCTGGAGCTCAAACCAACAGTTGGGCATTCAACAGGACGATGATCCCAAACAGATCATAAGGCTGATAATAAGCTGCCAGGAAGTGTCTGCGCCAGGAAGGAGACCTATTTCAGTAAACGCTACCAATTTTACTAAGAAGGTGCCGAAAAGTCATCCAGAATGATGATGGCTGCAAACAGGCTGGGATGAGGTGTAACTTGCTAAAAACGAAATATTAAATATTAGATATTAGAGCTAGTTTACATATGAGCCTGTATGTATAATTATGAGAAAATACAAAACAAATTTAAACTTGTGTTCATCACAGTCGTTTGCAGTAAAATTCTTCCACCCTGGAGAAAGAAGCGTTTAAATAAATCATCAAAAGCTGGAATTTAAGACCACATCCGAGCCCAGGCCGACTGTTTAAAAACATCTGAGCACAGATTTGACAAGCAGGTTGCAGTGAACTGGCATCCAGGACCTTATGGGTATGGTGCTGAGGGACGTGGTGAACAAAAACAACAAAACTGACTACAGGAACCAAAGTCCAACCGTAACAAATAAAAAGAAAGAATAAAAAAAAAGGAAATTTGATTAGTTTGTCCAGGATGAGCACAACAAACTGACAAAAAATACTAAAAAAGGCTAAATAAACTGAATAATAATAATAATAATAATAATAATCTTTAAATAGTGTCACACATTTATTAAATCTGATAATACTAAATTAAATAGGAAGCCTTCTTCCCTTCTCTTCTCTGCTCCAATCAGACGCATGTTTGCCTCATCATCGTCATGGCAACAACCAGCTGGACACCTCAGTGCTGCTCAACATTCACCTGCGGACAGACAGGTAACGTTTGAACTGCAGACCTGACGCTCCGACCACGGACCAGGCCGGGCTTTCTCACCTGAACGAGGGCTAGTGCAAAAAGTTGTCTATCCTGGCGAAGGAGCAGGAACCGGACCGGACCCGGGCCATGAGCTGAACGCACTCGGTGGCCTGCCCGAGCGCCAGCATCAACGGCGGCTGTTTGGGGAGGTTCTGGGACTCTGAGGCAGGGAGGAAGAGAGTCAGAGTCAGACAGACGTCTCTGGATGTTTTAGGCTTTGTTTGCGTTTCTTAATGAAAATGTTTCATCATGCAGGAAGTCCGGCTCGGGAAAACTGCTCCTGTGACGCAGCTGTCAGCCGATCGATGGATTTCTTCCTGTTTCTTAAATGCAACACTTTCAGATTTTGCTCCGCTGTTGGTTTTAGGCCAGAAACGCATTCCGCTGTCCTACACCTGGTCGTAGTCCTACACCTGGTCGTAGTCCTAAACCTGGTCGTAGTCCTACAGCTGGTCGCAGTCCTACACCTGGTCGTAGTCCTACACCTGGTCGTAGTCCTACAGCTGGTCGTAGTCCTACAGCTGGTCGTAGTCCTACAGCTGGTCGTAGTCCTAAACCTGGCCGTAGTCCTAAACCTGGCCGTAGTCCTACACCTGGTCGTAGTCCTACACCTGGTCGTAGTCCTACAGCTGGTCGCAGTCCTAAACCTGGTCGTAGTCCTAAACCTGGTCGTAGTCCTACACCTGGTCGTAGTCCTAAACCTGGTCGTAGTCCTACACCTGGTCGTAGTCCTACAGCTGGTCGTAGTCCTAAACCTGGTCGTAGTCCTACAGCTGGTCGTAGTCCTAAACCTGGTCGTAGTCGTACACCTGGTCGTAGTCCTACAGCTGTTCGTAGTCCTAAACCTGGTCGTAGTCCTACACCTGGTCGTAGTCCTACAGCTGGTCGTAGTCCTACACCTGGTCGTAGTCCTACACCTGGTCGTAGTCCTACACCTGGTCGTAGTCCTAAACCTGGTCGTAGTCCTAAACCTGGTCGTAGTCCTACAGCTGGTTGCAGTCCTACAGCTGGTCGCAGTCCTAAACCTGGTCGCAGTCCTACACCTGGTCGTAGTCCTACACCTGGTCGTAGTCCTACAGCTGGTCGTAGTCCTAAACCTGGTCGTAGTCCTAAACCTGGTCGTAGTCCTACACCTGGTCGTAGTCCTACAGCTGGTCGTAGTCCTAAACCTGGTCGTAGTCCTACAGCTGGTCGTAGTCCTAAACCTGGTCGTAGTCCTACACCTGGTCGTAGTCCTACACCTGGTCGTAGTCCTACACCTGGTCGTAGTCCTAAACCTGGTCGTAGTCCTACACCTGGTCGTAGTCCTAAACCTGGTCGTAGTCCTACACCTGGTCGTAGTCCTACAGCTGGTCGTAGTCCTAAACCTGGTCGTAGTCCTACACCTGGTCGTAGTCCTACAGCTGGTCGCAGTCCTACAGCTGGTCGCAGTCCTAAACCTGGTCGCAGTCCTACACCTGGTCGTAGTCCTACAGCTGGTCGTAGTCCTACACCTGGTCGTAGTCCTACACCTGGTCGTAGTCCTACACCTGGTCGTAGTCCTACAGCTGGTCTTAGTCCTAAACCTGGTCGTAGTCCTAAACCTGGTCGTAGTCCTACACCTGGTCGTAGTCCTACACCTGGTCGTAGTCCTACACCTGGTCGCAGTCCTACAGCTGGTCGCAGTCCTACAGCTGGTCGCAGTCCTAAACCTGGTCGCAGTCCTACACCTGGTCGTAGTCCTAAACCTGGTCGTAGTCCTACAGCTGGTCGCAGTCCTACACCTGGTCGTAGTCCTACAGCTGGTAGTAGTCCTACACCTGGTCGTAGTCCTAAACCTGGTCGTAGTACCTAAAGCTGGTCGTAGTCCTACACCTGGTCGTAGTCCTACAGCTGGTCATAGTCCTACAGCTGGTCATAGTCCTACAGCTGGTCATAGTCCTATGCTGTCAGAAACTGCACTTTCTATCAACTGCGTTAAAACTTTCTTGTTAGCTTAGTTGTGTTGTCCAGAATCAAATTTTCTTATTTGATGTGAAAAGTGTGCAGTTTTTTTTGTTTTTGTTTTTGTTTTGTTTTTTTGGGGGGGGGGGGGTTGTGTTGTTTCTGTGTTGTAAAATATTGTTTTCATATGTAAAAAACAAAGAAAACCAAATAAATTTAAAATAATATTATTAAAATAGAAACCATTAATTATCTATAGAACAGAGTGATGACAGTTTAATATGATTTTACTTTGGGTGTTTTCATCTAACTGATTCAAAATTTTATATTAGAAGCCATGATAATCAACATCAGTAATTAATTATAGAATACTGAAATCAATCCATGTGAAAAACATAACAATAATAATAAAAATAGTAAAATTTTATTTTTCAATACAATTTTCCTTTTTAATCAAATGTACTCATTTAATATTTTTTTTTTTCCTAATTTTAACCAGGAAGATCTCATTGAGGTAAGCAGAGGCGTGAAGACACCACTCATCTTTACAGATTTATTTTTTAAAACTTTATATTAAATGTTGAGATGCTGTAAAACACAAGTTAAAATAAACTTCAAAGGAATTCAACAAATTTTAAAATAAATTGGTAAATTCAACTTGAACATACATTTTTTTTAAACCGAATATGCCTAATTATCTATTAATAATTGTATTTTTCACCTCTTCTGTTGTACAGCTTAACGTTAAATTTAGCTTTTGTCCTATCAAATTGTGTTTTTTTGTTTTTGTGTCTTCTCTATGAACGCTCATTCTTAATTTTTCCATGGTTGTCCTTGATTTGTGTGTTTTATAAGAAATCTAAGCCGGTGTCTCGCCAAAATTTCATTATGGTTACATAATAATTAAGACTCTTAATTCTTAATTAAAATGTAATAAAACATTAAACAGACGTTAAATATGAAGCTAAAAGATCAGCCGAGCGAACCACTGGTAGGACACATTAGAAGTCTAACAGGTTTTCACAAAAGTTGCTGCAAATTTCCCCCGAGCGAATGTCTGCGTGAGCCTCCGTAATGTTTAGTGCTTCATCAGGGTGTGAATCTGAAGAGATTAACGAAGACATTTTTGTCTCAGTTGCCGGCCACAGAGGGAAAAACAACCATTTTACTTCACAGCGTTGGACGGAAAGCGCTCATTTTGCCAACAAAGTCTGAGTGTGTGTTGCTTTCTGCGATTTACCCAGAATGGCGCTGTTGAGAGCGGAGCAGAGCGATTCTCTCTGCGTGGGGTCCAGCTGCTGGCCCACCGGGCAGTTCCAGGGGTCTGAGTACGCCAGCAGGCTGAATGCATCCTACACACACACACACACACACACACAGAGAGCTTTCAGTTCCTATAACAAATACTGCCGTCCAGATACTCCTCACAGCTGCTGCTGGTCACTTTTAAATACGCGTACAGGTGGCATCAAGGATTTAATTTCCCCATTAAATGATTGTGTTTGGATCGTGTCCACTGATTCGTTCCATCAATCAGACCTGCAGCCAATCAGCTCTCACCAGGTAGCTCTATGCTGTACAGGTTCGGAGCAGGAAGGACTTTTTTTTTATTATTATTTTGGGAGAAAATTGATTATGAAGACCAGGAAAACTTATGCTTTGATACATTTATTTATTTCTTTTTTTTTTAAAACCTAACATCCAGGCGCATCACGTCAGTCAGGACACCGACATGGTGACTTGTTTTAGACTTCCTGAGATGTGAATCTGCCCCCTAGTGGTAAAAGCCTGTCCTAACACCCCGATATACAGGATTGTCTCAGAAAATTAAAATATTGTGATAAAGTTCTTTATTTTCTGTAATGCAATTAAAAAACATGAAATGTCATACATTCTGGATTCATTGCAAATCAACTGAAATATCGCAAGCCTTTTATTGTTTTAATATCGCTGAAGAAAACTCTTATGTCAAAATATTAGAATATTTCCTCAGACCAAGTAAAAAAAAAATTATAACAGCAAAACTAAATCAAACATTTGAAAATGTCCATTAATGCACTCAGTACTTGGTTGGGAATCCTTTTGCACAGATTACTGCATCAATGCGGCGTGGCATGGAGGCAATCAGCCTGTGGCATTGCTGAGGTGTTATGGATGCCCAGGATGCTTCAATAGCGGCCTTTAGCTCATTTGCATTGTTGGGTCTGGTGTCTTTCAGCTTCTTCTTCACAATACCCCACAAATTCTCGATGGGGTTCAGGTCAGGGGAATTGGCAGGCCAATCAAGGACAGTAATGCCATGGTCAGTACACCAGTTACTGGTGGTTTTGGCACTGTGGGCAGGTGCCAGATCTTGGTTGTGCAGCGTTTCCTGCCACATTTCCCCCTTCCAACACACTTTTTGTGAATGTGCTTTGAAACTGCACTCTGTGAACAGCCTGCTCTTTGAGAAATTTCTTTTTGTGTCTTACCCTCCTGATGGAGGGTGTCAATGATGGTCTTCTGGACAGCAGTCAGATCAGCAGTCTTCCCCATACTTGTGATTTAGTTTACTGAACCAAGCTGAGTGTTTTTCAAGGCTCAGGAAACCCTTGCAGGTGTTTCGAGTTAATTAGACGATTCAAGTGATTAGTTGAATAGCCTACTAGTATACTTTTTCACGATATTCTAATTTTCTGAGACAGTACTGTAAGGCACACTGTGCAGTTTGGGTCGTTTCTGAAAAGAAACCAGAGGAAAATTATTCTAAAGTGACTGAGCAGTTTGTCCTTCCAGGTAAGATGACTTATATTATATAATTTATATAATATATATATTATATATCTTCTGTATCTAATCTCAAAACTTGTGTAAAAAGCCTTCCAACATTCACTTTTATAGCTGTAGCAGGAGCTCACAGGGAAAAGAAGAAAACAATCAAACTTTTGATCAGATTATTTTTAGTCACCGGGGGAGACATCGTCGTTAGAACAATGTCACTATAATTCTTGGCACCCCTGCTGTTAATACTTTGTACAGCCGCCTGTCACCAACAGGACAGCATTTGGTCTTCTGTTCCAGCACTTCACACGGTTGGCGCATCTGTTACGATGGTCCAGGGTTCTCTTGGTGCCCAGCTCAGCTCAGGTTTTCTATGATGGCCTGATTTAGTTTGCTCCATACCTGTAACATCTTCTTGTGCGTGGTGTTGGTGCCGTAGTCGCGGCACAGTTGTTCGCTGAGCGCCTGCAGCTCCCGTCCGAACTGGATCATCCTCTCAGTGGCCGCCTGGTTCCCGCCGCAGAGCTGTTTGCTGCTAATCCGGCTGTCGTCTGCGGGTGACATGCAAACGCCGCGTCAGGATGTGCAGCAAAACACCAAATATGCAAAAAAAAAACCCGTATCAGGCCATGAAGACGAGCCAGACCAGAGTGTTTCTGGGCTCCTGTGACCCCGTTGCAGATGCTGTTGTCGTCGGGCTGGAGGATCTCTTCGTGTCTGTATGTGCCGTTCATGATCCGTGTCGACGGGCCTTCGACGACGCCGTTGGTGTAATGCTCCGCTTCGATCTCCATCTCACTGTCGCTGGAACAAAAACAAACACATCAGGGTTACGATGAGAGGAAAAATCTGCCCCCCCACCCCACAGCCCCAGAGGGCTGTTAGAAACTCAGGAACAACTAAACAGATTTAAAACCTAAAGACGACATCTGTGGCCATATTCGCCAAACTGAAGTTCAAAGTAAGCGGAGAAACAGGTTTCCAGCAACGGATCGGCTCCAACGATGTTTAACATTTTTTATTAGACATGTGGGGGAAGTATTCAGATGAGCAGTAATAAGATTATATCGGTACAGCAGCAGCTTCCAGGAGGCAGAACGTATGAAGCAGCAGGTGAAATCAGCTGTAGTTTTTATAATGTGTGTACATTAAAACATAATATTGGAGACCTTTTTCCAACTAACATGATAATACATACATAATAACACAAATATATTTTCTCGACATACTGGCTCAGATTAAGCAGGCAGCCGCCATCATTTGGCTGAAGTCCAAAAAAAGTCCCACACTGCAGCGGTCGTGTTCAGCTTTGACACCGTTTTCCTTTCAAACTACCGTTTCTCTGGCTCTCCATCACATCGCTCTCACGCTAAACTTTGAGGAGTGCCGACCTGACACAAGCTTTAACTCCTCCCACACCGAGGAAACGAGAAGGAAGGAGTGAGTGGACACCGATGCATCGTACTGAAACCGTTTCTTATCCCGTCTCAGAGAGAGGAGACGGAAACACGAGGGGAAAAAAAGCAAGCGTGCATTGGCAGATTATCGAGCTTATTTTAATTAATCAAGTGATTAGAATTTATCATGCGGATAATTGATTTATTGCTTATCATGACAGGCCTAATTGGGGGCAGAAAAACTAGAAGAGCATCATGAAACAGATGCTTAAAGGGTCAGATCACATCCTCTCCACAACAGCGCCACTGACACCCAGAAGAGATCTGCAGAAATGATAAAAACAGGGAGCGAAGGCATTATGGAAACTTTTTAAACTCAAGCTGGTAACAAGCCCCTGCTGGTCCGGATCAAAGAAAGGAGGGGGGGGGGGGGGGGGGCTACATTAAAGTTTGATATTAAAGCTCCTCCAATGGGCATCAGAACTGAGCCACAAAGTTCTGATGGTCTGTTAAATTTTGTCTTTTTCCCACCATGTTGATGTCAGGTCCATGTGAATTTCTGGACATGGTACCAAAATGCCCAATAGGTAGAAGGGAAACCGGCAAGGTCAGTGCGATGCTTTGGACAATATCGTATTATATTTGGTAATCCTCCTGTCGTAACGTTTACAGCGTCCTGCAAAACTATTCATACCCCATTTCGGCTGATGTGCAAAATACTTTGTGGCAGAACAGCAACACTACAAGTCATCTGAACACAGCATTCCTTGTTTTATAAAGAAGTGAACGATTAGGTGAACAAGTGTGGAGGTCCAATCCGACAATTTACAGGTCTGACAGTATCTGCTGAAAACCGCTTAGCGCCACAGAGTCAGGGTTTACTCTAGCATTTATTTTAACTGTGGTGCTTTTTTTTTTGTATATTTTTCATACATTTGGCTATAGGAACCTCCTCTTACTGCCCTCACCAACCCAGGACCAAACTCTCCTCTATGGGAGTCAGGCCCTCCCAGACACCCTGAGAGCCCCACAAAGTGTGGAGGTCTTTAAAAAAGGCCTTAAGGCATTCTTGTTTAAAGGAGCCTTTTAGA
This sequence comes from Fundulus diaphanus, assembly GCA_037039145.1. Classification (NCBI taxonomy): domain Eukaryota; kingdom Metazoa; phylum Chordata; class Actinopteri; order Cyprinodontiformes; family Fundulidae; genus Fundulus; species Fundulus diaphanus. The sequence goes on along the minus strand of CM073134.1, from coordinate 4,084,985 downwards.
AGCTTTATGATCTGATTTTATTTGTGTTCGATTAACAATGATTATAAAATGCTGTTTTTAATTTTTGTATTATCCGGGGGTTGTTTTTAGCCCTCTGCCATGTAGCACTTAGACATTTCTTTGAAATGTAAAGTGCATTATAAATAAAATGTATAATAATAGTAATAATAATAATATTTACTAGAAAATTTCTGAAGAAATTTAAGAAGGCGTCTGCCTCGTGGTGCGTATCGTGCTACCCGTAAGAGTTACCCTTGCGAATATCATATTCCTACGTTCATCACAGCCCCCGCAGTGAGCGTCGAATTGTGGATTATGTGATTTTGGTGTCTGTGGAGCATGTCTGCAGTATGTAGCAGAAAATCAAAAATTGATGTTTGACACCTCATAAAATAGACATGCTTTATCTGACATGGCCCAGATTTATTGTGGAGCTTTCTCTCTAAAGGAATTACAGACTCTGTGAAGCAGAAGTTGGTAGGACCTTCCTAGAGCTACTTCCGGTTAGCAACATGCTAACCGTTAGCCGCTAACATGGTTGTGTTCAGTATCACCGGGTGATGGTACTCTGTTAGTTTGGTCCAAATCCTGTACTGGACAGTGCCTCAAAAAGGGTGCAAATTGCATGTTTTTTTTGTTCATTACGTTGCCATGGTAACTCAAAATGGCGGGTGGCACAAAAGAGCACTTGACTGGATGAAGACGCACCTTTTGATATATACTAGGGGGGTGAAAATTTAATACTCTAAACCTGCCACACCAGGTTGTGATCCTGCGACTTCTGGAGTGCCAGCCCAACAGCTTAACCAGTGCACCAATCACTGGCCATATACGTATATCCACCTTATTTTCGAATGAGGAAGTAACTATGGGTCCAACTTCCATTTTTTGTGCGGCACTTCCGTTTCAGCGCTTCCCTCGGCCAAATAACATTAGTTTGACTGAAATGATAAACTGTCGCGGCAACATTGTCAAAAGTTGCAGAGCGATCGAAGTGGCAGGTCAGGGCCACAGCCTCAAACTATTCATGACTGAGAGGATGACATGAAGAAGTGGCCTCATATAACGAACAAGGACATTTTAACCAGTTTGTGTCGTCACTTGGTGCGGACGGCTCTGCAGTGCGACTTTACCGAAGCGAACCTCCGCAGTGGAAAAGTTGGATCGCTGTTAATTAATATCAACATGGATGACCTGGTATTCATGAAGGCTGATGTCCGTTCAACCCAAAGCAAGTCCGACGTTCACTCTGCTGGATCCTGACTGCATCAGCCAGCTCCACCGAGACGACCGGAGCGCTCTGGTGCTGCGGCTCCAGGGGAAGTCATGCAGCGGCGACTTATGGAAGGTAGGCTATGAATCGTCTGATTCAGAAACATACTGGCTGTTGCCTCGTTGTGATTAGATTGCTGGTCAGTTACTTTTACAAAGATAGCAGTGCTAAATGTTTAGGATTGAACTGATGTTATAACAGTATATCAAAACATTCTGCCCACTTCATGTTTAGGCTTGAAATTTAAAATTTAAATGGATAAGTTGTCACTATAAACTATCCATATTTTTATATAAATATGACACCAAGGACTGTAATATAAAAAGTAACCGTTTCTTTAACTTTGTTAAAAAATGCACTTTATAAACGGAACCCCATAGGTCTACCAGCAGGGATGAAAAATATCCAGAAAATAATTTACAAAGGGAACAATACTAAATGGCGACTGGCTTCATGTGAAAGCATATGTTTTATCAGGAGCGGCACAAACTAAGGAATTAAGAGTTAAAGATGGCTAATGTAAACATCCATTAGCTTACCTGTCTTTTCTCCTCTTTGTCTCCTTGATTTTGTTTTTAATGGAACTTCGCAGCCCAGACACTTTTCTGACGACGTGTGTAATTTGAGACAAAGTAGCTGCATGAGTTGCTTTTCAGCAAGCTACCCACTGACAGGAAGTGAGCGGCCGGAAGTCTCGCACAAAAAAATGGCAACTCGCTGCCTCCGTATTTCCGTCGAAAATAAGGTGGATATAGGCTTGCATTTTGCGGAGGCTGTGTTCATGCCCATTGAAAAGCATTAGGTGAGAAATGGCCGCGAGCAGCACTTCGTTTCTCTGGAACCGTAAATGCTAGAGACGTAATTTTTTCTGCGTTTAATTCAGAACGGAGAGGGGAACAAGACAAACTATATGTTTTTGCTGGAAATATGTTGATAAAGGCGCAAAATACATTTCTGCAGCACTTAGCAGGGGCAAAAATGGGTTAAAAATGGATATTTGACACCTCATAGCTTGGAGATGCTTTATGCGACGTAGCCCAGATTTATTGTGGAGCTTTCTCTATAAAGGCAGAACACACTTGGCGAAGCAGAAGTTTGTACGACCTTCCTAGAGCTACTTCCAGTTAGCAACATGCTAACCGTTAGCCACTAACATGGTTGTGTTCAGTATCTCCGGGTGATGGTACTCTGTTAGTTTGGTCCAAATCCTGTACTGGAAGTGCCTCAAAAAGGGAGAAAATGCGATTTTGCATGTTTTTTGTTCATGAAGTCGCCATGGTAACTACAATTTGGCGGCTGATACAAAAACAGCAGTTGACTGGATGAAGACGCAAGTAATTGTCTAAACTTGCCACACCGGGTTGTGATATGGCCATATATGGTCATGCATTATGTGGAGTTTAGCTCTGTTTTAGGGGTGGTTTTTCGCTAATTTCATCGCCATGGTAATTCGAAATGCCGTGAAATACAAATAGCCCACTTCACGGCGTCAAGACACACGTTTTGATATATAGTTTGTGGGTGTACACCCTACGGTTCGGCCTGTATTAACGGTGACGGAAGAAAAATAAACTATAAAGAAACCCTTATTAGGTGGATAGTAATAGGCCTGCCCATGCATTTGCATGGCAGTCGCCTAATTATTATTATTATTATTATTATTATTATATCACTGAAAAAAAGGAGAAAAAATGAGCCCCTGAAAGAAGAAAAACACAGAGAATGACAAGAGGAGCCTGAACAGTTCAGTCCTATGAAGGCGATCCGGCTATTTAAGGTCGGACAAAAAAAGTAGCGTGCACTGCAAGTTATGTGAAGCACAAGTTCCAACAAAGTTGGGGATCACCACCAATCTGTTTTACCGCCTGAACCAGCGCCGCCCACTGGAGAACGCAGAATGTAAAACTTTACAATGCCAGATGAGAGCAAGCACCAAGCCGCCACCCCGCCTTCCCCTCCCTCCCAAAAACAAACCCGTCCAACAACCAGCCGGCTTTTTCTACCGTCACGACTCATTAAAGACAGTGATTTGTTTTACATGGTGAAATATATCAATATTCACTGATGTGGAAAGTATTATTGGCTCTTCTGCTGCAGCCGTGCTTAAAAATCCTGCAGCCCAGAGGCTCTTCTTACCTGGTCTCCTGGGTGCTGTTGGCGCTGTGCGGCTGACTCTTGGTGGAGTCTGAGGAGTTGGACTCGGAGTAGTTTATGGATGAAGGGGATGAGGAGGTGGAGGAGGAGTTGGAGGAGGACGCGCTGGGGTATTTGATGCTGCTGCCGTGAATCTTGGCCTTGTTGGGCGGGGCGACGCCGTTACTGCAGGTGGGGCTGTCTGCGCCTGTTGAGGGCAGACACACACACACCCCCCCCCGTTCTCTCAGTGCCCGCCGTGTGTGAGCGTGGTTTGGTGGTTTTGTGTGTTTTTCGAGTACCTCCACTGTGGATGTGCGTGCTGCTGACTGCGTGCCGCGGGCTGAGGTTGGGCGAGCCGGGGTAGCTGTCCTGGGACTTGGGCGAGCGGACCGTCAGGCAGCGGACCTCGCTGTCCGTGCCGTTCACCATCTCCACAAACTGGCGACATCTAGAGGGCAGCGCATACCGGTGTTACTGGGTTACGCTGGGGCGGCGCCACCTCCGGCTGGAAGCGTCTGGTTTCCTCTCACGTTTTCCGGCTGAATCACAGACTTACTTCAACATGAAGAGCAGGTTGGGGTTGCGTTCTAACAGACCCGGGTAGAGCTGCTGAGTGGCCTCCACGGCCTCCCCGACCCGCCCGGCCAGCACCAGCTTCTGTATTCCTGCACCACAGGACGGATTAACGTTAACCGGGGAACTAAACTGGAGGTCTGAGCCGTGAGGAGCCCAGTCCTGGAGGTTTCACTCACTTTGTCTGTTCTTTATAGACGTCTGGTCCTCCTGTATCGTGGTCTCTGTGGCTCTGGCAAACGCTGTCGCAGTTGCACAGTATCCATGATGCACCAAATAGCTGGACACCATGCTAAATACGAGACAGAAGAAAAAATATGGGTTTTAGATACTTTGTGATTCTTTAAAACTCACATACAGGTAAAGCTGCGTTTTTTTATACTTTAATTGAGTTCAAGTCATTAATTGTTCTGATGTTTAGTGTCTTCTTCTCAGCGTAAGCAGAAGAATTTGCAGGATTATGAAGGTAAACTGTATTTAAAACCTTGGCAATTCTAACTCACAGAATAAAGCTCAAGGTGTGCCGTGGAGAACAGGTGAACATTATCAAAGCGGTGGCTGTTTCCATGCAGCCAGACTTTCCTGTAACAGTTCTCTGAGCTCATAGGAAGACTAATGCTGCTGAAACAGTAAATCTGCGTTATTTCTGGTATTTTCATACATTCGACTAAAGAAAGAAGATAATGCAATAGATTAAGAACGTATTTTCTGTGAGGCGATATCTGCCTGGACTGAGACTGAGTCTTCACTTTCTAGCTCAACTGAAGTTTCTTTGTTTTATGGTGAGACGAGACGAAGATTGAACGGTTTGTTCACAAGGATAAGAAGAACGTTTGGAGGCTTTTTAACCTAAGAAGACTGAACCAACTCTCCAGCCTGCTGACGGCTACAAAAAGAGTGAGATCAGCGTGAAACTGGGTAATTACATTTTTATGGAAGTTATGTTCATATAAATTAGAATATACATTTCTAAGAGGCTTGTTTGCCACATTAATGTATCTTTTGAAGAGAAAAATAACTTTAAAGGTGCAAAGCCACGTTATTTGACCTTTTCTTTATTTATACGTCAGTTTTTATGAAAGATTATCGCGCCCTGCTGGCGTATTAGTTGTTATTTTGGGCTTTTTTACGCTTTGTTTTTGCTCAATTTGTTAGTAAATAAAGCCTTTCGTGTTTATTTATAACAGAGGAAGTATGTACTGAGCATGTGCAGCACGGTATAAAACATGGACGCGGCTAACGGCTATTAGCATCTCCCAACAAAACAATGAAGAAAGGTTGAAGATCCAGTGAAATAAAATGCAAAAAAAATGCGTGGAATGTCTCTGGGAATACAGTCTGAACGTTGGTGTTCACTGAAGCGGACGCTAAACCTGCCGAGGCTCAGATGTGACGCAGAGTTGACTGACGTGAGTAAACGTTCTGATACGAGGCTCTTAAAGTTGCTGTAAATCGGTTTATTTAATTAATAACGTTGGTCTTCGATCACATCGGGCTGCTGCTTTGCATTGCAGAGAGTCGGACTTGGTCCAGCATTATTTATAATTTATTTATAAATTAAGCAAACCAGCATTATGATAGTTCTGTGATACTGACACTAGATGGTGCCGCGTCTGTTTATATCTGCTAATCGCGCCCGGTGCTGTATTCTAATTAGCCTCAAAAAGGACCATCAAAACATTCTCAGGATGGAGGCTTGGTGTATATAGCTTTATTTTATCACGATTAAATGGTTTTTGGTCATTTTTTATAAGCATATTACATGGCTAAATACACCTTTAAGCCTGTATTAAACATACATTGCTGCATATACAATATTTTATAATGTGTTTTATCAGCTGGAGGTGGAAAAGAAAATCTTAATTAACAAAAATAAAGGCTTTAAATCATCATCAGTTTGTGTTAATCTATATAATGTGTTTCCTTCAGCGAAATAAAATAACTTTTGAATAATATTTAAATTTATTAAATATGATTGTATGTTTGAGCCCGTGCATTTTGAACCCTGTTGGATCAGAGAAAATCCTTAGATGTATCATCGTTCCACCCTGAAAAAAAAATGGTTCAACTGCTTCATTAAAACCCTTAAGAGAATGAATTCATCTTCATGACAGAATATTAACTGGGGTGCAGGTGTGAACGCATCCAAAATCCTTCAACACATCCCTTTATTACTGACTTTGGTCCAAACACAGCAGCACAGAGGCTGTGGTTGGAGCGCGTTGTGCTACTTTAACACCCAGCAGCCGCTCCTATGACTTGTGTGACATACATATTGGTTTTAAGGTGTTTGGGGATGAATCTTACTTCTGCAGGACCGCCTGCCACTCCCCCAGCCGCTCGTCTATCGGGAAGCTGGCGATCATACCGTGGATCTTTGCCCGCCATTCGCTCATGTAGTCCTCGATGTCAAAGACAAACGGCTGCTGGCCGAAGTTGGCGTCTACGATCTCTCCGGGCGTCTGAAGCCCCACGGTGGGATACAGGTTGGGCTGGAAGAGTTTCATACGATGGTTGGTGGGATTGATGTACACAAACCTGAAAGCTCAGATTTTATGAGATAAATAAAAACACCGAACGGCATCAGGACGAGTATTTCTTTATTTTAAGAGCGTTTCTTGGTGTCTGCCACCAGCTTCAGGAAACGGCACAGAAATACTAGTCAGAAATCTTTTCCAGCAGCAGAAATGCCAGCGAGGCACGGCTCCAAGAGGAGGGACACAATCTTTTTGAGGCCCCCTTCACACTGAAATAAAATCCTCTTGTTCCCTTCAGCGCCGCTACAAGACGACCGGGTCGCTGCAAATCTAGAAACCCAACTCCTTTGTGAAGGTAATCATGTTTTTTTTTCCCCTGCTACTTTTCTCCACTATCCTACCAGTTATACAGCAACAGGTTTCATGTCTGCACCAAAATGTCTCCAGAATAATATATGGGAGGTTTCCACTCCTATCATCGGTTTCAGCGTTGCTGTTGAGGAGCAAACAAAGGCTGGATTTTCCTCTGTTTTCCAGCAGGATGCAGGGAGGGGTGATGCTGAAGTTATATCAACACTATGAGCCTTTGCTTGCACTTTTTCTTCCTCATCCTCGTTCTTCCTCAACGTCACTAAATACACGTCTGACAACTGTAAGACCCACAACATCAAACGATATATCTTTAAACAATCTTAATCAATGACAGCAGCCCTGAGCCGACTTTAACAAACTCTATAAGTTGGAGTTTAAGGATCTAAAGCAGCTCCAGCTCCTCAGATCTCCTGCTAGCATGTCCCATTTCACAGAGAAAGCTGGTGGCCCAAATCCAGCACCTGGGTTCGGTACAGTCAGGTGTGGAGGACATCCTGAGAGACCTCAGCTCACTGGGGAGTCAAACCATTTAACATTTTAAATTTAAGAACCATTTAAAATGATCAAGATTCAGGAAGTTCTGTTTATCTAACATTCTACAATAACAATATCGACTTTTTATCCAGGGTTTTAAACTACAGTTTTATATAGGTTTCTCATTTTAAAATGTCTTGTCTGGCCAACTTTTCAAGTATAAAAATAAAAAAATTGCTTTGAAAATTGTAGCAGATTTTACTACAGTTGGCTGCTTTTAAATATGCAAAAACCACAGACCTGGAGGGAAAGGATGGATGGATGATATACAACTATTTTCCCTGAGGGCTGCACAACGGCACAGTGGGTAGAACTGCTGCCTTGAAGTAAGGAGGTCCTGGGTTTGAATCCCATCCTGGGCTCTTTTTGCATGTTCTCCCTATGAATTCCTGGGCTCTCTCTGGGTACCCCGCCCCTTACAGTACAAAAACATGACTGATAGGTTAATCGGTCTCTCTAAATTGCTCTTAGGTGTGAGTGTGGTTGTTTGTGCCATGCATCTCTCCATGGCGTACACCGCCCAATGACCTCTGGAGATGGACAGCAGCCCCACCGCTACCATGCTAGGACAAGCGGGTATAAAAAATGGAAAAGATGGCTATCCGGATCACTTCCATAACTTTCCAGACTATACAGGAGCGCTGACAATGGGGTTCAGTTCCTAAACCTGTTGTGTGTGTTAGTGCTAAACTAAACTGCTGCAGGATCTAAATTTCAGATTTAAAAGAAAAGCCATGCATCAGCTGAATGGTGGCGAATACTTACAGGAAGGTCCGTGAAGGCAACACCTGCAGGAATAAAGCAGATTTCACAGTTTGTAACTTTCACACGACCTCAAGATAAACTGCGTGGTCAAACCGGACTGAGGAACAACCTAAACTGATGCCGTTTTTGGTGTAAAAGCAGGTGTTGTTGATGAGGTTGACACAGCAGCCAATCACGTCGCCCGTGGTGAACGTCGGCCCGTACGGTTGGCCCGTCCCAGAGGAGCAGAACGAGTGGCCGTCGTCTCCATGATAACCATACGAGTGCTTGTCCCATCCTGAAAGAGGCGGCAGACGAGGATCAGGTCTTTTACTTTGGACGTGTGGGAAGAGTTGCCGTCCAACAAACAACAGTAACAGCGAAGGATAAATCTGAAAAAGGATTTAAGGTGAAGCTGCTGACAGTGGGATGGATGGATATAAGTCATCGACTCAGATTTTCCTCATCTGGCTGCCGCTGCTGCAGGGCGACATGGAAAACTCACAGACAGACTGAGTGGCACCAGCATGCAGTGCCCTGGAACGGCCAGCAGGAGGACCGTGTCTAAGAAGAGAAACTGGGAGTCAGTGCAGACAGGAGAAATACGACAATATGGAGGGAATTCTGTTCCAGTGTTGTTGCAAAAATCACGTTTTGTAAATGGAAATTTGAAGAAAAAAAATAATTTTGTAAATTGAAATTTGAAGAAAAAAAAAACACGTTTTATAAATGGAAATTTGAAGAAAAAAAAACACGTTTCATAAATGGAAATTTGAAGAAAAAAACATTTTGTAAATTGAAATTTGATGAAAAAAAACACGTGTTGTAAATTGAAATTTGATAAAATGCAATACAGTAATTAAAACTTCTAAATAATAAAAAGGTTTTGAATGTAACTTTGGTGTTTTCTCAGATTTAGTTTTTTTCAAAATAAAAACATTTAAATGTTTTCTTTTTTTCAGATTTAATTTGTTTAATTTAATTGTTTTTTTCTTTTAAAAATGTTTTTATTTTTTCAAAAAAAAATTATATTTTAAAATTCTTTTTTTTTTTTTTTTCAAATTTCTCTCGCCAGATTGCGAAGCAAAGACGCATTTGTAAATCAGGTCTCCACCGGTGCAGAGCTTGGTCTGCGTCAGCAGCTGGTGGGTGTGGGTGCATCTGCACAGTGAGCAGAGGACATCCGGACAACAGCCGAGGTTCTCTTTGAACATATTTAATGTCTTTGCAAATAAAATTCTGGTCAAACTCACAATATATTTAAAACAAGTCAACTGTTTACAAATAAAATGTGTTCAAATAATTTTTATAAGAACAAAAACCTAAATTTTCTCACATAGTAAGTGTTGCTGTCAGATTCAGGGAAAGAAATAAATTATTTAAAAAAAACACACACACACACACACGCATTTGTTAAGTAAAGTTGACTTTGTGGATAAGTAGCACCAGGAACGTGTAATCTGGCCTAAAATAAACTTTATATTTTTATATACCACTCAGTCCTCACGCAACACACGGATTGTTCTGCCATCTCCAACAATGAAATGAAACTTCAGCCCCTCTGAGCGAAACCAGAACGATCTCAGTTATTTTAATCCAAACTAAACAGATAAAGTTAGATAAAACATTCACACTGATTCATTATCTTCAGGATAAACAGTCAGCATTCTGACATCTGCAGGAGTGTTCCTGTGCAGCACGAGGACACTATTCCATTTGTCAACACCAGGCACTGCTTTGGCCTCAGGCTTTGCACTAAATCGAGTTTTACAGAAATTCTTCCTCCTGAATCGTCTCGAGTTTGAGGCGACCTGAAGCCACCGCCGTCACGCTCGCTCCGTCAGCGTTCGACCTCAGCTGCTGCAGGCGCGTTGTTGACAAAAAGCAAAGCGGGGTTAGGGAAACTAGGTCATTTGGACGTCCTGGAATATGTGCAAACGTGAACCTGGGAGCTTGTAGTGAAGCCTTAATCCAAGCTGAGGAGCGTGTTTGTGTTCACACATCCTCTGTGCGGTGGTGTTTTCCTTTCAGCGCGGGTACATATTGTCCCCCGTCTCTCCGTGAGTTCTGCCGTCCCTATGTGAATATACTCCTGCCTGTCTGTGTGTGTGTGTCTGTGTGTGAGGTATTAGATTAATCTGCTGACAGGGATATTGCCTCTAAAGCCAGGCTCACTGCTCCAACATGCTAATGAAATGGGCAAGCCTCCACAGCAGGATCGCACACAAAGGTCAGCGGTGGAGAACAGTGTTGAGAACAAGCAGGCGTTCTGGATCAAACTGACCACATTTATTTGGTTACCATTTTTTCTCAGACATTTTTTTTTTACATAGTGATTTAGGATGTGATCCCAATAAAATCAGCCAGGGGGGAAAAAGAAGCTGAGCAAATCTGAGGTGTTTGCACATATTTTTGTGAAGAAATGAAGCGAATTTTATGACATGGCACGTCAACAAGTCCTTTATCTTTTTTATTTAATAATATATTTCCACGTTTTTATTCTAAATGAGGACACAATGACATACTGTGTGTTTTTCTAACATATTTTGACATATATATGTTTAATGTAAATTAACAATACCAAAATATTCACATTATATAACTGAATAATCAAAACTGAAGAAAATTTGCTATGAACCAATAAACACTGAAAAAGCTATTTTCATGAGGGATAAATTAGGACACCCACGCATTTATCCCCAGGTAAAATTGCTAACATAGAAACCATTTGTATCACATGAGGTGTGGCTGATCAGAACTTCATTCCAACGTCCGACATGTTTGGTTCTCCTGACTGGGAACGTTATGGTGTGTTCCTTCAGAGAGAAGACTGGAGCAGCTAGGAGTCTGTTAAGTGATTTAAAGAGGGCTTAATATTTAGAAATCAGCCGTTCCACTGTATGAAGGAGATCCAGAAAAAGTGTTAACATGCTCAGGTCTGAGCATCCAAGCAGGTTCACCCTGAAAGCAGTCTGCAAGATGCTAAAAGAAGTCTCCAAAATTTTATTGAGGAACTTAAAGCAGGTTGTACCTACTGCTATAAAAGTTCATGTCTGAACAATCAGAAAGAGACTGAAGAACCTGAACTTTAAAGGGAAGTTTGCACAGAAGAAACCTTTGTTTTCTGAGATAAAACGTGAAGGTGAGGTTAAGGTTTGCCAGAGAGACTAGGACTTCTGGAATAATGTTCTGCGGACAGATGGGTGTGAATTTTAATTATTTGAGCACCAGACCAGATAAACAAAATACAGCTTTACAGTAAAACCACCTCCTCCAAACAGCGAAGCATGGAGGTGGAAGCGTCATGCTTTGGGGATTCAGCATTAGTTCAGCATCAGAGACTCTACCGGGTTTCAGAGGATGTTTGAACTTAAATACAATGTCTGAAGACCAGAAAAGTCTCTATTTTAACACCAACTATTTGAGAGTAGGATGTCCTAACTTCTTCCTCAGATAAAAGACACACTTGTTTAAATGTTTTGTTTAATCAGTAAAAAAAAGGTACATTTTTATGTTTAAATGAAGTTGAATCACTTTATTTTACAGAGATAGAAATTGAGATTCAACAGTGAACATTTCTGAATAAACCTCAGAATAGTTCAGAGCGTCACATGACTGTAATTAAATGTAACCATTTTACTGATTGGACTGTTTATTCCTGAGGCCATTTTTCCAGAACGCAGTGAAGACTATTTCTGCTTCCAAAATTACCAAAACGTTACAACGACAATGGAAACAGAAGATTAGGAGCTGCACATTATAACATTGTGGTGTACAGCGCACACCCACACACACACACATCCTTGTTTTAAATATTTACTGAGGACCGTGCCTTGACTCCCATTGACTTCCACGCATTTTCATCCCTTTCTATGGGCTTATTCTCACCCTAACCTTTACCAGTACATACCTAATTGACAGCTTAGACCCAAACGTAAGCCCTAAAAAAGTGAAGAACAGAAAAAGGTCCTCACTTTACATCAAAGTCCTCACTTGACTGGTAAAATGTGCAAAGAATGTTCTCACTAAGCTACACACACACCCAGAAACTCAATCAGCCACCCCGGGACACACACACATATCTAAATCCACAGAGTTCGGTAGCGATACATGCTGGAACACAGAACCACGCTGGGTCAGTCTGAGTTTGGGTAATCGACAGTAATCTCTCTGCCAGGCCAACGGACCATCTGTGGTGGAAAGCCAGCAACTAAAAATATTTTCATAACTGAAGGCTGAGCCGGTTTGGGAACGCATCTGTCAGCCCGTCGCTTCCTCATCCCGTCTAGTATTATTCCTGAATAAAGATGCAAGGAGAATAAGAGGTCTTTTTGGATCTGGTGAACTGGGTTTCCCCGGTGTCCACAGCGTGCCACAAATCCTTTAAACGGGACGGGTGTAATGGCGCCTGCTGGACCTGGGATCTCCGAGGACGCGAATGGTGGAAACAGAGGAGGGGTGGAGACCAGACAGGGTATCTCTAAACTCCCATCTATGGAACCATCCATGTCACTGTGAGTATGTTTGATGAAGGTATGATGAGATGTGAGCGAAAGCAGAACCAAAAGGACGGCAATGGTCGACTCACACATGATGGAGTTCGGCCACTTTCTCTTCTGTTTCTGCTCAGGACATCTGTGGAACGAGTCGGTTGGTTTCGGGTCATTTCCACGCCTGAGCTGTTCAGTCTGCATGTTTAATACCAACTTTGGTTAGCTTCCCCCCTTGGTGCATCTCATTTGAGTAGATGTGAACACGGTAATCGCACCAGGGCCAAGACATCCTCCTCAGAACGGTCTCAGTACGGCTCCAAACGGACTCTAGAGTGGTTCATTTCTGCCGTGAATGTGGTCCAGGCTCGATCTGACACGTCTCACAGCTATACGCTGCAGCTTCGATCCTTCTAACACACTAGTGTTTATGTATCCAGTTAGCTTAGCGGTTAGCTTAGCGGTTAGCCGTTCATTGTAGCTCTTCTGCTCTCACCGTAGACTTTGAACATGGCTGAGAGTCACAAGAAGCAGACCGTGTTCATGTTTATGAGAAGAAGAGGAAGGCCTCAGTAGAAAGAAATTAGATTTTTTTCATACAATCCCCCTGAGGAGCAGAAGAGCAGGTAAGACCACCTTGGGCATGCACAGTTATTCAAAAAGGACTTTTGGGAAACGTCTGGAAAAATCGCCGTGCCTAGCTTTAATTAGAAGGAGCATCGCGTATGTTCCAGAGTTTTTCTGGTAACAGGTTGAAATGACACCAGTGTTGTGCACATGCATGAGAGAAGAGAAAAAGCATCCGCCGCTGCGACTGCACAGGTCTTTTGTTTAGAGGCGTGACGTCTTCTGAGGTAGGAAAGCTATAAATATTGGAGTTAGCCTGTGTTCTCTCGCTAATGCATCGATTACGGCGGAGACTAAACATATTATTCAGGTGAATGAGAGCGCGCAGCACATCACACCCACGTCCACAGCCAGAGTATTTGGCCTGAATCATTATCTCATGAACTGACTAATTCAGCCTATAGAGGAAACTGCGGCAAATAGAGGATAACTCATTTTACACGTCGGGCAATTGTAAGCGCTTGTATGGGAAAGAAAATCAATAATATTTAACTTCCATCCAACCATGAACCCATCCATCATACCCGTGAGGGGCTGGTATCTGTGTGGTACGACCCTGGACATGTTGCCAGTCACACAATGATTGTTACTACGAGGCGAAGGTTTTTAGTACTCCAATGATTTAGAGCAGGGGTTCCCAAACTTTTTTAGCCGCGCACCCCCTTCAGTGTCCCAACCGGTTTGGCGCCCCCCCTATGAATACTTTCAGGGGGAGAACAAACAGCCAAAATGTTAAATCATCTTGGGTTAGTATAAATCTTAAAACACTGATTGCTTTTCCCCTGCTAATAACTAAAGAAATCAGAGGATTTTGTGGGGGCGGTGCAACTAAGAATTTTTTTTTGTTAATTGCCTTTTTGGGCTTTCATAGCTTAGTTTGCTGGTTCTGTAACTGATTGTCCAGGAACTGTTTCTCTAATGTACAATTCACCATTGTGCTCTTTTCTGACACAGTTTAACAAGTAAAACCTCCACAAACGGCAATTAATGCATTTGCTAAACTAATTCATCTGACTCGTTTCTACCTAAAATACATTTTTAAAGTAGTTAGAGGCAAAGTTTGTCTTTAATCAGATTAGTATGCGGTCACACCATGAGCTGGAGTCCACAACATCTGTCACTGATCCATGTGACCTCTGGGGACGGTGACATGCCCCGACATGTTCTCTCTGTTGCTGTCAAACCACTTTTTCCTCCACTGACATCTAATTATTAAAGAACCGTCACATAAACGCCCTCCCCCACCCTTATCTTAGGAATATAGCCTCTTGAGCTTCTTCTGTGTCTTTAATTTACTTCCATACAGCTTATAGGCACCGCTGTGTCTCCTTGGCCACTTCAGCTCTGAAAACCCCAACGCCCTGAATGAAAACAATGACGAACAGTTTATGCTCAGCACTTTCCCAGAGTTTGCCACACTGGTGAGAAACCTCCTGCTCTCTGAAGTCCAGGCTACAAAGCTCAATTGTAATCTGAGCTGATGAAGTCAGAGCCCAGTAAGTAATTAAAAGATTTCAGGGCCGAGGTTTGGGACAGCCTCTGTTTTTAATTGTGCAGTGCAGACTGTCCTGTGAGGGACCAGAAAGGAACAAAAGGAGAGGATGTTTTTCTTGCCAGCGTGCCAAAGTGGCTGAAATCCTGGCTCGGGCCCAGAGAGCCAATATTATGCGCAGACAATGGCATTATAAAATCCTGCACCATGTCTGTTTGAGGTAACCTTCAAGCCACTCCGTCTGGTTGACCTTTCGTCGATAAATTTCTCCCAGAGTGGATGTGTTATTGTCCGTCTACCGTGGCGTAATTCACATGATACTCACCAGGCAGTCTGTTCATGTTGACTCCCTGTGCAGACAGGCCGATGCCCATGTACCTGAAAAACAGGAAGAGGAATTTCTCTCATTCATCGCTGTATGAATACATGCAGAGCTGCTTGTTCTCGCTGTGTTTCACCAGGAAACAGTTGGAAAATATTAAGTTCGTGTCTGACGAGGGAGAGCCAGAAGGAACTTTGAGCATGACGTCTTCGAGCTGCTTATATTTGCAGAGCGAGCTGCCTCCAGGGGAGACGGCAAACATGAAAAGTGGCAACGATTACACAAGCTCAGAGGTCAGCGGAGACGTCTTTAAAACCGTCACCGGAGGACGAGCTGTTGGCATTCTCACAGCAGAAAACTGGGGAAAAAAAGCTTTTAGCTCAGTTAAACAAGTCACAGTGTTACTTTACTGCAGCTGGGAAACTTTTAGGTTATCACTTGGACTCCTGCAATAAATATCATCCGTCTCCTAAACCTCAGCCAATGAATCGGCAGAGTTTGAAGAGGAAAAGGATGCAGGTCTTCAGAAAATGACTTCAGATGCTGCGGACAAACCCAACGAAGTACACATCCATGTTGTGTCCGGTACTCTTTGAGAACTTCCTGTTCAACACTGTCAAGAGAAAAGTGTAACGTGATGCTGGCAGCCACTGACATGTTCGGGATTCCTCATGTGGCTGAAGCTCAGCTCATTAGAAACAAGAACGTTTGATTCAATCTGAACAAAAACACGTTAAATGCAACGATGACCTAGAATGTTAGGAGGAAAATGAAGGTGCTGTCCAAAAATCTAACATCAATGACCTCTTCCCCACACTCTGCCACTTTTTCCTACTACTCTCTAATTTTTGGCATAACTTGCATTATTTCAACTTTCAACTTTATGTTCTGTTTTTTCTCTCCGTAGCAGCAACATCTGGCCAGGTGTTATGTTTAGCTGCAACATCGTCCTGGATGGGTCCGCCGGCTGAGCTGCCAACAACCTGATGTTCTCCTACAGATGATACAGTTGACCCTGTCTTTCAGTATTAAACTCGGTTTGTCTCCTAGACATAGCCATTAGGGTGACAGCGGTGTAGGAGTTAAGGAGCTCGTCCTGCAATTGGCAGGTTGCCAGTTTGATCCCCCGTTCAGACCGTCTCAGTAGTTGTTTCCTTGGGCAGGACACCTTCACCTGAATTCCCTGCTGGCGGCAGACAGAGGACGCGGTGGCGCTGATGGCAGCCTCACTTCTGTCAGTCTGCCCCAGGGCAGCTGTGGCTACTAGCATAGCTCACCACCGTCAGGGTGTGAATGACTGTAGTGTGAAGCACTTTGGGGTCGTCAGACTAGTTAAAGCGGTGTACAAGTACAAGCCATTTACCATTAGCTGAGCTTATACTGCAACTAACGTATGTGCTCTCTTTTATCCTCTAAAACTGACTGAGTTTAGATGCTTAGCTGTGTCTTTCTCCTAGATGAGGTCACTAAAGGAGTTACAACTACCGGATGGCAGTTCACAAAGAGCCTGTTTCTAGTGAAGGTTTCTTCCTGCATAAATAGGGGATTTTCCTCTCCACTGTCGCTACATGCATGCTCGGTATGACTCGGTATGAGGGTTTACTGCAAAGTCAATGACACAGTGCCAGCTGTGGCTCCATGCTCATCCAGCAGGAGTGAATGCTGCAAGTCAATGCCTTGATGATGTTTTCCTGAGATACAAAACGTTTAACCAATCTGGAGAATAAACTGAACTTGACTGCCTTGTTTGATAACCAGGATCAATTGGATGTATGATTTGATTGAACTGATTTATTTTTTATTTTTTGTAAAGCACCTTGTGACGACCTGTGCTCCAAATTGACCCTGTATAAAGAAACTGAATTGAATGTAATGAGAGGCCAATTCTCATCAAGGCTGACGCAGCATGCTCAGGTTCACTGCATCAACCTGGGTCCACGCTTCACCCTCGCCACCTCGACCAACCGGGGACGTATTCCAGTGTCCTGCTTACAGATTTCAGCTTGGCCTTTAACTCAGTCAACCCTGACGTCCTCCAGCAGAAGCTGACCCAGCTCAGAGTGCCGCCCTCCACCTGTCAGTGGATCACCAGCTTCCTGACTGACCACCAGCAGCAGGTGAGGCTGGGGAGGATCTTCTCCTGCTCAAGAACAATCAACTCTGGCGCCCCCCAGGGATGTGTTCTCTCCCCTCTCCTCTTCATACTGTATACTAATGACTGCACATCTGTGTAAAACTGCTAAAGTTTGCAGATGACACCGCAGTCATTGGGCTAATCCAGGACCGTGATGAGTCTGCATTCAGACATAAGTGGATCAGACAGCTGCAGCTGATCCAGAACGCTGCTGCCCGCGTCCTCACTAAGACTAAGAACGTAGAGAACATGGACCCGGTTCTGAAGTCCTTCCACTGGCTCCCTGGGTCTCAGAGAATAGACTTTAAAGTCCTTCTGTTAGTCTATAAATCCCTGAATTAGCACCTAAATACATCACAGACTTGTTATCAGTGCATCAACCCTCCAGACCACTCAGGTCCTCTGGCTCCAGCCTGCTCTGCAGACCCAGAACCAGAACCAGACATGGAGAAGCAGCATTTAGTTCCTATGCTCCACTGATCTGGAACAAACTCCCAGAAAACTGTAAAAGTGCTGAAAGCCTGAGTTCCTTTAAATCAAGATTAAAAATACATTTGTTTAGGATTGCCTTTGATTGTTTTACTGAAACATCATTCGTTCAACTTTGTAGTCCAACTATTTTATTTTATTTTTATATATGCTTGTTGTTTCTATTCTCCCATGTATTATTTTGTTTCTACATGTTATTCCTACTTGCTTTTATTCAGTTTTATTTATTTATTTTATTTATTTATTTTATTTATGTAAAACACTTTGCATTGTCTTTGTACTGAAATGTGCTATACAAATAAATTTACCTTGTCTTGCCATAAGGCGGACCGGCTGGTCTGCCGGTGTGCCCAGAACCACCTGGAGCTAAACCCACTGAAGACCGTAGAGATGACAGTGGACTTCAGGAGAACCCCCCCCCCCCCCCCCCCCCACCCCCACCCCACAGGCTTTAGTGGGCCCTGTTAGAATAAAGGTATTAATTCCAAAGCATCTGTGATTAGCTCTGTTTAACTTTATGTTGAAAAAACACTCAAGAGGCTTTTCTCAGCGGTCTTCTGTCTCTTCGTTGCGCAAAGTGAATGAATAAAGGTCCTAAAGTTTTGAAACTAAATACCTATTATATAAACCTGTGTTTTTACTTCAGCTTGATGTTCATTTTAAAAACTGTAAATCCAAAGGGAAAAAGTGTCTAATTATATGTGTAAGAGGTATAAGTGTTGTTGCTGAAGACTATATCTCAGATACAGCAACAAATATACTGGTCCGTAGCTTCGTTTTAACCTAAAACACGTTATCACGTGGTATCTTCAGAATACAAATGATTGAGAGAAGAAATGCTGAATTAATTTTTTTTAAAAGGCTTGGTTTTTCCTTTTTTGGAATCGGCAACAGGCCTAAAACCCAGGAAGAGATGAACACCAGAGAATCAAATATTCAACTATCTGTCTACAGCGTAGACAGGTCTCCTGACCAGCTGACCCAGATGTGAGTTACTCTCTGCGTATAACTGGGTCAACCTCCACATTATGGTGATTCGGTTCTGTTAGGAAGAAGCTTTGGAAGTGCTTTCAGTTAGCACGGACTCTCCAGTGACAGATTTGTCTCCTCGGATTTGATGAGGAAGAGATTACAGCTGAATTGGCCAACTTTTGGGCTGTCCTATTTTCACTTCCACTGTAGATAAAATAAAAAGTAACATTTCTGCTAAAGCAACAAGTAGAGACAAAACAAATGCGGTACCGCGCGCAAGCTATTTTTAGAAACACAACGTCACGATGACGTCACATCACGTGGTACGCAGTAGGGCAAACTCCCAAACGCGCCGCTGTTTTGCTGTGGAAGAGACGTGCGTTAGCCTAGGTTTTACTCGGTAAACGACTGCTTTTTCCAACATCTAAGACCATGGTTTATAAACATTGTTGCTATGGGACGTGCAACAGCGACTCGAGGTACGCTGATCGGCCGCATATGAAGGATGTTTTCTTCATTAATTTCCCGAAACTCAAGAGTGCCAAGGAGAAGTGTGTGCGTTGGGTACACTTGTGCGGGCGGCCTACACAACATTTCAACCCGGAAAAAGTTACCAAATTCACCTACATATGTAGCAAGCATTTTGTCGGTGGAAAGGGTGATGATAGCATATAGGCTAGCATGTTATCAGGCGCTAACATGGTACCCTGCTACCGGGATAGCTTACTCAAAAACAAACGCCCTGAATCTCTTAAGCGAAAGATTCTGAGATGTGAACAATCGTTTTGTAGCTACCTATTGGCAAGATATACAGATTCCTGGACGTTGATTGCAAACAAACAAAAAAGGCCGACGTGAACGGAGCACGGTGGAAATCATAACAAAGGCATGAACGCCGAGCAGGGAAAAAAACAAAGCTTACCGTTGAATCAACTCGGCCCGTCTTCCGGTTTTTTTGAGCCCTCGACACTCAAGCCACCGTTTCAGCTGAAGGTTGGTGTGCTCTTCCACAGTGCGACCAGTAAACCGTGCGCCTGGGACATCGTCTTGGGTAAGTTTAATGGCTGCAAAGTCGGTCATATCGCTGGTTCTGTTGCGCTTGTAATGGCTGGTTTGTATGTGCGTTCTACGACTGTTTGCCCTACCGGTGCGGCAAAAGGGGCGTTACTCTTAAGGCCGTGACGTCACGTGCGCGGTACCGCATTACAGGGACTATTTTTTGCTGATTTAAGGCTGGAAGACAATGATTGAGGAAGTAAGTTAATCACTACCATCTCAGCAACAGCTGTGGATGTAAACAGCAGACAGCTGACGCGTAAAAACTAGAGATGCACCCATAAGGAAATCTGCTAATTATGAACCTGCTACACTTTAGGCAGCACCTCTCAGTTTAATATCCACTTTGCATTTAATAAAAACCACAGATGGACAATAAATCTGCATTTAAATTGGCATCAGCTGACCTTGGTTCACTTTTAACATATCGGTACTGGTCTGATAAGTAAATATATATATATAAATAAAAAACAGCAAATATCCATTATATTTATATTGGATGTTGATGTTTTCCTATAGTTTCCCATTGGTGCATCCGTAATAAACCAGGACAAGGAATAGTTTTAAGGACTTCATCACAGCTGGTTTAAAGTTTGTTTCCACGCAGCAACATTTCAAATTAGATTAAGTGGAGAAACTAAATCTGTTCAGCTTTGAACGAGGTCTTGTTGCAGCCTGGATTTGCTGAAATCAATAAAACATCTAATTATGACAAAGTACAAAACAAGCTTAACAGAGATGGAAAGATCATGACATGGTTGTTTGGTCGGTTAAAGATATTCTGACAGAAAACAAAAGCCCAGAGAGTAAAGAAACAGCTAAAACAGTTTCTACATGAACTACTAAAACTTGTAACACATTTACTGGATGAGAAACCAATCTTACCCGTCTCGACCTTTACTGACAATCTTCACTTCAAAGTAGTAGATCCCACAGGCAGCGGGGATGGGGTGTGTGGCTCGCACTGACGCTGCATCCTTGTGGTTCTTTCCATGGCCTGAAAAACATAAAGACAACGTGTCTGTAACCGCAGACTTCATCAGAGGTCATTAGTGATCCAATAAATCAATTTTCCCTTGGTAGGCTTTGATCGATCGAGACGTCAAATACAGGAAAATCGTTTTTTTTATCATGTACGTAAAATGTGTGCGAACACATTTTTTTTCTGTCAGTAAAAGCATAAAAAAACAGTATGTCCTTTAATCTCTTTCGTTTTGATTTAGCTCAGCGACATAAAAGCTGGTCAGAGCTGATGGGCAGATGTGTGAAGATAAATCCAGGACGATCCTGGAGGAAGACCTTCCAGCAGGACGACCACCCTGAACAAACAACCGGAGATACGATGGGATGCCTTAGATTAAAGCAGATTTATGTGACCTAAATCCAATGTAAATTTTGTGGTAAAGACTTGAATATTCTTTATTACTAAACTTGAATAAATTATTTTGGCAGGAATGGTCAAAGACGGTCCATATATGTCAAAATGTGACAGAGACAAATCCAGAGAGACCTGCAGCTTTAATTGCAGTTAAATATGATGCTATAAAGTATAAGTTTCCTGATTTAAAAATTAAAAACCATGTATCATTCTCCTCCTACGTCACAATTATGCACCATTTTGTCTTGCTCTGTCAGAAAAGATAAGAATGTTGGTTATAATATAAATTCTTGGGATTTGGGATAATATTAGCTTCAGTCCAAGAAAGTTTAAATGATGAATTTAAGCCAAGTTTAAAGAGTTTGTATGTGTTAAAGACCCTCAGAGGACTATGAAAACAAGCAGGACAGACATAACAAGATAAAGTAAATTGTGATTTCTCAGTGAAGGCCACATCAGTTTATCTCTAAAGTCACATCTTACTCTGACCTGCAGCACAAACTGAACCAGTGAGTAATTGGGCCTGTTAATCTGTTAAACTTACAGATAAATGAACAGTACTTGCATAAAAATGGTATCTAAAATAAGATTGTGAACATAAAAGTAACAGAGTGAACAAACAACAGGCCCGTGCACTGAGTCCGTCAGTCTGCATTTAGATGGGTGTTGTATAACAGCTATCTCATCTCCACAGAAGGCATGTTCATCGCTTTCTACTACGCGTGATCATGCTCACCTGTCGTGAAGCACAACAAGTGGCTGTGAGCTCGTAGAAAATGCACAGAGGCGGAAACCTTAAGCGAGGCAGCTGGCTGTTAGCAGACACCTTCAGGCCGTCTGCTGTGAGCCTGGCGGAGCCTCCATTATCCTCGTGCTCCTCCTAGAGCAAGGAGCAATCTTTCTCCCAAGCAACGAAAGCTTGCTCCCTTCAGTTTTAATAGCAGAGTACATATTTTGACTCTTGTACTGCTGTTGCTTTAAAGGGGCCTAGTCACGTCATTTACAAATTTCTACACCAGCAGCTCAATTTGGTTGCTGATTAAATGATCATAGCCTGAAGGCTTATAATATTTTATTTCTGTGTTTTGCACTTTGCTCTATTGTTAGTAAATGAAGCGCTTTTGTGTATATTGATTATAACCAGACCATGTGATGGGAAGTACAATAATAAGCATGCACGCAATGAGTACTGTATGTTTCGGACCATAAGGCGCACTAAATATTCTTCCCAAGTGTAATACCACTCCTTCTCGTTCACAGCTCTCTATCCGTCTCTGTGGGGAGGACAGAGTAGCTGGACTACACTGCCCTGTTTCTAACATAAGGCCAAAACAATCTAACTTTCAGATTGAATTAATTTACTAGGTTTATTGTTACTGCCTAAAGGCTCCCACATACTCGGGCGTACTGTCCACATACTGTGAGCTTGGTGAACTCCGCTCTGACTCTCCGCGGATGTTTTACCTCCATAGCTGAGCGTACTGTTGCCTACATTTCTTATGGCAAATTCCTACAATTCCCAGACTTTCTGCCAGTGGGACAAATAAATGGTATAATTTTTAACAAAGGAATGAAATTTTATATGATTATTGCTGTTTTTTTTATTAAATTGGTACATTTTATACTTTCAGTCCTCCTTAGAAAGATACATAATTATTTAGGTGCCACTTCCCTGTTTGGTAAAACAGTAGACCAGATAACAGCTGTAGTACAAGTGTTAATATCTTTTATTGAAGTTATCCGCCTTTGATTTAGTTATGCAATTATCTTATTTTATTATTATTATTGCTTATCTTCCATGCGCCACTGTGTTCCTTCATTTGCCTGTCAATTTACTGATGATACAGATACATTTTACTACAGAGGGACAACTAAAGAGTCATTCCATACAAAAATTAAACGTGGATCCGGCGCACCCCACATATACCGTATTTTTCAGACTATAAGGCACACCGGATTATAAGACGCATTAAATATTCTGCCCAAGTGTGTAATATCACTCCTTCACATCCACAGCTCTCCATCCGTCTCTATCAGGAGGACAGAGTAGCTGGACTACACTGCCCTGTTTCTAACATAAGGCTAACATAAACGTAACTTTCATATTGAATTAACTTACTGGGTTTATTGTTGCTAGCGCGTACTCCAGGCTGCCTTACATGAATGCACTTCTAGTTTAGACATTACAGTCAGGCATTCTGGTAGACAGCTCAGGGGTCCTATCAGGTAGTGACACAGTGTACCGTAATGCTCCGAATATCCATTGAGCGGCGCGGCTTCATTGTTTAACAAAGTCGTATTTACACATTTTAACAGATTTTTGAGCACATTGTACCACATAAAATCAGTCAGTGAGCCAAACGATGATCATAGATAAGGCCCACAGTCAATTTTTGAGATAATTGAAGGATTTTAAGTGCGCCTTATAGTCATTAAACAATGCGACGCAGTGGAACCGAGCGAGTCAGCAACATCCAGCATGAGAGCCAAAAGAAAGAGGTCAAGTAACCCAAACCCTGTAGAACGGGTCGTCTTGGACCACGCCGAGCTGTCGCTTTACTGCGAGGCATTGCAGGATGGTCTGCCGCCTCTTAAGGTGCGTTCATGCCGAACGTGAACGAGACGACCTGAGCAAGGGATTTACGAAGCGTTTCGAGCGATGCAAATGACACGAAATGGGGAAACACAGCAAACAAAAACTGTGAGTAGAGCGAAGCGAAATTTTGCTCGAGTTCAACAATCGAAGTCAGTTTGCATCGTGTTACGGGTGTTCCTCGTCCATTTATTTAAACTTAGCAGTTAGATTAGTGATTAGCCGTTCATTGTAGCTCCGCTGCTCTCACCGTAGCAGAACGGTGAACATGGCTGGGAGTCAAAAGAAACGAACCGTGTTCATGTTTATGAGAAGAAGAGGAAGTAGAAAGAAATAAGACCAGAGTGGATTTGGAAGATTTTTTTCACGCGATCCCCCTGACAAGCGAAAGAGCAGTTATTCAAAAAGGAACATGAGGAAACATCCGGAAAAAAAATCGCAGACTCTACCTTTAAGATGACGCGTCGTGAATTGTCACTATATAAATAAAATGCATTGAAAATAACACAATAAGGGAAAATAACTATCCAGACCAACCTTACCATATGTGAAATGGTAATTTCCCCTCTTGTTAAATCATGAAATAACTGATTAAATTACATTTTCTAGAAAGCTAAACTAAATTTTATGAGCCAAACCAAGGCCTGATTTTTACCTGACCTGCAATAATAATAAATGATCTAAATAGAACCTCTACAATGGCTGAGAGACCTTAAACAGCAACAAATCATCTGAAAAAAATTATAAAATAAAAACAAAGTCATTGACATCTATCCGTCTGGAAAGTGTGACAAAGACATTTCAGAATTTGGGGCACCAGCGAATCAAAAGGAGAAACATTTTACACAACTAGAGAAAACTGGCAGCAGTCATGAACGTTCCCAGGAGAAGCCTGCAGACCGACTTCATTCCAAGAGCGCAACGTCGATTCAATCAGGTCACAAAACAACCCAGAACAACACTTAAATCTTCCCTTAGACAACTCCACAGCCAGAACCACTAAAAGCAAATAAATCATTTGTGAAACATGTAATAGATTAAGTGACTCTGTAATGAATACATTAAATAATGCAACAAAAAAATTAGAAATGTTACACAAATAAATAAATACACAAATACTTAAGTGCAGAAATCCTTAATTAACACGTGAAAAATAATGTGTTGAAATCATATCTAAGATCTTTGCAAATCAGACCACTGACAATAGTTTCTCTGCTCCGCTTGTTCCTTGACCTTTTAAATTTAAACCGTGTCATTAGAACACGCCTGTGCATGTGAGCGGCATGCACAGGCGTGCTCACGTGTGTTGGCGGAGGATTGTCTGATCCTATATTTGCACCAATATTCATGCGGTCTATTTTTAGGAAGCCGACACGTCTTGACGCAGCGAATTAGATTAAATGAAATGTCAAAGTTTGCTTGTTTTTTTTTAAATTTAGACAGTGGAAAATGTGACAAACAAAAAAAATGTGTAGAGTTCACAGGGCTCCCAGTAGCTGCTACCTAAGCCCATCATGTTGGAGAATCTAAACAACAAACAGCACTGGGTGTATCACAAACCTCCATGTGATGTCCCACTCCTTCGCCATAGGTCAGAGTTCAAAAGGTTAAACTCTGAAAAAACATCACACTCACTAGAGTATCCGTGTTCACGCCTGAGGATCTATCTTTAGCAACTAGCTGGAGGAAAGTGCAAAATCTATCAGCTCAATAAGGAAAAGTACAACAAAGGCCATGGTGGAGTGTTGACCTCATCCAGGCATCAGACATTTAGAGAAAATGTACACAACCCTGATATGCACTGCAAAAAGGGAACTAAAAGTAAGTACAATTTCCTGGAAATGAGTGCATTTGTCCTTGATTTGAGCAGGCAGGTAAGATGATCTGCCACTGGAATGAGTATTTTTACCCCTAAAATAAGATAATTAGATATACGGCACTTGACATAAGACGATGAAGATAAGGTGTTCCTATTTTAAGTGCAGAAATCTTATTCCATTGGCAGATTATCTTGTTTATCTGCTCAAACTAGGGGCAAATATGCTGATTTCAATAGAATTGTACTTATTTTAGTTCCTTTTTGCAGTGTGGACATAAAACACACACAAGCTTGGTGGAATCAGACCGAAGCCGTTCAACCTTTGACATTTTGGGTTGTGCGTTTTAGCCACAGGCTGACTGAAGGTCTAAAATCAAACGCTCCCTCTCCTTTATTATTCATTCATCAGTTCTTGGTTCCTAAATCTCTCGGTATAACTACAGAATGAAAACATGCCGTTGTTTTGTTGCTTAAATGCTCCTTTATGGAAACCATCCAGATATATTTCTGCAGTGCTGCTTACATTTTTTTTTAAATAGTTGCAGTCCAAAAAGAAAAAACTTGTTTAGCAGAGGCTAATTTTCAGATTATTCACACATTTTAGCGCTTGCTTTCCAACATCGCGCCATCATCAACAGGGACGTTTACTACATGATTCTCAGATGCTCTCAATAACTTCCAGCTAGGTTTCAATGTCAAGCTGCTGCATCTTTAATGGGGCTGGCGCAGAGGGAACTAACTAAGTTACTAGGGCAGGTTTAAAAAAAGCTGCATTAGGTGATGATGCTCAACGCTGTAAATACGCAGCGGCAGATTGCAACACAACTGCTGCCACAAGCCTTTTCCAGCTCCTACTGACTGCTGCAGGTTGCAGCAATCTCCCAACTCTCATTTCATCCCCGATGCAGAAGGTCAGCAGACTCGAAACATGACAAGAAATGGACTTTAAGATATATTTGTTGTCATAGCTCTATAATGTTTAACCTCAGATGAACGACATACGTCATCCATCTTCTGTACGAATTTATCAATCTGGGCCACCAGTCAAGTTCTGGTTCACATAATTATTTACTTTCAGGTTTCCTCAGCTCCAACTGCAGCGTCTTAATCAGGCTGAGGTCTGGACTTTGACTAGGCCATTGCTACAGCTTGCTTCTTCTCAGTTGTAGATTTTCTGGTGTAATAATTGTGGTGTTGTTGCTGATGTGATGTGTTCGGTTTTAGTTTTCCTCTAAAGACAGTAATTTCCATCAAACGTCTCTACTTTGGTCTGATCTATTTAAAGCACGTTTTTCCAAAGGTCTTGTGGTTCATTCAGATGAAAGTTTACAACTCAAAGTCATGCTTCCAATTTCTTTGTAGAGAAAGGAAGCTTTCTCCTGAAAACCTGTAGAAACTATCCTTTAGGGCTGGACAATAATTCAATAACAATATATATCGATCGATAGACGTATATCGATGATAGAAAAAAAGGGTCAATAAAAAGTTAAATAGAATAACAGTTTTCCTTCCTTTTGCATTCTAGCCATGTAGGTTAATATTACAGTCATTACATTCTCCCAACCAATCACAACGCCGACCCAGGAACCAAGCCCCGCCCCCGTCAGACTTCAGAGAGCACACGTTCATTTTTCTTTTTTAAAAATTTGCAGTTTTGGTAAAAAATTGGTTGAATAAAAGGTTGAGTTTGAATTCAGTTTTGTGTTTTTAAATCTAAAAATAGGTCGCTATGCAACAGCATAAAATGATCAGGTTTGCATTAAAATGCATGTTTTGAATTTATTGATAATTATCGATATCGAGCAATATGATTTCTATTTTATCAATATAATTTTTTCCTATCTCCTCCAGCCATACTTTAAACCCTTCTCAGAGTGATGAACACCAGCAGTTTCTCTTTAAAGGCCCCTGATGATATCCACCTTTGTGCTGTAGAGTATATTTAAAATATGCTCACTGTTGCATTTGATCATATGTTGTTCAGCTGAGGTTAAATTTACCCGTTTTCAAGACAGGATGATAATTTTACTTATAATGTTCTGAAAAATAAATTGTTCGATTTTAAAGATGTACTTTTTTTTCACTTTCTACTGAAGGTGCACGTTGCTGCAGGGACAGGCAACATAAACATGAGTCTGCATGAACACAGTGGGTATGGGTGGGGAGTCTGTGTGGCCATGAAAGGAGAAATCTGGCACACCGGTCAAAATAGCATCCAAACCACCAGGGTGAGGTAACCGAGCGAGAGCCGGAGGAACCAGGCGTAGAAAAAATATCCTGCACACTCCAAAAAAAGACCCATTTATGTGTCATCCATTAACAAATGTGCAGTGTCACCTAATCTCTACCCTCCTCACAGACAAAAAGACTCAATGGCCTACATACGGCCTGCATGAAATGGCATGATTTTATCCTTAAGCACAGATGATCTCTTTGTGTGATCCCTGCGACGTGAACGGAGACTTCAGGACCTTCTCTCCCATGAAAACACATGTTGATGCTCCACAATCAGATTCAGCGTCGGCTTCTACTCAGTTAATCAGCAGCAGTGGTCCATTAATTATTCATTAATTGATCAGGGGGGTTCTATCCGGCCATCTGTCGGGCGAAATCTTTATTTCAACAACTCAGATTTCTCAGGAAGTGGGTTAGATGTACATTCCTTCAACCTCTGCATGGATACAAAAAGGATCAACAGGACCTGTGGTTTCCAGATATGAAATGGGGAAGCTAATTTGCACGTAAAATAACTTCAATTTTGAAATAAGGGGGGGCAACAATTATTATTTGCTGAGATAAACGCTGCATGACTTCATCTTTTGACGTAGGGTTCATGGTAGAGTGAGTTGTAGAGGACTTTATGGACATAATTCACCGTGGCCGGCTGTTTGTTCAGCTTACACAGAGTTTTAGGCCCTGGCCTGGAGAGGAGAGGGAATAACTGAAACCTTTAGCTGGTTGAAACTTTATAAACGAGGACATTTCTGAAGTAAAGTGGTTGTGTTACTGTCTGAGAGTGGTTTACTTTAGTAAAATCCAATCCCAGCGCCTGTGCTTTAAAGCTGCCCGTAGTCCAACACTCCTAATTCAGAGAGTTGAATTATGTCTCGACTCGCTTAGTTTTGCAGCAGCCAGCAAATAACCAGTTTGATCAGATCAGGAGTGTTTAAGGTGGGAAAATAAGCTTCTCATTGCATCTGCGAGGCATCCTCTACAGCGCTGGCGGCACTTTTTGGCACCCCCGGTAAAGACGTGTAAAAAGAAATCTTAGAATAAACTCATCTTTCTATTGCAGTGCAGCATAATCTCGTGATGTAAACGTCAGAAAAATCCAACTCTTAATTTGAGCACATTCAGATTCTCTTCTACGCACAGCAACTTTCAGAAAGTAGACACCCCTGTACAATGTTACATTTTTGGGCTCTAGAAAAATGAGACCAACGTAAAACTTTTCAAAACGTTTCCCACATATAATCAGACATTCATCTGCACCTTTCAACTGAAGTCAAACAAATCTTGCAGAAGGAAATCATGCGCAACTACCTGGTTGCATAAGAGTGCACAACTCTTAAACAAATACTGCCTTGAAGCAACTTTTCATTTATGTACTATACTTCTTTAGTAGAAGTCTTTCAACATTGCCACATCTTCACTTGCCAATGTGTGTCCACTCCGCCTCTCAAAATCTCCCTGTCCTCTCAGATTGTGAGGACATCTCTTGTCCACACCTTCCTCCAGGTGACCCAGCAGACACACTTGCTTCTAGACTCTGCCTTAGCTGATTCTAAACTTGAATTTTATTATGATGAAACTATTCCTTCACGGATGCTTGGACTCACTAAACATGTCTGAAAAATGACACTTATCCTCAGATTCCTAACAAACACCTAAAGCAACCAGAGGCTGATCATCTGCATTATGGGTAAACATGGTAAACTACGGCTTCCCGCGCTGTGATTGGTCCGGTAAGTTTTAGACCGGAGAGGAGGACCCATCCCCTTTGGGGGGGTGTAACTAATTTTAGGGGTCGGCCAGGAGAAGGTGGAGATAAATATTTGTGATCCCTTTTTGCTCCGTCTCTTTTGCTGCTGGAGTTTGTGGACTGACCAGCAAGGAGCTCAGCGCTGAAACTTGTAATCGTTTCTCTGGCGTATTTAGATTACATTCTTAAACTCTAACTTTGTATGCGAGTCCTCCTTACAGGGTGTTTTATTCTGGTGAGCCGCTTATAGGAAATAATCAAACCGGTGGGGCAGAATATGATGGTCAGAGTGTATGGAACAGCAGTGTCACTGTTGTTGTATAATATCTCCAATTAATGATGACTGTGTTTAAACTGGACCATGGCATGAATATTTTAGAACCATCTACTGATAAATACCTTTCGAAAAATAATTTCACTTTGATCCTTTGTCGCCTCAGTGCAAATTATGGCTTCAACTAAGGAGTGGACAGGGACAAATGGCAAGAAAATCCGTCTAGGATTCTTAAAGTTCATTTATGGTTAATTTAAAGATGGACAATATAGAGAAAAAGCACATCGATAAAATGGAAATCATATTGATCGATATCGATAATTATCAACAAATTCAAAACATATATTTTAAGTGTGGCCCTGGACATTTCATGCTTTTGCTTAGTGACTTATATTTAGATACAGAACACACAAACACTGAAATCAAACTCAACCCTTTATTCAACCAACTTTTTATCAAAACTGCAATTTTTTTTAAAAATGAAAAAAATAACGTGTGCTCTCTGAACTCTTTGAAGGGGGCGGAGCTTGGTGACGACCTGGGTCTGAGTTTGTGATTGGTTGGGAGGAAGTAATGACTGTAATATTAACTTACATTATATATACATTACATATTGCATTCTAGCCTACAATGTATATATTATATACATTATAGGAGGAGGAAAACTGTTATTCTATAGAACTTTTTAATTGACCCTTTTTTTTCTATCATCGATATATATTGTTATTGAATTATCTTCCAACCATAGTTTATTCATCCATTCATCTTCTAAACCCGCCTACCTTTACGGGGTCTAGCTGTTTGCTATATCCTAGTGTTTCAATTATGTATTAGTTAAGGACTGCGCACAATTATGCTAAGTTAACTTAACATTTTGTTTTTATTCTCTTCCATTTCCTTCCAAACAGGGACTGCAGATGGAAAGCAGCTGTAGCTAAATCTGGTATTAATGTGGTTACACATCTTTCCTCTGAAATAATAAACTATACAGGGTTGGGGGATTTTCAGGGCTGACCTTCTCTCCACCCAGTGCTCATACAGGTCTAGGGTCAGGAAAATGGCAGCTAGCATCACTGCAGACCCCACACATCCTGCGCACGAACTCTTTAAACTTTTACCTTCAGGTCGGCGCTACAGAGCGCTATTTACAAAAACCAGACGCCACAGAGCCAATTTCTTCCCCCAGGCTGCCTCTCTGACGAACACAAAGTTAATCTGTGGGTCAGTTATCCTTTAACTGTGCCCAGATTGATTAATCAGGTGCTTATTTGCACCAATACAACCATGTCTTCCTCTCTTGTAAACCAAAGCCAAATGCATTGCTAGTGTGCACAAACTTGACGATTAAAGCTGATTCTCGTTTTCAGTTAATTGCTCATTTTTAGATGTCACAATTGAAGTTGAAAAAATGTTTTTTTTTTTTTTGCATCACCAAAAGCTACTAATTTAACCGAGCACCGACTTTTATACCAGTGTATTAATCCTTTGTTTTACAATAGAACCACATTTTAGGCAAAGACCAATCTTATTCATGATTCCAGTCGAAGTCCCAGCAGAGCACAGAAAATATCAGCATTAACATCGGAAACGGCCGATTTCTATTTGTTTGGACATGTGACAGTGATTGTGATGTAGCGCAGGATTGTTGGGTCTTTAACTGAAGCAGAGGAGCAATGTCTGCAGTGTGGTTGTTTTTTCAGGGTGTTAAAATACTGTGTATAAGTTAATGTCTGTAAATGTCAGTTATCGGCCATAAGAGCAGAATTAATATCGGTATTTGCCCAAATATCCCTGCTCAGTACGTTTCTACTTGTTATGGTGGGTCAGGAAAGGCATTTTTTCTGACACCACTCCCAAACAACTGGTTTATATTTTGATAACGTCTAAAAATTGTTGGTGACCCCATGATGCTACTCTTTGGTGTAGATCTCCAACAGTAAGATTTGGGAAAAAAATGTTCAATATTTTTAGACACTGTCTAAAATATTTTTAGTCCAGCGTCTAAAAATATTGTCCTTGTATTCATAGTCCAGACAAATAAGCCATGTACTATTTATCTACTGAAATTAATGTTGTCAAGATGCTAAAATGTCATTTGATATTGAATACTCAGGGTTTTTCATGGTTATTTAGTTTTTTATGGTTAAGTTAAAAAAAAAAAATTATTTACAAATAGCTAGACAAAATTAGCTTTAATTTTTTTAATTAGAGCAAAATCAGTAAGCAGGACGACCATCTATAGAGGCTTGAAACTGAGAATTAAAGCAGAAATATATAAATGGTCCAATAAATGTATCACTACAAGGTTGCTCTTAGTGATTTAAAAATGCTTAAATCAATATGTTGGAAATAGAGAAAACACACATGAAGGGCAATTAAATTATGAAATTATGAATGCATGGTATAATTTTTAACAAAGGAATAACATTTTATAAGATTATTGCTGTTTTTTTATTAATTGGTACATTTTATACTTTCAGCCCTCCTTAGAAAGATACATAATTATTTAGGTGCCACTTCCCTGTTTGGTAAAACAGTAGACCAGATAACAGCTGTAGTACAAGTGTTAACATCTTTTATTTATTTGAAGTTATCCGCCTTTGATTTAGTTATGCAATTATCTTATTTTATTATTATTGCTTATCTTCCATGCGCCACTGTGTTCTTTCATTTGCCTGTCAATTTACTAATGATACAGATACATTTTACTAAAGGGGGACAACTAAAGAGTCATTCTATACAAAAATTAAACATGGATCTGGCGCACCCCACATATACCGTATTTTTCGGACTATAAGGCACACGGGATTATAAGACGCATTAAATATTCTGCCCATGTGTGTAATATCACTCCTCCATGTACACAGCTCTCCATCCGTCTCTGTCAGGAGGACAGAGTAGCTGGACTACACTGCCCTGTTTCTAACACAAGGCTAACATAAACGTAACTTTCATATTGAATTAACTTACTGGGTTTACTGTTGCTAGCGCTACTACAGGCTGCCTTACATGCACTTCTAGTTTAGACATTACAGTCAGGCAGTCTGGTAGACAGCTCAGGGGTCCTCAGGTAGTGACACAGTGTACCGTAATGCTTTGAATATCTATATCATGTCACACAGATCAAAATTTTTAATTCATTTGGTTTTTTTTACTCTGAGAATCGTAACACTGCTGACGTCTATCCATTTTCAATTCTAATACATAAACTTTGAATAAAGTTTAACTCGATCTTGGACCATTTTTCATTGTTTCGCCTGGAGATGCTAACAGCCGTTAGCCACTTCCTTGTTTATACCCTGCTGCGCATGCACAGTATATACTTCCTCTGTTATTATAAACAAACACAATAGGCTTTATTTACTAACAAATTGCGCAAAAACAAAGCATAAAACATCAAAATAATAACTAATGTGCCAGCAGGATGTGATAATATTTCATAAAAACTTTAAATGCAACCAGAGTAAGCTACTGACATAAATAAATATAAATATAAATCATATGTATAAATAACTAAAAAGTCAAATAATGTGGCTATGCACCTTTAAGACCCTTTTAAACCAGCCCCATTTGAACCGGCTCTACTCGGCTTCATCTGTTTTGCAAGCATTACAGAAACCGTTTGCTTCAGCCCAGGCCCAGCTTTTTCCTGCTCAGGAGCAGGGCTGATCGGAGTGGACTAGGGCCGAGTGAGCAGAATGCTTTTCACTGATTGGCTGAGGGAGAAGAGAAATGAGAAGGTTTTCTCTGAGAAACCCCAGAGAAAATGTTAAACTGAAGAGCGACGACATTAATATTAAGGAGCAGCATGAAGGGACTGGGTCAAACCGACATATAATTTTACCATTTACAAACCATAAACCACGCCTGAAGGAAACTAAAGAAAGGATAATGGACACTTCAGCCTTCTATTCGGAGACAGGCGCGCTGTATTTAATCACTAAAGTCAAATCCATGGATTTAGCGAGGCTTTCTCTCATTTCGCACTGAAAGCCGTTAAGTTATGTCTCTAAAGAGTGTTTGGTTCAAAAATGTGTTAATGGCGCCCTGATCAAACCACTGTCTGTGTGGCTCTCTGCCTTCTACCACACAGACAGTCCGCTGGATTTTTTCAAATAAATTTTAAGATATATTGTAATATATGTCAAAGGTAATATTGGAAGGAAAACCCTCCTAAACTTTTAGTCTTTTGTAAAGTTTCTAAACTGAATGTATAGATGTTTAGATGTTTGTTAAAATTTAATTTTGATGATAGAATCTAAACTTTTGAACCAAGTCTTAGTTTCGGCTTGCTGGCTGCGCATGAGTACTTCTAGTGTTTATGTTTTATGTTAACTTAGCGGTTAGCTTAGCGGTTAGCTTCGGTGTTAGCCGTTCATTGTAGCTCCGCTGCTCTCACCGTATACTTTGAACTAGGGCCGTACGATTTTGACAAAAATCAAAATTGCGATATATTTCAACCATAATTGTGATTTAATTTTGACTTTTCTCTGCATTTACCACAAGCAACAAAAATAGCCTGTAGATAAAGATGTTTGTAAACAAGGACTATTTAAAACAAGAAATTTAACAATTTTTTATTAATCCAGGGAACAGCTTGTTGAGTTGGACATGAATCCTTGTTGAACATAAAGGGCAAATAACAAGTCTATGTATTAAGACAGTTTGACGGGTACTTAATGCTGTGGTGAGATTCCTGAAGGTTTTGTGGTAAAAAGTATGATTATTTAAACTGTAAAACAAATAATAAAATTACATTATCTCATTGCTGCAACTCTCTTCCCTCCCATGTGGAGGCAAATTCACTTCAAATACATTACCGACGCGTCTTATCGATTCATTTGTTGCATAGCCAAAAAATTGCTGACATCTGCGATTTGGAAATTGCGTTTAAAACCCCCCAAAAAAAACCGATTATATTGCAAATGCGATTAATTGTCCAGCCCTACTTTGAACATGGCTGAGAGTCGGTAGAAGCAGACCGCGTACAAGTTTATGAGAAGAAAACAAAGGCCTCAGTAAAAAGAAATACGACCACAGTGGATTTGGGAGCTTTTTTTCATGCAATCCCCCTAAGGAGCAGAAATCAAGGTAAGATGGTCTTGCACATGCTCAGTTATTCAAAAAGGGACTCGAGGAAACTTTCAGAAAAATCGTTGATTCTGCCTTTAACTAGGATCTTGGAAACGATATAGTTTATTTTAGGGAGAACTGTTTTTTTTTTTTAACTGCAGACAATCTTCCCAATAGTGAAAAAGAAACTGTTCTTAACTGACAAAGGTTGTCTTCTATTAATTTGAGTAATGGGATATAATTTAATTGAGTCAGCTCATTCGGGCTGTTAGAGATGCTGAGGCCCAGGTATCTGATGTTTCCACACATGGAGAAGACATGGGACAGTGGGAAAGCTTCCCGGCCTAAAAACATTACAGAATTAGTTCAGAGCTCACTATTCAACAATAAGAAAGAGACAAGGGGCAAATATGGCCTCCATGCCAGAACTCCAGGTCCAAAATTGCTGCTGACCAAAAGGAACATAAAGTCGTCCATCTCACATTTAACAAAATAAAACAACTTCTTGATGTTCCACAGCACTTTTTTGAAAATATTCCAACACAGCATTTCAAAAGAACAACATACCAACACTAATAAATCTATCGCTACATGTTAAATGAAGGTATTATTTTTTTGATGCGAGAGAAATCTAAAATATTTCTAAATGTTAAAATCATGTTTGTGTTTTTCTTTAAAAGTGATGAAAACAGAATGTGTCATTTTAATACTTCATCTTTACTATGATTTTTTTGTAAATGTAATCTGCCTTTTTATGTGAACTGACCCCAGGAGGGATACTGCATGCAGCATGCGGCTGATGCTAATGGGGATCTAAAAAATATGAATAATAAATAAATAAACAGTCAAAAATGGGGATGGTGTAGGGCTTGTTGGTGAAACGATGAATTCTGCTCCATATCGGAGAATTTCCTCCCCATCACTTTATGACATGGCCAGGCAAAGATACAAAGCACAGCAAGCAAAAACCAATAAAAATGAGGTGGCCTAGTCAAAGTCCACTTAAACCTGACTGAGTTAGTGTGGTGTGACCTTTCATGCTCAGAAACCAGTCGACTGGCTAAAACAAATCTGCAAACAGCGCACAAAAATTGCTCCACAGCAATTTATAAACTTCCTCACCAATTATTCCACAGGCTCAATGGCACTAGGACAACCAGATATAAGGTTGCTGGTCTAATTCATTTTTTCATACAGTGCCCAATTGGTTACCGTACCTATTATCCCATTAAAGGTATAGAAGACGATCTTCTTTCAGCTCCGAGTTCCGGGGGATGATCTTATCTACAGTACTAGTTGTCCCACTTGCCAATCATCGTATACTTTGAAAATGGCTGAGAGTCACAAGAAGCAAACTGACAAGTTTATGAGAAGAGGAGGAAAGCTTAAGAAGACAGAAATAAGACCGTGGTGGATTTGGGAGATTCTTCCCCTAAGGAGCAGAAGAGCAGATAAGATGGTCTTACGCAGTTATTTAAAAAGTGACTTCTTACCTACATGTACAGAAAAATCATCCACTATTCCTTTATTTAAATGAAATTAGAATGTCATCACATTTTATATGTACTCAGGTTATCTCTGTGTGACTGTTAAAATGTACCGTATTTTTCGGATTATAAGGCGCACTTAAAATCCTTAAATTTTCTCGAAAATTCATGTTGCACCTCATATATGATCACCGTTGTGCTTACTGGCTGATTTTATGTGGTACAATGTGCTCGAAAAACTGTTAAAATGTGTAAATACAACTTTGGTTAGCAACGAAGCCACTCCACTCAATGGATGGCCGTTTACTAACAAATACTAACAAAATATATGTAAACTTCAAAATTTAATGAAAATTTAGACATTACAGTCAGGCAGTCTTGTAGACAGCTCAGGGGTCCTCAGGTAGTGACACAGGCCGAGTGTCTCGTCAAGTCCGGTCTTGGCGAAAACACAGGAAGATCGGACTTGACAAGAACGCGAGCACGCAGCACGTATCTGTATTGGAACAGAAGCGTACTTGTGACGTCATGAGACGCACAGTTCTTTAGCATTTCTTTAACATTCAAAACTATTTATATACTACACCACAATAAATCTGATTGAACATTTTTTTAAAACAACATTTTTAATTTCTAAAAAGCCTAAAAATTATCTTGCCGCGGTGCATTCTGGGAAAGCGGTCAGTCTGAAGAATTCACAAGTCTACTCTGATGCATGCTCGATAAAGAGGGCGGGCGAGAACAACATCCGGGGATGTGGCGCGTTCTCGGCAATTGGAACAGTGCTCAGGCTGAGGCTGATGATGTGTCCCGAGCACACGAGACCGCTCAAGAACGCATATTGAGAAACGGCGATGTGTCACTACCTGACAGGAGCCCTGAGCTTTTTACAAGACTGCCTGACTGTAATGCCTAAAGTGGAGGTGCATTCATGTAAAGACCCCCACATACTCGGGCGTAGTTTACTCTGTGGAGGTCTGCGCCTACATGTACATGCAGACCTCAATTTTTAGGACTTCTCTGTAGCAACTTCACATCGAACTGTTTCTATGTGACACTGAGCTTGATACACTGAGCTGCTCCAAGCAGGCGTTCTCCAGGACGCAGCATCACAGTCCCTCTGTTCTCACCGACAGGTGGGAACCTGCTGGAAAAGAAACGGCTCTAGGTGCTCAGCTAGCTAATCACACATTTTACCATCCGTTCCGCCGCTTCGTCCCACTGGCAGAAAGTCTGGGAGTTGTAGGTATTTGCCACAAGAAATGTAGGCAACAGCTCGACTATGAAGGTAAAACGTCAAGCTCACAGTATGTGGACAGTACGCTCGAGTATGTGGGAGCCTTTAGGCAGCCTGGAGTATGCGCTAGCAACAATAAAACTAGTTAATTCAAGATAAAAGTTACGTTTATTGTGGCCTGATGTTAGAAATAGGGCAGTGTAGTCCAGCTACTCTGTCCTCCTGACAACGTGAGTGATTTATAATCCATAAGACATGGATACGTTAATTCACTGTTCGTCTTATAGTCCGAAAATTATGATCTCCAACATGTCAGTGTGACCCAAAAAAAGGCCAATTTAAAAGTACAGTAGGCTTAAAGAAAACCAAATCCAAAAGAGCCAGAACCCAGATGTCCTCTAGTTTTAATCTAGGATGTATCTGACAGCTTGCAGACACCTATGGGTGTTCTTTCTGGATCCTTTAAATCTGTATTATTGTTAAAAAAGCCGGGCTGCTGGTAATGCCAGACGCGTTACGTGCTCGGTACACTTGGCCTGGCCTGATGCGCAGAGGCCTCCTCGCGGTCACAGCTGGAGGCTGGAGCTGAGCCTGTTTCAGATGGAGGAGCGAAGCTGTATTCCTGCCTGCAACTAGACTTCTGTGGAAAGCGCTTCCACAACAACAACAACAACAAACCGCCGCCGGGCCCCGAAATCACGCGAGAAAACGCAGCAACAATGCCCTTTATCGTTTATTTAACCGCTTTTTGTTCGTTCAGAACCCCCAAGCAGTCTGGGTGGCATTGTCGGAGCCCGACAACAAGTTTGGCTTGTGTCCATCATCCCGTAGCTGCTGCGCTTTCAGGGGCGACAACAGCCAGAAAGAACAGGCGGGCAGTGTTAGCCGCGGCGCTGCACCGTCACAGGCTGCTTTGTGCTAGCGTTTGTTGTGCTCCTGTAATAGTGACTCCACACACACACACAGGGAGAGTTTCCAGCAGGGTGGACGGCAGACCAACAAAGAATGACGTGGTGGTGGAGGGGGGGGGGGGGGTTACTGTCAGCTTATTTTTATTTTTTTGGTAATAAGACCAACTGTCGGGGTTAACGAGGTCGCTGTCACCCGTTTGGGAATTCCTGCGCTCGTTTATGAAACAAAGCAAGGACAGAAGAGGCAGCTCAGGCCAGATTTACCAGGACACAGAGTCACCATAATCGCATACAGTGTGTGTGTGTGTGTGTGTGTGTGTGTGTGTGTGTGTGTGTGTGTGTGTGTGTGTGTGTGTGTGTGCACGCGCGCGCGCGTTTCTGAGCCCCCTCCGCAGCAACACGGTGACCGATTACAGCTGAGACCTCTCTCCGCCGTAAGTGTCAGACCCATCCGGGGACGAGGCAGCCCTCTAACCTTTGTAATGGACCCGCAGGTTGTTCTGTGACAGCCCGATGTAGCTGTATTTATCCTTGGGGCTCCAGGAGCGGGGTAACGGGGTCTCTTCCTCGTTCACAGCCGGGTACAGCCGCTTCAGCCGCTCGCTCAGCTCCTGCTCCTGTTGATAGCTAAAAGCTGGTTCTCCCAACGGCAGGCTCCCCGCGCTGAGTTCGGCCATGTTTTTTTCCCCCTTGGCCTCCGGTTGGCGTCCTATTCTCGGTCTGCTTCCAGCCAGAGACCCGTGTTAGTCCGCTGGAGCTGTTGGCTGATAGTGAGGGGGACTGTAGGGAGAAAATAGCAGCGGTGCGACATCCCCGGATAAGCAGCAGAATGTACTGAATGTGCTGGAGCTGTGCACTATGGGTAATGTAGTGAACTCCCGGTTCAGTTCAATGTTGCGACGCCTAGAGAAGACTACACAGTTCCGCCGCTGTGGCTGGGATTCAGGACCTTCCACCGAGAAAACTAGGAAATTTATTTTTTTCTATCCAGTGAAATGTAATTAATAACAAATATTAAGGACAATTAAATAATAATAATCATGCTCGGGTAATATTCATGTGTGATTTTTTTATTTATAATTATTCACATAATACATGAAACGTTGAAGAATTGTAATAAACCAATTAGTTAATTTTTATACATAAACAAAAATATTATTATTATTGTTGTTGTTGTTGTTGTTGTTGTTGTTGTTATTAACAATAATAATAATAATACTGTATTCTATGACAAATAAAATACAAATTATATCATTCCAGCTTTAATAACAGACTTAAAT
The DNA here is from genome assembly GCA_037039145.1 of Fundulus diaphanus. NCBI lineage: Eukaryota > Metazoa > Chordata > Actinopteri > Cyprinodontiformes > Fundulidae > Fundulus > Fundulus diaphanus. The sequence goes on along the minus strand of CM073134.1, from coordinate 4,045,260 downwards.
TCATGGTTACACAGATAGAAAACAACATAAAACATAAACTCATAATATATATATATATATAAAACCATACTATAAATACAATCTAAAATATTTACAAATGGATACGCTTTTAAAAGCAAGTAATCCCTGTATATAATAATTGTTCTATTTATATTTGTATACTGACATTAATCATGACAGACAGACAGACAGACAGACAGAGAGATAGATAGATAGATAGATAGATAGATAGATAGATAGATAGATAGATAGATAGATAGATAGATAGATAGATAGAATTATCCCTTTTTGTTGAGATATTTGGTCTTTACAGTAAATACCTACATCATCATACGCTGATTATTGTCTGTAGTCCTGAGAGTTTTATAGGTCAGGGAAAACTACGTTTTTACTGCGCAATTTAAATTAACAAACTGGTCAGGCACCCTGCGGGCTACTATGCTGGGGTCCTCTTGTGTAGTCTTTTGGTCGTCACCATGGAGACCATTCTACAACTTGCAGTCTTTGGCCATAACCTTTATTTAGCCAGCCTTCTGCTGAACTGAGGAAACACATAACATAATAAAGTTTCTTTTTGTTTCTTGTTTGTTTTATAATTGGCCTTGAAGTGTGAGAGATGTTCTCAGACCGAGACCTTAGACTTCCACCTTTACTCAGATCGCAAAAACAAAGGTGAGTGATTTGATTGTTCTGCTACCTATGATGTTTCTTGTTTATTTATTTTTATTTATTTATTGGTAATTCCAGGCCATCACATGACCTTCCTTTGCAAAAAGCCTTTGTCCAGGAAGAAAATGGAACTGGAGCAGATTTTTCTGTGAACACAAGGAGGAAGGTAAAGAGAAGAAGTCGATTTTTAAATGGGCTAATAGGAAATTAACTATACCTCAGCTTTTTGACCTATTTGACTTTTTTTTAAAAGAAAATAATTTTGACAGCATGATTTTTACTCATGTAGTTCACGTCTGAGGTGTCTGTCACAGTCCTGTGTGTCCGTGTGTAATAAACCTGTAGCTGCTCTCGACTGGAAGCAGCTACTTGTATGCAGGCCCAGGGAGAAAGCCTCAGCTCCTGATGCAGCTGGAAAGTTACGTGAAGAAGGAGCTGCAGGCCATCAGCACACACCAGTCTCACTTTCAGGAACTGAAACTGGAGGTAAGGGGGTTTCTCTTCACCAATCCACAGAGGAAATGTCTCACACCCTGTCTTGAACTCACATCTCCCTGTTCTTTGGCTGCAGGTCTACCGCAATGTCTTCAGTTGTGTTATCAATGCTTTCACAACGTACCAGCCTCTTCTTTCTGCCATTAAAAAGGAATATGAAAACACTTTGGGTCAGTAATACAACACATTTTAAGCCCAAATAAATTATTGTGCATGTGTTAATTATTTTTAAAAAACAAGCTATTTTTTCGTTGAATCAGATTCTATTTTGATTGAATTTTGTATTTAATCGTCTTTGGCAAAGTTTGTGATTAAAAATATTTAAAGAAGAAACTAATTTTGTTTCAAAGTGAAGCTAGGAATATTTCTGCAAGATATTTAAGTAATCCCTAAATTATTTATAGTGTCAAGTAAAGTAACCAGACTTTAGTTGCTTTTTTAATGTGTTTCATGTGTTGTTGACCTTTTTCAGAGAAATTGTTTCATATTTCTGCTTTTCAGTGGAACTTTAATCCATTTACCACCAACCAATAACATACACACAATTTATTCCTATTTTATTGAGCTGAATCTATGAAAACCACCAAAAAGAAGTCAGTTCAGCTCCAAAATAGTGTGTTGCCCAATGTATTGAAACGCGTGCCTTTACACCATCATGAACTTTAATTACATAAAATTTCTAGCAGAGATTTTAACATTATGTCAGCTCAACAGGTTCAACTCTTCTGAGGAAGGATTTCCATGAGGTTTAGGATGGAGTTAATGTGAATATTTTATCATTCTTAGCATTTCTGAGGTCAACCACTGATGTTCTGCAGTCAACTTCCTCCACATTTGATCCATTACCTTATGGATCTTGATTTGTTCACTAGTACAAAGTTATTTTCAAACCAGAAAAGGGACATTCTCAAACTGTTCCCCAAAAGGTGGGAGCATGAAATGTCCAATAGCAGCAGCATTAAGAGCTTATTTCATTGGAAGTAAGGGCCCATGCCCAACCTCTGAAAATAGCATAATAACCCCTCCACCTAACTTAAAGTTAGCCCAGGGCATTTAGGTACGGTCTGCTCTTCTCAAAACTGCCAGATCTAGCCTGCAGATTTTCCAGTGGTTGCATGTTTTACACCACTGCATCTGACGCTTTGCATCGCACTTAGCGATGCAAAGCGTCAGCTGAACTGAAGGCCACGTGAAGAACCTGATCCTGCAGACAGTTAGCAAAATCTCCTTCCACTTCTTTACAATGCCACAAACAGCCATCTGGAAAATGTTTTGTAGTGAGGAAGTTTCAGGATCTATCACACTTGGTTTACAAATAATCCAAATGCAAACAGAAATTTTTATTGAGACACACACCAGCTCAGGATGTACACAAATACTATATACAGGCAGATACAACAGACATAGTATTTATTTATTTATTTATCATATAAATAAAGACAGTTGGCTAAACACACTTCCTGAGAAGATTAAGTGTGCAAAATAGTTTTGGCGTCTGCTAGGACTTGTGTTCCAAAAGTTTGATATCTGTCATTTTTTGAACAATATAAATTACTGTGTAGTTGCATGAATTAATCACTCAAAGCTCCTTCAACGATATATTCATGCCCGCAGTAAATTCTGTGCAGTAATCTTAAACCTTCATGTACAGAGAAATTAGAGTGTGCAAATAGGCATTAGCAGTTGTAATATTCTGTCTTGGTTCCTGTTTATGATTCGGTTAAGTTAGTTTCCCTGCCTTATGTTTCCTTTGTGTTTTTAAGTTCTGAAGTCCGGTTTAGCCTATTTATTTTATATTATGTTCTGGTGCACATTTATTTGTTGGTTAGTATTTTCCTGCCTCTTGGTTTATTTGCGTTCTAGAATATTCTGAGTTCTGTTATGGTTTGTTAGTGTTAGTTTTCCTTCTCTTCCCTGTCTTTTGTTATCTGGCTGTTTTGAGTTCTGTCTAGTCTGGTTTCTTGTTTAGATTAGTGTTTACTGTTGTAGTTTATTCTGTTATGTCTTCAGAAGTTTCTTAGTTTTGGTTTTGGGTTGTTCTTGTTGAGCCTCGGCACTGATGTCTGGTCTAATTACTTACACTGCACACCTGCCTAACTCCACCCCTGCTGCAATCACCTCTCACCGGTTTCACCTGATTCCACCTCCATATAAACTGCTGAGACCAGACATCAGTGCCAGGTTGTCTTGTTGAGTTGATGGGTGAGTCTCCTCCTGCAGCATTCAGTTTTTGTATTGCTTTTTGGATTATTTTGTCCCTCTTGTCTCCAGAAGCCTGAGCCATCCTGTTCTGTCGGTCTGTCCCTGTTCGTACCTGCCCTGCTGGTCTGTTTATTTTTATACCGTCTTTGGTTTGACGGTCTCTTTTGGATTTTTCCCTGTTTGTTTTTGATTTTGTTATTAAAGAGCCTTTCCTTTGAACAAACCTCTGCTGGTCTGGCTGAATTCTGGGTCCGCTGCCTCTGTTCTTTACATTACAACCTGGCCATTTTTTGGACCCATCGCCAGATCAGCAAGTTTATTTTTTGTTTTTTCCTGCCCCTTTTTTTTTCTTTTTCTCTCTGAGGTTTGCGGCGTTCCTTGGGCCCTGTCACCTGCAGAGCAGTTATGCAGGGAGTTTCTTTTGAAGGTTCCAGGTTAGTGCTCTGTCCCCCTGGTTTCGGTCCAGGACGCCACCGCCAAGGGCGGAGCGCATTGCCGCAGCCGTCCCGCAGACGTCGTCGGGCGGTTGAAGCCTCTGCTCCTGTCCCTGAGGGTCCGCCGCCAGCAAGCAATGTGGAAACCCAGGAGTCTTCGCCACCAGCGGGCGACGTGGAGGTCCAGGAGGGTCCGCCATCAGCAGGTGACGAGGGGGAAAATCTGGTCCTGGAGAATAAGATAAGGACGTTTGCCCCCATTATTAAACGCCTCAGGGAGGCTCTCCTCTGCCAATATTCAGAGGGGCTGGAGCAGAAATTAAAGGAGGTGGAGGGACATTACAGGTCAGCCCTCCAAGCGTTCTACAGCCGACCGAAGTCTGTCCCCGAGGGTCCGGCCGACGCCTCGGCCCCCGAATCTGTCCCCGAGGGTCCGGCCGACGCCTCGGCCCCCGAATCTGTCCCCGAGGGTCCGGCCGACGCCTCGGCCCCCGAATCTGTCCCCGAGGGTCCGGCCGACGCCTCGGCTCCTGTCAAGCCCAATGAGGGGGTCCAGGAGGACCTGCCTCCGTTCAAGCTCCGAGGGGGGGCTCTGAAGGACACGTCTCCGTCCGAGCCTCAAGAAGGGGTCCAGGAGGGTCCGTCGCCGTCATGCGACGCGGAGACCCAGGAGGGTCCGTCGCCGTCATGCGACGCGGAGACCCAGGAGGGTCCGTTGCTGATCTGCGAGGTGGGAACTCAGACGGACGCTTCCACCTTCGGGCGCCCCGGGCCTCGGGAGAAGGCTCCGCACCCATGGCCTCCTGGAGACTTTGACCCCCTCAGCGTTCTTCTAAAGTCTCAACCCCTAGTCGCCCTGGTAGACGGTCAACTTTGGGAGAGACTCTACTGGTTGTCACTGTCCGACATTCTCCAGAGGCTGGTGTTGAGACTTTTGGTCATTAAGGGTCTGGCTCCCTCCACAGTCATCTGGAGCCAGGCTTCCTCATCCACAGCCTGCACCCAGGCTTCCTCATCCAAAACCTGTAGCCCGGGGCCTCCTGAAGCCTGTAGCCCGGGGCCTCCTGAAGCCTGTAGCCCGGGGCCTCCTGAAGCCTGTAGCCCGGGGCCTCCTGAAGCCTGTAGCCCGGGGCCTCCTGAAGCCTGGGGCCTCCTGAAGCCTGGGGCCTCCTGTAGCCCGGGGCCTCCTGTAGCCCGGGGCCTCCTGTAGCCCGGGGCCTCCTGTAGCCCGGGGCCTCCTGTAGCCCGGGGCCTCCTGTAGCCCGGGGCCTCCTGTAGCCCGGGGCCTCCTGTAGCCCGGGGCCTCCTGTAGCCCGGGGCCTCCTGTAGCCCGGGGCCTCCTGTAGCCAGGCTCCCTCTTCTGTGGCCGTTTACCAGGCGCCTCCGCCTGTAGCCAGTAGTCTGGCGCCTTACGTACCCTGTAGTCCGCCGCCAGGTTTTATTTTCTCTCTCTCCAGGTCGCGCCGACGACCTCCGAGGTTTCTGGTCCGCCGACGACCTCCGAGGTTTCTGGTCCGCCGACGGCCGTCTGTCGCCTTGGTCCGCCGACGACCTCCTAGACGTCCGCCGGAGAGCCCGTCACGCCGGGGCCGCCCGCCGGAGAGCCCGTCACGCCGGGGCCGCCCGCCGGAGAGCCCGTCACGCCGGGGCCGCCCGCCGGAGAGCCCGTCACGCCGGGGCCGCCCGCCGGAGAGCCCGTCACGCCGGGGCCGCCCGCCGGAGAGCCCGTCACGCCGGGGCCGCCCGCCGGAGAGCCCGTCACGCCGGGGCCGCCCGCCGGAGAGCCCGTCACGCCGGGGCCGCCCGCCGGGACGTCCACCAGACTTTTGTACCTAGAGACTGTGTTTTTTCTTTTAGTTTCTGGTTCGCCCTGTTGGGTTGTTTTGATTTTTGCCTGGACTCTATCCCTCCGTCCGATAACCCCCTCCTCCCACCCGGTCTAGTACGCTATGTGTTTTGTTTGAGGGACGTCTGGAATCCGTCCTTGAAGGGGGGGTTCTGTAATATTCTGTCTTGGTTCCTGTTTATGATTCGGTTAAGTTAGTTTCCCTGCCTTATGTTTCCTTTGTGTTTTTAAGTTCTGAAGTCCGGTTTAGCCTATTTATTTTATATTATGTTCTGGTGCACATTTATTTGTTGGTTAGTATTTTCCTGCCTCTTGGTTTATTTGCGTTCTAGAATATTCTGAGTTCTGTTATGGTTTGTTAGTGTTAGTTTTCCTTCTCTTCCCTGTCTTTTGTTATCTGGCTGTTTTGAGTTCTGTCTAGTCTGGTTTCTTGTTTAGATTAGTGTTTACTGTTGTAGTTTATTCTGTTATGTCTTCAGAAGTTTCTTAGTTTTGGTTTTGGGTTGTTCTTGTTGAGCCTCGGCACTGATGTCTGGTCTAATTACTTACACTGCACACCTGCCTAACTCCACCCCTGCTGCAATCACCTCTCACCGGTTTCACCTGATTCCACCTCCATATAAACTGCTGAGACCAGACATCAGTGCCAGGTTGTCTTGTTGAGTTGATGGGTGAGTCTCCTCCTGCAGCATTCAGTTTTTGTATTGCTTTTTGGATTATTTTGTCCCTCTTGTCTCCAGAAGCCTGAGCCATCCTGTTCTGTCGGTCTGTCCCTGTTCGTACCTGCCCTGCTGGTCTGTTTATTTTTATACCGTCTTTGGTTTGACGGTCTCTTTTGGATTTTTCCCTGTTTGTTTTTGATTTTGTTATTAAAGAGCCTTTCCTTTGAACAAACCTCTGCTGGTCTGGCTGAATTCTGGGTCCGCTGCCTCTGTTCTTTACAAGCAGTAGTGTTATTGTAACGCATAACAGACCATAATCCTCTCAGCAGGGGGCAATAGCCCTCACAGCTTTAGGGAAGAAGCTGTTTTTGGGTCTGTTTGTCTTGGAATTAATGTTCCTGAACGGTTACCTGATGGAAGTGGGTCAAACAGTGCATTGCCCTGGTGGGTAAGATCAGTGGCAATGCGTCTGGCGCTTCTCTGGACTCGTGCAGCAGAAACCATGTCCAGATCTTGCAGACGATATCCCACAATCCCCTTTTCGATGCTGCTCATGTACTGGAGATAATATTATTATCATATTATTATTATTTATGCATTTTAGAATTATTTGATGCTATTGGATGACCTGATGACTGGACTGAAAAGGAATGAAAAAAGTTCAGATAAAATCTCTGAAATACCTTCTTAAAGCCTGAGAAACAGCTAATGATGAGCACTTTAAGAAAGAATGAGAAAGTCTGGCTTGTTGAAAAACATCAGTCCTCAGGGTGCCGTTGTTCAGAAGCATTTCTGCTCCAACACACTTGATTCAGATGGTTTAATAACCTAATTTTCATTAAATAAGCCTGCATGGTCGTCAGGAGCCAGGATGTGGGCTACCGAGTACCAGATTTTGAGAACAATGACATAAATTAGGACCAGTTTAAGACTTCTTCAGACTTGAGAGCTCCTGATATCAGAGTGCAGTAGTTGACTGAAATGTATTCTGCCTTTACATGGTTACGTTAGTTTTGCTTCAACTGTATAAACAGCAGCCAGGTACATATTTTAGATCCTAGTTCAAACACTGTTCAATTAAGTTCAGTTCAAAATACCAGTCGACTGACATTTTTCCATCTAAGGAAATTCAGCCAGTTGCATGAAGTCACTGCCTTTGTAGCAACCTCTCCTTCTAAGCAAGCACGTGGTGATAGTGGTAAGGAACATTTCATCAACTTTAACAACAGAAACCTGCAGCAGAACCTGGCCCAGTGTACCATCTGCCACAACTGACCAGGCTATCATGGTTCACCATGCATGGTTTATGTGTTCAGCGTATCAACAGAAGGTTATCCGAGATCTGGAGCCACTGCGGTCCCAGCTGAGTTTGGTGGCCGAGGAATGTGACCGCAAGATCCAAGCACGACGGGGAGAGGAGCAGGCTCAGGCCGAGCTCTTAAAAAGAGAGAAGCAGGAGCTGCTGAGGGACATCAAGGCCTTAAGGGAGAGAGAGGAGGCGACACAGGCCGTGGTGAAGAACAAACCCGTATTAATAGTTTCGATTAATACACTCTTGATTGACCAGCACTGTCTTTACGGGCCACTTCGTTACCTGTCCTTCCTTTTGAAGGTGGACCATCTCCAGTCAGAGCTGTCCAGCGTTTATCTGCAGTTCAGGAAGGAGCGTGACGCCCACAGGCTGCTGATCTGGGAGCTCAACGAGCTGAAAGGAGGTTCTGTGAATACGGAGATCTCTGCAGACAGAAGCTCAGGTAGAGCTGCTGCTGTGAGGTCATTATTCAACCAGCAGATTGAAAAAAACATTTCAGGCGTGGCTTTTACTCAATTTTGACTTTTTGAAGGAAACTTTGGCCGTTGTTTAAGGCAGACAGACTTTAATAATCAGAGTTTGGTCGTGTGGGGCAGTTCCAACATTTTCAAAAAAAAAAAAAACACATGAATTGGATCCCAGCGAAGGATTTTAGGAACAATCATTAACTACTCCCCTTCTTCCACATATTCTGATTTAATCAAAGCAATGCTATTGGCAGAATTATTTAGCAAAATCGCATTCTCTTCTTATAGAGTGGTTTTGGTTTTTACACATTTTTAGTTTCAATCTAGCTGAAGGAATACATTTGTAAACTTTTTTTGACTTTTATAAACTAAATAGCATAAAGTGTTTTTCCCCGTTTAGATCTGTTCTTGTTCCACCTGAATGTTTCAGATCAACAGATAAAGTTTAATATCAGAAAAAGACAACCTGAGTAATTGCAAAAAGCCGTTTTTAAAAGCGATTTGGTTGGACAACTATTGCATTTCAGAAAAATAATTGCAATCTATTGTTGTGTCATTATGTGTATTTCAGCGTTTTTGTTGGTGTTTAAGAGCATAACCTTTTCTCAAATGGAGAAAAAAATATCCATTAATAATTCATCCAGCGAAACGCTGTTGGTCCCGAGTTGCCTGTTAGACAGACTTCTGGTTCATCCCTTGAGTTAGATACAGATTTTATGTTTAAATGACTCCACAGTAAGAGTTAATGAGTTAAATAATGAAGAGATTATTCCTAATCATGACAAAAATCCTGTAAAATGTTCAAATACAGAAACTGGAGTAAAATCTAGTGTAATCAACAACTGACCAAATAAAGAATTCAAGAAAGTTCAGCTCATTGTCAGAAAATCACAAAGAAACAAAGAAATTTGGGATTTTTACATGGAACCATACCAAACGTTCGTTATAAGACTTGTGATAGACCGGGAAGGTGTTTGGGTTTAACGGCCTTTGTGCAACAACAGCTCGGAGTAAAGGCTCCGGTCCTCAATACACCAAGGACTGCAGGAAAAGTTAATGGAGGTCCAGAGATGAGCTTGCTCTTTGTTCTGTTCAGATCCTCTCTTTGCAGAAGACAGCGTTGAGCTGAAACTCGCTCTGAAAGTGTGTCAAGAAGACCTGACTAAGACGCAGGAGGAGCTCGCCAGGATGAAAGTGGCGTACTGGGATGTTGTTCCTCGCCGGGACTGGGACACCCTGGAAGAAGCCCAAAAACTGACCCAGCTGCAGGTGCTGTCAACCTGTAGTTGCTTTTCTTGTCACAGCGACAAACGTATTTTAATGTCAAAGAAAGATTACCTAAGTCTCCAAAAAGCACTTTTTTAATTAAATTCAATAAAATGTTATTTATATAGCGCTAATTCATGAAACATATAATCTCAAGACTCTTTCCAAAGTCAGACTCCATCAGATCCTCCAGGTTGGTCAGAAGTTTCCTCTCTAAGGAAACCCAGCAGGTTGCATCAAGTCTCTCCAAGCAGCATTCACTCCTCCTGAAAGAGCGTAGAGCCACAGTGGACAGTCGACTGCATTGTTGATGGCTTTGCAGCAATCCCTCATACTGAGCATGCATGAAGCGACAGTGGAGAGGAAAACTCCCCTTTAACAGGGAGGAGAACCTCCAGCAGAACCAGAACCAGGCTCAGTGTGAACGCTCATCTGCCTCGACCCACTGGGGCTTAGAGAAGACAGAGCAGAGACACAGAAAGCACAGAAGCTCACATTGATCCAGGAGTACTTTCTATGTTAGATGGTAATAGAGGATGATCTGCCTCCCCTGGATGATGGAGAGAAAAATGACAGAGAACAAAAAGTTAAAAGCTGAAATAACAACAAACAATGCAGATTGGAGAACTGTAGGACAACTCGGCCGAGTCAGATAGATAGATAGATAGATTTTATTACAGACTCAGAGTCCAGATTACATACAAAGAGAAAACAAAGACAATAAAAGAATAAAAAGTACAAAAAATGAACTATACAAACACATGACTTCTAGCCTTACAAGAGGCAATCATACCAATGTCTCCAGAGTACAAATGAGTACTTTATTGCACTATATTTAACATTTGCCAACAGTAGTATAATTTTATTATTAGACTCATTCAAGCGACAAATAAATCTATACATAAGTTTTCTCAAGACAGCCATCAAAGTGCTGACTCGGGCAGATACAAACAGTTCACTGGCACTGGACCATCTGGGTTTATTTAACAAAAGTCTAAGTGCATCATTGTAAGCCACCTTCAATTTTTGAAGACTGGCTTTTTTAAAATTGCACCACAAATGTGCAGTATACAGTGATGTACAATATGATCTAAACAAGTTCAGCTTCACTTCATCCGAACAGAATCCAAATTTACAGACAAGAATATTTGCCTGAGCGTATAACATTCGAACCTGACGGTAAATGTCCTCATCATCAGACAGACAATCTGTCAACATATGACCAAGATATTTCACTTCAGTTGAGACTTTCAATAAAGACCCAGACAGTTCGAAAAGAGAAATAGACCCCGATGTCTTTTCAAATACTGATTCACTGTTAGAAAACAAGCCATCTAAGCCAAACTGGCGCAATGTGAAAAGTTTTTAACTGAATAAATTAAACAATTTAAAAACTGTTTTTTCACCAACACATGTTAACTTTGTCAAATATTAAAGTAGTTTTGATCTGAAATGTATTAAACTGTAAAAAAAATAAATAAATACAAAAATAAATCTGTATGAGGGGTAAATAGTGTTTCAAGGGACTGCATTTGTCATAGAGACGAACAAATAACGATGGGAATTATCCTTTTCTTGTAATCTTGACAATCAGTTAATGGTTTTTTTTGGTTTATTTTTCCAGCTGGAGACACTTCAGGAAGACTTCCATCACCTGCTGGAGCTCCACCAAAGAAGCGTTGTGCAAACGAAGACCAACGTCTCAGCCGCTGTTCAGGTACATTATGACATATTTACCTGGTCTGCATGAATATTTAATACTGACCAACTGCAGGGGCTATTTACTGTCCTGCAAAGGATTAGCTAAAGAGGTAGTAATAGTAATAATAGTTCAACACAACAATTTCTCCCACAGGTTCATTAGTAAAGTGTTGAATTGTTTGTATAAAAAGCAGTTTTCGGTTTTACAGACAGACGGCGATGCGCCTCGAGGGCAAAGCCTGATCCAGTTGGACCCCAAACAAGAACAGATTAACTTTGACGATGTCTCTGAAAGCAGTACCGCTGCTTCTGCCTTGGAGTCGAGGTGAGACATTTGAACAAACAACAGCATTTTTTAAAAATGTATCTAAACTGCTATGAACCAAATATCCAACACTGATTTGAACATGAAGTCAGAAGTTCTCTGTGCCTGATTCTGTGACTAATTATTGTGTGTGTGTGTGTGTGTGTGTGTGTGTGTGTGTGTGTGTGTGTGTGTGTGTGTGTGTGTGTGTGTGTGTGTGTGTGTGTGTGTAGGGAGGCGGTGACGACAGCAGAAGAAGCAGATGAACATGTGACCGTGGGTCAGAGCAAAGCTGACGTCAGCGGCGATGTCCTCTTCTCTGAGACGCCAACATGAAGCAGAACATTCAGATTCTGAGCTTCCACATTGTGCCAAAAATTTATTTTAGTTTTATCAATGTAGATTAAAATGAAACCCAGATAGTAAAATCATCCAGAAATAGCATTAAGAATAAGCTATTGTTGTATGTTTACAACCAAACTTTTCTTACTTTTTACACAAATTAAAATAATGCTAACTGGTTTCACTATTTATATGTTGGACAGCTGGAGGATTTATATCACTGGGCTCTGACTGGAGGGAGCATCTCTCTCCAACCCGATGGAAGAAGAATGAATTGCTTAAGAAAGAGGACGCTCAAGTCTGGACAGCTCTGACTGAGCTTTCTGTCAAAGTGTAAGAAAATGCTGCAGCTGGAAGTGTTTTACTAGCAAACCTGCACTTGTTGATGGGCTTTCTTTTGTACACGAAGCTTTGAATAAAAGTATATTTTAAGTAAAGGCCCAATGGTCAAGAATTTGTTCAACTGCTGGGAAATTCCCAGGGTAACAGCAGACCAGTGATAATGAAGCACAAAGATAAACACAATGAATAGAAATGACAAGCAAGAAATTCTGCATGTGACAAAAGTGGTGTTAAGTAAATCAGCCAGTTACTGATTTATGAGTAAAAGTTTAACATCTTAACAGCCAGGGCAGGAGTTTGCAGTTTTCTTTTAAGACGTTGTAGAAGTATGCAACATTACAAACTGTCAACAGTGTCCATGGATTTAATTCTGACTTTAGCCATTTCTTTGAAATATTGCTCATTTCGACCACAACAAGGCTGGTAGCACTGTAGCCTTGGAGCAAGGTCTTGCATGGTTCAAACCCAGGAATCACTTTTTTTGTCCTGCTGCAAAACCAAAGTGTGTCTGATTTGAAGGCTCCATCAATTATAACGCTCCATCCAGCTCCTACAGCAGCAAAGCAAGCCCAGACCATCCCTACCTCTACCAAGATTCATGTAAGATGGTCTTTTTTTCTGAAATGCTGTATTAGTTTTACACCAGATGTACCAGGACACACATTTTATTCAAGGTCCACTTTTGTCTCATTACTCCTGAGAATATTTTGCAAAAGTCATGGGGATCATCGATGTGTTTTTTTTTGCAAATATGCGACAGCCCCTCAGGCTTCTTTGGGCCGTAGTTCTGGGGTCCGTTCTTCGTACGTCTCAGTTAGCTGGATTTGATTGTTGACGATTTGGCATGATCTTGGATCGTTTGGTTCTTCGAAACTCATCCTGGATTTGCTGTCATAGCAACATGTGCGCAAACTTAAACCTGCTCGCGAGCAGGCTTATTTCATGTAAACAGGATTAGATCGCAGCTTTATAAGCGGAGGAGATAGGGAAGTCTGTCCAGCCAGTGCACTTGGACCACCTAGTGGCAGAGGACGGGACAGAATTGTGGAACACAATTATTTAATGTTTAATAAAAGACGAAACAAATAATGCTTAGTTCCTGTCGTTTTATTTAAAAAAAAATATAAAGAAAAGCCAGCAAGTCATCTTTTGCCTGCAATAAGAGATAGTTATGTAAAGTCAGCAATACTACTGTCAAATGGTGTATTAGAACTTACTCTGAAGGTCCTTTTGAAGCAACTCGATCTCTAGTGCAAGTTTTCTCTTTTTCAAGTTGTGGAGTTCAATTTCTCGTCTTAATTTGTGTTTTTTCAGGTCAAAATACTAAAGTTTTTGTTGAAGATGCCGTTTATATAGGGAACGGATGGCACCCTGTGTCATTTTGTGAAAGAAAAAGAAAGGGTGAAACATGCCTCATGCAACAAAAGTAAAAAGAACCTGTTTTTTTTTCAGCCTTTTTCTTGGTGGCTGCTATAAACAGACAAACACATCATTTAACAGTGGCCTTTAAAAAGAGGAAAAAGTGGCTTTTTAAAATACAGTATAATAATTAAAGGCTACCATTTTGTAGAATATTCTTGTACTTCACTTTTTTCCCCATGTTCTAGTGGGTCCCGTGGAGGCTCTGACATAAAAGAACAAAGTAAATATGAAATTATTAAAATGCAAAAATACATACTGTAGAAAGTGATAGAAACATCTAACATGGACAGCACTTACACATTTAATTTGTCTGCGGCTTTAGCAGACTTTGAGGTGTTCCCTGTCGTTTTAATTAATGACTCAAATTCGGCATAACCTTCCATTAAAAGCTCTTGTTCTGCTTGGGACAAAAACTGAGCGCGTTCTTTGGCCATGCTGAACAGCCAATAGCAGCGTTGCTGATCATTGTTTCTACTATCGATACATTTTCCCTTTTAAACAAACGCATGAACGCGCAGTTATCTCAGATAACTCAATCCAGCCATACTAATCATAAACAGCAGGTGTGTTCGAAGAACCCAATTAGCCGGATCATGATTAGCCGGATGAAATCATCTTGGATGTCTCATTTGATCTCGGATGTTTTAAGCAACGTACGAAGAATGGACCCCTGGTCTTGGAGCTCTCCCATGGATGCCATTTGTGTCTCTGTTTGTTGAATCATGACCTTTGACCTTAACAGAGGCAGTGAGGCCTGGAGCTCTTCAGATGTTGTTCAGGTGTCTTCTGCCACCTCCTGGACGAGCTCTTTGAGTAATTCTGGTAGGTCCGGACCGTCACTCCTTGGAAGGTTCTTCACTGTTCCATTATTTTCTCTGTGTAAAGATAATGGTTCTCCCTGGAGTCCTAACACCTTAGACATTTCTTTTCCAGACTTATAGTTGTCAATGACTTTATTTATTGTACTAGTTTTTGAGATCTTTTAGTAGTTCATGTTGAGAGTAAGATATATTTAGGAGATTTCTAATGCTAGAGACGTAAAGTAGTAACCAGGCTCGGATGCGTCTGGTAAATCTGAATGAAAAATGTGGTTAATCACAGTTAATTTAATAAAGGGGAGAGTTATATTTTCATATAGAACCCAACAGGTTTAGATAGATTTTAAATCAGCCTCTGTACAGCATTTTGTATTCACTAAGGTTATCTTTGTCTGATATTATAATGCAATGATCTGAAATACTAAAGTGTGATCAATTGTGAAAAGGAGCAGAAATATTTAAGGGAACAAATGCTTTTTCACAGCTCAGTCTATCAAGGATCAGCAAAATGCATTTGGCCTTTTTTTCACAGATGGAACCAAAGTTTCTACATTAAGCTGCTAATTTAAAATATTTTCCCTAATTACGACCACTTGTTGTATTACAATAATCTGTGGCTCTTTGAAATTAGGCCATAAATCAGTCAGTACTTAAGAAGTACTTGTCTTAATTCTACTTACTGTTATCTGCAGATACATTTCATAGTTTGCATTAAATGTAGAATTGACATTATCAGAGTTTTGTCAAGAACAACAATTATTTGCAGGTTTCAACAGATGGGTCAAAAGACCCCAAAACAGCAGTGAGTAATGTCACAGAACAGGTTGTTGTCCCAAGATTTAATGTTAATGTAGCAAAAAGAACTTCAGATTACCTGAGGAATGTGTTGGTATAATGATAAAACTGTCCAAATAGTTCAAAAGAAACAATAGTGGCACCTACAATGGGGACAGGAAACAAAAGGAATCAAGATCCAAGAGTCTTTGTTGTTATTATGCAACCATAATGAAATTTTGGTGAAATTTTCAGAATTCACATAAAGCGCACAAACAAATTAAAGATATCCATGGAAAAACTAAATTTAACTGGCAAAAAAGGACGATAGGAAGATGCAAATGAAAATCAAAGCAGAGTGTATGGAATTGCAGAATGCAGGGAAAGTGAGTTTTAAATATATGGTATTACGCTTAAATATAGTTAAATGGAGAGAAAATTACATTTAAAATAAATTATACGAAATCTGTCGTGGATCTGTGATAAACGTTTGATCCGGAAGATGGCGGTAATGCAACAAATCTGACGTCAACTGCCGTTAGACCCCAAAAGCTATATGAAGAAGCTTGACTACAATGACCACAATCCATCGCGGCGGCTGCGTGCTCGGTTGCGTGCCCTCGTAGCGTAGGAGACATTGCACTGTGCCATCGTGCAGCCGGCCTCGGCGTTAGTGAGAGGTAAGTTTGTATTATTTGTTTTAAAGGAGCCGTCCTTTGAAGGACTGGATAGAAACCTCCGCGGAAACAAAGAAACGCGACTTCATGGAGACGTTTTAACCGATGGAGGCTAATATTACGGGTCAAACCGGCTGCTAACCGCTGCTTTTAGGGGGGCTAACGTCGGGCACGCCTATGTCGGGTAGCTGGTCCGGGGGGCTGTGAGCGCGGGCCCGCCGGAGCTATCCGCACTTAGAAGGGTCTGGGTATTTTTAGCATCCGGCGAGAAGCCCAGCCCAAGCAGTCTGCCAGCCAACGCCTTGAAAAACTATCTTCCGGGCGGCTAACATTAGCTGGTGGGCGGTGGAAGTCTGGATCAACAGACAAGTTTCAAGCTAGCAGCGGCTAGTCGGCTATCGGCAACTGACCGAACAAGTGGAGCTTTTGCCATTCGTTAGCACTGCTCCGTCATTTTACCCGTGGCTCCCTGATGTCCCGGGTTGTACCGGTCCAGCGCGGTTCTGTCCCGCGGTATGCCGTCCCGGACGGGTCCGGTGCTAACGCTGAGCGCGCTCAGATTGAGCGAACACGTGACCTGCTGTCAGTTTTTATAAAGCGTGGTTTTAAACGCGAGGATCACTGTGTCCCAGTTATTTCTTCAATATTGTTGTTTGCATTTCTATTATCTATTAAAAAAGAAGATTGGATTGCTCCTTCTGATTTGCCCCTCAGCAGTGGCGCCTCCAGAAATGTTTCATGGGGGGGGCAGCTGGGGCCACTTAAACTCTTGGGGTTGCACTGAAACTAAAAGCCATCATTTTATTCTACAGTTGTAGTAAAGCTGCCTGTAGAAAACTATCTTAAAGACTTAAGTAAACACCTACTAATATCTTTTGGTTTATTGTTTTATTTTTAATGTTACTAATGATCTAATGTGCATAGACCAATAACAGTACAGTTAACGTTTCAAGTTGAACAATAATCCCTTTTTATTGTGTAATTATATTAGGAATAAGGTGCACATTTATTGATTTATTAAAAAACACCCCCTGGTGGCGCCGTTGCCACCAGGGGGTGTTTTTTTGGGGGAAGTAATGAGATGCTGCACAAATTAAATGTACTTTGGGCACATGGGTGGAGGGGAAAATAACTGCAATAAATACAAGGTATCGGTGCAAATGTATTGTGAATATTAAGTATATATATTTTTTAAACTTGTGCAAGAAAAGGTGTATAAATTTGTCGAAACATACAGTTAAGCCTCCTACTTTTTAAATCACTTTCATTCTACCAAAATATATTTATCTTTTGACAGGAAATGAGGCTGGTATCTAAATCTCATAATGGAAAACTGTAAAATGACTATCAATTTAAACAAAAAAATGTAAGTTTAATTAAATAACACATTTTACACCCTTCCCAACAAACTGTGGCACAACAGCAGTCAAAACCTTCTTATAATTCTTACAGATTTTCATTTTTATTGGAAATTGTTTAAATTTGCTGGTTGGATGGCCTCTTTGCTATCCCCCTAATCTTTAGCTCCCTCCTCAGATTCTTCAGGAGATTTGAGTTTGGACTATGGCTGCGCCGCTCCAACACATTAGTATTACTTCCAGTCAGAAGAAACGTGTTGCTTTGCTTTCAACCAAAGTCTGCCAGGGGGTATGAATAGTTTCAGGCTTAACTGTATGCAGCAAATACAATCTTAGAAAGTAACAAGCTAAATAAGTTTGCGGATATTTTTGTTCTGCACCTCAACTTTAAGCTTGAATCTTCCCGGGTTATGAATCATCTTTGGGTTTAGCTGTGACCTACAGAAACTGAGAAACAACAGATTTAAACAGACTTATCTGCTATCAAGGCTGGACTGACGTTACACAAACGCGGTGTGATTTAGTTTAAAAACCAGGACGTGCATATGGTCGGCAGCGTGGTTATAACCAGGCTTGGGTTGGCAGCCATTGTTCAGGAGTGAAGCATCTGCAGTGCCTGTACCATGACGAGGGGTCAGCCCAGCACAGAGCTGAACTTCCTGATCAGCTTATCTTGTCGGTTCCTTCAAGCTGCTGGAATGCTGCTTCCCCAGCAAACCAGTCAGCTGACAATGGCACTGTGGCTGACCTTTTAGTGAAGGTGGAAGGTTTATCTAATAGCTTTTGTATGTAAACATCAAGGTCAGTGGCACGCTGCAAAGATGTTGCTTTTGCATAAGTAGTGCTTTCAGGTTTCAGCTAAACTCCTGTGATGACAGCTGAAAATGCGTCAATAAAAAGTACAGCTTAACATTGTGATGGAACGATTTTGTGGATGCAGTAGTCATTGCACCAATTTAACATAGCTTTGTTTAAGTTCAGTCTGAGTTGATCACATTTTCAATTCAATTTTATTTCTATAGCGCCAATTCATGATAAATGTCATCTCAAGGCACTTTACAAAGTCAGGTTCCAGGAGTACTTTCTATGTTAGATGGTAATAGTGGATGATCTGCCTCCCCTAGATGATGTCACGGCTAACAGAACGCCAGACCAGGTGTACCTTCTATGAGTTGAAATAACAATCAAGCAATGGAAATTAGAGAGCATCCGTTGCGCTGACGAGAAGCCCGAGTTTCACTTCCTTGTTTGTCAAAACTTTAGAATTGCTTATCTTCAGTGGTCAGCTGTGAGCTTCTATTTGCCTGTTGATTTACCGTTGAATGTTACCCCTGACGGACAAATTAATCGCAAACCAATCAACCATAGATCTAGCGCTCAGCCGGTGGTATTATTAGCCACATTAGCCTCCAATAGTGATGCAACACAGACAAACACGGTCATTGGGCCGTCTGTGTCCGTGTAGCTAATATTTAAACAGATAACGTTAGCTTATGCCATCCGGGTTGTTCGCTGCTTCAGTAAACATGCAGATACTGACCTTTCTACATTGCTCTCGAGCATCAGCGTTGTAGCGTTAGCATGTAGCATTAGCATAGCATATATGTAGCATCGTTCAGAATACTGTTTCTTGTCCTTCTGTCTCGTAGGAAAAGTTCCCCCAAACAACGCTTTTTTGTGTTTGTCTTGTCGATGAAGAGAGTCACGTTTGCTTTTCTGGCTGAAATCGACATTTTTTCAGAATTTAAACTTCCAGGAGCAGATTTAGGAAGACAGGTTTGAGCCTTTGTTTGTATCAAATGTGTAAAGTTATTGATCATTTTAACAACCTTAGCTCCGACCAATGTGTTGTCTTTACTTCACACCACCAAGCCTGGTAGCTTGCATTCATCGGGTTCTGTTTTTTCTTTAATGAGATTTTATCATCACCTGTGGCCATTTATTAATGGCCACAGGTGATGATACGAGCTACAGGGACGTCTGAACCGCGCTGAGGTCCAGCCGGTTCACAATGATGTGGGAGGTTTAATTGATGTTCACACATTTATCGCTTTTATCCACGTTAACCAGTCTGTCCGACCTGCTGTCTGCCCCGCCCTCCCAGTGTGTGTTGCAGGGTGATTCATCATGGCGGAGCAGCCTCTGTGGGAGCAGATAGGATCCAGCTTTGTGCAGCACTACTACCAGATGTTTGACTCGGACAGATCACAGCTCGGATCAATATATGTGAGTCTGACTCAGGTTGGAACTTTTTCACTGGTCAGGATTTCTTCGTTTGAATTAATGGAGTTAATGGACGTTCGAAGCGCTGTGTGGTGTTAAGAAAAGAGACGTTTGTTTCTGTTTCCAGTGCGTCGCACTTTCATAACTAATATCGCTGTTAAGAGTCTTTGTAGGAAATCTTTGACCAGGGTTTTCGTACCATGATAACTCAGACTCTTAATACAAGATCTTTACCATGGAGGCCTTCAGTTTAAGCCCCATAAAGGAGAAAAAAAAGACATAGATCAATTTAAAACAGATAATACCCCCTTACAGATTTCTTCTGTTTTTGATGTTTCTTAAAACTTGTTTTAAAAAAACAAAGATAACCTGATTAGATTCAAAATGCATTTTCAAATTATTCCATTTTATCAATCGTGGGAAGCATCTACCCAAACCAACGTGGCTCTATGTAAAACTGTAACCAGCATCTTTTCTAGATCAGCTGAGGTTAATTTTACTAGCCACCCCCAGGTGTGATTACTGTGTAAGTAGAACCTGTCTGACAGCATGAAGTAGGCCAAAACATCTCAAAAAGCAGCACATCATGCCTGGATCTACACAAAGTGACTTTACTTCTGCTCTCCTGAAGAATATTTGGCCATCAGTTGTTGACCTGCAGCAAGGCAATGATCCGAAGCACCAGAGAAATCCCTCCTCCAATCAAAGGGAAGGATTTGGAGTGGCCTAGTCAAAGTCCAGAGGTAAATCCGAGAGAGATGCTGTGACCTAGAAAGGCTGTTTTTGCCGGAGCAGCCTTCAATGAGTCTGAGTTAAAACAATTCAGGAAAAAAAGAGTTGGCCAAAACTCCTCCACAGATGTGAAAAAGTTGGTATCCAGTTATCACAAAGTTGAAAGGGTGACGAACCCAGTTATAAGATAATTATAATTCTTAATAATTATTTATTAATCTTAACATTTAACCATCCATTATCTATACCCGCCGATCTGTGCAGGGTTGCTGGGGCCTGGTGCCTCTCTCCAGCGGTCATTGGGCAAAACGCGGGGTCCACCCTGGACACGTGTCATTAACATTTAGGGGGGGGGGGGACTATTTATAGCACTGGATACTTAATGCATTTGACTTTCTCTTCTACTTCAGACTGGGTCTGCGCGGCTCGTGTGGATTCGTTAGTTTTACACTGATGTTATTTTTCCTGCTGACTTTGCTCTCCTGTCACTCCTCACAGATCGATACGTCATGCCTTACATGGGAAGGACAGCCCTACCAGGGAAAAATAGCAATTGTCGAGAAGCTCGCTGTGAGTTTTCATGGTAACCTTTTGCTATCCTGAGGTAATTTGTGGCTAGTGTCAGACAAGGTAGCCTTGGCTGTTTTTAATGTCTGTTGCTGCACATTA
This sequence comes from Fundulus diaphanus, assembly GCA_037039145.1. Classification (NCBI taxonomy): domain Eukaryota; kingdom Metazoa; phylum Chordata; class Actinopteri; order Cyprinodontiformes; family Fundulidae; genus Fundulus; species Fundulus diaphanus. The sequence goes on along the minus strand of CM073134.1, from coordinate 4,024,545 downwards.
TCCTTTAGACTCCCAAAAGTGATTTGTTATATATTTCTGTGCATTGATGATTTCTAGCACAGAGGGCAACAAGATTGTAATCATGATCTGGTCTGTGGAAATAATCACAGATGGCAAAGGATCTCCTGGTGGTTGAAAAACGTTTAAGGAAATGGGGCACTTCAGAAAGAAACGCAACCTAATGGATTACTTTAGGAAATCATCGTCAAACCTCACAATATGAGCTGCGTTCAAAAATGCTACTGTGATTTTCACTGTGCTGGAAGGAAGCTTGAGGTTAACCTTGTCTGGGTGCAGCGTCCGTTTTCTCGTGGCTCTGATGGAGCTTCACTGCGTGAGCGTTAGAGCGTTGTGGGACGGGTCGGCGTTCTGGGCGTCGTAAGAGGAAACGAAGCTGTCAGGCTGTAGCGCCGCTGGAAAAGCTCAGTTTCTGCTGGCAGAAACAACAGAGCAAAGTTGAGCAGATTACTCAGAGCAACATGTGGACATGAATACATTTCCATGGTTGTCTCCTTTTTTTTTTTTTTTTTTTTTTTTTTTTTTTTTTTTTTTTTTCCCAAACAACAAAATACATTTTTAATTCTCATCTACAGGAAGATCAGTCATGCAGTTTTGATTAAAATGTACTGATTTGAGTTTTTATTCAAGTAAACTGGCTGAATGTTTACCCTCTCTTGTTGTCTGGGCATATTTTATATAATCCAATTTTATCTAATCCATCGTTATCTGCCTCTTTGTTTTAATAAGGCTAGCATGTGATCATCTAGTGGAGGTCATTGGTTTCCTTTATGCTTGCATTAATCCCACCCATATATATGTTTTTTTTTTGTGTTTACCAGAGTCTCCCCTTCACAAAAATAGCGCATAGTATAACAGCGCAGGACCACCAGCCGACTCCAGACAACTGTATCTTGAGTATGGTCGTAGGACAGCTAAAAGTAAGTATTCATTTATCTTGGCTGGTAAATATCTTAGACGTGGAGTGCCTCAGGGCTCTGTCTCAGGTCCAACCCCATATTCAGATGTATTTGAAAAGCTCTGCTTCAGATGGATTACTACTGAATTGTCTTGGATGCAGATTTTCAGTTTAAATACAAATGAAAACATATTTAGAAATTCAACAGCCTTGGGTGTCTACAACTGGGTTTCCAGCCATTTTGTTTTTCATCAAGATTTGAAACTTATTCTCTCTGTTGTCGAGACGGGCTTCTTTCAGCCGAGGTTCCTGTCTTAGATCTCCTCATTCTTGCCGTAGCTCGCTGTGCGTTGGGCTGGATCGTCTCCGAATGGTGTGACCATAGAGGCTTTAACGTCTGTTTTTAAAATAAATGTTATATTGTTACTGCTGGCTTTTAAAGGTCTTTATTGAATGGACCCACAGTATCTCGCAGGTCTTTGAGCTCTTCTGGGAGTTCCTAGGTCCAGGCTGGCACCAGATGGGACCGGGTCTTTTTAAGTTGCGCTCCCAACCGATCTGCCCAGGGGTATGAACTAAAATCAAAAAGAAAACCTCTGAAAATTTCAATTTAAACAGGTTTTCGGTCCTGTTTTAATAGGACTCTGCTGGCCGGCTTTAAAAAATAAAGAGAACACTGAAATAACACATCCTAGATCTGAATGATTGAAATATTCTCGTTAAATACTTTGCTCTTTACTAGCTGAGTGTGCTGACAACAAAATCACACAAATTATCAATAGAAATCAAATTTATTAACACATGGAGGTCTGGATTTGGAGCCTCACTCAAAGTTGAAGTGGAAAAACACGCTTTGATGTAAAGTCAAAATGAGGCTCAGCAGCATGTGTGGCCTCCACCTGCCAGTAGCACCTCCCTACATGCCTGGGCAGCTCCTGATGAGGTGGAGGATCGTCTCCTCAGGGATCTCCTCTGCTTTCATCTGTGAAGAGCTCAGGGCACCAGTGGGGAATCTGCCAACCTCAGTGTTCTCTGGTAAAAGCCAAACGTCCTGCACGGTGTTGGGCTGTAAGCATAACCCCCCCCCCCCCCCCCCCCCCCCCCCCCTGTGGACGTCGGGCCCTCACACCACCGTCATGGAGTCTGTTTCTGATCGTCTGAGCAGACACATGCACATCTGTGGCTGATGGAGGTCATGTTGCAGGGCTCTGGCAGTGCTCCTCCTGTTCCTCCTTGCTCAAAGGCGGAGGCAGCGGTCCGTCTGCAGGGTTGTTGTCCTCCTACAGCCTCCTCCACATCTCCTGATGTACTGGCCTGTCTCCTGGTAGGGCCTCCATGCTCTGGACACTACGCTGACAGACTCGGCAAACCTTCTCACCACAGCTGGCATTGATGCTCCATCCTGGAGGAGCTGCACTACCTGAGCCACCTGTGTGGGTTAGACCCCGTCTCCTGCTGCCACCAGAGAGAAAGCAGCGCCAGCGTTCAGAAGAGACCAAAACATCAGCCAGAAAGCAGAGGAACTGAGAAGTGGTCACCACCTGCAGAACCACGCCTTAATCGGGGGTCTTGCTAATTGCCTCCAGTTTCCACATGTTGTCCATTTACACAACAGCAGCTGAAACTGATGTCAATCAGTGTTGCTGCTTTTAGTGGAAAGTTTGATTTCAAAGAAGTGTGGTTGACTTGGAGTTACATTGTTTTTTAAGTTCACTTTATCTATATTTGGAACCAGTTTTTCTTCATCCCTTTTTATCAGCTTGTTGATCTGGTCTTTTGTTTTATATTGCACAGAACTTTCTTCCAACCAGTCGTTTTTTTTTTGTTTTTTTTTTAGTGCTCCATAAATGAATAAATGAAACGTCGTTTTCACCACAGCTGCTCTGTGTGTCTCTCTGCAGGCAGATGAAGACCCCATCATGGGTTTCCATCAGAGTTTCATCCTGAAGAACATTAACGATGCTTGGGTGTGCACCAATGACATGTTCAGGCTGGCCATCCACAACTTTGGTTAAGCCGCTCGTCCGCGCCGGCGGGCAGGGGCGGCCGCAGCGAAGGGTCGCTGTGAGACGACGCGCTGGAGGGAGGCGGTGAGGAGGCGCTCCTCCCTCTCGCCGTCTCATTTAGGCCTGCTTGACAAACGAGCAAACAGCGGATTCTAGATGTCAGTCACCGAACCCAGTCCAGGTGGGTCTCTTTTCCTCCGACCAGCCCAGCAAAGTGGACCTGCGACTCGTCTCTTTGCTGAGAGCCGGCCGACCAATCAGACGCCCCTGTCTGCCGCTCCGCTGATCTGCATGACGCTGGGGGATCCTCGGCACATCATCTACACTCAAGCCACCAGAAGGACAAACATCCGGTCGACTCATGCCCCGTTCTGCTCTGATTCTAACCCGCTCTGCTCTGCTGTTGACCCGGTTCTGTTAGCACTGCTGTTGACTGGTCTGTAGATCCGTGTTCCGGTTCAGACTCACTGTGTTGTCATTGGTTTTAAGACGCCTCTCATGTGTTTACCTTAGCTCTTCTTAGCGTGCTGAGTTTAGTTTTTTTTTTTTTTTTTTTTCGCCCGTCTAAGCATGGCTCATGCTCTGATGCCAGGTTTCGCTGTTGCAAACCAAAGGATGTTGGAGAACAAATGTTCACCTTATTTTCTTTCTTCCTCTCTTTCACACACATCTGGCAGTTAACAAGGACTACAGCCACGATACACAATAAAACCTGGACGTTTTTCTTAACCGTGTGGTCTCTCCATGTCATTTTCTGGCCAACTGCTTCTCGGTTTCCTCACCAGATTAATTACTTGAAGAGCCGACGTACTGAATTATTTTTGCTTGTTTATTTTATTAACATTTTTTTTGCGCTTTAGGCACTTTCTTTGGCCAAATGTGGCCAATTGAGAGATCCATACTCCAGGAGTTGTCTTTCAGCTGTCATAGCAGTGTGGTTTCTAGTGTTGTGTGATTAGACTGGGGTCTGGTCTTCACAATATGGCTACCGTGAGTAAAAACATGGTATTAACGCAAAGATTCAAAGCATAAAAGTACAACAATTACTTTTATTTTCAAGATGAATGCAGTGGTTTTTCACACTGCTGCAAAAATAAAATGCTTATTAAAATGGTTATTATTCCCTAATAAACTCCAATTTCTCCCTGGTTGGCTTTAACTCGGGTGAAAAATTAAAACACCTTTTTCTCCAAACTAAGAATTTTGTGCCATTTTGAGTCTATTCGCACAGGCTTTACCTCATGTGTTTTTTTTTTTATTTTTTTATTTTTTTTTTTTTAAGATTAATAACCAGATAAATGTTGAGCAACTGCTGAGCCTGATGGGGAAAACCTTTGATCACTAAATGAAACACTGACACAAAGAACTACAAGGTCCAATTCAGTGAGAAGCTTCTTGTTTCTCTGACATCCGCCTGGAGAAAGGTTGCCTCTGACTCCCAGCCCTGAGATGTTAGAGAAGTTCTTCCATCTTTGGCCCGTTTCAGGTCCTACGTTTTTCACTTAATTAGTTTCAAACCTTTTTCCTGAGAGCACTGAGTGGCACTTCTTTAGTTCACACCAGGACTGAGTCTTTTATTTCAGCAAGCTGACCAGCAGTGTGTATCAAAATATGGGGGGTTGGAGGCTGCATTACTTAATACTTCATATCATCGATTTAAACATTTCCTTTTAACTAGGAGTACCTTACATCTCAGGAATGCAAAGGCAGGAAAGGTGTGCGGTTTTATGATGTAACCGTCTCAAAACTTGGTCTACCACGATGCCTACAGCTGCAGGCCCACACATAAAGTGGACTAATGATCATCTTATTACCTTGGATTACGAGACCTGCTTTGGAGGAGCAATAAAGTGCAAGGCCTGAAGTTAATGCAAAAAGTGCTGAAAAATAAAACCAGTATATCTTGCCCAGCAGCCGCTAACTTCAGGAATGTTTCCCCCAATTTGAGCCATTTTTTTTTAATGCTTTTGTCATCAGCGGAGGTCAATCTAGAGCAGTGCAAGTCTGCAGGATGCAAACCGGCCCAGCTCAAACTCAGAACATGTAGATCTTCCCAGGTATTCTCAACTCGGAGCAGAGGGGTACTTTCTGTTCAATTAACACAGATAACTGGTCTTACTTAAAGGTGACGCGTGTAAAAAAAATAACTAAATCCAACTGAAGTGACAAATTAAATATTGTTTACCGGATTGTAAAATCTGTAAAACTGGTTTGAGATGTTTAGTGAAAACCTGATCCCATGTAAGAAGCTGCGTCTTATGTTTGTTTTTTTTATTCTAAAAATTGAAAAATAAGCAAAAAGTTTTGGTGTGTAATGTTTTCCATCTGCCATGCTATGAGCATTGAAGTATGAGGGGTTGAAGGGTTTTTCTTCTAGATCTAAAATGACATCCAGTTGTCTTCCAGTACACCACAAAACTTGCTCTTCAGATGTAAAGTAGGGTCTTGAAGACAGGACAGAGCACCTGTTAAAATATGTAAATCAAATCAAACACAAACAAAAAAGTAGGTTTCTCTAAAAATATTCAAACAAATGATCTCAAATATATTAAAATTTGCCAGATCCAGGAAAGAGCTTACATGCACCCAGGATTGTGAAATCAAACCAAGACTGAAAATATAAACCAGGGCATTAAAAACACTAGAGCTGATAGTTATTAACTTCCTACATGTTTAAAACATGTTAGATTTGACATGTAACCATAGTCTGTTACATGGCAGGCAGGATCTGTTAGACTTTATAACAATCATGTGATGCTTTGATGTGTCCCTGAGTCTGACACGCCTGAGTCAAATAATCAGTTAATTAGCAGGACTCTGAAGAACCTGACTGCATACTGAGGAGCTAATTGTGCTATTTGATTCAGGTGTGTGGGGCCAGGGAAACCTCTAAAAGTTTCAGGACACCGGCTCTCGAGGACCGGAGTTGGCCACCCCTGCTTTAAAGCCACTCTTCATTCGGCAGAATCAGCTTTGATCACCAAGTTTGTAACAAAAAATAAATTAGACTTAAATCAGAAGGACAAATATTTAGTGTCTGTGCAAACTCTCCGTTACCAGGGCCATCGCAACACCAAACGGGCTTAAATTGGAGGCAGCTGGACCTTTGCTCACTCAATTGTTCTGAAAATGTTTTGAGTCCTTTCCAGGAGTCTCGCTCTGAGCAACCTGCAGTTGGTGCCCTGCTGTTTTTAAGAATCAATCACCCACCATCACTGTCCTGGGTCGTTAGAAGCTGTTGCTTGGTGTGAGTGGAGCACTTGGACACCTGGATCATGATGAGATGCTGATATATATTTTTTGGAATGAGTTGGAGGACTGAGCTTGAACTGAACAAATCATAAACCCCCCAAAGATTTACCTAGTCTATTTCTTATCATGAATAGAAACAATTAAGTTGTGATGTTATGCTTTCTGTACGTTTGTTAACGCATGAATGGAAACAATTAAGCTAAGAGAGTGACCGGTGGCTCTTTTATATTTATAATGTTTCTATTCTCAGAGGCTTTATTCTCAGCAACATTTCGCTCAAATGTACACCGTGCAGTCGTGCTCAGAACAGGTTTTGATTTGTTATGCAGAGGCATGCAACTGCACGGTAGGTGGCGCTATCCTCCCAGCGAGGCGGCCTCTCCGCTCAGTTTCAGGTAGGAACCAATGTACGGCGCCTCCTGCGCGTAGTCGGAACGGCAGCGACGCACAGAACGGAAGTTTAGACGGTTGCTCTGGGTGAACTGTGGCAGCTTCGCATCAAATTAAATAAATATTTTCCCCTCGGCGTTTTCCCGAATTCCCCCCCTTTCCCTCACCCATGGCGTCCAACACTAACATAGACATCGAGGGAGCGACGCAGCACCTCCGGGACATCTTGAAGCTCGACCGTCCGGGCAGCGGCGCCGGTAAGTGTGTGTGTGTGGGGGGGACTGCTGCGCTGCTAGGCCGCGCAGGCTAACGGGGGTCGGACCCCGGACCTCACCGGAGCAGCTCAACCAGCGTCGGTTTATTCAGCTGCCGGCAGGAGACCACGGCGGAGGGAAACCTTTGAACACCGCCAATATTTTCTTTGTCACCGTTTAAAGTCAGCGAAGAAGAAGAAGAAGCGTTTCCGCGTCGGCCGCCCTGCTAGCAGCTAGCTTCTGTTTTCAGGTGGAAATGAGCCTCAACAAGGGACACTTTTATTTTTAATTATAAAAATCTTGTTTTGAAAATTTGTTCGACGTTTTTCTTAAAACTATCTACTGTGGAAGCCAACTATTTAATTTTATAAACCTGGAAAAAAACGCTTTTAGGGATAATTGGCGCCCTTCACAGTTTCATCGCTGGCTGGAAAAGTGTTGAATTTGATGATTTTGCGATTTGTAGAAGTAGGTAAAATAAGAATAATAATTCCTTTATTGTCCCGTAATAGAGAAATTAAGGTGTGACAGCGGCTACACACAATTATTAACCATGAGAAATAATACTAAAAAAAGAACGAACCGGTCTAATCTAAAGGTAGTTCTGAAAGAAACAGTAGTAGAAGAAAAGAGTAAATATTTATAAAAAAAAAACGTCAAGCCCATCTATATAACACACAATAATAGAATATGCAATATTTCCATAACGTACAATAATGCAATATGTATAGTAGTGCAGCAGCCTCCCCAGCTAAGGCGTGTTAGTTTAGCAATAAATAAATCAGTCTTATAATGTTTCCATACTTTGCTCCATTCTCTACAGTATCCATCCTTAGAGCTTCTGGATTTGGTAAAAATAAAATCCTTATCGCGATTTTAGCGCACCTAAAATGATTGATTGAATATATTATTGCCTTGAACATCAAACCTATTGTTAACCTCTTTGAAAAGTAACTGACAAAGTATTTAGATGTATAATACTATTTAAATGCTAAACAGAAATACAATCAATTATATGCATTTTATTCTCTGAAAAAGATTTATAACAATATATAAAGAAAGAGAGAGTGAATTGTGTTCTACATTAGACATAAGAAACGTAGTTGTCATGACAAACGATAAATAAGACCAAGTTTTTTTTCCAACCAGACACATTTGGTCATGTTTTAGTGTGGCTACGGAAAGATATTTTGCATTTATATAAACATTAGTGAAAAATATTAAATAAATTCAGGTCACTTTTTGTATTAGTTTCTCATAGATCAGTTTTAAATTTATATCAGTGCACAAGTTCATAAGAGGTTTTTGCCTTTTTGGCAACAATGAAACCTCTCCTTGAAGTTCTTCATGATGCGATAGCTTGTTGACTGAGGTGCAATCTTTCTAGCTGCGATTCTCTTTCCTGTTAGGCCATTTTTGTGTAGTGCAATGATGACTGCACGTGTTTCTTTAGAGATAACCATGGTTCACAGAAGAGAAACAATGATGCCAAGCACCAGCCGCTTTTTAAAGTGTCCAGTGGTGTCATTCTTACTTAATCATGACAGATTGATCTCCAGCCCTGTCCTCATCACCACCCACACCTGTGTTAATGGAGCGATCACTGAAACCATGTTAGCTGGTCCTTTTAAGGAAGGGCTGCAATGACGTTGAAATGTGTTTTGTGGGATAAAGTTCATTTTCTAGGCAAATATTGACTTTGCAATTAATTGCTGTTACGCTGATCACTCTTTATAACATTCTGGAGTATATGCAAATTGCCGTTATAAAAACTGAAGCAGTAAACTTTGTAAATATTAACATTTGAATCATTCTCAATACTTTTCGCCATGACTGTGTATGTATATATATATATATATATATAACTGCTAAAAAGTAAAGGAACACTTTTTATACAGAATGTAATATGAAGTCAGTTAAACTTGTGGCAGTAGAGGGGTTGTTGGTCAGTGTCGGCTGTTCTGGTGGTGATGAAATTAACAACATGGACAATGAGACGAGCCCAGAGACACGAATGGTTCTGCCGGTGGAGACCACTGATATTTTTTTTACAGCTTTTCAGCAGTTTTGCATTAGACCGGGGTCAGAGTCACCACTGGTACCATGAGGCGATACCTGGACCCTGCAGAGGTTGCACAGGCAGTCCAGCTCCACCAGGATGGGTCGTGAATACGGGTCATTGCCTGAAGGTTTTCTCTCTCCCAGATCCGTCTCAAGAGAACGGAGGAGATTCATGGAGACAGGCAGCTACTCTAGGAGAGCTGGACCGGTATCTGCTCCTTTGTACAAGGAGGAGCAGGATCAGTACCACCAGAACCCTACAAAGGGACCTGCAGTGGGCCACTGGTGTGAATGTCTCTGACCAAACCATAGAAACAGACTTCATGAGGCTGGTCCGATATCCTGGTAGGCCCTGTGCTCGCTGCTCGGTACCGTGGAGCTCGACTGGCGTTAGCCAGAGAACACCAGAACTGGCAGGTTCTGCACCCTGTTCTTTTCACAGAGGAGAGCAGGTTCCCTCTGAGCTCATGTGACAGACGTGAAAGGTTCTGGAGAAGCTGCTGTGAGCGTTCTGCTGCCTCCAACGTCGTTTAGCCTGATCCGTTTGGTGCTGGTCAGTGTTGTTCTGTGGAGGCGTCTCCATGGAGGGACGCACTGACCTGTACAGGATAAACAAGGCATCCTGACGCCATTAGGTACCAGGGTGAGATCCTCAGACCCACTGTTAGACCCTTCCCTGGTCCAGTGGGTCCTGGGCTCCTCCTGGTGCGTCATAATACCCGACCTCATGTGGTAAGAGCAGACAGGCGGTTCCTGGAGGATGAAGGGATCAATATCACTGACTGACCTCCATGCTCCCCTGACCTAAATCCAGCAGAACCTCCCTAGAACGTGGTGTTTGGGTCCAGCCGATGCCACCAGGTCGCTCCTGGTCAGGATCTGGGAGGAGAAACCCCAGGACACCGTCTACATTCTCATTAGGAGCCCCGACGTCGTCACACATGCAACAACGCGGGGGCCAAACAAACTACTGAGAACCGTTTTGAGTTGCTGCGAGCGTCGGTGTTTCTCTTTCTCTGTGGCTTCAGACTAAACCCTCTGTGGGTTGATCGTTTCTTTTAACACTGATGTGTGTGTTCAGGATGGTTTCCTCCCAGTTGAGATCTGATGTGTTTTCAAAGTTTTCTTTAGTTATTTAGGAGAAGTATAACTGGTTTGGAGCTCAAACCTAAAACTGAAGGATAGATTTGGCTAATTTGCCTCCCTATTTGTTCTGAGCTCCTCTAAGTCTCTGGGTGAGAATGCTTTCACTGACATTTTCTGTTTAATTTCATTGTCTTGGTTTAATCTGTTTTGGTGCTGTACGGCCCTTTCGATTAAACAGTGTTTTTGTTTTTTATATGAGCTTTATAAATAAAATAGATTTGGCTTTGATAAAATTCAACACTGACGGTCGTCACATTACACGGTGGAGGGCGTCCGGCTCCACAACCTGTTGCTGCTGCAGAACCGTGGCTGACGGATCCAACAGAGAAATCAGGGCAGCAGTAAGTGGAACCGCAGGCATAGAGCCGGGAAAAGAGAAGCGTAACCATCTATAGTGGAGACGAGTCTAATTAGGCTTCAGGACATCAGTCTCACTGATTTACCGCATGTTTAAGCATATAAACACAAACTTTCTTCTTTTTTTTTCTACGTAAAAGATTGTGCGTAATTACTCAGCGCGGTTCCTGCTTCTGCTGTCCTGGACTGAAAATGTCATCATTGTGTTGACAGTAGAAGTGTCCATGAAAGTCGTGTCGAAAGCCTTTAGCTCCAAATCTGTTACTGCAGAGACAGTCGGAGCCTCACGGAAACACAAAAATAAATCGTGGTATTAGCGTTAAGTCCTGCAACGTCACTGCTAAACCGTGTTGGATGAAATTCAAACGTTATTGATGATCTGATTCAATCCGCCGAGCAGAAACGGTAAAAACAACCGTCCCTACATCATCGGTGACAGTTTCTAGCCGTTTCAGGTGTACTCATCAATATCTTTCAGCTCTTTTGCTTTCACGCTAAAGATAAATGCCATAGTGGCGATGCATCCATCTATTAATCATGGTTATGTTTTTCTGTTTGGACCAGTTGAAGTATGAGATTCTGAAGCTTGATCCAAATAAAAAATAGTGATCGGGCTCCTGCTGGTTGGCTGTATTCTCTGCAGTCGTGTAATTAAACATCTTCAGGGGTCAATCAACTGGATGAAATCAGAGAAAAAAAATTAACTCAAACCTAAGGGTTAATGAGCCAATATGGCCGCAGGTCCCAGATCAGTTATCAGAGCCTCAACACAGTTTCTGATGCATTAAAACTATCGGCTAAAAACCAGGTTAATTTTTTAACCAGGACTTGATTTGTGCATTTAAAACCCGATTCCCCCTCCTGAATGCTAACGTTATCCCACAAAGTACCGGTTCTGTAAAACAGAACCGGGTCATCTCCCAGTAATAGTTGAGGTTCTACATTCTGCTGCTGTTGATTCTTGGGCCTGTGGAGATTTAATTCAATTCAATTTTATTTCTATAGTGCCAATTCACAACACGTCATCTCAAGGCTCTTTCCAAAGTCAGACTCCATGAGATCCTCCAGATTGGTCAGAAAGTTTCCTCTCTAAGGAAACCCAGCAGGTTGCATCAAGTCTCTCCAAGCAGCATTCACTCCTCCTGAAAGAGCGTAGAGCCACAGTGGACAGTCGTCTGCATTGTTGATGGCTTTGCAGCAATCCCTCATACTGAGGGGCTCACATTGATCCAGGAGTACTTTCTATGTTAGATGGTAATAGAGGATGATCTGCCTCCCCTGATGATGTCACAGCTAACAGAACGCCAGACCAGGTGAACCTTCTATGAAGAGAAAAAAGACGGAGAACAAAAAGTTAAAAGCTGAAATAACAACAAACAATGCAGATTGGAGAGTAGTAGGAGAACTCAGCAGAGTGAGAGAAATAGACCCTGATGTCCTCCAATAGTCTAAGCCTATAGCAGCATAACTATAGAGGTAGCTCAGGGTAACATGAGCCACTCTAACTAGAAGCTTTGTCACAAAGGAAAGTTTTAAGCTTAGTCTTAAAAGTTAGCCCCCAACTACTAGATGTTACCATTTAAACTTAAAAGAAGCCGCAGCAAAGTCCCGACAGCCAGCAAGTAAATAAAGATAGATGGCTGATCGGATTGCTCAGTGTTTTAAAACCAGGCGAAAGTAATATTCTGTAGAGGAGAAACATGGCGGCGTTTTCTAGTCAGTCGCGATGGACAGACGGCAGAAGAGTCTCTTCTGTCCTTCCTGTAAACGTGGCTTTCGTTGCCTTCCCCAGATGTGCAGCCAGGCGACGATCAGAGAAAACTGTCGTTCAACGGCGAGCTGAACGGCTTACTGGGAGCCGGGCTGCTGGGAAGCAGCCTGTCCGAGTCCACCAGACCCATCTCCACAGACGGCAGCGTCCAGGAGACTCAGAGGATGTGAGTGGCTCTGAGCCGTTTTATCAGCGATACGCAGGTCGTTCCTCAAACTCAGCGGATGTTCTCCTGTGTTTAGCGGCCTGACGGGCGACGATGGCAGCACCTGCGTCCCCATCACCTCAAACAACGTGGAGATTGTGGCGAGCCAGGACTCGGGCATCAACAGCAAGGCTCGGGGCAGCAGCAAGGTGAGCTTCTGGACGGCTGTGTGTGGATCAGAACCTGCGTCCGTCATAAGTCCCGGTGCTTTTGTCAGAACGTCAACAGATCTGACAGGATGGTTCTCATGTTTTAGTTTGAATTGATCTGTTTCTGCAGGTTAAAATCCAGCCGGTCGCCAAATACGACTGGGAGCACAAGTATTATTACGGCCGACTGATAGCGGTGTCCAACTCCTTCCTCGCCTACGCCATCAGAGGTGAGCCCCCCCCGGCAAAAATATGAGTTGTTTACTTTGCTTTTAAAAGATAAACAGTCAAACACATTTTATTTACCCCGATGGGAAGTAGTTGTGACGTTCAGCCGTGTTTAATGTCCATCAATCACTCGGTCTCATCGGTTATGATTAAAAAAACGAGTTTCATTTTTCAGCAACAAAGTCAATTTTAAATCTGAACAAACCCTGAATTATAGCTTCCCATTGGGTCCGGTGAATTTTCTATTTATTGAAAGAACAAACGTGGAAAATCCAACTGTTTACTCCAGTTTCTAGAGAAAATATCTAATATTAGACGATGTCTACTCGCAATAAATTAACTAAGCTGCTAGGGCTGGACGATAATTCAATTACAATTTATATCGATCGATAGAAAAAAAGTGTCAATAAAAAGTTCAATAGAATAACAGTTTTCCTTCCTTTTGCATTTTAGCCTATCATGTAGGTCAATATTACATCATTACATCCTCCCAGCCAACCAAAACGCAGACCCAGGAACCAAGCTCCGCCCCCTTCAGAGAGTTCAGAGAGCACACGTTCTTTTTAATTTTTAAAAACTCGTGGTTTTGGTAAAAGTTGGTTGAATAAAGGATTGAGTTCAACATGTTCATTTTATTTATTTAAGCAACAGCATAACATGGTCAGGGTTGCACTTAAAAGATATGTTTTTAATTTGTTGATAATTATCCATATCGATCAGTATGATTTCTATTGATAGATGTTTGAAAGTGTTAAAGTTCAGGTTTGGATTCCTCTTAAAATGCAGCGTAGCTCCCTGCAGCTTGGTGCTGCGGCTCATGTAGCAGCTCAATCATTTTCCCTGTGAATGTTAGGATCAAAAATCAATATAGAAATGTAATTACATGCTGCGTTTTTGCCATATAAATGTCTGATATTAAAGATTAAAGGCTGTCCTGAGTTTGGGTCAAACAGTCAGGAGCTCGTCCCCAGGCAGAGTCCATGGATGATCATTTAAAGAAGTTCCCTCCATGTCTGTTCTTGTTAAGCAGCTGTTTTTTTCCTCATGGATTCAGATCGTTTGTGTTTTTCCTGTGGAAACAAACCTCGTTTAGGAGCCAACAACCACGCTATGGTTCGGGTCCTGAGCTTGGACTGTGGCGAGCGCTCCTTACTGAAGGGCTTCACCGGCGCCGTCACCGATCTGGCCTTCGCCCACCTGGACTCCTCTCTTCTGGGCTGCGTGGACGAGGCGGGCAACCTGATGGTGTGGCAGCTCGAACTCACCGGGAGCAAAATCCTGTATCCTGACAGGAGGGGGGATGGAGACGCTCAGATTAGCTCATGTCTTCTCTGTCGCGCCAAAACTCGTGTTTAGTGTGGAACAATCTCCATCGTTGCCTTTGAAGCGGCAAAGATGGAGATTCTCCTCATTTTCCTGCCGTTTTCCTTAACTTATGTCCAAACAGGGATCAGATAGTGGTTCATATTCAGCGGCCAGACGACACGCCCCTGAACTCCCACAGACGGCTCATCTGGTGCCCGTTCATCCTGGACGACAGCGAGGAGAACCAGGACGACCCCAGCCAGACGTTGGCTCTCCTACATGAAGACAGGGTACTGCGTCTTCTTGGCCTCTGTGCTGTGACGCTACAGATTTACACAATCCTCGTACACAACAAGCCTAGAAAACATTTAGAAACCCACTGAGAGAATTTAAAATCCTTAGACGGAGCCTTGTGGATCTAGTTCTCAAGACTTTCCATAAAACTAGACCAACGTGATGGTTTTCATCTGCATCGTTGGAAGAAACTAAACCTTCAGATTTGACTGACTTCTCTTGTTTTCTAAACTTTCCCTCGTCTAGGTTGAGGTTTGGGACCTTGAGCTATTGAGAGCCAATAACAGCAGCTGGCCTGTTGACGCCACAGACCTCAAAGAAGGCCTCATCACAATCAAAGGACATACCCAGGTATCTGGATCGTACGGTCCCTTTATTTTACACAGCGCCATATAGAGAGTTTAATAAACAAATATACCAAAGGTTTTAAAGGCACAGTCAGGGCCACGTTAATTTTTCACACCATCTGAGTGTCTCCAGGGGCTCAGACTAGTTGAATTAAGGACCAAAAAGGTCGCACAGCCCTCCCGCTGAAGCTACTTCCAGAAGACAGCATGGTGAGGGGGAAATCTTCACATTTCAGGCTGAGCGTCTTCATAGCGACGTGCCGTGCATGTGCAGTTAATATGGTGTCTCAGGTTTGCTGCAAACCTTTTCAGCTTGTCCATAAAATCTCAGGTTAGCTGGAGTAGCGGTAAGCACTGCTACTGTAGCGGAGGCGCTGCAAAACTTACACCGCCCTCTGCTGCGCAGCAAAGTAAAACAGGACGACACCCGCAGCTGTCTGGACTCTGCATCCAGCAGATGGATTTGCAATACTTACAATTTTGGTTTGGGGAATGTAAAAAAAAAAGTCATCAGGTTAAGTTCAACGATGGTATGATGGTTGCTCACCCTTATTCCAGATAGTTTGTTCACCAGGTGAAAGCTGGGAAACCCAACCGTCTAGATTCTGGTTTGAAATTTGGTTTTTATTGTCTGTTACGTTCGATGAGTTCCTCAGATTTGGCGCGTTGCACGTTGTTGTCTCCTGCAGAGAGTCAGCGAAGGCGCCCTGTCCCCCGATGGAACCGTGTTAGCCACAGCTAGCCATGACGGCTACATCAAGTTCTGGCAGATCTACATAGAAGGTGGACAGGACCAGCCCAGGTAGGAGAGATACCTGATGTTTGGCAGCGTGTTGCTGGTTGTTCCTGTTTACATCTTTGCTTCTAACGCTGTTGTCCAGATGTCTTCATGAATTGCGGCCTCACGGAGGACGTCCGCTCTCCTGCCTCCTCTTCTGTGACAACCACAAGCGGCAGGATCCAGAGTCAGTTCATGCAAACTCTGACACACGCACGCCCTGCAGGGGCTTTTACTCGCGTGTTTTTGTGTTTTCATCCCTCCGTGGTCCGTTCTGTTCAAAGGGTTCCTTTCTGGAGGTTTCTGATAACTGGAGCTGACCAGAACCAGGAGCTAAAGATGTGGTGCACTGTCTCCTGGACCTGCTTGCAGACCATCAGGTAACTTAAACATCAGTACGGATAAAGGGCTAAAGGTTCGGTGTGCATCCACTGGTGTTCACTCAGAAGAGAGATTATTTTTTGCTCCCAAAAGAGGGAAGTGCTGTGTTTCGCAAAGCTTGCTTGGTCTAAAATTATACATAAAAAATATATTAGACTCTCCCTGTAGCTCTACGCTTCTCCAGGAGTGAATGCTGCTTGTCGGGACTTTGATGCAATCAACTGGTTTTCTTAAGTAGGAACATTTTTGACCAATCTGTATAATCTGACCCCATCTGTATAATATGATTGAACTTAACTTTGTAAAGTGCCTTGAGATGACATGTTTCATGAATTGGCGCTATATAATTAAAATTGAATTGAATTATTGTCCTTGTACAGCTTCCACAAATTTAGCATTTACATTTTAATCTTCCTTTTTCTTCCGGTCCTTTAATGGCTCAAAATTAAATGTGTGATCCACGGTTAGTTGGAACTAAAAAACAATGTAGATGTAAAAACAATACAGGAAAAATGCCGTCAGTTGTTTTGTTTTTATAAACTGAAATAAAATATTGTTACACGGACTTCGGCATGTTGTTTACGCTGCAATGCATCCTGGGTAAATAAATTATACTAGGTCAGGGGTCGGCAACCTTTACAACCTGCGGAGCCATTTTTGCCCTCGGTTCAGCTAAACTCATTTTGTTTAGAGCCACAAAAGTTACACATCTCTTTGAAACAAGAGCTTGTTTTTATAGTATACTATAGGACATTTGTTTAAATTTTTTAAAATTAAAGATCAGTTTTTATTATTTAACCAACAGTATTTTTATGTTTAGGTTTAATACATTTTCTTCAATTGAACATTTGATTTTTATAGCAAATGGCATTAAAATGATGAAAAAGCAAGTGGTTTGCAACCTATTGACAAAAAGATAATTAATTTATCTATAGTAAAACATTCTATACACCATTAGTTTCTTTCTCTCTGGAAATTTTATGCATATATTGCTGAACTAAATACATCCTAAAGCTAGCGATTTTAAATTACCTTTACATTTAGAAACATTGACCAATTTCACCAAAGCTGAAGGTGTCAGGTGAAGAGCCACATGCGGCTCTGGAGCCTTCAGCGCTATTATGACAAACTAATAATAATAATAATAACGCGTATTAGGACTGTGTGATCCCAGCAAGCACTGCTCTGTGTCCGGTCCAATAACACTTGCTTAGGATCTGATTGGTCTGAGCTTGTGAAGGTAACGCCCACCTTTTAGATCCTTCATCGGTTTTGTTCGTACAAGTGACTCAAAGTCTTCTGGAGAGAAGTGAGAGCAGAAATGCGGGTCCTATGGAAGTCGTCTTCTTCCAGCAGCTTTTTCCCCGTTGCACTTTTTCCTTTTTTCATGATTGAAGTGATGAAGACTCGCCTCATCGTTTCTGTTTTTTGTTTTGAAATTACAGCCAACAGCGACACGGTGTGGCATTGTCTAACTTTACACCAGTCAAACTTATAAACAACTGGGATAACTGTAGGTTCCAGTCCAGGAGGACCTAACCGCGTCATTAACCCAGCATGCATTGCGCAGGTGAAAAAATGGCGACCTGCATGGGTGAAGAAATATACAAGTTTTTTAAGTAAATGTGAGTTTTTACGTATCACAAACATCAATTTTCAAGTTAATAGGAAAATTACAACATATTTAGTCCAACATGTTCAACTAAACGTGGATCGCTTTAATAAACTGGTACGTCAAGTTTGATGTGTGCACATTATACGACCATCGTTAATACTAAATCGCTTAAGACGTACGGAAATAAGCAACTTTATCAGCCTTTGCCTTCCATCTACAGCATCGGCTGGATTTAATATAAGCCAACATAATCAGCCACATGTTTTTGCTCTTCGATCCATCAGAAACAAAACCTCAGTCAAATACGTTTTAATAAAAATACTCCAGCAATAAATTAAAGAGTTCTTTAGGTGAATCAGTTTAATCAAATGTTAATGTCCTTTCATAAATCGTAAAGGAAAATACTTTCAGCAAAAGGTTCCAGTTCAGCGCATCAAAGTCCGCTGCAGGAGCAAAATAAATTAATAAATAACATTGTTTTAAAATTATAATTTATTTATCCGTCTTGGTCTAAGCCAGCACAATAAGAGAAGAATAATGAAAGCTGTCATTGGTTTGTCCCTGACGTCCAATCCGACACGCACACCGCTGATGACGAGCAAACAGGACAGGCTATCCTGACACGACTTGATTCACAAATCCAAAACGTACTCATTTGTTTATTTATATGCGGGGCAGCGCCCCATAGCCTCTCATATGCTAACAGCTGTGGTTAGACGTAAGTCGTAGCTGCTGTTACTCTGAGAGTATTGTTTCTAAATATCGGACACCGCGAGATGTTGATCGCAGGTCATCTTTGACGCGAGCGACGGCCGTCCTTGAACCCGTCTCACTGTCCGTCCAAATTATCCACGGTTTTCCTTCAGTCCTCGTCTTTGGTCTGCGGCGGCTGAAAATCGCCGTGTGTTGGGTACCGGGCATAGCGCTGACGCTAACCCTGGCCTGTCTTCCTCCTCCTCTCACAGATTTTCTCCAGATCCACTTAACTCCACAGTTCTGCCGAGCCTCAAGGCCAGTTTAGACCTTTCTGCTGGATACTTGATCCTCACTGATGTGCAGAGAAAGGTGAGTATAGCAGCGTTTTGTGTGTTTTAAATCGTTTATATGGATGAAACGGAGGAAGAATTTGGGGGGGGGGGGATGATGTCATCATACATTTGTGACCCAGGCTGTAGGAATAAGAAGCTTTTGCCAAGACAAAAAAAAGGAAAAACTGATTAACTGCGTTTGGAACTACAAATGACCTGTACGCAATAATTTAATTTTAATACATTGCCTGAATCCACACTAAATAAAACAAACTGTACAAAAAAGACAGGAGAGGCACAAAGTGAACGGGTGATGGAAGCTGTGTGTGAAACAAATGTAGGGAATAATGTTAGTGCAACAGTTTGAGAGACGAAATACACAAAATAGTCCACTTATTTCCCGCTTTGTAATCCAGGGCGGGACCACCAGTGCTTTTTCTGCACGCATGATACATTTTTCCGTGGGCAGCAGCAGCTGTGGTGTGCCTGTGAGACAGCGCTGAGGGAAGCAGGAATTGGCTCAGCAGCTCTCGCTGTTGCCTTAATACTTGAACAATTGGTGAACATAAAGTCCCCATTATCACAGAAAAAGCCCCTAGACTCGTTGCTAGTTGCTTTTTGAAAGAAAGTTGCTAAATGTAGCAACGAAGTCGCTAAATGTAGCAACGAAGTCGCTAAATGTAGCAACGAAGTCGTTAAATGTACCAACAAAGACGCTAAATGTAGCAACAAGTAGCAACAAAGACGCTAAATGTAGCAACAAGTAGCAACAAAGACGCTAAATGTAGCAACAAGTAGCAACAAAGACGCTAGATGTAGCAACAAGTAGCAACAAAGACGCTAAATGTAGCAACAAGTAGCAACAAAGACGCTAGATGTAGCAACAAGTAGCAACAAAGACGCTAAATGTAGCAACAAGTAGCAACAAAGACGCTAAATGTAGCAACAAGTAGCAACAAAGACGCTAAATGTAGCAACAAGTAGCAACAAAGACGTTAAATGTAGCAACAAGTAGCAACAAAGACGTTAAATGTAGCAACAAGTAGCAACAAAGACGTTAAATGTAGCAACAAGTTGCAACAAAGACGCTAAATGTAGCAACAAGTTGCAACAAAGACGCTAAATGTAGCAACAAGTTGCAACAAAGACGCTAAATGTAGCAACAAGTTGCAACAAAGACGCTAAATGTAGCAACAAAGTCGCTAAATGTAGCATCAGTCACCAAATGTAGCAACAAAGTCGCTACAAGCAGCAACAAAGTATGCTAAATGCAGCAACAGTCACTAAATGTAGCAATATAGCAACAAAGTGGCTAAATGTAGCAACACTGTAGCTGTCGTCTCTAGTCTTCCTTCCCTTCTCAGAGCAGTGCACTGAGTGGTAGCCGCTAGCAGCTTCGCAGCCAGACAGAAAGGAGCAGGCGGTGTTGGTACTTCAAAATAAAGTACATTCTAACGTTTCATGATAATTAAATGTATATCAAACTCTGATTATGGTTAGTAAAAGTGCGCAAATATAGGCTATACATAATATAGGATATATATATATATATATACATTTTTTTTACATCGTTTTAATATGTAATAAAAAAAACTTTTGCCGTGGCGGTGCGCCACGATCATTTACATGCAGCGGGATTTATATTTAGCTTTTTGAAGCAATAGGAGAGGCAGCGGCAGTAACCTGTCACTTACTCTGATGACTTCATAGGTGGAGGAAGTTTGCAGCGTTCACAGATACCTGTTAAAGCATGAAAGACGAGCAGCAGCTGTGGCTAATTTCCTAAAAATCTCTCAGAAGATGTTTTAATTTGTGCCTCGCCTTGAATGAAGGATTTACTCCCGTAAACACGTTGTTGATTTAAAACGCATCGCTACAGAAAGTTTGAGCATTTGACTGTTTAAATCTGATATGACTGAATTATATTGATAGAAAAAAAAAAAACTCCCAATTGAAGAGGCTTCGCTCGGTCCTTCCTCAAGTCTACATGCAGAAGTTCACCTATAAAAGTACTTCCTCCCTACCAGGAGCTTTTCCTGGGCTAAATTTCTACACTGCTAATTTATTTTCACCCTGGTAAATGCAGTGCAAACACAGGGAGCTAATAATAGCCGTAGAGTGGATGGATGGAAACGTGGTTTGTTGGATGAATTGATCATTTTAGATCAAGAAGTGAAGTTTTCTGTCAGAAGGGGCTTGGTTAAAGTTTCTCATATTTCATAAACCTCTGCTTTGAGCGCCCTTCTCTGCGCCTCCTCGTTAACTCACGCTGTCCTCCGTCAGGTCCTGTATGTGATGGAGCTGCAGCAGGACCTGGACAACGGGAAAGCTCGTTTCACGGCCGTGTCGGAGTTCCTGCTCACCCACCCGGTGCTCAGCTTCGGGGTGCGAGACGTCACCCACTGCCGGCTCAGACACACCGAGGTCCTCACGGCGGAGGAGGAGAGCGAGAGCATGTCGACGGGTAACTCACCGGGCCCGGCTCTGGCCCCATCGGGCTCCTGCTTGTTCTGTTTGGACACGGGATTTATAACCAATAAATGATGGTTGGAAAGAGAAAACTGAAACGTTGCCCTGAAGCTTCAAAGTTTGTATTTTAAACCCGCTTAAGGAGAATGGAGCTAAAATATCCAGCAAGATGTTTAATTAAAACACTCCAGCAGTAAATTAAAGAGTTCTTTAGATGAATCAGTTTAATCAAATGTTAATGTCCTAAAGCTGGTTCTCAATGCAAATGTTTTCACGGTTGAACTCTATCCTGATGCTTATTGGAGACTAAAGGAAAATATCAGAAATTGCTTTACTGCGCACTAAAAGAGTCACTTCATCTTTATGGAAAAGCTCAAGAAACCCTCAGTTTATCAACTATTGAAGAAGTATATTTAAATTTACCACCTGAAAGAAATGACTTGTGCCCTCAAGCCTTAAAGAAATATTTAACAAACTTTTTTTTAGCTTTTTTTTAAATCTAGAAAAGCAATATGTTGAATGAAGATGATAATTTATAGAAAACCGTCTTCCCTGCTTTAAACTAAGAACAAATATTTTATGCTTAGCAAAATAAAGGTTATCGTCAAGACGAGGGTTGTGGAAAAGAACAGATCAATGCACAAATAGCTTATGTGTCATTGATAGGAGGAGAGCGAGAGCATGTGGACGGGTCACTCACCGGGCCCCATCGGGCTCCTACTTGTTCTGTTTGGACCTGAGATTTATAGCCATAAATCTTGTTTGGAAATAGAAAACTAATGTCACCCATGGTCTCCATGAATTAATTAGGTTCCCTTAGGAATATCTGTATGATTTAGCTAGCGTTCTTGATAAAAATTTATATTTTAGATTATTTCACGTTGTTGCAAACTGGTTCTGTTCTCAACATTTGGCCCTGAAGCGTCTAAATTTGTATTTTAAACTCGCTTAAGGAGAATGGAGCTAAAATCTCCAGCAGGAAGATTAAATGGATTCAAACTGGGTCTAAAGAGGAGTTTTAATCCAAACTGTTCTTGTTAAGTTAAAGAATAAATGCCAACCGGTTCTCGTTTAACCATTTTTGTCCCCTTCTTTCTCCACCAGAGGGCACCCAAGGACCCGCAGAGTCCAAATCTGGGATCCAAATTAAACTCTACTGCGTCCACACTAAGTAAGATTTCTCTTATTGTTTGTTGGCAGAATACGGTCGACCCGAGAGAAACAGAATAAACCAGAAGTTTGAAAGAGGACAAAGTTTTCTTTAAGTGTGTATTTCCTAAAAACAAGAAGAAATCCTCCAAAACTGCTCGTTTATTGTCTTAAAACCCAGAACAGCTGCTGGTGACTTTCACTACTTGTCTTCTAAAGCACAAAGAGGCTTTGAAGGAGAGTGATTTATGTCCACAGGGTCCCAGTATATCAGCGGTTTAGCTGCAGATTTCTGTGGCTTCTGTATGTTTTCTGTGTCCCACCCCGTAGCTCTGATAGTAAATCGTATCTGTTAGATACGATTTACTATCTACGATGTAATTAAAGGAAATTACATTTTTTAGGACATCTGAAAATGACCATAGAGCCGTTTACTTGTTGAGAACGTGCTGTACGGAGCTTTAATGTTTATAATTGTCAAGTTTATACAGACGAGATTATCCTTACATTTGTATCAGGCAAATGTTCTCTGTATATTGAAGTAATCTGGGCAAAGCGTGAAATAAACGCTCAGCGCTCCAGACTCAGTGTGAGTTTTAGTCATCTTCAGATTGGGCCCATTTACAAAACGCAGAAACGTTTACCAAGACAGGTAAAACTTTGTCGCTCTCTCACCTGGCGGGAGTGCGAGTTTACCGGCATGTGAGCCCAGGTGACTCTGAGCTGAAGGTAACGGAGCGACGATCTTTTGATTTGAAAGCCGTTTAAATCACTTTGGTTGTGTTTCAGGAGTTTGCAGAACGTCCAGATCTGGTTTCAGCCCAACGCCGGCTTCAACACTTCAGGTTTTCTTCCCCACTCTGAGTCCCAGGATGGTTTTGGTAGGTCAATGTTGGACAGTAAACTTCAGCTGTTAATACTGATCCAGTAGACGAGTTCTGGCCAAAGTCCACTTCATGTCCGCATGAGAACGGGTGCAGGGTAGCGGCTGCGGTCCCTGCATTTGTTGGACCTTTGTTGTGTCTGTGGGGCGTCTAATGTGTCGGATGCTTCAGCGTCTGTCTGTGAGGCTGCTGCTCTGCTCTTCATGTTCTCTCGTGGCTTTTCTGAGTTCGCCACCTTCTGGTGAATTCAACCGTTATATATATATAACGTCACTATATATATGTATGTATGTATGTATGTATGTGTGTGTGTGTGTGTGTGTGTGTGTGTGTGTGTGTGTGTGTGTGTGTGTGTGTGTGTGTGTGTGTGTGTGTGTGTGTGTGTGTATATGTATATGTGTATATGTATATGTGTATATGTATATATGTATATGTGTATATGTATATATGTATATGTATATATGTGTATATGTATATATGTATATGTATATATGTGTATATGTATATATGTGTATATATATATGTATATATGTGTATATATATATGTGTGTATATATATATATATATGTATATATGTGTATGTATATATGTATATATGTGTATATATACACACAAAATTCTGGCGCTGCTCCAGGTTTCCTGTTGGAAGTGGAGGATTTTTCTTCACACAAGCATTTGGCAAACGCCTTCCTAAGGGTTTAGCTTCACAAAGTAAAGAAAATGAGCAGCTGTAGGAGTTCGGTACTGAGAGCAATCTGACAGTGAAAATCAGCCTTTTTAAGAATTTACTCTTTTAATTGAACAGTGCGGCCGCAACTGTGCAAGATTCTCGCTAAAAGATTAAAAACATTTTGCAATTATAGTTTTGTGGAACAGTTTAAGTGTGTCTGTCCAGCGTCGCCTCACATCTTTAATCAGATTTTGTATTTTAATGTCCCCAGCGGCGTTTTCAGACCATCTAACGGACCAGAGCTCAGACAAGGATTCAGCAAGTGGCTCACAGAGCGATCTTAGAAAGATCCCCTCGCTTCCTGCTCCGTCTGACTTCCTCTCCAACTCGGGACCCGCCAGCGGGCCGATGCCCAAGCTGATGACCCCCGATGCCTTCATGACACCAAGCACTTCGGTATTTATTTCTTACGGGGCATAATGCAGTGAAATGCTCAAAGAAAAGGAGATTATTGGTGTGATTCAGGCAGGGCGTTATTGTCAGCCAGCGTCTTTCCGTCTTCAGGTTCCTGCGTCTCCTGGCAGCAGCGCCAGCAGTCTGACCATCGTTACGGCCATCAGCAGCAACTCTGACTCAACAAACAGGTGAGCTTCTCTGGGAAGGTTTTAAATGCCCGGGAACACCTAGCATGTCGCTTATCGTTGTCCTAAAGATGTTCAGTAATCTTGGCAACGATAAAACCTAATAAATGATGTTTGAAAAGCACCCAAACCTGCCAGTGTTATTGGGATTATTATTATTATTATTTCTGCCATTTTTCTTCACTGTTGATGGATTCAAAGCATCAATGAATATTCATAAAATCCTCTTTATGCGTCCTACTGAAGCCTATTTGAATTTATTTATTTATTAAGAGCAGTATTTGTGTTTATGAAGCTGTTACATGCAGTCACAGTGAAACAGGTACCTAAAAACTCTGCAAAGACCCTGAAAATTGTCTTTATTTATTGTCACAATAATACCACAATATGTTGTGATAAACGTTTACGGTCATATTCCCCGTTAGAGGATCGATGACATGATTATAGACAAAGGAATATTTCAAACAATGTCTGCAGGTAGTGTTTTACACGTTGCAATAATGAGATCTTTTAAAAGGTAGACTTCACGCTCTTTATAGCTCAGATTCCTTCCTGCACGTTTTCCTTCGCCTGCTCACATTTTCTCTCCTGCAGATTCCGCTAACGTCCGATTAAATGAAAATGCCTCCATGTAACCCGTTTGCTCGTGATCACGCACGTCTTTGTTCCTCTGCAGAGCCATGGACGACGTCAGCCAGAGTCCCAGCAGAGGAGACAACGGCAGCAGCAGTCTGGGACTCTCCGTCTCCGCCAGCAGCCCAAGAGCTGCTTCGGCTGTGCTGCTGCCTGGACTGGAGAACCTGCAGGTAAGCCTCCTATCGTCATCAAACCGGTCCTGGATTGTTGGAGGAAGTCCTGATAATGGGTAGAAGCTCTCTGCCGTGGATGGGCAGGTGGTAGCGCTCACCTTTTCCTCGCTCCAGTGTTATCTTTGTAGCCCTTCTTCTAAAAGCCTTCCTCCTGCTGCGTTCTGGACCCTCCTTAACGTCCTGAAGGCTTCTTTTCCTGTGTCTGAACCTCTCAGCTTGAAGTTATCGATGAACCAGGAGTCTCCTCTTTCAGCTGCTTCATTCTCAGCAGCAGTTTTCTGCATCTCAAGCCATGATGATGGTTTGCTGCTCCTTACGTGACGGCAGCCCTGCTAACGACCTCTTCAAGGCGCCTCTTCAACGCCTCCTCTGTGAAAGGCCCGACCTGGCGAGGGACGGTAGAACCAAGCCCGCCTACGTTACGCCCCTGCAGGCGGTGACACGTCTTGTCCACGAAGGTCTAGAGCCGTCAAACTAAGGTCCCCGGACCCCCAGGGCTCCACGAACCACGGGTTGGGGGTCAGTGAAATCAGCTAAAATTAGGAACAGTTACGTCGAGTTTGGCTTTATCAAGAATGAGGGTACATGCATAATTCCTGATGTATTTAACAATAATTTAAAAAATACTGTCAGCACGAGGAATCTAAAGGAGTCCCTGGTCACAATAAGTTTGAGAAGCCCTGATCTAGAGGAGGTAAATGGAGCTATGGTGATTTAAAATCTTTTTCCTATAAAGTAAAATTTTTTTATGCTTTTCACAGTAAATAAATCTGCATTTGCAATTTTACAGCAATATCCCAGTGTTTGTGAGATGAGAAATGTATAATTATGTGTTTGTGACACTAGACTGAGCATCAAGAGAAAAAGCTGATCTTTGACGCGTCGTTTCCTCTATAAACTGTTGTTAGACTTTTTATAAACACATTTTTATGTTTGTTAAAAACAGGGTTTCCGCGGGTCATTAAGAATCATTAAGTCATTAAATATTTTTTTTTTAAATTAAGGCCTTAATTGGCATTAAAATTAATTAAATGTGATTATCGGTAGCATTTAAAATGCCTTATTTAATTTTTTTTTTCCAAAAAAATGCGTTCATAAAAACAGTTTCGGCAGATATATTATATCAGATATATTATATCAGATATATTATATCAGATATATTATATCAGATATAACTGATTCCGCGGAACCAAACATGCTGAACTGCTTGTGGTTGATCGTAAAGCCGTATGTTTTTAGGATGTTCGGAAAAGAAGCTCGAGGCGGAGAAAATGGGAAAATTTCAACAAAAATGGGTGGAAAACGAGGAATTGGGGACATGGCTGCAGCCTGTCGACGGTAAAGATGACGAAGGATTTTGCCGTGTTTGTAAAAAAAAAATAAGCTTTGCACAATGGGTGTCAATGCTTTACGATCTCACATGAAGTCGGACAGCCACAGATCAGCTGCAAGGGGCAGACAACAGCTAACAATGTCAAGTATAAACTCTGAAAAATCCTCTTTTTAATTTTAGAATTAAAATGACTTTCTCGGTTTGCAGGGTCTGGCGTCCCCCAGCGGCCCTCTGGCCCTCGACTCCCCTCACGTCTCAGATTCTCCGCTGCTGCCTCCCCTGGCCTCCCCGACCAGGGCCCGCTCTCCAGACGTCATCTCCTCCGCCTCCACCATGATGTCCCAGGACATGCCGGAGATCGCCACGCAGACGCTGCAGCTGCAGCGGGGCCACGGCTTAGAAGCCTTACCTCTTCCTGCTCTCCAGACGGACAGCATGGCCTCCGCCGCTTGTGCTTTGCACCTGCTGACGTCTCCACGCGCCGCCAGCAACAACGGGTAGAGCAACCATCCCGTGACGGCAACGTCGCCATGCGGTTTATCTCTCCGTCTGCTCCAGCTTAATGTTATAACGCTGTAATAAATCACAGTCAATCTTTTTTTTTTTTTTTTGCCTGTCGTAGTTTGTTGCCCCTTGAGCTCGGAGGCGCTGAAGGCTCGTCGATCGGGGTAACAGAGTCAGAGTCCCGACTCGGCAACAAACCGTCCATTCTGGAGAACACGCTGTCGCAGGAGGACCCCGGGGCCAGCGGAGGGTCATCAGACGGCGGCGGCGGCGGCCACACGGCGTGGCCGGCGGCCCCGGACATCACCAGGGAGACCAGGAACAGCCTCAGGGACAACGGGCTGAGCGACTGGTCAGTGGCGGCGCCTCGTTTATTTGTGTCAGTGTGCTGGAACAGGTTCACGCTGCAGGTTTGGTCGGGCAGGGATCCAAACTTTGCTTTCTTCTCCTTTCCTAAACACTTATTACCGAAAAATAAACAATGATTTACAACCAAGCATGCATGAGTTCAGTTTATAGAGACAGATAATGAAATGTCCTCCTAGATGTTCTTTTTACATTGTCGTTAAATCGAGGTGTTTGAACTCTGCTGGACTAACAGTTGTTCCACTTTATATTATATTATTTCCAATAATGATAAACAACACAATAATCTTCCATTCCTAGTCCGAGGGCAGCAACGTCCTGGGTTCAAACCCCACGGGCTGCCGCTCCGGGTCCCTGAGCAGGACCCTTAGCCCCAGAATGCTCCCTGGGTGCCTGACAGAGGCCGTCCTCTGGTCCCCGGGGGACGGGTTAGCTGTAGAGGACACATTTTAACGTTTAAACAAGAAAACATTATTATTATTATTGTTATTATTACAATAAGGTGTCACGTTTCTGTCTGATTTTCACTGTAAATCCGTTCATCATGTCAGCCATGTTGGAAGACCCGAGGGAACGACTTGTTTCGTCCTGTCTGTTAACGGGCTGTTTTATTTCGTGTATCTCTGCTCTTTGAATTGCCTTTTCGCTGAAAAGTGCTAAATAAATAAACTTGCCTCTGTTATAGTTCGAGGGAGGAGGCCAACGAGCGGCGTCTGAGCTCCCCCTACCACCGGCACTCCTTCCACCTCACACAGAACGACAGTCAGGACGTTGGCGCCGACCAGAGGTAGAACCCGCCGACTCTTTGAAGACGCTCCGTGGTTTATTCAGCAGTTTGATGGTTGAGGTTGTTGAGCCGTTGACGTTTCTCTGTTTCAGTGATCCTGACGACGAGATTGCCAGTCTGGCTTCCTCCTCCGGGAACTGCGGCTCTCGCTCCTCTCACAGGATGCCGGTCAAAGACTGGAAGACGTCCCCGCGCGGCTCGCCCAAGCTAAAGAGGAGAACCAAGAAAGATGACGGGTATGTTATAAATTCAGAGCTGCCCGCAGACGGACTTTCAGGTTCAAAGTAAATTCAACACAAATAGTAAAGTAATTTATGTCTATTTGATTATTTCCTTGTTCCAGCAAAGCCTCTCAGCTATAAATCATTTATTGCTGGAAAACCTGCTTGTTTCTCTGGAAGTGGTGCAACATTTTTTGTTTTTTAGGTTGGAAACATGTTGAAAAGTTTGTGTCTGTGTGTCTTTGTCCATATATACGACACGTCGGATAATAAGATGCATAATAAGATGCATTACACATTCCTCCCATGTGTGTAATATCACTACCCGGTCCCGCCACTGTCCTCCGTCGCGTTGCAGTTCAGACAGAACAAACCAACCCCCAGGCAGAGATTCTGCGCTTAACAAAACCAGAGACATCCCCAGTTGTCAATAGAGAAATCAAATCTGGTCACCTTAAGGAGGAAATACCGTAACGTAAGCGGCGTGGCTTACCGCCGTGTTTTTAAAAGCGTAAATTTAAACCAGACGCTGCATGATTCTGCGCAGAGAACCTTTGTCATGGGTAAGTAATTAAAGAAAGACAAATTATCAATAATGTATCCTATCACTTAAAAGTCTGTGTCTTGACCATATCTGATTAGAAATCGAATATTTTAGTTTCTTAGCTTGTCACAACTACATCATCCATGGCGCTTTAGTTTCGACTTTGACACAGGATGTTTTCCCCTTTATTCCCTGCCAAACAGGAGCGTAAACGCATCTGAAATTAGAACTTTAATCTAATTTAGCCGTCGCGTAGCGTAAATACATGCCTATCATGCTTCTGCTGTACATTTAATGACTGATTAAAATGAAAAGTTAACCCAAGCGTAGGACGCGTACGCTGCTTTGCTTTGCAACGCGTCTGGTGTGTTTCCTCCTTAACGCCGTTCTCTCCTGAGAGGGAGATCTATCCGTCTTTATCAGGAGGACAGAGTAGCTGGACTAATCAGCCCAAAATAAACGTAACTTATATTTAATTAACTTAAAGGTTTATTGTTGCTAGCGCGTACTCTGGGCTGCCTTACATGAATGCATTTCTAGTTTAGATATTACAGTCAGGCAGTCTGGTAGACAGCTCAGGGGTCCTCAGGTAGTGACACAGTGTACCGTAATGCTCCTAATATCCAGTGAGCAGAGCGGCCTCATTACTAACTAAAGTCATACTTACACATTTTAACTGATTTTTGAGCGCATTGTACCACAAAATCAGTCGGTAAGCACAACGGTGATCTTATATAAAGGTGCACCATCAATTTTTGAGAAAATTTAAGGATTTTCAGTGTGCCTTATAGTCCGGTAACCATTTATTTTAGTTTTAGTTTAATTTTCTCTGTGATGTTTTGTTGATTTCTTCAGATTTTTACCTGATAGGTGATGCTGCTGGAGGGATTGTAGTTGTTGAATATTCCTACTGCCAGTTTCCTGCTTCTCTCTAACCAAAAAACAAGTTTACTTTTAATTAATTTAATTTCTATGGTCCGCCATGATGATGATTGTCTTGAATGTTCTTTTTTCATTTTAAGGGACTTTGTCGTTTCTCCCATTTCTAGTGAATCATCTCAGCCCAGGCACATGGATCCTGGTCAGGTAAGATACCAACAGAATTGAAGGCATCTCTGCCACTTTTTAATGAATACTGAAACTGTAGCTTTAAAATATGGATCATTTCAAAGCAAGCCAAACATCAATAATCCTGAAGTGCGCTGTAGGATGTTTGTCTCTACTCAGGATGGCTGTAAAAGGACCAGACTGAGCTCCTACTGCTGTGTTTTTCTTCCAAATAAAATTAGATTAGAGCAGTAAAGCTTATTGCTCCGTTGAAATAATATAGGGATGTCATAAAGGTGGACTATATATATATATATATATATATATATATATATATATATATATATATATATATATATATATATATATATATATATATATATATATATATATATATATAAAGAGGAATAAAATGTTCTGTTGAGATGCAGTTAGAAATTATACAGAGCTGTGCAGGTTATATGTTAAGTAGGAATATTAGAATAAAAGGTCACTAGTTTATTTAATTGTAATTAACCTTTTTTTTACTGAGATGTTGCCAATCACTGGTGCTCTGGATGTCACATGTTGTGCTGAAGGCAAACAGAAAACCAAACTCAAGGACTTGCAGGGTGTAGAAACACATTAGATGGAAAACTACCATACTTAAAAAAAAAAAAAACATGGCAGCTGACCGAAGTGCTGCACAAAAAATACGAGAATAAGAACAGGAATGAAACAACTGAGTTAAACATGGGAGCTAAAGTTTAAAATAGTCCAGGTACATCGAAAGGCCAAAAGATAAAGACACGGAAGGAAACTCGCTCTGGGTTAAAAGCCAAGGAGAAAAAAATTGTTTAACACAGTGAGAGGAGGAGCTGGTCTTCTGGGCGGATGATCTAAGGGCAGACCTTGGCATGTACGGGTGGAGCAGCTTAGACAAATAGGAAGGGCCCAATCCATTAAGAGACCTATATCATGCAAAATAAACTTTTTGAGCTTTTAAAGGTATATAGCCACATTATATGCTTAAAAATAAGACCAAAAACCATTTGATCATGATAAATAAGTGTCCATCCTGATAGTGTTTTGATGGTCCTTTGTGAGGCTAAATTTAGCCCCACAACTGGAACGATGAGCAGATATAAACAGACGTAGCGCCATCTACCGGCAGTATAGCAGAACTATTATAATGCCGGTTTGCTTAAAGGAGCAATAAGTAAGAAATCTACTGTAAAATCAACCTAAATCATTCTCATTTGTCACCCAGCATGGATGTAACATTTCCTAGAAACAATCGGTCCTCTCCATCAACAATGTCTTAGTTTTTCTCCTTTATGACCTAGAGGTACGGTCCAGAACTACTTTGATTCAGAGTGTAGCCCGTGTTTACTTCCTGGTTCCTGAGCCAATCAGATGAGAGTTCCCAGGGTTCCCATCACAGAGCGCAGCATTTGGTATTTTATCTTGGCAAAAGGCTGCAAACCTGGAAGGCAGTAATGGACTAGAACAAAATACAGCATCATAGACCCATCTTCTGGAGGTAAAAATTCACAACAGCAACACACCATTAAAAAACGGCAGATTAGATTGTTGTGATTGGCAGGCTGTTGTACCGATTTGAGCCACAAGGTGTCGGTATTACTTATTGCACCTTTAAATAGTAAGTCAGTTGTAAATAATGCGGGACTGAGCCTGATCCTCTGCAATGTCTCTCAGTAAAGCAGCAGCTCTGCGTGATAAAAGACCAGCCGTTATTAATTAAATAAAACGATCTACAGCAACTTTTAGAGCCTCATATCAGAACGTTTACTCATGTCAGTCAACTCTGTGTCACATCTGAGCCTCGGCAGGTTTAGCGTCCGCTTCAGTGAACACCAACGATCAGACTGGATTCCCAGAGACAATCTAGGCTTTTCCCTCCTGGAATAATATTTGTTGTTTGCGTTTTATTTCTTTGGATCTTGGACCTTTCTTGATTGTTTCTCCTGGAGATGCTAATAGCCGTTAGCCGCTTCCTTGTTTTATCCTGTGCTGCACATGCTCAGTACGTACTTCCTCTGTTATTAGAAATAAACACGAAAGGATTTATTTACTAACAAATTGAGCAAAAATAACAACTAATACGCCAGCAGGACGCAATAATCTTTAATAAAAACTTTGTATGCAAGCAGAATGAGCTACTGACGTGTAAATAAATTAAAAAAAGTCTAATAGTTTGATAATTTCTGCTCGCGTTGAGACGAAGCGGCTCTTTTAGCGCCTAATCTGTGATTCCGTGGCGCAGCGGCTCCAGGGCGCCCTCACATGGGGCGAGGCGACGTTGCAGTGAAGGCAAGCACCTTTCTTCCGGGTTTGGAAAAATAACACCAGAAAACAACTAATATTTCCTAACAAATTAATACTACTTCAACATATATGTGCCTATAGTTGACTTTGGAAGAATTAAAACAGCTCGATATGGAACTATTGAAAACAAAAAAATATAAAAAGAAAAGAAAAAGTTGAGGACTATAGGATCAAATTAAAGTGCAGCATCTCTTAGCGGTTAAGAAGTCCTTGTAAAGGACCTGAGATCCGATCGGATCTGTGACTCTAAAACAGAATAACGATCTGCTCAATAGGAAGACATGACGTCCTTTAGTGTATCTTCTAAAGAAAATATGGATAATTTTAATGGTGGATTTCAGGGACAGCAAGATAAACCATTAAAACGGGGTTAATGTTGAGCTGAAGCGTTATATCCCGGTTATGATGTTTTATAAATATTGTGGAAATTCTCACCTTTAAATAATCTGCTGCAGAAATGATGAGAAGCTGTGCTCCATACTTATCTGTTGCTGGTGCCGCCTTCCTGCCGTTCCTTTTATATTTCTGTTTTGGAAACCCTGCACCGATATCAAATCAAATTAAACGAGACCGATACACTTTTCCTATTGGATCCACTGGTCTTTCTAGTGTTTCGGTTCTGCTGTGTGATTAAATCCAGATCAATCACCTTCATGTTGCCGCTGGTGTCTTTTGCTTTAACGATTTGTCGCTTTGTTTTGTTTTGCCTGCAGTTTAATGCAGAAACTCAGGACGAGCTGCTGATGCTGCTGCGCACCCAGCAGAGAGAGCTGAGCGAGCTGTGGTCGCTGGTGGAGACCATGCCGGGGACCATCATGGCCATGGTGGAGCACGTGTTGATGAAACACCAGGAGCAGGAACGTATCCTTCCTTCCGGCTCGCCGTCCTGTGACGCGTAGCTCGCCGTGTGTTTCCTCCTCCAATGTAATCCGCTGCTATTAGAAAAGGAATCTTGATACTCTAGCTGATCCGTGTGTTTGTCGAGAAGCTGTGTCTGTTGGCGGGCCTTGACCCCTCGTGACCTCAGAGCGCAGACTGGACCGGGTTCTGGCAGAGAGTCAGAACCACCAGCAGCAGCTTCACGACCAGCTCACCCAGCAGCTGAGCAGCGCTCTCAGCTCGGCGCTGACAAACAGGATGGACAAAGTGCTACGAGACGAGCTGAAGAAAACCGTCCCACAAAGTAAGAAAACACAACAAAGTCCTCATGTTTTTTCATTTTTGCCTTCATAAACTCCACCATAAAGTGATTGATCTCACATGTGAATTTCTCCAATGTGAGATCAATAAAGCTTATCTTATTTATATTGTGTGCTTATCGTTCATGAGCAGTTAAGGTTGCAGGGTCACCATCTCATTCTTGGAGGATCTCCTTTAAACTCAGAATCAGCTTTAATCACCAAGTTGGCAACACAAACAAAGAATTTGACTGTGGTTCCTCTTTGCTCTCAATTAAGACATTTTAAGGATAAATACATAGAAATATGTGTATATAGGAAACCCTCTGCGGTGC
Source organism: Fundulus diaphanus (assembly GCA_037039145.1). Lineage (NCBI taxonomy): Eukaryota > Metazoa > Chordata > Actinopteri > Cyprinodontiformes > Fundulidae > Fundulus > Fundulus diaphanus. The sequence continues at coordinate 3,990,797 of CM073134.1, read as the reverse complement.
TCTGTAGCGCCACCTTAAGGTAGAAGTCTAAATAGTGTGTGTCCTGTTGGTGTGCGGTCTGCAGAGATGTGAGCTGCCCTTCTCTTGACCCTTGACCTTTTAAAAGCCCTGCGTATCCTGTTTGTTGTAGTTTGGACCGGTCCTGTTAGTGTGTGGAGGAGCCAAAACCCAGAGAAATGTCCTCCCAGACAAACAAATGTCTTCCGTTTCCAGATGGGGGCGATGTCGAGTCGCTTTAACTCTGCCAGCAGCAGAGGAGAAATCGCAGGCAGACCAATGAATGCAGCCGTGGATCAGTTATTATGTGACGAGATCTGATTAAAATGAAGACACCATATGGCCCTCAGTTGGACTTTAAGCAGCTGTCGTGTTCGGGGAAAATATATTGACTTTATGTGGTAAAATGAAGATTGCTGCGGCTCAACAGTCACGTTTTTTCATTACAATTCACCCTGAACGTCTTAAATTTCACAGAACTACTTCTCTGAGCACATTGAACATGTTGTTAGATTAAAATTAAACCATTTGTCACTAAAATATTACCGTGATCAAAATAAGCTGTTTGCAAACCCTAAAATGTTACAGTATAGTTGGGATTTTTACTATTTTTGGGCCGTTGGCTGCATAGCAGCATCAATAAATATCAGTAAAGTTGCAAAACTAAATAAATGCAATTATGGTGCTGATTTACTGTAAAGTGATTATAGGAAGCAGGATTTGGGTTTTAATCTGTTTCCAGGAAGAACTTGTATTTTTAAACGCCTTTATTTTTATCACAATGAAAGACACAAAAATGTCTTTCATTGTGATAAAAGGGTCTGCGTTGTGATTGGTTGGGAGGATGTAATGATGTAATATTAATCTACATGATAGGTTAGAAGGCAAAAGGAAGAACTTTTATTCTATTGAACTTTTTATTGACCCTTTTTTCTACAAGCGATATACTTCTATTGATCGATATATATTATTATTGAATTATCGTCCAGCCCTATCTGGACCTTTGGCGGTCCATAATTCTTGCTCTGGTATCTTCGCTGATTTTACTTAATTTAATTTCTTTTGTTTTTTCATGTTTTTCATGATGTCACATGGAGATCAGTATTTCTGAGATGTTTTTCTTTTGTAAGTTTCGCAGTTTTGTCTCTAACTAACTAAGAATCTGTGAAAGCTATGACATCATCATTTGGGCTTTCCCATGTTTTGATCTTAATTTATTAGTTATAGTTATAAAAGTATCATGTTCATTATTCTGGAAATTATCAAATGTCTACAAATTTAGATTTTTACTCTCGTAAAACAAAATTTAATCCAGATTTAATGTCAAGAAATGCTGATATAAATATCTGAATTAACCCTAATAGGTTCCTTCTGATCTGGGAACAGCTTCAGATCCCAGTGAATAATCTGGAAGGTGGCGCCGAGGAGAGCGATGTCTGGGTTTCCCTCCAGAACCCGGTTTTAGATTAACGGATTATAATCTGCATCCAGGAAGAATCTAAAATAGATGCACGTCGTCAGCGTTGTTCGGCTGCTTTTGGAGGTTTTGTTTTGTCACTTTGAAATGTTCAGAGTCGATGTGCAGAGTGGGCTGCGCATCAATAAATGATCGTCTTATTTAATGCTTGAGATAATTCTGAGCAAAAGTAAAATTAAATGTAGCAAAGAGCGATCGCCGAGGTGCGCTGATGTCAGACTAAAACGCTGCAGCCTCTGGAGAGCCTCTTCCGGGTTTTCCTTTTTCTTGTTCTCTCCAGCCCCGCTTGTCTAATTATAGAAGCGTTCTTGCTAATCTGTCTCCTGGTTTTCTTTTTAAAAAATATTTTTGCAGCCATTTCTAAGAGCCTGGAGCCGGTGACGGGTCAGCTGAACAACACAATTGCAGCTAAACTGGCCGCAGTGGAGGTCACCCTGAAAGACAACGCCGTCAAGGTGGTCAAATCCAAGGTAGGGCTTCACCTTTACAGCTTTTTTCCCCTCGCCTTTGTCGTCTCTGATCATTTCATCCCGAGTTTCTCCACTCTTTGTATCAGAGCACTACAGACGCCATCGGCCGAGCTGCAGCCGAGGCCTTGCAGGGACCCATCCAGGCCGCCTACAAAGACGTCTTCCACAGCACGGTGCTGCCCATGTTTGAGAGAGGCTGCCAGTCCATGTTCCAGCAGATCAACGACAGCTTCAAACAGGGCACACAAGAATGTAAGGCAGCCAAGATTAACGAGGGCAACCTTATTATTATTATTATTATTATTATTATTATTATTGTTATTATTATTATTATGCGTAAACGGCTCCATAAAGGCATAATTTTTACTTGTAAATCTGTTCCAAGGTGTTGACAAGGCTCACGTGAATCAGGCCGGCTACCCTCACTGTGGGAAAGTCTGGAATTTGACTGAAGTAGTTTCCAGGTTTGACTAAATAGGGAATAAGAAAAGGCACCTTTAAAAAATATTAGCGCTTCCAGCCTTTATTCCTTAAGCCATTTACTCAGAGCTGTATCCCTTGAACCAGTGTCCCCATGTATGGCTCCTTCAGCCTGGTCCTAAATAACTGCTAAAATATCTGCCATGGTTTCACAATTTGGTTGTAAAATATGGCGATAAGTCTGGTAAAGAGAGTTTGTTGCTCTGCTTCGGTGTTCGCTGTGTCCTTCGTTGAGTTCAGGCTGTGCATTAAAGGTCTTTGTGTTCTTCCTCTTCAGTGCAGCCACCGGGTTTCCTCTAAAAGTTGGTCTAGACCGGAACCTTGAGGCACAAACTGTGAATCTGCTGAGGAGTCTCGGGGACGTGTCCACAGAGCAGCAAACGTCATCAGTTTTACAGTGAAACTCTTTCCTCGTGTTTGGAGAAGATTAGATTGTCTTTCCTTTGGGATCTTTGTAGACGTCCTGCAGCTTTAAAATTCTGGGAGGGAAGGAGACGAGGTGACACGAGGTCCCTGCGATGAAATAACGCAGCGTAAGACGCTATTTCTAACCGAGTGAGAGCGCGGAGGTGTTGGTGAGCAGTCGGCTTATTCTGACTCTCTGAAGTTTAATACATACAGGTGGAGGATGCACACACAAGGGGGCCGCTTCCCTCCCCGTTTAGATTCAATCCCTGATCAGATTCAGGGTGTAGCGATTAAATATTGACTGAAGCTGCGGCATTAGCATCCCAACTGCTGCATCACTACTCGGCCTGCCACAACTATCACTTATTCAATCATATGATTGCAGTTATTCCACAAAGATGTGATCGGCGCCCCGTCTAACCTAAACAATAATTTAATGTTTTATAATTTAGCTGATTTTGTTTTTTTTAATTCTCACACTGACAGCATGGATCAGGGTTATGTGTGAATAAAGCCAGAACTGGGTCGTGACCTGGTATCATACCCGGTAATCTACTGGAACCGCTCCAGTGTGAATAAAGCTGTTATATTCCTGGGTAAGGCACGCATCGACGTTATATAAAACGTTTGTAGTCTTCGTTTAGCTCTTCTCCTGACGTCTGCTTCTCTGACTGAGAAATGGACAGAAATGTTATTTCTTCTGTAGTTTTATTGTTTGTTGTGGCTAATCAGCTGTTTATCAGATGTCATTTCCAGCTGAAATACTTCTTTAGAGGTTGGCTTGATCAGTTAAAGTTACCGCATTTTTCGACCATAAGGCGCACTAAATATTCTTCCTAACTGTGTAACATCCCTCCTCCACATCCACAGCTCTCTATCCGTCTCTGTGGGAGGACAGAGTAGCTGGACTACACTGCCCTGTTTCTAACATGAGGCCAAAATAAACTTTTATATTGAATTAACTTACTAGGTTTATTGTTGCTAGCGCGTACTCCAGGCTGCCTTACATGAATGCACTTCTAGTTTAGACATTACAGTCAGGCAGTCTGGTAGACAGCTCAGGGGTCCTATCAGGAAGTGACAGTTTACTGTAATGCTCCGAATATCCGCTGAGCGGAGCGGCTTCATTGCTAACCAAAGTCGTTTTAACAGATTTATGAGCGCATTGTACCACATAAAGTCAGTCAGTAAGCACAACGGTGATCAGATATGAGGAGCACCATCAATTTTTGAGAAAACTTAAGGATTTTAAGTGTGTCTTATAGTCCAAAAAATACAATATATTCCTGGTGTGATGGTGTGAAATTTACCGTGGAGCTTATTCCTCAGTGGCTGCTGCCTCCAGGCCTTGGTGCAGGTCTCATGCCGTCAGTTGAGGGACTTGAACCAAAAACCCCTCAGGAATGTGGTAGCAGCTGTTAAGGGCTTCCTCTTTCTGTCACTAGGTGGCGTAACTACCCCCAGCTGTATGGCTACAGTTTTCAGTCTGTGACCTTCCCTTTGGACAATTTTCTCACCAGCAGTCCAGTTATTTCAGGTCTTTTATTTCAAGCTCACAGGTTCCTGAAATATTTCCATTTCATGTTTCTTTATTCAGTTTCTTAGATTTCTCTGGAAGCTTTTTATGACATTATGGAGATATGAGTCAAATATTTGCCTAGTTGGGTTTTCTTTGCCGTTTTATTTCCCACAAATCAGGGAAGCTTCACAGTGCAGTATAGTAAGGGGCAGTTTCACTGTTTTTGGTGCTTCTTACCTAGAAACATTTAGGTCTGGGTCATCCTGGATTAAATACAGCTCCTTTAAATCACACTTTTATGGTCAAAATAGTTTAATTTCTACAGAAAAAAGATATTTTGATGCACCAAGAACCCTGGAACCATAAAGCAAAATGATCTACAGGCCAAAACCATCTGTGAAGGCCTTTCTTAGCACTAAAAAAAAAAAAAAACAATAATTGACAAGATGGAAAAAAATGAATAAAACTAAGGGTCCACATCTAAAGGGGTAAATCAATTTGGTTTTACAAATCAATGTAATTTTTTATCTTTTGGATAATAAAAAGTCTGAGTTTTTCCCATAATTATTTATAATTTCTTTGTACGCATCTAGACTCGACCCATGAGGAAACCAAACACCTGGTTTCTCTCTCAGTAATTCTGTTCAGGGTTTGAAAACCGTAGAGGAACCTCAATAAGGGCTGCAAGTTCTGGTTCTCCCCAGGATCCAGGAAGCTCGGATGATCCGAGAGCGCACCACTAACGAGAAAGTTACTAATAATTCATAGATGTTTATTCGGTTTAAAGCGTCGGCCCGCTGTGATATTCTGCCGAGTCGTCTCGTCTCTCTCAGCGTCGCCATCAGAAGCTGCTGCTCAGGGTTGATTGAGAGGAGCTTTATTTGCCCGTGTTGTGACTCGGATCTCTGCAGACATCCAGCAGCTGGAGGCCCACATGAAGAGCCGAAAGCAGAGGGAGCAGGACACGCGGGACCCCATGGTCGGCCAGCTCCAGCAGATGATCGACAGCTTCCAGAACTCCACCGATCAGCTGGCCAGCAGCGTCTCGGCGACCGTCCGGGCCGAGGTCCAGCACCAGATGCAGATGGTGTCGGGAAAGTACGTATCCGGGCCGTCCGTCGTCGATCCCTCCGTTAGCCGAGGCTGAAACTGAGTAGAAAGGCTGCTTTAGTTGACCGGGACCACTGAGTAAAAAGAATCGACTGACTGTGTGTTTTAAATATCAGGTATGCAAATCGGCGGCTGCAGCCGAGCGGCCATGTTCGCCGCCTATTGAGCAGCTGTGTAATGGATCGGAGAGTAAAAAAACAAGCAAAGCTTAATCCTGAGGCTAATGTAAGAGCATAAATTCGATCAGGTCTCTTGTTCCCCCGTGCAATTAATTTCCCAGCCTCAGGAGCTTCTAGGCTGAGGAGTGGAGCAGAGGAGAAGTGGACGGCCTGCTTATGCTCGAACATCTTGGGGAGGAGATGACAACTCCAGTCCTAAGTGACTCAGTGGAGCAAATGAGCCCTACGGACTCTTTTGTTGTGGAAATATTAGGATGTGAGCTCTCTGTCCTCCTCTCCAGTCTGCAGGAGTCCATTCTCAGCCACGTGCAGCGGATCGTCAAAGGGGAGGTGAGCCTGGCCATGAAGGAGCAGCAGGCGGTCGTCACCTCCAGCATCATGCAGGCGATGCGGTCGGCAGCCGGAACGCCCGTCCCCACAGCGCACCTGGACTACCAGACACAGCAGGCCAACATCCTGCAGTTCCTCCAGCAGGGCCAGCTCAATCAGGCCTTCCAGCAGGTAACGGCCTCGCTCTGCTGCCCCGTCAGACACGCTCTGGTAGGCGGGTGCACCGCGGCGCCTCCTGGGCTGAACCGCACAGAATACCTTTACAGTACAGTTTACTTACAGAATCAGCAGGGACAAAGTGCAGCTGCAGGTATTCATCATGCCCCGCCCGCCATGATGCTCCGTTTCTGCTCCCAACTGTAAACAGAATCCCTGTTTTTACCTCTTGCTGCTCTTCTGGAATCTGTTCACTGCTCATGTGTTTTTGACGTCCCTGATTTCCCTGTCGTGTTTTGTAGCCGTGAGACGTGTTTAACGCCACAACTAAGTCTGGTCTAATAGGGGGTTGGTGTTGGATTTGGGGCTTCACTTCACCCACAGACGCACAGCTTCATGTCCCTTCAAACATGTTTTCCACTCAAAGCTAGAGTCTGCGATTTTCCGGAAAGTTTCCCCAAGTCCCTTTTTGAATAACTGCGCATGTTCCAGACGGTCTCACCTCACTCTTCCGCTCCTCAGGGGGATCGTGTGAAAGAAATCTCCCAAATCCACTCCAGTCTTATTTCTTTCTGCTGAGGCCTTCCTCTTCTTCTCATAAACATGAACACGGTTCGCTTCTTGTGACTCTCAGCCATGTTCAAAGTCTACGGAGAGAGCAGCGGAGCTACAATGAACGGCTAACACTGAACTCACAAACTACACAATAGTAGTTTGTGAAACTGTTGGTAATCTTGTTAAAAACACTTTGTTATACTGGGTGAAATGGTCCTTCCATTCAGAAACAGTAAGTAAAAAATAGATCTGTATGAGAGCTGCAGGCCTCTAAAAACTGATCAATCCCTGCCAGTGTGCGTGCTCGTCCCTTGTTAGGTTCTGCTTGCTGGCTGCACCAGTGACCAAAGCCAAAGTGCGAGCCGACAGACTCCTGGATAGGTGTTGAAACGTTTTCAGAAAAACTGAGCAAAAGTCCGGTTGCCTCCGATTTCAGCCTGTTTGTTCACACTCTCAGTTTTCCAGGTCATTGCAACAGCAGGCACAAAACAGGAACTGAAACTTTTTCTTGAGACTTCAGATTCGACGGTTTATGAGCTCTATTTCAGCCTGCTGACCAGCAGTGTGCATCAAATTGGCAAGGCAGGGCTGTGTTACTGTGTAATGTCATGCCTCCATGCAGCCAGAGACAACTGGTCACTTTCTCTGGTCTCAGAACTAGAGGACTTTAAACTGGTTGGGCGCAGTATATCTGTAATAAATCCCGGGGGTATCTGGACGCCAGTAACCGGGCCAAACCCGGGTCCACAACAGCATCTGTATCAAACCGAGCTTCTAACTACAGGGTTTTAAACACAAGCTCCTCTGCTACGTCCTGGTGCTGCAGATGCACTGGTTTTCAGTTCTGGACCTGGTGGAGGCAGAGCGACACCGTTGTTTGCATCGGAACCAGTTTGATGGGGGTGAGAAAAGGAAAAAATCGGTTTGTGTGGGAGATTGTGAAGCTGCCACGTCAGATTCAAGGGAGAGACTGTAACCGGGCCGTAGTATTCTTCACCTCCCTTGAGACGTTGTGGATGAGCTCAACCAGATCCTTGATACTTGATATCTGTCCTGCTTATTGTTAATGCTGTTAATTCCTCCAAACCGCTGCATCAGATCCGCGTCAATCCGCTGCTTCAGCTCCATTATGTCCACATGTGACGTTGGAGCAGCAAGGAGGAGCTTCGGCTGGGAAAGGAGAAAGTCTCTTCCTCACTAATAAAGGCAAAACACTTTGTCAAAGGGAATCTTTTCATATTTAAACATAAGGATGTCTGTCTCCTCCTGCAGGCTCTGTCAGCGACTGATCTGAATCTGGTCCTGTACGTCTGTGAGACCATCGACTCCCAGCAGGTCTTCGGTCAGACGCCCTGCCCCCTGAGCCAGCCTGTGCTGCTCTCCCTCATCCAGCAGCTTTCCTCCAACCTCGCCACCCGCTCTGAGCTCAAAATCAGGTGAGAAAGCAGCTTTTACTGCAACGTGTCAAGACATGGTCTGGCCAAGGAGGTATTCTGATTTTACTTGGTTTCTGCTGTTCAAAGGAGCAACAGGAACCCTGTAGGAGAGAAAAAAGTGAGCTGCCTGTGGTTCAATATGAGGAAAAACCCTTAAAGTAAATTCATCGTTTATTCCAGTGGAACAATACGATCCAGGCTTTGACCAGAGGAGATGAAATAATGTGCTTTTCTGCGTTTTTACCCCAAACTCATCCGGAGTGTTTGTCACTGAAAGTCTTAGTAACACGAGTCCATTTAAAGCCCCCAGCAGAGTTTAGAAGTCTTCATGTTTGTTTGTGTTGGGAGATCAGAGGACGCCATTTTTCTGGTATGTGGGTAGCGCCTAACAGTTGCTACAGTGACAGTGAGCGTTGGAAACTACTGTTTAACATTGTTGTATAAAATAAGTTTGTCTTATTGTAACTTGTGGTCTCTTTTAGATTATGTGCAGAAAGGCGTATTTATCTTAGACTGTCCTCCTGCTTGCGTGTAAATCCAACCACTGGTGTTTTAAAAGTTGCTTTTAATCAGAAACCCGTGAGCTGCACTAGCAGAAATGTTTTAATTATAAGTTTTAAAACGCATCCCGCCTCCCTCGCTCCCACTCACTGCGGTGCCTGTGCTGCACTCCATCAGCAATAAAGCCAGCCTTTGACTAAATTATTTCTCCACATCTGATCTCTGCTGTATGACTATTATTCACCGTCTCCTGTGGGCGAAACGGTGCTAAAGTGCTGACCCCATCACGCTGCTCCGTCTGCTGCACGGCTGTCCGGGGAGCTCGCACGGTCCCGCAGATAGCATCGGTTTTTAGTTGCTCTCTGCTGCTCTGTTCTTGCTTTGTCCTTGTTCTTGTCTGTTTTACTGTGCCCTATAAAAAGCTTTCTCTTCTGTGGACTTTTCCTCGTGCTTCTTGGCATCTCGTCTGTGCTGCCGATGCTCCGGCGTGGACGCCCCAGCTGCTAATTTGGCGTGTCGCTCTGATGAAGGCATGAGGGTGTGGCTCAGATTTTTTGTTTAAATTATTAGTGAATTTATTACGGGAAAAACTAAATGACCAAAACTTTTTGACCTAATTATCCCGTAATCTAGTGGACGATTAGGTTTTTAATCATGCTCAGAAAGCCTTGCTCGCACAGAGAGATAGAAATCATGCAATAAAGCGCTGAGCGTGCGATAGTAAATCATAATCACAGGGCCGTCTGCAGATAAAGGTGCCGTCCGATTGGAGCGATCTCATAAAGGGTGTGAGGGGATCCTCTGGACGTCTGAGAAGGTCGTTATCCACAGAAGCGGTGATCTTAGCGGGGTCATTATCTGGCTGCGAGGGAACGCGGCGTTTTAAAAGCGGATAAGAGAATAATACGAGGCGAGGGAGCGCGAGCAGCAGTTAAACCTGCTTCTGTGCGTGTTTTTTAAAGGTTTGGACCGAACGCGGCTGCGAGCAGATGAGTTATTAACTCGCAGAAGGACAGTCCGGTGTCGGTGGAGTTCTGTGTTGCGACATTAAGAGCCTCTTTACAAGCGCGTGTTGGCTCTGCTGCGGGGATTTAATAGGCCCGTGATGGCGACCTGGAAGGAAACCAGCAGGCGAGCTGGGAGCGTTTGATTTACGCCGCGCCGTCCCACCAGATGTCCGACCTGGACGATTAATTAAGGAGTTAAACGTTGAGCAGAAGACAAGAAGAGCAAAACGTGGACCGGGAGGAATCGGGTTGTCTGTTCATCTCCTGCATTTTAAAGAAATTATGTTAGCCAGGTGTGAAGGTTCGCTTTTAGCTAGCTGCAACGTTTTATTTGTCGTACAGTTTTCCGTTTTAACACGTCCTCTCTTCTTTGTCTGTCCTCCTAAAGAGCCAGACATCCCTTTTTAAAATGATCCGGATCAGCAGCTCCTCAGGCTTTCTGAAGCTTTTCTGAACTCGTTTTAATCCCAGCTTGCTGACCAGATGTAGAGGAATGTGTTTGTCTTCCTGATTGTGTCTGCAGTAGCGGCCTCAAACTCCGCTCCTCGAGGGCCCTGCGTTGTTTCAGTGTGGCCCCCGCCCGACACACCTGGACCAAATGGATGAGTGCCGATGAGCTCATGTTGGAGTCAGGTGTGCTGAAGAAGAGAGGCAGCTAAAAGAAGATGAAGACCACGGGGGTCAAAGGTTAAGGAGGGAAAAAGCCTGACATCCCACTTCCTAGTGACACCGCAGCTGCTCGATTATAGGGACAAAAATATGATCAGGATGTTTTTGGGTCAACATTAAAATCACACTATAAGGCGCACTTAAAATCCTTAAATCTTCTCAAAAATTGATGGTGCTCCTTATATATGATTGTTGTTGTGCTTACTGACTGAATTTATGTGGTACAATGTGTTCATAAATCTGTTAAAATGTGTAAATACGACTTTGGTTAGCAACAAAGCCGCTCCGCTCAATGGATATTAGGAGCATTACGGTACACTGTGTCACTACCTGATAGGACCCCTCAGCTGTCTACAAGACTGCCTGACTGTAATGTCTAAACTAGAGGTGCATTCATGTAAAGGTTGCAGTTTCATCAGATCCACGTGTTCCTGGCTAATATTTCTGATAAAATTAGCAAAGAAACGAACGTAACTGATTTAGAGAAGATGTTTTGAAAGAAGCAGCACAGGGCTTGATGCTTAAAGACCTTTCAGAAAGCCTGGAGAACCTCTGGTCCCGGCTTTCTGACGTCTGGATGTTAACAATCAGTACTTTGGGTTCAGACCTACGGGCTGAATGCAACTCAAATCAACATATAAGAAAACGGGCAATTTTTAAATGTTAAAATGGACTCTAGACAACTTAAACTTCAGGTTGGACCTAAACTGTATGTTGTTGGTATGCTAAAGCACTGAAGCTGACGGTTTAAAAATAAAGTTACCGAATATCCCAAACGGGGCTTTACAGAATCTTTTAGTGAAGGACTAGAAACAGCTGATTTATTTTAGTCCAGAGGGCTTAAAGCAGAGAAATGGCCCTTTTTATTCCATCATAAGGCAACGTCAGCATTTCCTGATTCCTGAAATCTACTGAAAGTACAAGATGGCCGCTCAAGCAGCCAGAGGTTGATGTTCTCTGGGGTCCAGCAGAAACTGTTTCTCACTGACGTCCGTCTCATTTGGTTCCTCCTCAGCTACCTGGAAGACGCAGTGATGAACTTGGACCACGGCGACCCCCTGACCCGGGACCACATGTCCTCGGTGCTGGCCCAGGTCCGGCCGAAGCTCATCGCCTTCCTGCAGCAGGACCCCCACAGCCCGCTCAGCAAGAGGGCGCGCCGCCTGCTGATGATGCTGCAGGGACTCGTTAACCACTAGCCCCCCCCCCCCCCCCCCCCAGAAGCTTCAGGGAACGCATCGTTCTGCTTCTCAGACAAAAGCCCATCTCTGTCTCCTCCCTGCTGCATCGCCTCCTGGTCTTTATGCTCCAAGAATGTTTGGAGAACGAAGCTTTGTTGTTTCCTTTCCGCCCGCGGGACGCTAATAATCAGGACACGAGGATTATCGAAGTTCGCTGTTGACATTCTGGCCGTCTCTGACACCCCGACCCCGCAGGAGACCCGATTGAATGCTCGCTCTAAGTTTTCCCGACCTTCACCTCCAGCCAGGCGTGCCGGGACGCCAGACGGAGCGGCGTTCCAGCCGCGGCCTGAAGAAAAGACGTCTGGACTGAAAATGTCGCCTTAAGAGCAAACAGTTGGCCTTTTTTTTTTTTTGTTGTTGTTGTCGTTCCGACGGGGAATTTAGCGGGTCGTTCTGCTCTCAGTTCAGTTATTTCTCAATCCGATCAGGGCAACCAGAAGTATGTGCGATCCCAAAGGCATTTTGTGTTTCCCCTCGGCTATTCGCTAATGGGCTGGAGGTGACATTCATGCCCCGCCGAGTCTTTGCCGAGAGAATCTGCTCATATTCGTGAAGATAGTTTCTTGTTTCCAGGACCTGCAGAGAAGGTTGTGGGGAGGGGTTGGTACTATCAGGTCCAACATGATAAATGGCTGTAAAGGAAGCAGATTTGATGTGATGAAACAGTAATCCTTGGTTTAAAATCAGAAATATGTGAAGTACTGCAGCCGGCCGCCGTCCACCTGTTTTCTTCAGTATGTTAGCCCCCTCCCTTTTTTTTTTATAAAGAGCATTTAGCATTTGTAAGCCATGTATACTTGCTTTAAATCTCCTCAGAGTAGCGTAACAATTAAAAATCCCTGTTATTACTGACGTTATTTTACCAGGATGTTTGTGAACCTACTGTGCAGTTACTCTCCTTAGGCTCTAGGGGGCAGCACCCAGTCCCTCCCTGGTTTTCTACGCGTTCGGGTTCCCGTTTTTACTGAAGGAACAAAGATTTTAGGTTGTGAACGCACACTTAGTTCAATTGTGGGCGCTCATTCGGACGGGCGTTAAAACTTACAGGGTAGATTTCCGTTGTCGCTGGTTTGTAAAAAATAAAGCGAAGTCATCTCTGCGTCTTTAGAATCTGTTGGACTCATCTAGAAAGTGCCTTACTGTGTTTTCTCCTTCTAAGGTTCAATCGGCCCCCCACAGCGGCTGCGTTTCAGTTTCAGACTCGGGCGGAACCGCAGAGGAGAACCGGCGTGTTCTGCTGACAAACGTTTAGTCCAGTTGCAGATATTGATCCTGATTTCCGGCTCGTAGGAGAGAAACTTCTTCTTCTTTTGTTTTTCCCCGTCAGCTGCTGTCCCCATCCTGTGTTTTCTTCCTCTCTCTCTCCGTCGTGTTCGTTTCTTCCGGCTCGGATGGTTCTGTTGTGCTGTTCATAGTTTGTTTTACCCTCAAACGTTTTTGGAATAAAAGAAAAATAAATCCCACTTTTCACACGTGTGTTTTACTTAAACGCCAGTTTTTAAACCTTTTTAGGGTATTCTCACTAATTGATGAAAGCTTTTATTTTTATGTGGTTCCTTTGCTCAACCACAGAGGCTTTTCTGTCATTTATTTAACTTGGATTCAGCTTCAGGAGCTCAGAACCATAAACTTTGGGATTGTCAGGCTTCAGGACTAAAACAGAAGTCCTGCCTGCACCTCTAAATTTTCCCACTGCCAGAAAGGTGCATTACAAACTTTGCATTTGTATATCCCAGATTGGGGCTCGTTATGTTAATTTTATTTAATAGCTTCCCAGAGAGGATGTTTGGACGTCATGTCGGCGCCGTCGTATCATGAAGCCGGGAGAGTCCAGCTGGAAAGATGTGGAACTTGTCCTGGAATCGTTCCTTTAGAGAAAATAGCAGCTTTGGTCTGCGGTTAAAACGTCCTCCAGGAGCAGCTTCCAGCGAGCCAGGAACAGTCGGGGGATGATCCTCCGGGGTTGGGGGCCCTGATGAAGCGCCGTGATGAAGCCTAAACTCATAACAAGGTTCTACACTTTGGAGCCGCGTTCAGGAAACTCCCCTGATCTAAACCATGGAGCACCTCAGCTCCCAGTGGGAGAAGCTGAAGCTCTAAGATGAATGGGTCATCACCAAAAGATCAACGTTTATAATCTGCACACTTATTTGATGCATTCACTAATAAAAGCCTTTGATTGTTATGAAACGTCCTTTAAATTGGACTCTAATGGTTTAATAATTGTCATCCTGTCAGCACATGTGATCTCCACGGGTCGATCCTGGATGTGTTTCTGTCCTGAAGCTTCAGGGTCTAATGGGGCCTTAAGCGGAAATAGATTTGGGGCCCCTCTTGCAATCTGGGATAATTGGTTATTAGCTGGGATTTATTTCTGAACAAACTGAAGCTCAACACAAAGATAAAATAAAATTGTTGTAATCAGATTGTAGTTATTGGCAACACAAAGTATGAGGATTATTCATTGTCAGGTTCACTTTGCAAAAAAAGTGTAATTTCCTTTTAAATCTCAGATATTAAACAGTTTGAATTGCAAAGTTCACGGTTCTGCGCTCCTAAAGCTGAATCCAAGTTAAATAAACCAGTCAACGCTGAAACAGATTTTAATCCTCAATAAAAAAAAAAGTTGCGATCTGTTGTCTGCGTTTGGAGTCAGGCGTGTCTGGGAGACCCAAAGGGAGGGGCTTGGTTCGCTTGTGACTTGGGCCGGCCCTGCCTTCACAAACGCGCTTGTTCTTGCAGAGAGAGAGAGAAGGTGAGTCTGAATGCGGAGCGCTGAGCTCTTCAGGGACTCTGCTGTAGACCTCCTCCCTCCTCCTCCTCCCAGCGGCAGCGGTGGAGGCTCTCAGAGCGGAGAACAGCACCGCAGCTGCAGGAGGAGAACCCAGAGACCAGGCGTCGGACCGCGGGCTCATCCTCCTCACCCTGGAGTTCTGGATCTCAGCTGAAACTTGTGAGTCCGGAGGACCAACTTTCGGCTCGGCATGGCGTCTCTGCTCAACTCCGCCTGCCTCGTCCTCTTGCCTGTTGCGCTGCTTCTCAGTGAGTACCGACACATGTTCTGGTTCTGTTCAGAGCGCGGTTTGGGTTCCCTTTTTTGGGGGGGGGGGACGACGACACCTGGACGGTCCGGTCGGTTCCGTGCGCCCTGCTGGTGGCTCGCTGCAGCGATCCGAACCGATCCGGACCTTGAAAAGCTGCAGGTGCTTCATGGTTGTTGGTGCAGCAGGACGAGGAGGAGTGCTGCAGCCTCTGGACTGAGCTCTCAAACGCCTTTTGGCTTCTTGAAAGTTGATCCAAGTGATAAATGCTCGATTTCAGATGTAACTGGGCACAACGAGGCAATTAACTAGCTAACATGTGCCGCAACTGTCCCGGGCTGAGAGCTTTTCTGCCGCAAACTGCTGTGTTCCCCAAATTTGCAGAGTTACGGGAAGCCAAAAGTGCCACAATTCTATATCAATAATTGCAATTTTTATACTTGAATCAGAATAAAAATTATTTACTGATTAAATAAATACATTCATTAAAAAGTATAGTTATTACGTTTAAATGGTATATAATTAAATCCCCTTTTTCTTTGTTGAAGTCCATAAAATAATGTTAGCTGCCAATGTGGCTCATCAAAAAGTTCCTAACACCTGATTGGATAACCTCCAGCTTTTAGCCCCTCCCACTGGCTGGATGACCAATTCAAATTGATTTAGGATGTGCTGCAGCATTTAATGATTAAACAAATACTGACTTCAATATTTTTCCTAAATGCAGTACTTTTATCGAAGAAATGTATTGATGTGTTACAGTAAATTATTGCTTCACTTTATATATATATATATATATATATATATATATATATATATATATATATATATATATATATATAATTCTCCTGATGCATAAAAGTTGCCAAATAAGTTTCTGGATCAGTGTGCAGCAAATAATGATGTCCTACAGACAAACGGAGACAAACTGAGGAGAAAACAAGGTTCGCTCTGCAGACGTCTACAGTGAAAACGGACGGTTTGTGATGCTGACCATCGTAAAACTCCTGTTTTCTCATAATTCACGAAGCTTTTGCTGCTTTTGGATTAATTTATCGCTGATCCCTCGGGTCCCAAATGTCTATCCTGTCATCAACAACCCAAAAGGTTGCCAGATCTTGTGAAACGCTGAAAGAGCTCCAGATTTGTGTCGTGTTTGCGAGGTAATAAGGATTCTCGTCCAACTGCTTGGATTTCTGATAAGAGACTTTAAACGCAGCTGCCAGCAGCTATCGAGTATTTTCGTAATCGTTGAGTCATCTGCTCAGTGCATGTTTATGCACTCTACTGAGGGCTTTCACTTCCTTTGCTTCCTTGGAATTAAGAATAATAAAAAATGAAACTTGGATTCATACAGAAACTGTTATCTCTCTTTTTTTTATTAGAATTGATTTTATAACAGTCTGACTGAATTATGTTGAATACAAAGTGTTGTCTTGTGCTGGATCCAGTGCTTAGTCTGGACTCATAAACTGGCTTCAGCATTTGCAGATGTTGGGGTCAAAAATATGGTTTAAGTGGCTTTTTTTTCCCTCTTGACTTTGTTTTGAATCACATTTCTTCACTCTATATGGTGATTAGAAAGTTAGTGAGAGATTCTTCAGATTCTAGAGGCATGCCTCACTTATAAATGTATTTTCTCCAGAAAAGATATTTTTTCTGCGCCTAGAAACCTTCTTAAACATGTAATTCAAAGGGTTTGGATGTATTTTGGTTGATGTCATTGCAGCTGACCCAACTCACAGGTTATAAAGCCGTTCTGTTCCTGCTCAGCTGGTTTAAATGAACGGGTCAGAATTTGATATGACTGAAGCCGTGCAATCAGGCTTGATTATTGTTTATGTGATACATTTGGCTATAGAAATAAAGTGCATGCATTTCACATGTTTCTAACATGTGGGGAACACACATGTTAGAAACATTTTGTAGACTTGCACAATGAAGGTTGCAGTGTTTTCTGTGGGGGTTTGATACATAAGTGCTGCTCTCGTCTGGTGAAGAAGGGGCTAAAAAAGCTTTAGATGCCTCTGATGTAAGTATGTTTCTAATTCATCTGAAGGTGGCAAGATTAAGTCCCTAAAGCACTTTTCAGTCTTTTTGCATGTTTATTTTCTTCAAAGCTGAGCGTTGGGTCTAGTATATAAATCCTTTAACATTTTCTGTGATTTCTCTATATTGACATTTGGACAGTCGTGTTTATTTGTAAAATCCATCACTGCTGTTTTCCCCATTAAAAGAAAAACATAATTTGTTTAACCAGGTTTAAACTTTCTCCATGGCAGCTGATGACTTGGCAGCCACTTTATCAGCATTATTTCCATGCGTTGAGACAACTGTGTCGTCTGCATGCAGTTTGAGGTGGTTTGGACATCTAAGTGGGAGACATCTTTGGTGCTTCCCTTTTTAAGGTTTTCCAGCTAAATCCCACATCTAGGAGTTCAGACCCAGAAGTTGCTAAAGGGACTATATTCTCCTCTGGGCTCTGGACACTTTGGGAGTTGTGGATCAGAGGAGATGATTGCAGCTTCCCGCCTCGATTCTGCGGCACACCTTGAGCAGACCTGAACTAAAAAAATAAGTAGAAGATTCAGGGAATTTATTTCTTTCATCCCAGAGGAGCAATTCTAACCAGAACTCTAATTATATTTGTGCCACTTGAGTTCAAAAGAATAAAAACAGCTCAACGTATTGATTCTTGTTGCACTGATTATTTAGTTCTTGAGTAGATTTGTGACGGATATTGCTGCTCGACGACCAACTTATGTCTAATTAGACAGTGAGCTTGTTTGATAAAAGCCCAAAAAAAACTGCTAAAGATGCTGAATGTTTGGTGTAATTTCACATGGTGGTGTTGGACATGGTAACGAAGCTTTCTGCCGTCAGAATGTAGCGTAAAAACTGTCCTTGTGCAACGCTGAGCCCTGAAAGCATGGAGTGTAAGAGCTGCTGTGGAGGACTTCCTTGCAACAAACTCAGTTTATCTGGTTAAACCTCAAGGTTCCTTTGTAGCTTCAGAGCTTTTATGGAGATATTAAGGTCACCCTTACGTTCTGTGGTAATAACATCATCAAAGGAATCAGAAACAGAGTGAAATATTTTTTCATCTCCCCTTTATATACATCATCACGGACGGGGAATTTTTATTGATTTATATGAAACGTTAGTTTTTTTTTTTAGTGTGGACTAATGAAACAACTCATCTTCAATAAAAACAAATCATCTGGATGCACAATTTTAAACGTGTCAAATAAACAGAGGGTCAGTGTTATACCTACAGTGTCAAATAAATACAGACACCACTTGGTTAAATGTATCCTAGCAAGTTTCCATAGCCAAGACAAGCATCTGGTGAAGCTTCTGGTTGGACATTTGACATATTTTCTTATCAGAACTGGTTCTGTCTGCTGTCTCAGATCTAGCTTATAGCCATACTCCTGTTTCCAGAAAGGATTGAGGTTGGAGGATTTGGATTTTTCCATCCGTTCTGCTCAATTCACCATTGCCAGCAAAGCTGTCCCACAGCATGACGCTGCCACCACCATGCGTGGCAGGGGGTGCCGTGTTGTTAGGTTTGGAAGCTGAGGCACGGCTAAAAAACATCTGCAAATGTTTTGCTAAAAGTGAGAAGAGAAGGAAAATAGGAAATGTATTTTTGGAGTTTTCCCACCTCTCTGCATTCAGTTTTAAAACAAAAATAATCAACAATGGTCAAACATCTGTTAAATTTCTTTCTGAACTGAGTGCAACTATTTAACTCCCAAACTGTCTTTTTAGTCCTTGCATTTTACAGTTTTGGGTAAATTCTGCAAAGGATTTTGTAAAACAAAAATCTGAAAATGGCGGACCCCTCCCTGCAGGTCAGGGGTCAACCCTGCCTCAGACGGCGGAGCGCCGGTAGCTTGGTGTCTCGTCCACCAGCGACGGTAGCGAGATGGAGCAGGACCTGGTGGGTCCAGGCTGCCGTGGTGATGAAGGAGCTGAGCCTGAAATTAAAGCTCTTGACTCAGCGTCTTGGTCCGCTCCTCACCTGTGGTCCTCAGACGTGGATCACGGCTGAAAGAACCAAAGAGCGGCTGAAGATCAGCTTCTTCCCTGAGGGGGACCCGGCTCTGCATTAGAGACGATGTAAGGATCCTCGTCATCCATAAGGGAGCTCACAGGGGAACTGCTGCTCCTCAGCTGAGGTGGTTCAGGCATCTGATCAGGACGCCTCCATCTGAAGGGGGTCTGGAGACGTCCGACTGGGACGAGACTTTATGTCAGACCCAGAAGCCTAAATATCTCTTCTGACCCGGGAACGCCTCGGGATCCCCCAGCATGAACTGGATCGTGTTGGTGAGAAGTAAGCTTTGTATCTGGGCTCGACAATGACTGGAGGACGTTTTGTAACTCTAAGTTTTATTTTATTTTTTTCTAATCCAGCTTCAATCTGGAACTTTAAATGCTGCATCTTTTTCATTTATTTATGTATTCAAATAAGATGTAGAGAAGTTGCACATCTCTTCTCGTTTTTAGAGAAAGACCTGCAGCCTCTGTAACCCAGCCCTCAGGGTTGTGCTCATTGATCGGCGTGATGTTCTACCGCAGATGTCAGAGAAAAGAGGACGTGGATCAGCTTCCCGTGGGACGCCGGCACACTGGGATAAAAGGAGGGAGAAAAACAATTCCCGCCGATGGAGATAAATGATAAATGAATCAAATCTGCCTCCCTTTCCTCGGCAGGGTCTCCGGAGACCCCCCTCTGCCCCGAATACAAGCCTGACCAGGAAACTCTGCCGCCGCCGCTGCTTTCTGTCCAACAATCACTCACACAGTTTGTCAGAAAGCATTTTTCTGTTAGACATTGTCGCAGGAATCCGTTAATTATCCCCAGGAACAAAAATCCTTTCAGCCTGAGCTGGAAGGATTTCTGTTAAAGCCGAAGCTGTTCAGCGGTTTGAGTCTTTCTCTGAGCGTTTTGTTTCTGAATATTACTGATTCAAGCAGACGTTTATGTTTCAGCTCTGCCCTATAGATCTGGGGAAGCAGCTCTTCAGAGGATATTTAGGGAAAAAATACACAAACGCCTTGATTGTGTCCAGTAATAAATTAAATATATTTTTTATGTTTTGATTATAATTTGCTGCAGCATGACCTCCTAGAATAAAAAAAACACACAATCCTCATTAATACCAATTTAAAAGTCAGTGGAAAAACCGCCTGCCTTCTTCCTTTTCCCATATTTCCGCCCTCGTGTTGCATCTCTCCGCAGTCACTTTCATCCCATAATTTCAAACTTTCATCTTTCCTCCTCTGCTTCTTTCATCATTTCATTTCGCTCCTTCTCGCTCATCTTCGTCCTCCATCTGTCCCTTTTCATCGTGGAGTTACCAATATTGATAAATCTATTAAATGTAATATTGGATCATGCAAAAACAATGCAACATCTACAGGCTTGTTGCCCCAAATATATATGTTTCTTTTTTTTTTCATTGCTTGAAATCAGGAGGAAACAAAGTGCAAAGGATGTTACAGAAAAAGAATAAAAAGTCTTATCTTCCTTTACTATCATATATTTTGCAAGTTTTGCAAAATTTTTTGGTAAATCGGATATTAAAATTGAGCAATCACCTCATAAACAACCGAACCTTGTAATGCAGAATGTAGTTGCATGCATCGTGGCAGTGACGGCAAGCGGAAACACTAAAACAGAGGCATTGATAATATGTTTTTCCTTTTAAATCAGCATTTATTGACCGGGGGCTGATCGGTGGAGCAGTGGGTAGAACTGCTGCCTTGCAGCAGCAACATCCTGGGTTAAAAATCCCAGCTGAGCCTTTCTGAGCAGTTTTTGTGTTTCAACCTGAATGCATTGCGTGTGTTGCATGTGTAACTGCATGCATGCACCACTGACGGTCCTGTTGGCTGTCTTAAACTACACGCTGGGCCAGAGAGCTTTATATGCGCAACGCTTTTAATGCAGGAATTTAAGAGATTTAACAATCATCGGTGAATTGCAATAATTATTCATACATTTATTCACAGCTGTGGGGAAAAAAAAATTAAAGCAATGCCAAAATAGTAAAAACGGAACCATTTTGAATGAACTCTGTCATGTTTTAAACCTCAGACGTTTAGCTTGGTGCTTCTGAAGTGAGAGTGAACATCGTGGTGAGGTCCAAAGATCTGTCTGCCTGCAGGAAGAAGACTAGCAGCTATGAGTCTGAGAGCGGGTTTAAAAAAAACATCTTAAACTGAAATCAGCCGTTCCCCAGTGAGGTTATACAAGTGGAGGCGTAGGTCTAGACGTCGAAGCAAGTTCACCCTGAAAGCAGGCCGCAAGATGCTGACAGAAGTCTGCAAAATCCATAAAATGTCATCATGGGACCTACAGCAGGTTCTTCCTATAATGACACAAAAGTTCAGGCCTGCACACCCAGAAAGCGTCTGAAACACGTTGAACTTTCATGGGAAGGAGGAATCCTCTGCTCTGAAATCTGCCAGAGAGAAGGTAGACAATCTTCTTTGGACAAATGTGTCTAAAACGAAATTATTTGGACAGCAGAACGGAGGACATGTTTGCGCTGAACCAAATGCAGCCTTCCAGGAAAAGGACCTCATATCAGCTGTGAAGCACGGAGGTGGAGGCGTCATGGTTTGGGGATGCTTTGCCACAGCAGGACCGGACCACCTCGCCGCCGTAGAACCTAAGGTGTGAAAAATATTAAAGCTGAAGCTGTGCCCTAATGACCGTCTGTGAAGCTCCTGAAGTTCAGCGGAGGGATGCAGGACGGTGGTGAGTCTGCATGCAGGCTGGTCCGCGGTCAGAACCACCTGGAGGGGGTACACATTTATACACATTTATACTTGGGGTACAAATCATCACTTACACACATTTCATGGACGGTAAAGCATCGTATCCATCCAGTTACTCTTAAAAAGAAGCAGGAAAAGCTGCATTCAACAGTAGTTTTGTTTAATACCTTAGAGGCAGCTACAATGAAACGCTCACCCCGCTACAGCAGAAATTCATATTTAAAAAGTTTTTGTCCTCTTTAACTGTCTCAGATTTTTGTCTCCAGACAGAAGTTCATTCGAACGAGGTTTCCAGAAGCGGCTGCTTGTTCCTTTCAAGGCTGAACAGAACTATATGCAGTTATTAGAAAAATGTGAGCCTTTATGTTTGCTCCAATCGGTCTAGACGGTTTCCTGCAGCCTTTCAAAGGCCTTTCAGCCAGAAGAGCCTTTATTGAATGATTATTTTTACTATCATTTTTTTAAATGCAAAAATCCAATCAAAATACACCAATAATATTTCCTTCCACTGTCTAATGTAAACTTTAATGGGTTCTTCTGGCATGTGGCGGCCAAACCGCATGCACATCATAGCTCCCGCATCGTTAGGATGATTGCAGGAAGGAGTGCATGATGCATCCTACCTGCTTCCTCTCTGCCTTCATCCTTCAGCCGCTTCTTAGACCCTGTTATGCAACATCTTCATCCTTTCTTTCATCTCCTCCCCCGTCTCTCCTTAAGCGTGCCTCTCATCTGCCTCTAAAACTCCCTGCACCTTTTATAAATGATAGGTGGCTAAACACAGACACGCTTGAAAGCAAAAAGCTTTACACAAGCTAATATTTCTGTCCCCTTGCGTCTGAATGTTGTAAGTGGTTGATGTGGGTTCACAGCGGTGTAACTGGAGAAGTTCGGGGGTTTGGACGTTTATCTGAGTAGTTTCGGTTCTCAAATATCAGTTTAGTAGCAAAAGTTGCACAAGTCTTTCTCCTACAGTTCACAGCTGCTTTGTAACTTTTGCTCACGGAGCTAAAGGAGATAAGATATGAAGACTTTGTTGTCCATTGGTCTAAACGCAGTGGACATTTGTCAGCCAGCGCATAAAACAGACCTTAAACACACACAAAGAAAGAGAAACTGTCCTCTACCAGTATAACCTTCATTAAATGAATTTAATTAAATGTGTGTTCATGTGTGTTGTGCATCTTCCCTTTTCCTGAAGCTCTGCCCTTTGTTGCATTTCTGTAAGGAATCATATTGCATAAATACAGTTATTTTACTTAAATCATATTAGTAATTATTATTATTCAATTATTCAAACAGCAGGCGGTTTTAATCTTTGGAACATTGGTTTTGTTATTTTGGCATTTGTCCCTCTTTGCTTTCCTTATTCAGCTCCCACTTAACTTTTTTTTTCTGTACTTGTAATTATTTTCTGCTCTGTCTTGCAGCCTTTAGTCGCGGTTATTCTCTGTATGTCTTAGTTGCTGCTTTATTTTGAAACCTATGCAGGACAGTTTAGCTCCTGTTTCTGAATTTCTTTATCAGCTTTTGGTTTGAACCTTGATTAATTCTTGTTTATTCGTGTCCTGCTTGAACCTATTTGTGGTTATGTGTCTCGGCTTTCCTGGTTCCCTGTGTACTCTGTCAGCCATTTCCTCCTACTTCCTGTTTTACCTCATAAAATGCTGCTGATTGGACCCATCTGTTCTGTCCAGTAATCCCACCCCCCAGCAGTGGTAACGGGTCAATCGGGGGC
Organism: Fundulus diaphanus; assembly: GCA_037039145.1. Lineage (NCBI taxonomy): Eukaryota > Metazoa > Chordata > Actinopteri > Cyprinodontiformes > Fundulidae > Fundulus > Fundulus diaphanus. The sequence goes on along the minus strand of CM073134.1, from coordinate 3,967,685 downwards.
GCTAAGAAGTCGCCTCCATCAATGTCGCAGGAAAAGGCACAGTCACTGTAAATTACAAAATAAAAAGTAATTATGTTCTTTTAAATCGGTGGTCACATAAAGTTAGGGGTTATCTTTCTGTATAAGCCTTAACCCTACGTCTCTGCCTTACAGTCTAAGGCTCCATCCGAATACCGTTATTGAATAAGCTGAAGTGCGTCAGCGGTCGCCGTGATCAGAGTGTCTGAATAATGCAGTCAGTAAGGAAGGAGGTAGGAAAGGAGCCTGTATGCTCCCCCCCCCCCCCCTGGAGAGTTTCTAGTTTAACCTGGGAACCTCGACACGTCCCTTACCGGCGCTAAAGAGCCTTAAAGAATCCCACAATCCTTTGCGTGACAAGACGTATCGGCACAGCCCACCTCACAGAAATCAGCAAAAATGTCCAGAGAGAAGAGATCGCCACACGTAGTTCATTTTCAGAAGGCTGTGGGCCAGATCTGACCCCCGTCGTCCATGTTTCCATCACGTAACGACGTCGGAGTTAAAGGCTTTCTGAATTCAGCACAGCGGTCCGAAGCTCCTTTCCTCCCCACAGTAGTCCTTACTGTTGACCTGATGAAAGGTCAAGGAGCAGCAGCTATAATTAGAGGTATCCGGATGGAGCCTAAGACGAAAACGTGTTTTGAGTAAGGACTGTTCAGCTGAAGCCAAAGTGCGTCAGCCTGTTTGCTTCCTATCAGGTCCTTCAGCATTGGGAGCCGGCGAGGTCCCTTACTGGTGCCAAAGAGCTACAGAATAAGGAATCCCACAATCCTTTGCGTGGCGTGATGTAAAAGCACAGCCCACCTCGCAGGTATTAATGAAAATGTCCGGAGAGAAGAGATTCGATAGCGTAACGTTTTGAAATCGGCAGCCGAGACGTGATGAAATATGACGTGTAAATAAATGTTCACCTTGAAAATGAATCCCTGATTATTTATTTTGTACACATCGTTTATTTTGCGTATATACTTGTCTGACTTGCGTTTTTTATAGTTCTGTAGTTCGGAGTCAAAAGCTGCCTGAATTCAGCACAGCGGTAAAGTTCTGTTGACACCATGAAAGGTCAAGGAACAGCAGCTAGGAGCTATCAGAACGTTTCAGATGCAGCCCATTGCTTTTGGCTTCCATGTGACTTCATGCTGGTCTGTAATTGGTTACCCAATGATTCTCCTCTGGGCGCGGCCCTCTCTGCTCGTGGCCAATCAGAGCTTTTTGTGTCGTTCTTCATCCAATCAGAGGAATTCAACATACCTGTCAATCAACGTCACACAACAGCTTAGGCCCGAATGTTCCTCACATATAACAAGTCAGACAACAACGTCAAGGCAGGAGAGAATGGCACAGAATTAAAATTAAGTCATTTATTTACTAAATATTATGTTAATAGGGTTTCAATGGAGGGCCTTGGACCGGACCGACCAGACTTAAGAATCCAGCAGCAGGCAAGTGACCACAGACGGATTTATGTTTCAGTTTATTGTCCGAGTCTTCCCAAACCTTTAGTAATCATCCTGAGGACCTGATGGTGAAAACACCAGCTGATGAGATCAAAGACCTGCCAGTGGAGGCCTTTGTGAAGCCATACATGGAGTCAGAAAAGATGTTTATAAATCGAGCTGAAGACAGAAGCTGTGAAAGCAGCTCAACGTCATAAATTAACATAGATTCCCAACACGAGGAACTATGACTAGTGTTGCGCCGATGCCATTTTTTGGCCCCGATACCTGGCTGTGCAGTATCGGCCGATACGATACCATACCATACCATTACTTTGAAATTTATCTGTGTGTATATATGAAGAACTGCATACTACTTTGATGTAAAATAATTGCTATCATGACTTTGTCAAGCTGCTACCTTATTAAAGCAGGAAAAAGACTAATACAAAGTGAATCCAGTAGAACTAGTGAGTGTCGGGAGAGAGAAGGCTGCGTTCAAGTGACATACAAACATCAAAATGGTATCTTTGACTTATTTGTTGGTACTTACCGATACCACCATTTTAGCGCGGTATCGGCGCCCCGGCCGATACTGGTATCGGTATCGGTGCAACTCTAACTATGACCATAAATATTGTAACCAGATATTGGTCTGGTTACAATTTTTATTTATAAAGCTCCAATACACATCACGTCATCTCAAGGTTCTTTCCAAAGTCAGACTCCATCAGATCCTCCAGGTTGGTCAGAAAGTTTCCTCTCTAAGGAAACCCAGCAGGTTGCATCAAGTCTCTCCAAGCAGCATTCACTCCTCCTGAAAGAGCGTAGAGCCACAGTGGACAGTCGTCTGCATTGCTGATGGCTTTGCAGCAATCCCCCGTCCCTTTGCTTTGGACCGTCACAGAGTTTGTGCCAGAACAGGTCCTTTACTTTGAGTTCGTGGGTCAGGCAGTCCAGACTCATCTCGGGTGCCGCGGTGCACAAAGTCCAAGGAAGAGTCCAAAACTGGGTGGAAGAACGCAAAGAAAGAGCTGAAGCGTCGTACAATCCACCCGGGTTTGAATTTATTTATTTCAGACACACAAGTATACAATAAATGACAATATATGTCCTAGTAACATAAATAAAAAAACAGTCTGAAAAGGATCTATTGGCAGAAGCAATAAGCTTAAAATGCCCACCATCCAAAACCAATTTACATTGGACTAGAAAAGAAAAAAGACATGGATTTTTTTTATAATAAATACCAAAAACTGATTTTAGGAAAAGAAAAAAAACTACAATAATAACATTTTGAAAAAAAGGCAATACCCCCAATATCTTACTCCTATTAATTACATTCACATGATTCATAATGTTTAATCACATTATTCTTATATTTTTAAACATTATTAATGTTGTACTGTCTTTTAGGACCTGTTCCATACATCAACCCCAACAAAAGAAATACAATGTTGTTTTACATTTGTTCTTGTTTTTGGTTTTCTAAAGATTTTATACCCTCTGAGATCATAAGCACCGTCACTGATCAAAAACAGACCCTGAATGTGTTTAAAGTCAACCAAATCTTTAAATTTTTATGTTTTTAAATTAACAAAAAGTCGGTTCATATGCTCTCTATATAGCTCTCTTTTGAATTATGAACAATGGGTTTAATTTAGTTTTGTAGGTGTTTCCCCATACCTCAATACAGTACATCAGGTGAAGCAAAACTAACGAACAGTACAAGATATATAATGTTTTTTGATTTAATGTTTTAGACAACTTTGATCTGGTATAGTCAATATTGCTGGTGAAGATTCTCAGTCATCCAGGTCATGGTCATTCCAAAAAAAGCAAAAAACAAAGCAACTGGACTTATTTTCCGTAGTTGAAGACGTTTCGCTTCCTCTCCAGGAAGCTTTCTCAATTCAAAAAGTCTGGAGTAATGTGGAGTAACAAGCTTTATACTACTGCCAAACAAAGGCCTTGTTATGGCTTAGACAACATGCAAATTCACAACACAGGAAAGGAAAGCCAATCATTTTTACAGATCTCCAGTGTCACCAATTGTAGCCAATCTTTACATGGAAGAAATGGAAAAGAGAGCTTTGGGAACCTTCAGAGGAACACCACCAAGCCACTGGTTTAGATATGTGGACGACACCTTTGTCAAAATCCAGTTAAAAGAAGTGGAAGCCTTCACAAGACACATCAACTCGCTGGACAACAACATCAAGTTTACCAGAGAGGATGCCAACGACAACAAGCTACCTTTTCTCGACTGTTTGGTGAACATGGAAGGAGATGGAAACCTCAACATTGAAGTATATAGGAAACCCACTCACACAGACCAATATCTTCTTTTTGACTCACACCACCCACTGGAGCACAAACTTTCGGTCATCAGAACCTTACAACACCGGGCCCAGCATGTCCCAACTAAAACAGAAGGGAAGCACAAGGAACAGAAACACATCAGAGATGCTCTCCAAACCTGTGGCTACCCTAACTGGGCTTTTGTCAAATCAGTAAGAAAATCCAAAAGACCCGCTGCAGAACATAACGGTGAGAAGAATAAACGCAAAAACATTGTCATCCCATATGTTGCTGGAGTCTCTGAAAAACTCAAGAGGATTTTCTCCAAACACAAAATCCCAGAACATTTCAAACCAAACAGGACCCTCAGACAGAGGCTGGTGCATCCCAAGGATAAAACCCCCAAACCTAAGATGAGCGGAGTGGTGTCTGCAGTTCAGTGCAGTGAGGAATGTTCTGATCTTTATATTGGAGAAACCAAACAACCTCTCCACAGACGCATGGCTCAACACAGGAGAGCTACCTCCTCAGGTCAAGACTCTGCTGTCCACCTACACCTCAAGGACAAATGTTCACATTTTGGACAAAGAAGACAGATGGTTTAAAGGGGTGTGAAGGAAGCCATCTACGTTAAGAGAGAAAAACCAACCTTAAACAGAGGAGGAGGCCTTAGGTTCCAACTCTCAAAAATGTATAATACAGCTATAGGATTAATTGCGGCCAATCTTCACCTTAATTCTCCCCCTCATACGGGTGATCAAAACATCGTTCCTTTAAGCCAGGCCAATAACAACCCTAACGACTCCTCGTTACAGAGGAGTGGACCAGTTTCGGTTCAGTCTGCTGGTTTAATGACTTTAACAACCGCCCATTACTAAGGGGGTGGACCTGTTTCTGTTGAATTTGCATGTTGTCTAAGCCATTACAAGGCCTTTGTTTGGCAGTAGTATAAAGCTTGTTACTCCACATTACTCCAGACTTTTTGAATTGAGAAAGCTTCCTGGAGAAGAAGCGAAACGTTTTCAACTACGGAAAATAAGTCCAGTTGCTTTGTTTTTTGCTTTTTTTGGAATATAGTCAATATTTATACTTATTTTCTATTGTTACCCCAAGAAATTTTACATCACTTACTCGTGATATCTTTGTCGTTTATTTTGTGTGCACATTAATAGCACGATTTGTTAAATTAGTGGAGCGTGTTTAAAAGCTTTCTGTGTCAGAAAACATCCAGTTCAGGCAGTATGATACTAAAAGCTTGGTCGAGGTGGAGCTTAACACATCAATGCCAGGCTGGATGATTAGAGATAACCCTTAAATTCACATTTCTGCACCCACTTATTGTTTTCACAAATCACAAAAGTCCCTTTTTATGGACGATCTTCTCTGCAAAATGGTCTAAATAAAATCCTCCATTGCCTAAAATGAATTCGATATTAGATTGAAGCGAGTAATGAGTGTATCTCCGACAGACATGTAATAGATACTGTCATCAATGAAAAGAAAGTAATCCACAGTTAAAGCGTCCCTGTGGACAAACGGGACAGAAGACGGCGATTGAAATGCGGTTCACATTAAAACAACACGGCGGTGATGGAGAAAGTTGGAGGACGGCATCGAGGCAGGGAGGGATGAGGACCTGCGTTTATCAGGGCTGTCAGGAAAAAAGGCAGACCATCATGGATCACTGACCGCCGCCTCTGGACAATTCAATTTAATGTGATCTGAAGCCGACAAGAGGTCCAGCCGAAGCGCTCCACCTCTGGAAAGTTTGACTAAAAGCTGCCGGAGGGCCGCGTAGAAAGACGGGCTCAGGAAACCGAGACGCAGTTAATGCATCAAACTTGCAACTTGGTGAGGAACAAATAGGCTGGAAATCTATTTTCCACTTTGGTTGGAGGTAGGGGTTTGGATACGAGGAAATAAACAGAGACGGGGAGGCGTGGAGCTGCAGATGATGTTGTTCGTCAGCGAAAATGTAATCGGGCTTCCCTCTGAAGGGCAGAAAATGAGACTGAGCTTTTAAAGGCAATAAATGTCCAGATTATGTAGCATCTTTAGATGAGAACGGGCTCATCGGATGGAGGGAGCAGGGCTGCAGCTCAGGTAAAAGCTTTTGCTCACCTTCCTGGTCCAGGCACGATCTTACAGCTCAAAATAAAAATGATTCTGGCCATTTGGTCGCACCTGAATGATTAATGAGGTCTAACATGAAGACTTTGATTGATTTTGTTGTTCAAATGCAATAATGGCACTTTGTAGTTCTTTAATACAGTATAATGGGCAGGTTATCTATCTATCTATCTATCTATCTATCTATCTATCTATCTATCTATCTATCTATCTATCTATCTATCTATCTATCTATCTATCTATCTATCTATCTATCTATCTATCTATCTATCTATCTATCTATCTATCTATCTATCTATCTATCTATCTATCTATCTATCTATCTAAACATCAGAGTGTAATTGATCAATATATCTTTCACCTAATCATCAGGTTACTAAAATAAATGAACTGTTAAGTAACATTTTAATGTCTTGAATATGAAGTTTCAAACTGGTTCAAAATAAAATGCACATTTTTTAAACTACACACAGCTCTGTCGTGAAAAGGTGAAAATGTTTGTTCCTTTTCTCGAGCCCTTTTCCTCCGGTCTTTTCTCTGCTCTGCCACCGCTCAGGCTGGATGAATAAATGTGCATTAAGTGCGTATGTAACGTGACTCAAGGCATCAATAAAACATGTGCATGCCTCTTCGGATGAACATATATACGGGTCTGGAGCAGCCCACGCGTCCCCGGGTGTGTGCTCGAACATACGAGTGCCTGTGAGGAGGGTGAAGTGGACGGAGATTAGGTATCTGCAGGGCTTTGAGGCTCGGAGAGGAAAACAGAAAAAGGGATCGACCGCAGCCTCCTCCTGAAACCTTTCACTGGAGATGAACCCAGCTCAGGCCAGGAGAAGAAGAAGAAGCGGAAAGAAAGCCGACGAGAAATTCAAACCAGAGGCTCAAGGTTGGCGAAGACTCGACTGTCTGCTTCAGTTGTTTACAACGAAATCTTCCTATACAGATGCTTAGAAATCTACAGGAAATCACAGAAATGTAATAGCTTGTGACCTTTATGGAACTTACAGGCTGCGGTACTCTGCTTTCCGCCTATAGTTCACAAATAAAAACTCCTCGTCTCGTGCCTGTCTCAGTTTGAGGCTTTTATTCATTTTCTCTTTGAACTTTTTAAAAGGAAAAAAAACTTTTTTTTTAAGCAAAACGGCACATTTGGACTTAATTGTAAACCTTTGGATTTGATATTCAGTTGAGGAAAGGTGGACAGGGTGCTGGAGGTGTGGTATCTGTAATGAAACCTGCTGAGGTTTTGCCAGAGGACTTAATCCTGGTGATGGTGATGGAAGAAGACTGATTCTAGGTCTGGTGAACCGGTCCTGGGTCGGTTTGGTTACTGGTTTTAATCCTGGTGAGAGACCAGATGACGGCCCAGATACGGTTCCCTGCCGGAGGCCACCAGATTTTTATTTCAAATGTTCTGCTATCTCAGAGGGTTCACGATGCCGAGCCAGGAGAAAGAAGCCAACAGCGACACGGATCCTCCACCGTGCTTTTCCACATCCTCATATTTCCCACCAGACCCCAACGTGATTATGTAACATGAGTCTCCGTCTCATGTTACATAAAGTCCGTCCTCCGTCACTTACCTGCTGCTAGATTTCTAAATCTGATCGCTCCCGTCTTGGCTGGTTTTCCTCCAGTGAACGCCTTGTGAAATTATAAAATTTATCGATTAAATTACCAGATTTTCTTTTGCTGCACCGTCTTCTCCTTTCTTGTCGTTGTCGTCTGACTCTTCTGTTTGCATTCGTATGTCTGATGGACAGTCGGACCGATGCGTCCGAGCTGTCAGGGGCGCGGCTTCGAGCGTTAACAACAAAAAAAGAACGATCTGCACACTGAGGAGAAGATTTGATTAACCAATGGGAGACCAGCATGGAGTCACATGGAAGACAAAAGCGTAAGGACATACATACACACTCATTTGTCCAGCTCTCCTCGCCAGTGAAACATTAGAATTAGGCCTACACAAAAAGAATAATAAAAATTTAAAGGGGATGACGGTATGGCACCTTAGCGCCCCCCTATTGACAAGCTGTCACTGATTCACGCTCCTAAAATCACCGTTTCAACACAGCAAAATGACTCCTAAAGGGGAAAACCTTTTTTCCTGAATGAGTTAAACAAAATATAAAGTATGCAAAATTATTAAAAATCATGTATATCTGTTGTGCTAATGTTTTTCATGCATCTGGTAATAAAAAAAAGAACAACTAATAAATTCAGCTAATAAGGCGCAGAAAGGGAAGCTCAGATGCAAGCAGAGAAGAAGTCACTCCCATTTACTTTTCCTGGGAATATACAGTTGAACTGGCTAAACATTTTTTTTTTCCTTATTCAGGCTACTTTCAGATACAAACATCACATAAAAGGTAAATTATTTGTTTCCATGCCGTCACGGAGAAATGATGGTGGTGGGCAGCTGATTTCAGCTCAGGTGAAGGGAGCAAACAGCCACGGCACGGAGTCAGTGACTGAGTCACAGAGTCAGTGGTTCTCCTGTTCTGAGTGCTGCTAGGCTACTGAGTGATGCATTTTATTCACAGCTCATGGCAGGGAGGGAAACTGAGCGCTGGGTTGTTTTTCACATAGGCCTAATACAGCGCTTAGGCTGTTTGAAGGGGGCGGAGCTTGGTTCCTGGGTCTGCGTTTCTGATTGGTTGGGAGGATGTAATGACTGTAATATTAACTTACATGATAGGCTAGAATGCATAAGGAAGGAAAACTGTTATTCTATTGAACTTTTACTGACCCTTTTTTTTTCTATCATCGATAAACGTCTATAGATTGATATAAATTGTTATTGAATTATCGTCCAGCCTTAAAAATCCATAACAATTTCCTCCTCAGGGCTCCTGGTTGCTAAGGCTGCTGTCACAGTGTCACAACCAAAAACGGACTTTGGCTGCAGAATAACTGCATCACAGTTAATACAACTTCCCTGTAAATTGGAAATTATGTTGCAATCGTATATTTCCTGACATCAATTATATGTAAGGATTTTTAACCCTTAACAGGAAAAAAAAACCTGAACATTTTTATACCGTTGGAGCAAAATGAATATTCACCTGCAGAATTATGCAAACTCATCTGTTCGGAAATCCACTGATAAAGCAGCACAAAGGGTCCTTCTATTATCAAATGTGTCTGAAATGTAAATGTAGACTGAAGATCTCATGAACATGAACTCCTTTTGTGAAATCACCTGGGAACAATTGGTCGGTTCAGGAGCTCGTTTACTTTCCCACTGATTGGAACTGCCCCAAAGGGAGGAACGGTTAATTGGAACATCAACTGGGATGTTTTACTGCAGGGTGCGTCTGCGCTACAACAGATACAATTTAATCACACTAAAAATTGGTGTTATTTCCTCAAATTATGAATTTGCCCAGAATTGAACTTAAAAATATTACTTTGAGCAGCGATGGTACACAGAATCTACAGGCTCTCTTTCTGCTGTCACCCCCAAGTCCAGAAAACCGCTCACCAGATCCAGATGAAGCCAAAATGGGGAATTCAATTCAATTTTATTTATATAGTGGCAATTAACAACACATGTCATCTCAAGCCTCTTTCTAAAGTCAGACTCCATCAGATCCTCCGGGTTGGTCAGAAAGTTTCCTCTCTAAGGAAACCCAGCAGGTTGCATCAAGTCTCTCCAAGCAGCATTCACTCCTCCTGAAAGAGCGTAGAGCCACAGTGGACAGTCGTCTGCATTGTTGATGGCTTTGCAGCAATCCCTCATACTGAGCATGCATGAAGCGACAGTGGAGAGGAAAACTCCCCTTTAACAGGGAGGAGAACCTCCAGCAGAACCAGAACCAGGCTCAGTGTGAACGCTCATCTGCCTCGACCCACTGGGGCTTAGAGAAGACAGAGCAGAGACACAGAAAGCACAGAAGCTCACATTGATCCAGGAGTACTTTCTATGTTATATGGTAATAGTGGATGATCTGCCTTCCCTGATGATGTCACAGCTAACAGAACCCCAGACCAGGTGTACTTTCTATGAAGAGAAAAATGACAGAGAACAAAAAGTTAAAAGCTGAAATAACAACAAACAATGCAGATTGGAGAGCAGTAGGAGAACTCAGCAGAGAGAAAGAGACCCTGATGTCCTCCAGCAGCCTAAGCCTATAGCAGCATAACTATAGAGGTAGCTCAGGGTAACATGAGCCACTCTGACTATAAACTTTGTCACAAAGGAAAGTTTTAAGCCTAGTCTTAAAAGTAGACGGGGTGTCTGCCTCACAGACCAAAATGGAAGTTGGTTCCTCAGGAGAGGAGCCTGGCAGCTAAAACAGAGAAAAACTAAAAGAAAAGGAATCTGCGTAAAAAGCTGAGGACATCCCAGAATTCAGCAGGTAGCAGTAACTCTGTTTCTGACCCAGTCAGTCTCTCTCACTAACTATCATCTATCATCCTAATTTACCATTAACGCCTGTAGATGAGGATGGAGCTATGAGAGTTTTTTGTTATTTCTGCAGCATTGCGCGGTCCAAGCTTGGGTTGGGGTCGCTGTGATGTCCACTCCGACGAGGACAATCATTTGTAAAATGGGCTTCTAACTTGGACAGCCTTGCTTTATTGCCTTTGTTTTGTCTTAACAAAATACTAAGTATAATACAGCATATATCATACCCGTAGGCTTCAGAGCAAACAAAATAAGAACAAAAGGTGTTTATTTCTACACCTCCCTTCAGTTTGGAACCTGTTGAGTTTCCTTTTTGTACACTTAGAGGCAAATGAAAATCAGATCATTTTGAAAATTTTTATCATGTCCTCGTTCTTAAAAAAACTCTACAATTGAAAGAGGGATGCCCCTCCCAACACCAGACCACATTTTAAAACACCGCTCAGAGGCGATATTGCTGTTGTGACATAAAATTGCGGGTTTAATTAAAACACTTGCAGCCTCCTGTCTAAGGCCAGCTCATCTTAACACAGTCCCTGGTATGTAATCCTGTTTGTGTCTCTGTTCCCCGGCGGGCTTAAAGCTCTGCCGGCGATGAGTGTGCGAGTCTCCATGGACGTTGCACACATAAACTGATCACTTTGTGTGGGGGTGTGTTCACCCCGCGGGTGTTTTATGTGTCTGGGGAGCGAGGCGCTAACTGTGATAAGTTGCAGCAGCGGCTTCAGGTGTTGGAGTCAATAAAAGCTCATTAACTCAACAGGAGGGTCAGTGGTTCCGTCCACCATAATATACCTCCCACTTTGTCTTCCTCACATGGTGTGTGTGTGTGTGTGTGTGTGTGTGTCTGTGTGTGTGTGTGTGTGTGTGTGTGTGTGTGAGAGAGCTGCTGGGTTAATGGTGCCGCACGGTTCATTTCCTCTGACACACACACAGGAGACGGAGGTTTAGGAAAGAAGACAAACGGCTTGATTTCACTGTGAGATCCAGTCTTAATAAACTCAAAGCGTCTTCCAGATGATCACATCCAATCTCCAAGGTTCTGGCCTCAGAAACGTCTTCAGGGTCTCTGGTTATGGTGCCGCAAATTCATTTATCTGGAATAAATCAGGATAAATTTGACAAAATTTATAACATGTTTAGTCACTGCCTGTTCAACCAAGGATCCATTTTAACGTTATTATCCTTGTTTTTACGTCTTTAAATGGCCTCGCCCTGCTCCACCCTGTTCTCTGAGGTCGGTACCGACAACCAGCTGGACCGTTCTGTGGCCGGTCCTAAATGGTCTGCTGCGGTCCCAGAGGCAGGCGTCCTACCCGGCCCTGTTTTAAAGGAGAAGTCCGGTCATACTCTGTAATTAATTAATCTAAATTAATCGCATATAATTTTTGCTGTGAAAGTATTTTAAATATTTAAATTCAAATGATTCAATGAATAATCAGCATTAGATAAATTAAAGTTCAAAAATTCTTATTCACATTTCATGCCTTCAGACGTTTTAACGTGTCGTTGTGGCATATGTGGCACACAGTAACGTAGGGGACACAATGAAAATAAATGAACACTCCCCTCAATATCAACACTTTACAACAGTAAAGTGACGTCTGCGCTACTTCCGGGTTAGGCCGGTGGGCAAAAACAGGACTGTTCTCGCCAAACACCGTGACAAAACGGGTGAATTAGAGCGTGCTTTTAGTTTATGCCACACAGAGGCATTCCAAATCGTTGGATGTACGTTTCTTTCGTTTACCGAAGGACGAAAAAAGAAATGGATATTTTCAGGCAAACAAATCCCAATGGACTGTGGGAGCCATTATACCCCGAAAGAATTTGCAGTCTACACTTCATCTCCGGTAAATACAACTTAATTTTGCACTGGTCATTGTTCTGCTTAAATAATTAAAGCCGCAAGCGGCGTCACTCGGCCCTGCAGCCAAGCGCCTTCGCGCACCGCCGGCCGTCAGCCACCGCAGAAGCTGTCACGCATTTTCTCCGTCCGTCCACCGGCCGATACACACAAACGCGTTGAGCAGCGCTAGCCCACGACTCACAAAAAATCTAGTGCAGATCGGTGGATGCAGCGAGGAGATACAGCCGTTGAATAATGATAATGCATTTGGCCACCGGGCCGGACTAAATCGTTTGGCCAGCATTCACAGACTCGCTATCTGGACTGTATCTGGCAATCTGATACCATCAACCATCAATTTACTCTTAAAACGATCTTGTGATACGTTACCTAAAGAAGAAAAATACGTCGAGAACTTGTTGTTTGCTCTGTTGGCGTCTGCCGCTGTGCTCGCCTTCTGCCTTCCAGTCCGGCGCGCAGGCGCGTAAAAACCCGGATGAAAACAATAGCAGTGAACTACCCTATACGATTAATTTGCGTTAATTTTTTTAATCCGTTAATTTTATTTAAATTAATTAATCGAAATTAACGCGTTATTTTGACAGCCCTACTTTAAATATAAAACTACTACATACTGTGCAATAAATTATACGTTTTTTTAATTAAGAATAATTTATTTAATCATGTTTATGTGGAGGAACCCATCTTGTTCAAAAATAGTACTGTCACCTCCCATTTTTTGACGTCACTCAGCGGACCCGCTGTTGAGCAAGTCCCAACGCTCTGTTGTTTGTCACGACGCACTATTTTCCAACATGGTGACGACTGGTGCTCTGTACTACGCACAGAGTGATGAAGTACTTAGTGACAGTGATGGGAGTTTCGTGGAGCCATCATCATCTGATAGCGATATGGATTTTTTAGAAGAGTTTCTTCACAGAAACCGGAAATCCCCGCAAATTCTAAATTAAAAATTTAAAAATAACTTACCGAAAATCCTCGCCCTCATGTCATGTTCAAAACATTTTTTTTTTTTTTTTGCCAATCAGCCAGTTTTCTTTTATTTTTTAAGAGGTCTTTATAAATCTTCATGCTTTCTGAAGGTCTGTAGATATGAACGTTGGCTGCTTTCTTTTGTGAATTTTTCTCCTCTTCCTGCCTTTCTGAATAGAGTACAGTGGACATTCATTTTGCTGTTTTTATCCTAGGTCAACTGAGTCGCCATGTTTCACTTATGAGGCGACAGTGCAATGTCTGACAAAAACCTGCTATTTTTTACTTTATTTTGGGAAAATCGAGCATTTTCTCTCGAGCAGCTCTCCAGAAACGTGCAGTTTGTTTTCCTTCTCCAGAACGATGCTTTGTTCTGTGCTTGGCTCCACATTTTCAGCAGGATTTCCGTTAGAGGTTGAACTCACAGTCCGCAGCAGAAGGTGGTGAAAGACGTTTACAGACTCAAGCAGATGATGAATGCTCTCTCGTTCTTTGCACGTTAATATAAATTGTAACTTAAGTGCGCCAGATACCCAGAATGAGCTTCCCTTGTGGTGTTTCTGGGGTCTGTCCTGGATGTCAGGGGAGGAGCACCATCATCTGGAGGGGGTTCAGAGTAGAGCTCCTGGTCCTCACCTTGCTGGACCAGGAACACCTTTGGCTCCTGAGAAGATGACGGATATCTGGGGTCTCCTCCTGGACTCCTGACCTCATGGATGGTTGGAAACTGAAACCATTTCAACCACTCGTGTGAAGCTAATTTAACAATGTTGGATCTTTCCCAGTTTGCTTCATCCATCCTGTAATTTCTGGCATTCTCAGTGTTTTATTAAGCCTGTGCTCATTCCTTGTCCTCGTTGTTGTTTCAGGTGTCTCTGCTGTAATTTCTTCTCGGCTGTCCACATTTCCTCTCCCGTCCTGCCTTTACATGCCGTCTTCCCACTGATCCTTTATTGCTTTACATAACCCCGGCTAACTAAACTGTTTTAAAACTCATCAATCTTTCATTCAGCTCCATTGTGAGCTCTCTTTAACAAGCTTTTAGGTTGAATAATGCACCAGCCGATGGCCGATGGTCGGTGTTTTTTCTTTTCTGTTGCAGGTTTGTGAACGCTGGTCGTGTGTGCGCATGGATTCATTTACGTGGGGTAGTATTGTGTGCAGGTGGGTGCTGGTTTCGTCCATCTTTAGCAGGCGGTGCAGAGGACAGTCGTGTTTCCCCGGGGGGGGGGGGGTGGGGGAGGATATAGGGTTAGGTGCTTTGCTAGAGGCCAGAAGACAAGCGGAAAGCTCCAAATGTAAAGTAGCCAAGCGCGTTTTGTGTTCTGTACATGCAGGAGTCAGAATTGATCCAGCAGTTTAAGACAAAAATCCAAAATTTAAGTAAATTGTAAAAAATATTACGACAATGGAGATGCTAAGACATCATCCAGTGTGCAGATGCACGAGTCTTTTGTTTAGTTTCCCTCATGCTGGATGCCACAACAGTATCTCTGTGGAGTGAATATCTGTTTTTTTCTGACGTTTTTCTGTATAAACCATCAAAATCTGCACAAAACAAAAATCTAAACACAGTCTTGTCTTGTGACAAATCAGGACCCTGAGAGTTCTTCTAACATTTAGACACATATTTAACTTCAATTTCAATACTAAATAAAAACTAACAATCCTAAGAAATTCAAATAAACCATAAAAGCTAAAGACCTTTTTCTAATTTTTTTGTAAAACATAAAATACAATTTCTGGCGAAGGACAAATTATTACAAACTGACGTTCATCCCCAATTAAACGGCTAAAATCTCACGTGTTTCACATCAGGTCCACAGGATGAGAACTCAGCGTTTTTCAAAGATGTCGGTCCTGTTGGGGCCAACAGCAGGTTGTTGCTACAGTTAATATGAAGGTTCATGTCTGTACAATCAGAGAGGAACCTCACAAGTTTACCTTTCATGGGAGGAAACCTTTCTAGGAAAAATATGAACGTCAGGCTGAAGTTTTCCAGAGAGAACGTAGACGGATACCAGGACTTCAGGATAAATGAAAGATGATCAGATTATTGGATACCACAATAGAGAACATGTTTGGCATAAGTCGGATGCAGCTTTCCAGAAACAGACCCTCATACCAACTGTGACGCATGGAGGTGGATAGGTGAGGGGCGATATGGACTTTAATCAGGATATATTGTGGCGCTATTGTGATAACAATACAAGTTATGATAAAAGCCTAATTCCAGCTTGTTGCGGCCTTTTTTTAGCATGTCAAGAATTGCCCAGTGAACACAAGTACTGTCTTTAAAATCATATTTATTAATGTGACATATATTAAAACAAAATTTGAAACACCTTTCATCAGGACTCTAGTTGCATAAAAAAATGTGATTTATTATTTTTTTTTATCATTAAACTGCGCAGAGTAACTGCATTTAGTCAAGTTTATCTGTTGCACATTTCATCTAGCCTGACATGGTCATACTCAATTCTAGTCAGAATTTGAGTCTGATACTGCTCCATAGAGCTGTGATTATGGGGCGTGTTTCGAACGAACCAGGAAAAAAAATTCCTCTGCACTCAATTGGATAGACCTACAACCAATAAGAGCAACGGAGTGTGCGCCGTATGTTAAGCGACGCATAGTTGTTGTCAACAGAACGTACAACGTTACCTACTATGTTTACAACATGGGATTCATATCACGACATTGCGAGTTATTTACTAAGTCAGACAGTCAGATGATCTCTTACCATTTGTAAGTTAGATGAACTTCGTCCACGACGATACCCATAACGTTGGCTTGAAAAACATCGGAGCCTAGCATGTCCCTCCACTTGTTGTTCAGCAGCCAGGATTCCGGGCTTCCGAAAAGGAGCTGGCAACGACCGCTGGCTATATCCACCTCGTCGTTCACGCCGAGTTGCATCGCCGTGATGCCTATTTCAGTTGCTTCTTTCACGAAACAAATTCAACCCAAGCGCGCTTTGGTGACGTGGTTGATTACGTTACTGTTGATCATCTGTCCATCATTGTATAAAGCCCGCCCTGACAATTTGATTGGCCCGCCAGTTATTGGGCGAGCATACTCGCGCTACTATTGAGCAATGCCAGACCGAACTTCCCGACCTAAAACGTTGTGGGCGGGACTAAGTTCGGAATGGCACCCAGGCTACATTTCAGCAGCAAGGCGGTTCAAAGTGCTTTACATTAAACAGTAACCAGTACAAACATTAAATTATATCAGGTGAAAACATCAATAAACATCAACATGTTGGTCAGTGTTTCTGTTATTATGGCTGAAAGCAGCTCTAAACAGGAGGTTCTCAGTCTAATTTAAAGGAAATCAGAGTTTCAGCTGATTTACAGTTTTCTGGAAGTTTGATCCAGATTTGTGGAGCAAAGAAACTAAATGTTGCTTCTCCATGTTTAGTTCTGGTTCTGCAGAGTAGAGCAGAACCAGAACACCTGAGTGGTCTGGAGGGTTGATGCAGCAACAACAGGTGTTTAATGTATTTAAGTACTAAGCCATTCAGTGATTTATAGAATAACAGAAGTATTTTAAAGTCTATTCTCTGAGCTACAGGGAGCCAGCGGAAGGACTTCAGAACCAGGTCCATGTTCTCTATCTTACTGGTTGTAGTGAGAACACGAGCAGCAGCGTTCTGGATCAGCTGCAGTTGTCTGACTGATTTTTTTTAGGGAGACCTGTGAAAACACCGTTGCAGTGATCAATGCGACTAAAGATAAACGCATGGATGAGTTTCTCTAGATCTTATTGGGACATCAGTTCTTTAAATCTGGAAATATAAATATATTTTTTAATTTATTGATATTTATTGATGCTCTTTCAACAAACCAACACTGGAGGAAACAGCAAAAATAGAAATCCTGGCAGTTTTCAGGGGTTTTCAGACATCCCTAATTGGAATTTATCGTCAAGAAAAAACTAAATTCTTATGGTGACGATAAAACGATAGAAGAAAGGCCCACCGCTACTTGGGGATGCTTTGCTGCAGCAAGACCCGACCTGCTGAACATCACAGAATCCCCCATGGACCTCACCGGAGCACCGGAGGTAGATTGTGGAAAATGTGAGACCATGTGAAGCAGAACTGGACCCTGCAAAACGACAAGGACCCAAAACATACCAGTAGATCCACCAAAAACTGGCTGAGGATTAAGAAGAATTAAATGGACCGAGTCTGGATCTCATTGAGATGCTGTGGGCTGAAGGAGGAAGAAACTCCTTTCTGCCAAAATGATTATCAGCCGGGCCTCCCGAGGAGCAGCGGTCGCTGAGGTGTGTTTGTTTGTACGGTGAGAGGCTCTGTAGCGCCTCGGGGAACCGGGGAACCCCCCCCAGACCGTTTTGTAGACGCAGATATTCCTCAACAAACAGGGTTTGATCCGAGGGCTTTTAATCACGCCGGTGTCGGTCTGGGGGGGACAGAGGCGGAGGCGGGAGCGTGTGCTGTCAACACGTACAATGGTGAGCAGGACCGTCAGGGAAATCAGCGGGAACAATCATGGCCACACATCGCTGCCCTCTTTCTGTTCTCACACAGCCTGACAGAACATCTTTGTCTGATTTCATGCGCCGTCCTGTCCGTCTCTCCTGCTCGCTCTCACAGCCCACTGACTTTACACTGAAAGCTCACATCCGACTCGCCACCACAGTCATTAACTCCCCCTTTAACTCTTCCTCGAGGCGTCCTTCCTCTTCCTCACCGCCAGCCTCTCTCCTGCCTTCTCTCTCGTTCCATCGCACCAACTCTCCCCCGAGCCTCCCTTTAACTTTCCTCCCAGTTTTTCACCCTCTCTTAAAATTCCTTACCGTCTCCTCGCTCTCTGTGTGTTTCTCAGATAAGTGCTTCATTCTCTTCAGCTCAGAGGGCAGCCCCCCCCCCCCCCAGGTTGTCTTGGATGTGTGTGTGGAGGTTGTTACCTTTCAGAGTCACTCTCAGGACGGCTCCTCTTCACACGTGTGATGCCTCGGTTCAGAACGAGTGTCGTACATCACCCACCAGAGTGATGCTGATCTGTAAAAACGAGTTTACGGGGATCCAGAAAACGCTTTTCTTTGCTGCACACCGTTAAGCCCCAAAGTATTCCTACTCCTGGCGGATTTAGGTTTAAATCCTGTGTGAATTTGACCTTCCTGTTTTCTTCTTGGGGCGGTGGAGTCATCGGTAGCGCTGTAGCCGTTGTTGCTGCAGGTTCTGGGTTCTTTCTGGATGCATGGATTATCTCTGGGTACTCCAGCTTCCTCCCACAGTCGTTGTACCTGTCTGTCAGGTTAACTGGTCTCTCTCAGGTGTGTTTCTGTGTTGCTTTGTGAATAATACATGCCTTTATCCCAGCTATCACAATGTATTTTATGCTGGTGTTAGTCAGGCACGTCTTCAGCTCGTTGAAAATGCAGCTGCCCGTCTTTTAAAAGCTTTTTTTCTGCTGTGGCTCCCAAACTTTGCAACAAGTTGCCTTTAAATATCAGACAGGCATCATTAGCTATGTTTACATGGACAAAAGTAATCTGAATAAAGGGCAGATCGGAATAAAAATGCATCATGTAAACACACCAATCAGAATATTTTGATCAGATTAAGCTCAATCAGGATGAAATCGTAATCTGAATGAGAGGGGTGGTTCATACCGATTGATAATCTGATCAACATGCATATAAACGCTTGTCAGGATCAAGTTATTCCGAATGTAGCAAACTGACCTGAGTGTGTATGTGCGCCCGACATAAACGTGACGTATTTCTGAGTTGTTGAGAGGCAGAAATACGCCGGGAAGCAAAACTGTCTGTGCTCCTGATAAACCTTTCTTTTGGAAGCATCAAAAGAGTAACCTGACCCTAGCCAGATTGATATCGCTCCGCCTAGCTTCACTCACATCCATCTGGGACATCTCCCATAGAGAGTGATTTCTCCAACCAATTTTATTGTCCAGCCAATCAGGACGCAGGGCTGGAGTTTCATAGATGTGACGTAGCGGAGAAGCGACCGTGAGACTGTTTTGATTCAACAATGGCGGCTCGCATCGAGGAAGCAAGCGTTAACATTGATGCTGCTATTTCTTCCGTGTTGTCCAATCTAACTAATATTGTTTCATTAAAAGAACATCAGAGAACGGCTCTGAAGGCTTTTGTTGGTGGAAACCATGTTTTTGCCCTTCTCCCCACCGGATTTGGAAAGTTTTGTTTTCCGGGGCGCGCCCCGGAGCGGTTAGCGGTTAGCGCGAACTATGTTAGGAGGCCTTTAGTCCTCAACGCGGTCGCCCCGGAATCGACTCCAACTCGTGGCGCTTTGCCGCCTGTCTTCCCCCCCTCTTCCTGTCAGCTCACTGTCAATAAAACGCATGCCACTAGAGCCGCAAACACATTTAATAAAAAAAAAAAAAAGTTTTGTTTTTTCCTGCGTCGCTCTCACAGCGTCACGGGTTAGCTTCGGTATGAGTGGTTGAAATAGCACGTCGATAAA
The DNA here is from genome assembly GCA_037039145.1 of Fundulus diaphanus. Classification (NCBI taxonomy): domain Eukaryota; kingdom Metazoa; phylum Chordata; class Actinopteri; order Cyprinodontiformes; family Fundulidae; genus Fundulus; species Fundulus diaphanus. Next base: position 3,948,063 of record CM073134.1, on the reverse strand, counting down.
GATGACAGACAAGTGGCTTATCCAATCATATGATAAGGCCCAGCCTTCTGAAATGCCATTCCTATGGATCAGTCCCAGATGGATGAGTGGAGCTAGGCGGAGCGACATACATCTGGCTCGGGTCAGGTTATCAAAAGAGCACCAAATTGTTATTTATTCATTAACGTTTCAACTGTAAGTAGAAGCTGGTGTAAGTCCAGCCTGGGTGTTCAGAAAGCAAACTAACTTGTATAAAACTTTTTTTTTTTTTGTTTAGTAAAGAAAGCTTGTTATGATGGGAATAATTGATGGTGCGCTCATATAAACGGTACAATGTGATTATTCAATTCAATTCAATTTTATTTATATTGCGCCAATTCATGAAACATGTCATCTCTTCAGAAATCTGTTCTGTCTCTCTTCGAGGTCGGTCGTGTCTTTCAGCTCTCCAGAGCTCCTTATCTGCTCTCCTACCCTGCCCCCCTCTCTCCTGCTATTTGCTTTGTCTTGTCTTTCTGAGCACTTTCTTCATAATACCCGAACTCTGAAAAATCATGGATCTGGTAAGCTGGTCTCTCAATGCTATTGATCAATTTTTTTCGACAGGTAGGCAACGTAAGGGGGGACCCGTCCTGTCCCAATCTGACTATTATTGGAGGATACACCCTATATTCTTGGATGGAAAACGGTGTGTCTTTCGACCTTGTCATTCCTGGATGTTTGAAAAGTTTGCATGTTTGGATTAAGGATACTTGGATTTTCTACGTATTGATGTATCCGCAAATACAGCGGATGTCGGTAGCCATTTGGCCTTCATCAGTCTACCGGCTGCAAATGACGTGCTCACTAAGGGCGGTGAACGGACAGACCTGGAAGGTGAAGGAGCAAAACTGAAAGCTGGCTGTGCTGGAACGCAGACTGGCTTCAGTGGTTGAACTGAAGGGCAGATGGGATAAAATTCTGGAAGTGTAACGCGGAAAAGCCCAACAATTTGAAATATTGGATTCGCTATTTGGAGCCAGCAAAAACTTAAAGCTGACAAGAAAAGTCAGAGCAGCTTGCCTTACAAACAAAGTATTTGGATTCTGCCTTCCCTTTACAATGTAACCCCTGAATTGTTATGGCTGAGACTGCCCAGAACTCTCCCCCCCCCCGCTGACACCTGTGGATGCTTTTCTGAACTGTTGGCCGGCGGATAACATAAAGGACAATGGCCTCTGGAGAGTGTTCACGGAAATATAAACACTTTCACCCATACAGACACACATAATTGATGCTAACAAATACAGATGACTTTACCCGACCAGCCTCAAATGTTTACCTTCCTGCATATGTGTCTCGTAATTATTTGTGCTTCTCGTGCAATGAGGTTTTTTGTCGGATGCTTCACATTATATGTGGAAACATAAATTGTGAAGCACCTGTCTTTTTTATCTCCCTCCACTTCCCCCATGTAAAATCTTTCTTCAACAGATTTCAAGGGCAGCGCCTGTGGACTCTGTGTAAGGCGGGGTCCAGGGCAGTTTGGAGGAACGCACCTAAGGGCTGCGGTGAAATAGCAGCGGCCGACTGGCTGCGTTCCTTGGCAACGCAAGGCCTCAGTCAATCATTCCCCCAAAATGTTTAAGTGTATGTGATGGACGGTTGTACTGGAACTGAATTTTCGATTGCAATGCAAATTGTAGCTGACAAATAAAATTGATTGATTGATTGATTGATTGATTGATTGATCTCAAGGCACTTTACAAAGTCAAATTCAATCATATTATAGAGATTGGTCAAAACTTTCCTATATAAGGGAACCAGTTGATTGCATCAAAGTCCCGACAAGCAGCATTCACTCCTGGAGAAGCGTAGAGCCACAGGGAGAGTCGATTATCTTTTCCTTTTTAATCCGAATACATTTCAATCTGATCGTGAAATTTTGATAAACATAGCTGCTGTTCCTGTTTTTAAGTCTCTTTTAAAACTACAGCTTTGTTTCTGTAGCATTTGGCGCAGTGTGAGTCGACTTGCTATTTTTACTGTCTGTAGACCTTTGGATGCTGGTAAATTTACTGCTTTTAAATGATTTTTAAAAAGAAATCGGATTAGGATTAGATGGACGGTGGACCTGTCCAGACAGTATCCCACCCTTTGCCTGATACAATCTTTTTTTTGTTTCCTAAATGGTCCAAAGGGCATGCACCATTTTTCATAAACCGCAGCTCATTTATTACAATGTCAGCAGTTGAATATTACTGTACATGTAAAGATGCTCCGGCTTGTCCAGTATTCAGATTTGCTGATCTAATCACATCGGTGTGTAATTTCCGTTAATCGTTTCAACTGAATATTTTTTTCCTTACACTATTAATCTTTTTCAGTTGCCTCCTAATTACTTGGTTATCTTCCAGGGCAGCTGACGGAGGCAGAAGCATTGCCAAAAATCCACCAGCATGGTTTATTCCTGATTCTCTGCAGTCTGTCCAACTTTGTTAGCAGGGGTGTCGGCCTGCCTGGGCTCCAGCCCACCTTAATCACGCTCTCCATGTTTGTTTGTTAACTGGCAATATAAGTTTGGCAGCCACTCAGTATAATTGGCTATGCACCAGCAGCTTAAGGCCAAGACAGAGCCTTATTAAACCGCTGTTTCCCTGTAAATCCTTCACCAAACTGGGATTTTATCTGGTGATAGTTAGCGCAGGTTGTTGTGAACATTGGGATTAAACTGCAAACAAGTACGTCAATTAGTCAGGACAAAAGCTGAGCACAGGAACGTCCTGAAAGAACAAAATGAAAGAGAATCACTGAGCTCAGCTGTGAAAGAAAAAGTTTTTTTTTACTCACTCCTTTCTCCAGCAGTTTGCACTCACTTATTGATCTGAACGCCACAGACATATTCAGTATCACCTGGTGGAGACGCAGCACGGCTCACCCTACAGCTGTGCTGCAGTCTGTCCACATCAGGGACTTCCCAGAAGACTCCAGTGTCTCCAGAAAACAGATGAACACGAGTAGAGTGCTGAAAACTAGACTGGCGCACTGAGGGATGGGGGCTTTCACAGGCGTGGTCGGCTGAACGGAGCCCTGAACAATGTTAAGAGCTCGGGAAACAGAGGAGCTGTAATGTATATTAAATACAGTTTTCTACGCAGCAACTTTTCTAACATGACGGGATGCTGGTGTAAAAGAGAGATAAGGTGGTGCAAAACACAATAACAAAAATCCAGTTCCAAAATTAAGGTCAACAGACTTTGTTCTGATGAAAATAGGTGTCAACCCGCTTATTATACACTAGGGCTGGATGATAATTCAGTAACAATATATATTGATCGATAGAAGTATACAGATGATAGAAAAAAAGGATCAATAAAAAGTTTAATAGAACAGTTTTCTTTCCTTTTACATTCTAGCCTATCATGTAGGTTAATATTACAGTCATTACATCCTCCCAACCAATCACAACGTAGACCCAGGAAGCCCCTTCAAAGAGTTCAGAGAGCACGCGTTTTTTTTTAAATTTTTAAATACTTGCTTTGGTAAAAAGTTGGTTGAATAAAGGGTTGAGTTTGAATTCAGTGTTTGTGTTCTGTATCTAAAAATAAGTCACTAAGCAACAGCATAAAATGGCCAGGGCTGCACTTAAAATATATGTTTTGAATTTGTTGATAGTTATCAATATAGATCAATATGATTTCTATTTTATCGATATGCTTTTTTCTATATCGTCCAGCTTTAGTAAACACTACACAGCTGAACGGATTCACTCTCACACACATGTTCTCTCACCCTTTGTGGGTCCTTACAGCTTGGACTCTTCTTAGAAGACTTTCTACAAGGTTTAAGGTTTTGGTTTGTTGGACTATTTTTAAAGAAATGCATTTGACAGGTCAGACACTGATGTTGGACGAGAGGGCCTGGCTCACATCTCTGCTCTAATTCATCCCAAAGGTAGAGATCGGGAATCTGTGAACACCAGTCAAATTCTTCTTCAAATTCACTCCTCCATGTCTTTATAGCTCTTTGTGCACTGGAATGCAGTCTTGTCGGAACAGGAAGAGGATTTCCCTTTAAAGGAGCTAAAAGTAACACTGACACCTTGTGGCTCAAATCGGTACAACAGCTTGCCAATCACAATGATCTAATCTGCCGTTTTTTAACAGTGTGTTGCTGTTGTGAATTTTTACCTCCACAGGACAGGTCTATGATCTTGTATTCTGTTCTAGTTCTGGTCCGCTTCTCCTACTGCCTTCTATATTTGCAGGCTGCTGCTTGTTTACCAAAATAAAATACCAAATGCTGCGCTCTTTGTTGGGAACCCTGGGAACTTTCATATGATTGGCTCAGGAACCAGGAAGTAAACACAGGCTGCACTACTGTCTCCTGTCTACACCTCTAGGCTTGAAAGGAGAAAAAAAATGTGACTAAGACACTGTTGTTGGAGAGGATTGTTTGTAGGGAATGTTACTAACATTCTGAGTGACAAATGAGAATGATTTAGGTTGGTTTTACAGTAAATAACTTACTTATAGCTCCTTTAACGGTTCCCACAGAGCTGGGAGCAGGAAATGGTCCAAAATGTCTTGGTATGCTGCAGCTTTAAGAGCCTCGCTGTACTTTCCCCTCCACCAATCTTACTCTTGAACCAATGCAGTAGGTCGATGCTGCTCTCATGGCAGCAACCAAAGCCAGACTCATCCAGTGGATTGACAGACAGAGAGGTATGGTACATCACATCAGAGAACATGTCTCCACTGCTCTAGAGTCCCGTGGAAGCAAACTTTACAGCTTTACGTCCAAGACCTTGTGTTGAGCTAGGTTTTCATTCAGCTGCGTGAACATGGAGACCCTTTCTATGAAGCTCTCTGCACACTGTTCCTGGAGGCCTCTTGAGGTTTGGAGGCGTTTTAGCTGGCAACTCTCTGATTCTAGGTGGCCCAGCACTTTCTGTCACAGTTGCTGCTGTTCAGTCGCTTTTGCTAAACAAATATTAAGCATCCAGGAAATTTCATAACTGGATTTATTTCACAGGTGGCTTCCTATCTTTGTGCCGCAGAGAGCGACTGAGTCTTCCAGAGATGTTTTTGAACCAGTCTGCATGCCTTAATGCTGGGTTTTATACACCTGTGGCCATGGAACTGAAATAGGTGAATGAACACTTTTGGCAATATGATGAATGTTTCTGCAGCAGACGAGGGAAACTCCTATCTTTGCTCTCCCTGCCCTGTTTTTTTTAGACTTCTCAGGCTGTCAATAAGTTCTGCAGGACCATTGTAGTATGCCATTTATTAATACTAGATGTGTCTGACCAGGGCAGACTACAAAATACTGAAGTCTAAAGTACTTCTCAATAGATTTAGAAGCTTTTTGTGTTTAATATCAGGGGTCTTTTGTTAAAGCACCACAATGTAACTTTTAGCCACTAGGGGCGCTAGACTTAACCTGGCCAGCCAGATTGATCATCTTAAACACCCACCGTTCTGCACATTATCAATCTGGGACTACTCCCATCGAATCAGATCGGCAAAAGGAGGGACATTCAGCAGAATGCTAATTGGGCAAAGCGACACCTAGTACCCGCCTACAAAAGGTTGGTTTTGGCCAATCACGGTATGAAATGAAAACATACGCAGCAGGTGCCGCGAGAAACCCCAACAAGTTACGCCCGTCAAAGCACTTCTTGCTGTTCTTTCAAAGAAGAAATTGTGAATTCTGACAAAGCAGATGTGACAGCAGCAGCTACGCTCGTGTCCTCCTGCCATGATTAATTTGGTTCGGCTGTGGGCTTGGCAGCTCTTGCTTTCGTTACAGCTGGTATGTCCTGCTTTAAACCATAATACTGCCACATGATTGGAAGGGATCTCGAACGATTTAAGACGGTTACGGGACAAGATGGATTCTCGTGTGTTTGCACAAATACCGTGGGAATTCAGCTTGCAGGCAAGGTTACACTAGACCGCTAACTTCCAGATTTAGCGCCCCTGAAGGCCACTGCCATCACTGCACTGTCGCAAATTAAAACGTCTCCATCCCTGTTTTACAGTCTGATAGCAGACCAGTTTGGACCAGACTGAGAAGTCATGTAGTTACTTGTAAAGACAGGGGCAAATTCACCTCTCTAGATTAAATCCTACACCAGAAAACCAAAAATATGTCTGAACAGATAATTGTCATTATGGTTTTGTTGCCTAAAAGCTAATTTTATCATCCTAGCTCAGCATTTAGCTTTTAAAAAACTGGGAACTATAGACTTGGACATATTCTGTATACAACAGGCAAAAACACAACTTACCACTCTAATAATAATAATGATGCAAAAAGAGAATGGGTCTTGCATCCTGATTGTTCTTTCATCAAATGCCAACGAGCAAATTCTTTTGCAAGATCCACTCTTGTTTTTCCTGTGGAGCGATCCCTTTTAAACTCTGTTGTTTTGGCCTTCTCAGACGTAGTTTTCCTCTTCTTGCTTCCCTCGGCCATGACAAACTTTGACTCGAAAAGAGAAAAGTAGAAGCCACGTTATTTCCAATTTCAAATTTATACGTCGTGTTGCATACAAAAGGTTTTATGAAAGATTATCATATCCTGCTGGCGTATTGGTTGTTATTTTGGTGTTTTACGCTTTGTTTTTGCTCAGTTTGTAAGTAAGTAAACACCTTCGTGTTTATTTAAAACAGTGGAAGTACAACACTGCACGTACGCAGCAGTGGATAACCCAGGAAGCAGCTAACGGCTATTAGCATCTCCCAGAGAACTGTGGAAACAATGAAGAAAGGTCTTAGATCCAGTGGGGGAAAAAATGCAAAAAAATACATAATTCCAAGATGGAAAAGACTGGAATAGTGCTGGGAATACAGTATAAACGTTGGTGTTCACTAAAGTGGAAGCTAAAGCTCCCAGAATGTGACCGCAGAGTTGATTGACCTGAATAAACGTTCTTATTAATACTGTGATAATAGTGATAGCAATGCTCTTCTCTACAGTCTTAAGTATAAAAAACATTATAAATAGATCGATTGATTTATCGGTTCTTACCTTGATTCTGTGTCCCTGTTTTCGTTTATGAACGGGAAAGTTATTTTTCCTTGATGTTCTGATATGAGGCTCTTAAAAGTTGTTGTTGATTGGTTTATTTAATTAATAACGGTTGGTCTTCGATCCCTCCGCGCTGCAGCTTTACCACGAGACATTTCAGAGGGCTCAGGCTCGGTCTGGAATTATTTAATAGTGATTTATTAGTCGCCATCTGGCTTTCTGACAGTTCTGCGGTACTGCTGGTAGATGGTAGCCACGTCATCTGCTCATCGCGCCCAATGAGGCGCCTATTGTTAGTGCATTGATAGTAATTTTTGAGCCTATCTGGACGGACGCTTGGAGTATATAGCCTTATTTTATCATAACCAACTGGATTTTGATCTTTTGGTATAGGCATATAACGTGTCTATATACCTTTAAGGGGAGCTCATTGTCGTATAGTAGCGCTCTGGGTCCAATGACCCATTTAGTGACGGATCCGACCTCCTAAAGTTATATAAGCGGGTTTTTGAAAAGTGCAGCCCGCACAGCGAATTGATATTTGCCATGTGCTGCATATTGACCTGATAAATAATTTAAAACATCTCAAATTTAGCTAATACTTGGGTCAAATCTTACAGGTTGCTGCTTTAACAAAGTTAAAAAATTTAACAGAAATCTGTTGTACAAGCCTCTTCAGTTTTTATGCTGGCAGGTCTTGTTTTCTCTAAAGAGTGATCAGATGAAATGCAATTTATTGCGAGGTTAATAAAATCTCATTTGCTCTGTGTTTTGGCCCTGCCAGCGTCATTTCAATGACTCGACTGTCAGCTCGGGGGAAAGTTTTAACGAGGGCTGGGCAGCTGAAATCACTCTGTCGTTCTAACTGATTCACATTAAGATCACATTGGCTGCTTTAAAAAGAAGTGTTGCTTGAAGTAATTCCTCCTTCGTTTAACCACGGATACCTCAGATGCCATCATCACTTTGCATCAAAAGGACTTCTCAGCCAGAGGTCTCACTACTGGAAGGTTGCTCCCAACTCTTTCCTTTCAGAAGAGGTCCACCTGCTGTGAAAAAAGGTCTCTGAAGGAGACAAAGGGACAAGGATGCCACCAGTCCAGAGCTTTCTCAGAAATGGCAGCGGCCAGGTATGTAGGATTCTGCATGGTGAAGCATGGCGAAGACCTTTGGATGCTGGTCTGGTGTCAGAAAGGGTGGACAAATCCACTTCTCCTCAGGAAAACCTTTACGCAACAACAGATTAACATTCTGTGGGAACCTTGCCAGGTCTAAATATTAAATGACTGGATGATAAAACTCCTGAAGTTCTGTGATCAGAACCAGAATCACCTTTATCGGCGCACAAACAAGGAATTGCCACATTTTGACAGGTTTTACGGTGATTGTCTGAGCTAACGTTCCAACACAATAAGAAAATACAAGCAAGGTGAAAATAGTAGACACTCAATTATACAGTTATTTACTAGGAAATGTTCACATATCAAATATATTCTAATCTCCTTTTTTAAAGTAATGGCCAAAAAAATCACTAAAATACATTGAAACGCCAAATTTACACCTTTTATTTTACTCAAAAAACAATTTATCTAAGCAAAACTGTGTTTTCTAGCTGAGGAAAAAGGACACCCAAGGGCTCACAGCGTACAGACATTATGGCTTTTGCGTTTCTTTTCATGTGGTTTTAAAACTGGTGGATTTTCAGCCATGATAATTGTATATTTGAGATATTTGGGCATTTTGAAGTGTCTGTTTATGTCCAAGAGTTTGACATATCAGCTCTCAGAGGAATATTGGAGCTGCTTCCCTTCAAATGAAGTGTTAGGGGATCGCAGTAGATGTTGCTGTTGCGATCAGGGTAGCGATGGCACTGGACCTTACATAATAACAGTTGTGGTGGAAATTCTCTACATCTTAAAGGTTAAAATATTATTTGTTTATTTTGAATGATTATTAATATGGAAAACATTGATTTTGAGTTGGAGTGGATCAAAAGTTGCCCTGTAAGGTTTAAAAAAACTCATAGTTTGCTAAAAAGTTGGGAACCGGTCTCTATAATTCTTCATTTCTTTAAGGGAGGTAAGCTAACAAGGTCAGATGGTGGAATAACTATGGATTTTCCTCCCCTGTGAAGAGAACAGAAGCTGTAATCTTCATGTATGTTCGACCTGCGCGGACGTTTCGCTCTGAGCAGGGAGCTTGTTTGGGCTGCTGTGTTGCTGCAGCAATAATGAGGATCGACAAAAGGGGATTTCTTCTGCTCGGGTTAGCAGAACGGTTTATTTTGGACATGGTGCCTTACGGTGCCTTGCAACAGTTCTAACCCCCTTGGCTTTTTATCTATGTTGTTACATTCAGACCTATAATTTAAATGTCTATTCTCAATGTCAATGTCAATTTTATTTATAGAGCACTTGTAAAACAGTTACAGCTGCACCAATGTGCTGTACAACAATAAAAAAATCCCCTTTTAAAGAAAAGAAATCATATGACAACTTTCAACAATTACAATTAATCACAAGGACTTAAAAGCCAAGGAATAAAAATGTGTCTTAAGAAGCCCCTTATAATGACCTAAGCCTTGAGCACACCTAATATGAGAAAGAAAATTATTCCATAAGCTAGGAGTAATCCAAAAAAAGGTTGAAAAATAAAATAAAACTGGACTTCTATTCTGAAGCTGAAGATGTTTCACTTCCCACCCAGGAAGGTTTCTCAATTCAAAATATCTGGAGTAGTGAGGAGTTCCCAGCTTTATAGACCTGCAGGCCTCGTTAGAGCTTAGATTCACCTGTAGATTCACCTGGAGCTGATCGCCCCAACAATGGAGAGTCGTTAGGCTCCTCGTTAGCCTGGCTCCCAGGAGGAATGCTGTGGTCACATGCATGGAGGTGGGAACTGGGGTTAAACCTGGCAGGAATCAAACCTATAGATGTGTTGTAAGTTTTTGAAACCTGAGTCGTCGTCCTCTGTTTAAAGGTGTTTTTTTTTTTTCATGCTTTACGTAAATGGCTTCCTTCACCCCTCTCTCAAACCATCTGTCACATTATGGACAGAGAAGACTGTCCAACACATTCGACACAGATTACATCAGCATCTCATCATGATTCAGGTGACCAAGTACTCCACTCACACCAAGCAATAGCTTCTGACGACCCAGGAAAGGGGCGGGTGGGCTGTTGATTTGCATCTCCAAGTTATGTGACTCCTAGCGCCCGCCTACCAAAGGTTGGTTTTAGCCAATCATGGTGTCAAATTAAAACGTAAGCATAAGAAACCATGACAAGTTCTGTTAGCCAAGGCACTTGCTGCTGTTATTCTTTCAACAAAGAAATCATGGACTCTGACAAACAGATGTGACGGCAGCAGCTACGCCTGAGTCCTCCTGAGCCGCCATGTTTATGTTGGTTCTGCTGTGGACTCAGCCAGAATCTGGCCAGAATCGTTTTTTTGGTTTGCTCACAAACGGTTGAACGGTTGAGTGATACAAGATGGATATTTGTGTGTTTGTGAACGCACAAATACAGGAAGAATTCATCTTGCAGGCAAGGTTAAGTTAATACTAATTTGTTCACAAATGCTTTAGCTTCATAATAATGACCATATGATGACTTCGGGTTGTAATTTAAAAATCTTCTGACTTGGAGGGAGGAGCAGAAAACCTTCCAGAACCTTTACAGCGCCGTATATAGAGGGACAGTAGGCAATAAAAGGTTTGGTAACTTTATCAATTCAGATACAAAATTCAGATTAATCAATAAATTCAGCAGTAAATAGCGGTTATGCACTTTGCTATTTTCCTTTTGATAATATCTTCATTTTATCATTTTGAAAATAATATAACAAAGTTCATGTTATCTTTGCACATTGAATACATTTTTAAAAGATTAAATTATTGTTGATACATGTTATCGTATTACTTTATTTACTATTTTATACGATGGCCGACAGGTGCGGCTGAGCACACCAAAAACACCCAAACACGCTACAGACACGTGAACGATGCAAAGCACACAAACACAAAAAACAAGCGCAACACAAAAATGCTGTATCAAAAACAACAGCAAGTTACAAGCGGCTCCAAACTCTAAAAACATGAAAGTGCGTGAGAACAATAAGGGGAGCTGAGCACCAAGTCAGGGGGACCCGCCCTTAATAAAGAAAAGCACACTAAAATTACCTTTGTGAATTGGCTGTTGTTCTTTAATATTGTAAAAGTTTACAGCCACGTGGTTAAAATATTAACAAAATATGAACAAAAATGTACATTTCTTCATTCCTACAACCTTGTTCCGGGCATCTTGTCCGGTCCGACCTGACTCGGTGGGCGACTCCCCCCTAGTGGTCTGGCACACTTATGTTTTTTTTAGAGCGAGTTTGCAGCACACTTGGGTGTTTTGTGGCATATTCAGTCTTTTGCTGCCCACTTGCACCTGTTGGCAACCATCATTTTAAATAAAAAGTTATAATGCATCTTTGTTTTGCTGTCATGCAGATTCTGAATTAAGTAGTTATTGTTTATTTGAGCATAGCACAATCAAAGCTAGGTGTTTATTATGCAAAATTAGGCATTATGGGGAACAACTCGCGAGATGGCAACAACGTGTTTCCAATAAAATCCTGGGTATGAGTAGAATATGCATCATCAGGCACTAGTGGGACACAAATCAATGCTGGCTTTGTGGTGGTTTGACTCAAATTCCCAACAAGTAGATAAAATATTTAAAGATACTATTAAGATGTTAAGATAAAAAATCAGTACAGGATTTGAATTATTAACCCACACCACTTGCCAAGATCAAGTAAAGTCGCAGAGCTGAGACTTTACTTGATCTTGGCAAAAATGAGTTGTGAAAGTCTGTGCCAACAACTTACAGCACAATAAAGACAAGTGGGGGGGGGGGGGAACTGTTCTTCCAAGAAAATGACAGAGCTGAGATGAGAAAATAGAGTACTTGAACAACAAATCAGCTAATTTCACCAGACTTTGAAATCTTCACAAAGCATTTCTGAAATACAGCAAACACTGAGTGAGATCTCATCTATACCAGTTAGAAATAAAACGGATGGGGATGAACCACAAAACAACTGACACACGACTCCTCTGATCAGCAAACAACAGACTTTCAGCAGCAGCAGATTAATTAGGCATCCAAACCTATTAGAGACTCAGGGAGGACATCCGACCTAAACAACTCCACTGCTTTACTGTGGCGACCCATGAATAAGGGAGCAGCAGAAAGGACTCATGCTGTGGACAGCACTGATCCATATTGGGTTGGAACAGGGGTTAATGTACCAGTAGATAACATTCAATTCAATTTTATTTATATAGCGCCAATTCATGAAACATGTCATCTCGAGGCACTTTACAAAGTCAAATTCAATCATATTATACAGATTGGTCAAAAATTTCCTATATAAGGGAACCAGTTGATTGCTTCAAAGTCCCGACAAGCAGCATTCACTCCTGGAGAAGCATAGAGCTACAGGGAGAGTCGTCTGCATTGTCCATGGCTTTGCAGCAATCCCTCATACTGAGCAAGCATGAAGTGACAGTGGAAAGAAAAACTCCCCATTAACAGGAAGGAAAAACCTCCAGCAGAACCAGAACCAGGCTCAGTATGAACGGTCATCTGCCTCGAACCGACTGGGGGTTACAGAAGACAGAGCAGAGACACAGAAAGCACAGAAGCACACATTGATCCAGTAATCTGTTCTACATTAGATGGTAATAGTGGATGATCTGTCCTCCCTGGATGATGTCACAGCTAACAGAACGCCAGACCAGGTGTACATACTATGAAGAAAAAAAAAAGAGAGAGAGCAAAAAGTTAAAAGCTGAAATGACAACAGTCATTTCAATGTAATGCAATGCAAAACTGGAGAACAGTAGACTGGAGAACAGTAGAAATCAGTAGAGTGAGAAAAATAGGCCCTGATGTCCTCCAGTAGCCTAAGCTTATAGCAGCATAACTATAGAGGTAGCTCAGGGTAACATGAGCCACTCTAACTGTAAGCTTTGTCAAAAAGGAAAGTTTTAAGATTAGTCTTAAAAGTAGACAGGGTGTCTGCCTCACGGACCAAAACTGGGAGTTGGTTCCACAGGAGAGGAGCCTGATAGCTAAAGGATCTGCCTCCCATTCTACTTTTAGAGACTCTAGGAACCACCAGCAGACCTGCAGTCTGAGAGCGAAGTGCTCTGTTAGGAACATACGGGGTAATCAGAGCTCTGATATATGATGGAGCTTGATTATTAAGGGCTTTATACGTTAGAAGAATTTTAAATTCTATTCTTGCTTTAACAGGAAGCCAATGAAGGGAAGCTAAAATTGGAGAAATATGATCCCTCCTGCTGATTTTCATCAGAACTCTTGCTGCAGCATTTTGGATCAGCTGAAGACTTTGAACTGCATTTTGTGGACTTCCTGATAGTAAAGAATTACAATAGTCCAGCCTTGAAGTAACAAATGCATGGACTAGTTTTTCAGCATCACTCCTGGACAGAATGTTTCTAATTTTGGCGATATTCCTGAGGTGAAAAAAGAAAACTCTGGAAACCTGTTTAATATGGGATTTAAATGACATGTCTTGGTCAAAAATAACACCAAGATTTTTTACTTTATTACCAGAGGCCAAGATAATGCCATCCAGATTAAGTGATAGGTTAAGAAGTTTATTTTTTGACAACTCTGGTCCAAAGATTATAACTTCTGTCTTGTCAGAATTTAAGTGCAGAAAATTTAAAGTCATCCAGCTTTTGATGTCATCAAGACATGACTGCAGTCGAAGTAATTGATTGGATTCATCAGGATTTATGGATAAATATAGCTGAGTGTCATCAGCATAACAGTGGAAATTAATCTTATGCTGTCTGATAATTTTGCCAATCGGAAGCATATATATAGTAAAGAGAATTAGTCCAAGGACTGAACCCTGTGGTACTCCACAAGTGACCCTAGAGTTTGAAGAAGATTTATTATTAACATGAACAAACTGGAATCTGTCCGACAGATAAGATTTAAACCAGCCTAATGCTTTCCCCTTAATCCCTACAGTATGCTCAAGTCTTTGTAGGAGAATATTGTGATCAACTGTGTCAAATGCAGCACTGAGATCTAACAGGACAAGTACAGACACAAGTCCATTATCTGAGGCCATGAGAATATCATTAGTGACCTTCACCAGAGCCGTTTCAGTGCTATGATGAGCTCTGAAGCCTGATTGAAACTCCTCAAGTAGGTCATTACTTTGTAACATCATCATTCCATCTACGATGTTAAGTCCTCTGGTGATATGATGCTTTTTATGCCAATCTATGGTCTACTTGTTGACAAAATGATGTCTAAATGGGACCACTCTTTCCTATTTTATCATTGTATTCATGTGTTCTATGACCTGTGTTTAAAAGATGTTTAAATTTAGCTGCAGACTGTCCTCTTAGCTCTTTGACAACGACGCAACACTGAGAGCGCAGTTCCGTCCGATCTACCTGTAATTTAAATTTGTTTCTAAAATGATTCCCAGCAAAATGAAAGAATTTAGAGTCAACAAAGAGCTTTGGCTGTTATTGTAACAAGCCTGTGTTGGTTTTAATGAGGAGGTAAATCCCTCCTACTGCCTGGGTCTGTACTGATGCACGTCTGAGTGTCTTCCTGCTGTGAAGCTGAATTGATTTTCTCAGGAAATGTTGCTGTGGAGCAAAGGCAAACGGTTACAGATGTACTGCTGACACGGCATGTTGAGTGCAACCATAGGTTTTTCTAACTATGGCAACATTTATTACCTGCCAACGTTACCAAAAGTCATTTTTAATATTCTCGCTTTGATTTGTCTGGGCTCTAGTGGCCGTTTGAACTGAATTTCATGGAAAATGATGTCAGTCAGCTTGCCAGCATCCTTTTCCATCATAGCAGTCTTCCGTTTCATGCTGATCTTTTAAATCAACACTTCTTGTTTGCACCAATCAATTGTTTTTTTTTTCACACATCAAGTGGAAGGGATGCAGTGGTAATATTCAGCTGGATAGTTAGAACTCCACAGGGCCGGTCCCTTTATTCAACACACTCTTTGTCAGCCTCACAAGGCCCGGTGTAACGGCTGCTGTCTTATTATTCATGAAGGGATCAGAGACCACATGATCTGAACTTTTCACTCAGGAAGATTCAAATACCGAAATTCATCTGACGGTCACTGTCCTCGTGTAACTCTACAGAGCTCACTGAAAAAAGTTAACCAGGGCAGTTAACATTTTCATTTCCAGTCAACACACAGAAAAAAGTAGTAAATATTCTATAAGTGTTTGTTTTTAACTGCCACTGCCATATTGATAATGTTTAACTCTCTATATTCTGCACATTATCAATCTGGGACTGCTTCTATTAAACCGGTTTGGGGAAAGGAAGGACTTTCAGATCTTTCTAAGCTGATTGTGTGGAGTGACACCTAGTGCCCGCCTTCCAAAGGTTAGTTTTAGGCAGTCATGGTATCAAATGAAAATGTAAGCAGCAGGCGCCATGAGAAACCAGAACAGGTTACGCTGGTCAAAGCACTTCTTGCTGTTCAACTATCAAAGAAGAAATGGTGGATTCTGACAAAACAGAAGTGACAGCAGCAGCTTGAGGTTTCGCTGTGGGCTCAGCACCTCCTGCCCGATTTAAACCGTAAAACTGCAACCGGACCGGCCAGAACCGTTTTTGGTTTGGCCAGAAACGGTTGAAGTCGGAGCGGGACAAGGTGGATTCTCGTGTGTTTGTGAACGCGCAGATACCGCGAGAATTCAGCTTGCAGGCGAGGTTAATGAGATTCAGAATAATTGGTTTTGTATTCTGGTGCACTGTCTCCAAATTAAACCAAAGCAAGTTATCAGAAACGTGTTCGCTGAATACATAGTGGGAAAATGACATGAAATGCGTCAATGTTGTGTTAATTGTATTTAGAGTTTTGAAAATGTGACAATGCAGACACTTGTAAGCGACTGAAAAAAAGAAGACGGTAACACGCTAAAACAGATTAAACCTGGGTTTAATCTGTTTAATAGATTAAACTCCTGCATGGAGTTTGGATGTTCTCCCTGTGCATGCGTGGGTTCTCTTGGGTACTCCAGCTTCCTTCCACACCCAAAAACACAACTGTTAGGTAAATTGGTTACTCTAAATTAGGTGTGAGTGTGTGGATGGTCATTTGTTCTGTTTGTCTCTGTGATAGACTAGCAACCTGTCCAGGGTGGACCCCGGTTCTTGCCCAATGACTGCTCCTCTGGGACCCTGCACCGATATGCAGATTGAGAAGTCATGGAGTTACTTTAAAGACAAGGTCGCATTCACCCCTCTAGATTGTCCTCAGTGTTACATTGAGACAGGGAGAGGGAGAGGACAAGGCAGAGCCAGGGGGAGAGGGAGAGGGAGGAGGAGCTCCAGGAGCCGTGGGACAGAAAGACGAAGCAGACAACAGGTTAATAGAGGAGAAGAGCTGACATGCGGGCTTGTGAACTATATATTACTGTATTTTATAATATAAAAGTAGAAGCATGCACTGTTAGCTCTCGTGTTTAAGGGGAGCTCAGATTGTGAAAGTATTTTAGATCATATTTATTATTTAAGGTGCTTCTTACTAATGCACATAGTTCTGTAATTTGGAATGGGCATTCACTTGTAATTTCAAAGAAGATCTTTTGACTATTAAACTCTGGTTCTAAAATGGGTGATAAAGCCCATCAGAACTCAGGGCAGCTCTCAGCGTTTCTACTTTTAGGACTGTTTTATTCATCAGAGACAGGGACTCTGTGTGCCTGCACTTATACCTTTCTGCTGCCAATATCTGGTCAAGCTCTGGGCTGGTGGCATCGTGATACTGCAGAGCTCTTCTCAGGTGGGAGACACTCTTGGACATCCTGAAACCTTCCTCTCTGCAGCTGAATCTCTCGGCTTGAAGCTCTTATGAGCCATAGAAAGCTTATTTTGGCTACAATATTCTCAGTAACCGTTTCCTTCATGTGAGGCTCCTCTAAGCGAAACGATAATATTAGTATCACATTAAGTCTGATTGTGATTTGAACAGGACTCAACCCACAGCTTAACCTGAGCTGAACTGTAACTGAAATTATGGTAGCTGATGTGTGTAAAAATACAGTGAAGGTTGGTTTGTTCTATAAAGTACACTAGTTTGCACTCCTATTATACATCAGATCACTCTGCACAATCATTTTTAAACAAAACCCGTTTGCACAAAAACCTGAACAGTGTGAGGGACCTTCTGGCTCCATGGCTGACCTTCAGGCCTTATTATGCTGCACAGAAATCATCTGACTCTGCAGTTCCTGTTTTCTCTGACCGAACAGGTTTTCACCGTGGCTCATCATCAGACATAAAGGATTTAATTTGTCCTCTAGGAAAATGTGAAGACGTTTCCATGCAGGTGTCCCACCAGTTCCTGGAAAACAATCTCCTGCTGGGATCTTAAACGCGCGGTCATTGATGAATATTCATTTAGCAGCAGTCATTCCAGTCACCTACAGAGCTTTTCCTGCAGTACACGTTCATGCAGAGGTAAGAGAAAGGTGATAAACCAGCTGTCTGTGGCTTATATGAAACACCACAGAGGAGTCACCTTTCTTTTATGATCATCTGCTGTGTAGCAGGAGGAAAAAGAGCCACAAATTACAGCTACAAACTCCTATTTGACCAATTTATATCAAACCAGAGAACACACACATGTTCAGAGATCTGTGCTGCTAAAGTCAGTTTAGGTGGTGATCACAGGCCTCATCTAACCAAGACGCCTCGAATAAACTCGTTTAATTCCGTCCCTTCTTTGGAGGGAAAAATCCACCTCGTTTTTATTAAACATCTCACTTCAGCCAACTTCCTAATGCAGGGAGCGTATTAAGGTCAGGGCAGGGTCTGTCTGCAGGAACCGTATCTCCTTTAACGCCATGCTAATGGCACGCTGAAATAAACCAGCGTTGAGCTGACTCCTAAAAACCTTTTCTGTCGTTTACAGCATTAATTGTATTTATAACGCAGCAGAGAGATGAAGGATTTATCTGATTCTGTAGAGGTTGGTTCTGAATTATCTGACTCCACATAAATAACAATTTGTTTAAAAAGTCCTCTTTTTATGACTCCATTCTTCCCTCTAATTGATGAACTTTTGAAAAGAGTCAAGAAACTAATGTCCAAATATGTCTTCAGGTAATGGCACCAATAAGAAACCTAGTTTCAATCCCTAAACCTAATTACCCAGAAATGATGAAGGTACCACAGTTTTACATGTTTGCTGAGCTACTCTTAGATTATTTTCTTTCAAAAATAATTTAATTTTTTTAATTTCTTTTCTTTTATTATTTTTATTTATCTGTGACAAATAACCCTTTCTGACATTTCTTTTTAGATTGTTTTAGTTTATGTCATCACAAGTCACTTTAGAGGAAAAACACTAAAATCTAACACAATTAATCCATATTCAGTTTATAATGTCTACTGGTAAATATTCAGCTGTGGCACCTCTAACCACAGAAACATTGGGCCAGGTGTAGATTTTAGCTGGGGAAAAGAATAGAGCATATTACCATAACGGAAGCAATAATTGCAGATGGTGCATAAATGGAGAGTAGTAGGAGAAAATACCCAAGTTTATACTGGGGTATCCTTTTATTATTTCAGAGTGCATATGATTGTCTCCTATTTTTATGTTTGTATTAAACATGGGGAAGTAGTAAAACTGACTACTGAACAGCATACAGGAGCATTGTTTTTAATATATTAAAGATAATTGTGGGGAAAAAAACTAAGCCTTTTTTAACTATATTTTCTTTCCATGCAGCCAGACCCTGCAGTAATCTTTGAAAGTTGTCTTGATCATTAGCTCTTGAGGCTTTCTGAAGTTATTTCAGAAATTCTCTTTGCACTTTGGCTGCTTTTCTCCACGTGTTTTTGGATTTAATACTTCTTCTGTTGTCCTCCAGCGAATGCTATTGCTGAGTACAAAGACTGGATTCAACAGGACAGAGAGAGCAGGAAAAAAGTTGAGAAAATGGTTTCAAATACTTTCAGAAAGCTTGGAGAGATATTGATCAAAAATGATTTAATTATGGGAATGTCTGACTTACTGAGAGAAAACAACAACAGATCCATGTCATTTTTAAACCCTCTGACTTCAGAAAGTAAATTTAATAACCTTTCTCTGCCAGATTCCTACATTCTTGCGCACCAGCCCACAGATTAGTTCTAGGTTCAGATTCAGGATTCCTCTCTTAATCACTCTTCCACCCATAGTCCAGAGCTGCTGCCCTTCGGCCCACTGGACCCTTGTTTTCTGCCGTTTAGCTGTCGTTGAGGGCTGTAGTTTGGGTTTTTGAAAATTAATCCCTTTTCTTTTCATCAAACTTCCTTTCACAAACATGGCCTCTTGTTTCCGTTGCTTTCGTTTTCTATGTTTAAAGCAGATTTCTTTGGGTTTTCTGTCCTGCTGCTTTAATCTCCTTGGTCTGCCTGGACGTTTTGTTAGGAGACCAAGAACCAACTTGACAAACATGGTGGATTCTGATTCAAGAACCCACCGAGCAGAATGCAGGATAGTTTCTATCTAACCCTCCTGAAGCATTAAGAGAGAGCTTGTTTTGATGATGCAGCATGTTAAACGCTATATATAATATGGCGATGAAAAAGAAGGCCTGTCCCTTTTAATGCAAGATGAATGCAGTGCGGGAAAAGACTTGCAGCACCCCAACGTTTGTGCCGCCGTGCGGTGGGTGTTGTGGCGCAGTGACGTCAGCGTTGCTCCTCCGAGGCTGGCACAGTTGATCTGAATAACACATTAATTTTAACTCTGTGTGGATAAAACATGAGCCTTAATTTAAACAGTTGTCATGTGAGGAGGAGGGAACGAGTCCTGCGTGGGAGCAACTTCAACACTTCAGAATGAAACTTCAAACGAGTCAAGAATTAAGTTTACCAAAATCAAAACCACCCCCCCCCCTCACTCTTTTCATGTTAACAAGCACTGAAGTTTCACACAAGAGCTCTCTGTGCACCTCATCCCCTCCCACCGGCTAGACTCTGCTCTCAGCCAGTCACCTGAAGCCATTCACTAATGAAGGACCTGCTGATTTGACGCCTTTCTCTCTTTCTTTCCTTCTTTTCCCTTTTCCTCCTCTTTGCTTTCATTTACACTCCATTCTGAGGCAAACCCCCTCCCTGCAGAGATAACAGGCACAGGGAAAGCACACACAGAGGTGTTAATGGAAACGTACTGTAGAGCCGATTGCCCGGCCTCACCAAGGAGTCACTTAAGCCGGATCGGCCTAATTATAAAGGTGTTGTCCAAGTTTGAACCCAAGAAAACAAACGTTAACTCGCTAACATGAGAATGGCAGTGGATACTGGCAGACTGTGAATGCAAATTATTAAGCCGTTGCACTTTTATGCATCAGGGCTTTTTTTTTTTTTTAAATTAAACAACAATGGAGCCAAAAATGGGAGGCTTTGTGGAAAAACGTCCAACTTTGCTGCTTCCATAGGATCTCAGAGGCAAAGCAGCAGCAACACGCCTCTATGAAGGCAGGGTTTCACCAGTTTGCACATCTGTAGCATCCAGATGTATGTTGATACAAAGCCAGGGTGGAAAGATATGACTTTAGAAAAGCAACTATTCAATCTGGGAGGTATTATAAGATAATTTCCAAACTATCTACGGTCAATAATTCAGAGAAAGATTGTTCACAAGTGGAAATAAATTACGACAGCTGCCAATCTTCCCAGGAGTGAACGTCTCAGCAGATTCACCCCAACTTGTAATGATGAACCCGATATTCAGCCGGACACAGAGTTACGTTTAAAAAGGTTTATTGTGAAGATGATGAGTAATGGCGGGTGAGGAAGCCAAGCAGAACCAGGCAGAACTAGGAACTAGGCAGATGAATCTTGGCTGAAAGTGCAGGCAAGGATGAGCTGAGGACCAGAAGATGTTGGCAGTGACAGATCCTAACAGACGATGTGGACCGAGGAACCACCAGAGCAGGCAGAACTGCAGCAGGCAGACACAGGAGACCTTAGCAGAGGAGTCCAGCTGGCTGAGCACACAGGATCTGGTAGAGAGAGGGCACATAAAACTGGACGAGACGAGAAGAAACGTTCTGACAGGGATGAGATGGCTGAAGCAGGTATAAGGAGACAGGTGCACAGGTGGAGCTGATGTGAGCTAATTGACTGTTGACTGAACTGATTGGATAGTGGCTAAGAGGTGACAGGCGGACAGGAATAGTCCAAAACAAAGCAAACAAAAACCTAAATCAGGACACAACTTCAGTATGGGCTTGTTTTGAAGCCACAGTGCTCTGTCGGGGTCGCCCTCCGCGATGCCCGCACCAGACCCTGTCATGTCAGGGTCGCCCACCAGAGGCTCCTTCTGGTCATCAGTCGTCGGCCCCAGTCATCTCCAGAGCTCTTCCATGGCCGTCAACCTCCTGGTCGGCCACCTGAACTTTTCTTTGTTTGGACTCTGGCCCGCCATCCCAAGCCTCTCTTCGTTCGCCCTGTTGGGGTAGTTTTTTGTTGGACTCTACCTCCCCGTCTTGAGCCTCCCTCCGCCCACCCTGTCTGGGTAGTTTTGGATTTAGTTTTCTTTGGACTTCTGGTTTTGTTTTGTTTTTTGGGCGTCTGGAATCCGACCTTTAGGAGAGGGTGATGTCAGGGTTTAGTTTTTGGACAGTTTCTAGATCCTTCCACCTCTCATCCAGCCCAGTTACCTCCAGTTTCCACTCCACGCCTGATCACTACCACCTGCCGCCTCCAATCAAGTCAGACTCAGTCCACCTGCCAATCTCCCTATATAAACCCTCCTCAGCCAGCTCTTCCCTGCTGGATCGTCTTCATTCTACCTTCGTCCTTCACCCTCCTTCCTCGCAGTTCGCCTCGCCTGCTCCTTCACGTCCGCCTGCTCCTTCACATCCGCCGGCTCCTGCTGTCATCATCCACCTGCCCCAGTCCCAGTGTCTTCTGGTCTCTTTCTCCACCATCCAACTCTCTCAATAAACTGCTTAGATGAAACCCTGTGTGTGGTTGAATTCGGGTTCGTCGATCCCAGTACCTGACAGTTACATTTATTAATTTAAAGAAAATGTACTTTATGGAGTAGTTTTACTGCACTGTATTGCTGTATTTACTTTGACTTGATTAAAATTGCAACTACTTGAGTAAAATGTCTGGTTACGACGTCAGTAACGTCATTAAATATAGAACAGACCTGTTTTAACCAAAGTTGCACCAGAGACGCACATGTTGTATGTAAAAGTGAAACTTCCTTTTCTGGAGTCAAGCTTTGTTGTTTGAATGTTATTTTCTACCTGCTGAGCTCATTGAGCCGTTTGGAGATCAATGAACGTACAGTAAAGAGTAGATGTTGTCACAGGAAATACTTTGCACTGTTCTAACAAATATATTGTTTTGGTTTCATAATTTTGATGCTGACAAAATTAACGTTTTCGTCCTACCTGAATTTATTATTTTGTAGTAATGCCTTTTTATTTTAGTCTAGAAAATAGCAGAATTTGTACATAACTTTATACTTTTATCAGTCTGATTGTCTCATTTTTAAACATTAAATCAGATGTTAAGGTCAGCTGCTCAGTGCTTGGGAACCCTTTTTAACCAGATTTCTTTTTACTCTTACTGGAGTTATATCTTGGATGACTACGTTTTACTTTTACTTGAGTAGAAATATGTTAAAGTACTGCTACTTTTACTCCAGTACAATTTGTGGCGACTCTACCCACCTCTGGGGGTTGCAGTGGCTCAGTCAAAGTCCAGAGCGTCAGGGAGGACAGAAACAAATCACTCGAAACCTCAATGAACCGAACCAGCACTGAAAACAAGGGTGGTGGTTGATTTCTTTGTACTTAGTACTTTCTTGCTTCCAGGACCATATAGTATATACATATATACATACATACTTGTACAAGTCTAGATATAAACAGCTCCCACAGTCTCAATAGGCTGTTGTTTCTCACGCGATGAGGCCTCTCATCCCGAGTCCCATCATTAGTTTCTGCATGTATGTGGTAATGAGGATGTGCGTCAAAGTCTCCATAGTGAAAGTTACCGTAGTGTCGCAATAAAAACACTCGCTGAACAATAGTGTGTGTGTGTGTGTGTGTGTGTGTGTGTGAGAGAGAGAGAGGAAGAAATAGGTGGGGTCATGAGGAGCTGTGTGCATCATTCATGCATGAACTGACACCTGAAGAAAAATAGCTGCAGGTATAATCAATGGGAACGTGCTCCCCAGTGGTGTGTGTGTGAGGTAAGATGAGCAGCATTTCAGTCCAGTCAGCAGGGTTCTTGCCAGCCCCAGCCCGACCAGACTCATGAATAGATCAGTATTGTGGTAACGTGTGTGTGTGTGTGTGTTTATGCCACCGACGCCTCTGGATGCCATCCATGTTGTGTTCTCTGAGGACTTCAGGGCGACTGTGAGTCCGTTTCATGTAAAGCGGCGGCAGCGTTCTGCCTCCTGAACACCGTGCAGCCGGTGGGGGGTCAGCTCGGCTCTTTGAAGGCAAAGCGGGGGGGTTGAGGAGCCACTTTGATGTGTTTTCAACCCACTCACAAACGCAAACATGCTTGATCCCAGACAAACTGTCACACAAACACTGGCAGAGGCGGAGGAGCACCAGAGGCTCCAAAACACAAGCATGCTTGGAGTAACAAGTTTACAGAACTGTGCAAAAGCTCAGAGTCCCCCCTTGTTTCTTTACATGCTCCCTCCAAGCAGCCACGATTTATCATAATCAATACAATTTTGAGTCATTTTATGTCAAGCACTTGTTTCTGATCAGGTTCCTTTGTTTGTTAAGCTACTTTAACTCCAACCTCAGGAAATTTCAGGCCTCTAATGCTCCCTAACTGAAGGGATAAACCAGGGTTGGGTTGACGCATAAAACATTATTTTTTAATGAATAACTAAGTCAAAATCTGATTTTTGGGCTTCTGGTCATTCCTGCATTTTGTTATTTTTGCAGTCTCCTTTTCCTTTCACTTCACAATTTTCCAGCGTAGGACATCTTGTTTCTTTCTTCTTACATGTTGCATTTCTGAGTAAAATTCATGAGCAGCAAAAAAAAAAAAAAAAAAAAAAAGTGTTTTTGGGATTGTGGCTGTGGAAAAAATGGCCAAATCCTCTCTGCAAGCACCAAACAGCTTTCGGTGGAGGCAGTGTGATGATGTGGGGTGGCGTCTCCCTCACCTGGAAAAACAGGGTTTGCCATTTTTGTTGAAGTGTTCCGTGGAGAGAGATATCGAAATGAGATTCTAGATCCCAGAAGTGGGGATTTATTAGCACCCTCCTCTAATTTGGTATTGGAAAGATGGGATTGGCCTGTCTGCAGTCCTGACCTCAACCCCACCGAATATATTGACTAACCTGCAACAGATGCCGGTTCAAGATTTGGATGCAATCCCGCAGCAGTGTGTGAGGAGGAGGTACCAGGCTGTTGTGGCTGTGAATGTTTCTCCTACACACCATATTAGGCCTACATATGTATATTGATGGGATATTTTTTTTTTTAATTGCTATTTACATATAATGGAGATTCCACCATGGATGTGCCACTTACAAAACTACCGCTATGTGACGTCATCATGGCAATATGAACCAAAACTTACTAGATGCGCATAATAAAGTGATGATTCTAAATTTTGTAATAGATCAAAGATTCATCATTTACGCAGTATTGAAATTATCATTCAAAAAAAAACATACATTTAACCAAAGAAAGGTTGGTGAAGATTCTCAGGCATCCAGGTCATGATCAATAAAAAAAGGTTAAAGACGTTTACATCCAGGAAGCTTTCTCAATTCGAACTGAGAGAACTTCCTGGATGGGAAGCGAAACGTCTTCAGCTTCAGAATAGAAGTCCAGTTTTTTTATTTTATTTTTTACCTTTTTGGATTAACCAAAGAGAGGATGTCATGCAAAATTCACTTCTTTAGCCCTTAAATACATTTTGTTGTGCACTTGGAGTCTCTTGGAGTGCAGAAAAGTTTAAAAGCAGTGTGTCCGGGTGCTGTGAAGATATTATTATATTCAGTTTGGTTCATATTTTTCAATCTGATTAATATTCTCTGCTACTTGTTACGTTTTTTGAACATTGACGTTACAGTATTTGCCGTGGAGCTGCAAAACAAAGTCATAGACTTCCAATTTACCAATTTCACGAATCAAATTTTTTTTTTTTATGCTGCGATTTTTGGATGCCGAAGCTACAGATGGATAAGTGAAAAATGTTCGGTTGTTGGGTGTATTAATCCACAATTCATTACGCCGTCCCCCATCATATTAAAAAACTGGCCGAATGGGGAGGAGTGGAGTGCTCTGCTACCTGGAGGATGGCGGGGTGTGAAGTGCCTCCTTTAGATTTAAAGAGACAGCACCTAATCAAGTTGCTCTCAGACGAACCACAGAACAGGGGTAAAAGAGGGGCTGTGATGCAACAATAACGAGGAATTCAGACCAAAGCATTGCAGTTTCCCTTTATATAGACCACAACTAAACCATTTAACTGTGAAAAGGAAAGATTTCAAAGCACGATATTCCCCTGTAAGGTGAAACCTTTACAAAATACCCTCATCCTTGAAGAAAGCAGATCTCCGACAGGCTTCCATGTTTAGCAAGCTGGGAGCTCAGTTGGTTATCTGCCTGAGCTGCTCAGAGACAAGAACCTCCTCTGAGTGTTTGCTTTGTTTGTTGTCTTTGGTGAAATACAGAAAACGAAAAAACCAGATTACATGTTGTAAATAATAAATGTCTGTGGGGTATTAAACACATTGAAGTCAGTACTGGGAGATAATTAATCCTGTATGTTAATGCTGTTTTAATCATATGCTGTTTTTTTTAAAAAGCTATTTATCTGTGTGATTTTAAAATAAAAACGAGTCACGCAATCAAATTACATTGCCTGTGTTAGGGACAACAGAAGCCCGGCCAAACGGGTCCAATTCAAGGACAGACAGGTGTGCAACCCTCTTATTCTTATAAACGTTGTAAAACGGCAAGAAATTCTATAATGTTTCAGGTTTAACAGTGAATTTGTCTCCTTTAGTCTATTACATTTGCCTCTAACCAAAATCCTTAATTAACTGAACAAAACCACATTATATGTACTACAAAAGATAAACACACAATACATGCTTGTCGGGACTTTGATGCAATCAACTGGTTTCCTTATATAGGACATTTTGACCAATCTGTATAATCTGACCCAATCTGTATAATATGATTGAACTTGATTTTGTAAAGTGCCTTGAGATGACATGTTTCATGATTTGGCGCTATATAAATAAAATTGAATTGAATTGAATTGAAAAACATAAAACTCTTTGGGTATTGTCTATATTCCACAATCTGATAGCCGAGGGAATAAAATACTACGACCTACTTTTAAGACTAGGCATAAAATTTTCCTTTTCACAAAGCTTCTAGTTAGAGTGGCTTAGGTTACCCTGATATATCTCTGTAGTTATGCTGCTATAGGCGTAGGCTGCATATGGACATAATGATCACTTTCCCTCCCTCTGCTACTTTCTCCTACTACTCTCCAATTTTGCATTATTTGCTGCTGTTTCAACTTTTGACTTTATGCCGGTGCAAATTCTCAGTTATCAGTGTCATGACAACAGCAAACAGACTTAAATCGGAGGCAGCTGGACTTTCGCTCAGTATTTTTCTCAAAACGTGTCAGCATCTATCCAAGAGTCTTTGTCAGAGGAGGAGGATTGCACTATCAACTCCTCAGTGTTTACAGCTCGTTCCCCCAACTCATTCCAGAGAGATTACGTCAGCAGTCTCATCATGAGGTGACCAAGTACTCCATTTACACCAAGCAATAGCTTCTAACGTCTAAGTCAAAGATGTCAAAGACGACCCAACACAATGCAAATGACTTGATGCACTCTGCTGGGTTTCCTTAGATAGAAAACCTCTGAACCAATCTGTCTGGATGATTTGATAGAATTGACTTTGTAAATTGTCACAAGATGACCTCTGTGTTTAATTCAATTTCAATTCAATTCAATTTTATTTATATAGCGCCAAATCATGAAACATGTCATCTCAAGGCACTTTACAAAATCAAGTTCAATCATATTATACAGATTGGGTCAGATTATACAGATTGGTCAAAATGTCCTATATAAGGAAACCAGTTGATTGCATCAAAGTCTTGACAAGCAGCATTCACTCCTGGGGAACCGTAGAGCCACAGGGAGAGTCGTCTGCATTGTACATGGCTTTGCTGCAATCCCTCATACTGAGCAAGCATGAAGCGACAGTGGGAAGAAAAACCACCCATTAACGGGAAAAAAAAAACCTCCGGCAGAACCGGGCTCAGTATGAACGGTCATCTGCCTCGACCGACTGGGGTTACAGAAGACAGAGCAGAGACACAACAAGAGAGACAAAAAAGCACAGAAGCACACATTGATCTAGTAATCTGTTCTACATTAGATGGTAGTAACGGGTGAGCCGTCTTCTCTGGATGATGTCAAAGTTAACAGAACGCCAGACCAGGTGTACCTACTATGAAGAAAACGAGAGAGAGCAAAAAGTTAAAAGCTGAAATGACAACAGTCATTTCAATGTAATACAATACAAAACTGGAGAACCGTAGAATGAAGAACAGTAGAAATCAGTAGAGTGAGAAAATTAGACCCTGATGTCCTCCAGTAGCCTAAGCCTATAGCAGCATAACTATAGAGGTAGCTCAGGGTAACATGAGCCACTCTAACTATAAGCTTTGTCAAAAAGGAATGTTTTAAGATTAGTCTTAAAAATAGATAGGGTGTCTGCCTCACGGACCAAAACTGGGAGTTGGTTCCACAGGAGAGGAGCCTGATAGCTAAAGGATCTGCCTCCCATTCTACTTTTAGAGACTCTAGGAACCACCAGCAGACCTGCAGTCTGAGAGCGAAGTGCTCTGTTAGGAACATACGGAGTAATCAGAGCTCTGATATATGATGGAGCTTGATTATTAAGGGCTTTATACGTTAGAAGAAGAATTTTAAATTCTATTCTTGATTTAACAGGAAGCCAATGAAGGGAAGCTAAAATTGGAGAAATATGATCCCTCTTGTTGATTTTCATCAGAACTCTTGCCGCAGCATTTTGGATCAGCTGAAGACTTCGAACTGCATTTTGTGGACTTCCTGATAGTAAAGAATTACAATAGTCCAGCCTTGAAGTAACAAATGCATGCACTAGTTTTTCAGCATCACCCCTGGACAGAATGTTTCTAATTTTGGCGATATTCCGGAGGTGAAAAAAGGAAACTCTGGAAACCTGTTTAATATGGGATTTAAATGACATGTCTTGGTCAAAAATAACACCAAGATTTTTTACTTTATTACCAGAGGCCAAGTTAATGCCATCCAGATTCAGTGATTGATTAAGAAGTTTATTTTTTGAGGACTCTGGCCCAAAGATTACAACTTCTGTCTTGTCAGAATTTAAATGCAGGAAATTTAAAGTAATATAAAGAAACTGAATTGAATTGAAGACTTAGAGTATTGATTAGTTCTGGACTTTGGCTCAATATGTCGTTAGGCTGAAGGCAACAGAAGAGATTCTGCTGAAATAATGTGGTCAGGTTGGCTAATGATTTCCTTAGATTTTTCCAAGCACCTGTTTCTTCCACAGAGTGCTGGCATCTCCCTGCTGGAGTCCAATAATGCAAGAGCAAACATGCACAATACCATTTAGGCTGTTTTTGTATGTTACTTGACAGCCTATTAAATCAAATGATGAAGGAAGAGGTATAAAGACTTTCAATGACAAACTGAATTACATTACAAACATTAAAAGTTAAGTATTCATAGAAGGTAATGTGTGGTTTGATGTTTCTGCTGCCTTTAATGTCATTGACCACATGTTTTTAGTAGACAAAATGAAACATTATGGTTTGAGTTTACCTGCAGTGTTCTGGTTGGAGAGCTGCTGCATCTAATACACAGGAAACTGTTTCATAATGGTAGCTTTGTTGATATGAAATCTTTTTCTTGTGGGGTTCCCCAAGGTAGTTGGGTAAATAGACCCGCTGGTCGGTTCCTCTGGACAATTAAATCTGTGGTTACTTCAAATGTTAATTGATAATCAAGTTCAGAGGCTAGATATGTACTTATCTTCCATACTTCTTATTGTGATTGCTGCTCATTTCCGATATTCTCTGACTGTTGATAATGATAAGCTCTTATATTTTTGTCACTAAAATCCAGGAAGTTATCGTCAAACAGTTGAACGATTGTGTTTGTTGCTTTAAACATTGCAGAAAGAAATATAGGTTCCTGAATTTACTGCGCTGATCTGCAACACAAAAACCAAACTGTTAGCTAAAAAGGAGTACTCGCTCCTTTTCAGCTAGAACTCATTCACTAATTTGGCACAAGCATATTCTATAATTCATAAAGCAGGGCGCTTCCTGTAATTATCAAGAGTAGAATCAAGCATACATATTGTGTCCTCTTGATTTTGGTTGAATACGGAATTTCTCCGCAGTCTTAGATAATTTGCAGAGTTGAACTGTCCAAGACCAGAAATAAAAGGCAGTCAGTATCTCTTTGAAGCATGTCAACTCTATGAAAGGATCATCTTATATGTCTTATATCTTTCCACTGCACTGTATTGCTACTTATTGATTTCTCTGTTATGATCAATGTAACTTAATTTTTTAAGGTATATGTCTACTGACCTCAGTGTTTCTTCTCATCTTCTTTTCACAATGCACAAAAGATGTCATTACACCCTGTCTGGAAGCTGTAACTCTGAAGAAATGTGAATGACAGAGTTCAAACACATATAACCTTACCTCCATGATAATCCCGGGGAGCTTTAGGTTAACTGAAACCATCAAAAGGGAACGTCTGAAAAGGTTCTTTGTATTTCTTAAGGTCAGCCTATGTTGGATGCTTGTTATTTTCTCCAAGCAACGTAGTTTGTCAGAATTAATAGCCTTCTTTATAAAGTAAACTACTAACTTCTCTCATATCGTCATCCAGAAAGGCACTGTATTTATTCTCAACTCAACTTTAATAATATCAAACTTTAAAAGCTGAACTGTGAATTTGGGGGTGTAAACTGGTTCTAATATGGTAGTAACTTCCTTCCAAGCAGCCAGACTTCTTTTTTTGTTTTGTTTTGTTTGTGTCCTGTCTGGCAGTGTAGCACTGAGAATTGCTTTATCAGTGCCAAAGAGAGCCCAAAACATTTACTTTCACAAGTGGAGCCTTACTGCTTTCGCTATATTGCTCCGCTTGATATATATGCAAAATGCAAAAAACCTCATTGGATGTTATTTTGAGATTTTTTCAAATTCAATGGAAGCAGAAACTGAAAGGTGAAAGAGAAAGGAAGGAGGAGAAAAAGATGAGGGAAAATGTTAAAAGGGAGAAAATGTGACAAAATGGAGCAGAGGAAAAAGAGAGTACAAGATAACATCCTCTGGGTCTGCTTCTACACCTGCAGAAAGAGATATAAAAAGAACAGCAAAAACAACCAAAAAGTATTGCAGGTACAATCAAACAACACCTTTTGATGACATTACTGAAAAATATGAAGTATTGCACTCATGACACACATCCTATACTCCCAGGTCCAGATACTGATACCCCAGAAGGGCATCCAGCCCCCCAGACCTGGGAGGTAAACCCCATCATCAGGATAGGGGGGAGCAGACCACCCATGCCACAATCTGAAACCAGGGCTGAGGGCTGCCCCAACCTGGCCATACCCGGCTGGCCCCAACCCTCCGCCCTCCCACCGAGGCCACACACACCCCAACCCAATCCCCCATGCCAGAACCCCACACCCTATAACCGGGGACAGCCCCAACTAACCCACAGAACCCAACACCTAGCACCCTGGCTAAATGGCCCGCTCCTCCTCCAGGCCTCAAATCCGAATGGCAATCGTAGAACAAGGGTGTGAAAAGGACCCCAAGCCTTCCTTCACTTGCTCAAATGTTGTGTTGTTGCATGTTGTTCTCAACTGCATTTAAAACTTGAATGGCTGAAAGGGGGGGGGGCACCCTTTAAAAACTTAAAAAGGTCCTAATCATAAGTTGTCAGCTTGACCACATAACTGCGTTGCGCAATGTTAGCCCTAAAAAAGACATTACCACATTTTGACAGTTCATTTGACAGATGCTAACCTTGCCTGCAAGATGAATTCTCGCAATATTTATGCATTCACAAAAACACACGTGAATCCATCTTGTACCGCTCCGGCTTCAACCCTCTGTGTCCGAACCAAAAACGGTTTGGGCCAATCAGGTTGCGGTATTGTTGGTTTAAGGCGGGACATGCAGGCTGTGATAAAAGCAAGAGCTGCTGTAACCTGATTCTCGCCAGATTGATTTCGTCCCGCAGAGCTCCACACCTCCATCTGGGATCACTCCCAGCAAGAACGAGGGGCCAAAAATCCTTGCATACAATTGGATAAACCACTAGTCCGTCGTTTTTACTGACATGCTACTTCAACCACTCACATCGAAACCAACCCGTGACGCTGACGAGAGCGACGCCGTTCTCTGGTGCTCTTTTACAGAGCTAATATTCAGTAGATTGGACACCACTGATGAAATTGCAGCATCAATGTTACCGCTTACTTCCTCGCTGCGGTAACATCTACGAAGATCTATGAAAATCCTGCCTGGCGATCCTTATTGGCTCGTCCATTTCATGTGGTATTGAAATCCCTCCCAATGGCGCCGTTTCCAGATGGATGTGTGGAACCGTGTTGAGCTCGGCGCAACGAAATCCTTCTGTCGAGGGTCAGGTTAGAGCTGCTGAGCCCACAGCCGAACCGACATAAACATGGCAGCGCGGCAGGACGCACATGTAGCTGCTGCTATCACATCTGTTTGGTAAGAATCCATCATTTCTTCTTTGAAAGAAGAACAGGAAGAAATGCCTTGACTAGCTTACCTACTTGTGGTCTCTCATGTTTCTCAGGCAGTGTTTAACAAAGACAATTAGAGAATGTGTTTCAACTATGGATGTTGGGGTGACAGAAAAGAGGTTCAAACCTCAGGTGTAAGAGGAGCTATGAGGCTTTTTTCCTGACTGTGGAACACAGAACAAGACCCTGGAAACACAAGGCTGCCAAGACGTTGTCCAACCTGCAGGGGGACAAGCTCAACTTGGCCCTGAGAATGTGGCTACAGCTCTTTCTTTAAATATGCAAGGACTAGTGCACTGCTCTCTCAGAGCAACCATCCAAATTCACCTTGAGGGACACAGTCGTCCACAAACCAAGTGTGGACTGAACAACCAACCTCCTCAGTAACACCATGGCCTTCAGTGTGTACTGGAGCAGTTCTCGAGTGTGAAACAGCCAGGATGAGAGTCGTGTCCTGTGAGCTGGAGGTCGTGGTTCCAAACTGGAAAAACTGGGATCACTCGCTCCGGGTTCAGGCGTCAGTCTGTGGCTCAAGCAGAGGAGTTGATGCATCTTGGGATCTTTTGAACAAAACGTTAAGTCATTAAGGCAATTTTCATATTGCAAAATAATTAATTTGTAATCATTAAAGCAACAAAAGAACGGGTTAATGCAAAGTGGTGCACAGACATTTTAGTTCACTGCAAAAACAGAGCTAACAATAAGTAATATTTTCTTAAAATGCATGTATCTGTTCTTGATTTGAGCAGGTAAATAAGATGATCAGCCAATGGAATAAGATTTTTGCACTTAAAATAGGAACAACTCATCTCTATCATCTTATTTCAAGTGCAGGATGTCTAATTATCTTATTTTAGGGGTAAAAATACTTATTCCATTGGAAGATAATATTCTTTACCTGCTCAAGTCTAGGACAAAAACACAAATTTTAAGAACATTTTACTTATTTTTAGATCCGTTTTTGCAGTGTTCACATAGTAAATTTAGTCTGATACACACGTTTCAGATTAATCTAAGTCCTAAAGAAACTCAACATGCTTCACCTGTTACATGAAAATCAAGTTACTTCTAAATTCGGCTCCTCTCCTTAATGGTTGATGATGAATTAACAAAGTGTTGATGTGGAACCCAGTCTGGAAACATTCACATCCTGGTTCACACTGATATAAGCTCCCAAGAGCAGTCAGAGCATGTGTCCAGACATCGGTGCTGCCATGCACTTCATCAGCGGCATCAGAGAAAAGCTCCCAACCACACAAATACAGTTTTTAACCTGGTTTACTGTTTGTGGATAAATCAAGCATGCAAAACCTGCAGATTTTATTTTCTGACTATTCCACTCAGTCACTCTCTTCATCGACTGTACTCTTTGTCTCTGCATCCTCAGTGTGGTTCAAATATGAAATATTAATCAGGGATGGTGGAGAAGCAGTTGATCAGCTGTCGTGTTATTGACCGTCCTTCTCCTCTCAGCACTAAAGGCTGCTTCTATTCTAATCAGAATTTCTACGTCGGTGTGATTTTCCCTTTTATTTTGCTTTAATTTAACATTACGGAGAGTCTTTCTTCACAGAAGCCTTTTGAAAACCAGGAAATCTGGTCTGAAAATTGAATCTAGCTATCTTTGTGTGGTAAAGATGTTAATTCAGATTCAGCTCAGTGAGCGCCCAGCTGCACTAACCTTGGCAGATTCTTCCTCCACCTCATGGGAAAGCATTTGCAAAAGCTTTAATAATTCTCAGTGGGCTCTCATACTTTTTAAATGCAGACTTGGCAATGTCTTGGACTCACTTAATGATTTATTTTTCCACCTTTTAATCCCTGTAAAAGGGACCGTAGATGTCGTAGCATCCACAGGAGCTTACAATCCAGAAGGCAGACAGAAAAACTGGTCCTCTGTGACCCCGGGATGCTTTTGCTGAACTATATCTCCAGCTGCAGCAACGTCTGGATGGAGTTTTAGTTTTTAATTAATATGATTGGTTAGAACAGCTTTAAAGTGTCTGGATTGTGAGTGGCTCTTCAAAGGCTCAACATATAGCATAATATCAAAGTAGTACAGCTTCTAATTTTTTATCACTCACCAGATGGGACTTTTAGGCTGTAAGATCAAATAAGGAAACTTGGAAAAGTGTAGAAAATATTAATTATTAGAAAAAAAGGTATTTCATAGATGTGCTTCGATTTCTTTTTTTCATCATTGTTCAGATTAATGTCCTTGAGTTATCTGAAATGTGCTTTTAAATAAAAAAAAAATAAAAAAAAAATATATATACTTTTTTTATTTATTAGTGGTGTCACGATACCAATATTGGTATCGGCTCCGATACTAGTATCATGTATAAATAAACTTACCTTACCAGCATTGTATACTCATACTTAGAAAGCAACCCAATACTCTGAACTATTTTCCTCCTGGGCTGGGCTACACTTCAACTCAAAGGCTAGATACCACTCCATAGCACTCTGTAGTGCTATATACCAGGAGGTTGTTTGCTGACCCTTCAAAAGAAAAAGTAGAGAAGATAACTGAAGCTCTAACTCAATTCATCGTCCTTAATGGTCAGTCGTTTTCAGTGGTTATGTATAAGTTATTTGTGATCTATAAGCACCGTTGTATTAAGTACTCAGTATCGGTACTTGGAATCGGCAAGTATCTAAACTCAAGTACTCGTACTTGTACTTTTCTTTCTACTGAGGCCTTCCTCTTCTTCTCAGAAACATGAACGCAGTTTGCTTCTTGTGACTCTCAGCCATGTTTAAAGTCTACCGTTAGAGCAGCGGAGCTACAATGAACGGCTAACACCAAAGCTAACCGCTAAGCTAACCGATTAGTTAACCAGATACATAAACACTAGAAGTGCGCATGCACAGCCATCAAGTGGAAACTAACAAGGAAGGAGCGCATATACTGGCGTTACGTGAGCGTCAGAATGATGGCATGTGGGACAACCAGTAGATAAGGTGATACCCCCAGAACTAGAGGGGCAGAGGGGGGGAGAGCAGGACCAAAACTCTGACCAATCCCTGCCCTTCGCACTGAAGAGCAGGGATTGATTAGAGTTTGTACAGGCAGGCCACAGAAAACAATTTTTTTTAAACCTCCTTTTTTTGAATGCATAATGGATTGACTGCTGTCAGGGGGGAAGGACCATCTCACCCAGTATAATAAAGTGTTTCTGAACAGGATTACCAACTATAGTTTTAATAAATAAGCAGAAAGGATAGGATGTCATATCAGCACACCCACACCAATTCTGGAGTTTCCAACTTTGGTTTGATCAGAAAGTTGTTTAGCAGCGTAAAAACAAAGACAGAGCTAGTTTACAGGATGCAGACACAAGCAAGTCCTGCAATGTTTCCAGGCTATCCGTTTTCCAGTTGAGCCGTAATGTTAAAAACGGCAAACCCTCCAAGTCAACTCCCCCCGGTGACCTCCATGAGGTGGAATAGCTGCTGCAAACTGATCTGAGCCAGGCCAGAAACAACTAAACAGATGTTTCCCCCAGCTTTGATTTCCCAGCTGCACTCAGAGGACCGAGCTCAGGCTGAGAAACGACTCATGGAGCTAATCATAAAGCACGTTCCTGAAGAGGACCGTTTAAACTGAAGTGTGGATGTTCTGATCAGTCCACTATGGGATTACCATGTTTCCAGATGATTTGTATTACCTCAATTTAATGGACATACACAATCTTATTAGAGCTTCTCCATGCCAGTAAGATGTATTTAGAGAAAAAAGTCATTTATATCTGTAATTTCTTCAGCAAGCCGTGTTTTGTTTTCAAAATTTGATATCATGATTTTAAGAACCTTTTTTTCTGTCAAAATACTTTAATCAAGACTAAAGGATGAATGATACTCAGATATAATGCCCAAAGAGACTGCAAATTCGACACAAATTGATATAAACCAAGCTTTAGCTGTGGGACAGATGGCCTCACTGTCAATTCTTGATTACTTTAGTACACATAATCTAGTGTGTAGGTCTGGCGTATCCTGTCTAAGTGTTTTTGCCACTGGCACACCTCGATATCCTCATTGTGGGACAATAAAGGTATTTCTATTGTATTCTATTCTAACCCTAACTCTAGATCAGGTTGGTCTTTGAACACGCGGAGTTGTCACTTCACTGTGAGGCGCTGCAGGGGAAGGACGCATGGCGTATATTGTTTTATCTGAAGATGAATATATGGTTTTAATGATTTATTTTGATGGAGACAGGGGCCCTTTAAATGTTTCCCACTTGGAAGGAAGTTACCTTTTTAACTCAAGTCACTGCTGATATCTTTCCCACCTGACATTGTATCAACGCAGGACTGTGTGCTCCAGAGCAGTAAACTGGCAGAAATCAAACATAGATTTTTTTTCAGACCATGTTAACATATTCAGAACAAATGTAAACAAAGAAAAGGTTATTTATGCCTAAACCTTTTTAGGATCACTTTAACATAAATGGCAACAACCACTGCTTTGCCAAAACAAAACTAGAAGAAAGAAAATCTAAAAGCATGCAATAATTTGTGCAACTTGCCTCTCCCTAATTAATCAAACTTCAATTTGATCTTCGACAGTTTTTTTGTTTTACATCTATATTATTAGGGTTAGGGTTAGAATTATTACCCCCAAAATCCTGTGTTTGTAGAGGTGCTCAGACTAAGGATGATCAGCTAATCAACGACATTTAATCAGCAGCACTTACTGCTGCTTTCCCTCCCATGACTGCATTTCCTATTCGCTGCTGTTGTTGGCAAAACAGAACGTCGAAAGAAATCTTTGCCTTGAGATGACATGTTTCATGAATTGGCGCTATATAAATTGAATTGAATTGAATCTTGAACCCATCCATCATCTTCTGATTATCTAAGATTGGTTTGTGGGGGCAACATCTCCAGGAGAGAAACCCAGACCTCCTGTGATCAGATCTCCAAACCACCTCCACTGACTCCTTTCGATGTGGAGAAGCAGTGGCTCTACTTTGAACTCCCCCTGGATATTAGAACTCCTGACCCTATCTCTAAGGCTGAGTCCAGCCACACTCTGGAGAAAGCTAATTTTGGCTGCTTGTGTCTGGGATCTCATTGTTCTGGTTCTGATCCAGACCTCATGACCATAGGTGAGGGTTGGAACGGAGATGGACCGTAAAATCGAGGGCTTTTCTTTTTGGCTCAGGTCTTTCTTCAGCATACCAGACCAGAGCAGCGCCCGCATTACTGCATCTCCTGTTCCATCTTCCCATCACCGGTGAACAAGGAACCTAAACTCCTCCGCCTGAGGCAGAGCAAAAGCAAAAGGGCAAAAGGAATCCTTTTTCCTAACACAGAAGCTGACAGATGAAACTGTTGGACCATGGCTTCATTGTCAGAGGGGATCAGAGCTGCATCTTCACATGTTCCTCTTTGTTACGTGGTTGTTGAAATTGTTTTATATATAGAATTGAATTTTAAACATAATTATTTTTCTTCAGCAGCTTTTCTCCAAACTATACTTCTCAAAAAAATCAAGGGAACATTTACATTGTGTTGTTTGAGTGTTCCCTTTACTTTTTTGAGCAGTATAGTTTGTTATATCTGACTGCAAAGTACTATCAGGCAGTATTCGCCCTGTGAACTACTGCAGATATAATATATTGTAATATTTAAAGAAGGCAGACATCTTAGAGCAAGAAAACAATTTCAAATGAGATAACCCAAAGTACAGAGCAGCTACAGCTTTAAAAATCTGTAGCATTCTATTAACCTTCAGCATGAAGATGAAAAATATGTAATTTTTGCTTTCAGAAATAATATTTTCTGTCATCAATACATGGCTGCAATGACACAGCAAGACATCCGGAAATACGAAGAGTTTTATTTTAGTTTTCAGTGTTGAAGACTAAAAAAAGCCCTTTTTCAGGCTCTGTCACGATTCCTAGATGTCCTTCAAACTTTTACTTGTTGGACAAATATTTTCCTGTCCTTTTGTGCTTCTTTCATCGGTTATTTTTCAACATTTCATCCTCCTCGTCAGTTTTACTCCACCATATTCTCTTCTCCTTCCACCAGCTGTTTCGTGCTCCTCTGATCGTCATTAAAACTTGATGGAGATGAGTGAAGCCAATAAATCTTCAGCCCACCCTGAAATCAATGGTGTTCCTCGAACACGAGATATATGGAAGGGTTGTGAAATGTTAACCAGCTGGCTTCTGAGGAGTTGCGGCGATGCACTGTCTGCATTCGGTCTGACTTTTAGCCGTCCTGACAAGCCCTCACTGCGACAGTCGCACACTTTAGACGAGCAATCCCCGCCGCCATGAACACTAATCACGACATGATCCATCTGTGCCTGTCACATCCCCGAAGAGGGCCACCTCAGCTCCGTGAACAGCCAGCTCCAAAATGATCTGCCTCTTCAGGAGAGCTGCATGTCAGCAGTGGCAGAGGAGACTCCTCTGAGACGAGAGACGCTCTTTAGTCATTTTGTTTCAGCCTTTGCTGTCACTACTGGTGGCTTTCCTCTGGTTAGATTATCTTAAATCTGCAGAATAACAAACAACCTCTTTTCATGTTTGTTTTTTTACCTTTAGAATCTGAGAAAGAAGGCAAATTCTTCCCAATTTCTTATGATTGATGACTTTTGTTGTCCTGATCAGAGAACTCCCAATATTCCACAATTATTCTGCTAAAAAAATGTGTAAATTTTTAGACATTAAAATGCTATTTCCCTACGTTTATAATTTAAAGTCTACCAAATTAACCACAATTCTTTGGAAATTGACATACTTTTCACTTGTAGATACTGTCAATGTGGTATTTTAAGGGGAGTGGCTAACCTAGTGGTTAGAGCATCACGCTTGTGTCCCAGAGGTCCTGGGTTTGACTGCCACTCTGGCTCCTTGAGCAAGACCCTTAACCCCAGATTGCTCCCTGGGCGCCACACAACGGCAGCCCACTGCTGGGTTAAATGCAGAGAACAAATTTCATTAGAACGTACAATTATTATGATTATTATTCTGCCTTTCTATGATGGAGTGTCTAATTGAGGTGTTGTGGGAGCAGCTTGGTGCATAAGAAGTGTCCATCAAGCCAATCCACCTGTTCTTCAGGAAGAATGAGGTGGAATTTCCTCAGATTACTTCAACAAATTGACCTCTAGAATGCCAAAGGCCTGCAATTGCTGCAACGATGGGAGCAAAATATGAAGGATGAAACTATTATTTCAAATACAAATCATTATTTATAACCTTGTCAATGTCTTGACTATATTTTCTATTCATTTTTGCAATTTCTTGGAAAAACTTTACATTTTTTGGGTGACCCCAAACAGTATAATGATGATAATACTAAAATATGAAACTCTATACCAATACAAAAAAATAAAAAAAATACTCGCACCATTTTCGATACTGTGACGCCATATTTTTTTTTGAAGGCACAAGGTTATTTCTGGCTACTGGTTTGCTTTGATGCTTCACTATTTTTTTAGTAGCTGACTGAGCCATGAGCTGATTAACATTTTCCAACGTTGATTCATACCGCAGCAGAACGGAGCGGGAGCTCAGACCAACAGAACCCTGCCATTGGGCCGTCTGTGTAAATACTTCTGTTAGTCTATAAATCCCTGAATTAGCACCTAAATACATCACAGACTCGTTATCAGTGCATCAACCCTCCAGACCACTCGGGTCTTCTGGCTCCAGCCTGCTCTGCAGAACCAGAACCAGAACCAAACTGTAAAAGTTCTGATAGCCTGAGTTCCTTTAACTTAGGGGTAAAAACCTTTTTGTTTAGAGTTGCCTTTAAATGTTAATGCTGAAGTTTGTAGTCTAACTTGTCTTATATCTTGACCTGCTGCTACTATTCCACTGCAAAGTGCTTTTTTCTTTCCTATGTTTTTTTTTTCATGTACAACACTTTGAATCGTCTTGTTAGTGAAAAGTGCTTTATAAATAAACTTTCCTTGCCTGTTTATATAGAGGTGCAGGAGTTAGGAGTTTGCCCAGTAACCACGGGGTCCGATCGGCTCAGTTGTTGTGTCCTTAGGCAAGACACTTGACCGCTTTGTCTGCTGGCTCAGGTGGTGCCGTTTAGCAGCCTGGCTGCTGTCAGCCTGCTCCAGGGAAGCGGAGGCTACAATGTAGCTCACCACCATCAGGTGTGAATAAATTAATGTAATGTGAAGCGCTTTGGGGTCCTCAGGACTCGATAAATACAAGAACAGCCCATTTCATTACCTTATTACATCAACGTCATAGCATTAGCTTTTAGCATAGCATGTAGCATCGTTCAGCATTTTGTTTGCTGATGGGATTATTTTTAATCAATCATGACCTTTATCTGCATATTCCAGAAACTTGCTGTTTTAACGAGGGGAAGTCAGCCTTTTAGATCCACTTAGATCCACAAACACTGGCTTAACTGATCAGACTGAGCCGCAGTCTTTCTCTCCCCCGTCTCATTTGCCTGCAGGAACAGCTATTCATACACTATAATTGATTAAAGCAGGCAGTCACCTGTATGGGTTGCTCCTCACAGGCTGGAGCTTTGAGATGAAAGAGCACAGAGATGAATTCAAACAAAGACGGGAGCCAGCAACAGATGGCGAATAGAAAGGAGATGCCAAAAAGTTTTTCTCTTGTTTCCACTTTTTCCTTCATCAGATGGTGGAGGTGGAGGCTGTAGAACAGACAAAAATAATCCCAAAAGTTTGTGTCAGTCACACATGTTTGGGTTTCCGTTTTAAAGTGTCACTCCCAAGCTGTGACAGCTGATTTTGTTGTGGCAGACACCCGGACTGTCTGATGAATTATTTATCAATCACATATCTGCTCTCCATCTGAGGCTTCACCTCTTCTCTGGAACATAATCGGCGCAGATGCAACCCTATTACTGTTGAAAAAATGTTGCATATTTATTTATTCAGTGGAATTTTTCTGTTTGACATGCAGGTAATGTGAGCTCATTGCTGTTCAAAGACATTTTTTATTTTCTACAAATAATTTCCACACGGCATTTTTTGCTTTTTTGCAGCTCAGCTGATTTCATTTTTCTCTTCATGTTGCACTTCTTTAAAATAAAAAAAACAAACGATCCAAACCAAAAGAGGATAAAAGCCTTCCAAACTGTCACATTTTACTGAACAATAAGACCGTGCACAACCTGTGAGATGTGGTTTAACTTGAATGAACATGCATTCACCTTATTCCTTTACACTGCCCCAGAAGTGCGTACACACACACACACACACACACACACACACACACACACACACACACACACACACACACACACACACACACACACACACACACACACACACACACACACACACACACACACACATATACGGGTATAAGTGGTTTAGCCCGTCTTTTTCCCCAAACAGGCCCGGAGGTGGTTTAGATGGACTACCCTTTCCCAAGTACCTAGAGCAATGGGAGGTGGCTTTCAACACTGCAAAAAATCTGAAAAAAATTTAGCTCGCCTTTGCTCTCAGATAGGAGCTACACAGCCGTTTTTACAGCAACCTGGCAACATGGTGACTTAACTGGACATCAACAAAATGTGGTTTATGAGAACCAAACAAAGGAATGTAAGGACTTTAAAGGGACAACTACGTCATATTTAAAACGCCCCTTATTAGCATAAATACACAACCTGACAGCACAACAGAACAGTCATTTTATTTGCAAAATATTTAAAATAAGCACTTAATTTACTTTTCCTTACAAAAATATGAAAATAAAAAAGGAAAACTAAATATAATAAGTAAAATTAAAGTGCCTCAAGAAAAAAATACAAAAATATAAATAAATATGACCCTTCAGGGCCTATACCATTACTGGTTATTCTGAATATAATTACTACAATGGCAAAACTAAATTCTTCAACCTCTTCCGAATATTTGTTATCCTAGGAAACAGAACAAAATGTTTCCACATTAAAAAAATCTGTTTAAGAGTAACGGCTTCAAAAATCTTACATTACGCAACGCATTTTGTGCTTACCTCAGCACAACAAACTGAAATGTAAACGACCTTTAAAGCCCAGGGTGTTAAAGACAAAATAAAAACAGTATTTGTCTAAAAGGTGACATAACTAAAATCGTTGTTAGAACAGAAGAGTAAATAACTGGTTACTTGACGTCAGATTTGTAGCTTTTTGCTCTGTGCCTGCCTCTTAGCAGTTAGTCCTCGGTTTCTCACAAAGTCCCGGATATTTTGTGCTGTTCTTTGAGCCAGCACAGAACCTTCAACCAACTTACAGTGATTACACTCATTTTTAGTGGCAAGCTTTCCTTTACTTATGTGACCTTTAAAATGCCTCATAACAGCAGAAACCTCAGCACTTGACCATGGTTTTTTTGGTTGTCTTCTGGCTGTGCCCCATGATTTCTCTGCAAATAAATAAATAAAAAAGGAAAACCATTAAACAGTTAATTAAAACCGAACACCTTTGCACAGGATAACAACTCCACTACAAAGTTAAGAAAGATTGGAGTTTATTCCTACACACTGCCTCTTTCTTGTTTTCATGATCCCACAGATGTATGCAGACAATAGAGTAAAAAACTAGTAGATTAGTTGCAGGCTTTCCTATTAGTAAGTAACCCAACCACATTCTAATAGATGGCATAGGGGAGTCATAACCCATGTAAAGGTAGCCTTATTGACAATAAAACATAAAAAGAAATTAAAAGATGACTTGGGGAAAAGAAAAACAACCAGGAAAAAAATAAGTGAAAACATAGATTAAAAAAATAACTAATCATAAGGAGCAGGGGGGGCATACACTCAGATTAACTGCAAACAATCTCAAACTGGTGTCATGTTACAAAGCATGGTTGAAGAACTACAACTTACAAATAATAATGTCTTTTATTTTGATAATTGGATGCTGCTAAGTAGAAACTGTACACACAGTAAATAATGTTGCATGGTGAATCTTAAAAGCTAAACAATTAGCCCACCTGACATTTATTAGTCAATTAAGTGGTCACTCTGTTGCAGCAAGCATCACCCTCTCCCCTTGGTTCTTCATTAGATTGGCCCATCTCAAGCATATGGTAAATAGTTCCAGGTCATTTAGATTGCTAAGCAGGAGCATTGACTTTAAGCCCCTGCCAATGGGACTAAGAACTAGGTTCCACGAGGGTCACATCAGAATCCAGATTTTCATGTCCCTCAAAATGTTTGCGAAAAACTTTAAAAGTACTATTTGGGTCAATATATTGTTAAAAGAACCAAGCGGCAGCCTAGTGAAAGACTTACAGATCTCTTTAAATTTCCAAATGCCAACATAACGCTCTTTTTATTTATTATGCCATGAAAATGAATGAGGTTTCAAGTGCCTGAAGCAAAACAGCCCCACAACCTGATGCTTTCTTCTACACAAAACTTTAAGAAGGTTTTTCCTGTCATAGCTACTGATTTGACTCCGATAATAAACACGTCCCTTCTGTCAGGCTTTTTCCGCCTATTCCTTAAAAATGCAATTATCAAACCACTGCTGAAAAAGAACAATTTAGACAAACTACTAGTCCAGGCCCATCTCAAACCTCCCTTTTATCAGTAAGATTATTGAAAAAGCTGTGTTTCAACAATTAAACACCTTCTAAACAACGACCAGCCGCTTTGACGTTTTCCAGTCAGTTTTCGGTGCTCACCACAGTACTGAGACTGCTATTATTAAGATGTTAAATGACATCCATATAAATACAGACTGTGGAAGAACCACAGTGCTGGTACTATTGGACCTTAGTGCAGCATTTGATACTGTTGATCACTCCATTCTGTTAGAACGTCTGGAAAACTGGGTCGGCCTCTCTGGTACAGCACTCCACTGGTTTAAATCTTGCTTAAAGTACAGGGACTTTCTGTGCCAGTAGGTAACTTTACATCAGAGATGACAAAAAAAATTACATGTGGGGTTCCCCAAGGGTCCATCCTAGGTCCCCTCCTATTCAATAGCTACATGCTCCCTCTTGCTCAGATCATAAAACAATATCAGCTACCATAAAGCACTATGCAGATGACACAGCTCTACAGCACCATGTCACCAGGTGACTATGAACCCATTCACTGAGTAAATGCCTAGAAGAAATCAATGCATGAATGTGCCAAAATATTCAA
Source organism: Fundulus diaphanus (assembly GCA_037039145.1). NCBI lineage: Eukaryota > Metazoa > Chordata > Actinopteri > Cyprinodontiformes > Fundulidae > Fundulus > Fundulus diaphanus. The sequence continues at coordinate 3,904,018 of CM073134.1, read as the reverse complement.
CTGAATAAAAAAACAAAAACAAAAAAAAAACAAAACTTAGTAATAATTTTTGGACCAATAGAGGAGCGATCAAAAGTTAGCACTACTGTTAGGGAAATAATTAGTTTTCTCAAAGGATGTAGGTATGGTAAAGCTGTTATTAACACTTCAGATATATGATGTAAAAAATGTGTTTGGAATGTTAAGATAAATTACATTAAATGGGTTACACAGAGCAACTACAACCCAGTTGTACATTTGTTGAAATTTTAATTTAATATTTGAAATGCTGTCAGTGTCAGTTACGCTTCTACTTCCAGTGCAGATTAAATACAAGAAATTTATTTGCACTCCCTTAAATGTATAATTTTGCTGTGTTTTATGATGCAGATTATCTTATATAAAAAATAAGTTCATCTCTGCGAATTTCTATATCTTCAAAAGAAAATACAGGATAAATCTAGACAGACATTTTGACTGCATTTGGTTTATTAGGCACAAATTTACCGTCTGTCTCTGTTGCTGGTAGTTCAAATGGAAAAAAAGTCCAAATTCGACATTCATCAGATCCAGTGATGCTTTAAACATTAACAAACAGCATCTAGTGTGTGTCGTAGTTATAAAATTTGTATACATGTAGCAAGAAATGCCACTTTTCTCTTTAGACAGACAAAACACACCCTGACGCTCAAGTCAAGCATCAAAAAATTAGAGAATGCATATTGCGTAGGACCAATGACATCCAACCAGGCAAGGTTTCTTTGTAGGTGTCCCTACCAAAGGTCAGATCAAACCTACACCCTTGCACTAAGGTGTTCTCGATCCAGCCTACTCTGTGGAAACAGACATGTAGAAGCAGCATGCAGTTGCTATGCTCCACTTATCTTGAGCAAACTTCCAGAAAACATTGAAAGTGCAGAAAGCCTGAGTTCTTTTAATTCATGACTGCCTTTGGCTGTTCTAGTTAAGCTGTTTTACTGAAACATCACTAGTTTAAGTTTGTAGTCCAACTGTCTTTAGTATTTGATTTTAGTTTCTATTCTCCTATGTTTTATTTGTTTCTACATTTTATTCCAACTTGCTTTTATTCCGTTTTAATTTCCTATATTTTATTCATGTAAAGCACTTTGCATTGTCTTTGTACTAAATATGCCTTGCCTTACCACTATCTTTAATACAACATCCCTATGCTCCAAGAGCTCAAGTATAGTCTCAAACCAAAAAATAAAAAAATACAAACCTACAAAACACAATCATGTTTAAAATGTTCATGGGCAAACTTTAAGGCTCCCGCATACTTCAACCAAAGTAGAAAAATTGTGCCTAAAACTTATTAAGTTTTGTCCAAGTTTAGTCATTTTTAAAGTAGAGCTGATCAAATATGGTAGTCGGGAATCTGGATCAAACGACAACCTCAAAGAAAATTTACTTACCTTCAAAAGGAGGGACACTTTCCTCTGCTGTAGATGATATTGTTCCCACTAAGACACAAGACAAAAGTGAAAAAAAAAAAAAAAGAAATGAAAAAAAAAAAAATAGGCTTGATAAAAGTTATAACATCTTTGGATTTAGGCAACTTACATAAGTCATCTGTGTTGTTGGCAGTTCTTTCGGGGTCTGGTTCCACAGGCATAGTGTTTCCACCTTCATGTACAAATTCTTCTGCATCACACTCATCTGACTCACTCCCTTCTTCCTTTGTTTCAGCATCACTGATTGCAATTTCATCTAAAAAATGTATTATTAGAATGTAAATGAATACTACACATAACTTTGTCCAAGAACTACCAAAACAAGGCTTAAAACACCTTAGTATTTGAGTAAAATATCATGGTGAATAAAATTAAAGAGATAGCAAAAGTGTTTCTCTCAAGTGCAATTACATAGATTTACTTTGTAATCAAGAATATCACTAATGTAGGGGTGGGCGATATGAAGAAAATCTAATATCAGGGTATGTTCAAATAACCTTGAAAAACAAATGTTTTAGCCACATAGTGCCTAAAGTTGCATTGATATCTCAAATTAACATGTTCAATTTTTTTGTTTGAAAAATAAGTTTAAAATGTTTTATTTTAGCCATTTTTTAACCACAGCTGTACATAGAAGCGTTTCACAAATGATAATATTGTCACATTAGACCTTTCATGGTCAACACTGGACCTTAAAAACATCCCAGCAGCCAAAAGGAACACCAAGGAAAAATCTGACCCAAATTAAAAATGAAAGGTGCTCTTCTGTGCTTAAGACATACAAATTTGTATAATAAAAATGCGAAAAACAAGTTTGTATAGCGACTGTAAAAATCAACTGACCAGTCGCAGTTACAAATTCAGAGCATCTTAAAAATATTTCCATTGCTCTTTAGGTGCTGGGAAATTTTAAACAAGAAAAGTTTTTTTTCTGTCATATGGGATTTAGCAAAAGAAGACGCGAGTTTCAACAGTTGTACGGCTGGTTTAATTAAAGTTTCCTTCGGTGAGTGGGGGAGTCGACACGCGGAGTTTACAAGAAAAAATGACTTTTTAGGTGGAACAAATTTGTGCTACTGCCACCTTTTGTGACAATGGTGTTATGCCATGTTTTGCAAATTACTGCATTTTGTTCGACATCCTTCTTTGTGAACTCCAAACCACTGCCATATTATTGACCCAGTGCTGTTTCTCTTTAGACTCATTTTCTTGTTTACCTGAAATGCCCGCTGTCGCCATAGCTCTGGCTGTCTAGTCAAGACAAGTAAGCACACGGGTTTGTTGTTGTGTGTGTGTGTGTGTGCACGCCAGAACTCTCTGGTTTGGAGGAGCGACTGATGCGTTCACAGCATGTGTGGAAAAAACAAACTCAGAAGTGTATTAAATATGGTGGCTAAATCTTGCCATAAAAATTTACACTTGATGCTCGCAATAAAGTAATTTTAACCATCGCGCCGAGGAAAACTTGATACATCGAGTGTATTCGATTTATCGCCCACCCTACACTACTGTACTGTTTTTTGTAATAATCATTGATTTACATTTGTAAATTAATCTGTTTAACATATGTTTGTAGTGTCAGACAAGTCCTGATAACTGAAATCAAACCAAGAAAAAAAAGAACTAATTTCAATAACCTTCGAGTTCAATTTTATCCAGGGAAATTATGTTCTTTATTTAATGATCAAAAATTAAAAACAACACTATTTTTTGTATTAGTGGTAGTAATTACCAAAAAATCTCACCTTTGCATTGGTAACCAAGCCACTTCATTGAAGAACAGGGTCCAAAACACTCAGTACACTTCTCCAAAGATGATACAGTTGTGCACACCAGTTGATGTTTTTGACACTATAGGGAAAAAGATTGGAAGAAAAAAATATTACGTATGAACTTAAAGTAATTTGTTTTGCCTGAAAGGGTTCCAATCTAGAGTAAAATGCTGTTTTTGAAAACTTTCAAACTGCAAAAATAGAAGTCTGATTCGGTGGTTAAGTTGTAGAGAAATCATCTAAAAATCCTCATATCTCCTTTAACTTTGAAGAAAATTTAAGTCCCAATTCTCCAAATTTGTTCCTGGTTGCTGATTGAGTGAGTAACCTCAGGACTTTGGAAAATCTTCTCCTCCATATCCTGCTAAAAAGTAGAGAATGAATATTATATTTTTCACAAGGCGATTTTCTGTGAAATTGCAGAGAAAATAGTTTAAATGTTTATTCTAGAGTATTGAGTTCAGGGAAACTAGTCTGAAAGGCCAATTATGATAGAAATTAATGACAAAAATGTTTATACTGTAAAATATTACAGTTTCACCAGGACTGACCAGAGTGAAATCTGATTTTGTTGTGAAATGTAATAAAAATCATATATAATCCTCATATTTTCCCTTTCATTTTCAAGAAATTTAAATCTCTATTCTCCAAATTTGATCCTAGTTGCTGAGTCCACATTTATTATGAGTCAAACAAATATTTCTAAGTTCACCAAAGCTCACACAGATATTTTTATCAATTCAATAACGCAACGTCTCCATATACACTATGGTCATTCTAAATCACATTGGGGCAGGTAACCCTAAAACACACACACACACACAAACTCAGTTTTCCATTTGGAAGCCATCATCTGAGACTGTCCTTACAAACCATCGTCCATATAAACCACATGACACCCAGGTCCACACACAGACACACTCAAGTTGAACAGCTTGGCTGACTGACATTTAGCTGAATCTTAAACATAAAAATACCTCTGCATTGTTGGGGAGTACAGCAATCGCAGGATCTGTTTCATTTGAGATGCTGTCTTCCATCTGTTCTGGGGCATTTTCAGCTTCAACCTGAAACAATGAATACCAGTCAACACCATACTGAACTTGACTTCATTTAATTCAATCTTATTATATAGCACCAATTCACCACACATCATCTCAAGGCACTTTGTAAATTCAGATTTAATGAGAGGATACTCATTAGTCCAAAAATGTCCCATCTAAGGAAACCCAGCAAGTTGCATCGAGTCTCTCCAAGCAGCATTCACTCCTCCTGAAAGAGCGTAGAGCCACAGCGGACAGCCGTATGGAATTGTTGATGGCTTTGCAGCAATCCCTCATACTGAGCATGCATAAAGTGACGGTGGAGAGGAAAAACTCCCCTTTAACAGGAAGAAAAATCATCAAGCAGAACCAGGCTCAGTGTGAACGGTCATCTGCCTCGTCCCATGGGGGTTCGAGAAGATCTTATCTTAATCGTGGAGATATTCTGAAGCTATAGTATTCTATGGCTGCCCACACTCATGAAAGGAAACTAGTTTTAATTCCAATTGGATGTTTTGTAAAATTCAAACTGAGAACCCATCATCTGTACCTGTTCACTGTTGCCAGGTGTAGAACGGAGGTGAGTAACATCAGGACTCTGGAAAATCTTCTCCTCCATATCCTGCTAAAAAGTAGAGAATAAAAATTATATTTTTCACAAGGCGATTTTCTGTGAAATTGCAGAGAAAATAGTTTAAATGTTTATTCTAGAGTATTGAGTTCAGGGAAACTAGTCTGAAAGACTAATTATGATCGAAATTAATGACAAAAAATGTTTATACTGTAAAATATTACAGTTTCACCAGAACTGACCAGAGTGAAATCTGATTTTGTTGTGAAATGTAATAAAAATCATATAAAATCCTCATATTTTCCCTTTCATTTTCAAGAAATTTAAATCCCTATTCTCCAAATTTGATCCTAGTTGCTGAGTCCACATTTATTATGGGTCAAACAAATATTTCTAAGTTCACCAAAGCTCACACAGATATTTTTATCAATTCAGTAACGCAACGTCTCCATATACACTATGGTCATTCTAAATCACATTGGGGCAGGTAACCCTAAAACACACACACACACAAACTCAGTTTTCCATTTGGAAGCCATCATCTGAGACTGTCCTTACAAACCATCGTCCATATAAACCACATGACACCCAGGTCCACACACAGACACACTCAAGTTGAACAGCTTGGCTGACTGATATTTAGCTGAATCTTAAACATAAAAATACCTCTGCATTGTTGGGGAGTACAGCAATCGCAGGATCTGTTTCATTTGAGATGCTGTCTTCCATCTGTTCTGGGGCATTTTCAGCTTCAACCTGAAACAGATAATGAATACCAGTCAACACCATTCTTAGCTTGACCTAATCATTGAGATATTTTAAATGATAGTTTTCTTGGCGTGTTTCAGGATCTTGTGTCATTAAAGCTTTTAAGAAGATAATTTGTACACACTTTCATTTGGTCTTTGTTTGATATCATTTCATAATCTCAAGCTAACTGTGATGTCGATGGCACCACAGAATCTTGCCCAGTTAACATTTTTTTTATTACAAACTTGTATTGGCATCAAGTAAAAAAGTAAAACTCATCTTCAACTACTATAAACACTATTATACTGTAACCATTTTGCTATGCAGTCATGGACAGTTTATCTGGACAGTAATGGCTTGTACATTCAATAACATCTATAATGCAAAAAAAAGGGTAACATAAAGATGGGTTGAGAGTATAAAGTTGTATAGTTGTAAACTCTCATTATTAAATCATTTCTTGTTTAAGCATTTTGATTAGATTCATTCTTTATTTTTTTAGTACCTTGCATCTCCATGGCCAGTCTGAGTCTCCATAATTATAGGTAATCTCTTCTTCCTTATTAATTTCTTGAGTTGCAAACAAACACAAATGTGGCTTCCCTTGCACAGTCAGGTACTTCATTTTAGCATTTGGGCTGATATGGCCATCATTTACAAGCCTTCCAAGGGAGCCATCTTCTTTTGCTGCATCAACACTACAAATACATAACATTAGGAATTATTTAATATCCAGCAGTATAGATGGTATACTTCCCAAGAGTCTGGCATCCATCATGTTTAGCATGTTGACATATGTCCTTTAATTCTAAATAGACTTATGATTCAAACATACTCACCACCAAAGTTTTCCATTAAAGACAAATTCAAACATGAACACTTTAAGGTTGTCATGGTAAACTCTTTGTCTCCTCTCACATTCCTCTTTACTGATTAGTTCACCTCGATACTCCAACAGAAAGTCTCCTTTCTGAAAAGAGGTCGTGGCAAAAATACCACGGCCTAATTAAGAAAACATATTAACAAAAAAAATAAACAATGTATTAAGGTATAATTGTAATTAAAGCACTTAAAAACAATCACCATACCTTTAAAGGCATTGATGTACTTCACGTCAAAACCCATTCTGTCCTTTCTGGTATCAATATAATATTTGGCATCTTCCTTTGGATTTATGCGTCTTCGCCTCTGCATGTTTTACTGGCAAGTATAAAATGTTTAACAGTCAAATAAACTTTTAATAATTACAGAATTTATTTTAACAGCTATGAATTAAATTATAGATGTGGAAACATATACTTGCAGACCAGATACACACCCCTGATAGCTACAGCACTAACATGTTACTTCCCTCTGATTAGAGAGAGAAAAAAAAAAAAAAGAATAAACCTCATGTGATGGTTGGAGCCTCACAAACTCACCCTTTACAAGAAGCTTCATCTTATTTTTATTTTTTTTTAATTAAAACCCTCATAATCTCCTCCCTGTCCCTATGACCTTATTTGCGCTGAACACTGACTAATGTCATGACTGCATCTGTATTGGTCCTCCAGCTTCAACATGTTTATGCCTGTAATGCACCTTCACATTGGACCTAATCACTGCCACCTCCTCAACATAACTAAATACACAGTTCTGCTTCTTATTAAAATGAAAAGAAAAATCTAGTAGAAGCAACTGTGAGTAAACTAACAGCATTAACTGGTGATAATCGCATGTCAACCTTTTACAGTACACATCTTAAAAGTCATCAGTAAATCAGCCTGGTGCTAATTAATACCTTTATCCACAGGTTATTTTACTAAAGTTAAACCATTTTCACACAAACCTGTACTTTATGTTGATCTCCTGCAGCTTGCTCCTCAACACAGACTAAAGGCAATTGGGCTAAACGAGCTTAACAAGCTGGGCGTCACCGCTCCGAAATTCAGCATTGCGGTGCAATCAGCTAACACAAACAAGCAGCTTGTCGATGTAGTTGTTCAATATAAAGAGGAGAACCTTAAAACCCATCACCTGCCCTATCTTTCCCCCAAAGTATTCTCAACTGGTCACACACACACAGCTTAAGTTATATTTCCTCCAGCCATCACACAAGGTTAGCAGGCCTCTCCTAGCCAAGCTAGCTCCTTACTTTAGAACACGTCAACTATACTGCTTCAAGTAAGTTTTTTGAGAAAAAAACATTCATATTTAAAACTAGTGGATAAAAATATGCAAAATTATTTGTTAAGGTTTAATGTAAACTAAATTAAAATATAAAATAGTTCTCGTTTTACACAAAATATTTTATTTTTCTTTATTTACTTTACTTTTTTAGTTTTACTTAAATAACTTCCTCCAAGCAAAGATTATTTTTAATTTACCATTAAAGCTTACCTGTGCACGGTTATTCCACCAAGAGATGTATTTTAGGATCTGCAGCTTCAAATCGAAAAAACCCAGCTTCCCGCGGGCCATGGTAATGAGGCCCTCCCACAGGTTTCTTCCAGCCAATCAGATGACAACCGCTAAAAAGCGCGCGTAGTGTATGAAAAATGTGTATAAAATTGCAATTCATACACTGAAAGCAGGGGCGCTGTTTTATACACTGGAATACACAAAAACCAGGTCACCTGATTTAAAAGGACTATTAAATAAAGTAAGAAAACAAGCTCTTCATTCACTAAAATCTATAAATTCATGGTCCAAATCATGCAAATACTGGCATAGCTCCTTTATGACTTGAAATTTCTGAGGAAAAATGTTGTTTAGATACTGAAAATTAAAAATACACTCCTTGATTTACGAGGACATTGGTGTTGTCCCTGTAATACCCTTAGGTCCTTGTAACGTAAGCACGTATTCAGGTCAAATGGTAGGCTAAACCACATAGACGCACACACCTATATATATATATATATATATATATATATATATATATATATATATATATATATATATATATATATATATATATATATAATATGGGGTAATTTTAAATGTGGAGCTTGCAAAAATTGCCAATACACTGAAAATATAAAATTATTTTAACACCCAATTGGCGGTACGGTCATCAACATAAAAAATTTTATTACCTGTAAAACGAAAAATTGTATTTATATGCTACAGTGCCCATGCAACAAAATATACATTGGAGAAACATCCCGTCCTTTAAAATAACGAATCAATGAAAACACAGAAGTTCCATCTAGAGGAACGATCTAACTAGTCCTGTTGCAAGACATTTTAAGGAAAAACATGTGAGCTCACCATCATTGTTATTTCTTAAAAGCGTCAAAGCCGTTACCTAATTTTATTAGGAAAAAGAGAGAGGCAAATCTAGATATTTTACCTTAAGAGTTTAGCTCATACCGGTATGAATGAGGATCTGTCCATTAATGAGTTTCTGTGATTGACCCTATTGTTATTTTTATGGTTTTATAATCGTTTTTTAAATTACCTTAATTGGATATTTATATGTATTTATATTTTCAATGGTGTTGAAACACAAGTCTATTATCTGAGGCCATGAGAATGTAAACAACAGACTGTAGAACAACATAGAGATGGTGTGTGACGTCAATCTAAATAGATACCTTTAATTCTTCACAAAAATATTTTTTAGTTCTTTCTATCTCAAATAATGAAATTTTGCTTGTGTCTCTTTTAAGTACTGGAAATAGAGGGAGAGAGAAAACATGAGTACCAGGTGGAGTTAATCAGAGGATAATGACTACACAGGTGAGTGAGATGAGGGTTGAGCTCAGTGGCGGCTGGTGAAAAAAAATCTTGGTGGGGCTGGCCAATAGATTTCCCTGCCTAACCCAGTACATGCATTTAAATTAAAAGTCGGAAAATTACTACGATACCACAATAAGGATTTAATTAATAAAAAAAACATTGTTCACAAAAGATTATTTTGGTGTTTTTGTCTTATTAATCCTTTTCACAGACTCATGCCAGAGGGTTTGCATACATTGTACATGTACGTATATTATTACGAAACGAATGTTTACGTCTTGACTTAAATATATATCCTAATTTTTTATTTATATAATGAATTATATACGACTAGTTCAAAATTAAGTTGTATTTACCGGAGATGAAGTGTAGACTGCAAATTCTGTCATGGTATGGTGGCGATTGGGATTGTCTGCCTGCGTCCTTTTCATTGAAATGATCCATTTCTTTCTTCTGTCTTCGTCCTTCGGTAAACGAAAGAAACGTACATCCGACGATTTGGAATGCCTCTGTGTGCAACCGGGAGCACAACAAGTCGTAGGCATTGTTTAGATTCCAAAAATAAACTAAAAGTACGCTCTAATTCACCCATTTTGTCACGCTGGTAAGCGAAAACAGTACTGTTTTTGCCGACCACCGTGACCCGGATGTAGCGCGGATGTAGCTCGTGACGTCACGCGTGAAGTGCACCTATCACTGTGCAGCTAGGTTCAGTTCTTCCACAGTCTGTATTTATGTGGATGTCATTGAACACTTTGACGAGGACGGTCTCAGTACTGTGATGAGCACGGAAACCTGACTGAAAAACATCAAAGTGGCTGGTCATTCTAAGGAAGCTATTTAACCGTTGAAACACAGCTTTTTCAATAATTTTACTGATGAATGGCAGGTTGGAGATTGGCCTCTAATTATGCAGATGTGATTTATCCAGATTGCTTTTTATATATTTTAATCAGGGGTTTAATAACTGCTGTTTTTAAAGCCCTGGTGAGAGGGATGAATTTACTATTTGGATCAGGTTAGATGCAATGACAGGCTGGTCTTTTTTTAAGGAAGGTTGTAAGAGGAGGAGCTTAACTAATTTATGCTTTCTTCTAAGCATTTACAGTTGAGTAGTTGAAATATAGTAATTTTCTCTGCATTTATGTTTGAGCATAACATTGGTACTGGATTTAGTGTGGATGTACAGATTAACCCTCACATTTTTTTATTTCTCTGCAAAGAAATTGGCAAAAAAATGGCAAATTGGTAGAGTGGAGCTTTGTGGGGGAGCAATAACAAGAAGAAATCTCACAGACAGAGGCGCCATCTGAATACCCTTAATAATAGTTCCTAGCTCTTGTTCCTTGACCTTTCATGGGGTCAACAGTCAGAACTCTATTATGGGCAGGAAAGGAGCTTTGGACAGTTAAAGTCAAAGTATCTTTATTAGTCTCCCTTGTGAGAAATTTGCCTTGGGTACAAGGATAAGCTGCATTGTACTACATATTCAATCAGTAATAAAAGGAGTCTCGGTAAAATAATAAATAAATATACAATAGCAACAACAGTTCATAAATCAGTTCATAAAACGTTAGAAAACATGCAGATCACATCTTAATTTAAAGCAGCCTTTCTTGGTATGTTATACATTTACATGGATGCATGATGGCCTCTATGCAACAGTGCAGTAATTCATGCAAGAGCAGCCCAACCAAATGTTGTCTACATAGCACTGGATATACTTTTCAGAATCCTTTGATTGGTTTAATGTAATATTCTAATTTTTCAGCCACTGAATTTTGAGTTTTCATTATCTGTAAGCCATAATCAATAAAATTACAAGAAATAAAAGCTGAATGAATGAACCTTGATAAAATATTTGTCTTACTTTCTGAATTGACAGGCAAAATATATTGCACTGTTAAGCAATATTCAGATTTTTTGAGATGTACTTGTATATAGAGGAAGAACCCTCTGAAATCTTGGTATTTTGCTGGCAGAGGTAGATGCGTTCAATCCTCAAAGACCAGCAACATTTGTGTAAAAATGTCATGTGAATGCTTACTGTAATTATGGATGGATGGATTTATAGGACGGATAACTAAACTGTTAAAACCACTTAATCCTGTAGTTGCTATTTTTGCATTCAGGATGATTGAATGCCGAAGTTAAAAGACAGAACTCAAATAATTCAACTCTGTAAAGAAAACCCAACAGTCTCTTAAGAACTTTCTTAAGCAGTCAGACTGTTCTGACTGCTTAAGAAAGTTGGATGGGAAGTCTACAGTATATATACAGTATATATGCTTGTTCAAAGGTGTGTTGATACTATAATAATTAGGTATCCAACAAGATTTCTTTGGCAAATCTGCACCAATTTCAATTTGGATATGTTGTGCAATTTTATCTGTTTGATTCTGAATGTTATTAATAACTATAGTTGGCAATTAGAATTTGTAATACGTCATTCAAAATCAAAGGATAGCTACAGTGAAAATTGTTTCAAATGGCTGTGATGAAGGGCTATGAGCCTTTAATGATTAGCACTAACAATTGGTTAATAATTAACAGTTATTAACTTTATTTAACCTGGAAGAGGGGTGTCTAACCAGTTTTAGAACAGATTTGGCTTGCCCAGTAAATGTTGACAACTTTAATTACAATTGCAATTGGAGTTTTAACCATCAGTCATTAACCACAACCCAATGAAAATGTCTCAGTATATTCAGTTATTAACTCAAAAGGAGAAAATTCGATAATTCTTAGAGACATTTCAGTTGCTGATTCAAAATAATCACAAACGACAGCGATTGACGTTGCAAGGACGAAGAACGAGCAAACCGTACGCACTCTGGTGATAGACAAGCTGTGGGCAGTCACAACCTCCATTGTCGTCTGAGCTGTGAGCGGTCTGGGAAGTTGTAGTCCTAACTGTGTTGCATGCTGGGAGTTGCAGTTCGTCACGGTATAATTGCATAACAGATGCATAGAAAGTAACACGAAAAGAAAAGGACACACTTGCCAATTGTCTTGTTTTCAAAAATCTATAAAATTCTCCCTATGCTAGCATTTTAGAAAAATAAATATTTTGGAAAATTAGTTCTACCTTCAGTTTCTTATGAATTACTTCATGCAAATAAGCCTGGCATATAAAGAAGAGTGGGTATTTGAAAGGTAAAAACTGTGATAATGATTCAGTTTGCTGTTTCCACAACACTAACAGCCCTTAAAGTCCTCTCGGGGCTTTGATTTGGTTTCATTTGCTGCTTCTTAAATGAGGAGAACGGGTTAATCAAACGACACAGCCCACACTCTCAAGGATCTCTGATTACCTGCCATCTGTGAAGGGTTGTTTAAATCACCGTATGGCCTGAAAAACACGGACAAAATCCTAACTATTATTTCAAATACTCATCTAAGCGCTGTGTGAGAATTTCCTCATCTCGTGTGTGGTTTAACAAACAGCTCTGGGCTTCTGTGAGACGCTGCTAATAGCTGCACAAAATAAATTACTTTCGAGACCCAGAACTCAGGAGGAAGGCACTCAGTTTCTCAATGTCATGGAAAAAAGTGGTAAATCAGAAAATAACTGTTATTCCCTGACACTTGTCATTAAGCACTTTAGCAACACCAATGTTTTATTGTTCGCCTGTCGTGACGGTCACATGGCCACAGTAAACACGCCATGCTCTGTCTTTTACGAGAAAGTTTCCTTATAATCCAGGCTGTCGATTGACAAAATGATGTCTGGGCTGCTTGCTACACACTTACTGCTGCTGGTTCTGGGTTGTTCCACTTTAACTGTATTTGCTGTACAGTTAAACAAAAAGAGACTCATACTCCAATCCACATGTTCGCTGATAGGTTTCCCCTGTTATTCTTTGTTTTAATTGGGTGTTTAAATCAACTGCCTCAGTCCTAATGCTGAGCAGAGTTAGAGATGAGTTAATGGGCACAGTGAAACGTTTACTGTGCTGGTCATATTTATTAGCTCTCCTGGTAAAAAGGGGTAAAGGGCTTAAAAATAAATTCTCTTTTATTGCAGGAGTATAACTGTGCTATTAAAATATATGGGAATTCTGCCTTTAAATTGAACACATGTATACAGGGGAAGAAAAAATATCCCATGTGAGGAAATAATTGTGACAGAATTATTGGTGGTGCAGTTATTTACTTTGTATCCCCCTTTTTAAAAGAGGACAGCGCTGTTATGGACCATTGTCCTGCAGAAAGACTGCAGACCTAATAAGGAAATCTTTTTAATTGGACATAACCACTGTTCTCAAAGACAAATATTCTCTAGCTGCAGACTTACTTATAGAAGAAGTCCCTCAAGGTTAGGCCCTAGGCCCAGGAGTGACGCTGAAAAACTAGTCCATGCATTTGTTACTTCAAGGCTGGACTATTGTAATTCTTTACTATCAGGAAGTCCACAAAATGCAGTTTGAAGCATTCAGCTGATCCAGAATGCTGCAGCAAGAGTTCTGATGAAAATCAAGAAGAGGGATCATATTTCTCTAATTTTAGCTTCCCTTCATTGGCTTCCTGTTAAATCAAGAATAGAATTTAAAATGATTCTTCTTAGACTTAGACTTAGACATCTTTATTTGTCATTTTGTATGCACAGAGTGCATACAGAACGAAATTTCGTTGCATACAGCTTGTAAATTACAGGATAAAGTGCAGCAGTGATTTAAAAAAGTAAACAATTTAACTGTAAACAATGCAGGAGAAAGAGAACAGTGTGCGATCACGGTGTACAGGAGAATATTTAAAAACCATTTGTATGTGCAGAAATGATGGTGCAAAAAGGCATTTGTGCAAAAAATGCATTTAGAAACTACAAGTTCAGCAGCATTTGTAATGCTGGATAGAGATGCAGTGATGCAAATGTGGTGCAGAGTCCAGTTTAGAGTTCAGCAGTTCAGCAGTCTGATGGCAACAGGGAAAAAGCTTTTGCAGAACCTGGTGGACCTGCAGCGGATGCTGCGGAACCTCTTTCCAGAAGGTAGCAGGGAGAACAGTCCATGGTGGGGGTGAGAGGGGTCTCTTATGATGTTATGGGCTCGGGACACACAGCGCTGGGACGAAATGTTCTTAATGGAGGGGAGAGGAGCCCCGATGATCCCTTCTGCTGTCCTCACCACTCTTATGTTCTTCCAGTCGGAGGCGCTGCAGCCTCCACACCACACAGAGAGACAGCTGGTCAGAATGCTCTCTATGGTGCTTCTATAGAAGGTCGTGAGGATGGGCGGGGGCAGGTGGGCTCTCCTCATCCTCCGCAGGAAGTACAGTCGTTTCTGTGCCCTCTTGACCAGTGACGTGGTGTTCACAGACCAGCTAAGGTTGTCTGTGATGTGCACCCCCAGGAACTTGGTGCTGCTGACCACCTCCACAGCTGAGCTGTTGATGAGCAGTGGAGCGTGGCGAGGCCGGTTCTTCCTGAAGTCGACGATGATCTCCTTCGTCTTCTAACGTATAAAGCCCTTAATAATCAAGCTCCATCATATATCAGAGCTCTGATTACCCCGTATGTTCCTAACAGAGCACTTCGCTCTCAGACTGCAGGTCTGCTGGTGGTTCCTAGAGTCTCTAAAAGTAGAATGGGAGGCAGATCCTTTAGCTATCAGGCTCCTCTCCTGTGGCACCCACTCCCAGTTTTGGTCTGTGAGGCAGACACCCCGTCTACTTTTAAGACTAATCTTAAAACTTTCCTTTTTGACAAAGCTTCTAATTAGAGTGGCTGAGCTATCTCTATAGTTATGCTGCTATAGGCTTAGGCTACTGGAGGACATCAGGGTCTTTTTCTCTCAGTCTGCTGAGTTCTACTACTGTTCTCCAATCTGCATTGTTTGTTGTTATTTTAGCCTTTAATTTTTTGTTCTTTCTCTTTTTTCTTCATGGAAGGTACACCTGGTCTGGCGTTCTGTTAGCTGTGACATCATCAGAGGAGGCAGATCATCCTCTATTACCATCTAACATAGAAAGTACTCCTGGATCAATGTGAGCTTCTGTGCTTTCTGTGTCTCTGCTCTGTCTTCTCTAAGCCCCAGTGGGTCGAGGCAGATGAGCGTTCACACTGAGCCTGGTTCTGGTTCTGTTGGAGGTTCTCCTCCCTGTTAAAGGGGAGTTTTCCTCTCCACTGTCGCTTCATGCATGCTCAGTATGAGGGATTGCTGCAAAGCCATCAACAATGCAGACGACTGTCCACTGTGGCACTACGCTCTTTCAGGAGGAGTGAATGCTGCTTGGAGAGACTTGATGCAACCTGCTGGGTTTCCTTAGAGAGGAAACTTTCTGAATTGGCGCTATAGAGATAAAATTTAATTGAATAGAATTCAATTGATTTGAATATTAAGATATTCTGATCCATTAAGTTGGAAACATATAATTCTTTTAAGCTTTTATCTACATGGTATCAGTGGATGCTAAATCACCTCTATAAACATCAGGCTTTGTCTCTCTTTTGAGATTGATTTTTGTCTTGTTAAACTGCTACAAATTTAAACCAACACACATGCTGTAAAATGTTGCATAAAGACTCATGTTCAGTGCGTTTAACCTGACTCTGTTTTTTTTTTTTGTCATCCAGTGTTGAGTCCATGTCCTGTTGCTGCAGCCTCAACCAGAAGGTGTCACTCTATCTACAAAGGCTTCGCTCAATGTCTGATGGCTCTGGGCGACAGTTTGACCGACACCTCCCGCAAGGAGGAGGAAACCCACGAGATACACTCCATCTGCAGGTCAGTCAAAAACAAGGGTGGTGGCTGATTGGTTCTGGCTTTCAGTGTTTCTAGAGCAGCTCGCTCTGCGGTAATGGGTGTCCAGTTAATTTGGCAGGCTTGGTTCAGGGATCAGAGGCTCTGTTTGAGTTGGAGATGAGCCTGCAAAGAAAACTTAACTAAACTTATGATGTTACCAATCTATCGTCAGTCTGCTATCTGATGTCAATGCAGCACAATGGTTCCCTTCTGTCTTACAGCACAACAAAAATGCAATTCTTGGCTCATTGCCTCTTGTAGACAAATGTAGATTTTTCTAAACAGCTTCTGTTTGCGGAAATAGCATCTGTGGTGTTAGTTTCTTAAACATATGAGTACAAATAGTCTGTATGCCTCTTTCACAATAAATCTGACAGAACGTTACGATTTCTTCACCTAATTGTGTGCTTTTAAATGTAACACAAACGGAGAATGTTGAATTATGTGCGGTTACAGTCCAACACCTTCTCTTTAAATGTCTCAACCACTACAGAAACAAAAACTTTGATCATTCCCTCCCCGTAATGCAAGCTTGATAACTGCAAACTACTAAAGGCTGTTAGACAAGGACATTTTAGCTAAAGGACAAACTTTCAATCCTCAGTGTACCTTAGTAAAACTGAAGGGATCTTATTAAACTTTCAGTTTCAGAAAAATCCTTGAGAGGTTTCAAGGACTCTGCTCAACCACTGCTTTTGTTACTATTTAAACGTTTTTCAAGTAAAATGGCAGAAATTCACCTTTTAAGATGCTCAAATAAATTTAGTAAACGAGTTCTAATAAAAGCTTCACAAACACAAAAGTTGTTACAACAGCACTGGTTTTTATTAGGATTATTATTCTGTTTTTTACGTTTCTTGAAATGTTTTGGACAATAAAAACCTCAAGAATTAGAAGGCTGAAGAAACTCTAATCAAATACTGATTTTCTTTCATTTTAAAGAAAACTTCTTCCAGAGTTATGAGTTTTATTCTAAATCAAGTCGTGTTTTTCTTTTTTCATCTAGAATTTTTTTTAAATCAGTTCAAATCATTTTACCTTAACATTTTGTCACCAAGATTTTATGAAGATTTCTTATTTCTTATCGGAAACGTTTGGATCAGCCCTTCCTTAAAAAAAGAAAACTTGAATGGGCTAATTCCATAGACTTCAGAACTAATATTTGGTTTAAAAACTTGCCAAAGAAGTCAGGCTTAGTTTACTACATTCTTTGGAAATGCATTTTAGGTTCACATTTCTTTATCTCCAGGGTAGATAATCCAGTTAATCAGTATTTAAGATCATTAGGCCTAATCCTTTCCATATCTTCACTGCAGTTTTTGTCAGAATACTAATGTAAAAATAAAACATATGCTAGCTAACCATTTTATCCTTAGCTTGTCTAGTAGCTGTATGAAAACTACTCAAAATCGTTATTTTTTTGTGATTGTTAGTATTTGAGGAGAACCAAATTTATCTCCACAGTTGGGCCTACAGGATAGCTGGCTAAGCTAACTAGTATAGCTTCACAGTTTTGCACAGTAAATGTTTTAGTTTTCCAATTAGTTTTTTCTAAAAACTGTCAAAATGTGGTATAAAATTTAAATAGATTAACTAAACGTGAACTTTTAGACAACACTGGCTCGAAAACCAATTGGGCTGTAGTCAGGATCAAATCTTTTTCACAGGCCTAATTTCTTAACTCACTGATGTACCAAGCTGCACAGGTGCAACTACGCACCTGTGCAATACTCTTTTGCATGGACTAATTAATTTCTGTTTCTCATTATATTACAAAAACATCGTATCAGCACAGCTCACTATGTTGTGTACTGTATATTTCGGACTAAAAGGCGCACTTAAAATCCTTAAATTTTCTCAACAATTGATGGTGCACCTTATATATGATTAAAGTTGTGCTGACTGACTGATTTTATGTGGTACAAAGTGCTCAAAAATCTGTTAAAATGCTAGTGGGGGGAGAGGAGGGAGGGGGAGTGGGGACGAACCCAGCCTTGGGTGTCTTTTGTTGTATGTGTTTTGAGAGTTGTTTGAATGGTAGTGTTGGGGTGGGATTACATTCTCGGATGGAGAGGGGGGGGGGGGGCTGGGGATGTGGCTGTTTGGAGCGCTCCGTGTCCGGCTCCCTATCTCGTTCCTGATCTATGTCATCTCCTGGTGTGGGTTCCGTCCGGGGAGCGGGGTCTGCCTGGTTCGGGCGGGCTTGTTAACCAGAGGGGTTGAATTTATTTATTTGTTTAATTAATTAATTTTTTTTTAGGTTTGGTGGGTGGGTTTGAGGGTGGTGGTGTTGGTCCTGGTGTGTGGTTGGCTCACGGGCCCTGCTGCCTGTCCCTGGGTGGTGCGGCTGGCGGAGCCCCCCTCTCTGGGTGGGTTTTTGGGGACGGGGGTGCCTATCGGAGTCAGTAGGGGAGCTGGCTAACTGGGAGAGCATGAGGCTCCTCAGTTCTTCCCTCCCCATCCCCGACTCCTCCCTCTGCCTGCTCCATCACGCTGCCTGACATGTAGGACCTTGGGGAGGGGGGCGATGTTGGAGGGTACCACCTCCGGCTGACATCCCACACCCCAATTTTATTATGCATTTTAGACATTTTCATCTACAACATTTTCACAACACACATATATGTAGGGCTCTGTTTGGGGGGAGGGGGGTAAAGACATCTGTGGGGGGGGGAGGGGTTATTGTGTAGGCCTCACCCCGATGACCCCTTTTAAACACACTCGAGAACAACACACAACAACACATCATTTGAGCTGGTGGAGGGAGGATTGGGGTTTTTCTCACACCTCTGTTCTCCGATTGCCGCCAGGAGTCTGGGGCCTGAAGGACTACCTGGTCGGGGGTCTTGGCTGGCGGCCGTTGTTGGGCCCGGGGCTGGCTGACACCACTGCCCTCCATGGGAATGGGCGGGGGTGTGGGGCTGGGGTATGGCGGGGAAAGGAGTGGGGGGGGGGGTAAATATTCAGGATTTATCTGGGGGGGGCCGGCGGTGGGCTCTTGTTGACTACCCCGTCCGGGCCATGTTGGCACTGTCCTCGGGGGGCCTGTCCCGTGGGCTGTCTGGCCTAGGTGCGGGATGGGGGGTCCGGAATGGAGAAAGAACCGGGAAGGTTGGGTTGTGGTTGGAGTCCCCCCCTCCCCATCTTGACTTAAGGGTTCACGTACCGGGTCCGGGTGCCTGGTCCTCCTTTGGGGTGCCCGCAACTAGACATGGGAATAGGGGATGTGCGATGAATGCAAAGGAGTGTATTGCATCACCCCCCCCTCTTTTTTTTTTTTTTTTTGTTCTTTGAGTGTTTGTGTGTTGTGTGTGGGGGCGCTGGGGGCTCGGCTGGGGCCCCCGGTGGGGCCCCCGGTGTGGGGCCTCGGCTCCCTGGGGCCCATCACCGGTTCCACCTCAGCGTAGCTGGCTGCCGGTGGAGCCCACGGGCTCATCCCCACGGCTCCTGGGGGCTTCAGCGTTGCGGCGGCTGGGGATTTCCTGGGGGGCATCTACCCTCTTCCCTCGGTGGGGGGTACGGATTTTCTGTGTTGGCCCCTCTTGGGCACCTTTACTTTGGGTCCCCTGGGGCCTGCCTCGGTGCTTCGGGGGGGGCAGGTCTTTGGCTCTTCACAACCACTATTGAGCATTTTTCCCAAAGATAAACCTTACACACACAAGCGCACGCTCACAAACACCTGCAGGTGCTTGGATCCGGCTACTTACTTACATACTCATCAGTTTTTATCTTCAGCTACCACTTTATACATTTCGTATTGATTAATACTGTATATACTTCAGATGGTATCAAGGTGTTGTATCTGTAATTCTATTGGTTGTGCTGTTCTTTTTACATCTCTCTTTGCAGGTAATGAAGCGGACTGATGAAGTTTTGTCAATCTCTCTTCTGTCTCCTCTTTCTTTCACCTTTTCTCCCTTTCTTTTCTTTCTTCTCATTTCTCTCTCCTCTTCTACTTTATCAATGTAGTGTCCACATAAACATTAATTATTCCCTACATAATAAAACTATTTACATATATAAATCAAGCAGAGCACTATGGCGAAAGTGATAATGCTCCACTTATGAGAATAAAATCTGTTGGGCTCTTTCTGGCATTAAGACAACAATTCTTATTGCCACATTGCCAGACAGGAAAAGAAAAAATAGTTTAAATCTGTAAGTAGCAACAAAGCTGCTCTGCTCAATCGATATTCAGAGCATTACAGTACACTGTGGCCGTTTCTCAACATGCGTTCTTGAGCGGTCTCGTGTGCTCGTGACACGTCATCAGCTTCAGCCCGAGCACTGTTCCGATTGCCGAGAACGCCAGAGCGAGAACGCACCACATTGTTCTCGCCCGCCCTCTTTATCGAGCATGCATCAGAGCAGACTTGTGCGTTCTTCAGACTGACCGCTTTCCCAGAATGCACCGCGGCAAGATAATTTTTAGGCTTTTTAGAAATTAAAAATGTTGTTTTAAAAAAATTTTCAATAAGATTTATTGTGGTGTAGTATATAAATAGTTTTGAATGTTAAAGAAATGCTAAAGAACTGTGCGTCTCATGACGTCACAAGTACGCTTCTGTTCCAATACACCATACGTGCTGCGTGCTCGCGTTCTTGTCAAGTCCGATCTTCCTGTGTTCTCGCCAAGACCTGACTTGACGAGACACTCGGCCTGTGTCACTACCTGAGGACCCCTGAGCTGTCTACAAGACTGCCTGACTGTAATGTCTAAATTTTCATTAAATTTTGAAGTTTACATATATTTTGTTAGTATTTGGTCGAAATGCAATTTAAACTGCAATACTTGGGACATGCATTTTGGCCATCCTCAGGTTTATAAGCGGTTTGCGATGGCCACTTTTTGTCAATAAGCCACTTCGTAATAAATTAGGCAGGATGCTTCGGGACGTTGTCTGTTTGGAAGACCTATCTGTGCCCAATGGTTTTGACTCCTGGACGACATTGTGAGATGTTGCTTGACCATCTCCACATAATGTTCTTTCCTCATGGTGCCATCTGATTTTTGAAGTGCACCGGTAAACCCTCCTGTAGCAAAAGTCCCACACCATGTTGCTGCCACCTCTGTACGTCACTTCTGGGATGGAGTTCTCAGGCGAGAAAGGAGTAAATCTGAGAACACCATCCTCACTGAGAGGCAAGCTTCACTATTCACTAAAACGTTATTATTTCAACCTGACAATACTAGCCAGCCACAGTTTAAATCAAATGCACTCCGTTCTAAAAATGCATCATGTAAGTATACTTTGGTTAAATAAGAGCATGAATTGGTAAGTAGCATTTCACATTGAGAAAAGCTTCTTTCTCTTTATTTTCTAATAAAAATAATTTGTCTCTTTGACCTTCGAGGGTTATAACTGGAAGCTTGATGGTGACAGTTAAACATGTTCTTTCCTTTTCTTCTGCCACTACTTCACCTCTTCATCTCCTTTTGCCATCCATCATTCGTCCCTCGCTCTCTGTCACCTCTGCTTGCTGCTCTATTTATACACACCTTTGTCATCCATCTTCCAAAGAAGTCCCATGAACCACGAGGAAGGAGATATTAATGTCTGAACAGTCGGGGGGGGGGGGGGGTTCGCATACTACAAAGCAATATTTCTGCCAGTGGATGCTTTCTTTCCAACCTAAATAATAGTAATTCTTTATAATCGTCCCAACTATGCGCATGCAGCTGCAGGAGCTTTAAAGCTGCAGCTACGCTCTGATAAACCGCATGCTCTGCGAAGCTGACAGGTTAACTTCTTATTCAACGAGGTGTAACAGGAATTGTGACCAGCGTTCTTTCCCGCTACATTATGAATGAGCCACATGAAAACTAAAAGGGAAATTGTGACTCATGTACGCCTCATCAAGAGATTACCGTTATATAATTCACAGTCAGATTTTCTTTTATTTCTTTTGTTTTATTATTTAGCTCACAATGTATCACTGACTCCTGGAAGGATTTTCCTTTTTCTGACAAAACGAACAGATGTTTATTCAGATTTACAAAGTGTGACATTGTAGTCCTTGAGGAAAACCTAATGAAGTTATTCTGAAAAGAGTTTCCAGTGACGGTGTCTGTGAAATCTCTAACTTGTTTTGGCAGTCCTCTTCAGAGATGTTTTTACTCATTTGTTTGAGCCGTCTCTTCAATTCGTCGTTCAGATTTGACTAAAATTAGCAGCTTTGTGCAGACATTCACGGACCAGGAGACCGTCTCGGGTTTGCTTCAGGTGACAGGTTTTTTTGGGGCCTACTCGATGTTTTTCCTTGAATGTTTTTAATTCCTCACTCTGGGGAATTCAGGTAAGAACATGCTTGGGCACACAGAAAATTATCATGTATTGCTTTGAAACTATGTAGTTATCTCCATCCATCCATTGCCTCTTACCTGCGTAAGACCGGGTTGCAGTGGGAATAGATCCAGGAAGGGAAACTCGGTGAACCTTCTCCCCCAGCAACGCTTCAGCTCCTCATGAGGGTTCCCATGGTGTCCCCAGCCCAAAAGGAAAATACAGTTACACGTCTAAGAATTAGGACACAACATTAAATATTCAGTTCTTTCAAAAGAAATCTCCACATAGACATTTATAAACTTTCTCCTGTGTCTCTGTAAGAGAATGTGATTTAATTACAGAACAGAAATTAACATGGTTTTAATCATCAAATTAAAGATATCAGCAGAAACTCTTAGGTGAAGGGAGAAAAAAAACATATGGATATCAGTTGGATAAAAATTCACCCCATTCCTCACTTTCAGCTGTCAGATGTTTGCGGGTTTTCTTTTTTAAATACTTTATACCCCACAGCATCTCAAAGAGATCAACATCCGAGCTTTGACTAGGCCAAAGACTTTCCATGTCTCCGTTCTGAGCCGGTCCTTGGTGGATTTGCCGGTTGGTTTTGGGTTATTGTAGAGCTGCAGGGTCCATTTCAGCTTCAGTTTTAATTTTTAATTAAGACGCTCTCACATTTTCCTCAAGCATCCTCTGATATGCGATGGAGTTTGTGGTTGATTTTGTGATGCTGAGTCTGCCAGGTCATGCTGCAGCAATCTGCCAATCTCCACAGATGTCATGATGGCCTTTTCCTATCATGCTGTATTTGTTTATAGCAAATGACTGAGAATAATCTTCAAATAATTCAGTTTTAGACTAGACTTAGACTTAGACTTAGACTTTCTTTATTGTCATTTTGTATACACAGAGTGGATACAGAACGAAATTTCGCTTTCACACAGCTCAGAAAGATTGCAGTAACTCTACAGGATACCTTGCGGTGAATTACAGTACAGGATAAAGTGCAGTGATAAATCGCAGTCACTTACAGGATAAGTTTCAATTGACTTCCGGATAAAGTGCAGCAGTGAGCAGTAGGCAGTTGAAATGTAAACAGTGTAAAACAAATGTAAACAAATACGCAGTAAGGTGCAGCAATGATTTAAAAGTAGACAGTTGCATTGTACACAGTTTTGCAGTACGTTTCCCGGTAAGGTGCAGCAGCAATTTTGCAGGATACGATACAATGTGCAAATGTGCAGATGTGCAAATCAGCGAATCGAATGTGGTACACAGTCCGTTTTTATACTTTAGCAGTTCAGCAGTTCAACAGTCTGATGGCAGCAGGGAAAAAGCTTTTGCAGAACCTAGTGGACCTGCAGCGGATGCTGCGAAACCTCTTTCCAGAGGGCAGCAGGGAGAATAGTCTGTGGTGGGGGTGTGAGGGGTCCCTGATGATGTTACGGGCTCGAGACACACAGCGCTGCGATGAAATGTCTTTTATGGAGGGAAGAGGAGCCCCGATGATCCCTTCTGCTGTCCTCACCACTCTCCTCACGTTCTTCCAGTCGGAGGCACTGCAGCCTCCACACCACACAGAGAGACAGCTGGTCAGAATACTCTCTATGGTGCTTCTATAGAAGGTCGTGAGGATGGGCGGGGACAGGCGGGCTCTCCTCATCCTCCGCAGAAAGTACAGTCGTTTCTGTGCCCTCTTCACCAGCGACGCGGTGTTCACAGTCCAGGTGAGGTTGTCCGTGATGTGCACCCCCAGGAACTTGGTGCTGCTGACCACCTCCACCGCTGAGTTGTTGATGAGCAGTGGAGCATGGTGAGGCCGGTTTTTCCTGAAGTCGACGATGATCTCCTTCGTCTTCTCCACGTTCAGGATCAGGCTGTTGTCTCTGCACCAGCCCACCAGCTGCTCCACCTCCTCTCTGTAGTCCTGGTCGTTGTCGTCTCTGATCAGGCCCACCACCGTTGTGTCGTCTGCAAACTTCACGATGTGATTGGTGGTGAACCTGGGGACACAGTCGTGTGTCATCAGGGTGAACAGCAGGGGGCTGTAACTAAAACCTTAAGTCCTGGATTGGGCTTTGTCTCTGTTCTTTTTGACAAACTTTAATCTGGTGTTTATGTTCCCTTGGGAGACTTTGCACAGGTCCAATGAAAGTTGAAATTTTACTATCTTATTGCTCCTGACCCCTCTATCCATCTCATCTTCCATCCTCCTATCACTTCTGAACAAAACATCGACATTTGTTTTTGTTGCGTTCCTCCTCTGCAGAAACATCATCTTGACTTAGCTGATTGAGCACCGGGGACTCCGGCCCCTGGTTGGGTCTTCCATGGCTATTCAGTCTCAGTGAAGGGTCACTGGTAGAGTTTGGCTATGGGAATTCACTAACGATCACTAACGACAGCACACCATAGATTTGTTGTCCTGAAGTGTGCTGAGATGTTTTCTTCTCTTCATTAGCTGCTTTATGGCCAAAAAAGCGCAGAAGTCACCAGATTTCTATCCGTCAGATGACATTTGGGATGTGGTGGATGAGGTGATTCACATCATGGATGTGCAGCTGATGAATCTGCCACAGTATGGACATCCTGTTGAATCCACGAAAGGGTTGAGACACTATCAAAAACAAAAGAGACTTTAACCTGATATTAGGTGTATCTTATTAGTGTACACCTACTGTTATTTCTTTGCACATATCCTAACCATCTCAGTGCTTCTCTAACTTCATCTAAACCTGCTCATCCTGAGCCGCCCAACCGATATACTAATTACTAACCCGTCACTCAACATCATATCTTGTCTGCTTGTTGTAAAGCCATCTTCAAAGCGTCCATTACAGTATGTCTGACTTCTTGTAAACCTTCACTTTCCACTCTGGCAAAATGTTGTATTTAAATCTTTTTAATGAGGAGGCGCTTGATGTGACACGTTGATCACGGAGGCCTCGTCATTGAAGAAACTCTTTGTTGCAAGTGGACACAAAAGCAGCCGTCCTAACCACTTCCCAGCTTTTGCTCCGCTCCTTCGCTGCATCGGCTTTATTCCTGAATTATCTCTGTGTGGATTAGTGAGCATTAAAAACACTCTTGCTTTCACCACTTTGGGAACAGAGCCTGTTTTAATGGTGACATCTGATTAAATCTGGGAGTTCAGAGCTGGTTAAAGACACTTTCCTTGCAATAACAACTTGTGTAACCGTGCCTGTGTCACCGTGGCCCTGCAGCCCAGTCCTGCTACCACTCCACTGTTGTTAAGTCTCCTCTATTCCTTGAGGTACCAATTAAACTACTAATCCTGCAGCCCGGCCACCTTAGTGTGAGTTGCCTAATGTGCAGGCGTATAACACACAAACAATAAATTCTCATGTCTACATACACACCGTGTCCTTGTCTTACTTTCTCTGATTCTCCTCCACCTCCCTCCATCCCTGCATGTTTTCCATCCCTCCTTCTTCCCTCTCAGGAACATGGCTTTAGCACTTCTATCAGAGCCACCTAATGAGAAGGTAGCTCCCCTCTAAAGATCCACAAACGTACGCACGCCCGATCCATTTTCTCTACCCGCGCACAAAAGCTCTGTGAATGAGAGGCTATGATTTGCATCTAGGCCAAGGCTGCTTCATTGTCAGGGTTGTCCCAGGAGTGCAGCGCTGCTTTTATTCCTTACGCTCACAATAGGCATTATGCAGCTGCAAACGTTCACCATGGATCTGGTGAGGTGAAAAGGAAATATTTCACGCTAAACATACTGAGGGGTGAAAAAAAAAAGATGCTGCAGAATTAAACAGCTGGCTTTTGCTGAATCTTAAAGAAGTTTAAAGGAGAAAATAGAAACTGCTTTACATTATCTGCAGTTTTCATCCATTATCTATACTTCGTTTATCCATGCAGTCATGGGGGGAATAGGGGGTGGGAACTATCAGTTAAGTTCCATAAACTTAACTGATAGTTTTGATGCTGTGATACATACCCTTACAGGTTGTACTCGTTCTATTATTTTACTATTATAATTTATATATAACTTCAGGGATTATGCAAAAGTAGAAAGAGTTGTTTGGTTTAGTCCCCCCTGAACTATCCGGCTTCTAAACCTCCTCTTTTCGTACACTGGAATCCAGCCTATCCTCAACATTTCCAAATTTTCAGAATCCCACAGGTGCACCGATGGAGAAGAGTGGAGCTGAGAGCAGTGAGATGAAGGCGAACCTCGAAGCAGCAACATACATTTGCCCTCAGGTTTTTTTTTAGATTTTGTCACATCACTGTAAACTGAAATGTATTTCATTCAGAATTTGTAAAACACCTATACAAGAACATTACATTCACAGCTGCAGTTGGTCCCTATCATCTTTCAGTCAGTCAGATTGGTTGGAGAGCAGCAGTGAACACCAGGTTTTCCCAAAGTTTCTGGATTTGATCTGGGTGTGGACTTTGACTGGAAACATGCGACTGCTTTGATCTAAACTGCCCCATATTATCTCTCACTATATCGTCAGGGAGGTTCACCTGCTGGAAGGTGAACCTCCATCCTGTTCTCAGGTCTGCAGCATCTAACAGGTTTTCTTCCAGGATTCTCCTGTATTTAGCTGCATCCATCTTCCCATCAACTCTGACTATCTTCCCTGTCCGCATTGAAGAAAGGTATCCCTGCAACATGATGCAGTGAGATGATGTTTTCAGGGTCATGTGTTTTCCAAAACAGCACCTTATGGTCTGATCTTACCAATGCACCTTCTTCCACATTTTCCAGATGCTTTGCTTCAAACTAGGATTTCCTTTGACTTCCTTTTAACAAACGCTTTCTTCTTACCGCTCTTTCATAAGAAGTGAAGTGATTATTTCCGTCCAGCCAGATTATGTCCTGGTAGGTCTGCAGGTGGTCCATCCTCTCTCCAGGTCCACATGATGATCAGAGCTCTGGGATTTTGCTGTAGAACCTGACCCTGCTGTAAACTGGACCAGAACTTCCTCTCTGACCCGTCTGCTGGGTTCCTTGGTCTCCATGATGCTGGTTGTTCTCTAATGTTCTCTAAACAACCACTGAGGCCAGAAGGAGAATATCTGGGTTTATACTGAGATGAAATTGCACACAGGTATATTTACAGCGTCTCTCATACGTTTATACTGCAGGTTTATATTACTTATTCACCAAGTAGGGTCAATCTGAAGGAATTTATTTTGAGTAAATAATGCAAGAAAACCTTCTATATTACAGGTATGCATTTTTTCTATGGATTTTTCAGTTAAATACACATTTGTTTTGCAATGTAACAAATTATTTATTATTGAATATTTTTTCTTGGTGCTGTGAAAGTGCCTTCTTACTGGTTGAAGTAATTGATTGTTATAGATTGTTATTGATTGATTCAGATCCGATTTCATGTAGTTGTTGTAAAAATAGTTGTAGTTGTTACTAAAATGCCAGGATGTCAAAAAAGAAAAACTAATAGTCATTTAGTTGAAATGTTTGTGAAGTATTAACGACGGAAAAGGTGAAAACATAACTTTTGTTTCCTTGGCTACGGTCACATAAATAAAAGCATAAGTCTGCTGATTTCTGAAATGGCTATAATCAGAAATCCTCCCTATACAAGGTTGACTTTTCTTTTACTCTATCTATCCCTCTGCAGTGCCTCTATTTGCTTTTATGCTGCTATTCTCTGCAGATTTCGATAAGGCCATTCATGCTTTTGTTGCATCTCACCGCATTGCTCTCCATTTCAATTCCTGCCTCAGTTTAAAGTCTCTTTCAGCTCCACAACTCTTAGGGGACGCAACAGTTTAAACTGCACCCAGATAAAGAGGACATAACATTCGAAAGTTCAGCATCCATCACTACTTATCACATCGATTTATTTCGAGTGACAATAAAGGAGTTTGTTTTTCCATTTTTCAGACCAAAGTAGCTTCTTAATATTAAAGGCTCTGATTATGAGTCTGCAGGGCTTCTATGCTTTTGAATGCACTGCGAGTTGTGTAACCTGCATGCAGAGACATTTAAAACCTTCATTTTCAGGGTTTCAACACTGCTGTGGGAAAATGTTTTTATTTGAGTGGCATAAAACAGAGAATCTTGTTTTCTTCTTTTAAAATAAAGTATGACAGCCTGGTTACCTCTAGGAAGGCCACAGCAGCTGAAGCGTTGGTTTTAACATGAAAGCTTACCGGGAATAGCTGCGTTCTTTTCATTCCTCGGCCTCTTTCAAATGATGCTGCGCTCTGGTTGTTTTATTTTCGTCTTTCTTAATTCATAAACCTTGCACATAGTGATTATTCTTTATGCGGTTTTGGTGCAGGATGCAACCCCCCCCCCACCCCCCCCAAAAGAAAAACAAGATTTAGAGCAAGGTCTACCTGTTGGCAAACTTGGTAAAGAAAATCTTAAAAATAGTTACATCTTTAAAGGTAGAGTGGCCGATTTTTCTGGAAGTTTCCCCAAGTCCCTTTTTGAATAACTGCGCACGCGCAATACCCTTTTTCTGCCTTACCTTGCTTTTCCGCTCCTCAGGGGGATCACATGCAGAAAATCTCCCAAATCCATTCTGGTCTTATTTCTTTCTACTGAGGCCTTCCTCTTCGTCTCATAAACTTGTACGCGGTTTTCTTCTTGTGACTCTCAGCCATGTTCAAAGTCTACGGTGAGAGCAGCGGTGCATCAATGAACGGCTAACACGAAGTTAACCACTAAGCTAACCGCTAAGCTAACCAGATACATAAACATTAGAAATGCGCAGCCATCAAGCGGAAACTTACAAGGAACGAGCACGCATACTGGCGTTACGTGAGCGTGTCAGAATGATGACATGTGGGAAAACCAATAGATAAGATGATACCCCTGAACTTGAGAGTGAGAGGGGGTGTGTTCATGAGATATGAAGGCATCTGATTGGTTCTTTCGATTCAGTCTGAATGACAGGGATTGGTCAGAGTTTTTACAGGCCTGCAGCATTCACAGAGATCTAATTTCTGAACCTCCTGTTTGTCGATACATGATGTATTTTCTACTTCCAGGATGGAAGGACCATTTCACCCTGTATAACAAAAAGTGTTTCTGAAAAGGATTACCAACTATAGCTTTAATTGCATAATCCTGAAAAAAAACTGAGAAAAATTCAACCTTTTGGTTCTTGGATGCATAAATGGGTGGATGAATGAATGAATGGGTCGTTATAAAGCTGGTTATTTACATCGCTACTAGATAGATAAATTTGAAAGAACCTAAAACTACAGCCCGGAGTAGATCTAATTCTACAAAAACAGATTAACCAGGACAGAAATAAATAGTGGTTAGAGAGCAGGGTGCTTGCATTCTGGAGAGGCTACAAGGTTCCCGGTTTGACTTCCACAGACTGCTACTCTGGGTCCCTGAGCAGAGCCCTTAGCCCCAGAAAGCTCCCTGGACGTCGCACAGTGACGGCCCACTACTCCCTAAAGGATGCGTTAAACGCAGAGGACAAAATTCATTGGAATATATGTTACAATGATAATGAAGATTATTATCAAGGTATTATTATTATTACTGATAGGGAAAATTTGTTTTACTAAGAAATTATTGTTTTAATTTAAGTGTCACAATTATTGGCAACCCTAACAATGCCTATAAAATGAAGCGACAGGATGGTACAACAATCTGCAAGGCTCAACGTCAGAGAACTGCAGCAAGGTGTGTCAACAAGTCTTTATCCCCACTGAATGCTGTCTATATACGTATCGATCTACAATCCAGCCTTTGAGCAACGAACACTCACGGCTGCTCTGGTGTCAAACAAAAGGATGTGAAAAAAGGACGTCCCACCCACTGTAAAGCATGGTGGAGAATCTGTGATGGCTTTTCTGCTCTGGGAAAGTTGTTAGTGTGTGGCTTCACAAAGTCTTAGAAATACCCGGATAATTTAAATAAAAACCTTCGATGAGTCTGGATTTAAACCCCCAGGCTGTGTCCAGGTCAAATATCATCTATATGGGGGGGCCTGCTCCACCGTTACATCATCTGCTGCAGCAAAAACTACATTTCTTAGCTTGTTGCTTCTGTTCACTACTGGATAAATGTTCTCAGAATAATGGCTGTTGTGTTTTCTGCACACACAAAATCTGTTTTTTATGTTTTTGGTTTGCTGATACATTCCTGACAAATGTCACAATCTTTGTATTATTTTTTCTTTCTTTTATGTACTGTCTGGGTTATCAGTACTTATTACTCATTGTTGCAAAACCTCCTGCTTCCACACTAATTGCACTAATTATATTGTCTTACACAGAATTTTTCTGTGTATCAAATGTATTTTTTTGGTTTTCTGCTACGTTCCTGACAAATACTCATATCTATAATGTTTCTCTGTTGTCTCTGTTTTTACTTGGAGCCTTACAATGAAATTTCGCTCATATTTATATTTATATATTTATCGCTTTATATTGTGTATGTGCAGTTGAATGACAATAAAGTCTCTGGCCTATGTCTATGTCATGTTGCCAGTTGTAACATCAGTTAATATTCGTTCAGGCTTTCTGAAGTCCAGAAACTGACCCGTTTCAGAGGTTCTTTGTATCTTCTAGAAACCGGACCTACTCTGAATTAAAAATGACTCCTAAACCAGAGCTGTGTGAACAGAGACAGACAATCTTAAATGAGCCTTTTAGGTGCTTGTTACCTGCAACCTGCAGCCTTGGTGTTGCACATACATAAAAAAAAACATTCATGGCGAATTCAATAGTTTTTGTGAAAATTAAGTTTATTTTTCAACCAAAAAGTTCCAAAAACAGCAACTGCAGCACAAACGAAAAAAATCGAACCCCACACTGCTGTTAACTTTGTAGTACTTGCAAAACGAGTTCAGATGAAAAGGCAATGTTAAGGGATTTAGTTTACTTTCTACATGCGTTAGTAAAAAAAAAAAAGCATCTGAATGGACATGTCTTTATTTTAAATTTGGGCATATCAGGAAGCAGAGAGCAGATGAAAGTACATCAATAGGATGAGTGGAGATAAATCTACAAATGAATAACATAAAACATTAACCTACTGATAAATAATATTTAGGATATGTGGTTTGACCAAGAAGTTGCTGTTGAGAAAATTTCATTTAATGTAAATGAAATGGACACTGAAGTATCCTCAGCGGCTGGGGAGGGTCACACAGGTGGGACTGCAGGATGAAGCTGGTTCTGGTGGGTTGTTATGGGAAGCCCAATGATCTGCTCAGTGCTGTTTGACCCAGATCAGTGTTAGTGGTCGATGGGGGTTCTGGATGTCCGGTGCTTTGGTGTTAATTTGGCTTTGTCAGAGTTTTAGGGTTGCTAGGGGTATGTTGGTTTCAGGATGCTGGCAAGTCCGTTGTCCAGGTGTGGGTAGTGGGTGGTAGAGGTTACTGGGGAGTTGGGCTTGCTGGTTCTGTGGTGCTGAACTATGAACAAAAATAATTCAGTTGTATTGGATGTGAAATTAATTTAGAACCAAACTAGAACTGTAGAAAAGTGAAAAGGGTGAACATGTACAGCAACAGACACAGTCTGCTACAGATCGTAAACGTAACAATTTCTAGGCCTACTTTAAATGCTTCCTTTCTCTCTTATCTAAAAAAGCACTAGGAATATAACAAGCTGATATTAACTGGTTAATTAGTTGAATTTTCTTTTTGGGTAACTCCTGCAGCTGATGGTTTTACAAGTATCCAGCTCATAGTCTACGGGCTGTAGCTTCCAGACAGCGATACCTTATTCAGGGGGAAAGTCAGATCTCTTTGATGGTCCACATGACTTACTCTGTATCCATCACTACAAATGTGCAAAAATAAAATGGTCTTTCTTTTAAGCATGTGAAAATTATAGTAGCTTTCTCCCAGCCAGCTGAGCAGCAGTGCACAGCAACAAGTGGGGGAGGGTTAGCTCTGCGTCAGTCGATGCTTCCGGCAGCCAGATCAATCTTTGGTCAGCCTGGCAGCTTCTATGATATCTTAAGACTGTTTGACCATAGGAACTATAAAATTTTAGAGGGTTTTTCAACAAACATTTCAACACCTTTTGTTTTTTCTTGTCAAGAGCAATGTTGCACCAGTGTCAGTTTTGTCATAAACATCAGCTTGAAAACATGTGAAACTTCTGGCTTTTATTTATTCCTCTTACTCGGAGCCGTCGGTGGGGGTTTAGATCGTCTCGGTGGAGCAGAGCATTCTGCAAAGTTTGGTTGTTTATGTTTTCAGATTTTTCTCCTCATTTCTCCCTCCGTATCATCTCGTTACAGCATTGTGTAGCTGGATGTGCAGTAAATTGTATCCCTGTGTTGTGACACAGAGCTGTGAAAGCTAGAGGTGATCTAAAAGACGACAAAAAACTCCGACAAAAGACGAACTGAGCTCAGACTTTGAGCATTTCTGAATGTCAGCAGCAGCAGCGGCAGAACAGACGTTCTCTCAGGAGGTTTTATTACTGGGAAAGCAGCTGCTTGTCTGTCAGTGTCCTCACTGAGTTTCTGCTGTCTCTGCATACACCTGTGTCCGTCCACACAGCCCTCAGGAAGAGAAAACATCTCAGACCCGCACACAGGAAAAAAATACTCCTAGCTGAACGTGATTGCATGACTTTTCCCTCCTGCACTCTCACAGCGACGCGTTGAACAGCCAGATGCCTCCTTGCACCACTCAGGTAAACACTTGCCCTCCTCCTGCTGCAGCTTGCGCGGTAGGTGGACCACAGGGGTGTTCAAGTCTTGGATAAAAGCCACCGCGCACACAAGCAGCCTCGTGAGTGGAGCTCAGGTCTGCCAGCTGCTGTTAAATTTTGTAAAGCGGCTCGTGCAGAGGCGCAGGTATGTGCACGCTCAGGGCGAGCCGATGAGTTTAAGAAATGATGACTGTGTGACAAAAAAAAGGGAGAACAGATGTGAGCTTAGGTCTGATGGAGGTAAACGTTTGTGTGTGTCTGCGTGTCTGTTTGATCACGCACAGATGTCTAGCACAGAGCAGAAAATGAGGGAAGGAGAGGATGCTTTTTGATGCAGAGCTGCTGAAAGACTTTTGTTTCCGCTGCAACGGTTTGAGACCATCGACAGTACCAACGTAGAAGTGGAAATCATGCCCCCGTCGCGTCACGATCCGTTAGATTTGTTGTATTCTGGTCACCAATTACTTTATGGGTTGTGGTGATAAATCACAGCGCTGCTGGTAAAATCTAATCATTCATTTAATCTGTTTGAATTATTGTTGAAGGAAAATTAAAGGAGTTGTCAGGAAGCATTTGGACATTTAGGGGGAAGGTAAACAGAACAGAATAGTTTGGTTCAATTCTTCCTACAGGTGCCAAGCTAAAAGCTTTAGTAGGTTTTAGAGACGTTTCTGTTCTCCTACTCTGCCACTGAAACCTTGATGCACACATTTACACCTCATAACTGAATTACTGCAACAGCATCCTCCGTGGTTCACCATCCAAACTCCCGTCCGTCCAGAACTGAGCCCAGGAGTCGGGTCCACAGAGTCCGGTCTCCTGCCTCTTCTATTCAGGAACACACTTAGAACCTGGGGAAGCAGATCTGCTGCACAGAACCGTCTACATTCAATTGACTTGTCAAAACTCACCATTTCAAAAGCACCTTTACCGTATTTGCACGTCTTCTTTATTTTTCCTTTTTTTCCCTCATTATTTTATTGCATTCTGTGTTTGCATGTAAAGCATCTTTAAATATGCTGTTAAACAGCCTAAATAATCTCGTATGTTGGGAAACCGACGTGTGTTGGTGCTGTTGATCAAAACTCAACTTAAAGCTTTTGTAAAATGTAATAATTCTGTTGACAGATTTTTTTCTGCTTTCCTGCCCTCTCGCCCAGCCTTCGTCTGCTCATTACCTCCAGAGACAGTTTATCCAACGGTTTTGTGGGGAAGAATTAGCAGCCAATTACAGTCATATATTTTCACTTGCACATGTGAAGCTTTGAGGTCAGCCAAACAGAAAAAATATCACTCTTCTCCTCTGTGTAAACGGATGGTAAACGGGTTGTTTGATTAGCTCCTGCACCTTTCCTGTCAACAAAGGCTTCATTTGTCTTTTTTTTAAAGAGGAATACTACACAGAAATAATCAAAAAAGAGTCAGTGCATATTTTGTTTTGTTTAAGTTCGTGGATGGAGCAGCAGTCAGCTTATCAACCAAAAAGTCAGATTTTATTTGCTGCCCAGTCTGAGTCTCTGGTTTAGGTTTGAAGGGCTTCATTAAACAGTTTAAAGGATCTGAAGTGTGTGCAGCAGAAGTGAAATAAAACATGCAAATCCTTCATTGTCTGCTTCGGATTTAAAGTATGTGGGTTTCAGAGTATTTTCAGCTGTCAGTATCTTACCTGATGGCAGTCAGACTTATTCCAGTTTAAAGAATCACAGCCCAGGGAGCATTTAATGCGAATCCAGGGGGACTTGGCACGATTGGGGCTATGGAGAGCCGTTTTATTCATAAATTAATAAATACTGTTATTTATAATATGTTAAAAAATTATCCATCCAAAAAATAAATATCAATATGAAGTCAAACAATGACAAAAAAAATATATATTTTGTCATTCAGTATTTAATGATTCCAAGATTAATTAATTCCAAAATTAATTCTTATTTTTTATGTATTTTTTAAATTTTATTTTATTTATTTATATTTACTAAATATGTTGATTTTTTTATTTATTTATAGTTATTCAATTATTTATTTTCTTTCTTTCATGTATTTATATATTTATATTAATTAATTAATTAATTAATGTACTTATTTTATTTTTTTAATAGTGTTTTATTTTGTAAAGCTGCTTAAGGTTTTCCTGGACATTTATTTTTGTACTCCTTATTTTTGCTTGTTATATTCTTTTTTTTTTTTCCCACTGTCCTGTCTAGCAATGTGGCAATAAGAATTGATGTCTTAATGCCAAATAGAGCTCGACAGATTTTACTTTTCCAAGTGGAGCAAACAGCTTTCGCCGTAGTGCTCCGCTTGATTTATGCATGTAAATAGTTTTATTGTGATTCCTGCGGGGAGAATTTCAAATTATGTGGACAATACAATGGGAAAGTAAGAGAGTAAAGGAAGAACAAGAAGAGAAAAAAAGAAAGAGAAGAGGTGAAAGAAAGAAGAGATAGAAGGGAAAGAATGATAGAACGTCTCCCGACTGCTTCATCACCTGGAAAGAGAGATGTAAAAAGAACAGCACAACCAACGGAGTGTAACAGATACAATAAAGTAACACCTTCAAACCATTGCTAAATTATATGTATTATTATTTAAACTGACATGTATAATGTGATAGCTGAGAAAAGAAAGTAAATAAATAAAGTATGGGCTTTCTGTATAGAAGTGAACACTTAGTACCTGGAACCCAGCACCTGTGGATGTTTGTGAGAGTGCACTTGTGTATGTGAAATTTATCCAGAAGAAATGAGGTAAATCTTTGCGGTAAATCTTTCTTCTTGCTTGTTATATTCAAACGAGGGGGCGGAGTTTTCTCTGTGCGGCCAGGAGGCTCTGTCTAGTCAGTCAGCTTTATTTGACGTTGCCGTGGCCGTACCACGATGCTGAATGACTGGGAAGCCATGGGACAGGAAGGTTGTGCTTTAAACATAGATTCATAACTGCAGCTGTTCAGAAGAAGTTTGAGGAAAAGAACCCGATGTAAAAACATCAAGCAACACTGTTGTCAAGTGAGCCGACACTTGGAAGTGGACCAAGCTAGCCGACATTAGCGCTCTCTTAAAGATTAGCTTCACGCATACATGGTGCATTACGGTAATAGGCCTTTCAGGTGTAAAAAAAAAAAGAGAAGCATAACTAACCCTAAGAAAATGTATATTTATTACAAAATGATTACTTTCACGTACATATAGGATACCCAAAGTAAATATTTCACATACAACATAAATAGTACAATACAAAATTACAATTCAGATGTAAAATATGTGTATTACTTCATAAAGCACGCTTTAGTTATATTTCTGTTCTTTTACAAAACTATTTCATTGAGTCAAATCTAAATTAATTCCGACATAAAGACAAACTAAGGCAGGTGTATAACTTAAGTCTTATGTTTTTGATTTGCCAGGACAGTTGAGAGTGTGAGTGCAGGGTTTAGAAGACTATTTCCATATTTGAATCAAATAATGCAAACATGTTTTTTTTTTGTTTGCCTGTGACTGAGTCGGGCCAGGTCTTCTCACACGATGGCCGTATTTACTTTCATTTATAAATTTAATTTAAAACATCGGTTGCTGGTAATTCAGGATAGATTTGTATTACCTACATTGTCTTTTCAGATCTATACCTGGCTAACTTAAAATTGCTTACTGTTTGCAATTCATAAGAATTTGTCTCTCAAGATTATAGAGTAGTGTCATCCAAACTGGCTATTTGTCAGTTATTACCTTTTTGTATGCAAAAGGACGTTTATTGTAAAAAATATGTTTCAGTTATTTATATACAGATGACCATGGACACATTTGCACTGCCACAAGATGCCATAGTTTTTTTTTAAATCTTTTTTATTAATAGGCTTAGTCATTGAGGCATAGATTTATCGCATCTTTCTAAAGAAAATTCAGAGTTGAACATTTTTCAGCCATTGGTAAAGTCAATGATGGCGGTGTGTGGGGTTGGTAGGTACACTTGTTTTCTAAATTATTGTGAAAAACTGTTAGTCATATCTTATGGATTGTAGAGACTTTTTCAGAATCATGCATCACTTAATCGCACCGACTGGGTGAATGTGAAACTGACAGGTGTTCTCAGCCGCCCAGTACAGCTGAAAGGATGTAGTTGTGGAGTCATTGCAATTAAGGTTCTCTAAAACATTAAAGTTTATAGGAAGAAAACCCGATTTTTTATTGCTGGTGTTATGCACGGAAGATTTTCAAGAGTATGAAGAATTCCTATAGATAATCGGAATAACTGTCCTATAGATGGAAAGTTCGGCCATGGAGGCATTTCCCAACAAGCCAGCTAGGACATTTTCTACAGCAAATCCAGAAATGGCAAACAAATGCCGTTCTTTGGCACAGGAACTCATTCTATCATCAGTTAGTAGTTTTTTTTATTGTGTCCTTCAGTAATATTTACATTTAAATTATGTACAACCAGCTAATAATATCTATTTTCGATTAAGTTTGACATTGACAATAACCTTGCAAACCACCAATGAACAACCGGGGCCTTATGTTTCAGTTGTTTTATTTTTTATTATTTTTATTTTTTATTATTAAACAAGAGTCGTAAAAAATGAAAGGTTTCATTATCATCAGTATGTACGTAAACTGAATCAATTCCTGTAGTATTAATTGAATGACGCTATACCCATAAACAGCAAAATATTATAAACAATTCATACGTGAACATTAATTGCCAAACACAGCAGATAGATAATTGATAACATATTAATCCCATGCAGGTATCCATACACTTTTTATTCAGCCTATTGATTTGTGCAAGGTTACTGGGAGGCTGGGGCCTATCTCCTGTAACAACCTGTGTTAGACACTCTTTACACCTAAGGAATTGTGATACAAAAACATTTATAAAGATTGGAAATATGCTATTCTGATGCTTTACATTGACTTTACATTTGTAGGGAATATTCCCAGATTCAATATGACACCTGCAGTTGGTGGTACTCTTTACAATGCCTATAGATGAATCCAGCCGATATCACAGATCTTAAACATTGGACTGCTCATTGTGTTATTCATTTGTTTCAGTTTGAGAAATGTTAGTATTTTTTAAAAGAGGAAGTTAATATTTGTTTTATGGTGGTTTAGTTGTTTGTAATATATATATATATATATATATATATATATATATATATATATATATATATATATATATATATATATATATATATATATATATGCACAAACAAATAAAAAACTGTATGTAAGAATGATGTTCCTGTTGATAATTGCACAAGCAAGATAAAATACATTTTATCTTGCTTGTAACACTGGAGATGATGTGCATTTTGACTATAGGCACACAACATAAGAACTATGAGGTCATTGGACTTTTTCTCTAAAAATCTGCAGTAAAATTAGTACATATTTATTCAGGCTATAGTGTAGGTGACACTTTAATATACTATGAAGAGAGTTTGTTGTCACCTATTAGCATTTTGTTAGAAAAAAACCCTGAAATCGAATCAAATCTATGAGGAATTTTGACCTTGCAAAATCAACAGTAAAATTAGGAACATTTATTGTGGATATTTATGTATGTGAAAGTAAGTGAGGCAGCGTTGGAGGCATCTTTAGAACCTGATTGGGGTTTGAACTGTATTCTTACCAGGGCTTTGAACCGATTTTTTTTCCCAATCGGTTCGTTCCGAACAGAAACGGAATTATAACGTTTCCGGTTATGAGTTCCACCAATAAATTGATGTTCCCGAACCGGTTAGAACAACAAAATACTGTTCCCGGAACGGTTAATTTCGTTCCTGTCAGCTGTTTAATGCTAAACAGCTGTTTAATGCTAAACAGCTGACAGGAGGAGGAGGAGGGGGGGGGGGGAGGGGGGGAGTTTGAAGAAGACAAGTTTTGCGCGGACGACTCGCAAAGCTGTTTCTTCCCTGCCAATCAAGCAACAACAAACAACCGCGCGTTAACGTCAAATAAACATGCAAACATATAGAATTTTTTTTTTTTTTGGAATTTTAGCGAGGCTGTAGCGTGAGTTTGGCGAGGCTGCCGCCTCGCAAAGATAGCGCTGCGGGAAACACTGCATTTAGCCAAATGTTCGCTAGTCCATCATTAATGTGGATTTGACAAATATAGCTATTGATATTGTGTTTGGAATGAGCGTTTTACTTAACGATGGATCGTAATTTACCTCTTATTTAAGATGTGTAGCTCGTGGAGATACCGCTCTCTCTCCGTTCAGTCAGCGAATGTGTGATGTCACACAGGAAGTGAACCTCAGCTGTCATGGTAACGTGCGCAGGAAAATAATTACTTTTTTTTTTTTTAGTTAATTAGGCAACGGAAACTTTGAGGAACGAAATAAAACCAGTATTAACCGGTTACCATTATTTTTAAATAAGTGTTCCAGTTCCAGAACATAAAAAATAATAACGTTTCCGGTTTCGTTTCTGTTCCCTGTAAAATACAAAAAGTTCCCGGTTTTCGTTTTCGTTCCTTGAACCGGTTCAAAGCCCTGATTCTTACTGAATTATCTAAAATTTTAGCTTCATCTAAACCTTCTACTTGTATGTTAGACCCAATCTAAATCTAATTTTTATTTTATTTTAAGGAGTTGTTCCCTTTTATTAATGCCCCTATTTTAGACATGATTAATCTATCCTTAGTAAATAGATATGTAACACAGGCTTTTAAAGTAGCTGTTATTAAACCTTTACTTAAGAAACCTTCTCTTGATCAAGATGAGTTAGTAAATTACAGACCTATATCTAATCTTCTTTTCCTATCTAAAATTCTTGAGAAAGTAGTTGCTAATCAACTTTGTGAACATCTACAAAGTAATGACCTACTTGAGGAGTTTCAGTCAGGCTTCAGAGCTCATCATAGCACTGAAACAGCTCTGGTGAAGGTCACTAATGATATTCTCATGGCCTCAGATAATGGACTTGTGTCTATACTTGTCCTGCTAGATCTCAGTGCTGCATTTGATACAGTTGATCACAATATTCTCCTACAAAGACTTGAGCATACTGTAGGGATTAAGGGGAAAGCATTAGGCTGGTTTAAATCTTATCTGTCGGACAGATTCCAGTTTGTTCATGTCAATAATAAATCTTCCTCAAACTCTAGGGTCACCTGTGGAGTACCACAGGGTTCAGTCCTTGGATCAATTCTCTTTACTATATATATGCTTCTGATTGGCAAAATTATCAGACAGGATGGGATTAATTTCCTGTTATGCAGATGACACACAGCTATATTTATAAATCCTGTCAAAATGGCGGTGCAGGGTTCTACTGACGCTAAGGCGCTCTGGCTAATTTTGTTTGTATTTGTGTTTTTGTTCACGTTATCACCACTAAGCACTAATCCAATATAGTGGTGAAGAGTTGTTGGAATTGCAATTCAACCCTGGAGTATACGGATCGTACCAACTGCCAAAACTGGACTTTATTCATACCGATCTGCATCACCATTGCTACTGCTCATTAGCCTAGCAATTAGCCATCATGCTAAAGCCAGCTACTGTGTATGAACAGTTTGTACAGTCTGTAAAATTTTATTACATCGGGTTCTTTGTCTTCTAACTTGACAGCTGTACAGATATTTTGAATATTTGTAAGTTTATACATAAAACAAATTATTCTAAGATATATTTATTCAGACATAGTGGAAATGAGTTTTTGGTTCAGTTTTTTCTTGAGCAATTACCTTCTGTTCATTGTGAACTGAGTTGTAAAATCTTTTATATTTCAGTGATATATATCCAGTCAAGTTTACTGACAGAGCTCTCAGAGGTGGGGGAAACCTTTACCCTGTCTGTTTTCCGTCTGCAGGTCTTGGGATGAGTTTCATGACTGCGCTAACGTGGCGATGGCTGGCTGTCCGGAGGAAGCGGCGGCCGTATGGGAGTCTCTTCGCCAGGAATCCAAGAAGATGCAGTTCTCGGGGAACCTTTACGACATGTGCTCCAACCGGAACAGCCACCCAGCAGACTCCATCTCCCCCCACGGCTCGCTGAACCAGGAAGATATCAACCAGGAGTCTCTAAGAGGAAGTGCCGATCATCCGGCAGGCCGCCTCCACCTTTTCTTGCTACTGGCTCCTCTCCTATTGCTGCTCTTTTGGATATAGCTACCCTGAAGATATGTGACTAGTGTAAATAGATAAAACTTTGTGTAATATTCTCTTTCCCAACTCCATAGACTTTCATTTTGCTTCTTCCTCTGCTCCGCCAGGGGTTGCATATTTCTAATTGCATGCTCAGACGGCCCAATGGTCCTTTTGATAACGCATTTCTGAACTGCGGTTCCGTTTCATGAATATTCTCTGCCATTTAATGAGTGTTTCTGTTGGAAATATGCTCTGTACGTCTGTAGAAACAGCCCTGCAAAAACACAGTTTTAGAGATGCACACTGGAGCCACACATCTGTCTTTATGTCCTTACACCTTCAAAATTCAGCCATAGGTTTGCATGTGGTGATTCCAGAAGGACTTTGAGTTCCTAACTGTGATATAAAAGGCGTAACAGCAACATTACAAGCAATAGAGTACTACTACTAAGGATTTATGAGATGAATTCACCTGTTAGTGGAGGTTTTCGTTCTTTGAAAGGTTACATTTGTGTTCTTGTCTGTAAACGGTTATTTTCTGAGCTCCAAAAACCAATTGCATTGAAGATCTCTGTTTTTCACCAAAGTATAAAAAGATGAGTAAGAGCAAACGTGTGTGTCCAGCCACAGTTGAATAAAACGTTGGTCCTTTGAAATAAACAACTGGTGCTATTTGCTTGCCAATTGGGGAATAGGAAACCTTTTGCAGAAGGTGAAGCACAAACCAGCAAAAATTATTGATAAGCATGTTTTACAAATGCACATTTTAAGTCAGTCGAAGGGCAGAATTTAAACGACCAGCTGCTGGTCCAAGATCTGAGGGGTTGTATTTATTTCATTTTTATTATCCTAATACCTTTTTGAGCACCACATATACAGTTTTTACAGATACAACATTTTGATGTACCAAGGAAGGAGAAAACACAGAATAAACTTAAAACATGGACACTTAAAACATGGACAAAAGTAAAACATAGTAAAACCCAGAAAGGTAACTGATGATGGGAATTTCTGGATCTCCAGTGGGTCTTCTGTGGTGCTACAAATCCCTGAAGATAATAGGAAGTCGTTAAAGT
Source organism: Fundulus diaphanus (assembly GCA_037039145.1). NCBI lineage: Eukaryota > Metazoa > Chordata > Actinopteri > Cyprinodontiformes > Fundulidae > Fundulus > Fundulus diaphanus. Next base: position 3,861,853 of record CM073134.1, on the reverse strand, counting down.
TTGATATGAAACGTTCGTCCTCATCCGTACCAACTGGAGCTCTAACCAGGCCCGTTTTAAAGAATCACTGAGAAGTAAACAAGAAGATTGAGAAGTAAACAAAATGGACCTAAATTAGTAGGAAACCAAAAGTTTAAACCATTTTTGTTCAGCTCACTCCTGGTAGTGTTATTAGGACTCCAGTTAGATAGTGAAAGGTTCAGGGAAGCTGTTTGTTTAATGTACACAACAGTTTGCAGCGAACTGTAGTTTTTAAATATGTGGTTTGTATTCAGGCTAGATTTCTCTTTTGGTCTGTTTTAACAATTACACGTTTATGGGAAAGTCCTTGTGCAGCTCAGACATGTCCTCAAACATGACTTCTAGTTACTGTTCGCTGCTGCACCAACAGATGAAACCAGATATTTACATACACGTCATAAAAAGATGGAAAAGAAAATTCCTCAGTGTCTAACATTAAATCAGACTAAATTTTTCCTGTTTTAGGTCAGTCAGAATTACCTAAATTATTTATATTTGCTAAATAACAAAAATGATGGTCCGATCTCTAAAATATGGCATCACGAGGAAATAACATCATGTCAAAATATTAAATCATGCTAAAAATATTACATCAACATTGCAAACACAAACGTCATATTTTAATGTAAAACAAAAACGAATTGGACCGTGACTCAGTGGGTAGTCGTCCTGCAATGAAAGTTGTGGGTTTGATCCCAGCTTTCCCAGAGCAAGGCACTTAACTCCAGGTTTCCAACCGATCTGTGTGTCAATGGGTGAATGTGTGAGACTTAGTGAATGGCTGAGTCAGGGTCAGTATGACTAGCAAAGTGCTATAATTCAGTCCATTTACCATTTATATAGCACTATTCTAGTTATAATAACCACTCAAAGAGCTTTTACACTTGAGCCACGATCCACACATTCATACACCAACATGCAGATCATTAAACACTTGGGGTTCAGTGTCTTTCCCAGCCACACACAGTCATGGAAAGTTGGAGTTAAATTTAAAACCCTGCAACTCAAACTGTTCTGTCTACAGAACCACATACATCCCATAATAAGTAATACAAAGTGTGCAAAATTATAAAGTGGAAGGAAAAGGACACATGATTTAACATGTTTTTCCAACTAAAAATCTAAGTCCTGTGCATCAGGAGTATTCAGCCCCCTGTGTCAACTCTTTTTTCCCCAGCTAGGCTTTCAGGGTATGTCTCCACCAGCTTTGAACATCTACGCAGAGATTTTTTGCCAGTTCTTTGCAGAACATCTGAAGTTGATTGGACCATTCTAACACACAAATCTGCTTTGATCTAAAAAAAACATCCCATAATATCTCTGACTGCGTGCTCAGGGTATTTGTCCTGCTGGAAGGTGAACCTCCACCCCAGTCTCAGATCTTCTGCAGCATCTGACAGGTTTTCTTACAGGATTCTCCTGGATTTAGCTCCATCCATCTTCCCATCATTCCACATTCGAGCATCACCAAAGCATGATGCTGCCCCCACCGTGTTTTATTGTGAGGATGGTGTGCTTATAGAGTAATACATGTCGGCCGGAGCACGTTCTCCTACATTTTTACCAGCCCTTCTGGATGGCTTGTAGAAAACTTTAAATGGGATTTCTAATGGCTGTCTCCTTTCCACTTCCCATAAATGTGGATTTCGCAGCCATAGTCACATTCAACAAATTATAATCTTATTAAAAAGGTTGTTTATTTCAGTAAAGGTCTGTTATCTATATGGGTTTGGTTACATTCAAACTGCCAGTGTGAGGACGCTGCAGGAAGAAGACTCTGTCAGGCCCACATCAAAACGTACTGATCCGGCTCCATTTGTATAGAAATCTGAAGCTGAATTCACACAATGTAGGAGACAATACGTATGTATCCTACATCCATTTGTTTCTTATCTCTCAGGAAGAAAACTTTTGGGGCGGGTCTCTGTCTCCTAAGAAGAAGTCCGACTTCCTTTTTTCATTCAGACAAATACTCTGTAGCTCGTTATTCTGGCTCAACTCTTGATGAATGAGGTAGGGGATGAAAAAAAGTCAATTTATAGTCCATTTCGGTAAACTGCAAACTCCACAGTTCATTAATTTCAGTAGCTCAGTCCACTGAGTGAAACACATTTTATAGATCAATTATACACAGACGGATGTCTTCAAGCCTTTATTTCTGTTAATTATGAGGCTTTCCAGCTTATAGCTAACGAAAACGCAACAGTTAAGATCAGAATGTTGCATCAGACCAGCAAAGAAACATTTTTAATACAGAGCTATGGGCTTAATGAAAAGTGTGTTTAATACCTGCTTAAAGGTTATTTTCCAAAGGTAGTTTAACATGACTAATGAGTAATGCATATTTCAGTTTACTGGGCGGTACCTGTAATTATCTTCTCCCATATCGGCTCTGCAGCTCCTCCAGAGTCACCATGGTTGCTTCTCTGATTAATGCCCTTCCTATCCAGCCAGTTAGCTGAGGTGGATTCCATGTCTTGGTAGGCTTGCAGTTGCAAAGTGTAAAAATGTAAGCTTTTGCGAGGCACTGTATGAAACAAAGTTGAAGCTCAGCGCTGCTGCTATTATGTGAAGCTTGTTGAGGCGTGGTATCCTCAAAGGTTTCTCTACAGGCACCCTGCACCGCAGCCCTGAATATGCGATATGTTCTCTGGTCAGAACCCTAACTCGCTTACATGCCAAGTGAATTTCATGCTCCGGGAGGCAAAGTTGGGCGCTTCAAGTTGCTTGGTATTCTAAGTGATTCCAGGTAACTGGCCCAGGATCAGAAATACTTTCAGATGAGAGAGAGAGAGAGAGAGAGAGAGAGAGAGAGAGAGAGAGAGAGAGAGAGAGAGAGAGAGAGAGAGAGAGAGAGAGAGAGAGAGAGAGAGAGAGAGAGAGAGAGAGAGAGAGAGAGAGAGAGAGAGAGAGAGAGAGAGAGATATGAGCATACTTGGAAAGCAAACAGCGTTCAGCGTATTTGAAGATTGAATCCACTTTTCTTCCAGCAAGTGGGTTTTACTCTTGGGGCTTTAGGTTGTGGGTTTACTTTCCTCTCTTGACAAATAATCAAAGCCAAGATGACTTTAAAGAGCTATACAAAGACGTATAGAAAAAAAAGAACGTATGGCTTCAGCAGGAGCAGAAATAAATAAAATAATATTAAAGAAATCTGGAGAGAGCCTACAGAACCCACCTACCTTGCCGGTGGCAAGTTCGTTAAATTTGCCAAAAAGGGTTTCATTTAACAGAAAGATGGTGCAAGCGTTCCCTTTCATGTTACGCAGAAGCTCAGGAGAAATAGAACCCGGCAACTTTCACATTTTGACCCGAATTTTAAAGTGCTGAGATTAAACCCAGCAGCTAAAGGTGCAGGAAAACACTGAGGGCAAATTCAAGACTAAAGCTGAAAAAAAAAAACTAGAGCTAGCTCACCCCCCCCCCCCCCATGTGGGACTTCATCCAGAGATATGCTCGGATGGTTTTAAAGAGGCTTCTGTAGTTTTGAACTTTAATTAAACTGACAGAATTAGCAATTAGAGGCCTGAGTGGCCGACTCACCAAGGAGCAGCAATTTGAGAGCTCAGATAAGATGTTTTAACTGCAGGCTAAATTTGTGCAAATCACATATGTGAGGCTTACGCTGGGAGATCAGTCCGAGAGTGTTTATAGGAATCTGGGTGGACTGAGCAGTGATCTTAATCATCATAAACCAGCAGTGTTTTCTGGGAATATGACTTGGTCCGATGAGATTTCCTGCGCACAGATGCTGTGAGAGAAAACTCATGAAGTCTGTTATGAGATGATATGTACTTTGGGAAAAGATCTGATTTTGCTTTGCAGTGGTTTTCAGTAACATCGTTGGCCAGAGCAGAGTGAGAAATAATTTTCCATCCCTCCATATGGGACCGCACATCACGTTAGTGCACCGGACACCGTCCCATCGGAGGGACGGCGTTATTACTGTGGACAATTGGACGCTGCTACATATGAAACAGTTTATTGCTTTACTCTGCAACACTGTGTTTGCTCCGTCTGGACAGAGGAAAACAAATATGCTTATGTGCTCAGATTCTCACACAGATCCTTCAAGCTTCAAAAGACAAAATGTTCTTTTGGAGTGGAGAAAACATTTCCACCTTGTTTGTCATTTGGAACTTCAAAAACATAATTTTACCCAAATCTGATCAGGTTTATGATCCAAGAACCTACAAAATATTTGTTTGTCTTTATTTTGATGCAGAATAAATTGTATATTGCGTAAACCGTTATAATCCCAAACGTTTCAATAGTTTATCAGATTCATTAGAGAAAATGTTTTGAAGGAGACCATTTGCACACAAACATTATTTCATAAAGATTTTGAAGACTTTAGATAAGTTCCAACTAGATTAAACAAAGTCCCAGTGTAAAAGTACAGTGTAAAAGACGCTTATGTGTATTATAAAATACACATAACCGTCCCAATTTGATTAATTATTTAAAAGTTGAAAAAGAAAAACATGATTAACAACAGTGCATTACTCTCTAAAACAATATTTGTATGCTTGTTTTCCATATTTACTCATTATTTTAAATACGTATATCAACATTTTAATTACCCTATTCAGCCTTTTGGCTCAAGATAGATCAATTAATTTCTATGACTGAATTTAACAAATATGATGTAAAAAGAAAAGGCTGAAAAAAACAACATATGTCCAGTTTCCAATGAGGGTTGACGTTACGCTTGGGGTGCTGGACTTAGGCATCAACACAAGCTGAAACGTTCTCCCAAGACAAAAGTAACGGTATTCAAGTCTGACGTCTGAGTTTGGGTTCGTGCGGCCAGAGGTGGGTTAAGTATTCAAAAATTGTAATCAAGTAGGAGTAGCACTACTTCAACCTATTTTTCCTCAAGTAAAAGTAAAAAGTAGTTAGCTAAAAAATTAACCACATAAGAGTGAAAAAAGTGTTCAATAAGAAGGCTATTCAAGCACTAAGTAACTAATCATAACATCTAATTCAATATTTAAAAATTATGTAAGTTCAGTTCAAATTCTGGCATTTTAAAGAATAAAATGTAATCATATACAAAGAATAACATGGTGAAAAAAATACCATTCAAGCAGAAGAAACGCCTTTCTAAATCATTTCCAACATAAAACTTGAAAGCAATACTTGCAGCAGTTAATGTATTTACAGTTAGTTGGAACAGTGCTTACTATATGGTTACGCAACCTTCAAACGGCCCAAAAAGCTGAGCAGGCATAAGATACAAAAACTACAGGTGTTTGTCTCTCTAGAGTGTCTTTGGTAAAAACAAGTACGTTCTTCATTCAGTGATGTTACTCATGGCGGGTGGAGTAGCCAACAACTGGACTCAAGCAGAAGTAGCGATACTTCTTCATAATATTACTGCAGTAAAAGCAAAAAAGTGCAATGCAGTAAAAATACTCCTAAAAGCACATTTAGTTGAAAATGTTACTAAAGTAAATGTAACTGAGTAAATGTAACTAGTTACTACCCACCTCTGCATGTAGCAGACTGGGTTTGGTGGGTAGCAGGATATCCATCCTCTTCAGGGCAAAAGTGATCTCTACATCTGAGGCTCAAAGCAAGCAGCCAAACATCCATTGGACATGTTCCTGGTAAAGGAGTCTTTTCTTTTTCACAGAAACAGGCCATGTCCTGTGTACAGTAATAGTCCAAGGCAGGGGTGCAACCTGTGGCTCTACGCATTCAGCTTTGGCTCTTAAAAACTTAGGGGGAAGTAAATTGGTCAATGTTTCTAAATGTAAAGGTAATTTTAAATTGCCAGCTTTAGGATGCATTTTGTTCTACAATAACATTTCCAGAAAGAAATTAATGGTGTATAGAATGTTTTACAATAGATAAAGGAAGTATCTTTTTGTCAATAGGTTGCAAAACGACTTGCTTTTTCATCATTTTGATGCCGCTTGCTATAAAAATCAAATGTCCAATTGAAGACAATGCATTAAACCTAAATATAAAAATACTGTTGGTTTAAATAATGAAAACAGTTGATCTTTAATTTAAAAAAAAATTCCTATAGTATACTATAAAAACAAGCTCTTGTTTTAAAGAGATGTGTAACTTTTGTGGCTCTAAACAAAATTTGTTTAGCTGAACCGAGGGCAGAAATGGCTCTGTAGGTTGTAAAGGTTGCTGACCCCTGATCTAAGGGTTTCCATCTCCAGTCCCTTAGGAGCCGATGCCTCAGCACAGCCCAGCTATTGGGTAAATTGTCTCCACACCATGCCGACAGGTTGCACAGAAACCTGCTAACGAACCATTCACTCGGCTCAGGCATCTGAGACATGCAGGACGCCTGCTGTTGAGCGCTAGAGTTGGACAACACTGCAATAATTCATCACTGCAGATCCAGATGAAACATTATCCTCTATATATGGTATCTGCTTCCTGTTTTTAAAAGAGAGGCATGGTGAAAAACCTTTTTGTAGTCATTCTTTTAAAATACTTTGGAAAATAACGGATAGTCTGGTTATCATTTATGTATGAATCATATATTTTATATTCATAGGTTTTATGGTTGTAAAACAGGTTTGCCTTTTGAATTAGTTGGTGTGGAGGCACTGTGGGTATAATCCTTTCTCCCATGATGATCTTCATTGGATGTTAATGCAATAACACAGAAAACCAAAAATAACTTTTAAACTTCCCGGTTGACATTAATCTTTTTCTTTCTTCATGCATTAGTGCCTCATACATAATAATCCCATTTTCCAATCCATTTAGGAGAGATTGGATGAAGAGGACAGTGAAATGAAATTAAAATTTGGTGGAAAACTTTTTATGTAGCCTATTTTTCCTCTGCAGTCTTTAGTTTGATCCTCATCATGTATTTGAAATTTACCCCTGCTTTGTGTTTGTAATCGTTCATTTCCAAATAATGCTCCCCTGAATAAACATTTGAACCAACTCCATCAATAAAATTATACCCTTGAATAAATCTATTTTCAGCTCATATACAAAATTTTATTGAAGAAAAAACCCTTAGTTTAGAATCATAGTAGACACGTCTGTCCTTCCGTCTGTGTCATTCTGAAAGACTTTTTTGAATATCCTTTTTTCACATCTTGGATGTTACTACGGTGTTAAAGTGAAACTTCTGTAAAAACTGTCATATTTGCTTCCCATCTCGGACAATCTTAGGACATAACCCTATTTATTACTGGGTTTTAAGGTTATTAGTCCTCATTTTACACTTCTCATTTTGTTTGACAGTGACAGCGCCTCCAGTTGAGCTTTTCGTTGTCATCTAATGTTAACTCTCGACTCTTTATGTAAGACACGGAGAAGAAACTGACAGACCTCCTTTATTCGTGGTAAGCTTCTCAGTTAAACATCAGTGGTTGCTTAGGGAGAGGAGAGATGCTAGCATCAGGCGGTCACTGGTTAAAACCAGTCCAGGATGTTCTGAACTGGATCTGAAAATATAAAGTTTTAGACCAGGCGTGACCAAAGTGCGGTCTGGGGCCCATTTGATTTTGTGTGGCCCCCAAATGCATTTCAGAAAAGATTTGGCTGAGCAGCACTGGCAGCTTTTGACTTTTAATTAGGGCAAAATTATTCCAAGTTAAACTCTCACAGTTGAATGTTGGGTACACCACAAAGCATGTCTTTTAATAACTATTCATTCTATTTGATTGATTAATAAAGAGGACTATCCAGTGACTTTTACCCAAATGCAGACTTTGATGCACAAAAATCGTTTATTTATTAATTAAAATTGACTTAAAACAGCAAGCATTTTTATAGAAAGACCAGAATCCGGTTTTTGTTGCTGAGAATAGACTCCTTTCTTTTTAACTGAGCCAAAAGGAATTTGCAAACCAGACGACCACCTTTTGACAAGGCAAATATGCAAAACCCTTTGGTGCATTAAAACATGACTGGACTTCATTCATTAAAATTGGCTAAATAGAGATAGTTCAAATTTGTTTATTTAAAATGATGATATTTTGTAGAGCAGGTAAAAAAATCACAATTCATTGCTTATGTTATTTATTTTCTAAATATTTTGGCCCTTGAGTGCTTTTGACTGGACAGATTCAGCCCACGAGCTGAAAAGTTTGGACACCACTGCTTTAGACCCACTGAACACCAGATACATACAGTCCTCCTGAGCTCTGCAATGTTTCGCAGTAAAGCAGCAGCTCGGCGTGATCAAAGACCAACTGTTATTAATTAAACCGATCTACAGCAACTTTAAGAGCCTCATATCAGAACATTTACTCACGTCAGTCAACTCTGTGTCACATCTGAGCCTCGGCAGGTTTAGCATCCGCTTCAGTGAACACCAACGATCAGACTGGATTCCCAGAGACATTCCAGGCTTTCCCCTCCATGAATCATTATTTATATATATATATCTATATATCTATATATATATCTATATATATCTATATCTATATATATATATATATATATATATATATATATATATATATATATATATATATATATATGAAATTCTTCGTTGTTTCGCTGGGAGATGCTAATAGCCGTTAGCTGCTTCCTTGTTTTATCTCCTGCTCTGTTATTAAAAATAAACACAAAAGGCTTATTTACAAACAAATTGAGCAAAAACAAAGCGTAAAAGTAATACACAGCAGGACGTGATAATTTTTCATAAAAACTTGCAACCAGAGTGAGCTATGGCTGTATTAATTTAAAAAAAGTCAAACAATGTGGCCATGCACCTTTAAAGTGATATACTCAGGCACAAAAACAGCACCATGTAACTTTTAGCCACTAGTGTGGCTGAGATATATACCATATATACATTACATGTGCTGCAAACACAGAAAACACTCCAAAAAGCTGCAAACTAGCTCCACATAACGGAAGTACTCCAGACCACTAGGAGTCGACCACCACCTGTAGGCCGCCGGGTCTGGTCCCATTGGCTTGGTTGGTGGTTGCACACATGACAGTTCCCATAGTAAATACATACAGCTGGTATAGGAGTCCTAAATACTACCTGAAATTAGATCAAAAATAATTAATTGTTTTAGATGCATCCTGTCTCCAACACACCTGAAGATACCTGTCGTGTTGGGAATTAAAAGGTTTGATTCAGGTGTGCTGGAGCAGGGATGCATCTAAAGGTTGCAGGATAGTAGCTCTCCACAACACCAAGCATGATTACTTGCAGATATAGGAAGTTAGTAAAAGACAAAACTTTCATTGTTTCTTGGTTGCAGCACAGGTGCACCCCCTGCTAGAGATAATCCAGAAAATGTTATCCTAATCAGACAGAACAGATATTCCAATCTATGATACAAGCTTTTTTCCATGGTTGAAGTGGTTGCACAAACTGTGGGAAACTAAAAATCTTTACCAAACTTGCCCCGGTGCTGACAGGAGAACCGTTTCAGGAAAAATGTGGCACCTCCTTCAGCGCTTCACTTAAATGAGTTGTGGGACTGGGAATAAACGTGGACAAGGGAAAAAGGAGAACATGCTTAATGTAATATTTATGTTGACTTGTGCAGGGGTAAATTAAAACCCGGTCACACAGTGTGTTGTGCTTTCTGGCTGTGATTGTTTCCAGCATTCAATCCAAAGAGCAGAATCAGAACGACGGGTGTGAATCTGTGACACAACTGAGCCCCAGAGTTAAATATGAGGTGAATAAAAAAAAAATGTCTGAACCGGTAAAAACTGCTGCTGCTCTTCAGGTCCATCAGAATGACTCCAGATATGAAGCCATGCACAGATAGGGGACTCTTCCAGCGATCAGAAGCAGGAGCTTTCCATGTCCAAAGCTTGGGGAACACATCAAATGCTCTGTTTCAATATAATTACTGTGGGCTAACTATCTGTACGGTACGTCAGACCAGCCAGGATTCTACTCAAATCCTGCAGACTCAGCATTTTGTGCTCCCACAGGAAACCTTGTCCTTGGCTGCCTTTAGTTTTGTCTACTTGTTTCCGGCTTTCTGTCCCTTTGCTCCTTTACATTGTGGCCTTTTCTGTAGCCCATTATTCTGCTCCTTCCACAGATTTCTCTCCTGTGCCGCACTTCATCATGCAGACAGTTTTACTACCTTTGTAGAAAAATCATGAACCTGGTGCTGAGCTGATAAACTGATTGTGTTCTTGTTACTTTCTAAAACTCTGACCATTTGGTCAAGTAAAAAAGCATTGGCAAAGGAAGAGATGTTAGTTAATCTCCTGTTTGTGGCAACCTTGGTAACCAAAGCAGGGATGCTGATCAATCCGGCCCGAGGAGCCGTAGTTGGAGTATGTTGGAGTCCTTGCTGCAGACACGAGTGTTCCTATTTGTCCTCCCAGTGGAGAGCCGTTCAACACAAGGGCGCTAACGAAGGTAAATCAATGAATTAGAACAGAAATAACCGAATAAATAAAACTCAAAGAGGCAACAAAAACATTCAAATGTGTGAAAAGAAGGTTTGATGTGTTTTAAGTAAGCTTCCTTGAATTCTAACCGCATATTTCTCTTCTATTTACATTCACTGAAGCGCAGGAAAAACTAAAATCATGAAATAATAATTTGCAAGAATAACATATTCACAGTTACGTGTTGCATAAACAAACAGCGCTCAGATACGATATAAACCCGAGGCGCTGGACTGCATAAATTGGCTGCTTTTGGTTCTAAATATGTCTCTTGATGATGTTGATATGTCGTTGCATGTTAAGACAGGAAATGGATATAAGAAAATAGCTTCTTGTCTGAACTTGCTTATATCTACATTCAGGGGAATATTTATGAGGCTGAATTTGGACCAGTTTACCACTCTTCATGTTCAGCTGTAAGGTTATAAAGAATACATAGTTGCAGCAGAGAGTAGCATCTTGGCTCATATCCATACCAACCAGTTGTTTGGTAGGTTTCCTTTTTTTTCTTGTTTTATCTAAAACTTTTGTTTTTTCCAGGAAGATCACATTGAGATTGACAATGTCTTTTTCAAGGGAGTCCTGCAAGATTAATTTACATAAACACACACAAAAAAACAAAAGAATCATTAGATAAATAAGCATATGAAAAACGTTTTAAAGACAAAAATGAGGAAAACATGTACATATAATTAAGCTCAAATCTCCTCAGTATCAGTTTTGAAGTTCTCAGTTATATTTCCAGTCGCGCTGCAACGTTTTAACCAAAAGCCTTTTCACCAATTTCAGTACAAGCAAATGGAGCAGAGCGCAGCAGAAAGTGAACGAAAAGAGTAAGAAACAATACTTTTCTGTGCAATTAGTCAGTAGTCCAAGTAGTGATTACCGTATTTTTCTACTATGCTGTATTTTTTGACTATAAGTCACACTTTTTTCATCCTTTGGCCCATCCTGTGTCTATAGTCAGCTTTGACTTATAGTCAGGTGTGACTTATATATGTTTTGTTCCCCTTTATGATGCATTTTTGGACTGATGCGACTTATAGTCCAAAAAATACGGTACTTATTTAAAGTCTCTGGGGATCCTGCAGTCTGTTTATGTTTTTTTACCTTTAGTTTTGTTTAATAGCTGTAGATTCTTGGTTGTGTTGCTAGTTAGTTTCCCTCTCATTATGATTTAAGTAGTTTATTATTGTTTGTTAGATCCTTATTCTCCTGCCAGTTTAGTTCATTAGTTTACGCTATCATTTCTGGTCATTCGTCATGCATTCCTGTAGATTATGCTCTCTCTCTCCCTCAGTCTAATTACCTTTACACTTTACACCTGTGCTAATTCGCCCCACCTGCTGCTCCTTCTGTTCCCTCATCTATTCAGTCAGCCAGTCTCGCCTCACTCAGGGTCAGGTCCTCCGTTATACAACCGTCATTCTGGTCTCCTCCACTATCTTTGTTTCACCTGGCAGCCTATTTGTCTATTTATATATATTAAATCACCTTTCATACTACCATACTCTCCCTAAGTGTCTGTCCGCAAAATAGTCCACCCACCACTACTAGGGGTGGACAATAATTTAATATCAATATATAATTGTGATATAACTTTATTCAATAAAGGGGATATGACATTTCCAATATTTTAATATACATTACAGTCTATGACTACAGCATTTGTCACTGACTGATGTTCTGGGTTTGATGTGTTTTATTTTTCTAAAGCAAATATTTCTAAAATGTTATATTGGAGGAGTTTTATGATCATGGGAAAAATAATTGTCATAAGTTTGTACAGGCATCTGTTGTGGGCATTTTTGCAGTCTGAGCCTTTTATTTTGTTTATTGATATCGTAATTGTATCGTATTGACCGAAATTAAGAAATATATTGTGATATAAGTTTTTGCCACATCGTCCAGCCTTAACCATGTGTTAAGGCTGCCAAGTGTTGCCTTATACATAAATAAAAGCCAACGGCTGCTCCTTTTTTTGTGCAGAACTGGCCATCCTACATGTGAGCATAACTCAGTGATCTGTGGCTGCTTCACAGTTAGAGATGAATCTGAGAGCAGCAGGATAAACAACGGCAACCATAAGAGGACAGAGAGCAGAAGCATCCAAAAAATAATAATCTCTGCAGTCCAATATAGTTAAAAATGTTGCAGTTACATGCCACCTTTTTACACAGAAATAAAAACCCAACTTTAGCTTCAGCTTCTTCTCAACTTTCTCCACACGGGGTTAAAAGTGCTGGAGTCATCAGTCAAAAAGCCACAGTATTTATACTCCTGAACCATTTTTATTTCATCTCCCTCTGGAGTGATCACTGCGGAGGCCGTTTCCGATGGCTTTCAGAGTTTGGAAAGCAGCATACGTTTAGTCTCTTCTGCCTGAGAACGAGCCTCAGTCTTAATAATGAACTCTGGATCATTTTAAAGGCTTTCTGCAGTGAATCAATGGCCTGATCAAGAGCTGACGCACAACAGTAACAGTAAACCCGCGGTTGGAAAGAAGGAAGTTAACATGGCAATAACTTCACACAGTCCTTGTCAAAGTGAAAAGATTTATGTTTTTGTCTCCAAAAGTATTCAGGGCTGTACAAAACTTGGGGGTGGAAGGAACCATGAGGTTGTGCCAAAGCAAAAAAACAAAAAAACAATCAGGGGCTAAATGACATATATTCTAGGTGAAGACAAACGAAAAACTTTCTGTCTGTATTCACAAAGATTCCTCAGACTAAAAGTCGCTCATAGTGACGTAATTTTAGGAAAAATCTTAGAATTTGCTGAATTCTAAGACTTTTATTAGAATTTTACCTCGGTAAGATAAAAGTTATTCACAAAGCATCTCAGACCTTCAGAGAGATCCTAAAGTGAAAAATTTAAGGGGTAGCGAGGAGGACTTTGGCGAGGCTAAAAGTGTCTGAAGTAGGAAGATGGCTGATCCTCCTCCTAAACAGTGGAGGAAATAAGCACATAAACTCATTTAACAATCATACAATAATTAATATGCAGATAAGATCAATTTTATCATCCCCATAGGTGGAAATTAATTAATTTCAGCAGCCAGTCGGGTTAAATGCATAACTCTACCTAATGTTTTATGGAGGATAAATACATAGTAAAATGTTGGATAGTCATAAATTTACAAAGAATATATATAAAAGAGGTGAAAAAGCATTTTCTGTATTTTATATGATGATGTCAGCAGCCTAAATGGTCTAGAAGTTTGCTTGTGTGACGCCATCTCCTCGCTTTTGATTGCTGCACGGAGCGCTTCTCACTTTCCAGGCTGGTGTGTACAAGCACCAAGACTCAGAGAAAAAGACGCATTGATTTGCAGAAATACGCTTTTAGCTCTGTATATCTGGACCGACTTACCTTCCAACACTTCTTCTCCTTCCAGAGCTGTGGAACAGATGTGCTGCTGTTTGGTTTTTCAATTTATTTTCTCCATTTCACGTCGGTAATTTTGCCAAATAGGACCGCTTTGTATAAGCACGCCATCCCAGTAAAATGCTGACAGGTGAGTGTGCATTAATATCAAATGTGGACCTTGGGTCTGTTAAATAAATAAAAGAAATGAGTCATAACAACAGGCGTGTCATAACAATAAGCAAATCAAAATAATGACGAGGATCTAAATAAGGCGCTTTAAAACATTTTGATGTTGTGTGACAAACAATAAATTTGACTATCTTTTCATCATCTGTAATGACCGAAAAAGAGGACCCAGAATTCAGCCAGACAAGATCAGATGGTAAATGTTCTGAACTTATATAGCGCTTTTCCAGTCATACTGACCACCCAAAGCAATATACAGCAGTTTGAGATGTAAACCGCTGCAAGTCGATGGTGAATCACCAGAGTCTGGGACAGGAACCACTGGAAGTGGAGACAACAGGTTAGTGACCAGAAAGAGACTTCGGGAGATGTCACAGTCACTGAAACTTCGGTCGCTAACCTTCTCACAATCCGGAAACAGGCTTGGAAGGTGAGTGAAGGCTCCTGTTGGCGGGTGACGTCGCAGGTGAAGCCCAATGTGATCCAGAGTCCAATCAGGGCAGCTTGAAGGATCTTACTCATGGTTGAAAAACAGACACAGGGTCAGAACCGTGATGGGAGAGACAGGCAGGATGATCAGGGGGAATAACCAGAGTCCAAAGTCCGAGAGCAGATCCAGAGCCAGGTAATCAGAGATCCAGAGAAAATCCAAAACAGAATCCGGGGGCGCAGAAAACAGGGCACAGAAAACAGGTCAGAGATCCAGACAGCACAATAATCAGGTCCGACAGGGGTTAGGCAGGCTCAGAAAATCAGGAGGCAGAAACAGGTCAGGTTACAGGCAGGCAGGCTACAGGAACGCTGTATTACTCACCGGTGGCTCGTAATAATCTGGCACTAGTGACTGGTCTGAGAGCTGGTTATATAGTCAGAGGTACAGGTGGATCTGCTGAAGGCTGATGAGAATGGGGCGGAGCTGCACAGGTGTGTCGAATGGTGAATCAGACCAGCACTAGTGCAGAGATCATGACATCATCTTGATCCATTTCTTAATCCAGTCTAATTTTTCTCCTTTGGTCACTAGGAGCGCATCTTGAACGACAGCTTCACACCTAGGAACGGGGTCAACTACACCTCCTCACTAAGATAAACATTGTTGTCATTTCCTGCTCTCAGCAGCTTTCTGAATCGCTTTTAGGCTAAGATTCCTAGGCAGGAGTTTTTGGCTATGATAGGATCTTTCTGAGAATCTTTGTGAACACGACCACTGCTCCTCATCTCACAAGAAGCTCTCAGAGCCATTACACGGTAGCACCAATCTACTTATGTGAAAATGTACCTAAGACTTGTCTAGACCTACTAGTCCCTCCCACAAACCTTTACCGCAGAAAATAAATGCTCCAGAGCAGCAACACCAGGTCAGCAGATGAGGAGAGAGCGCTCAGCCACACAGGTTGTCACGGTTTACACAGTTCTTGGTTTTGGTATTTATCAGATCCGCCTTGTTTTAGGTCCCTTCTGCAATGTATTTATTTTATTCCCTGTATCTAGGTATCCTCAGTTATATTTAGATTGTCTTTCTTGTTCCTCTGTTGCTCTCTCTCTCGCCCCCTGTTGCCACTAACTCTCTCTCCTCAGTTGTTCTTCCAGCTCCTCCACACCTGCCATCAATTAGTCCAATTTCATTAAATTCACCCATAATGTCGCCCTTCCTTTGTCTCTCTGCTTTTTGGGTCCTACAACAACTACTACAACATAACACAGATAAGCTTCCTTTGTGGGAGAGAATCCTGAATCATGGTTGGTCCTTTCAAGTTCTTCCCAATCCAATCAGAATGGACGTTTCCCAGTTGGCATTAGTGTGAACTTTGTGTACGAAAGTCTCTTATCATCTTTATTTATCTGTCATTGCAACATTATCTTCGGCATTCAACGTATCCCTCAGGGAGCTTTCTGGGGCTAAGGGTCTTGCTCAGGGACCCAGAGAGGCAGTCTGTGGGAGGGAGAAAGGAGGGAGAAAAACGTGTTACTCTTCCAGAAGCCCTGGAAATATTGTTACAGTGCAAGGCATACAATACCAGTATCTGGTGACCAAAAAACCGAAATGTTCTCATGCGGTTTGAACTGAAGAGAAGACATAAAAGAGGACCAAGGAATCAGGAGTGTCAAGATAAATTGCATAAGTGGCATGGTTTTAAAGATTTCTCCTAAATTGTGACATTTATTACAAGGATAAGACTATGGTGCCTTGCAGAAATTTCTTGAAATTTTCCAATGTTTCATGCAGTTGTATTTAGACCTCTTTATTGAGACAGGTCAGGGAGAAATTTTGGTTCAGTTCAAAGTATTGTTAGATTATAAAACAACATCCCAAGTTTTGAACGTCTCCTAGAGCTCTGATCAATCCATCATCTGGACCTGGAGAGAGGATGGACCACCTGCAGACCTACCAGGACATGGACGTCCACCTGGACTCACAGGCTGGACCAGGAAAGAATTAACCTGAAAGGAGGACAGAGAAGTCCTGGAAGAAATCCTGTTAGAGGATCTGAGACTGGGGCAAAGCTTCACCTTCCAGCAAGCCAGAGCTACAATGAAAGGTTTCAGACCAAGTCATGCTCATACATTAGAATGGTCTAGTCAAAGTCCAGACCTAAACCCGAATAAGAAGCTGTGTTGAGTCTTGGAAATCGATATAAACGAGCGTATTTCATCCAGTTTGACTTAGCTTGAGCTGTTTTACAAAGAAAAATGGGCCAAGACTCCAGAAGGCTAAGGCTGGTAGAGACATACTCCAAACTGCACATAGTTTGGAGTAAAAAACAAGTCTACAATACATGAAATGGCGCAAAATAGTTTCACAGTCTTGCACTATTCTGGGTGTGACTGATATGGAAGTCCATCGCAAACTTGAGACATGTTGGTCAACACGAATCCACTGACCGGCTTCCTTAAAAACCAGCTAACTGTTAACGCTCCAACGCTACCTTCAGCCTAATCAATTATAGAGGCTCTCTGCAGATGGCATGAAGAAATCTCAGGTGAAAGCATCTTCTTTACATCAGGAAGGAGGTGCTCCGAGTTATTTGGATGTTTACTTTTTGCTGGATGAATATTTCATCACCACCGGATGCCGCGGCAAACATAAGCAGCATTTAATGGAGCGGAGACGAGGCCCTGCAGCTCCTCAAATTTACACAGTGAGTGAACAAGCATGTGTAAACACACACTGGAACCGTCTCGGACAGGAGAACATGAACTCCCGCCGACTGGAACGGTGCATCTCCTCCCTGCTTGAGTGTGAAGGTGCTAGTGTGATGTTACAGACTCAGCAGTCTGCTTCAAAGGTCATCTTCCTTCCACCAGTTTCCGGGGAGCAGCAGACCTGCAGCTGCAGTGGCTTCAATTATAGAAAAGGTTCTTCTGCACAGAGAAATCTGTCAAAATACCTTATTTATTCATCTGGACAACTGGCGAATAGTGCTCTCACGTAAAGGAAAAACGGAAAACGCAACAGCGTCAAACTAAATTTTACAGAGAGGTGTTCTGTGTTGCCATTCCTCCAAATAAATTATGGATTGGGAATGTATCTGAGCTGAACAAATCATCAATAGATGGCATTAAAAAAGCAAAATCTCTGCCAGACTCATTCATAGACAGGTGCTGAGAGACTCCATGTGAGGACATTACAGCTGAGAAACAGCCAGATTCAGGTAAAAGGTGATAAAAAAAAAAAAAGCTTTAAAAAAGTTTTATTTCAGAGGATCCACGAGATTCAAACAAAATCGGAAGAGCACACGAATTCAGCTGAATGCCAAAGCGGTTACAATCCGTTTGAAAAGTGCTCATGCCCCTTGAACCTTGCAACCACACACCTCATTGAATTTTAATGTGAAAGGCCAAAAACATTTGTGGAATAACGATAAGCAGTTTTCAGACATCTGAACAAATTAAAATCTGAAAAGTGTTGCAGACATTTACATCCAGCTCCCTTTGTAGAAGCACCTTTCCCTAAAATTACAGCAGTGAGTCTTTGGGGTACCTCTGGAGACTAAAGCATGAAACTTAAATTATTAAATTATTTCAGTAGTAAATATGCCGGTAAGTAGTTGTGTGCATAAATACATGTTTCCAACTGAGGAGTCAGGTCTTGTGCACATTTCCCAGAGAACAGACACCATCCAGCTCAGCCTCTGCTCAGAGAGCTGTTTAACACAGAGATGAGATTAAGTTGCAAAACTGTGAGAAGCCTTCAGGATACAACTGCATCTGTCATCTGCTCTTTACTAAAGACGTATTTTCATCTGCTCATTGTCATAATCTAATTAATTGCAGTGTTGCCTGATGGGTAGACCCCCCCTATATCAGGAGAGCTAATCATGGAGCTCGTAGACGCCTGCTGTTCCTCCCACCTCACCTGTTCAAGGAAGTAACTTCCTCATTAGAGCGAGTAGAGTTAGCTGGGATCGCCTGTATGACGTGTTATTATTTGATTTAACAGGATCTAAAAATAATCTACTTAGTTCATGTTTGAATCAAAGCACAGGTTGGTTCAGGCTGACTTTCACATGTTGTGAGTTCCCTTCATCATAAAACACATCAATGATAAACTAATATCTATCTATCTATCTATCTATCTATCTATCTATCTATCTATCTATATATATATATATATATATATATATATATATATATATATGACAGAAAATATGCAATGCAAGCAAACAGCTGCCGGTTAAGTTACATTTATAATAATCTAATTTATAATCTAAATCCCATTTTGTCACAGAATCCATTCAGTTTGACTATTTAGAATCGAATTACACTTGCATATCTATTTACTAGAAACCCGATGAGTTGTGAAAGTATTGATTCACTGCTGTCTGCAATAAGCGGTCCATGAAGCTCCAAGACACAAGTGCAGGAAGCAGAATAAAATTTGCACAGTGGACATAAAAACCCAACATTTGGTGATGGATTTCATTGGTTTCGTCCCGTCAGTTTATCGGTGTGCTGACTTAAAAAAACTTTTTAAATCAGAACAAGATCTTTCCTCGTCATGCAGGGGAAAGCTTGAAGAGCAGGAACCTGTCGAAGGCATTTATTTGCACCAAATTCAGTCATAGAATCCAACTTTGCACTAAAGGTTAATATTGAGAACAGCAAAGTAAGCTGATAAACTAAAACATCCTCCTCACTGTGGGCGACATCTCTGAGCAGCACAGCCAGCAGCCTCCTAGTTACTGGGAGCATCTGCTAACTTCGTCATTGTTGGATCAACTAAGAGCTACTACGGGTAAGATACTGATTGCTCATAAACTCTGAGCAAAGTCCCACTTCTATGGATTTACACTATGTCTTTAAGATTATATTAAGAAGAAGAAGGAGGTAATAAAACTACAAATATACGTAGAAAAAAAATACTCTGAGCAGATCTGAAGCAAGACTCTGAATAGGTATTCAAGGTTGGAGTGAAGGATAAAAGACGGAGAACAAAAAGAAGGTGAAGGCTGGACTAATGAATAAAAAAGAAAATAACAATGAAGAAGCAGAGGGAAGCTGGTGAGGTGGGCTGTTTAAAGGAAAGAAAGTTTGCTGATAGTTACAAAGAGAATTTCTGTGATTGAAAGAGAGACCTTGAACGGCCAAATCAAAGCAGAAAACCTCATGGACGCGCATATTCAGCGTTGAGACGTTTTTATGGAATAGAAAACAGCCTGTGAGGCTCATTAAACATGAGGAGCATTGATCCCATGTTCTGAGCAGCAATCAGATAATCAGCAGGGGGTGAGAGAGTGCGCATGTTGGCTTTCTCAGCTTGAGAAGTGTCACCAACGTTTGGTTCATCAGTCTCTCCTGAATGCGCTCGCTGTATTCGGGTGGACTGGTGTGATGTGCAGGCGTGTGTTTTTTCTGTAGTAACTGTTCCTGTTGACGGTAGCCCCCGTGCCCCAGCTGGGACCTGACCTTTTCTCTAATTGACTCTAATCAATCGGGCTTGAAGGGGGGTGATTCTGCTTCTGACTCGCTGCACGTTGCAATCAGGGACCTCTCTCTCTTTGTTTCTGCACAGAAAGGAATACTTTTGTTGGGGAAATTTGGGCCGTTTATTGACTATTTTCTGGGAATATTAGTGAAATGCTTGCTTTCAATCCTCCAAATTCAGTACAGGAAAGGAGAAAAGTACATGATACACAAGGATAAAAGGAGTGTCTGTGTCATAGTTTGAGTTTTGTTTAGTTTTAGACTTTTATTCATGTAGCCTGTCACTCCTCTGTCACCAGCCACTACCCAATCAGTTCTGTCCACTTCCAGCCACCACGCTCCTCTAGATCAGCTCCACCTGTTGCAGTTAATTAGTTTTCAACTCCGGTCACCTGTTCATCCCCTTACTTATACCCGCCTCAGCCTACTCTTCTCTGCCAGATCATTACAAACCACCGGTGAGTCTTATCTAGCGTTTTCTGTTTTCCTGCCTGTCCGTGATCCGATCCGTTTCTGTCTCCTGATTTTCTGAGCTTGCTTTGTCCCTCTTGGATCTGGTTCCCTGCCAGTTAAACGGACCTGACTCTGCTTCCGGGTTCTGCTCTGGACAATCCCTGCACTTCTGATCACCTGGTTTGACTTTGGGCTGTTTTTTGGACAACGGACTCTGTCTCCTTTTTCATCATTCTGTCTGTCGTTCCGGTTCCGACCCATTGCCTGTCATTTTAATAAACAGCCTTTAAATGTCACCTACCCGTCTGGCTGAATTCTGGGTCCTCTGTTTCTGATCATGACAGTCTGGGATGTTCAGGAATAATCCAGGACTGCCAAGCCTGTCACAAGCAGCTAACCTGCCAGAGTGGCAGGGAAGCTGGTTTACAGATTTTCCTGGTTGCTTCCATGCAGCGGTCAACTCAAACTCTACATTTTCAGTTAACACTCAGGCCTTAACAGTGGTACTCATGGTCAAAGTGACACATTTTGTTTGCAAAAGTGCCAAAACATTTAAAACATCAAGAACTGAGAATCTTTATCGTTGTTATGTGGTTACCAAAATGAAATTTAGATTAAACGTAACACGCAGACACAACACGACATATTCTTTTTTTTTTTTTTTTTTTTTTTTTCAAAAGCAAATATTGCCTTCAAACAACACAACTTGCAACTGAGTTTATGAACTCTTCCAGTCAATCTTTACACAAGGACAGCGGCGCTCAATGCATCATTGCTTGTCCCTGTAGCTTTCATGCAGCGCCTTGTGTTATATCCAAAGCAGGAGCTGTTTCTGCGTTCCCAGCATACCAATTTTGTTTATAAAGCCCTTTAAACACCCACAGGACCAAAGTGCCATACACAATCATAAAATACAAATGATCAAAGTAAAATGCAGTAAAACAAAGTCAACATCTCAGATTGTGTTAAAAGCCAAGGAAAAGAGATGAGTTTTAAGAAGGGATTTAAAATCAGCATAAGGTCCAGTTTATTCCCAGCACACGTTCCCAGGACTACTTCTTGTCCCTGGTCCTGTTTTTGTGGATCTCAAGACGTAGACGTGGAGAGGAGGGGGGCTTCTTACAGATGATGTGGGTCTGTTGGTTGGATGCTGAAGGCCATGCTCTTCAGCATCCGCTGACCAGGATGAGACAAGGTGAGGGGGCAGCTTGAAGTAGAGCCACTGCTTCTCTGCATTGAAAGGAGAAAACTAAGGTGAGAGGAAAGTGGAAGCAAGGTCAAATTGTACGAACCCACATGGCAATTAAAGCTGATTCTGATTTGTTTCTTAGGTTTCCTCCTGGATCATAAAGATCTCAAACAGTATTAGAAAAGATAATGATAAATTGCGAAAAAAACGTCTTTCCTTTCTGTTCCTGGTGTTTCATTCATTCTGTCATGACCCACAATCACTTGATGAAAGGAGAAGGTTAATTCAAATAAATGTTATTTCTATAGCACCAATTCATGAAACACATCTCAAGGCTCTTTCCAAAGTCAGACTCCATCAGATCCTCCAGGTTGGTCAGAAAGTTTCCTCTCTAAGGAAACCCAGCAGGTTGCATCAAGTCTCTCCAAGCAGCATTCACTCCTCCTGAAAGAGCGTAGAGCCACAGTGGACAGTCGTCTGCATTGTTGATGGCTTTGCAGCAATCCCTCATACTGAGCATGCATGAAGCGACAGTGAAGAGGAAAACTCCCCTTTAACAGGGAGGAGAACCTCCAGCAGAACCAGAACCAGGCTCAGTGTGAACGCTCATCTGCCTCGACCCACTGGGGCTTAGAGAAGACAGAGCAGAGACACAGAAAGCACAGAAGCTCACATTGACCCAGGAGTACTTCCTATGTTAGATGGTAATAGTGGATGATCTGCCTCCCCTGGATGATGTCACAGCTAACAGAACGCCAGAACAGGTGTACCTACTATGAAGAGAAAAAATGACAGAGAACAAAACGTTAAAAGCTGAAATAACAAACAATGTGAATTTGAGAACAGTAGGAGAACTCAGCAGTGAGAGAAATAGATATTGACGTTAAAATATAAATGGACCGGTAAACTGAGATCTTCCCCTTTTAGCTCAGCTTTGTCTTCATCACAACAGACCGGAGCAACACCTATATTACTGCAGACGAAGCCCCGCTCTGTTCATCCATCTGGAGAACTTTCCGGCTGATGCTCTGTTGTTCTGGTCTGCAGCGGACCAGACTGATCCAAGGAAAGAAACCCAGCGACCTCTGGGATTCTAACAGTTGATAAACCCTGAAGGTGGTAACATTCAGGTTAAGACTGTTTTGGGGGGGAAGCATTTGTCTCAGAGGTGCACAGACAAACCCAAGCTCAGCACTTCCTTCAACTTCTGGGCTCATTTTAAAAACTTCCCTGCGGCAAACTGTACAGATTCTTCCTGTCACTTTTGTAGAGCTAAAGCAGGAGGATCATACCTCATCTGCTGCATTCTGCTTATTGCCTAGACGCTCCTTGCTAAGCACTGGTCGTTAGACATTAAAAGCAGCTTATGAGTTCATTACAGGCAAAATTATCACGAGATAATAACCTTCTGTGCAATTTACACTACGTCTAAGAGCTGGAGGCTGCGAGGACACTGAAGGGACTGAGCAGGACACACCCCAAATTGCAGTTGCATAATTTATTGTGAGAAGATAGATTGTACATAACTTTAAAATCTAATCATAATGAAGCACAGCAGTATTAAAGCAAGGACTCCAGGACATACGGCACAAAGACATAAACTACCAGTACTTGGTCAAACAGGCTCTGTGAGACATTATTCACGCTGCGGCCAGCTATGTGCTTTAATTACATTAATGACACTGCACATAATGTCCGTTTAATGACTGTTTAAGAAAAACCGGCTGCAGAACCATTCCCAAAAATAATACACACCTTAAGAGGCAGAGAAAAAGGCTCCATCAGGCACAGGAGCTGCATGAAGAAGTCATCATTTGTGTCCAATAGAAAATGTTTTGGGGATAAATGTGTAGAAGCTGCAGGAACGGTGGACAGACGGAGGAAGGTACGCATGACCCACGTCTGCTTGATGGCCACTTTAACCGAGCCTTTCACAGGAATACATAAACCTTTGGAGTGTTGTCATCTCAAACTCCAGTGCATTTCCTGGGATTTCATGATTTTATGACCAACGCAGTAATGCAGGATTGTGAAGTGGTAAGAAAACGATTTTCTAAAAAAAAAAAGAAAGAATCAGAACTGAGTTGCATGGATATTTATCCAGCTCCCCCTAAATCAACAGACCAACTGTTCACTGCAGATGAATACCACGTGATGTTAGCATGTCCTTTCTGGTTCTGGATGTGTGTTAAGGGTTGTGTTCTTGCTCGAAGGTGAACCTACACCCCCTAGTCTTTTGAAGCCTCTGACAGGTTTTCTTCCAGGATCCATCCGCTGTCCCTGCTGAAGAAAAGTATCTCCGCAGCATGATGCTGCCACCACCGTTCGTTTCACTGTGGTAAAGGTGTGTTTAGGGTGACGTATGATCACAGAGCTCATTCTATGTCCGCTTGCTTGTTATAGTCTTCATTAGGCAAGGTAAGTTTATTTGTAAAGCAAATTCCAGTACAAGGACAACACAAAGTGCTTTACATCATTAAAACATAGGAAAATAAAAACAGAATAAAAGTAAATAAAACAGTTTGTTCCAGATCAGTGGAGCATAGGAACTAAATGCTGCTTCTCCATGTCTGGTTCTGGTTCTGGTTCTGCAGAGCAGGCTGGAGCCAGAAGACCTGAGTGGTCTGGAGGGTTGATGCACTGATAACAAGTCTGTGATGTATTTAGGTGCTAATTCAGGGATTTATAGACTAACAGAAGGACTTTAAAGTCTATTCTCTGAGATCCAGGAAGCCAGTGGAAGGACTTCAGAACCGGGTCCATGTTCTCTACTTTCTTAGTCTTAGTGAGGACGCGGGCAGCAGCGTTCTGGATCAGCTGCAGCTGTCTGATCCACTTTTTAGGCAGACCTGTGAAAACACCGTTGCAGTGATCAGTTCTACTAAAGATAAACGCATGGATTAGTTTTTCCAGATCCTGCTGAGACATCAGTCCTTTAATCCTGGAAATGTTCTCCAGGTTCTAGAAGGTCCACTTTGTAATTGTCTTTAGATGGAGGTTCAGGTCTGAGTTCATCACTACTCCCAGATTTCGGGCCTGATCAGTGGTTCCTAGCTGAAGCAGCTGAAGCTGTGAGCTAACTTCTGATCTCTCCTCTATTGGTCCATAAATTATTTCTTCAGTTTTGTTTTTATTCAATTAAAGAAAATGTTGGCACATCCATGCATTGATTTCTTCTAGGCATTTACTGAGTGCCTGAACTGGTTCATAGTCACCTGGTGACATGGTGATGTAAAGCTGTGTGTCGTCTGCATATGGATGGTAGCTGATGTTGTTTTTTATGATCTGAGCTAATGGGAGCATGTAGATATTGAACAGGAGGAACCCAGGATGGACCCTTGGGGAACCCCACATGTAATTTTTGTCATCTCTGATGTAAAGTTACCTACTGACACTAAAAAGTCCTTTAAGTAGGATTTAAACCAGTCGAGTGCTGTACCAGGAAGGCCGACCCAGTTTTCCAGGTGTTCTAACAGAATGGAGTGATCGACAGTATCAAATGCTGCACTGAGGTCCAATAGAACCAGCGCTGTGGTTCTTCCACAGTCTGTATTTATATGGATGTCATTAAACACCTTGATAAGGGCGGTCTCTGTACTGTGGTGAGGAAACCTGACTGGAAAATGTCAAAGTGGCTGGTCATTGTTAAGAAGGTAGGGCTTCGTTAGGGCTTCTTGTATTTATATATATAAATAGTTTTCTGTTTCACTGTGTTTTTTTTAAAAACAATTACTTTCTTATTGCCACTCTTCCATAAAATCCAGATTTTTGGAAACTAATATTTGTCACATAAACATATTTCCCACATAGCATGTTCATCTCTGCAGCTCCTGAGACGTTTAAAGCTCAGGTTGCTGTTTTTGAAGCTATCCCTGACCGCTCCTTGGTCTCCACGGTGCCTTTTGTGTAATGATAACGGATCTTCAGTTGGTGCTGGGTACAAAGCAGACAAACAAGCAAATGAACGT
The DNA here is from genome assembly GCA_037039145.1 of Fundulus diaphanus. Taxonomy (NCBI): domain Eukaryota; kingdom Metazoa; phylum Chordata; class Actinopteri; order Cyprinodontiformes; family Fundulidae; genus Fundulus; species Fundulus diaphanus. Next base: position 3,836,371 of record CM073134.1, on the reverse strand, counting down.
AGGTGGAGGGTGGTGAGTTTTCCCAGGTGAGTATTACTGAGGTGTACTGAACTATGAAGTGACCAGAGGACAAGATGGAGGGAAGCTGGATTATCACGACCAAAAATCTTGCTGGTTTTCTCGTCCTGTGGAAAGTTGATGAGCAGATGACTTTCAGAATGAAATAGTGGCATCAGAGTTATAAAAATGACTTTTGATCAACCTTCACCAAACATTTTAACAAGAGTACATGGAAAGACATCCATGTATATGAGAATTGTTTAAAAACGCGAATGTTACAGAGAACTCCACCTTCAGATGTAACCCAAAGTTAGCAAATCAACAATAAATTAAGTGAAGAAAACTCAGACGGAGGCAGGTGAGCTCCAGGTGTGATTTTTTCCAGGGGAGCTACACCAATGAGTCTCAGTTTTCCCTCCTATCACTCTGTTGCTTATTCCCATTCCTCTAACCTCTCCTCCTTCTCGTCCTTCCCTTCCTCGAACATCTCATCCTGCTTTTGTTTGCTCCTGATCCAACACCCGCTTCTCCCACTTTCTTCCATGGATAATTCATCAGGATTCCTTGGAGCTGCTGTCTGCCGACTGTGATTTCCTCTGGGAGTCTTTCAGGGACCATTCCCACATCAAGCGGGAATTAGAGCCGCATCTACAGAGAGGAAATTAATCACAGCCACCTTTTTCTAACACGCAAAAACACACACGTACAAAGATGAAGGAAACTCTGGACCTTTATTTTTCCCAAATGCATTGTGAGTTTCCAGGAAAACATTCCACACACCCGCAAACCCTTTTTTTTTGTGTTTTTTCTTTTGCATATTCGATCCTGATAAACACACAGCAGCAGCCTCTCTTTGAACAGCGGTCCCACGTGGCCCGGCATCATACCTGGACTGCAGCAGACATTGGTGGAAACGCTTTGTAGCTCCTGAACAATCTGCTGCAGTCTGTGGAATCAAGCGGCGCCGTGCATATGCACAGATGTTTATGAAGCAGAGGAAGGCTGCTCCTCATAAGACCGGCTAAGGAGGTTTCAGGCAGCGTTTCTACCTACAGAGGTGAAAGGGGCGACGTGGTAATCTGTTCTTTTACCTCAGTGATGATGTGATGAGAGGCCAGAATAAAAGAGAAAAGGAGACGAGAAAAGAGAACAATGTTGGGGTTTGAAACACCCACAGTTACAGCTGGATGAGCCGTGTGTGTGTGTGTGTGTGTGTGTGTGTGAGAGGTGTGTGTGTGTAGGTGTGTGTGTGTGTGTGTCAGAGAGAGTATTGATCAGAGGTTGAGAGGCTCCCACTGTGAACGCCACAGGAAAGATGGGGAACATGGTGAATGTCACACTGAAAGATTCCATCCATCCGTCCATCTGTCCGCCTGTCCAACCATCCGTCCGTCCATCCATCCATCCATCCATCCATCCATCCATCCATCCATCCATCCATCCATCCATCCATCCATCCATCCATCCATCCATCCATCCATCCATCCATCCACCTGTCCACCTGTCCATCCATCCGTCCGTCCATCCATCCATCCATCCATCCATCCATCCATCCATCCATCCATCCATCCATCCATCCATCCATCCATCCATCCATCCATCCACCTGTCCACCTGTCCATCCATCCGTCCGTCCGTCTGTCCGTCCGTCCGTCCGGGATGGATGGATGGATTTGCACATTTCCTAAATGGACCTTTTAGCCACGGCTCCTACTGAGGTTTTCTCGTTGTTTGGTGATGATTCTCGTCCTCGTCTCTCTTCAGTGGCCTTAACTCTGATCAGACCTCAGAACATTTCAGATGTTCTATTCAAACTCTGAGCTGTTCCCAAATAAATTACACTTTTATTCTCTGATCTAACACTGAGATCTCAGCTTTTTATTAGCTGTTCTCCCCAAGTCCAGGAACCTATTCAGCCGGTTAGGCTAATGTTTTACACACTTTCATACAGACAACATCAAGAGAAAAAAAAAGATCTCTTATCTCTGACCTTCAGCATCCCATTCGACTTATTTTCATCTTTTCCCAACCCTCTTCCCATCTCTTAGTTTCAGCTCCTTTAATCACAAACAAGCTTATTTTTTCATATTTAATCTCATGCTGATGCACTAAGACCTTTCAATTTGTACGGTTTGAAAGCGTAATAATCAGCGGTCGGGGGAGTTCAGACAGACATGAATCTATTCTCTGCATAATACTCTTCAGTTTCAGTCTTGCTTGCTTAGAAGGCCTCTTTCAGAAAATATTTATCTTTACCTGTCGAGTGAAGCGGCCACATCTGAGTGATGACCACCAAATGGACCCTCTGAACGCAATGCAAACGCACTTCAGTACTTTCTAATCACTATAAATAAACAGCACATTGATCCGTCCTTCACTAATGGAAAAGAGAGAATAACCAGTAAACATTCCTCCTAAATGATCCACCGCAGGCTTATAAGGAAACTACTTTCAGTCACTCACTCATCCATCCCTTCAGTCTGTCTTCTCCCATCCAGCGCTGCATGGTTTGGCTCAACCTTATGGGCTAGACTGCAATGAACCACCAGAACTGACCATCCGACCAACCGTGCATCCATCTTTGTAGTTTGAGGGTCAGTAAAATGGCAGCCAGCATCTCTGCAGACCCCACACATCCTGCACACAAACCGTGTAGATTGTTGCCTTCAGGTCGGCGCTACAGAGCGTTCTTTGCAAAAACCAGCCGCTACAGAGGCAGCTTCTTCCTGCAGGCTGTCTCTCTGATGAACACTGAGCAGTCAGAGGACCCAGATCAATACTATGCATTTGAAACAAATTCAACCTTCTTCTTTTGTTTGCAGAAACTCTCTCTATATACATATTTAAAAGAAAAAAAAAACATTTATTTCCCACCAAATTTTATATATTTATATTGAAAATGTCCGTACATTGAGAGCAAAGTGATACCAAAAGTTAAATTCCTTGTTTTTTGGTGCACAAACCTGAACACCAAAGTTTAGTCTGATTTCCTTTTTTTTTACATGGTTAATGGTCCCAGGAGGGAAACACAGATTTTTCCACAGCAACACTTGGTTGTTAGCAGACCAGAAGACAAACATAGTCCCACCAACATGTTCTGGTTCTGCTGTGAAGGCTCCAAGGAACAGAACCTGACTAAAAGTCTTTCAGCAGACTGGGAACCCAGTGAAGGCCTCAGAGAAGCGTCATCTTCAGCTAAAACTTCATTTCACGTCTGTCTTTTATGAACTTCTTGACTTCCTACAAGCCGTCATCCGATAGGTGAGAAGATGTTTGAATTCATAGGATGTTTCAATTTAGTGTTTCCTTTCACTGAAATGTAGACTTAGAGAAGCATGAAGAGCTTCAGTTCAGAACTGAAAAGCTGAACTTTGCAACTGCGGGACACGATTTTATTTCCATTTTTCCAGTTCAGGGCAGAAACAGCTCACAAGAAAAATCTAATTCTTGCTGTTTTTGTGAACCTTCAAACCCTTCTGAAATCTGGCGCAGACAACAAAGGCCTTCACGCTTAACTCTTTGATTTCTCCTTCTGAATGTCTTCTTTTCAAGGGTTCAAGGTAATGTTATTGAAAATCAAAGCAATTTTCCGCTCAGAACATTAGAAAGTATTCAGTTTTCTTTCTTTTTTGTCCGCTTATTTGTCAAAGTCTTTAATCTCTCGGGAAGAAAAAATCTAACGTGGAAAGAAAAAGGAAGAAACTCTGAAGGTTGAGGAAAACAATTTGATGCAAGATGGATTTAAAAAAAATCATTTGTGTTTTGTTTTCAGAAAGAATTTGTGTGAAGACGTTTCTCAATAATGAACAAATCCAAACAACTTTAAAGGTCTGAATTGTGGTCAAACAGCCCACAACGATTTAATTTGCTCGGCCAAACTTACGTCAGCCTATCAGATGATGGAAGCAGCAGCTCAGCAGGTGTTTAAATGTATTTGAATTAGTGAATGTGCTCCTTTTCGCATCGCTATTTGTGAAGCTTCTTTGTCATGGTTTTAAGGTGTTTGTCCCAAATGCAGACACAGTCAGAGAACAAAGACAGTTAGTAGATGTTTATTTAGGCTCTACACGGATCTAACGCTCACAACTTGAGCAGTAGGCGAGGTCAGAACGTCAGAGCAAGGGGTACTGCGGGAAGAAAGAGGATAATTAAACGTAAATCAAACCAGGGAAATCTACACGGATGCTGCTCTGCTTACCGCTTGGTAGGAAGGACCTAGCCGGGGAGGATGAGTGGAAGAAGGAGTTCTGTGACCGTTTCCTCTCTGATGGAGATGGCTGAGCGAAAGGTGAGCTGGCAGATGTAACGCAGGCGGGGAGCCCGAGCAGCACCACAGCGGAGGCAGACTGGAAGAACCAGGGTGAATCCAGGAAGGGGGTCTCTTGTCCGGCTTGGTAAGACCAAGTGGGCTTGAGGGGAATGCCGGAGCAAAATCTGAGCAGCAGGGATTCAGGAACCGGTCTTCAGTGCACGGAGACAACACGGGTGAGTAAATCCAGAACATGACGAACTGAAGGAGACAGGAGACAGAGTTAGAGCCAGGAATCAGGAACTTCAAAAAACTCACAGGAACGAAGATCAGTCGACAGGGCAATGGCCTAGGCATACCACAACGGGGTAACACTCTGGCGTCTTCCAGCTAACTTCCAGCACCCCTTTTAAGCTCGAGTAGAGCAGCCTAAACGAGCCGCAGGTGCGGGCCACACCCACCCGTCAACAACAGCTACCTGTGGAACAGAGTTAGTGGAGCACGGTACACAGAATCCTGACACTCTTCTCCATTTATGTTGACCTAAAGTAGTGAAGTAAAACACCAAGAGAGTTTGAAATAAAGACAAACTAATATAATAATAATGATATTTTTTATTAAACGTTTAATGTAACTCCATTCAGACCAAAGTCAATGAAGCAACTTTAAAGAAAAATATTAAATAAAAACAACTGGTCACTGTAATGTTTGTCTGCAAATCACCAAAAGTCTGTGGACCTTTATGGTTCTTGGCTGAGACTTTCAGTCCAGATCAGTATACAGTACATAGTAAATTTCTAATTTATCTTAATATTTGGGGATTTTTGAATCTATTTATTTTATGAAACACATAATAAATAGATTAATTACTCTACTCATAGTCTTTTTTGTATTTGTAATTTGGATGAATATGGCTTAAAGTGAGTTCATACCGAAGGCGAACAATGTGCATGGAGCGAGTGATTTAGATGTTATATCTGTGTAAAGGAGCAAATTAATGATCCGCGATGCGAACAACGCGTTTCCAGCAATACGAGCAGCGTGAAGTCTGCGTCTAGAGCAAAGCGAAGTTTTGCTTGAGTTCAACAATCTGAACTTTTCTGTCAATTCGCGTTGCATTAAGGGTCCTCCATGTCCATTTATTCAAGTGTTAAAATGTTTTATATGTTACATACAGTGGCTTGCAAGTATTCAGACCCCTTGAACTTTTCCACATTGTGTCACAATACAACCACAAGCATAATTATATTTTAATGGAATGTTAGGTGAAAGAGATTAGATTACATACAGGGGGACTCTATTCAGTCCTTAGCAATCATCACGCAACTTCTGAAGGAAATTGGTTGCATTCAGAGAAAAGGGGACTGAATACTTTTGCACACCACACTTTTCAGTTTTTTATTTCTAAAAAAATGTTTTAAATCATTTATAATTTTCTTGCTACTTCACAATTGTATACCACTTTATGTTGGGCTTTCACATAGGATTTCAATAAATATATATTCATGTTTGTGGTTGTGACAAAATGTTGAAAAGTTACTTTTGTAAGCTACTATATTTAAGCAGCACGATTAGGCTATATTTCTATTGAGCTCCTCTAGCTGGGTCCTGGACAGGCCGTCATCCAGATGCTACAGGTGGTGGCAGTCGTCGAACGTCTCGGTGCGTCTCCGGTGGACCCAGGGGCGCCGACGCCGTTGTTCGCCTTTCCACATTATATACAACACCGTGACTTGCACGGTAAAATCCATCCGAGAGGAACCAGCAAGCGGACAGATGCTCCTCCTATTTGATGCTGCATGAAGCGAGCTGTGGGGGAAATGGCTGCACTGTCAGCGTGGATTGTTTGCGAGAGAAAGGCGAAATGTCAAGTAACCAAATGGCAGGAGATCAACCCAAAATGTTTGCCTTGATCTCATCTTTACAGATATTGAAACCCCAAAAGAATATCAATTAAGTTCAATAAAAAATCCAGAGGGATAAACATTTAAACATAAACGTCTGTCTTCTGAAAAGTATGTTAATTTCTATTGTTGGGGCTTCTTTTGCAACCTGGGCTTAGAAAGTACTCCTGGATCAATGTGAGCTTCTGAGCTTTCTGTGTCTCTGCTCTGTCTTCTCTAAGCCCCAGTGGGTCGAGGCAGATGAGCGTTCACACTGAGCCTGGTTCTGGTTCTGCTGGAGGTTCTCCTCCCTGTTAAAGGGGAGTTTTCCTCTCCACTGTCGCTTCATGCATGCTCAGTATGAGGGATTGCTGCAAAGCCATGGACAATGACGCTCATTCCAGTGAAACAATGAAACAAAATAAGTTATTCTAGTTGTAGCTTTAGAAAAGTTGGACAAACTTACTTTAGAAAACCCAAGGATATACTTAGATTATTTCTTATTATGAATAGAAATAATTTAGTACTGTGGTTTTATGCTTTGTGTGTGTTTGCTAATATATGAAAGAAGTCTAGTCAATGATTTATTTAGCTTATTCCTTTGTTAATGTAATGTTTGTCTTTCCCTGTGTAATATTTCCCTCTGTAATGTTTTTCTGTTCACGTACAGCACTTTGATTCATCTTGTTACTGAAAAGTGCTATATAAATAAACTTGCCTTCTTATGGTGCAACTTTTGCCATGACACTTTTTCCTTCCACTCAACTTTCCTTGAATGTGTTTGGATATAGCACTCTTGGTGGAGGGTGTCAATGACTTTCCTCTGGAAATCTGTGAAGTCAGCAGCCCTCCCCATAATATGGCATTACATAACATTATAACATTAAAAATGCTTTTATTAAATTGATGTTATGTAATATAGTTTTTGAGACTGATTTTTTTTCATTATCTGCTAGTCATGCTCATCAGAATTGCAAGAAATAAAAGCTCTAAATATTTCACTCTATGTATAATGGATCTATGGTAAACAGCCAGCACATATTTCATCAAGTCCTGAGGCGCTTTACACTAAAATCACACATTCAGCTAAATAGTAGCCATACAATCAGCGGCATACAACAGGCAAAGCGGGGGAACTCCCAGCTCCTGAGCCACAAATGTTTCTTTCTGAAATAAGTAAAAAAAGATCACGTATATATTCTACATATAATAATAATAATTCTATATATATAAAATGTTTTCCAGATATTCAAATTTTTTGAGGTTGACCTGTATAAAATATTGTACCTGAGTATTGCAGGAAACTCATTTTGTGCTGGAATTAGACCAGAAGATCCTCTATAATATTGCAAAAATAGCCCCTAAGAAAGTAATATGTTGTCTGTGGTTGTAAATAATATTCTAACAAGGTACTTTATGATATTTTTATCTCCTATGGTGTCAGTGTAGTACTGATACAATCCTCCCTGGGAGAGTTATGGCTCTGTAGTAATCAATAGAGAGTTTAATACGACGTGAAAGTACTGACTGCATGCAGCTCTGGTGTCTGTTTCTTAGGTTTGCCCTGAGTGACGAGGCCTCTGCAGGAGAAGGATAATGTCAGGGTGCAGGAAGTCGAGTTGTGTCTCCCATACAAAACTAAACAAAATATCCACCATTATCAGAAACATGATTTAATCACATAAATGAGTAAGAAATATGCATTCTTTAGTTTAGAATTAGGTTGGATAGTGTGAAGTAAATGTGGACAGTCAGTATCTTACGGTAAACAGGAGTTAATGATCTCAGCTTGAAAAACCAGAGAGAAACAGAAACTGTCTGGCAACTTGATTGATTACCACAGGAATAACCTTCAGATCATGGGAAGAGGAATGAAGTCTGGAAATAGATTTAGCCACATTTACTCCATTTTCTTTTGCCGTACTGATCCTGACCTGGAAAACACTTAAAGGTATATTGGAAGATTAGTAGGTAAGAAACGCCCAAATCACTTTCTGAATAGCTGAAAGACCATCTTACCTGCTCTACCGCTCCTCAGGGGGATCGTGTGAAAGAATCTCCCAAACCCACTTTGGTCTTATTTCTCTCGTCTGAGGCCGTCCTCTTCTTTTCATAAACGTACCTTTTGTGTACGATGAGAGCAGTGGAGCTACAATGACCCGCTAACACCGAAGCTAACTGGATGCATAAACACCAGAAGTGCACAGCCAGAGGAAACTAGGAAAGAAAGAGCACGCACAGTTGTGTTAGATAAGTGCGGAAAAATGATTGGCGTGTGGGACAACCAATAGATAAGACGATCCCCCAGAACTCAAAGCCGAAAGATCATTCATTAAACCTGTAAATCAAATTCCTCATTTCTCCGGACTTTTTTGAACCATGTAGAAACCCTGAATGTTCATACTGAGCATGCACCAAGGTTTGCATGCTCAGTATGAGGGATTGCTGCAAAGCCATCAACAATGCAGACGACTGTCCACTGTGGCTCTACGCTCTTTCAGGAGGAGTGAATGCTGCTTGGAGAGACTTGATGCAATCTGCTGGGTTTCCTTAGAGAGGAAACTTTCTGACCAATCTGTGTAATCTGATTAAATTTGACTTTTTAAAGAGCCTTGCGATGACATGTATCATGAATCGGTAACACTTCAAAACAGGTGAAGTAGACTGTGGAGTAAATTAATGGACAGATCAAACACATCTTGAGAAATGCTGTTACTGCTGACTACTCCAAGCTTCTCCACACGACCCCAGCCTCAAAAGCTATCTCTCTGATGCAGACGAACACGGAGTAAGTTGAGCTTTTAACAGAGCCGCTCCTCTTTCCTTGTTAGGGGAAATAATACGGGAGTCAGCAAATTCAGCTCTAATTGATGATATTGACCTTTGAAGAAAGGAAAAAGGAAGTGAGAACTTTAATCGAGAGAGGTAACAAAATAAAGAGCTGAGAGTTGTGCGGTGCAGAGGAAAACACACAAGTTATCAATAAAAGCAGACAAAGCATCTTAATCAGAGAGACAAAGCGGCGATCAATCATGCGGCTGTTGATGTAGCAGCGCGTTGCAGAGCCTGAGAGGCCCTGACCTGAGCTGCACTGCAGATAGAGCTGCACAGGTCCTCTGAGACACTCGTTCTTTGCTTTTATTCTCTCTTTCTCTCATGTTTCTGCCCCTTCCCTTCCTGCTGGCTGCATGTCTTCCTCCACCTCTCTGCATCACCCTCTTTCCATTTTGATTACTGTCTGCAGCTTCATCTCTCTGGCCCTTCCCTCCCTCTCCTTTCTTCCTATATTTCTGTCTGCTATACACCATCTGTCATCCGTTGTCTTCCTCCTCCCCCTCCTCCGCCAAGTACCCCCACTCATTTTCACTCCCTCAATCCAATTTGAGGAGCTTTATTGGCATCATAAGATGAATTTTACCGTCTCTTTCTGGAACATTTGTCTTCCCATTACTAATGCTCCACTTTTAATGCTTCTCCACAAAACTTCTGTGCTGCATTCTGCAGAGGCTGCAGTGGTCGTGGTCAGCCTGCAGCAAGTCCGGTGCTCTCTAACACAGCAGTACTGAGGTGGAGAACATGTATTTTTTATTAGCCGGATCATAAAGCAAGCAGTGTGAAACAAAATGTGAATCTTCCCACGACTGGGACCCAGAGAAGAACACAGCATCCTGTGGAGGGGGATAAAAAAAGTTGCCTTACGGTTTGAGTTGACCTTGCTCTGACATTTATGGATGCAGTGACACCAAGTGGAGAAAACCAGGCAGCAACAGATTCAAGCAGCTTTTGTGTCAGGTGAATTGATGTTCAGGGTGCAGAGAGGGCCGTAAGGAATTAAATCTTTATTTACGTGGCCTTGCAAAAGTATTCCGACCCCTGGAGCATCAACATTGTAGGTATCATAACCCTTTTAATAGGATTTTATGTGACAGACTGACACAAAGTAGTGCATTCACTGTAAAATAAAAACTAGCAAAAGGAAAACATGCATCTTCATGAAGCCCCCTTTACACTGATGCCTCAAAATAAAATCTAGTAAAATAAACTGCCTTCAGAAGTCACTTAATTAGTACCAGTGCCACAGCTCCCTTTGAACTAATACCTCTAAACATAATTCAGTGGATCCAACTGCCTTCAGATGTAATCTAATTAGCAAATAGAGTCCTCTTGCATGTAATTTAATTTCAGTATAAATGCAGCTGTTCTGTTTCTGGCCTCAGAGGTTCTGTAGAGAACAACCAGCATCATGGAGACCAAGGGACCCAGCAGACGGGTCAGGGAGGAAGTTCTGGTCCGGTTCACAGCAGGATCAGGTTCTACAGCAACATCCCAGAACTCTGATCATCATCTGGACCTGGAGAGAGGATGGACCACCTGCAGACCTACCAGGACATGGACCAGGAGAGCATTGATCAGAGAAGCAGGAGGACCATGGTGGCTCTGGAGGAGCTGCAGAGATCCACAGCTCAGGTGGGAAAATCACAAATCTAGCCTTTGTCTGGGAGAGTAACAAGCCTAATTTTTTGTTGAAAGAAAAGCTGCAAGTCGCGCTCATCTAGTTGGGTAAAAGTAAAACTTTGGTCTACATAAAAAAATGCCCCCTGTGGTGGAAAGCTAACACTGAAAGGTCCCCACGATGAAATAGAGTGATGGAATAACCATGCCATGGAGATGCTTCATCAGGAGCGAAATGAAAGCTGGTCAGAACAAACGGGAAGATGAATGGAGTTAAATAAAGAACAAATCCTGGAAGAAAATCTGTTAGAAGCTGCAGAAGACCTGAGACTGGGGTGGAGCTTCGCTTTCCTGCAGGACGGCACTAAACACGCAGCCTCAGATATAACAGGATGGTTTAGATCATATCAATGTGTTAGAATGGCCTAGTCAAAGTCTGGACCTAAATTAACTTAGACATTTCAATGGGTGTGAATAATTTTCCTAGGAACTGTAACAGATTTTTATTAGAAAAAATAATAAAGTTGTTTGGTGTACATTTATTTTCACTGATGCAAACCCTTTCTGAGATGAAGGTTTTCTTTCAGGGAACAGAGAACCGCTGTCACACCCCTAACCATAGATCCACAATATCCAGTCAAGCGTTCAATATGACGGACACTGTAAATGAAAAGTGCAAAACTGAAATAAAATCTGTGCAGCGTGTGTGAGGAGAGAGGCTGCAGTTACATCTTTGATTTATTATTTCAGACATGGACAGAATGAGAGGGAGAGCAGAGGAGGACATCTCTGCCTGCAGGTCGTCAGAAACGCTCCACAGACAGATGTCCCAATAAAACTAAAGCTTTCATGGGCTTGGAAATATTAAATGGGGTGTTGAGCTGTTCATTTCAAGCTGATCCTTAAGTTTTTTGTCAACCTTGAATCTATAATTAATTTTTGTTTATAAGAGATGGACATCTGAAGCAGTCAAATATCAGGAAGTGATCCAGAAACATGATTTAATTGTGAATAATAACCTATTACCCATGCATATAACTAAAGTTTGTATTGGTAGATGAGTATTTAAAGTTTAATGCAGTTGTGTTCAGATGAGAAAGCAAACCTGAATGTGTTAAAAAGTTGTTTTCTTTCTAAAATCTTAGAAATGATAAAAACAATGTTTATCTGTCACGGTGAAGTTTCTCAGAGCTAAATCGGTCTGGAAGAATCTGGCGCCATCAGATGGTGCATTTTCAAATAGGTCCACAAACAGAAACCATTCTTTTTACAGATAAAGCAAGTAATATGTTTCAGAAATAAAACTTAATGCTATCCAGTATGATTGTATATCCGGAAACTAAAGACATCAGCAGGGAAATATGACCAGCAACTCAGGGAATACATCCTGTTACTGGGAAATGAAATACCAGGGTTCCCAAGGGTCCACTGGAAAGTTTTGGAAAACTGCCATAAGACTCCTGTCCTTGAAAGTCCTTGAATGTTATTTCGAGTTTGAAATTTTCTTTTGGATGACAGCCGCTGTCAACAACCTTTATTTTGATTTGTTCGACATTATTATGTTTCCTAGTCTTAGCAGTAATGATTTTATGGGATTCTTCATAAATAAAATTGATTCCATTAAAAATAAAATAATTGGCATCCTCCCAAACATGATTACCTCGTCCTCAGTAAGTGAGGCAGCATTGGAGGAATCCTTAGAACCTGCGCAGTGTCTGAACTGTTTAAAAGCAGTAGAGCTTTCTGAGCTATCTAAAATTTTAGCTTCATCTAAACCTTCTACCTGTATGTTAGACCCAATCCCAACCAAGTTGTTTAAGGAGGTATTCCCTCTGATCAGTGGTCCTATTTTAGACATGATTAATCTATCCTTAGTAAATGGATATGTACCAAAGGCTTTTAAAGTAGCTGTTATTAAACCTTTACTTAAGAAACCTTCTCTTGATCAAGATGAGCTAGTAAACTACAGACCTATATCTAATCTTCTTTTCTTATCTAAAATTCTTGAGAAAGTAGTTGCTAATCAACTTTGTGAACATTTACAAAGTAATGACCTACTTGAGGAGTTTCAGTCAGGCTTTAGAGCTCATCATAGCACTGAAACGGCTCTGGTGAAGGTCACTAATGATATTCTCATGGCCTCAGATAATGGACTTGTGTCTGTACTTGTCCTGTTAGATCTCAGTGCTGCATTTGACACAGTTGATCACATTATTCTCCTACAAAGACTTGAGCATACTGTAGGGATTAAGGGGAAAGCATTAGGCTGGTTTAAATCTTATCTGTCGGACAGATTCCAGTTTGTTCATGTTAATAATAAATCTTCTTCAAACTCTAGGGTCACCTGTGGAGTACCACAGGGTTCAGTCCTTGGACCAATTCTATTTACTATATATATGCTTCCGGTTGGCAAAATTATCAGACAGCATGGGATTAATTTCCACTGTTATGCTGATGACACTCAGCTATATTTATCCATAAATCCTGATGAATCCAATCAGTTACTTCGACTGCAGTCATGTCTTGATGACATCAAAAGCTGGATGACTTTAAATTTCCTGCATTTAAATTCTGACAAGACAGAAGTTGTAATCTTTGGGCCAGAGTCCTCAAAAAATAAACTTCTTAATCAATCACTGAATCTGGATGGCATTAACTTGGCCTCTGGTAATAAAGTAAAAAATCTTGGTGTTATTTTTGACCAAGACATGTCATTTAAATCCCATATTAAACAGGTTTCCAGAGTTTCCTTTTTTCACCTCCGGAATATCGCCAAAATTAGAAACATTCTGTCCAGGGGTGATGCTGAAAAACTAGTCCATGCATTTGTTACTTCAAGGCTGGACTATTGTAATTCTTTACTATCAGGAAGTCCACAAAATGCAGTTCGAAGTCTTCAGCTGATCCAAAATGCTGCGGCAAGAGTTCTGATGAAAATCAACAAGAGGGATCATATTTCTCCAATTTTAGCTTCCCTTCATTGGCTTCCTGTTAAATCAAGAATAGAATTTAAAATTCTTCTTCTAACGTATAAAGCCCTTAATAATCAAGCTCCATCATATATCAGAGCTCTGATTACTCCGTATGTTCCTAACAGAGCACTTCGCTCTCAGACTGCAGGTCTGCTGGTGGTTCCTAGAGTCTCTAAAAGTAGAATGGGAGGCAGATCCTTTAGCTATCAGGCTCCTCTCCTGTGGAACCAACTCCCAGTTTTGGTCCGTGAGGCAGACACCCTATCTATTTTTAAGACTAATCTTAAAACATTCCTTTTTGACAAAGCTTATAGTTAGAGTGGCTCATGTTACCCTGAGCTACCTCTATAGTTATGCTGCTATAGGCTTAGGCTACTGGAGGACATCAGGGTCTAATTTTCTCACTCTACTGATTTCTACTGTTCTTCATTCTACGGTTCTCCAGTTTTGCATTGTATTACATTGAAATGACTGTCGTCATTTCAGCTTTTAACTTTTTGCTCTCTCTCTTTTTCTTCATAGTAGGTACACCTGGTCTGGCGTTCTGTTAACTTTGACATCATCCAGAGAAGACGGCTCACCCGTTACTACCATCTAATGTAGAACAGATTACTAGATCAATGTGTGCTTCTGTGCTTTTTGTCTGTCTTGTTGTGTCTCTGCTCTGTCTTCTGTAACCCCAGTCGGTCGAGGCAGATGACCGTTCATACTGAGCCCGGTTCTGCCGGAGGTTTTTTTTTTCCCGTTAATGGGTGGTTTTTCTTCCCACTGTCGCTTCATGCTTGCTCAGTATGAGGGATTGCAGCAAAACCATGTACAATGCAGACGACTCTCCCTGTGGCTCTACGGTTCCCCAGGAGTGAATGCTGCTTGTCAAGACTTTGATGCAATCAACTGGTTTCCTTATATAGGACACTTTTGACCAATCTGTATAATCTGATTGAACTTGATTTTGTAAAGTGCCTTGAGATGACATGTTTCATGATTTGGCGCTATATAAATAAAATTGAATTGAATTGAATAGTCAACATAGTTAAAGAGTGTAACTAATTTGGCTTTTAATTAGGAAAAATCAATTATTGCTTTTATAAATACATATTCTGCTAAAGTCTGACAACATCCCATCAAAAATGAAAGCATTCTCATAACTTAGAATTAGTTTATAAATACACACACTGGGAGGCGCCTTGTTGCGTCACTATTTCTGATTTCAGATGCCAAAAGGGGACAAACTTGTCAGTCTTACCCGTTTTCCCGGTGCGTCTCCTATATGAAGACGTGTTGTCATGGAGGAGTATTTACAAGCAAAGACGACCATAGATCATTCTTAAGTCCCTTCTCCGCCTCTCTCTCACAATTAACTCAGCCTGAGATCCAGATACTTTATTTTATCATTTTATCCTTAAAAAATATTCAAGACATTCTTGCATGTAAATACAAACATAATTTGTATTTTTTTGTTGTATCTATGTTTTTTTTATAATGATTGTTTTTTTTCCCACCCTTTCTCACAGATTTCTTTAGAGTTAATGTCACAGCTAGCTCGCTGCTTCTGATCAGCCGGGTACGCTATCATTAGTGGTAACTAGCTACCCAGCTAGAACACAGTGTGGGAAATAGATAAATAAAATTAACGGAGCCTCAAGGCAGAGAATTTGATTCAATAAATTTTTGTAATCGAGGTCCTCAAATCATTGGATAAATCGTGACAGCCCTTGTCACCTCTTTATTTCTCTACCTAACATTTACATACAACTTGGTAACTTGAATGAAAGAAGCTGTCTCCTTGGATGTAGCTGCTTATGCTCAGAAATGATTAGCCCACAGTTAACCTACCAAGTTGCGTGCAAGTAACGGGTCAATGGTTGAACCGTTAATCCTTAGGTTAACTATGCAAGTGACGGGTCACAACGTGACCGTACATTCATCATGATGTTGTATAGTTGACTATCACCTTGACCTCTTTAGTTAAAAGAGAATCTTTCCTTATGAAAAAAAATGCCGTGTTTTTCCACGGTAACACTGCTGTATACCACAGTATTACTGCAGTATTAGATGGATTTGTTGCTTGGTGGGTTAATACACAAGCATCTGGTCCAATCCCTCCTGTTGCTGAATCTGGATCAACCAGAACGTTTCCCACAGTGCGGCCATGATCCCTGGCTGAGCTCCTGACACGTTATCTTCGGGATCATTCATCGAAAAACAAAGACCAGCTGGAATTTATTGGCCTAAAACAATCATGAAGTGCTTTATTTAAAGGGACGTTAATCTCGGAAATCTTCACAACACAGCCTAGTACCAGACCATCAGAACCAGGATATGGTTTAAATAGAACCTGCTTGACAACATGAAGTAGGCTTAAAGATCTCCCTGTTCATTCATTCACCTGCACCAGTAATTGGACAATAAATTATTTTTAGCTGCTGCATATAAACCCAACATTTTGTGGCCATCAGGAAGCTTCTGGGATCATTCTGGACGGATATTTGACCACTCGTCAAAGGAATGGAGGATGTCCAGCTTTAATGCAAGGTCCGTACTCAGTGATGTACTGACAACTACCACGACAGCAGTGTCACGGTCCACAGTGATGGAGCTGTAAGTCCAGGAGGACAAGAAGCATGTTTGGAGGAATTAAGCAAACTGAAATGTACCAACTGCCAAGCATGGTGGTGGCAGCTAATCCTGTGGGACTGTGGCTGCTGGGTCCTTGCCAAATGCGGAGGACTGCCTTCCACTTCTTCAAATTCACCACGAATCAGAAACTAGTTGGTTGAGTTAGTTGGACACAACGGGGTGCTGCAACAAGGCAATAATCCCAAACGTCCTCAAACTGGCTTTGAAATGGATGAAGCAGGCGATCATTTAGGTTCCCCCAACCTCAGCCTTTGTGGACAAGTTTAAACTCTGCTTAAAAGGAGAATCCAGACCAGGAAACCATCAGATGAAACCAAAGTAGTTAGTGGTTTCGTTCTGTGAAAGGAGCCATATAAATAAAGTTTACTTACAGTATATCTCTGTGTTGCTCTGTGATTGACTGGGGACCTATCATGCATACAGAACCCTGACAAAGATCGGCGCTAGCGCCCCCTATGGTCCTGCAAGTTTTAGATGGGCATTCAAAACTGATGGAAGTAAGTGAAATATGAAAACTGTCAGAAAATAGTCTTCTTAGTGCGACGAAGTGAACAGCGTTTGGCTCTGAATTAATATCTTTTATCAATGAAAATAAAAATGGTGGATTTTGAGGGCAAATGTGGATCTGATGTTCAGATGCAGGATGAATTATTATTTCAACACAAAAACAATAAAACACGATGGGGTGATTAGATAATGTATTTTTTATTTACAACGTGATTGAAGAGCTTCATTTGTTGCAGGGTGTAATTTCTTTACCATGCATCTTGATGTTTGCAATAAATGTTCTGAATTAAAAGAAAATCACTCTTTAATGTGTAAATTGTTTCCTTTGTGTAATGCTGAACTTCACTGAGGTCCCCAAATATTCGTCTCCAGTATCTTGCAAGACACATATGAAAAAAACAAGAAAAGCAGGTTGCAAATATCACCTACATCTTATGCATTTAAATAATCAGTAACTCGTCATAGTGTTCCGCCATGTTTGTGCTTAATCACGTTAGAGCAGGAACCCAATGGTATTTTGTCACTGTGGTTCTAGTGGTTGGACCTGTTACAAGGCAAGGCGTCGGTCTGGGGGAGAGCGGACCGCACCTGTAACAGAGGAACGGTCTGATAGAGCAAGTTTGTCTGTGCAGAGAGGAGATTAGAGCGCCGGGAGACGGTGCAAACAGGAGGAGAGACAATATGTGCAGGAGGCAATAAATCTGAGTGCAGAAAAGTTCATTTTGAGGGAGAGCAGCTTGCATATTTGCTAGAAACCTCGTGTTTATGAGAGAAGAGTTTCCAGGGTGAGGAGCACAACTTTTGAGACCAAGATGAAGAAATCGTGCTCTTAAATTAAAAATGTACGCTCTTGAATCTAAAGATGTATATTTTTATTTACCCTATGTGATTGTTTTGCAAACTTAACAACAGAAAGAGGAAAATGTAAATGTATAATAAGGTATGAGGTAAGAGATGTGACCAACTCCCCAACTAAAACGAGAATCTAAAATCTTTCACGCTCTGCTGTATTATTTCACACATTTTTTATTTAAACAATCAATCACAGCTTGTTTCATATATTCTTTTATATCACAGTTTTTTTCAAACACCAAAATGACCTAAAATTCAAAAACCATTTGCAATAAAATATAATAAAATCAAAAAGTGCAGTAATTAATTTCCTTACAGGTTAAGAACGTAGCGGCTGGTCAGTTACTCAGCAGGTTTCACTGTCTCCTGTCTTCCCAGTAGATCCTGTCCAGAACCAAGAGGCCTCTAAGGCGTCGTTCTTTATCATTCAAACAATTTAAAAGGGCACATTTAAACCTTTCCTCCGTGTTATTTTAAATCTGCAATCAATCTTACGTAGCGCGATTAGATGTGAAGAGCACTTGGACCCAGGCCCGTCTCTGTGCTGATCAACAGCGCCGTCTGGATCAAACGAGCACAGTAATTAGGGTTTGCAAACTTTCAGTAACAATGTAAATAGTTTTATGTAAATCCGTAAGAGATATTTCAGGCAGCAGGTGTCCGCCTGCGCCCAGAGAAGCAGGGAAACATACTGTTATTGGACTGTTTTTCATTCTGCTAACCCTTAATTACAGCATGCGAGCTTTGTTCCTGAAGCCAAACGATTACAGGTGAGTTCCTAATCATCTGATGGAGAATCTTTTGGTCCTTCTCCTCTGTCCCTATTGCTGATTTTCACATAAATGCCGTCTTTGGGCCCCAGAGTGCTGGAGGATTTCAGTTCCAGAGGAACCTGAAACATAAAAATGTGAAAGAAAAATTTAATCTGGCAACATTTGCATAAGCATAAAATAATGTATGCAATATGTCTTTTTAATACACATTTGACACAATTGACTGGCCCCTAACTGGTAAATATAACTTCTTTTTTTATCAATCCTACCTTGTTTTTTCTTATTCACAGATTAAAAGAAAGACACGCTGCTGCTTTTCATCAGCAGCGGCCACTTTAAAACGAAGCGGCCGGTTGGTGAGCCGACCCACCTTGGTCTCAGAGCAGGCCTGGATGCTGAAGCGCTGGAACAGATGCACCAGAGCCATTCTGATTTCCAGCTGGGCCAGCCTCATTCCCACACAGTTACGCGGTCCAGCCCCAAACGGCAGGTACACGAACGGATGCCGACTCGCCTTCGCCTCCGCTGTAAACCTGGAGGGGAGACGCATTTTTACAAAATAAAAAAAAACAAGATATTCATGGAAAACGTTGTACCTTGAGTTAGAAACAAGGCTTTTTTTTAAAAACTGTTTTAGCACTTCTTTAAACTAATCCTCCAAACTCTGAGATAAAACAACATCCCTTCTCTCAAAGACACTTTCAGAACCGAACCGCAGAAAAACCTTATATAGTTTGGGCCAGAATAAAGTAGTAAAACATCAGGAATGATGATAAAAAAGTTTAAGAATATCTAAAACAGGGTTAACAACAAGCCAGTCTGTAAGTCATAGGGAGAGCTGGAGGACCTCTCAGGGATGAACTTGTCCGGCTCGGGCCAGTGATCCGGGTCATAGTGCAGAAATCCTGCAGGGATCTCCAGTGTCGCTCCTTTGGGAAGAAACTGGCCGTTCACCACACAGTCATGGTCAATTTCCCGAGCAAACCTTGACGAGAAACAATGCTCTTTAGTTTTTATTACTCTGGCTCACTTTGCTTTTCCCCTTGCAACAAAAATCACTTCATGTTTCTAAATAAAAAAAACGAAAATCTGCAACAGATCCTTTTCTCCTCTCCGGTCTTCTTCCCTTACCTGAAGCCAGGAGGGTAGAGCCGCAGGGCTTCACACACAACCATGTCCAGATACTTCAGCTCCTGGACGTTTGAGTAATCGGGTGAATCCTAGAAAACAGGTTTCCTTCCTTCAAACCAAAAACAGACCAAACAAGAAGGACAAAGATCTGATCGGACCAAAACGCAACACACGTACGTGTCGGGTGAAGAAGTCGTCCACCTCCTCCTGAACTTTGCGCTGACATTGGGGGTTGAGGGCCAGCAGGTAGCAGGTGAAGGCTAGCGTGTTGCTGCTGGTCTCGTAGCCCGCCAGCAGGAAGACGAAGGCCTGGCCCACGATCTCGTCCTCCGTCATCATCTTCTTCTGCGGGCGCCTCACGGGCGACTCCTGCGGGTGTGGAGACCCGTTTTCCTGATCCAGGGAGGACGGCTGCGTCTGCTGCCTCCTGTGATCCAGCTCATCAGAGTGGTTTGCTGTGTCAAAATGCTCCAAAGAGACGCTCTCTCTGCCGGTTCGAGCGTCCAGCATCAGCTGGAGGAAGTCTCTACGCCTCTACAAGCAAACAACATTTACTTTTCAACGATAAGAGGGATGATAAAAGACTATTAGCAGCTTCTTTTTAGGTAACTTTGTGGCTGTGACTAGCCCCATAACTACAAATACTGTCCTTAGAAAACACATTTTATAATGTAACATATATTAAAATTCGAAATATGCTTCATCAGGACGGTAGTCACATAAAGAAATGTGATTTTTACCGCTAAACTGAACACAGTAATGACATTTAATTCAATTTTAATTTATTGACATTCATTGATGCTGTAAAGAAACCAACAGTGGAGAAAACACTTCAAAAAGGGAATTAGTGTATTAGTCCTTGATTTGAGCAGGTAAATAATCTTATCTGCCAATGGGATGAGTATTTTTACCATAAAATAAGATAATTGGATAAGATGAAAGAGACAAGTTGTTCCTATGCAAGTGCAAAAATCTTATTCCACTGGCAGATAAGATTATTTACCTCCTCAAATCAAGGACTAAAACACTCATTGCAAGGAAATGTACATACTTTATGTTCCCTTTTTGTAGTGCAGCTAAAATAACAATCCTTGCGATACTGGCAGTTTTTGTGCTTTCAGACATCACTAATTGCAATTCATCATTGTCAAGATAAACCCCAATTTGGTCTTAAATAACGATACGATAAAGGCCCAGTCCTACTTAGAACCACAAACCTCAGAGTATTTCACTGGGATTTTATGTGAGTAGTGCTGAATTGTGAAGTGGACAAGATAACACCCCATTGCTTTCAGTATTTTGTAACAAATAAAAAACTGAAAAGTGTGAAAGACATTTCTGTTCAGCGTCGCTGGGTCAATAGATTGTGAAACCAGCTTTGCACATTTAGTGAAGGACGTTTGTGGTCATCTTTCGCTGCAAAATAAGTCAAGTTAAGTCAGACCAGACAGGGAGCATCTGTTACTCTGCAATCTTTCAGTATTTGACTTCATTCTAACACATAAATCTGCTTTGATCTAATCTATCCCATAATATCTCTGCCCGTATGCTCAGGGTGGTTCACCTGCTCTCTCCTGAGCTGCTGATCCCTGCAGCTCCTCCAGAGCCTCCATGGTCCTCCTGCTTCTCTGATCAATGCTCTCCTGGTCCAGCCTGTCAGTCCAGGTGGACGTCCATGCCCTGGTAGGTCTGCAGGTGGTCCATCCTCTCTCCAGGTCCACATGATGATCAGAGCTCTGGGATGTTGTTGTAGAACCTGAACCTGCTGTAAACTGGACCAGAACTTCCTCCCTGACCCGTCTGCTGGGTTCCCTGGTCTCCATGATGCTCGTTGTTCTCTAATGTTCTCTAACAAACAAAAGAACCTGTCCAATTCTCCTTCCAAACAAGAACGTGCACTAACTAGTTTTGTCCTTCACACAAAATCCCAATAAAACACAATGACATCTGTGGTTGTGAATACTGTCCAAGGCCCGCTTAGAACTCAAATGTGAGGTCCACCTGATTGGGAGGCTGTTCTTCTCTCTGCTTTATGATCTTCTGAATGATGTTGATGAAAAACCCGTTCATCTGGTCTCGCCTTTTGTTTGGGAGGAATCTCGCAATGGGAGCCATGATGTTGGGAAAAGCAACTGTGCACAAGAAGACCAGAAGATCAGCTATTCAGAATAAATGCAAACTTATGGAGGAGATGTGTAAAGGCACGGGCTGGTTGCCGCTATCAAGGTACAACGAGCTTTAGCAAAATGCAAAAAGCTTCTCTCTTAGCAATTCTACTGTTTAAAGTCCTTTAAATGGGATATTGGAGCGACCAAAGCAGAAATATCCAGCCCACTTTAAAGTTACTCTTAATTTATTCCGTATTTTTACCTTATTGTCTGTTTAAAATCCAAACAAAAATAAACATTGTTATTATAATAATATAATCTCTTTCCTGTTATTAAATCATGTTATACATGTTTGTGTTAATACCATAATTATGTGAAACCATGGCTATCATACAGTGAGAATGGCATAGCAGCACCATGCCAAGTTGTTTATACACTGCAAAGAGGGAACTAAAAATAAGTAAATTTTTCTTTAAATTAGTGTATTTGCCCTTGATTTGAGCAGGTAAATAAGATGATCTGCCAATGGAATAAGTATTTTGACTCCTAAAATAAGAGAATTAGATATACTGCACTGGAAATAAGATGATAGAGATGATTTGTTCCTATTTGAAGTGGTAACATCTCATTCCATTGGCAGATAATCTTATTTACCTGCTCAAATCAAGGGCAAATACACTAATTTAAAGAAAGATTAACTTATTTTTAGTTCCCTCTTTGCAGTGTAAACACTGAATTGAATAAAAAAAAAAAAACTTTTGATGCTGATTCTCTTGATTTAGCTGAAAAAAACTCCTAAATAACCCAGATTAGATTCTAGTATTTTTGGGATTCCTCCTAAAATCTGCGTGAAACAAAGTTTTCTGACGTACTGAAAAACAACATGAGAGGCCTGAAGAACGAGAAGGAAAAGAACATCTGAGCGTGGCGGACAAACGGATCATCCGGGTCCTTCTGTGAGTCCACCTGAGTGCCAAACGCCACACTGGCAATAACATCCATGGTGAAACAGCCAAAACACCTGACGACAGAACAAAAAGGAACAAATGAGTTGAAACCTGACAGAAAAAGAGAAAAATGATCGGCAGCGCTCACCTTCGCTTACCTGTGGATGTCGAACGCCTCCCCAGAGTCAGCATGGACTTTCAGGTTCTTCATCAGTGCATCAGCGGCTGTGTTGATGAGCGGAACCATCTACGGTAGAAGAAGAAAAAATAAATGATCCGTTGGTCTTTTCATAATTACTGTCTGAGGGAGGGAGACACAGACCAGACGAAAACCTGCAATGTGACTGAATTAAATCACTTATTATAAGTTATAACAAAGTCTGCGTGTCAGTAAATGCTGCCAAGCGTGTTGGTTGTTATTAGTTTTGAAAACTGCTTTTTATATTTACTCAGATTATCTAAAATCAAACATTATTTTTTTATCTGAAACACGTCATTATGACAGAGAAAAGAAATCTGGCCCGTGTTGTAAAAATACAAGTCTTCATTAAAGTAGCATTGCTGATTTTATTGCAAAAGTATTTATTTATCCGGAACTTTCTGCACCTTTTCAGGTTAAAAAAACAACTTAAAGGTGTTGTTGGCAGAGCAACACACGGCGCTGTAGAGATAATTATACAAACCATTTTGTATAATTATCTCTACAGTTATGACTCTAGGATCTAAAACCAATGCATGCTACACTTTTCTGATATTTATGTGTAATAAAATAAAACCATAAATCTTTCTCATTCCACATCAAAAATATGCATTACTTCATGCTGGTGAATCATATAAAATCCCATATTCAGTGCGTTAAAGTTTGTGGCTGTAACAAGAAAAACGTGAAAAAGGTTTAAGGGACATCAGATAATTATCGTCTCACCTCTTTCATCTTGGCGGCGCTGAAGGACGGGGTCAGG
Organism: Fundulus diaphanus; assembly: GCA_037039145.1. Taxonomy (NCBI): domain Eukaryota; kingdom Metazoa; phylum Chordata; class Actinopteri; order Cyprinodontiformes; family Fundulidae; genus Fundulus; species Fundulus diaphanus. The sequence goes on along the minus strand of CM073134.1, from coordinate 3,812,896 downwards.
ATGCTCCGGACCCTCTTCCACCGCTCGTTCCTCAACATGAGCAGACAGTCGGTCATGGGCTTGGAGGCAAATCGAAATTGCTGCAGAGAAAGAAAGAAAAAAGCAACACAGGAGAGTTTAATAACTCCAAAGCGTCATTTAGCTTCTTCTGAAGTGGCATGTTAAGATGGACCTCACCATTCTGTTAGGGAAGCTCCCGAAATCCCTGACCATCACTGATCTGAGCATGTCGGGGTCAGCTACCACCACCACAGGTCTGCGGCCCAAATAATACCTGGAACAGAACGGCGAGGTCAGAACGCACGGAGCCTATTCACAGCGAGTCGGCTGTTCGTTTCACGCTGCACTGAGAGAGAAATAAGACTCACCCACATACTCGGCCGTGCGTTTTTATAAGTTCAGTGATTGGTTGGAAGAAACCCTGAAATGATGTTAGGAACAACGTCAGACCCAAGTCAGCTGGAGGTTAAACTCTGTATGAAACAGATAAATGCTGCATTCAGGATGCCTGGACGTGTTGTTTAATGCTGGATAAATGCTTCAGGACGTAAAGAAGCCGTGGAGTCATCAGTAGAATCCTTTTTAATAAAACCTTGTGGTTTAGACAGAACATTTTTTTTTCAGCAGCTAGACAGACGAAACATTACGGCGTCTTGTTACTATGAACCCAAAGCAGAAAGACATTTCTTTAATAATCACAAGTCTTACCATTATCCCAGCTTTTAACAATATTATCACGTCTTTTCTCATCTCAAGCAGCCCTAAAATGATTCATATTTCTTGTTGAAGGGTATCTTACCTCACGGAAATAGAATATGTTGCCAAAGAAAGGCACTGGCTTTGGATGGTTGATGCCACACCGAGAGAGGACTGAGAAAGGATAGACCGAATACCTACACACCACGAGAGGAGGAGGTTTTCAGTGAAACAGCAAATGTTGATCCAATAAAAACTTTGGCTTCCAGAATCAGCCGCTATTTCTACCCAGTTGCGTTCCTTTGTGCTCGCATTTTCAGAAAAGAAACTATTTATTAAATTAATACAAGATCAAATGACCCGACATCCATCCAAAAGGCCTGAGATAAACAACCATTGTTTATTTTTGCACATAAACAATGGTTGAACATTCTCTGCACACTGTTCTTCTCCTGCACTGTTACATCTGATCACTGCTGCACTTTGTATTGTATTGTAATGCTGCCTTATTCCACCTGAAATCCCATTACACTGCCGTAAGCTGTATGCAATGAAATTTCGTTCTGTATGCACTCTGTACATACAAAATGACAATAAAGTTGTCTAAGTCTAAGTCTAAGTTAAAAGGGAAGCACTTTAGTTTTAGCGTGAAGATACGCTGGAAGCTACTCACCAGTACAGGAGACACAGGAAAATGATGAAGAGGCTGACCGTCACCGACGTCCTGCTGACCTCAACGTTGAAGACATTTAGAAGGTCACCAACAGCCTCCATGGTGGAGATGGTTCTCTACCGTCAACATGAAACAAGGTTTTTACTGAAGAACAAAAAGGAAATTAGTTTATTGAGATTGAAACTAATCTGGTGGGAATATTGTTGTATTTGCTTTAACCTTTTGTGGCTAAATTTCTGCTCAAACTCAAACATTCACACCTCAATAGATCATTTTATTGATTAATTCAACACAAACATTTATTGAATGTATTTCTTTCTATTAATTATTTTAATAAGGATGTTATCTTACAGTTAATAAAAAACATTTTGGAGAACTGAGAAGCAAAGCCCATTCAGTGAGGATTTCATGACACCTCAGCAGAGCCGCCAGTTCATCTCCATGCCCCGATGCAGTTATGAAGTACTGAATGCATACTCTGCACTACATGGACATACTTTTCAACAGGCTGCTAATGTATTTCTGTATCAAAAAAACTTTTTTATTGGTCTGATGTAAGATTCCCTGATAAAAACCGCTAAAATTAAAACCCTCCATATGGTGGCCGGCTCAGCCATGGAGCTCCAAGTACAGTCACTGCTTCTCCGCATCGATAGGAGTCGGTTAGTTAGGACATCTCATCAGATCTCTCCCTTTAAAGGTTTTCAAAAGATGTCCAACTGGGAGGAGACCCCAGGGAAGACCCAGAGGGTGGAGGGGACTACATATCCCATCTGCCCTGGGAAGCCCACGGGATGCCCCAGACTGAGCTGGAGGATGTTGCTGGGGAGAGGGATGCCTGGGTGTCCCTCCTGGACCTGTTGCCCCTGTGATCTCAGATAAGTGTGAGACCACCGATGGATGGATGGATAGATATTCCAAAATTACAAGAAAGCATTAAGGGCTCCATTTCCTGTAAGCCAGAATCACCAAAACACCGGAAACACGCCATTCTCTGCATTCACTTTAACCTTTTGATGGATGTAAAGACATTTTGTAGTATTTTTTTATTTTTATTAATATATTTGGTTTTGGAATGCATTCATTTCTATCTAATGTGAAACAGAAGAGCTCGGTGCTGCTGGAGCCTCACATCAAACCTACAGTCACCGTTTGACCCAAAACATTTTGGAGCAGAACTGTTCTGCTTGTTCCAATTAAAACACCACTCACGCGATGACGACACGATCCCGTCTATTTCCCCCAGTACTATTTTTATTACTGAGTCAGAAGCATTTTTATTATCGAAGCGCTACCTGACGCAGCCGGGATTCGAACCCGCGCCCCCCGCATTAAAGACGCGGACTTGGCTTACTACACAACAGAGGTGACTGTTCAGCGCTGATAATTAAACATCAATTCAAAAATGTACCGCGGACACAAGTGTGTGTATAATAACCATCATCATGACTATAACAAACAGGGACACTGAAACATAAAACACTTATTCATCCGTGACGCAGGTTCATCTTAAACCACATTCTCCTGCTAAATAACTGTTGCAGGTTCTCCTAAGCTTTAGTGTCAATATAACATTGTAACGAGTTAATAACAACAGTTAAAACCCCTGAAGTGCCGATCGCTCACCTACTCCTGTCCTCCGCTCCCACTGTAAACATTACCAAACTGCAGAGTTCTTCTTTATTAACCATGAGCTCGTAGCTCAACGCTGAGCACTGACCTTTACTGCCCCCTTCTGTCCAGGAGTGATTCGACATGGGGTTCCACGCTAAAACCCACATAAAAGCTCATTCATCGTTTATACCGCTGCTAAAAATTATTAGATCAAATTGAAAACTCATAATAAATAAATAATAAATAAACTGACTGAAGTAGGCATGTCACCCCCCCCCAGAGAGACTTGGTCCACCAGCAATAATGGTGATGCAAATGGAAACTTTTTTTTAATTAGGGCAAAATTATTTACAGACAGGTTGAGATCTTACACAAGGTATTCATACTTTAATAACCACACTTTTTCTTTTTATTTCATTTTCTTTAATTTCTTAGTAAATAAAAAAAAGCATGTCTCTGAGGACTTTAAATCAAATGCAGACTTTTGTGCATTAAAATCTGTTTTGAATTAATTTATTAAAATTACCTGAATACAGCAAATGTCTTCAAAAATAAGTACTGACCCAAATCCTGTTCTAAGATAGTAGGACCAAAAAGAATCCAGTTGTTTTCAAATCGTTTGCAAAACTGGGTGACCGACCATCTTTTAATAAAGCAAATGAGCAAAACCAGTTTTTAGCCTTGGATCTACAGTAATTTACGCATGGCCTTCCTAAAGAGAATCAGACTATTTTGTTTAATTAAAAATGATCATATTTTGTAGAGCTGGAAAACAAATCACAGCATAATTTTTTGGCAGATTTTTAAAAATATTTTATTGAATTTTTTTGGCCCTCCAGTACTTTTGACTTGACAATTTCGACCCTTGTAAAGAAAAGTGTGGACACCCCTGGACTGAAGGAAGCATGTAAACCACAAACTACCATACATGTTTCCAAAATTGTCTCATATCTTTTGTTTAAGTTCTTATGCTCTAGTTTGCAGGGGTCTGCAAACTGTGGCTTGTGGCTCTTTAGAGCCTCCACTGTGGCTCTTCGTGGCTTCGCTCAAAATGGTAAAGAATTGAAGAATGTTGTCAAATGTAAAGGTGCGTCAAAAATGCAACCTTTATGAGTTTTTGCAAGGTGTTTTCGAGCAATAAATGTATAATATTTTTACAAACACTGACACTGAAGGTGTAAGGAATAAACTTTCTTATGAAGTATTTTTTTTAGTCCATAGGCTCCACAATATATTCTTTATTTATGCCAATTTCTGTAAAAATTGGATAACAGAGCTCTTACAAAAACAAGCTATTTGAAATAAAATTGTTTAGCTGGACTGAAGTCAAAACTGGCTCTTATGGATGAAAAGGTTCTGATCCCTGTTTTTTTTCTGAGAAACCTAATTCTAATAATAATAATAATAATTTAACTGTCTATTATTGCATACTAAATTTTATTTTGCTCTTTATAGGAAGAAAATTGACCTCTGGCTCTGATCAGCTGCTGAACCTGTAGGAATACTCATTTCAGATTTAACAGCAGTAATGTGAAAACTTTTCTTTCAATAGGAATATCCGGATATCTGTTATCACAGTGCTGTGATGTAAAGTTAATAAAGTTATAAAATATAGACAGAGGTTTTTGGCAGGCAATACAGGGGTCACCAACATGGCCCCCTGGACCAGGTGGTGCCCTCAAGCCTGTTCAAAAAATAGCACAACCCTCCAGTGAGCTGCATGCAAAATGTTATTTTATTCAGTTTCTCTTCCTTTTTAATCATACATGTATTGACATATATTTAAAAATAACAAAAGCATAAAAAACATGTTCATATTCGATAAAGTTAAGGTGATCTCTAATTCTTCTAGTTCAAAGGTCAGTACTGGTGGCCCTTCATATGACACAGTACCAATGAAGCAGCTCTATGTTTCAGGTGATCCCTGATCTAACATGTGTAAGAAGAGAAAAAAAAAAAAATAAACTAATATAAAAACTCACAAAACCAAATAATGTGGACAATACAATGATGATGGTTTATTTTTTATTCAGATTTTAAACTTTATATTAAAATTAGCTCAACTGAAACATTTGGCTTCTTTCCTAACATGATGCTTTTTTGTTGTTGTTTGCTTTTTAAACTGGTTCATGGCTTTATCTCCTCACACTTTGATAGCCGTAAGTCTTTATAAATTGGCCTGTAGAAGTCTTTGACTCATCATCTGCAAGTTCTCCAAAATTTAGCCACCTGCCAAGTGCGAGCCACCAGAATTTACAAAGATAGGCGTCGAAACGTTTTCAGAAAGGACTGAGCGGAGGTCCGGTTGCCTCCGATTTAAGCCTGTTTGCTGCTGCGATGACCCGGATAACTGAGAATCCTCCAAAATGGCTGAAATAAATCAATTCTGCAAAGATGAGAGGGCCAGTATTCACCCACAGTGATTTAAACTAGCTCTTTTAGGAGGCAATTGTGTTTTTATTTATTTTTTTATTTAGGACCAGGTTGGTATGAATAGATTTTTGTTTCATTAAAGAATCAGGAATCAAGAAGCTTTATTGTCATTGTGTGTTCTCATAATGACATTTTTGGTGAGGCAGACGCCGGTCCAGACTGCAAATGCTTAAATGAAATATAGTTAAATTCATTTGATGATCTGAAATATATAAGAGTCAGAAAAGAGCAAAAACAGAAAACATTTTTTTACAATACTATCTAACATCTTTTATTGTCTTCTTCTGTGGCGGCAGATTTCCACAGAATTTGACTGCACTTTGATCAAGTTGAGGTTATTTTCGTGCTCCATAAATGAATAAATAAAAATGAAAGAAATTCGCTGTAGAGCTCACAGACGAGGAGAAATGTAGTCGTAGGATTTTTTTGTCTGAACACTCGTTGTCCTTCAGTTTGATCATAACGGGCTTCTTTCCTTGCCTGCCCTTTGTCGCTGATCGGTAACTCATCAACCATGTGGGATTACTGATTCTTTTAAACGATGACTCCTCACAAACCACCACGTTTGCTTTGGATGGACCCCAAAGGGTCATCGGGTTGTCCTCAGAGCGTCATGGTGGCTGCACACATTAAGCTGAAGAAGCTGCATCGCTTCACTGGTTTAGTACTTTATAATGCTGCTAACACACCTTTGCAGCATAATGAGTAGTTATCTGAGTTTGTTAAAACTATTATTATTATTATTATTATTATTATTATTATTATTATTATTATTATTATTATCATTATTATTATCATTATTATTATTATTATTATTATTATTATTATTATTATTTCAGCAGATCATCTCACATCTGCCATTCTCATTCAATAATCAGGATTGTACCAATAGAAAGAGATGCAGTTCAAGCAGATTTTCTGAATTAATTACCAGCTTCCCTCCAACACTGGCCACAAGCTGAGCCATGGAGCAATAATACAGTGGAAAAATCCATGTTTGACCTCTACTATGTAAATAACACAGGAGAACCACAAAGCTGCTGAATCCGGTTCTCTGGATGGTCTGCAGAGGGCACTCACACGCCATTTTATTTCACCAGGCGCTCTAGGTTTACAAAACCAGCCTGCAACGTTGTTAGTTTCAGTTTCAGCTGTTGCAATGTCTGCTTTGATTAGAAAAATTAAGAAATGTATTTAAATCTATAGAAAATTTTATTAAAAAGCAATGAAAACACCTTTGTAAACACCACTTTTTGATAGATTGTGAATCTCTTTTATAGCCTGCAGGTGGATTGATTTCTTTTGGCAAAGTGCCCCATTTACAAGCTAAAACTGCTCACTTTGAACCCAATAAACAAAAACCTAAGTTTTGTAAATGTATTACTTTCTCTGAAGATAGTGTAAACATGTATGTATATGTATGCTATCATATAAATCACAGAATGGGCCAAAAAATGACACTCATCAGCAGCATATAAGAAGGACCTTTTTCTGCAAAGATGGTCTCGGCAGAAACTGCAGATGAGCTCTGTGGACGTAAACATGGGTGGGAAGCAGGGGCGTGGCCAGGTGGTGGCCAGGGGTGGCCACGGCCACCGCTGGCGATGTCCTGGCCACCCCACATGGCCACCCCACTCGCCAGTGTAAATGGCAGTAGCGTCAGTTTAGCATTTCATCCCATTATGCACAGCCAGCAGCAAAGCCGCTCTTCTTGACCTTCTTGCGCACCGTAGCTCACCCTGCCGCTCCCCCTCCCCCGCACGTCCGCCCTCCCTCTCCCTCCCCCTCCCTTCTAGCCGCTGTTGCGTTCTGAGACAACTACGGCTCAGCGCGTGCTCGCCTTCAACGGTGATAAAAGGTGGAAAGTGAACAAGACTAACGGTAAGTAAATAAGTCAAATCATTCGTTTGTAAAAGAAGAGGGTGATATATGAACTGTATCAGCTCCTGTTACAGCGGCTTTTGGTGTCTTTTTCACAAGTTTTCAAAGAGTTACGTAGCTACCGCTCTTAGCTGGGGCTTCTGTATGGTTTGTCAATTTCCAGACAATGAAGTGAAAGTCCACAGACATGTCTTCTTATTTTAAGAAGAAAATAACAGCAGAAGGAGATAAAGAGATGACAGGGGAGCAACAGAGAACGAAGGAGGAGGAGGAGAAAGAGGAGGTGGATGGAGGAGAGGAACAGATAGAGCAGCATGATAGATAGATAGATAGATAGATAGATAGATAGGGCTTTATTGATCTCACAGTGGAGAAATTCTCTTGTCACACATCGGCTTAATAAACAAAAGAAGGTGCCAAAGGAGCAAAAGGTGCATCAGGTATATACAGTGTGTCCACATATGTACAGTGTATTAAAACTGTAGCGAAAGCAGGTGTTCCTGCACCGACAGGTGAAGTTATGACCATGTGGCCATAATAATGAAATTAATGAATTGTCTAGAAAGTAATATCCTCGGAAGAATTGTATGTTTTGTTAAGTGTATTTGTTTTTTATTGTGACGGACTCACTTAAATATATACACTTAAAAAAATAAAACAAATAATTATGCGTTTTATATATATATATATATGTGTGTATATATATATATATATATATATATATATATATATATATATATATATATATATATATATATTAGTTTTATTTGTCTGAATCGAAATGCCTATAGGCCATTAATACAGCTAGAAATGATCATAACTATGGGGAGGCTGGTATTATTATTATTATTTATTGTTATTGTCATCATCATTTTAATGTCAGAATAACAGACTTTTGCTCCTGTTTCATTATAGATATCTCCCAGTCAAGAGCAGAGCGGTCCAAGCAGCCACAACTAAAAATCTTCCCTCGAACCTGTCAAAGGGACAAAAGAAGATGCTTTTCTAAAGACTGGTGCAACACATATAAATGGCTTGAACTGAGTCTGGTAACCAGAGATGGATCCTATGGATCTTTGCTGGGAAGTTATTTTTGTAAAAGTAATTATTTTTGTTTCAGACTAAGTAAAGGTATAACTGTTTCTTACACGTACAGCATAACCTTGTAGTCAAAATATGACTGTTGTTCCCTGTTTTCCCTGAAATTCCTGTTACATGAAATATGTGCTTCTTCCTATAATATTTTGTCCTTGCTTTCCAAAAGCTTTCAAATATGACTTAGTCAATTATACAATGAGGCTAACGATGTGCAAGATTTACTTGTGTATTTAATAGTTCATATGTAAGAAAGGTAAATCCATAACCTGTTTGTTAAATATTTCATACGCAAGCACTGTAACAGCAAAAATGTCTTGGTTACTGCAAGACTTAAGAAAATTACTTTTTTATTGGTTCATGCCACAATTTGATGTGGTTTTTTTGTGACTGTCTGTTTTTGAACTTTAAATAAAGTACATTTGTGTGAACAAGTATTTGAGTCGATTATTTTATGTATACAGGCATTTTCAGCTATTTTCTAAACCTACTTATTCCTGTTAAGTGTTAGCAAGAAGGGGTTAGGTTGTGTACTGTATATAGTATAGTATATATGTTTGTAAAGGGTTTTCTATTGGCCACCCCTCGCTAGCTTTGTGCCCCATGTTGGCCACCCCGGTAAAAATATTCTGGCTACGCCCCTGGTGGGAAGGATGGATTTCTCTTCAATACCAGCAGAAATCTGAATGCAGCCATGATCGTGCAATTTGTGTGACAAACATCAGAATTCCTAACCGGGGTCCACCCTCCAGTTTTGTTTTGAGAAGAACTGTATGCTGCACAACGCCTCCGGTCGGCTCGCGCTGCTCGCTTTATTTCTGAAAGCTCACAGCTGGGCAGGACATTGATTTTTCAACCTTGTAAATTGTTAGTTGCCCTGCGACAGACTGGCGACCTGTCCCGCCTCTCGCCCACTGAATGCTGGAGATAGGCACCAGCACCCCTCGCAACCCCACAAGGGACAAGCGTGACAAAAAATGGATGGATGGATGGATGTACCTTGCGAGTGTCCAGACGGGGGTCATGCAGGTTTATGACGGAAATGTTTTGTGAAAGAGGCAACAGAGTGTGTTTTTTTCACATAGAGCTTTTAAAACTCTCCATAATGTGCTGGTTTGTTGAGTCTCCAAGCTCCTGCTCTCAGTGTCCCTCACTTCCTTCTCATCAGGTTAATCCTCCCTTTATAAACTCACATTCAGCTGTCACTACCTTCTACACTTTGGGAGGACAAATGTGTTATGCACATTATTTATTTATTTACATATTCATTGGTTTTGGACATGGTAATAAATACGGCTCTTTACATCTATGTCAGCCATGTCTTTCTCATTTGTGATAACACCGTGTAACCATGTTTGCAAAAAATAGCTTATTTTTTTATTTCTCTTTTTATAAATGTATTTTTATTTTCGTCGACAGCAGAGTGGAACCGACATGAAATTTGTTGTTTGTGTGCAGGAACCTTGCAGATAAAAGGCTTCAGTCTATCGTGAGCAACACGCCTGAAAAATGTTGAAAATGAAAATGTAAAATCAAGCTGTGGCGAAATAAAAGTGATTCTGTTGTTCAGAGTAAAACAGGAAATTAGAAGAAAAGAATGCGTAATATTAAAAAAAGTTTAATATTTAAATAAAATATTTTAAAGTATTTTGCTCCGTCCGATGGCGTAATGATGTTTAATTATTTGAAAGAGCAACTTAATGTATGCTCAATGCATGAACTTTTAATTAAAAGTCCACTCATCAAGCACCGCTGTTCGTGCACATACGCGATGCTGACGTGCAGTTTGTCTTCCAGGAAATGTGGCAGATCCTCGGGGCAAGTAGGCCATTTGAATTCAGAAGACACACTGTCCTAATTATGCACACTGAGTGATCGTTACTGATCCAAATGCTGTGAGGTGTTAAACAAAACGGACTCAAAGCGCATGTGTGTGTTCAGTTAACATGTTCTTAATCTGTCAGCATCTTTCTGCAGAAAAGTGGCAAATCACGGAGGAATTGATGTGCAAACAGCCGTCAGAGCTCTATGCAGCACTTTGGACGAGGAATCTCAGAATGATAAACAAACCCGTATGTATAATTCAAATTTCTCCAACAGTGGAATAAAACACCGGAGGGCTCTGGCCCAAAAGTAAAACCGGTGAAACTGTCAAGCTTCAGTCCAAATGATCGATGTTTTTTTTTTTTGAGAGATGCATTTTCTTTTTTCACTGCTTCTCTCCAACAAAGCAGCATTGCACAATATTTCTGGACTGATAAACATGCGACAACCCCAGCGCCGTATGCAGCCAGGCAGGAATAACAATGGGAGCTGGAGCGGCACAAAGCTATTAATGGAGAGACGCGCTGAAGTAAGAAATAAGGAGGTGGTTGGGCACGGTCTGCTCCGAGGACCGCCAGAGGGCACTGGGAGTCTAAAACGATGAACACCCATCTCCCCTCCTCTACCAGCTCACTCAGACTGCCCACAGCTAAACTGTCCAAGTTGTGTATATGGCTTGATGCAATGTGAAATATACGCTGAAGATATGACTGTTTATAGGCATTCCTGGGAAGGTTGTTGCATTATAGGCATTTCTTTTTTTTGTTTGTTTCACCTGTCCAGCACTGGTTATGCCCTCAGCAGTGTTTACTGCTCTCTTCTGAAAATGTGCACTTTTTTTTTTACCCTGAGACCATTTTACATCATTCACAATCTTTGTAAACTCCATCAGGGAGCAGTTTGCAGGGTAGCCTTTAAGAGGGCAAAACAGCTGCAGGAGGGGTTTTATCGTACACCGCAGCCAATTCTGCTTTTTCACTCTTTATATGTCATTTCCTGCTGCTGCTGAATGTAAAGAAAAATAAATCATTGACACTTAAAAAGGTAATCTGCAAATCAAGTAATACTTGCCAGGTTTTTCCAGATGATAAAATTATATCTAATGTTAGATGGAATTTGTTTGTTTTTTTATCAGATTTGTTGGTGAATAAAAAAAAAAATCAAGTTTTGGGTCAAAATTTGTTCATCACAACACTCAATTACACATCACAACACTCAATTAAATGATTTGTGACCAATAAGAAGCTCTGGGGGTGTTTGCATGGATTTAGCATCTTTCATCTCCATATAAAATAAAAAAAAGCTGATTTCAGACCACTTCAGTCTACATCCTGAGCAAATATGAATTTGGTTTTTATGACACTACAGAGCAAATAGAGGTAACAATTATTTCAGCCTTCTTTTAACTTTTATTACCTTTATTCAGATCAGGTGAAAATATTCTAGTATTTACAGGCATGGAAAAGGTAATCTTATCTAATTTTAACCTCCGGCTTCAATATTTTACCAGCATTTTACGTATGTGACCAACTATGACTAAGTGTGGTGTGTCTTTTCTGTGTCAGAGAATACATCTATGTGTGACGATGTTGCCGGATTAAGGTTGTTTTGAACATTTCATTGATTACTTTAATCTCGATTCTTTTAACCGTTCTGATGGGAATCAGATAAAAGCTATAGTCTGTTGCAGCGCATCAAATGACATTTGTGCTTACATTGGATGTTGTATGGAGTACAGCAGGCAAACTGAGTGAGAACACCTGAGATGGAGCGTCTCCCCTGTCTAAAGGCCGAGGGTTAATTCCTTAAAATGCATTAAACACCCTCCTCAGATGACCCTGCAGCATTACCATGTCAGAGTTTTAAATCCCTGCATTACCATGTCTTCAATTGTAATCTTTAATTAAAGAAAGCTTAAAAACGTCTGTTTTCAGAACACTGTAGCCCTCACAGATGAAATGTCCTTATTTCCATGTTGTCTCCAGTCTTTTCTTAAAAGGGTTCAGTTCAGTCTAGACAAAACCAACCAATTACTCTGCACATAGCGTTGGCCATAGTGGCCCTCCTTTTCATGGCCCATTTGTCTTTGTGTTCGGCTCTCGGTTCCATTGTGCCGCCTCCCATTGCTATCATTGGCCGCCTTGCTTCCTGGCCCCGGCTGCTGTCACTGTAAGCCTCATCCGGACTGATTTACATCATATTACTCCTGATTTGAATGGGGCCTGCTGAGAGATGAGAAAGTCAAACAATGGGCCGGCACAGTGCAGAGGAAAGGGGACTCCTGTGGAACTCTGGATCAGAGATGTGTTTACTTTCCTTCGTCAAACAAAAAGTTGCACGGTTGATCTCATTTGGAGGAATCAATGGAGAGATTTCACGGTCCACTGAAAAACATATTGAATCAAAATTCAGTTTCAAGCTGATTTCTGTCACAGGTTTAGCACTTAAAAATAAAAAGATCTTATATTAGAGAGTAAGGAAAAAAAACAGAGAAAAAGAAACAAAATCTAACAAACCCCTAAAAAAACATACAAAGTCAAATGACCAAAAGTCACTGTTTTTTATCTTGTAACGTGCGCTGGTCTATTTATCGACAGTGAAGACATTAGGCACACTTTATGGAGCATCAAGTCCTATCACATCTGTGAAGTATGTGAATCTTTCTGTTGTATCAATGTTGGAGTAATTTGGATGATGGGTGTTAAAAACCAGAAGTGTTCAACATTACATTTTAATCACTTATGCTGTAATGTCACTGCTGTACTTTATTTTTCCCCATGCTGAATGCTTACCTGAATCTTCAGTGTTTAGTATCAGTGCCCTTAAGTGGTCAGATACTTAGTAGCTGATTTAATCAGACAATGCGTGGGACTGTCCTGCTGCTGGAGGCACTTCGAGCATTCCTCATGCCGAGCTGAGCATCTGCCCAGGCTAGGATGAGATTAAGAGATATTATCGGGTTGTTGCTGCAAAATATGAGTGGAATAAGTTCAGAAACCTCTGTAAATATGAAGTGTCAGTCAGGTGAAATGGAAATGCTGAATTTTTCTGGACGTCCCAAAAGAATTTGGGAGATCAACCGAGATGGAGATCTTCATCCTGCAGTATCAGATGTGTGGAGATCGGCTTTACGACACAAAATTGCCACAATAATGAAACTGTTTTAATAGATTCCACTTCAGCTTTGCCCTTTCCTCACAACAGCAAACAGGCTTAAATCAGAGGCAACCAGACTTTTGCTCAGTACTTCCTGAAAACGTTTCCACACCTCTCCAGGAGTCTTTGTCAAGTCTGGTGGCTCGCACTTGAACCAAAGTCCGGTTGCCTCCCTTTGAAGCCTGTTTGCTGTTGAGATAATCCGGATGACTGAGAGTTTGCACAGGCCTTTTCCACACAGTTTCAATAAAACTTTCATGTTTTTGTTAAGGCTTCTTCTGACCCACATGCAAAACCCTCTCAGGAGACAAAGGAATTTTAAAGAGTCTATGAAAGGTTGTGGCTTTTTGGGTTTCGTCCAGCGAGCTTCTTCCAGGGCACTGGAACAGAATCAAACTGGAGAAGCAGAGAAGAGGAGGGTAACTGGATGGATGATGGTGAAGGTGAGTACGGGCTGGTTGCTTACCGTGGGACTGGTTAAAGTCGGCAGGGAGAGCTCGTCAGGGCCGAAGGTGTGAACTCGTGTGCGATGGTGGAGCTAGAGGGCTGACAGGGTGCAAGGTCAGAGACGGAGGAGACTCGAGGTGCCGGCCCAGGTTCTGGTTTTCCAGGTAAGTTACTGAGCACCAAACCCAGCTGTTTGCTGTGGAAATCAGGAACTGGTCCAGGAGACACCTTAAAGCAGAGCAAAAACAGAGCTGGTCAAGAAAAGTCAAGAAGCATGGGAAGGTATCATGAGAAGGATTCAGGGCTTGAGGTACCACAGAAGAAAACACTGATGATGACGAGGACGCGTCCTGCTCAGCTGCGCCCTCCAGTGGCCACCTAGATGAAACACACAAGCGCTTCAGCAACAAACCCTGACAAAAACTTCACATGAGCTGAAGAATTAATGACTGAGAGAAAAGGGTAAACAGTGTAAAACAACAAACAACAGGCTGTTTTTGAGAATCTTTAGTTTACCGGTGCTTTAGCCATGCTAGGGAACTTCTTTTGAATTTTAATGTGGTTTTCAACACCCTGGCCACCTGCTGGTGCAGCAAAAGTATTACAGAAATAAAGGAACAAATAGTTGTTTAAAGGATCAATAAGGGTTATTTAACCACTAGCTGGTGCATGAGCGCTGTCTGTGGACCAAAACAAGATGTGTGACAAGCCCCGCCTCTCTTTACCTCCACTCCAGCTGCCACCCGGCCCCTCTTTCCCTTCTCACCTCCAATGCGCATATTTGCAGAGAATAAAAACACAGCAAAACAGCCTCACCTTTTGCAGGAACAGTTTACGTGATGAAGTAACTCAGAACTTTATACTGCTGTTAGCAGGAGAACGTTTTGACATGCTGGGGGTGCTCTCTGCCATGTTGCATTATAGGGCAGTGAGGGGCTAAGCCCTGAGTGGCAGCTGTTCACAGGCGCGTGCATGCATGCGCGTGCATGTATATGTATGTGCATTAATGCGCGCACATGTACATGCATGCATGCATGCACTGTGTAAACAAGAGACTGGAGAACAACATAGAAAGATGTGGTGTGACGTCATACCATAGTCCATCTGAAATATTACCTTTAGCTCTTCACATCACTATTTTTTAGTTCTTTCTAATTTCACTTATTGTTCCTCTAAAATCTTCAGAAGAAGCGTAGCTGGTGCCTTAAGCACATGCTATCCTATGCAGATGCTCAGTCTGCACGATAAAGATTCAGACATCCTGGCATGCTGAAGGCTCCGCCCCGTGCCGGCTCCATCTGGATAATTTGATGGAACGGACTTTGTAAAGTGCCTTGAGATGACATGTTGTGAATTGGCTCTATATAAACCAAAGTAAATTGAATTGAATCTGACACATTCTGATCTACCTTCTGATTAATTCTGTTAATACGTATTTGATCTTTTGGGGGAATTCTTACAATGTGTTTAAACCATTGGATTTTCATCTCCAGGCCATTAACTTTTAGAAAAATTGTTGCAAAGCCGCATCAAGCCAAGATGGTATATGTATGCAACTAAGGCCCATTGATGCATATTCTACACATACCAACAATACCCATTTATGCTTCATTTTGTTAAATCACAAAACTAATATAAATTTTGAGAGCTATATTTAAACTAAACCTCAACTTTAAAATATTGAAAAAAAAAAAATTCATGTGATGGGGTTCAGCAGCCTCGCGGCCAGCCTCCTAAGTTTAACTGGGCAACCCACCAGTTATGGTTTTTTCCATTTGTTTGGGATTTTGTTCTTGTCCTCCTTACTAGGCCTCCGTGTCCCGCCTGAACTGGTTCACTTTCAGTTTATGAACCTTTTGGTACGTCTGGAGACGCACCTTTAGGTGGGGGTAATGTTATAACTGGACTTTGATCGTTCTGGTTCTTAATCTTTATCCCGGTTGTTCAGGTAACTACTGTTACTTTAAGTCTTTACAGCTGTTTCCCATCTGCTCATTTACTCACCAGTGCAGTATCCAGTAATCAGGTTTCCCAGGACAAATACTATTCAATTAAATTTTACTATTACTAATACTATTTGGTTGTTGGATCCCTTGTTGTCCTCACCCGGTTTTTGCCAGTCCGTTCTGATCATTAAAGCATGTTTTCACCATCCACCTGCCATCCTCTTCACTGCATTTGGCTCCCGAACAACAGCAAAACAAGACAACCTCATTTCACCTTTAGACCCACGGAGACACATTTTTAGAGATGCCAAGATGTGTGGCACGGTAAGAAAGAGTGTGACAGCAGCTGTAGGAAGGCGATGCTGGTGCATTATTTACCTATGGTCGTGTGTCTTCCTTCCCAAGGAAGAAATGCAATACTAAAATGGGAAACTTTGGCTGCTACTGTGTTAATTTCTGAGGCACAGTGTCAAAGCAAAGCCTAATTTAGATGTTTATTTCTTCAAAGTAGTTTGACAGCCTTGCACACAAAAAAGGGAATCTTCTGAAAAGCAGCAACATGGAGAAAGAATAAAGCTGGTGGGATATGTGTGAAAAATACTGGTTTTGTTGTTTTTCTTTGAAATAAATAACTTTTACAGGGAAATGGAGAAAAAAAAGATTGTTTTGAATTTAACAACAAGACACACAAGGATCCTGAACGATCCAATTTGTTCTGCCCATGTTTGGCTAATAATCATCAAAAGGTAAATGAAATCAAAGCTCCTTGTTGTCCTGAAGTTCATCTGATGATCAAACACTTCATGGAAACAGTGACCTTCCAGTCCCAATTAAGACAAAAATCAGGACAGAGCCAACTCTCTGCTTTTTATGGATAATTATTCCAGTGTCCAACTTGTTAATTGGTCTGAGAAATTGTTTGATGCCGTGTGTGTCTGTGTGTGTCGGAGGGAACTGGTTGATTGTGTTATCATCTGACGGGAGACTACGCAGACGGGAAAGTGCCGGACGCTGCAAATTGCTTGTTCAAGTTCACTAGCTGGGTTCCCTCAAGCCATCACATCGATGCAAAGCAACACAGATTATGATTTGAATGAAAAACACACAAAGCCACCTGTCTGCACAACAGTACAAATAGCTCCGCATTTGCCTGTCAGGACAAACGCCACAGAAAGGGAAAGGAAAACAAAGAACTATTTAATTTGCAAAAAAGAAGAAGAAAGAAAATAGGTAGAAAGGGTTGCAGTGATTCTTTAGTATATGTTTTTCTTAAAAGACATTGAGTATAACACAGCAACACAGTTTATATACAACAACGTAAATAAACTGCATTTGTGAAAATGTTTTGTTCTGTCTGGAAATAAAAGGTGGAGGGTGCCAATCTGAATCAAACACTGCCTTGCATGAGGACTCTATAAACTTTTGTGTGTTTTATTAAGATTTTGTGTGATAAACCAAAGCAATGCGGAAAATTATCTGCACAATTGGGACGTACATAAAAAATGGTTCAAGATTTTTCTAACTATTTAAACAACATTTACAAAACAAAAATCAGTGGGAAAGTTGGGGTTAAGTGCCTTGAAAAAAGAATATTATGTGTTCATGTGTTTCTGTTTGTTCTCTGATGTTCAAACCTCTGAGACCAGCTGCATTTGGACTGAGCTTCATTACACACATGCACTCTATTTACTCCTGAAGACAAGTGGCTGCACTGGATTTTATTTCAGGGTATCAGAGGAACTGGGGCTGAATACAATGCAAAGCTCAATTTTCAGGATTTTATTTGAGAAAGATCCAGAAAACCATCCACCATTTTGCGTCCTCTTCACGACGAAGTATAATTATTGAATAAAATCCTAATTAAATTCATTAAAGTACTTTTTTTAATGTAATAAAATGTGGAAAGATTGAAAAAATATGAATAGTTTTGCACTTGGATTGCAAAAGATTTGAACTCTTAAAACAAGGAATCTGGTCAATCTGTGTGAAATAAAAATTATTATTTTATGAACTAATCGATAACTCTAGTAGAGATCCAATAAGTTCTTTATTACATAAAGCTTAAAGAATCCACCATGCCATGTTTATAACTACTTCTTTTAGTGCAACAGTGAGAAAGCCTCCATGTTAACCCATCATTTCCTTTGCAGGGTCGACATTGTGTTGTTTTCTGTGTCTAATTAATCAAAACCAAACTATAAAGGTTATTAACATGCATTGAAAAGTTTTATTTAAAAGATTGACCATGTCATCTCTTTTTATAGGTTTTATCTAGTTAAATGGAGATTTTTTTAACTAAAGAAAACCTCACTGGTATCTGGTAAAATAAAGGTTATTATTTTCTTATGTGATGATGACAGCCTACTATTTACTTTTTCTTTTTAGGTTCTGGTGTTGTACATTCAAATTACTGACAGGCAAAAATGATGGTGCTAATATATGAACAAATCAAATTATTTAGTGTGAAAAAATTAGTATGCTTTGGATTCTGTCAGAGAAAGTTCACATCACAAAAATGGAATATAAGTTAGAGAAAAAACAGATCAGACGTCGCTTTTAATGGAAAACATCTGAACCTGAATGAGTTACAGATGTCAGGAACAGGCTTCACTCTGTAGTTAAATTGTCTGAGTATAAAAACTTTACAGAAATAAAAACATATCAGGCTTTTTGGCATCAGTAGATGAAGAGAGATTTTTGCACGTAGGAAACGATTTTCTGGTATGTAATGTTTTTAAAATGTGACAGCTTTATGCTCTTTAATCACTTTTCATCTCACTGATCAGGAAATAGTTTGTTGTTTTACTCTGCACATTATACCCATTTATATTTGTCCTTTGTGCAACATAAAGAGATCTCAAAATACAAAGCAATAAAACAGTTTAGCCCCTTTCTCTCCCTGTACACAGAACCACAGCTGTGATTTCCCCATGGCATTTTGTTTTTAATCACATAAGGTCCGAAGTTATTGGATGAGTTGCCTTTTTGGCATTTCTGAATGGGCTTCTGTTTTAAAGTAAAATCAATAAACAGATTTAATCAGAAGTTTACGTACACTAGTCACTGGCGGGGAAATGCTAATCTTTCAGGGCATTTAGTAATTTGTGTGCAAAACTGCCGCATGTGTCAGAAAAAGAACAAACTGATATTCAAACTTGGTGGTGTCATGATCCAGTGGTTTTGTTTTTTCTTTTTTGTGTCCTGAACATTTTAAAGTTTTCTTCATTTTATTTTTATTTTTTCCTTTCATGATAATGTGTTCAATATTGTTGTTTGGTTCCTGTCATTTTAGTTCATTTATTTGTGTTCAGCTTCTTACTTATTCCTGATGTTCACTTTGTGCATGTAGGTTGCTCTCTTATGTTAGTTTTGCTTTTCCTTTCTGTTTTGGTGCAGCTCCCTGTGTGTTAAGTAGTCTCCTTCCCTCAGCTCCCCTGCTAAGTCATCTCTCACAGCTGATTTCCCTGACTGGACTCACCTGGCTCCCTTGATCCCGTCTCATCGGTATTTAAGCTCATTGGTTTGCATGCAAATGCCTGTCACATGTCCTGGTCTCTTTAGGCTCGTTTACACTACACTTTTTTAACCGAGCCGAGACCAGTCCGAGCTCGGTAACCGAGATAACTCTTGTGTGTAAACGGTCAGCAGACTGAACCGGACCGCGCTAAACATAACCGGACCGCGCTAACTGCAGACCAGCTCTTGGGTAGGTCTCGGCCTGGTTTTATTTCTGGCCCAGTTTTCTGATAAAGAGCGCATGAGCAGACTGCGTCATCTCCTTACAGTCACCTGACTGTCCGCGGGTTTTCCGGCAGTCTGGCTGCACGTCCCGATTCACGCTCCATTCATACAAATTTCAGACATTCATAATAATACTAGCTTCCTTACCGTGCCACACGGTTTCCAGAGATTAATCTGCTTAGCAGCGCAATGAACCTCAGCGTCTGTCATTGTTTCCGGCGTCTGTAAATCCTTATTAGACGTTCGTTTGTCTCATC
This sequence comes from Fundulus diaphanus, assembly GCA_037039145.1. Lineage (NCBI taxonomy): Eukaryota > Metazoa > Chordata > Actinopteri > Cyprinodontiformes > Fundulidae > Fundulus > Fundulus diaphanus. The sequence continues at coordinate 3,793,133 of CM073134.1, read as the reverse complement.
CACTTCCCAAAAAAGCAAACTTTCTCAAGTAAATTCACCAATGGTTGCCTTCTTCCCCTGACTCTCCGTAAACACCGAAATATCACAATATCAAGCATAACTTCCTGAATGTTACGGGCGCAGCTGTGTGTGTTTTGCTGCTTCCGCCTTCAATCCCAGAGAGCGGTAGTACCACAGATCGCCACTAGGGAGCGAGGAGCAACCAAGGAACCGAGATAAGCTTTGTGTGTAAACGGGTCGGCTTGTCTTGGATAACTGATCCAAGCCCGGACTGGTCTCGGCATTTCTCGGTTTTTAGGTGTAGTGTAAACGGGGCTTTTGTGTTATTGCTTGCATCTTTATTTTTCTTTAATAAAACTTTTTACGCCGCCTCTATTCCTCCGGTCTGCCTATATTTGGCTCTAGCACAAAAACATCAACCATGACAGGCATTGGTAATGTGATGGTTATGGAAAGTTCTATCAAGAGTTCATCACCTTAAGCTCAAGCACAGTTGGGTTGTGCAGCAGCGGAGAGATCTGAAACACGCTACCTGAACGGCTCACGCGGTGGCCTAGTCAAAGTCCACTTTAAATCTGACTGAGTTGCTGTGGCATGACCCCAAACATAGCCAGAAACCCTCCAGTGTGGGAAAGGAGTTAAAACCATTCTGCAAAGAAGAGCGGGGCTGCGTCTTGGCCCTATCATAACAGCGATGCCGCCATCTTAGGGCCAAGTCAGTAAGGAGGTGAAATACGTTTTCATCGCCTTCGTCTAAGCCTGCAATGAAGAACGTACGTAAACATCCGACCAGACACGTTCTTCTACGCTGGATTTCTTGCCTCAAACTTATTACATTACTCAGCCTGCATTTACCAGCAAGATGTCAACTTCAAAGTGCTTTATGGGAATAAGTCTTTAAATACATCTGAGTATCATGAGGATAAACAGCTAATTGGCTGTCATCACTGTCATTGAGGGGAAATTGCACGGCAAAGACAAAGTCTTAACGGTGCATCGATCAGAAACACAACATTAGAGATGAGGGGTCATGCACCTATTTTGCCTCGCCTGATAATTACATTTGATGACAGGAAGGACATCAGCGTTTAGTCTGCATTCTGGATTCAATAAGTGTGTGCATGTGTCTGCCTGCGTGTGGGTTTTGTCTTCCCTCGGGTTCGCGAGAGAAAGGAAGGCTTATCTTAGCATGTGAGCCTCGTGACAGCTGTTGACATTCAAAACATCATTCAGAAATCCACAGCTGAGCTCCTCCACGTTATTCGTGGGGACATTTCAGACAGACACAGTGAAGAAACAAGGATCTGGTTTCCCCATGACTTATTGCTTCTATTTTTAAATTCCCCCCGAAAGGATTCATTTAAAAGTGTGAAGGCAGAGCCGTTTTGTGCGCCTTGTGTTTATTCAGCCAGTGATTCGGGGCTGATAGTTGCTTTGGCCTGCCGAGATAAGATCTGTCTAGGTTGATGCAGCATGTGTGAATAATGCATTAGAGATAATGACCCCTCCCTGACCAGGAGATGGACAGAAATATCCCTGACGTCAGCCTGGAACCTCATGCTAGCCGGTGGCACAAAGAGGGGATATTAAGTCTGCGGTGCTTCTCAGGGATCCGCTACACCTCTCAGTGTGCCTGTCTGTCTCTCTGTCAGGGGGATGCATCTGTGTCACACTCTCCTTCTCTCTTGTCTCTTTGCGGTGACGTGACGGGCATCTGTGAGCACCAGGGAGCAAAGAGGAAGGAGTACTCAGAGAGATAAGAAGAACGTGCAGAAAGATGGATTTCAACATAAAGTGATGTCTATTTACATTAATAAAGGGACTTTTAACAGCCCTGCCACCTGCCACAGGGATGTGTGTGATTTAGACCAAAATTAACTCATTTTAATGTGGGTTAATGCGAAGCTAGATTCTGAATATGCGATTCGACCAATATATTATTACGTAATTGCTTATTCCCAACATAATTATGGTAATTATGAATTTAACAAGCCTCTTTTGTTTTCCTTTTAAATGAGTGCCCAACAGTTCCTGCAGATAACCACAAGAAGCTCCCCTGCTTTTTGCTTTCTGGATTCCTGAGGCCGTGTCTTCTCTCGGCCATCGACCAAACAAAGGACAAGGCACGTGTGGTAAACCGTGAGTCAGCCGACAAAACAGACTTTTTTTGGAAGTAGACAGCTTCACAAAAACAACAAGACGCCCGAGTGTTTCCAGCATTCACTTTTGCTCTGATGGAAAGTGGAAACCCTAAATATTTAATCTGCAACGACGGGGAGTGAAGAAAAACAGCAGCATAAAATAGATTTCCTGGATGGTAACTCAGGTAGCTTTTTTAATAATTTAAAATGGAGCGAAAACTGTTCCTGCCCCAGTCTCGATTCAATAAAATTTCCGATCATGCACACGGTGTGCCCTTTTGATTTCTGTTTCCTTTATTAAATGAGCTGTGAGTCAGCATAGTTTGTGTTGTTCACATCATACGCTGTTGACTATTTTGACTTCTTAAAGAGAAATGTGTTGTGTTATCATCTAATACATTTGGCTCAAGTACACAAAAGCTAATTCTCTTAGTTTCTGTCACTTAGACTTACAAGGTGGAGGCTTCCCTCTACTGATGTCAGGATTTGTTGGTGCCGCAAACCCAAACCCAAACTGTGACAGCACAGAGGCAGACGCATCTTGAGGCAATGTTTTCGTAAAGCAACTAATAAACGTACAATTCTCAAAGAAACAAACAGGAGCCAGGGAAAAAGCAACAGAAGACTCCAGTAACAGACCAACAGAAACCAGGAACTTAAATACTGCAGTTAAGTAATCAACCACATCAAAACCAGGAGAAAATGATCAATAAACATTAATTACCTGGGAGAAGAGCCAAGGCAGAGCATAAAAACGGGGAATCTAAATATTCACGAATACGACCACAGACCCAAACAACAGCGGGTCACGATATCAGAATACCTGCCTAGCATTAAAATGGCGTGAGAAGCACGTGAATAAATGATGATACGGGATTCGTTTTCTAAGCATCTCATTCTGTAGCATATCTTATGTGATCGCCAGCTAAGCAAGACTGTCACCGATGTTTTTAGACATCAGAAATGTTCTGAGACACAAACGCTGCAGCTCACAGACCATATGTCTGCCACAAAATGTACAGAAATGCTGTGAAAATGTCCAGGCTATGACCCATTACTTCATCCCATGCTGCTCTATGCAGACTCTCTGTCAGCACTGATGAAGATTCATTACTCTCTAAGCATGTAGAATGCTTGAAGAGACTCCAAAGGCAGGACAGTCCGACCTGTTTTCAGTTTAATTCAGCTAATAATACTTGAAATCATAGACAGTGTCTATAATGTATCATTGAACTTTCAGTTTAAGATAATTTGACAATCTATAAAGTGGTGATACACTCACTGGCCACTTTATTGGGTACACCTTGCCAGTACCTAGTTTGGGTCACCACAGCCTTTAGAATAGCTTTAATGTGTTGTTGCATATATTCTGCAAGGTGTCAGAAACTTACCTTTAGAGATCTTGGTTCCTACTGACCAAGCATCACACAATTGCTACAGATTTGTTGGTGGCATATCAATGATGAGGGTCTGGATTACGATGCCCGTGGAGGCCATTAGACATACAGCAAACTTTTTATGTTAAAGAGACTAATTTGCGGTGGTCTGAGCTTTGCAACATGGTCCATTATTAAACTGGAAGGAGCCATCAGAAGATGTTTAAGCTTTGGTCATGAAAGAGTGGGTCAGAACCAATACTTAGGTAGGCTGTGTTGTTTAGAAAATGCTCAGATGGTGTTTAAAGACCCAAAGAGGACCAAAACATATCCCACACACTAAAACACCCCCACCAGCCTGAACTATTGATACGTACATGTAGGATGGGCCCATACCTTCTAATTCTGAGCCTATCATCATGGTTCCTGGGCCCAGGAGGCATTTTCTTACTCTGTTATAATCCAGGTTTAGTGAGTCCATTTCACTTGTAGCCTCATTTTCCAGGGGTGGCACCTAGAGGGGGTTCAATTCCCTGACGAGGAGAACACCTGACACGAGAGCTGGGTGCTTGGGTCCTGGAGAGGCCCAAAAGGTTGGTGGTTTGAATCTCAGTCTGTCACTCAGCGTTGGCAGCACACTGCTCCCTGAGGGATGCGTTAAACGCAGAGACAAATTTCTCCTCTGTGCAACTACAAAGGGAAATATTTAGTTATTTATCCTCTGCTCATTGTCTTCTGACCTCTGACACCACCAAGATGTCTTTGTCCACACAAGAAATGTTCTCGTTGTAGGATGCTTCCATGTAAACAGAAGAGACGGCTCTGAATGAAAACCTCAATAGATTATAAAGGTTTGAAATACCCGTCTGGCACCAACAACAATGCTCATAATCTCAGAAATCCTTTTTTTTTTAACTGTTTGGTGCTTGGTTTGAACTCTAATAAACCATCTTCCCCAAGATGCGAACTGCAAATGACTGTAAAACCCTGAACAATAGTTTTAACACACTTCAACAGTTACATTTTACAGGCTGTGTATTTGTTTTAATATAGAATAATACTTCCATCCAGTAAACGACACCATAGTACATGCTGCTGTTTTTCTTTCAGACTACTTCCAAAGGCCGGCATCACAGGATGTTCACACCATCTATAAACCTACTTCATGTAATAATTTTGTTATCTTTTACTCATCTTGCTAGAAAAAAAACTAAAGCATGAGAGTAATCGCACCTAACTGAATTCCCACGACTTATGATGTAGAGGGGAAATCATCTCCCTCTTTGGCTGTGAAAGGCTGTGAAATGGAGAGCAGGAGGAAGCAAACATTGCAGGTGTAGGTAAAGAGGGAGTGTGACCTTTACACGCAAAGATACCGGATATCATTCAGGTGACCAACGGTGGTTTTTATCCAAATTAGTAGTTCTGGCTCGATCATCTTCCATGTAAATCACATTAGAAAGCAGTTGGATTCATGTGATTTCAAATGATAAATCACTCGTATTTAAAACAAACACCTGCAGATCTAAAATTAGCAAAAATGGTTTCAAGACCACTGGAAGCTCTAAATAGGAAAAGCAGAGATAGACACGTCTACTCTCTCTTTCTCTCAGGTCAGGCACGACTGAGCTGATCTGGATCTGTATTTCCATCTGGGCTGAACCAGTTAAAGCTGCGCTGAAAAGCAGAGATGGAAACAGAAAAGGTTCACAGAGGAATCTGTCTTTGTGGGTCGGCAGGGCATCAGGAAAACAAAGTGTTAGAGTGTGTCGGCATGCCAGAGAGGAGATGAAAGGACGTCGGAGTCCATTCTCCGAGCTCTCCTCCTCCTCCTCCTCCTCCGTGTGATCCTATCTTCATGCCGGCTGTGTGAGAGCAGCGCAGCGAGCCGAGGCCTCGGTCAGAGAACTGGACAGGCTGACGCCCATTTAGCACAGCTACGCCGTCCCACAGACAGCCAGACATTCCCTGACACTTTCACACTCAAGAGCCCGCTTGCAGATTCATTGCTTGTTTTTTTGTCTCTAAACAAATTTTATTTTAAGTCAAAGAAAATAGTAAATACAAAATGCATTTATTAATAAACAAAATGTATCTATTAAGAGCAAAAAAGCTACCCCAAAAAACAAATTGTTCGGATTCAATTCAACAAGCCGAGCCCGGGCCAGATCGGTAGGATGGAGAGATAAGTTTACTAGAACCCGTCTGCCAACATGAAGTAGGATAAAAGTTCTCTAAACACACACCTACAGTATCATGCTCCAATCTAGAGACACCAATCAGTCTTGAACGAGTTTCAAAGTCATTTCTTAGACATTGGGACTGCGGAGAACCTTCCCAGGGATGGTCGGCCTAACAAAAGTTCTCCCGGAGCAGAAGATGTGGTGGAAAACACAGTAAACATGCCGGTGGCAGCTCAGGTAATTGATGAAGCCATGAATTCTGCTCTCCAGTAGGAAATCCTGATGGAGAATGTCAAGCCAGCGATGAATGACCAAAACCTTTATTTTGAATATATAAATAACAAATGTCAGTGGAAAACAATGGAAATATAAATAAGATTCATTGCACACAAATCTATGCGTGCGATGAATTCATTGCTATGCAGTTTACAGCTTCTGCACGCCTAAACAAAAACGGTCGCACTGCTGAAAGATCTGCATGCTGCTGCATTCTTCAGATAAAAAAACTAAACACTGTCCCACCAGAACACGCCTAGCTAAACTCTGTTACATCCTCTTACTTTTTCAATAACAACTGTAATAGCCTTTTTAATGTGTTCATACAGCATTTCTGTCATGTTGTGTAGGTTTGTGAAAGACCCAAGCGCAGATAGAATCAAGAGTACCGCACCGCAGAGGCATGGCGCTGCCGGAAATACGCACGGGAGGTCTAAGGACATCGCTGGAAGTCGGTCCTAACTGGAAGTTAATGAAGTCGTATTAAAGCCACTGACCTTAAGTTTCATTTTCTCATCCGCCAATGTTAGGCTTAGGGTAAGACTAGGTTTAGTTATTAAATCCACTGACTTTAACATTGAGTTTGATTACTTTTCTCTTGGTCTCCGCATACGAAGAAGAAGAGATGTCCAAATCTTGCGGTGTGAACTTCCAGCATTGACTGTAACAAAAGAAAATGGCGGCACCTGCAATAGGCTGCAATAAGGTGCAGTAGGGTGAATGGCGAACGCAGGATTTCAATGATGACGTCAAAAACGACTTACAACAGGTTCCAACGGAGAACGGGGACACGAACCATGAGGGAGTGGAGGCCTGGTGGTTAGAGAGCAGGGGGAGATGAGGAGCAGCTGATGCTACTGAAGACAGAGGAGCTGAGGGGAGGACAGAAATGAGCAGGAGCCGAACAAAGAGAAACACAAAATCCAAAAATGGATGAACAACTAGCAGCTAGAGAACATAAACAACGGGAAAGAAACAGAGACATAAAATAAAAATAAAACCTCAAACACCTAAAGGATGTGACAGTTTCAAGTCCTCATCCATACCGCTCCACAAATTCACTCCACAGAACTTTAGTCCTCCTATTAACTCATAATCCTCTTTATTTCAGAAGTCTTTATTTTTATTTTCTGGTGACTGATTATTTTTTGCTCTGAATGTTATTTGGCAATTTTCAAATTTGAGAAGATCCATAACTTTTATAGGATTTGTGCTCCAGATATCCCACTTTATGAACTTTTCTTATTGCTCTTTTTTGTAACGTGTAAAGTGGCCGGAAAGTGCTTTAGTATGTGTTTCCCCAAATCACCACGCACTACTTTAAACATGTTAAAACCATGGAACAACATAAAATCTATAGTGATTTAGCACATGCCTTGTTTTTGCCGACACTGCAACACTTTTTGCTATTTTTGCTTTTATATGTCTAATGCGGGGCTTCTAGCATATCTTATGCTCCAGCATTACTCCCAAAACTAGACTCATTTATCACTGCAATAGTTTATCTACAGAAACTTGTATTTGATTTTTTTTTTTTCTTTTCAAAACTATAATCCTTTACGTTTAATTGATTTATATCAAACCACTATTTCATGCTATACAAGCTTTTGACTTTAAGCTTAAACTCACATTGGTTACACAGCAGGACAAAGATCCAAAGCACACTGGCATGTTCACCTTTGAATGGCTTCAATGAGGATTTGGGAGTGGCCTAGTCAAAGCCCGAAATTAAGTCTGAATGAGCCGCTAGGGTCGTTAATACTAGCAAACGCTCTAATGTGGCTGAATTAAAACGATTCTTCCAAGAAGAGAAGCTCAGGTTTGGTCTACAGTGTTGTAAAAGATTCATCAGCAGTTCTCATAAATGCTTGATGGTTAATAAATTAAACTAATCATCATTTGAAAAGCTGCATTTTGTTTTTACTCAGGTTATCTACTGTCTGGTTCTAAAGCTAAGATTAAGTATTGGGTCATTGCTTTGAATTGAGCTCATGCTAAATTTTCTTCTTCGTTTGCAGTCGTGTGATTTGAAGCAGCCATGTTTCTCCACACGTCTACTGAGAAATAGCTGCTGTTGATGCTTTAAATGACCAAGAGAAAATAACTGAATGAGACTGATCATAATGCTGGATGCTCACTGGTATATTCATTTAAGTTCTTTCACCGATGCTTAATTTTTGATATAATCTTCCACAAATCAGTAGCATCCCCATCTTGTCCACTTGGAAAGATATTTTCTTAATCTGTTTTTTTTGGCTCACTATTTTTGGCAGAAATGTGTGGACTGGCTCCAATTGAGGAAAATAAGTAAGATAGAGATTGAAAACGAAAATGCTCCCATTAAAAATCTACCAAATGAACTAAAATGTCCTCATTTTTAAGTTAAACCCACATAAATGCAGTTTTATGCAAACAGACAAGGCCGGGTCTTCACCTCTGCGGCCAGCTGGGTGTTGGGAGCACAGAAAGGGCTATTAGAGTGCAGCTGCAGTGGTGATGTGTTTATTTGTGACAGCTGCTGGAGCCTCCCCAGCTCTCTGGACTGAGAGCTTCATAAGGAGAAAGAGCTTGGACTAATGACACATGGACATGTCCCACCACACTGTCAGAGGCAATTAGAGAGGCTGAATTGAGAACGTAACGAGGAGGTGAGTTTTGTGCTTCAGGTGAAGATGGAGGATTTATCAGGGTTTAACGGAACACTTTCGGTTTTTGACACAGTTTTTGACGGAAATCTTCTAAATCAAGCAACGGATGATGAACTTTACGCACATCGAAAATTTCACATCAACATGGGGAATTTTTATCTAGCTTCAAGCCCTAAACAATTACTGGCACCACTGGTGAATATGTGTAAAAGCCTTAGAACAATTTAGACAAACTACTACTGCAGAACTACAGGCCCATCTCAAACCTCCCTTTTACACTGCAAAAAGGTGACATTTTCTTGAAATGTGTGTATTTGTCCTTGATTTGAGCAGGTAAACAAGATGATCTGCCAATAGAATGAGTATTTTTACCCCTAAAATAAGATAAATAGATAAACTGCACTTGGAATAAGATGACGGAGATGAGTTGTCCCTATTTTAATTGTAAAAATCTTATTCCATTGGCAGATAATCTTATTTACCTGCTCAAATCAAGGACAAATACACAGATTTTAAGAAAATGTCACTTATCTTTAGTTCCCTTTTTGCAGTGTATCAGTAAGATTATTGAAAAAGCTATGTTTCAACAATTAAACACCTTTTTAACAACGACCAGCCGCTTTGACGTTTTCCAGTCAGGTTTCAGTGCTCACCACAGTACAGTACACCACATGCCCTTATAAGGTGTTTAATGTCATCCATATAAATACAGACTGTGGAAGAACCACGGTGCTGGTTCTGTTGGACCTCAGTGCAGCATTTGATACTGTTGATCACTCCATCCTGTTAGAACGCCTGGAAAAACTGGGTCGGCCTCTCTGGTACAGCTCTCAACTGGTTTAAATCCTACCTAAAGGACTTTTTTGTATCAGTAGGTAACTTTACATCAGAGATGACAAAAAGTACATGTGGGGTTCCCCAAGGGTCCATCCTGGGTCCCTCCTATTCAATATCTACATGCTCCCATTAGCTCAGATCATAAAAAACAACATCAGCTACCATCACTATGCAGACGACACACAGCTCTATATCACCATGTCACCAGGTGACTATGAACCAGTTCAAGCACTGAGGAAATAGAAGAAACCAATGCATGGATGTGCCAACATTTTCTGCAGTTGAATTAAAAACAAAATAATTTTTGGACCAATAGAGGAGAGATCCAGAGTTAGCTCACAGCTTCAGGTGCTTCAGCTAGGAAACACTGATCAGGCCTGAAATCTGGGAGTAGTGATGGACTCAGACCTGAACCTCCAAACGCATCTAAAGACAGTTACAAGGTCAGCTTTCTATCACCTGAAGAACATTTTCAGGATTAAAGGACTACTACTAATAATTTGTTTCAATTTTCCTACATTTTATTCCAACAGTTTTTTTTTATTCTTTATTTTTATCCTATGTTTTATCATGTAAAGCACATTGCATTGTCCTCGTATTAAATTGTCCTACACACATAAATTTGCCTTGCCTTGCCTTAACATGAATTCATATTTTATTGCAGGAGCATTACAGGTAAGGCCGATGTATGTTGATCTGCATAATTAAAAAAACATGAAGAAGAAAATGGCTTCTCGGCTGAATTATCTACAGTGAGAGCGATTTTCTTTTTTTTAAAAAAGCAGCTGGAAGTGTGACAAAACTAGGTTGCATCACAAACAAAATTTATTTTCACCATGGTGGTGGTGAGGGAGGATAAAATTCATTGTTAGCAAAAAACAATTTGGGAGGAAGGAAAATAATACATGACTTTACATGTGTTTTATAAATAAAAATATGAAAACTTTGGTTTGCATTTGTATTCAATGACCCGTTCATTTTTGCAAAACAGCTCAAGCGCAGTCAGATTTGATGGGGAGCATCTGTGAACAAACATTTTTAAGGCTTGCTTCTCAGTTGGATTTGGGTCTACAGGATGCGCTGGAAAAGAACCTGTAGGGAGAGGAGAGCAGCAGCAGTGGCTCCAGTCTTGGCAGGAGAAGCAGGTAACGTCAGGGAGCAGCCAGAGCCAAGTATGAGTCGACTACTGATGGCCTTGCTTTCTAGGAGATGCCCACCATGCCCTCGGCGCTCCTCTGGTGTGCGACTGTTTTGAGTCCTTTGGAAACACTTAGAAATCAGCCCTCTCCTTTGGACCAATCAGAGCTGGCCTTCTGTGGTTTTTAAGGACTTTTAATCCAGGTTTTAGTCATTTTTTGTGTGTTTTGGCTTCATTTTAACTTTGCACATATGTTTATTTGTGCATTTAAGTTAATTATCTATTCTAATAAACTTTCCAGTCATGTTAGAAATTGTTTTTTTGGTTGCCAGTTTAATACAAGGTTTCAACCATGTCCTGGTAGGTCTGCAGGTGGTCCATCCTCTCTCCAGGTCCAGATGATGGATCGATCAGAGCTCTGGGATGTTGTTATAGAACCTGACCCTGGTGTAAACTGGACCAGAACTTCCTTCCTGACACTTCTGTCTTGTCCTTTGCTGGACCCTACTTACTAGTTAGGAGACTTGGCTGCACTAAATTATATTAAGGGGTGTCTTACTAAAGAGATCTGAACACAAATCTAACTTTTTTTTTCATACTTTAAGGAAAATCACATCACTGATGGACAATGTCTCCCCTCCATGCATGGAGCTGCTGCAGAGCTGTTAGTGACAGACCGCTGCATCCCAGATGCTCTAAGGAGCGCTTCTGCAGGTCCTTCCTCCCAGCTGCGGTTAGACTTTAGACCCAATAAATGTTTGCAACATGCTACTGGTTGCCTGGGTTCTAATCCGACCATGAATCCTTTATACTGTCTCTCAGATACTGAGGTAAACTTGCACACGCCTTAGCTACTTTGAGATGCTGCTGTACCATCAGGCATATTGTGTATTATCTCATATTATTCTGTAAATAGGCTGCTGTTTTCCCATTGTTTCACATGAATATGGTGGTGGGGTGTTACATGAGTGTGCCATATCAATAAATATGCAATATTTTCTCTAGCAGTTATTTTACTTAGATTTTTTAGCGTTTCTGATAAGCTCACCCTCTGTTGCTTTAGAACTAACTTTAGATTAGTGTTATGATCTAAGCTGGTGAACCCGATATTCAGCCGGACACAGAGTTACGTTTAAAAAGGTTTATTGTGAAGATGATGGGTAATGGTGGGTGAGGCAGGCAAGCAGAACCAGACTTGGCAGATTAATCTTGGCTGAAGGTGCAGGCAGGGATGAGCAGGAAACCAGAGGATGCAGGTAAAAACAGACCAGAACAGGCGATGTGAACCGAGGAACCACCAGAGCAGGCAGAGCGAGCGGCTGGAACTCACGGAGAAACAGGCAGAACTGCAGCAGGCAGACACAGGAGACCTTAGCAGAGGAGACCAGCTGGCTGAGCACACAGGATCTGGTAGAGAAAGGGCACATAAAACTGGACGAGACGAGAAGAAACGTTCTGACAGGGATGAGATGGCTGAAGCAGGTATAAGTAGACAGGTGCACAGGTGACCAGAGTTGAATGTAATTACTGGCAGCAGGTGGAGATGATCAGGCTAATTGACTTGTGGCTGAGCTGATTGGATAGTGGCTGAGAGGCGACAGGCTGATGGGAAAAGTCCAGAAAAGTCCAAAGCAAAACAAACAAAAACCTAAATCATGACATATTAGATTAGCTTGTTTTTTTTTTTTAATTACTAGAAACTGTGCGTAACTCTGTGTCGTTGCCATCGTCCCCCCAAATTTCCCCATTGTGGGACAATAAAGAAATTTCTTATCTTATCCATAAATATGTTTGTTAACCAAAGTTCTCTAACAAACCTCTGAGTCCAGAAGTAGAACAGCTGGATTCAAATGAGACATACAGGTGGACTGTTTAGTAATTATGGGATTTCTGAAGGGAATCGGTGGTTCTGGATTTTATTTAAAGGTATCAGGGGCTAAACCTACATTCTTTCCACACTTTTAAGACTTATGTTTGTTAATAAAGGAAAAAGTCGTATCTTTTTATTTCTACTTCACGTTTGGGTTTGTTGATCAAATAAAAAACATAGAAGTTTGCAGTTATAGATAAAAATCTTTCTGATTCTTATCTTGTCGGTGCTCTTATCTGATCTTATCTGTTTAAGGTAACGTGAGTAAATAAATCAAACTTCAGCTCTAAACGACATACTGCAGACTTGGTTTAACTTCATTATAGCCTCTAGGTTGCTGCTCTTTTGTTCCAATAAGCTTCTGGTTTCCAGCCCAAATACCTGTTTAATAAGATCCTTTTACCCGTTACACTTAACTCTGTAATGAGACCAGTGGAGAGGCAGGTTTAATGTGGTCGGACCACAGAACCTGAGGGTATCTGAATCTTTGAACACTTTCAAATGAAACCTTGAGAAACCACAGTGTAGCGGGTATTATTAGATTGATAAATCAGAATAACTTCTCAGCTTAATTTTAGCGGAATCCCATCACATAAAAAAGTTAGTTTAGCTTGATTTGATGTCATGTTTTACAGTTTATGTAGGAAGGAAGCAGGAGTGTAGAAGCATTTTAGAATCAGTTCTCCAGCCAACCCGAGCAGCACAGGGCACAAAAAACTAAATCAGCTAAATCAATTAATGCCGCATTAAAATCAGAGCCATCACTGAGGTCACTACCAGGGAGAAGAAAAGCCTGGCAATGACGGAGGATCAAACAGGATCTAATTCATTCATTAACACAATCCACTAAGGAGGGGAGCAGGAGCGCTCGGTTCCATGTAATGTAGACGGAGAGTCCTGCATTAAGTGCAACACCTCAGCAGAAACCTCAGAAGCTGAGATGGAAACACGAAGCATGAAGTACATCAAAGACGACGTACCACCGGTGTGTGACTCTCTTAATGAAGCTGAGACACAATGCAATGAAAGGCGACTGAGCTGCGTTATATTCGCAGCTCAGTCGGCTGCAGTAAAATACTGAAAAGGGAAAAGGCAGAAAAAAAAGGCAAACAGGCAAAATACAGAGTCTGTTTCCCTGCTTCATCTCCCGCCAGTGGAGCTGTGATTAGGGAACAACAGACAACGTTGAGTATTGATCCTCGCTCAGATGGCTTCGGGGACTAGAGGCCAGGAAAATGACAGAAACATGCAATGTTGCTTCCTCAACCTGGAGAGGGGGGGGGGGGCAGGAGGAGGGGTGTGAAGTGCAGGAGGAATATAGACTACAAGAAGAACAGAAAAGGAGTCAGAAAGAGTTCATGTATGTGTTTTCAGATGTGATTTTTGCCTATAAAATTAGGAATAAAACGGAAAGATATTTACATAGCTCATCATTATCCCCACTCGTCTCTCCTTCAGCGAGCTACTCTCTCCATGAATCAATACATGCTGGAAATACATGCCGCATCGAGTGAAATCTTTACACTCGAGTCTCAGTAAAGGATACACCGCTTAGTTTAAAGATTCATTCTGACCTCAGCCGTATCCCCGGCCGGATGCCCTGCCTGTGATGATCCAAAGCGGCAGGCCTTGTAATCTAGCAGCATTTGGGTAAAAGTGGAGCCGAAATGTAAATGGTTTGAGTGCAGATGGTCGGAGGATGTTTGCCAGGTCACAGGATAAGGCGCACAGAAACAGGGGTTAGATGAAGACGAACAGATGAGCTGATTAAATGTGACAGGAGCAGAATCCTCCTCCTCTGCAGAACAGAGAGCTCCAAATGAAAATCTATTAGGCACGCTGCCGCCAGCAGACCTTCACGGACTAGAAGAGATCCGTGGACAGTAAAAAACCGAAGGACTGACGTCTAAAACCCATGCAGTTAGACATTCATAAGCTCACATACAGGCAATCTGGAAGAAGCAGTCACCCTTTACTCATAATACACCTTCATTTAGCTTTAACTGTTACTAAATAAATGAAAACAGATACGTTTCACATAGATTCACACATCAAACGTATCCAGACAATCAGAAAGGCATGACTGAGAGGACAACATCGATTAAAAACATCCTTATCTGACCTTCTGTCATCTCATCAGTTTAAATCTATGGGAGCAGATCTGACATCACGCTTTGGTCGAAAGCAGGAAATTTAGATTGAGGGCTTAAAATAACTCATTTGGAGAAGGAAGAATTCAAGTCTATATGTAGGAGCATGTTTTATACTGAAAATGAACCAATTTCAATCTAAAATGTGGTTGAATTATTAAACAGAGCTGAAGTTCAAAATGTGTAAATGTTATAATTTCAGCAAAGCTACTATAATACCCATGACCAAAATAGCAAAAAACCAAAATGGTATTTAACTTCACAAATTATGTTTTATTACTCGTTTTACAGAGTGGAAAAATTTTTATTAACTTCCCAAATATGAAGTTAAAAGATTTTAGGAAAAGTCTTCCATGCTGTGGCACAAAAAAAACCTAAATAAAGCAGTAACAAGAAATTTTAACCATTTAATCTTATTTTATTTTATTTCAGAGTGAGAGTACAAAAAGCAATTCTGACTTCATAAATGTAGAGTTTATTGATACATACATAAATAAAACGTCAAAAAAATTATGAATCACAAACAATATCAAAAAATGGTAAAAAGGAAAAGAGACGTCACAGAATGAAACAATTTAACTATATTATACTTTCAGTTATTTTGTCGTCGTGGTACAAGAAGGTCCTGGGTTCCAACGCAGAGAATTCAGAATCAGAATCAGACATACTTTAATAATCCCAGAGGGAAATTGCTGTTTCAGTACAATCGCCATAACATCACAAACATCACAAACATTTCAGGGGGAGACGATTTACTGAGGCCTTGCTGCCAGGGACCGCCTTACACGGTGCCCACAGGGCGCTGCCATTACTCTGTGAAAAGATAGAGGCAACAAAAGGAAGGAGGGAGGGAAAAAGCATACCTCATACTTTATCCTATAACAGGATACAGTCTGAGATATCAAAAACCTCATGCACAAAAAGCACAAATAAGACGAGACACATATAGCAGAAGGTAAACATTTGAGCCAAGTCGCGTGTAAGTTCATCAGTTTATATGAGCATCAGTTATGTGTGTCTCTTTGGGTGAAAGTGTTTATATCTCCGTGAACACTCTCCAGAGGCCATTGTCCTCGATGTTATCAGCCGGCCAACAGTTCAGAAAGCATCTGCAGGTGTCAGCGGGGGAGGAGGGAGCAGGGGAGAGTTCTGAGCTCGTTCCTCATAACAATCCAGGAGTAGAGATAGGGAGGCAGACTAAATTCTTAATTTGTTATGATACAGCTGCTCTTAATTTCCTGTCAGCTTTAAGTCTTTTGCTGGCTCCAAATGGTGAAATCCAATTTTCCAAATTGTTGGGCTTTTCCGCGCTTCACTTCCAGATTTTATCCCAAATTCCCCTTGAGTTCAAACCACCGAAGCCAGTCTGCGTTCCAGCACATCCAGCTTTTCGGCTTTGCTCCTCCACCTTCCAGAACTGTCCGTTCACCGCCTTAGTGAGCGCGTCATATGCAGCCGGCAGCCTGATCAAGGACAAATGGCTACCGACATCCGCTGTATTTGCTGATACATCAAAAATCCACCAGATACCAATAAAGTAGAAATCCAAGTATCCTGAATCCAAACATGCAAACGTTTTAAACATCCAGGAATGACATATGTGGGATGCTGCTCGCTCTCGTTCACTCTGCTACTTTGTTGAGTCTCCACCGTAATCGATGCCTTAGTGAGAGAACATGGACTAACTTCAATATTTATAGCTTTCTTTCCTCAGAAAACATCACGCCTCTAAACAAAATACCTGTGCAGTCGCAGCAGCAGATGCTTTTCCTCTTCTACCATGCTCGTGCACAACACTGGTGTCATTTCACCTTGTGGCCAGAGGGGGCAGACGTCTGCAAGAATCCTGGAACATACGCTATGCTCCTTTAAGTATGTTTTTTTTTTGTCCTTGCATCTTTTAAGCTTTTTATAGATGAAGATAAAAGAGAAGGTGATCACTTTACCATGTTCCAGAGCTGAAAGGTCATACTAATAAAATAATTCATCACAAAGCCGGACATTTGTGTGGCTGAAAAGTCTTAAACTGTGAACCTCAAGGACAATGATTTAGTTTGACGCTAAAACACCAAACTATGCTTGGTGCTCATTAATGAGCTCTGGTTCTTGGTGTTTACCTAATCACTTTCCTATCTGATAGGCCTGATTAACTCTCTAATCAGCTGTGACAGAGGAATAAGATAAGATAATGACAGAAGCCAGATTTAGGTTGCAGCCCTTCTTCTGATCGCTGCTCTTACCGCTGGTGAAGCGTTCTGGTTTTACAGGAGCTTCTTGTCTGGAGTAACAAGTATGTCAGTAAATCTTTCATCTTGGAGGTCATAATTACCAGAAGACCATGGGGTCATCCTACATTATTATGATCTAGCAGAGGATAACGCTCCTAATTTTGTTACACAGCTTTAAGTAATTATTTAAAATCAAACCCTGTGATTGTAATTCTGTGCTTGACTGGACATCTGGTAGCATTTCTGTTATTCAGCTAATTACTTAATGAGACAAACATTTATCTACAATCAGATGAAAGAAGTTGAAAACTGCCAGATTTCTGGCTGTACAGAAACACAGGCAGCAGCCAGGAAGAAGCAACCGGAAACTTTTGAGGACAATGAAAGAAAAAAAAACATATGTGAAAGCCAAATACGTATTTGTTTAGCTGGTTCTCTGAGGTCCATTTGAGATGCAATGTTTAATTATGGTAGATCATTGCCCCTGGATTTAATGTCCCATGGTAAAACTTTTGATCTGTACTTTATTTATTTGTATTTGTGTGTTGAAACAGGCTCACAGGTCCGTTCCAGCCTGAGCCAGAGGTAGGTGTACACATAACCCTCATTAAAAGAGCGAACTGAGCAGAAACAAAAACACAATCTTGAAACTCAGCTGGGTCATTTTACAGAAAATTGAGAATTTTTGAGACAAAAACCCAATAAACAAAACAAAAAAATGTTTTTCTTTTATTATATTCAACATCTTATAAATCTGATGACTTTATAAAGGTTCCCTTTAGTCTAAGTTTATAATTTTATTACATTTTCATAAAGAATTAAAATCAGCTATTTATTTGTTGTCAGTAATTCTTATGATTAAAGCAATGTTTGTGTTGCTAACAATAGTTATTACTAATGTTCTTCACTTAAAGTTTTCTCATTTCACTATCATTTCCCTCTGTGCATTAGAGGTGTCGTCAAAGCAAACATGACATTCTGTTTATATTATCTAAGGTGTTTCCATATCCGTTCATTCCTTTGCATCTAGTTTCTTGTGTTCTGTGTATGTTTGGATTTATTTCTGTGAGATCTCAGCCAGACATATAGAATAGAATAGAATAAAATAGAATAGAATAGAATAGCCTTTATTGTCAATGTCATTGTACAACAACGTTGTACGATACAACGAAATTTGAGTGCTACTCTTGTTGGTGCAAATTACAACGAACATAAAAAGCAATGCTAGCATAAAATAAAAGACAAAAACAATAATATATTCAGATATATATACACAGTAGGAGCGTGAGTCAGTGCAGGTGCAGTCAAGATTGCAAACATGATAAGCAGTTATTTTCACTTAGTGTATTTGGTTAATTGCACAGAAATTGCTTCATTTACTGCCAATGATCAGTATATGTGTGATTAATTTTATTTTGTGATTACTGGCTACAGCGATAACTCTCGTAAAGAAGCTACCCCTGAGTCTATTTGTCCTGGTTTTGTGTGAGCTGCACCATCGGCCCAACGGTAACAGATGCATTCAGTGTCATTCTCCACCTTTTCCTCAGGATGTAAACTCACTGGCTGTCATTGTTCATTGCTAAATTTGTCTGTCATACCTCAATGTACTCGTTTCACTGGCCACCGTCATTCATAGACCTCTTTCTCCTGCGTTTTAACTGCAATTGCTCCTCATTTTATTATTAATGTTCTCTGTTAACACAGTCTGCCATCTGCCCCTGGGTACTTCACAAACAGGCAAACATGACAGGGAGCTGAACTAGTAATAAAAGGAAACTTCAAACCAAGGGGGAAAACACTAATAATGACCTTAAAGAATAAACAGAAATACACAGAGAACAGAAGAAAAAAGAAGAAACTAATGGAATAAATTTATATGGCAAGACATAGCTAGCAATAATGAACACATATAATTTAACTGAATAAGCAAGACCATAACAGCAATAAAGAACTCAGAAGTGATCAAAACTTAAACCCAAATTAAATTAAAACCAAAAATTAAAACCATAACCCAAACAGCCAAGGATCAGGACAGCTGCTGCTTAAATTGAATTTATTGGGAAAGTAAGACATCTTTTAAATTGAAACACTAAAAAAACACCAATGACAGGATGTAACAAATTAAGTTCAAATATTTAATGTAATAATAATACATGTATTTTTTTTGCTTGCAACGTAAGTATTATGTTTATTACATATAGTTTTGACTGTAAATGGAACCTTGATTTGATTTAATGTAGCATGTTTAAAAATTAAAATTAGGTCAGGTTGGTGGGGGAATTTGAAGGGAAACGTCATTTTGAATGATTGTCCAAATAAAGCAATTACTGTAATAAAAATATGTGTTTTAAAATATCACAGATTTTCTATTTATACAGGACAGATAATTGAATCAAGGCCTTTTTTGTAGACTGATCAGGTTATGTGAAGAGAAAAATACAGACGGACTCTGGTGATGTCTGCGTCAACCTCCAGCTTCTTTACTGACCTATGGAAGTGGGAGAAAAAAATATTTGTGTTCAATTTGCAATCAACTCAAAACTAATTGCACAAACTCTGTGGGAAGCTGCTGTTGTGTCATTAACACTCGATGTAACAAAGGCAGTCAGCTCGGATCAAAGCAGAGACGTTCAGGAGTGAGTGACGAGAAGAGGAGAAGGTGAGAAATTGAAATGAAGAGGTGGTGATGGAGCAACATGAATGGAAAAAAAACAGAAAGAGTTGGAGGTCTGAGGGGGTCAGAGAAACAGATGGAGGACAAGTTGGAGAGGGATTTCTGCAGGAAGGACTTATTTTGATGTTGAAAATGGACACTGAGCGCTCTGCTGCTGCTGCTTCTGGACATTTGAGTGTCCTGTTTAACCTTTGTTGCTCACACACACACACATCCTCCTCGGTCATGCCAAAACCAAGAGTGGCTAAGGTTGCTATGGCAACATCCCACCAGACCGGTAATTACAATTAACATCCCATCTAAATGACCACCTCTCCCTCCTCACCCCCACCAGTCTCTTGGGTAATTATAGACTTCAACTCTGCTCACCGAAGCGCCGTGGTGGGCCTCCTTATGTTTTACTGCTAAATAATCCCGTCTGAAAACAATGGAGGCAAAAAGCGAATTGTTTGCCCCCGGGCTAAAAGGGCTGTTTCATTACATTAATGTAGCCGTGCTATCACCAGCGCCTAAAATCAATATGCGCTGCTGCACG
Organism: Fundulus diaphanus; assembly: GCA_037039145.1. Lineage (NCBI taxonomy): Eukaryota > Metazoa > Chordata > Actinopteri > Cyprinodontiformes > Fundulidae > Fundulus > Fundulus diaphanus. The sequence goes on along the minus strand of CM073134.1, from coordinate 3,773,074 downwards.
TGTGCAGACGTTTTTCTGTGCACACAACAAATGACTGTTGCAGGTTTGCTGCATTATGTTTGCACGCCGCATCATTTAAACATGAGTTTGCGCTGTGTAAATGTTAGCTGATCGTTGCAGCGTGTTGCTACCTGCAGATCGAGAGAGAGCAGCTTTCAGGCTCAATTACAAAGATGTGCCGTGCCAAAAGCTCTCATCTCCCCACGGCAGAACGGCGGAGCAGCGGGGGAGAAAAAAAAGGACAAAAAAAGGGTGAAGAAGAAAGGTTATATGTGCTGCAATGGCACACAGAGAGCAATATATGTTTGCTTTTTATGGCCTAGGCTGAAAAAGTGGCTATGTCAAATACTCTGTCATGGTGTCACAACCTTTACAGCAGGAAATGGAGACAGCGGGAGCGAGAGTGATATAGTGTGAGAGAGAAGAGAAACGAGTTGGGAGAGAGAGAGAAAAGAACACATTGACTTTTAAGACTAGGCTTAAAACTTTCCTTTGTGACAAAGCTTATAGTTAGAGTGGCTCATGTTACCCTGAGCTACCTCTATAGTTATGCTGCTATAGGCTTAGGCTGCTGGAGGACATCAGGGCCTATTTCTCTCACTCTGCTGAGTTCTCCTACTGCTCTCCAATTTTGCATTGTTTGTTGTTATTTCAGCTTTTAACTTTTTGTTCTCTGTCATTTTTCTCTCCATCATCCAGGGGAGGCAGATCATCCTCTATTACCATCTAACATAGAAAGTACTCCTGGATCAATGTGAGCTTCTGTGCTTTCTGTGTCTCTGCTCTGTCTTCTCTAAGCCCCAGTGGGTCGAGGCAGATGAGCGTTCACACTGAGCCTGGTTCTGGTTCTGCTGGAGGTTTTCCTCCCTGTTAAAGGGGAGTTTTCCTCTCCACTGTCGCTTCATGCATGCTCAGTATGAGGGATTGCTGCAAAGCCATCAACAATGCAGACGACTGTCCACTGTGGCTCTACGCTCTTTCAGGAGGAGTGAATGCTGCTTGGAGAGACTTGATGCAACCTGCTGGGTTTCCTTAGAGAGGAAACCCAGCAGGTTTCTGTTTAATCTGGTTGCATTTTGACTTTGTAAAGTGCCTTGAGATGACACATTTCATGAATTGGCGCTATATAAATAAAATTGAATTGAATTAAATTTAAAAGTATAATTTAAAGGATTAATTAAAGTGGTTTAATTTTCAGCAAGTTTACACCTAGTATAGCACAAATCCATTAGCTGTCTTTTGCACAGTTTCATGTCCAACATGTCAAACCTGTAAAAGGAACTGGAGAGCCGTACACCAAACATAAAAGGTCCTGATGCAGTCATGCACATCTAACTTCATAGTTGGCGTTGATGAAATAACTTTGCACCTCCAATGCATAACCTGCCTAGCAACATGTTGGTCCCCATCTGGCTTCCAAAAGAGCCGTGACCCATTGAAACATGGACTCCACCAGACCTCTGAAGGTGTGCTGGGCTGTCTGGCACAGAGATGTCAGCAGCAGATCTAAGTCCAGGAAGTTGTGAGGCAGGACCTCCATGTTTGTCTGGAGTATCCTACAAGTACGCAAGTGGATTGAGATCTGGGGAAACAGCATTAACTTCATCAATTTGAGCTCCTCTGGTTCACTTGTTTGACCTTTCGTTCACCACGTGTGTCTGTAATTCATGGCGGCCCCTGAACAAGACACCGGTTCACCGCCGGTTCTTCCTTGGACAACTTTTGATACATCCTGACCACTGCAGACCAGAAACACCCAACAAGGGTTTCAGAAATATTCTGACCCAGTTGTTTAGCCGTCCTAATTTGGCCTTTCTTGTCATACCCATTCAAATCCTTGAGCTGCTCATTTTTCCTGCTTCTAAAACATCAACTCTGAGGGTAAAATGTTCAGCTGCTGCCCCACGTTCCCCACTGATTAGCAGGAGCCATGATGAAGAGTTAATCAGAGGTATTCACGGCACCTGCCAGTGGTCATAATGTTAAGGCTTGTTTGGGAGAAGATGCAATATAAGCCCACCAGTGGAAAGTGTGAGACATTAAAGATGGGTAACTAATAAATGGCATTATTGGTAAGCAGAAAACAATGATTTATTAGTCTTAGTATGAATAAATATGTGTTAGCTGCAGGATAAAGAAAACAGCAAGTTCTGGTGTTTGTCAAAATATGAAGAAAGAAAAAAAAGGGGCAAAGATGAAAATATAAAATTTTCAAGCCAAACATTACACCTTATATCTGTCACAGTACCCCACCCAACGCCAGCAGCTCTCCGGGTCATCTTTCATTTCCCAGCCTCAGCAATCAAGACAGCAGAAGAACCTCAATAACAGATGAAGGAGCGTTTGACCCCGTCTTGTTGGTTTATTCCTGTCCAGTCTGCTGAGCGTGGTCATCTGTAAAACCCTCAGTTCCTCTGTGATAGGAGAGCAGAGCTCTGGTGGAGGAGAAAGTAGAAAACAGCTTGTTTTTGCACCACATTTCGCAACAATCTCCATGGGCAATAAAGTTGCCAAACTTCTCTGTCTGGTCACTGAAGTTGCACCATGTGAGCCCTGAAAAAAATATTAATACCAAGCGATACGACCCTGTTTCTCATACAGTTTTAAAGGATCAGGGATCTTTAGTCACTCTTTTGTATTCAGTATGTGGCTTTACTACTGTTTCCCTATTCAGTTGCATGTCTCTTTAAATATGGGAATGCTATTTTTAATAACTGTTCAGGATTGTTTTTCTTAATGTGTAAATTACCCTCACCGCATCTCTTATTCTCATTTTTGTTCATATATATATTTTTTTACCCTTTTATGCTTTTCACTCTGCAGGTACACCTGCATTTCCCCACAGAGGGACAATAAAGGATGTATTTCTTCTCTCTCTGTTCTAACTACATGAAAACACAAATGACCTGTTTTCCTTTTAGAGGACTTCTTGTTGTTAAAACACCCAATAACTCCACTCAGAAGACTACCAGAAGCAGAATATCTAATACGGTGTTTGTCAGCCATGGCAGCAGAAATGAAGCCCAGAGAAAAAAACACATTTTCCCCAACATTACAATCAATGCAACTAAATCAGTGTTCTTTAGCTCGCTTTACTTCTGGGAATCCTTTTAGGATTTATGCAGACTCTTCATGAGTCGTCATGACTGCAGCAAAAGATAAAGGTCATGATCTACTAAATATAACTTGAATTCAGAGAGAAGGAGGTCTTTCAGAAATTCATAAGGACATATTATCTTATCACTTTAAGAGTGTGAACTGTTTGAAATTAATTATCATTGTTGAATTGATCGTGGTAGCTGTCAGGAGCCACGTGTCCATCCAACTGCCACGTGAATTTAGAGCAAACTTTTAAAATGCTGCAAAAAAGAAAAGGCAAATTAGCCGTGTTTCCATCCCCTGGGTTTGGAGTCAGGTGACCAGCAAAGCGTAATTTCGTCAGAAGTTGACGTTGCTCATGGCCGTAATAAACAGGAAGTAGAAGTTGTAAACGAGCATGGACCAAACACACACAAAAGGAATTTGTTGCTATCAGGCGAGTTGTAATTTTTCTATCATGTCAGCTTTGCTGCCGATGTTACATGCAGTCCAGAGACATAGAGAAAGAAATGCAATGCTATGTCTTTTATGGGAATATCTGCGAAGACGCTGCCAGTGGGAACAGCTGATCAGTCATGTGACATAAATGTTCGCATTAACACCTTTTGTCAACATCCGAAAACCACCTCAAGCAAGTGTAAAAAATTTTTTTTTACGCTTGCCAAATTAAGGAAGTTATTTTGTGTTTTGCAGTTTCCATCAACCTTTTCTCATGCAATATTTCAAAATGCTCTTAAAAAAAAGCATTGATGGAAACACGGCTAGTAAGGTGCATTGAATAGAATGAGGACCAAGATGCAGGCAGGCAGATAGTCAGAGCAACAATAAAGGTATTAAATACAGAAAATCTGAACTTAAAAAAATTCTTCATCTCTAAAACATGAAACATTTAGCAAACAAGAATAAAAAATCAGGTGGAGATACCTGCAGGTGCAACAATAGTCTATATTAAATGTTCTCTTTCCACAGATGACCCTGTCTTACTGTCTCTCTCCAGGACAACGCTGCTGAAGGAGCAGCTGCTGGGACTAAGTCGATACGATTTCCATCCCACAAGTGTCTGGTACAGAGCATCTCATTAGCAGGGTTTTTCATCTAGAGGAAGTGACAGCTGCCAAGAACTGCTTTTTTACTAACATAGAAAGTATTGCTGGTCCAGTGCTTTGTGTTTTTGTGTGTGTGCTCCATGTTCTCAAACCCAGTTGTGGTAGATGGCCGCTCCCACTGGAGTGTTGGGGGAGTGTTGACCGAGTGGTTAGAGCAGCTTGCACTCAAAGAAGGATGCAAGTACCCGGTTCGATCCCCAGCGCCTGCACTCTGGGTCCCTGAGCAAGACCCTTAACACCAGATTGCTCCCCGGGCGCCGCACAGTGGCAGCTCACTGCTCCCCAAGGGTGATGGGTTAAAAGCAGAGAACAAATTTCGTTGTAATGTATGTTTCAATGTATGTTGCAATGACAATAAAGATGATATTACTATTACTATTACTATTACTATTACACTGAGCCTGGTTAGGCTGCAGGTTTTTCTGCTGTTTAAATAGAGTATTCCTTTCCACTGTCGCCACAAGCACAATGTGATGTAATGCAATTGGCTGCATTTCCTTAGATCCTAAACTTTTTACCAAAGAAATGCTGAAATTAGGAACTAATTTGAATGCATGCATTGAGTTTGAATGCGGTGGTTAGACAACCACTTAGATTACATCACAGTCTTGAGACGTCAGGAGCAGCTGATGGAGGAACTTCTGATAAAGAAAAGTAATGTTAGACTTACCAGGTTGCACTTCTGGAAGATTGAATCTCAATAGTATCTAATTTTTTCTTTGCTCAGGCCATTGTTGGTTTCAGGGACCGTTTACAACGTAACACAAAGTCATTCATACTGTCTACTTGTATCTGAGAGGTTGTCCTTATGGTTTTTACCCACATGTCATGATCATAAATAGTGTTTAGAGGACAGATGGACTAGTAAATTAAAAGCTTCAGTTTTTCAACCACCTCTTTCTTTTACCTCAACAGACCAAACAGATGTCAGCATTACGACAGAAGAATTTTCCTGTCTCCCACTCCACTATCGAAGTCTAGCTCTCGTAAACGAGACACCAAGAAATTTGACCTCCTCTTACCGAAGCAGAGACCGACCCTCAACCTGCAGAGGAACAGACTCTCTTTGAGGATCTTGGTGACAAAGCCTCCAGCAGATAACGGGGCCCCTTCCCTCCAGCCAGGTCTGGCGGTTGAGCCATGGCAACAGCGAGGAGGGATGTCCAGTTTGGGAGCTACATTAAGCGGGCGGTAGGTGAGATGGGGGCCAAGAGATGCCGACTCATAATAGGACTGACTGCTTTAGCAACAAAAAATGCTAAATAATTCCCCAACTTAAACGTTTGGAAGTAGCGGACGTCCCGGCGGGTGTAGAGCAGTTTTTCAAAGATAGTCCAGAGTGTTAAGATGAGAAATCGGCTGCATGACCTCTAGGCCAGATGGAAGGACAGATGAAATATTACGTTGGGCACTAATCAAAATCTTGTTTCTAACATTAAAAAAAAATCTGCACTGACCTTTTCCCTTTTAGATAAATGAGTGCACACTTTCTCCTGAACGTATTGTTGCAGGAATTTGATCTACACGATAAAAATGGCCGTATCACCTACAGCATCAGCTGAAGGCGAACATTTTTAAACGCTGTCCTTTCAGGTGAAGCGTCAAAGCGCGTTTGCATCATGTTCTTGAGTTTCTGTGCTGGAAACAAAGCACAGGGCTGAGCAGTGTTTCCAAAGTCCATTGATTTTTCCTGCTGCCTGCTTCAGTCTCCTTTGACATTTCACAGACACTCTACAGCTCAGAGCCAACAATAAAGGGTGATGAAAGCCAGAGTAGCTCTGCGACCCCTTAGCCCCGGTTGGTGCACAGCTCAACCTATTATTGGAAAAGGCTGCAGCATTATGGGATATTAAAAAGTAAAAGCAATCATCTCTCGTTTTCTCGCTGTTTATTCAAGCAATGTCTTTGTGTTTTCTTTGCAGCTTTGCTCCATCTGCTCTATTTCTGTGTGTATTTCTTTATTCTATCCTGCTCTATTTAAAGCCTCCTATTATTCCACCACCGAACTTCCCCGCTTGGCTTCTCCCCCCCCCTCCATGCCTCCTTCCAGCCATGCACAGCCCTCCTGCATTAGGTTCAGCCGGGGAATCTGAGGATGAGGACACCAAAGCCCCAAAGACTGTTCCTGAAGCAGAGAGCGTGAATTTGTACAGAAAACACACATCATCCTCTTACGTCTCAGGGCCTCACACCAGCCCGCCCTGGCTGTGATGGGAACAGCTGGAGAGAGAGAGTTTCATACGGGTTTGAGTGAGAATCTGAGAAAGTGACGCTTATTTAGATCTGGGAGGTGGAATAAAATCTCTATTTGCTGCTTTTTAATGAAATGGCTCCATGCAGCTTGAGAGCTTTTGCAAGGAGATCTTTCTTTGCGGATCATTTGGAAGCTTTCACTAAATGAGTTTGACATCACTGCAAGGAAAGGTGGTGTCTTGGTGTCTTTAAATTTAAATATTTCATGTTCAGCTGTTTTTGTTGCTTTACAATCAGACTCTGGACGGTCTGCTGAGGAAATACTACATCTAAAAAAACAACTTTTATTACATTTTATCCGAAGCCACATTTATGTCCAGCTGTGGGAGATTTAATCTGATTATACTGTCCAAGACATGGACGTCCACTACACAGACTGGACGAGGCTGGACAAGGAGAGGATTAACCAGAGAAGCAGCAAACAGAGTTGGAAGAGCTGCAGAGATCCACAGGTTGGGTCGATCAGACCTTCATGGAAAAGCCACTGTTGAAAGAAAGCTGTGACTGTAGTTTACCACAAGGCGATGTAGGAGATACAGCATACATGTGGAACCAGAGCTACAAACGTGCAAATTGCCACACATGGTGACAAACTAACTCTACAGAATTATTCACGTCACCTGCCAGCTACACCTGGATGGTCCTGTCAAAGTCCAGACCTAGATCCCACTGAAAATCTGGTGTAAGGCTAAATAATCCATGATTACAGCCATTCTCCATCAAGTCTGACTGAGCTTGAGTTATTTTGCCAAAAAAAAATAAAAATCATCTCTAAATGTGCAAACCTGGTCGAAACACCCCCCAAAGTGTCATAGTATTGACTCAGAGGGGCTGAACACAAATCCGAAAAACAAATGCTTTGTAAAACAGTCAAAAAAAACAACGTTTTATCTTCCATCCATTTCCCAATTATGCACTACTTTGTGTTAGTTAAAAATACAGGAAGGTTCACGGGGTGTGAATACTTTCACCGGGTACTACATCATGATAATTAGACACGAGATCTTCAGGGCAAATAATAGCAGCGATTAATCAACCAAAAAGGTGTTAAACATGATGGAAAATCTCCATCCAGCCACTCCAGGGACCAGGGAAGAGTTTGACGCCCCCACAGGTTCAGCCCATCTGCAGATGTCAGCATACAGTTTGCGTTCACACCTATAGAGGAGCAGCAAGGCTGTCAGCAGTGATTTAGACCACCAGGCTTATCCACAGACCCCCCGCAGATTCTGGCCGTTAGCTGAGCCTGGACCACACACATCCTCGCACCCACACAAATTATGAATCAAAAGGTCGGCTCCTGCAAAGAACCGACGGGGCCCAGAGCTCTGCGCTCCTGTTACAGCTACGGCTTCTTCTTTTAGGTTCTGTGGACGGAATACATGAAAAGAGCAAAGATAAATTTGCCCTCGGTTATTCGTAGTTCGGCAGCGTTTCAGCAGCACGCTGTGTCCACACTGGGCTCGTTAGAAGCATTTGTCTTATTCAGGAAATACAGCATTTAACAGTTTCATTATCATTATCAACACTACATTTTATTCCAACTTGCTTTTATTTTGTTTTATTTTCCTATGTTTTAATCATGTGAAGCACTTTGCATTGTCTTTGTACTGAAATGTGCTATACAAATAAATTTGCCTTGCCTTGCCTTTCAACCAATGCTTCAGCATTGTTGAGAAAAGCCTCCTGTCTGACAAACAAAACGATTTGAAATGATTCAAAAGAAATCCTGAGTTCCATCGGCAGAGCATGTAGCCTCGGTGGGGAAATGCATGCATCAAAACGAGGTTACGTGTGGACCGAGCTGGATTAAAAAGCACGTTTACATGCTTGTCTCCACGACAGCTGCAACACAGGAGGCCGCTGACAACTGTCATCCCTGCTTCGTCATTTTATCAAACGATTCGAGGCTTGCTCAGTAATTTCTGTTTTCATGGAGGACGCGGGACTAAATGGCTGTGATGTTCAAATCACAGGGGACCACCGCGTTAAAAAGATACAGTTATTTTGTGAAAATGGTGCCGCAGGATTGGGAATACTTCTGTAAACGATAGAAAGCACCTCTAATTGCTGCTTGTTAGAAATGTCAGCTCTTAAAGTCCAGACCACAGAAATCATAACAGTTACTTAAGATATAACTGGCTGCTTTGGTGCATCTTACTGAATATTATAAGCAGGTGTTGGTGAAACGCTTTTCTTTGGGAGAACGGCCTCATTTAAAACAACATAATGCAGGATCTCAGTTTTTTATCTGCTGGAGGGTTAGTTTTACCGGCTTCAGTAACCACTGCAAACATTTAAACACAAAATTATGATTAAAAAAAATGTTTCTTTTTTTCAGGAGAAGAAATACGAGATTTGACATCTAATTTGAAATCCTGATGTTTTAGTTTCTGATTCGTATTTTATTATTTATTTTCAGATGGCTGGGTTCAGTTTGAACAACAGGTGATGAAATGCAGTTGTAACAACCATGTTTGCTGCTATTAAATTCATAATGACCAGGAGCAATAAACTGATCTTTTTCATTCTTATTTTGTCAGATGCGATCTCTTTTTGTACTATCAGTCCGTAGGTTGATATTTATCCATACAGACGCACCTTTTATCTACTCAGTCTATCCAGTTGGATATTAGTTGTGATATCAAGCCTCTGCTTGGAGGAAACATCCTTTTTTTATTAAAGTTTTTACCTGTAGGACTTGCTGTGTTTCTTTTTCATCTAAATGTTAGATTTTGAGAGAGACCTGGCCAGGAAAATAAATGTTTGCCAAGTTCCAAGTGGGTTGTAGCAAGCCAAGCCAGATTAATGCTTTTATTTCCATATCTGCATGAAAACACCCACACACATCTCCTTAATCTACTGTCAGTCTCTCGTTTGGCTGCCTACCCTCATAAAGCACTTTACTGTAGATCATTTAGCTCAATCCCTACTTTTTACTTTCTTTTACAGCTGCTTAAAACCGAGATTGTCTTAACAGAACTACTGTATAGGTTGTACTCAGTGCTTTTATAAATGTACTATTGTGCGGTGATTGTCATAGATTATTTATCTTATAGAACAAAGAAATATTTCCTGTTGCACGAATAAAATCTTGATCAGCTCATGTCCACGATTCCAGGTTTAATGAATTTAGTTACTGATTTTCAGCTGCAGTCTAACGGGTTCAAAGACAATAAAATGTTACACTGGATTAAAAAGGAGACGAAACTGAAGCACGGTCAGCAAAAACCTACTAATACAATGCAGTCCAGCCGGTTTTATGTGAGACACAATTAAACGAGGTTATCCTTGCTGAAGTAATTATACCCTTTAAACCTTTACACGTCACCTCACAGCCACAAGTTTAAATGTTTTCCAAGATTTTTTTTAATACACCACCAGCACAAAATATCACATTATTGTGACATGGGATGAAAGTAATACATGTTATAATGCGTGTGTATTCAGCTGGCTTTACTCTGATACACATGAATAATACCCAGTGCAACCGAGTCCCATAATTAGAGAGTGGAGTCCACCTGACATGGAGGGGATAGCAAACAAGTAGTCTGAACAGGTGAGAGCCAAAAGTGAACTTTTTGAGCCCAATGTGTGACTAAAGACTAACACACAGTGAAATAAGGTGGTGGCAGCATCATGCTGTCTTTTCTCTGCTTTCTGTGTCGCTGCTCTGTCTTCTCTAACCCCCAGTGGGTCGAGGCAGATGAGCGTTCACACTGAGCCTGGTTCTGCTGGAGGTTTTCCTTCCCGTTAATGGGGAGTTTTCCTCTCCACTGTCGCTTCATGCATGCTCAGTATGAGGGATTGCTGCAAAGCCATCAACAATGCAGACGACTGTCCACTGTGGCTCTACGCTCTTTCAGGAGGAGTGAATGCTGCTTGGAGAGACTTGATGCAACCTGCTGGGTTTCCTTAGAGAGGAAACTTTCTTACCAACCTGGAGGATCTGATGGAGTCTGACTTTGGAAAGAGCCTTGAGATGATGTGATGTGAATTGCTATCCATCCATCCATCCATTTTCCAAACCGCTTAATCCCTCATGGGGTCGCGGGGGGTGCTGGTGCCTATCTCCAGCGTTCACCGGGCGGGAGGCGGGGTACACCCTGGACAGGTCGCCAGTCTGTCGCAGGGCAACACAGAGAGACAAACAGGACAAACAACCATTCACACCTAAGGACAATTTGGAGAAGCCAATTAACCTAACAGTCATGTTTTTTTGGACTGTGGGAGGAAGCCGGAGTACCCGGAGAGAACCCACGCATGCACAGGGAGAACATGCAAACTCCATGCAGAAAGACCCAGGGGTGTGTGAATTGCTATATTAATCAAATTTAATTGATGGTTTAGATCAAAGCAGATTCATGGCTTAGAATGGCCTAGTCAAAGTCAAGATAAAAATCTCCCTGAGAACATGTGACAAGACTTCAAAGATGCCCTTCATGTAATCGGACTGAGCTCCTTAGCCAAGAATAATGGACAAAATCTTCCGTTCTTAAATGTGCAAAGCTGGTAGAGACAAGATGCATAAGCCCACTTCGCTATCATGCGCTATTTGTTTTGTTTATTACATAAAATACCAGAACGTGATTGAGACTTGAATATTTCTGCAATGCATTGTGTAAAACTAAACGCCATATTTCCCACATACAGCAGTTCAGCGTGACACAGGTGAAGCCCGTGTGTCAGCAATATGACGGTGAGTCTGCCAGACAGCTGACGGCAAATGAAGCAAACAGCAGAAAGCCAGACCACTAACCTGGCAGCCGTCCGGCCTGCAGCCAAAAAGCAACGCAAACAACCTTACATCAACAAACCAGCATTTTTTCAAGCAATCAGTCAGATAAATAGACCTCTAGTCTGCCTGAAAGATTGAGCCTCAGACATGCAGCGAAGTTAACAAGTACACATCCTGGCCCATCGACATAACTGCAGTCGTCATCTCCACAAGCCTGCAGCTCAAGGTCAGCCAGCCCGCCGGCCTGAAGGAGGCAGCAGGTCCAAATTTAATAACCCCACTTGCTTTCATCACAGATCATGTCGAGCTTGCAGCAGAATCTATCTGGCGTAACCTCCTTTCCTGTTCTTCCAGGACACGTTTCGGCTCTCTGAGCGAGCCCATTTGTGTTCATCCCGTCTCATTCGGCCTGAGTCACATTATGTCTAAACACAAAATGCCGCGTCTAACATCTACTGGATGAAAGGGCAAAAATGTCCTGTGGACCAGTGGTCCAGGGTCAAGCTCTGATTTTGAGCAAACGCAAGAGAAAATAAAGGCATCGATCAACAGTAAGAGGTAAAATACAGACGGCCTCAAAGGTAATCGGCCGTGGCGCTCACCATTGCCTGTCTTTGCAGGTAAACCTATAAGCCCCCTTGACCATCGCTTTTACTTTAATTCTAATTAGAAAAGGCTTAATTAGTTTTAGATGGCGTGATTAGTTCCACTTCTGGCCACTAGAGGTCAGTGGCGAGTTGAGCTGAGCTTTGTGAGTCCTGCACAAACACAGGAGCCTTGGCTTACCTTTCAAAACACCAGAAACCAACAGATGCTTCATCATGAACGGCTCCTGCAAATAGATTACAGTTAAATTTGACCTCAACGTGGATCTGATTTGACAAATGTTCAATTTAATTCCCTTTTAATGTGTCATGGTTGGTTTCTTTTACAATAAAAACAAAATACAGTTTAAAAAATAATAATGTTTTGTTCTAAAAGCAAACATTGAGAAAAAAAACTATGACTATTATGTTTTCTGTGTTGTGGCTCATAAAGGCAGAGCAGCATCGGATTCAGTCACAAACGACATTTTTAACCGAAGGAATGGAGCAGAAAGAGGAGCCGGACTCTTCTGGCAGCTCTGGCCCCCGCTCAATAGACTCCTCTGCCTCACAAAGAGGGGCTTCTCTGCGAAGGTGCTCAGAAAGCGCTCGGGTCGTTGATATGCAAGGCGACAGGGCAGCCCACAGCTTGCCTCCTTTAGAGTTAATTAAGCCGCAGCCTCGGTTGGCAGGATGCCCCCCCCCCCTCCCCTGAACTGCAAAGCTTCGACAACAGCATTCCTACGCATATCGGCCAAAGTCTGCGAGGGACGGACACCTGCAACCGTCACAAAGACTTTAAAAATGTCAACCATGACAAAAACCAAGCACCAACTATCAGTAAATTTGTTTTTGGTCAATTATTTCCTGGTTCTGGCAAAACTCCTTGGCAACAGATCTTGGTACTGTTGGAATCCCTGTTCGTCTCCCTTTACACTGTGCCACAATTAAAAAGAAAAGCATTCATGTCGAGTTAAGCATGTAGGTGAAAACCATGAAAAACTTGCCAAATCTTCTCCGCTTATGCCGAACAGCTTTTTCTGGTCGTTTATCGGATCGGATGATTGAAGTCTGAGAAACAAGACTTATCAGCAATGAAAGAGCTGATTAAAAACAGGAGCACCAGTGATGAGTGACAACCCTCTTCTTGAACCAGCAGTTGTTGCATATCAGCCAAACATGGTCGTGTCGGTCTCTCTGGCACAAAAAGCTGATCCTACAAGTGTTGACTGGGTTTGAGGTCAGAGCTGCAGGAACGCTATTCCCTCCGCTCCATCGCTGAACTCTGGAGGTGGACAATGTGTGCCGTGACGTCTTGGAGGAAGCAGCGACAGCAGATGTTGTCATGTGTCCGCATTAAGACATCCCGGAATGACGCCAGGCCTTTTTCCTGCAGCGAGGGAGACGCCGCCCCACAGCACCACACCGCCTCCACCAAAAGCTCACAGACATGGGCAGAGAGGATTCAGAAGGACGTTCCCAAGGGTAGCATCAACTCAATGCTGTTGCTCAACCCACAAATGCATTTTACTCAAAGCTGTGCAACCAACCATTTACTCTGAAAGCAGCAGGCTTTCAGACAGCACCATATATTCTTACTATTGTGGCTAAGTTAGGCTGTCTCTGTTTTCTCTCCCTTTTCTCCACATTTGATTGACTTTTACTCTTGTGTCAAAGACCTGGAAGTTCTGGAAGTACGAGCATGTTGGGAAACGCCTTGTTGTTGCTCGGCCCTCATCTCGTCTTTAACGCCACTGAACATCCATCTTTTCTATCTCCGTCCACCCCTCCTCCCATTTCCTTCCAAGCGGCTCGTTGTTTTTGTCTTTAAGAAGAAGCACCTGCCCACCGCTTCGGCCGGCCCAATGTTTCATCCGCAAACCGTGGCTGTGCAGGCAAGAGGACGGGCTCAATCACGCAGAGGACGGACTCGGCTGCATCCCGCCATGAGTCTAATTGTGCATTCATCACAGACAGAGCAGATCGATACAGTACCCCTTACTCCACACAAGTTTGTCCTATTGGATTTTTTTTTTGTTCTCATTCTGTTGGGGTAAGAGACGTCCAGATGTGTTTAGATGAGGCATCAGTTTCAACCACATTCAGTGTCAAAGAAAAGATCCAGAGAGAGAGAGAGAGAAAGAGGAAACCTGCCCCCCCCCCCCTTCTCTGCTGTTTTGCTCTGAATGACTCGGCCTTTGTAAAAAAAAAAAAAAAAACAGAACAAAGACAGGTTGCGGCTGCGCCGTCCTCTGTTTGACTGTGACCTTGGTGCTCCTGGGGAGAGAGCTTGCTATGAACTGGCGAGGTGCTGAAAGAAGCCTGCGCCATTAAAGCTGTGGGGGCTCGCCGAGGCACACAGCTTCCCAGGGCTCCTCTCTGGCACTGTGACTCCGTAACAGTAGCTGTGCGGCTAATGTACTGCTGGGTATTCAGGGAGCAGGGGGGGTGAGAACGGGCCAGAGGCTGACTGATGCACAGAAAGTCCGTCTTACACACTCGTTTGGTCTCCTAAATGAGTTCAAGTTTGGTCTCTGAATGCGTTTGCATGCTGTTGATGAAACACTCAAACTACACCCAAAAAAATATATTACTGTGATGCAAAGATGAAGCACTTTTATTTGCAATGGGAAAAAAAAGAAAAAACAAAGGCAATTATGTTCTCTTTCCATTTCGTTGTTACATAAAGAATCAGACACACATGATGGATTTTCTTATTCTAGTGCAAAGATCCCTGCTTTCAGGCGGCATTATTAGAAAGTGCTTGTTCTAATCTTTCTCCAGAAAGGCCAGATGGATGGGCTGCAGCTTTTCCCCCCAAAGTGATAGACTCAGAAATTGCAAAGGAGCAGCAGCAACACCTTCCCAGTCTGTCACAGCAACAGCTTTCTTGTGCCATCACACAGCAACGTGACGGCCACGTTTTTCTAACCCGTGGCCAAAACAACCCCCAACGAGGGGTGCTGCGTTTACCGACTGACTACTGTTACTGGACCTGGGCATTGTGCATGCACTGCAAAAAGAAATTTGGGAAATGATTAAGAATAAAACTAAACTAAACTTCTAACTAAGCTAAAAATGTTAAAATAAACCAAGATGTTCTGGTGAAGATTCTCAGTCATCCAGGTCATGGTCATTCCAAAAAAAGTAAAAAACAAGGCAACTGGACTTGTTATCCGTAGTAGAAGACGTTTCGCTTCCTCTCCAGGAAGCTTTCTCAATTCAGGTGGACCTGTTTCGTTTGAATTTGCATGTTATCTAAGCCATTACAAGGCCTTTGTATAAAGCAGGTTACTCCACATTACTCCAGACTTTTTGAATTGAGAAAGCTTCCTGGAGAGGAAGCGAAACGTCTTCTACTACGGATAACAAGTCCAGTTGCCTTGTTTTTTACTTTTTTTGGAATAACCAAGATGTTAAAACAAAGGAGAAATCTGGTCCTTATCCACCCAAAGCAAAGGCTGTGTCTGTAATCCTGCGCAGAAATGAAAATGTTCTCACTCTGGATTGGACAGGTCAGCTCTCCAGGTCAGACACTAACCAGGCCTGGGTGCTACTGGACCATGAGCAAAAATCGGTTAACCACAGGTAGTTGATGAATTAAAAAAAACAACATAAACTTTAAGATTATCTTTTGGTTTTTACTCAGGTTGTCTTCATTTAACCATTTAAAGCCTGATACAGCTCATTGTGAAAAAAATTAATTATTTTTTTGGTTGGCTAAAAAACGAAATCAGGCTTTCAAATTTTCTTAGTATCGTATTTGATACGTTAGACCAAAAAATAAATTCTCCTCATGTTTTCTGTATTTTATATAGTGTGCGTAAAATATATTCAGTTGTATATATTCGGCACTCTGTTAGCTGTGACATCATCAGGGGAGGCAGATCATCCTCTATTACCATCTAACATAGAAAGTACTCCTGGATCACTGAAGGTGAGTTTTCCTCTCCACTGTCGCTTCATGCATGCTCAGTATGAGGGATTGCTGCAAAGCCATCAACAATGCAGACGACTGTCCACTGTGGCTCTACGCTCTTTCAGGAGGAGTGAATGCTGCTTGGAGAGACTTGATGCAACCTGCTGGGTTTCCTTAGAGAGGAAACTTTCTGACAGACCTGGAGGATCTGATGGAGTCTGACTTTGTAAGGAGCCTTGAAATGACATGTGTTGTGAATTGGAGCTATATAAATAAAATTGAATTGATTTGAATTGTATATTGTAAATTGTATGTTCAGAAAAATACTGTCTTTGTTGAAGAAAAAAATATTTGTATCAAAAATGATACATTTGGAGTTGCAGGGATAATATCAGAATGAGTTTTACAACACAAAACTTTTAATTGTGTAAAAAAAATTAATAATTGACAGTTGCTGGGAAAGCTATTTCACAGCACTGCATCAGATTCACAATAATGGACAAAAACAATTTATGTTAGCATATTGAGCAGAATCTTATTGTCGCCAACAAACTGGTTAAAATCACTGAATAAAACCACAATGAGCCGTATTCCCCTCATCCAGCACAACCAGGGCTGATCAATAAATCACAGCCAGGTTTTCTCTGCAGACTTCTGCGGCAGATTAAGGTATAAAAATATACCTGATCTGTATAAATGTGTGCGTATCTGTCCCTCTGTTTATCTTTCACTGTTATTGCTTTCTCTATTGCTTCTGCCGCTTTATTTCTTTCACTGGGGCGCTGATAACACCCTGTATATTTTTCACAGTGCAGACATGCAAAATTATAATAAAATCTTCAAGGAATTAAACTTTAGATGACATAAAACCATATTAATTCCGAGACATCAAACTCACACCCTTTCCTTCTTCAATTTTTACATATTCATCACAGGACTAATGCAATTATCAATACTGTAATCTACTTGGCAGTCACATGGTGCAGAAAAGTCATTACTTGTGAGCCTTCTTTAATGAACGAATCTAATGAAGTGCACTAATATGTTAGAAGCAAGATTTCTCTCACCTCAGGGGGCGATATGCATATATGTGTGTATGATTATGTCGGGGGCGGGGGTTTTGAGGGGGAGAGACAGAGAGAGAGAAGGGGGCTGGGGTAACCGATGGGTTTAAGTGGCTTCGACATGAAGGGAATGCGTCACTGAAGACAAAAGAGACAGCCGGAGGAAAAACGCAGCGCAGAAAGTTGGATAAAAATGATCTGCAGATGTTGGAGATTATATCAATTCTTGCTGTGAATAATCATACCTGCCAAAACACGGACGTGTTACCAAGGAGAGAAGTTTCTGATTTCACCCCTTGTAAAAGAGAAATACTCACAAAGTAGCGTGGTGTGCTAAATTACACAGAGCATAATATCAGTTCAGTTAAACTTGTGGAATATAGATCTGGTCAGTTCTGCAGTAGAGGGGTGGTTCTGGTGGTGATGAAATTAACAACATGGACAAAGAGACGAGCCAAGAGACACGAATGGTTCTGCCGGTGGAGACCACTGATATTTTTTTTACAGCTTTTCAGCAGTTTTGCATTAGACCGGGGTCAGAGTCACCACTGGTACCATGAGGCGATACCTGGACCCTGCAGAGGTTGCACAGGCAGTCCAGCTCCACCAGGATGGGTCGTGAATACGGGTCATTGCCTGAAGGTTTTCTCTCTCCCAGATCCGTCTCAAGAGAACGGAGGAGATTCATGGAGACAGGCAGCTACTCTAGGAGAGCTGGACCGGGCCGTCGGAGCAGGACCGGTATCTGCTCCTTTGTACAAGGAGGAGCAGGATCAGTACCACCAGAACCCTACAAAGGGACCTGCAGCGGGCCACTGGTGTGAATGTCTCTGACCAAACCATAGAAACAGACTTCATGAGGCGGGTCTGATATCCTGGTAGGCCCTGTGCTCGCTGCTCGGTACCGTGGAGCTCGACTGGCGTTAGCCAGAGAACACCAGAACTGGCAGGTTCTGCACCCTGTTCTTTTCACAGAGGAGAGCAGGTTCCCTCTGAGCTCATGTGACAGACGTGAAAGGTTCTGGAGAAGCTGCTGTGAGCGTTCTGCTGCCTCCAACGTCGTTTAGCCTGATCCGTTTGGTGCTGGTCAGTGCTGTTCTGTGGAGGCGTCTTCATGGAGGGACGCACTGACCTGTACAGGATAAACAAGGCATCCTGACGCCATTAGGTACCAGGGTGAGATCCTCAGACCCACTGTTAGACCCTTCCCTGGTCCAGTGGGTCCTGGGCTCCTCCTGGTGCGTCATAATACCCGACCTCATGTGGTAAGAGCAGACAGGCGGTTCCTGGATATTTTCATGGTGCAGTTTGTTCTCTAATGTTCTCCAATCGACCTTTGAGGCCAGGAACAGAACATCTGCATTCATACTGAGAATAAATTACACACAGGTGGACAATCCTATTCTGGTGACTTCCAAAGGACATGGTCCTGTATTTTACTTATGGGTAAAATACAGGACCAACAAATGGGTCTGAAAACAAATGCACACAAGAATTTTCCCATTTTTAGTCATATGAACACTTCTGCAAGCAAAGGAAGCGCCAGGATTTTATTTAGTCTAGCAATGCACCTTCTCTGTTAGGCTTCTCTTCTATTTTCTATCCATCCGAATTAAAATGAGGAAGAAATGAGGTGAAGTAGAAGAGATTTGAGGGTTTTAGAGAGAGACACTGCTGTGTTTGTTTTTCTTCATTCTTTTAAAAAGCATAAAAGACAATTTATTGGTTGAGTTTCCACAGGGTACAGGAAGGGTCAGGATGGTTGTGGCATTTACAGACAGTAAATAAAGCTGTTAGATTGTTCAAACAGAAACCAGTTGCACATCTTCCTTCACAGTAAGATTTAATATTTGATGTTTTTTTGCTAACAGATCCCATAAACCCCTGAAGCCCGGCATCCAGAAACCTAAAATACCTTCGACTGTCTGCACCAACCACTCTATCCCTTTATATTTTCAAGGAGATCCATTACCATATTAATAATGAGATGTGAACCAGTTATAGATTAAACTCTGCAATAAAGAAGCCTGGCAGGCACTCACACTGAGTCTCTTTAATGACTCTCTGATAATTATAACTCCGTGTGTCTGGATTGACTGACAGGCATCCAGCATACGTCTCACGGTGTATGCAGATCTGCACATGCCCTCCCATTTTGATCTCCAGCTTGCTTCTAATCCTCTTCTACATATTTTCCTCATGCTAAAAATAGTTATTATCCATAATCAACTCTTTTTTTTTTTTAGTTATAGACGTGACAAAGACAAACATTCACCCTGGCCAGTCTGTCCAAATAGGAGAAGAGGAACAACGCTGCTTAGATACGATCTGTTCAGAACATGGTTGAATTCATGCATTTCTTTGTGATTTGGACAAAAATTTTTGTTTTTAAATATTCCAGACTTTTTACAGGTAATTCCCTACATAAACAGAACTTACCCAAAACAGCAAATAACCCCCAAAACCTACAGTATGTCTCTTGATAAAATGGTCAGAATACTGTATATAGAAAAACTGTAAAATGTAAACAACCTTTTCAGAGGGAGTCTCTCAGCAGGAGAGCTCATTAAACAGGCGAAGAAACGCAAATACGTTGCAGCGTTCATGGCTCAGCGTTGCTGCGTGTCTGACACTAAGCTGCCGCTGCCATTGTGTGTAATAGATTGTGTTCTGTGGCTTTGAGAGACGCGGCGGTTGGCGCCTAATGTGAGCGTAAGTGGCGCAGACTGGGTGAGAGACAATGTTTGTTTCCCTTTCTGCTGAGGCGTAGAGGCCTCTGAATGCACGGCGGTTTGGGCCTGATTCTGTGTGAAGAAAAAAAGCCTGTGTGTGTGTCTTGGTACTAACAGAGCACATGTTAATAATCAAGCTCCATCATATATCAGAGCTCTGATTACCCCGTATGTTCCTAACAGAGCACTTCGCTCTCAGACTGCAGGTCTGCTGGTGGTTCCTAGAGTCTCTAAAAGTAGAATGGGAGGCAGATCCTTTAGCTATCAGGCTCCTCTCCTGTGGAACCAACTCCCAGTTTTGGTCCGTGAGGCAGACACCCCGTCTACTTTTAAGACTAATCTTAAAACTTTCCTTTTTGACAAAGCTTATAGTCAGAGTGGCTCATGTTACCCTGAGCTACCGCTATAGTTATGCTGCTATAGGCTTAGGCTACTGGAGGACATTAGGATCTATTTCTCTCAATCTGCTGAGTTCTACTGTTTTCTAGTTTTGCATTGCATTGCATTGAAATGACTGTTGTCATTTCAGCTTTTAACTTTTTGTTCTCTCTCTTTTTTCTTCATAGTATGTACACCTGGTCTGGCGTTCTGTTATCTGTGACATCATCCAGGGAAGACAGCTCACCCGCTACTACCATCTAATGTAGAACAGATTACTGGATCAATGTGTGCTTCTGTGCTTTCTGTGTCTCTGCTCTGTCTTCTGTAACCCCCAGTCGGTCGAGGCAGATGAGCGTTCACACTGAGCCTGGTTCTGGTTCTGCTGGAGGTTTTTCCTTCCTGTTAATGGGGAGTTTTTCTTTCCACTGTCGCTTCATGCTTGCCCAGTATGAGGGATTGCTGCAAAGCCATGGACAATGCAGACGACTCTCCCTGTAGCTCTATGCTTCTCCAGGAGTGAATGCTGCTTGTCGGGACTTTGATGCAATCAACTGGTTCCCTTATATAGGACATTTTGACCAATCTGTATAATATGATTGCATTTGACTTTGTAAAGTGCCTCGAGATGACATGTTTCATGAATTGGCGCTATATAAATAAAATTGAATTGAATTGAATTAATCTGTGCTTTTTTAAAAATTTATCAGAGTTTCTTTGAACTTTTAGTTAGTAATCCATGACAGTTTGGTTTTCTGGGGTATAAAAAAGATTATGTTGTAAATAAATAGCTACATTTTCTTTTGATGTGTTCTCTCCTGTCTTATTGTTGCGGTCTGACTCTTCCGTTTGCATCTGTATGTCTGTATTAATGTTTTGATATAGGCCTACACAAAAAACCAAATAAACCTAATAAACCCAAATAAATCAAAACTGTATTGGGAATGCACAAAATCTAATTACAGCGTCTACACTTTTTTCCTAGTTTCCTGGAAGTGACAGGCCACCACAGGTCAAATTAAAAGGTTGAATTCAGTCTAAATCTACCAGGGATTGTGAATCATTTTGGGTTGAACTGTATAGATGATTCTTTTTCTTTTTGGCATGCTGAATGATTTATTTTAAAAAACAACTTTTTAAAACAACCCCTAATCTGTGGATTTATCCAAATGAAAGTCAAGCATAACATGCACTCAGTTAGAATCAAGATGGCAAAGCATCTCTTGGTTAAAACACAGTTAGCCAGGCGCTCCTTAAACATGTAAAGAAAAAGGAAAAGAGACAGTGATGTCCAGGCTAATGTAATCCACTCTGCTGGCCGCAGTAGACTGTGAATTTTCCAACCTTCATCCCAATCTAAACACGTTCTAGGTAACATCAAAGCAACATACACCCTTAAAATACATGAAAGGACTTGATGTTTCACAAAATACGTTTCATTTCCCCTTGTTAAGACCTAAGTCAGACCCATTTCCACAGATTTCTCAGGTGGCAAGTTAGGAAACTAAAGACTGGAGCTGAAGTGTGGAACATGTGATTCTGTAAATCAATAAATCTACTCAAATTAAAGGTTTCCTGTTCAGTCTCAGATTATGCTTCTCTTATAAAAGATGGGGTTTATATTTATTTCATGACATTTACAATTTATTCTGCTCTTGACATTATTTCATTGTCCACCTAAATCCTAAATGTTGGCTGAAAGGTAAATTAACAACAGTAGTAAATTATGGTCTGACCCTTACAGTTTTTATTGATTGCTTTGACCTGTTTGAAGAAACTGGCAACCTCTAAGTTTTCATCATCACCACCTCAGCAGAGCAAAAGACACCTCTTGCATGGATGGTCTAAGGTAGATGAGAGTCAGAGTAAGAGGTAGATAGGTCAGGGAAGAAGATTATGAGGAAGAGGAATCCGTGTGCGAGGTGGAGGTGTAGCTGGAAGGGCTCAAGTTACAGATGAAATTCAGGCAACTATGATTGATCATGTGGTAAATCATGGCCTTTCATTAGAGGGGTGGGACAAAGAGTCCAACCTGTTCTCAATAGAAACACAGTTGCATCCATTGTAAGAGTTTTTCGACGGGAGAGCAGGTATTGCTGCTATACAGTATTTACATCTCTATCTATTCCTATAGAGGAATTCTTCAGTGCATGGAGATGGAAGGTATATGATCACTGCCCCTATGAGCAGATGCCTTTGCTCAATGCAATGACTGCTGCTGCCCATGATATAGATGCAGAGGCATGTCAAGGATGGATCAGGCATGCAAGAAGATTTTTCCCTAGGTGCATTGTAAGCAAAAATATTGAATATGACGTAGATGAGGCCATGTGGCCTATTCGTCAGGACAGAATGGACTAGAAGGAACAAACAGCCCTAGTATTTTATGTTGGAATCTTTCATTTTTTGGAATATTTCATTTGTTTATCTGGAAAAAAAGAATGAAGAATCAATAAAATTTGCATCACAACATATTTGCTTCTGGATCCATTTTTTGCAAAAACGCTAATTTGACTACAAATGACGCTGTCATGTGAGCTGCGTACAGTCTTTGGCTACAATGAACCAGCAATGCTGCACTGATTCACATTGAGTGTGGTGTTTTGTATTTTGTTGCCCCTTGTGTAATGAATGATTGGAAGGGCTCAAACATTTGTGTGCAGGTTGTGTTGTTTGAGGGCCAAATTTGCTTTTGGTCCATATTTTAAATGTTTTGGCAGAGTTGGAGCCTTTTGCAAACAAAATGTTTCATTTTGACCATTGGTGCCACTGTTTAGGTCTCTGCGTTAACTGTTTTGAAAAATGTGGGTTTTGAGTTGACTATAAAAACTGTAAAAGAATGTCTGAGTTATTAAAACGCTGTTCCCACTTTGAAGTTTTGCATGGTGAGAAACTTTTAAACTTTGGCTGAAACTGAAAGTGGAAAACTAAAAATGTTGATGTTGAGGAAAACAAAGATAAAAGCAACGCCGTGCTGCGATACTCATGTTGCCAACAGGTCATCTCTCTACCGCCACAATGCCTGCTGTATGGCATTCGCCAACAATTGTATTTCTAAATCATAATTGTCCACTGAGCGGTCTGTGAGTGCATTTCAGTCTTCATCTGAAGTCTTTATTGGATATTTTGATGTACTGACGATGAGTTCGTGACACGCTTAAAACTGTTTTCTGCAGAAAATCAACTAGGTGAGTCAGTCTTTGGTGTGCTCTCATTAACCGCCTGTGGATGCACAACAAGGGATGGAAAAGGAAAAGAGAGACGAGGAAAATCAAACAGTAAGAAAGGAGAAGGTGTTTATTCTCTTACCAAAAAAAGTGGAAAAAACGGGGGTTGTCTTTGTGTGCATTAGTGAGCTTTGCTGGTAATGCAACACATGTTTGTTTGACTTGTGCACCGATGAATGTGCTGTTGTGTGTGTGTGTGTGTGTGTGTGTGTGTGTGTGTGTGTGTGTGTGTGTGTGTGTGTGTGTGTGTGTGTGTGTGTGTGTGTGTGTGTGTGTGCATCCCAGCCCATCTGTATGTCTTTATGGAGAGCAGTAATTGAGTGGTGCAGGACAGAGCTCAGCACCACAGGGAACCAGCTGGAGTTATTGAGGGATGAGCAGTCTGCCTCTGGGAACCAGAACCTCAAAACAAGGCAACAGGGGTGGGGGTAGGCAGAATGATGAAAACTGGGAGTGACAGAGAGAGAGAGAGAGAGAGAGAGAGAGAGAGAGAGAAAGAGAGAGAGAGAGAGAGAGAGAGAGAGAGAGAGAGAGAGAGAGAGAGAGAGAGAGAGAGAGAGAGAGAGAGAGAGAGAGAGAGAGAGAGAGAGAGAGAGAGAGAGAGAGAGAGAGAGAGAGAGAGAGAGAGAGAGAGAGAGAGAGAGAGAGAGAGAAAGGGAAGGAAAGAACGAGAGAACCAGAAAATCCTATTTTACCAAAGCATCTCCTGCTCTCCTAAAAGCAGGAGGCGGTGCAGGTGGAAAGACAAGTAGAGGAAGAGGAGCCAGCCAGCATCTGGCAGCTGCATCTACTCACGTATCACTTTAAACTTTGAGTAAACATGAGGGCTGAGGCTGCTTTTTGATGCGACATCGCTGATTCACAGACTGTAATAAAGAATAAAGTTATGCATCATAAAGTGATCAGCCTCATCCTTCTCATGACCTGCACTGCTCTGTTCAAGATGGGCCCTTGCTACCGAATCTGTTTGTGATGCAAATATTTACGGGATTTTTATTCATCAGTCTGTTGTCTGTACCTGCTTGTCGGTGCAGAGTCACAGGCAGCTGGTCCCTGTCTCCAGGGGTCTTTTATGGAGAGGTGGGATACACCCTGGACATGTCGCCAGTCCATCAAAAAGCAACACAGAGGCTCACGGGACAAACCGCTACGAGCAAACACAAATTTGTGAGGGCAATTTAATCAGAGTTTTTGGAATCATCTTTGTCAGTGCAACATGCATTTCAGTGAAATGCGTTTTACCCATTCCTTAGGGAAGGGTGGGATGCCACTGTGTTTGATGCCTTGGGGCTAACGCTCTTGCTCAGAATGTCATCCTGTGGGATTTGAACCTGGGAACTTGCAGCTTTCTCCGACCACTTGTCCACCATTTCACTTAACATGCAGATTGTTGGACTGTAGAAGCACGCCAGAGTACCTGCAGAGAGCCCATGCATGCAGGTTGAGAACATGCAAACTTCATGTAGAAAAAAACAACAACAACCTCTGAGCTGTAAGATAACCGTGTTAGAATTTAAGATGTGATTTAATTAACCAAAACACAGAATGTGAAATGATTTTAGTTATTCCCATGACAAACAGCATCCAGCTCTATTGTTTTTTCTGTTAACTTTGTTCAAACTGAGAAGACTTAAAGGATGTGTCCATCAGCACGTTACATCATGTTAGCTGAAAAAAAAAAGGAAGGAAGAGAGCAAACACCGACCGGAGTGCAATAAGAACAGCAAGTCTATAATGTTTATAGCAGACAGCCTGAATGTGTGAGTGGGGATGGCAGGAAGCTTTGGAGGAAGCTCTGCATGAGATTTGTGCAGGGCTTACATACATAATGCAAAGTAGAGACTAAAATCTTTTCCACTGCAGTCACATGGAGTCTAATGAGACTTAAAAAAAAAATATTCACCAGTATGTATGTTTCACGTGTCAAAAAAATAACCTTTTTTAAAAAAAATAGAATCCGCAAACCTGACTAAAAGCTTTTGCAGTTTTCTAGCCACAGGATCACAAACAGTTTGTAGGTGGCATTAATAATGCACTTTTGATAAATTAAAAAGTACAGTGGGTTAACCACTCTCTATTTGATGTGTAAAATATTATAACTGGATGTTCGCTCTCCCCATTTTCTCTGCTGTGTGTGTTAGTTTTCTTTCTCTAGATGCAGTCCTGTCTCTCTCCTAGACGTGGCCATTGGCTGAGCATTTACTGCGCTTAACCCTATATGCTCCGTTTTATCTTATGGACTTTAAAGTGTAACTCGCCCCCAATTCAATAAAATTATTAATTGTCAACATAGAGAGCATGGAAGTTTTGACAGTTTACTGCACATTTTTTGAAATCCTGCTTTTGTGTCTAAAGCTGTTTCTCTGGCGCCCTCCTCGTGTTTAACGGGTGTACTGCGTCTGAGTTTTGACTCAGTAATTGGTCTCGTACTTCCCTCCGTAGCAAGTTGGAGTCGGAATAGTGAGCTTTGTGATCTTTCCATTGATTTTTCAGGTTAGCGATTTGTTAGCTTAGCATTCAGTTAGTTTATTTAGCATTTAGTTACCTTGTTATAGTAGCTCAGATACGCCCAGCCCTCATCTCCCACACATTTTAATGGTCTGCCGGGCAACACCTCCTTTAGGCACATTTTTCAAATATTAGACGTGGGCGGAGTAGGTCTCTGGAACGGGGTGAGTTACACTTTAAGACTCAGAGTGTACCTGCTAGGCTTTGTTGTTGTTGAATTTTGTAGTCCTACTTTTCGTATATCTTGACTTGCTGCTACTATTCCACTGCAATGTGCGTTCCTCTGAATGTTTCCTTATGTTCTGTTCATGTACAGCACTTTGAATTGATTTGTTGCTGAAATGTGCTACAGATTAACTTACCTTACCTGTGTTTCCTTCCTGGATGAAGCCACTGTTGGAGCTGCCGATAAATTGTTGTCATATATAGCCCTTTTTGTTTGTGTTTTTGGACTATTTCCTTCTATTTTCTGCTCCACTCTGCTCTGCCACCACTCAGTTCACCCTGATTAGTTCCACCTGCCGCAGCTTAATAGAGTCAAGTCAGCTCACCTGTTTCTCTGCCTTTATATACCTGCCCTGCTCACCACTCGCTGCCAGAACATCTCGTCTCGCTGCCTACAAATGGCTTTCCCCCAGTGTTTTATTGCTCAGCCTGTTGGTCCTGTGGACCTGTGTTCGCCCTGCACTCGCTGGTTACCTTAACTAGTGGTTGCGTGCTGCGCCTGGTAAAGGTTGCTTCTGGGGATTCTGTGTCGTTGGGAACACGTCGGCTGCTTCTGCTCAAATCTGCCCCTGCCTACATCGTCTTGTCTGCCATTCCTGCCTGACTGTCTTCCCTGCCACCTTCGTCCTTTTCAGAATAAATAGTTTAAGACGCAAACCCTGTCTGGCTTGAATGTTGGGTTCTATGATCTGCAGTTCATTGCAATTTTTACTTTTCTCTCA
Source organism: Fundulus diaphanus (assembly GCA_037039145.1). Classification (NCBI taxonomy): domain Eukaryota; kingdom Metazoa; phylum Chordata; class Actinopteri; order Cyprinodontiformes; family Fundulidae; genus Fundulus; species Fundulus diaphanus. The sequence continues at coordinate 3,746,519 of CM073134.1, read as the reverse complement.
CAGAAAGTACTTCTTGATCAGTGATTCCCTGCTGGAGATTTATTTCTGTTAAAGCAGAGTTTTCCTCTCCACTGTTGCAACATGCATGCTCGAGGGATTGCTGCAAAGCCAACAACAATGCAGATGACTGTCTACTTGGCTCCACGCTCATTCCGGAGTAGTGAAATGTCCAATTCTTTTACTCAATGCAATCTGCTGGGTTTCTGATCAAACTGATCTTGACTGCATTGTTTGAAGACCAGGATCAATTGGTACTTTAATTTAAATCTGTCTATATAATTTGATTGCATTTACTTGTTTCGTTGTCTCAAAGTGTTTGGAGATGACATTCAGTTCAATTCATTTCATTTATATAGCTCCAATTTACTTACTTAAGATTCTACAAAGTCACTTCTATAAAATCCTCCAGACAGATTGGTGAAAAGTTTTCTATCTAAGGAAACCCAGCACATTTCATCAAGTCAGTGAGTTGTGGATTGGTTCTGTATAAATAAACTGAAGTGAAAATTAACAGAACAGGACTGTGATTAGAAGAGGTTATAACATGTTTAATCAGCTCTTGTCCAAGTTCTATGTGTGCCATAAACCTGAATAGATCATCAACACAGTGAGACATGGTGTTGGCAGAATCATGCTGTGGTGATGGTTTTCTTCTGCAGTCACCAAGAAGCTGGAAAGAGTTGATAGCAAGATGGATAGAGCTAAATAAACATTAAAATAAACAATGGGATAGTTTAGATCAAGGCATTTTGCTGTGTTACAACGGTCTAGTCAAAGTCCCAGTCTAAACCCAACAGAGAATCTGTGGCAAGACTTGAACATTTTATGACATTTTCAAGCTGAATTTTTCAAAGAAGATTCAGCAAAAGCTTCAATCTGTGAAGGTGCAAAGCTGAAAGATACACACTACAAAAGCAGCAGAAGATGTGGCTGGCCAGGCTGGGTTTAACAATCAGTACTGCCTGAACACAAATTCACACCATGAATGCTAATAACTCAAAAATACAGAAACAAAGTGTAAAAATGATAAAAACATACCAGCTAAATGTCACTAATCAAATTCCCTTAATTATCTAATTATGAGTTAATCCACCAGCATCTACAGAAACAGATGTTGCTTTAGAAGTTAGGAGTTCACCTCAACCACCACAGTGCCGAGGGGGAACGACGTCAGGTTATTAAATATATAAAAAAAAAAAAAAATCCCATGAAAGGAAATACCAAAAGAAAAAAAATATCACTGTCGCGAAAAGACAATAGCAGCACAGTTTAGGTTTGGAATGATGAATTAGAAACCTCCAACAGATGTGGACATGTTAGTGCAGAGAGCAACACATTCTGTAAATAGGCTCCAAGAGCTCAAACCCTTGCCTACCTGTAAAGTGACAATGACACCAATGAGGTTTAACTCTTTTTAAAGATTAAACGTTTCCTGTTTCAGCACCGTTATGATAACCAATGTTACTTTTATCTGCAAAATGCCAGAAAATATGAAATATCTTTGAAGAGGGACAATGTCCTTTTAGAAATCTTCTGTATTTGTGCCAAAGCTTTAAAGGTGCATAGTACAAGTTTAAGAGTTTTTGCACAAGTCTGCCCCCTCTGGCGACACGTGGAAACGACAAGAGAAGAGGAAAAGCATCTGCTGCTGCAACTGCTCAGATCTTTGATTTGTCACTAATGCAGGCATGCCCAAAGTGCGGTCCGGGGGCCATTTGTGGCCCCTGTACTGGTTTTGGGTGCCCCCCCCAACTGAATTTCAAGAAAGAGTTGGTCCAGGTGGCTGATGCCGATGGAGGATTTTAGTTTTTAATTAGGGCAGAATTATTACAGGAAAGTTAAAATCCTACAATTGAAAATGTTACGTACAACACAAGGTACATGTGCAGGACTCATCTTTTAATAAACACACCTTTGACATTCTCTTTAATTTCATAGTAACATCTATCCAATGATATTTATTTACTCAAATGCAGACTTTGGTGCATTAAAATCTGCTTTGAATTCAATTATGAAAACTGGCTAACTGACCCAAGTACTGTTCTTATATTGCTAGACCAAAAAGAGTTCCGTTTATTATTGTTAAAGAGTCAAATTGAATTATTCAGAATAATTTGCAAACTGGAAAACCATCTTTTAGTATGACAAACGAGCAAAACCCTTTTTTAAATTCTGGATCTACAATGATTTTCACATTCATTTCCTAAGAAAAATCTGACAAATTATTTAAAATGATCATAATGTGTAAAGCAGGTAAAAAATTAACAGAATTTTTCTGGTTTAAAGAAAGGTTAATTTTTTGGCCCTCGAGCTCCTTTGACTTGACAATTTTGGCTCATGTACCGAAAAGTTTGGACACCCCTGCACTAATGCATGGATTACGGTGGAGACTCAACAAAGTAGCAGAGTAAACGAGAGCAAGCAGCGCTTCACACACATGCACAGATCCAAAGTATTCAGCCTGAATAACTCTCTCATGAACTGACTTATGAAGCCTAAAGAGGCAACTGCGGTAAATAGAGGATAACTCATTCTACACGTCGGACTATTCTAAGAACGTGTGAGAGAAAGGAAAAATTGAGATGTTGCGTGATGATTTTGGTCTTCATGATACCATCTATATTGTGAATTTTAAGCAGTCCCTCCTGCAGATAAATACCCCAACAACATGATACTGCCACCTCCATGCTTCACACTTGGGATGATGTTCTCAGGCTTGCAAGCTTCCAGCTGTTTCCCGTATATATGATGATGGTCACTATGACCAGTTTTAGATTCATCAGACCACAGGGCATGTGTCCAAAAGTGAATGTGTCCATCTCTGAGTGCAATTGTAAATTATTATCTGACTTTTTGAACTGGTTTTGGACTAATGGCTATGAGCTTCTTTTTGCTTGCTTATAATTGTTATAACAGATGAACGTGGCACCTTCAGGCATCTGGAAATTGGATTGACGGGTCAACCAGACTTGTGGAGGTCAACAGTTCTCTTCCTGATTTATTGCCTGATTTTTCAATGATGTCCCTCAAGAATGCAATGTGTTCAAGTTGTTGCCCTAAAATACAGCCATATTAATGAATTAATACGGCCATATTAATAAATCAGTATCTGCATCTTCAATGAGGCTCGTTTGTCTGATTTAAAGCACCTTCAGAAAATAACAACCTTCAAGCAGGCAGTAAACATACGTTTCATCAAGGCCACATTTCTGTATGATAAATTTAATTTTTATTGGTCAGATGCATTATTCTGTTTTCATTGACTATAAGCAGAATATCATCATAATTAACAAAAATAAAGGCTTACAAACATTCGTCTGTATCTAATTATTTAATATAATGTTGATAAAATCGAGTTGAATATGCATTATAAAAAAAACTTCCACATTATGTTGCATGTTATAAGCATTCTTGCACACATTAAAAAGAGAATAAAATTAAATAAAAGTTGCTGAAATAAATTAAATTGTCAGTACTATCCTCATTTATCACACATAATCTTGGAAGATCTAGATTGCTTGAATGCATAATGGTTTTAGTTTATGCCTGTGCAAATTCTCAGTTATCCAGGTCACGGCAACAGCAAACAGGCTTAAATCAGAGGCAGCAGGACTTTCCCTCAGTTCTTCCTGAAGACGTTTGGACACCTATCCAGGAGTCTTTGTCAGTTCTGGCGGCTCGCTCTGAGCAACCTGCAGGTGGAACGCTGCTGTTTTTAAGGACATGGAGATGCATTCTAAGTCAGAAGCAGACCAGTGACCCACCATCACTGTCCTGGTGGTTAGAAGCTGCTGCTTGGTGTGAGTGGAGGACTTGGTCTCCTGAACCATGATGAGATGCTGATGTTATCTCTCTGGAATGTGTTGGAGGACCGAGCTGTAAACTCTGGGGAGCTGGAAGCTCCATCCTCCCCCTCTGTATAGTGATGGCTTTTCTCTTTGGACCAAGATGGCTTCTTTTCACCCTCTATCTGTTCTCCCTGTCCAAGATCTGGACATCTTGTCATCAGAGGAGTGTCCTTTGTTCTGGAGGTGCAGGTGGACTGCTGAATCCTGCCCCTTGTTTTAGTTTATGTAAACTTCTGATCTTAAACAACATAATTAGAACAGTTTTCATGGTCCTGCATTTAGCAAATGAAAATAATCAATCGGTGATCCTAACTGACCAAAAAGGAAAACTTTGGTCTAATTTAAAGTCAGACTGAGAGAAAAAAGAAGTTTGTGTCTTTTTCAAGCAGCTGGTATCTGCTTTCAGCTCTATCTTCCCTTCCTGGTCACATTCATGTAAAATCTTTGAAATCGTTTTGCCAGAATCACCCGTGTGACCCGTGCCAAAGAACGCCGACACATTGTTCCAAGCATGTGTGAGAAATGCACTCCTCGGACCATCTGCGGCACACACTGGGAGCCAGACAATGGCCTGTCGACGTGTGCGTGAACTTGTAAAATAAATTGTTTGAGCAGGAGCAGAAAACAAGGAGCTGCATCAGGCTGCAAGCATCCTGCACACAAAAGTTTCAATAAAACAAGGAACACTGTTGTTGCCATGTAAGCCGTGTACCTAAGTCACCCACACAGGGCCAGTTTAAGGTCCCGCATAATTACACTCAGCTGACAGCAATTCTCCGCTGCGCCCCTCCATAAATAATCCTGCATTCTAATCTGCAGGTGGGCAAGCTGTGGGCAAATCCACAAACAATATCATCAACCCACACGCAGTCCGGCAATAACAGGGTTTCATGATATTAGCTGTGAGCCCAGAGTGGAGTCAGAGTGTGCTGTGGTGGACGGTGAAGAGTGTAAGAACACCTACACACCCAGCGGCACGGCGTGACACTCCAGCCTGTGGGGAGAGGCAGAGTCGCTCCGTTTATCAATGATGCCACTTCAGCTCCATATCGGTTAAAAATCCTGAAACGGGAGACGAGGCGGAGCATGACCAGCTAAGTAAACGGGTAAAATGTGGTCGTCCCTTTGCAAAAGAGCGCGTCTGCAAATCACGCAGCGAGGAGCAGAGCGGTTATAACTGCCCCGTCAGATTATCTGTGTCATAGCTTATTGGTTTTTTATTGTTAAGTGCCACATAAAAAAAAGCATTGAGTTGCTCACGGGTCGGTGAGCTCCCCCCCAGATGGTGAGCAGGCCTGGTACACAAGTCCAGGAACACACTCAGACACAAGAGCGGAGAGGGCGCGTGCGGAGGCAGTCACATGGATAAGAGGATGCCAGCATCAGATCTGCCTGAGACCCCCCCCCGCTGGCCTACTGGGACGCAAGGATGAATAAATGGATGTGTCCAGATGGGGACGAGAGAGGAGGGAGAGGACGCCTGCAACGGGAGGGCGGGGGGGTGTCAGAGGCGAGCCCCCCGTGCTGCTCGACGCCACGCAGAGCTGACTTTAAGGCGGACGCATGCGAGTGTGAAGGTGTGAAGAGCGTTGTCTGTTCGAGCTCAGCCCCAGGTTCCACATCCTGGCTGGTGGTCCCAGCGTTGTGCCGCCGACACGCTTACTCACCATAAACAGGCTTATCGCAAGCAGCAGGACACTTCCCTGATTACATAGCAGTGGCCCTTTGGCGTGACAAGCCAAACGTATCTTCTGGTGGAGCACCAGGCTGCAAACCCTCCTGAGATTAAGCACGTAGAACAATAATGTACCGGTCCCCCTTCTGCTGCCAAGGCGGCCCTGACCAGGTGAGGCGTGGGCTCCACTCGACCCCTGACGAGGTGCTGTGGTATTTGGCACCAACATGTTAGCAGCAAATCCTGTAAGATGTGAGCCGGGGGCTCCATGGATCCACCTTGTTTGTCCAGAACATCCCGCTGATGCTGGATAGGATTGAGATCTAGTCCAGGGGTGGAAAAATGAATAATAGTGCAGCAAAGCCTCACAGGGAATGCAGTTTCCATGAGAGAGTGTACATGCTTAGGTAGGCGTCAAAGTAACGTGCACAGGGGTGGGAGGACCCGGCGTATCTCTGCAGAACATGCAGCAAAGCCTCACACTGTGGAGCTTTCTCTCTGCCACACAGAGCCGGGGTCCTGCGTTAGATCTCAGCAAGGCCTTCCCTTTGGGCCGTGGATTCAGCAAGGAGCCTGAAACATGAGGGAGGTATTGGTTCATACCGACATGGTAGCTTCACCCAGTTGCTGCAGATTTGTTGGCTGCACATTTATGATGCTCTGACCCAGTTGTCAGGCCACCACAATTTGGCTCTAGTCAGACCCGCTCAAATCCTTTCACTTGCACATTTCTCCTGCTTTTAGCACATCAGCTTTGGGGGGGGGGGCATACTTCCTTGCTGTATGATGCATATCAGCCTCTAAAGGGTGCCATGAGGAAGATATAATCATGTCATTCACGTCGCCTGGTAATAATGCCATGGCTGATGGGTGGAAATAGATGCTGCTCCTCATAAATTAAAGATAACCTCGACCCTATTGTAGGCGCACCAGATCAAACCAACCTTTCCCAGCAAACCATTTGGACAGAAACTGCTTCTCTCTTTTATCATCACAAGCTATTAAGGCATGAGTCAGAATCTCGGCTATTTGTTTAATTTCCAGCCAAGCATGAATATTTATTGTTTCATCTGCGCCACGGCCAAATCTCCTGGATGTTGTTCATTACTGTCACGGCGCTGTCTTCATTACAGAGACATCCTTTTTACTGTACACTCATGTGCACGGGCCTCTGTGAGCGCACTCATCGGGGTTTTATCTCTGACCATTACTCATCGTTCTACATGTCTGTTCCTCTGTGTCGTTTCATCGGTCGTCTAGCCCGATCAATCAAGAGAATCCTCTGTGGCTCACAGGAAAAAAAACAATGAGCTCCATCAATAATGGAGCCCCCACTCCCCGTCCATGAATATTCCCCTAATGAAACAATATCTTATCGCATTTTTGGTCTGAGAGAGGAAAAACTGAATGAGCCTTTACAGTAACATGGAAACGTGTTTGCCTCCTTAAAGATTTCTCCCCTTTGCTTCTTGCTTTTTTATTGCAAGAGTACCTTTCAGATCATCAAAAATATTTTTAATATCAAACAAAGCAAACTTAAAGGAGCGATAGGCGATATTTGACCACTAGGTGGGCTGTTGAGCTCTCTCTGTAGATGTACGTGCACGCGCAGCCGGCCGGGCTTGGAAACAAGAGACTGGAGAGCAACGCAGAGAGATGGTGTGTGACGTCATACCATAGTCGCTATTCTTTAGTTCTTTCTGTCTAAATGATTACATTTCCCTTACTGCTGACTATGAAAGTCAGTTTTCAAATGATGGCTTCCATTTATTAAAGAAGCTGTAGATGAATTTATTTTTGTCTGGTTAAGAAAAATGCTTTTTACGCAGTGTATTATGAGTTAAAAGATGTAATTTGATCATTTACTAACTGAGGCTAGGGGCGATGACCATCCACATAAGAAAATATGAGTCAGCCATCCAAACTAACCCGACCATTCTTCAGAATACACGTTATACCCTTGTTAAATTTTAAATGAATTGTTATTAACCAAGTGTTAATTCAACATAATCTCAGACTTAACTTTCCACAGAAGATGAGAGCTCCATAACGGGAGACAGAATGTCATCGACACACCTCCATTCATCGTCTTCCACTCATCTGAGATTGGGTCCAGGGTGCCAAAGGTCCAAGAGACAAACCCCGATCCCCCCCCCAGTGACATCCTCCAACTCATTGTGGGGGTCTCAAGGTATTACCAGGCAGTAGACGGTAAATCGAGAGCTTTTCTTTTTGCCTCAGCTCTTGCTAACAGCCCGGAGCAGCGGCAGCATCACTGCAGACGAAGCCCCAGTCCGTCTGTCCATCTCCAGTTTCACACTACCATCACTGGTGAACAAGTGATGCTTAAACTCTTAAACTCTTTCCGCTTGAGGTGGAGACTGACCCCACCTATCAGTCTGGGAATGGTTATAAAACCATTTCTTAAGCCTCAGGACTCCAGAGGACCACAGCAAGAACTATCGTCCACAAATGTGGACCACATGGAACAGTTGCTCCTTCCCAGGAGTGACTGGCTCGCTAAAATCGCTCCAAGAGCTCATCAACGAGGTCACAGAAGGACTCAGAATACCACCTAAAGCTGTGTAGGCCTCACTGCTTCGGGTAAGGTCAGAGGTCATGATTCAGCAATAAGAAAGAGGCAAACATGGCCGCCATAGGTAAGTTCCAATGCCAGAACATATTTGTTTATAAGACACAAGATTTATTCTTTGGTAAATTTACCGAAAAATATTTTCATGATCCCCAAGCATTTTGAAAAAAATATTTTTTCAAAGTTGAACTCTTGTTACATGTGGCAGAAAACTAACAGCATTTCAGGACATGAAGGTTATACAGACAGCAGAACACTGTGGCGGTAATGTGATGGTCTGGAGCTGCTTGGCTGCTATGGATCTTAACCACTTGCCAAAATCGTAGTAACCGTGAACTTTGCTGTTGAGCACAAAATCCTGCAGGAATGATGCCCGTCTAGCAATTTGTGACTTCAAGCTTAAGTGTACTTGGATTATTCAGCATGACAGTGATGCAAATAACGGCAGAAAGTTCACCTCTGAATGGTGAGTGGGGTTGGGACCCCCCCCCCCCCCCCCCCACTCACGAGACACCTCTTGGGGGTCCTTTCATGATTTCTTACCGATGTGCTAAAAAGATTTGGTATTTCCTTCTTTGAGAAACCAATACCAAAGTATAACGTCACAAAATGCTCAACAGTCATGATTGTAATGCCGGGGGGAGGCTGCCCTTCTTTTGCAAGAGTTCTACTTTATCTTCGTAATTATATGACTTTATTCTCATAATCCTTCCCATGAAAAACAAACACAAAAACAAATCCCACCCACCAAAAGGGGGTCGACAGTGTCCTGCGTTGTAATTTTGGGGTCGTGGGCTGAGATGTTTGGGAACCCCTGAGTTAGAAAGACTAATTTCAGTTCCTGTAAACGCTTGAATCCAGTCGCTGTGGCCAACCTGTTATTAGGTTTGAGGGCCGGTTTTTCTTTGGATATCCTTTATTCTTTCACAAGCAAGATCATCATTTGCAAATTCATTTGATAACCTGAAACATTTCCCTGAGTCTGTGGAGGGAAAATACACTTTGGCAGCCCTATATAGTTAAAAACAAGTCATGAAGAGAAAGATTTCTAGGGAGGCCAAACAAATGAAAGCTCTCATTGATTTGTGTGCTGCCTTTTTGTCAATTTGCATATACGCCAACACCATTAACAAAAGGGCACTGGCTGACTCTAATTCCCATCCCCCAAAGATGCAACAAGAGAAATCAACGGGAGGAAATAATGGCCACATTCGCTCCTTCAAAACATCACACATGAAAGAATCGCAGTAATGTCCTCCCTCAAGCAGCCTTCATTTCCATTAAGGATACATATTACTCTCTTGTCCCTATTAACCCAGGCCTTTCTGGGCGCGTGTTAGGCAGAGCAGAGCAGGATGGGCTCATCTCGGTGGCCTCCTGCTAGTGCCATTAACTTTGCACTAAGATCATTATTTAAACACTGAAAGCAATGCGGGTAATTTGGAGCGAACCTAAAATCTATTCTACAGTCACAGCTGCAGCGCGTCGTCTGGAATCTGTCGAGGGGCCGGTAAGTGACGCTCCATTGAGCCTCCACAAACAGCACAAGGCAGAAATGAACCACTGAGGTGGGAGAAAATAGGGAATGCCTTTCTTTCTGAGAGGAAGAGCACGGCTGACGGAGCACCGAGGTGAGGAGGAAGATGAAAAACAGACAATAGGGTGGAGACGCAAACTGGGGAAATGAAAGGATACGTTTTTTTTATAATTTATTAAATCATAAATTAAACATCAACACCCAGGAAGCGTGTGCGTCATCAGTCTGGCGCTCAGTAAAAAACAAAAGACACAGGCCTCTCCTCCTTGTAGTTACACAAAGGCTGCATGTGGCACTGGTGTGAATCCATAACCTCTCCCCTCACTGTGAGTCGCATGGATCCATCCGTCCTCCTCTACCTGTGAGGGGGGGGGGGCTCTGTCCCGCAGCACACACACACACACACACACACACACACACACACACACACACACACACACACACACACACACACACACACACACACACACACACACACACACACAGGTATAACTCAGTGCATCCCCTTCCCACAGAGCACATCATCCACCCCAAGAACAACAGCGATATTTACAGCCTGGCCCCCAGGAGGCCCGGTTCCTCGTCACGAAGGCTGCTCTCTCTGAGCACACAGAGCCGTAGGTGACTTCAACGATCGTGGGCAGGCGGAGAGAAAGGACAGCTATTATAGATCCTTACAGGAAGCACCATTCTGGTGTCAAACCCTCCATCAGAGGCACGTCAATCCTCAAGAAACAATAAGCCAAGCGAGGCCGTTGACGTCAGGGTGGTCGTAAAAAACTGGAAATTAGCAGGGGCTCTCTGAGGGGGGGCCGGCCCTCTTCCCGTTGCTATAAGGCTCCCAGTGTCTCAGCCTTTGATGTTAGGTTGTGGGCAAAGTGAGAGAAATATTTGGAGAAAAGGATGGAGAAAGAGAAGAACACAGGAAACTAATGATAGGGTGTTTTCTCCCAGGTTACAGTGTTCTCTCATTCCACCAGAACCTGCTCATTTATTCAGCTGCTGCATAAATCAGCAGGTTCTGGTTATTGTGTCTTCATTGCATGCATTGCATTTGTTTGTGTGTTTTAGTAATGATATGCACTACTTTTTGGTTTTTAAAGATTATGGATAGATTTGGTGCTGGTGCTACAGCTTTTCGTTCTGTGCTAAAAAATTGGTCAGAGTGAAATCTTTAATTGCTTTAAGTTCCCAAAATGTAAAGACATCTGGCAGTTCATTGCAACCCACATTCAAAGACTTGCTAAGAGGCCAATAATGTAGCTGTCATGATGACCGAGGAGATCCTCTCACTCTCCTCCTGCACCTTGCAATCAGGGTGATCTGCTGCACCTGTCATCCTCCTCCTGCAGTGAACCAGCTCCATCCTATCCACCTGCTCTCCAGCTGTTATATGCTGACGCTTCTCAGTCAGCAGGCGGCAGATTATTTTAAAGCCACGGTGTGATTAAATGGCCAGGCATTCCCTGTCTGCTTTGCCAGTGCGTGATCAGGTTCTTGCCTGCGCCACGAACCAAGCCTCACCCTTATGCTGCGTTCAGGCGTCTGGTTTACATGCAAAGACTATGGTGGATGCACCTGTAGGAGCATCAAGAGGTCCTGCATCACCTTTCTCCTGTCGGGTGCAGCACTTTTTGAGATTTCAAGCATCTGAGCGTCCAAAGAGCCAGACGTGAGAGTTGGAAAATCTGAACTTTTGCAGCTCAACATGCGGTGTCAACCAATCAGAGAGTCTCTCTGATTGGTTAGCTCTGTGTTCCCAATAAACCTTTCTATTTAAAACATTAAAAGAGCTCAAAATAGTTTTTTATTCAGTAGCATTTCAACCGTAATTGGAACTTGGTGCAAGTCCCGCCTGGTAAAGTGCTTTGTTTACTTTATTTGTTGTTCAGCAAAGACAGAAGTTCTTCTTATGTGTTTTTTTACTGAAATTTAATAACTGCGCATGTCAGAGTGGTTCTATTCTGAATAAAGCCAGGTGCATATAAATGCACATCATGATCAGATTAATTGATTGTGATTTCATGCATGTAAACTTAGCTTTTGAGAGCAGTGGGGCAAAGGACTTCTCATCCTCATCCAGCCATGTCACAGTTCCAGTCGTTATCATTCTGGCTGTAGATGGCAGGAAGCTGATTTTCTGCCATATCCTGACAACTGGAGTTTAACACGACCAGCTTTCTTAAATCATATGTGCTCCTTTTTTCCCATTTTGAAGAGTGGCTCAGAGAAATGGGAACAAGGCACCATGATGCTTAAACTCTTGGTGACCCCATCTGTCAGTCTGGGAAAGGTTATAAAACCATTTCCAGTGAAACAGGAAGTTATAGATTACTAATGAAACTGTTGCTCGACACATCAACAAAAAATAGGAAAATGTAAATTATTTCATGGCATGGGACAATGCATGTAGTGGGTTAAATTTTTAGTTAAATTCTTGGTTTGGTTTTAAGCTACTACACTAAAAGATGACTTTGTTTTCTGACTTTTTACACATCTTTACCTTTGACCGGCACCACGTTAACAAGTGCTGCCCTTACTTGGAATGGACAAACGTTGTGCTTTATTTGGACCCTGGGAACACATTCTCGTTTCTTTCTCTCCAGAAGAACCCGAACGTTTCACATGGAGGCGCTGGAACAGTTACCAACCTTAACATTTCACACGGAGGCGCCGAAACTGACGGCAACAACTTGCAGGGATGAAGAGGCTGCTTCCAGCTGTCTGGGAAACAGCTGGCAGTGCAACCTTAGCTGCGCTCTATGAGACTCAGTGGCCCCGTCAAAAATAATAAACTCATTTAATGGTCTCCAAATGTCTTATCTAGCAATCAGTCCATCCTACACTAGGAGGAAAAATACTACGAGAGATAATTGTTTTTTCAAAGTGTGCAGAAATGTAATAAAGTGCAGCTTGTATAATCTTTGTACAACAGTGAAACACTTGGAGCTCAACAGTTTCTGTACTTATGGTAACTCACAGTGTGAAAGATGACCCGATGCCAAACATGTTGCTGTTTTTTTTTTTTTTTTCAGTTGTCTAAGTTTTTAAAACTCTAATTTAATTTAGAAGTGCCAGTAGAGAAAAAAAATCACTTTTGGGTTAATGTCCACATTGAGTGTGATGTAGCTTCAAAAAAAAGGTTGCACTTAAATGTTTCAGACCATTAAACAAATGGTTAATTAAAAAAAATAACAATAACCTGAGGAAATTCACATTGAAGTTTTTAAATCATGTTTTCATTTATTGTAAAAATGTAACTGTGGGGGAATTTTGACTCACTCTGCTCTCTGGAATCACTTTAAGTGTGACAGAAAATACAAACGCAGGTAATAAGACATTGTAACAGCAGGTTTTGTAAGATTCATGTCAGTTTTTGTGTTTAGAGTTTATCAGGTGGGAACTGGAGGTTTTTCACTGGTCTACATTAACAGTTAGAGGGAATAATGATGTGCATTGGGCAGAATGCAGAATAAGTCACCCTTTCTGACTTTAACATCAGGTGTTTATATTGTATGAAGCTCTCATCTCCGCTCCTTGCCTCTCACTCATGAAACAGAGTGTTCCCTTACAGATTGCTGTTCCCTTTATTGAATCTCTCCTGCAGATTGGACAACAAAACTGTGCAGCCACACGTCTGCAGTCAGTCGATTCAGATTTGCAGGGGAATATCTCGGCTAAAGCCTGCTGCTAATTTCAATACTTAACTCAGCTGTGATTTATAGACTTGATTCCCCACAGGCACTGTGTACAGCCAAGCCTAATGAAACACGCTGCTTTAGATGGGAACCGGAGAGTTCGGAGAGCCATGCCATGTGGAAAAAGAACATATGGATCACTAAGCTCCTCTCCAGCATTCCTGAACAATCTGGACAGGACATTGAGCATTTTATCACCACCGAGGACTCAGCAGTTAGGCTGCTGAAGCATCCAGTTGCTTGTTTCCAGCGGGAAAAGCACTTTATCAGTTCTGGAAGAGAACAGGAAAAGACCAAATGTACATTTCCACCTTAAATTAATGTTATGCCACTTCATCATAATCATATTTGGAAACTTTTTGCTGTCGGGTACTGATGGTGTGATATGTAAACGTCTTGTGGAATAACTTGAGAATATGTGCATTAGGGACATTAGGGCTCAAGTCATGGAAATCATTTATCTTTGACTGTTATTTAGAAGACGTTAATTTAGAAGTCAACACACAAAGCCACATTCACAAAGTAACGGCACTTCTCCACCACATGTTTCCAAGAAGCCCCTATCATTTACGGCATGTCCACAACAAGATTTTCAGAAACCTAAATCCTTTCTCTCATGAGTTATCGTAAACAGGATGTTGGCATCCTTCCTGAAATAGAGACAAGCTAATCTAAGGCTCCCACAATAAAATGCTGTCTAGTCTCGTTTAGAGCGAAGCAGCAGCCAGATTCCTTAATAGATACACAAACAACATTTTATTTTACTCCAACCCGGTTAAAAAACTTGAAACATCAGTTTTTATCTTATTGGGACCAATAGATAATGTGGTGGAGAGTGAAAGGAAAATAATGTGTGGTTTTTACAAGTTTTCTAGTGTTCACCAGCAGCAATAATCTGTTGAGCCACCTTTTATCAGACTTACTGCTGCAAATGTCTTCCAGTTAATTTTACCACCTTTTTACATTAAGAAACAAACATTTTGCCCATTAATCTTTACCAAACAGCTCCACCTGTGTCAGATTAAATGGAAACTATCTGTTAAAATCGATTTTCAAGTATTTCCACAGATTCTCAGTTGGCTTTAGTTTTGGACTTTGACTAGGCCCTTCTAACACGTGACTTTGCTTTGATCTGAAGCCTTCTTTTGTAGCTCTGGGTGTAAGTTTAGGTTCGCTGTCCTGTTCGAAGACAGACCTCCAACCCAGCCTGCAGGCACCAACAAATTCTCTTCAAGGGTTGCCCTGTTCTGCCACCATGTTCCACCACATTCAAGGTGAAACGCAGCGTTGGTTCTTCGCCACACACCACAAAACGTTCGGTTCTGTTCTCCTTTAACCAGAGCACCTTTCAACATTGGCCTTATTTTTTTCAATAATAAAAGGATTTCTTTAAGTGCACAGATTGTGTTTTACCTTTCAACAGATTCTCCCACCTGAGCTGTGGATCTCTGCAGCTCCTCCAGAGCCACCGTGGTCCTCCTGCTTCTCTGATCAATGCTCTCCTGGTCCAGCCTGTCAGTCCAGGTGGACGTCCATGTCCTGGTAGGTCTGCAGGTGGTCCATCCTCTCTCCAGGTCCACATGATGATCAGAGCTCTGGGATGTTGCTGTAGAACCTGACCCTGCTGTAAACTGGACCAGAACTTCCTCCCTGACCCGTCTGCTGGGTTCCCTGGTCTTCATGATGCTGGATGAACCTCTGAGGTCCAAAACAGAACAGCTGCATTTATGCTTAAATTAAATTACACACATTAATTAGGTAACTTCTGCAGGCCTTTTTATTTATAAAACATTCCTATACGGTTTCTCTTTTGTCTTCAGCTTCGTAATTATGCACTACTTTGTGCTTGTCTAGCCCAAATTATCCCAATAAAAAACATAAACGTGTGTGTTTGTAATGTGATAAAATGTGAACAGGTCCAGCAGGGTTTAATGCGTCTGGGAGGAGCTGCGTTCTGATCTGACCGACAGGAACCCTTCACAGTCAAACTTGCATCTACAAAGCTGCGCTCGGTTGTCTCTAGATTCAAAATTAAGAACCCTGTCCTCCAAATTCTGTCCACACTCAGCCGCTTCGTGTCTCAAAGGAGTGAAAGGGAAAGCAAACCCACTGCAGCCAGGCCACAGGTGCTGCAAGGACTCCCCATTACCTAAGAGGCCAGGAATGGTGAGATGAGGGCCATGCTGGTAGTCTGAGTTGTGAGGCATTGTGTTTCCGACAACATTCATCATGCTATCAGTTTGTTCTTACAAGGACTCCGTATGGAAAGACGGGCCATGCTGGCCAAGGCATGTGCTGCCTTGAGCTCTGACTGCTTACCTCTTAATCTATTTCCAGACCTTCAAATGCCCCCTTCTTCATAAAAAGGTGGGAAGAAGAACCTCGTTTAGGTTTGACTCATAAGTAACGGCTTCAAAGGACGCATGTATAGTGAAAACCCTTTAAATCTCACATTTAGCTCCGCTCACATCCGAAAAGACATCCGACTGCAGTAAACAGTCATCGATCTAAACGAAATACGAGGATGTGTCCCCACTCCAGCAGGTGTCACTCTAGTGTGGCAGAAATGAATCCTGGGAACCGGACTCAGGTCTGGGTGGACCGGTGAGAGGAGCGGGCCGTTCATCACAGCACCAGCCACTTCACGGCTTTCACTGCACAAGAGTTCACCGGAGGTTCACGAGGGTGAACCCAGCCTGGCTGCCACTCTCAGGGACGAGAAATGTCTCCCCTCACTGCTAAACGAGAATCTGTTTAAATTCCCGTCCAAAGCATTTAAACTTCTCCATGATAACAATCCCTGGCACTGTTTGACGGGTTCAAGCACGGGAGACTGGAAGGGCATTCGCCGTCAAGTACGTGGAAGAGGAGAGGCCTTCTTACTGTGAAAACAAGAGGCGGTTTTTGATTTCCCAGGGCATGCACAGTTTGTGCTGTACACAAAGTTAGACAGGAAAGTGGTGCATGAGCCTTGAAGCACTTGAGAAACCACCGACACACTGCGTTCCAAGGACACAACCTTTAGTTTGTTTTGCTGCGGATTTGAGTTGAAAGTGTGGGCGTAATTTGCTTTTTGTCTCCGGACCTCGACTTCCATGAACCGAGCCATTTTTAATCTTGGGGGCACACATAGTGTATGCACATAGAAACATGCAGCATGCTAAGCTCCATTTATGTTGATAACAGGTTACATAACCTCTGCAGCAACTTCACCTTCACAAACAGACAAGAATTTACACGTTCTGGACACAGTTTCTCCTTTTTTTTTTTTTTTTTTCCTACGTGCACGTACACACGTGCACGCAGTGTAACGCTGCCAAAGGGGAATAATAACAGCACTTTTAGCAGCAGAGCAGGTTGGATTAAAAGCCCTCATAGCATGCACGGCTTGTAGCCAGCTGAAGGAAAGTGCTTCTTCTAAGGTGGTTAATGTTCATCCCACAATAAAGGAGCCGAAACCTGGTGTTTCTCTTTAAGGCTCACAATAAACAGCAAGCAGAGTGTTTGCAAATAAGGTTTGCTGTAGCACTTAACAGAGCTGAAAGAAAGAAAGAAAGAAAGAAAGAAACTAATTTAAAAGATTAGATTAATTTAACTCAGAATCAAAAACATCAGTTGAAGTGAGTTTTGCTCTTTATTTTACTAAATATATTTTAATTACTTAAGAAAATCAGGCTTCATATGTTCCGCTTTATTCAGGCCAGTCTAAAACTGTATGGAGCATAATTTGAATCCGGATGACCAAATATTCTCTTTATAGTGTTCATATTCAAACATTCACGCATTATTATAGTTTACAACTAGAAAGCAAAAACTTACAATTACTAAATGTGAGTTTTTTTTAAATAATATGTTCAATTTAAATGGGATGCAGCTGAAAGTAAGTCTATCATCCCTTAAATATACCTGCTTGTCTTTTCAGGGTCACGGGGGTCATTGGGCAGGTCTCCAGTCCCTCGCAGGGCAACACAAAGACACACAGGACAAACCACCACACTCACACCTAAGAACGGGACTGTGGGAGGAAGCCAGGGGACCAGGAGGGAGGCTCACATTCACTGTATGAACCGACTCAGATCCAGATTAAAAAGGAGTCAACAGTTCAGTTCGGATCAGAGAAATTGTTTTTATTTACCAATTGCATGTGATTGTATTTTCTTTTACTTTTTTACACATGGACGTTTCCATAGATATCTTTAGTATTCAGATGTAATTCCTTGAAATGCTGTTTAAACTGTTTGCCTTTTGTCATACCAGCGTCTCAGAACAGTTTGCCGGAGCTTTAACCCATTCCTCCGGACAGGAGCCAGGTGTGTGTCCACAAATGCTGGTTTCTGCTGCTCAAAGTCTTCATAGAGATGTTGAGCTTCATCGTTTTCCACAGGAGCAATCGGCGGGATGAGAGGAATATGACCGCCTTTCTTTATTTTGCCATGTCGTCCATGAGCTGCTGTATTGTGGCGCAGCGCTGGTACCGTCGCTGCTGCTGCCGCTGCTGTTGATGCGATTTTCCCACTGATGTAGAGCCGGTGGACAAAGGACAGGAACCAGCTTTCTGTTGAGTCACTGAAGGAGATTCTGTTTGTGGGATTTCATCTCAAAGACACGTCTTGTAAAGACTTTTCTGATAGTATGCTGAGCAACCAAACACTGATAAGTCCGACCAGCTCTGCAACAAAATATGGATGAGGAGACGAGCAGGATGAAGAAGAAAGATAGGATGAAGATGAAAACTAAAGAGTGCAGATGCAGGATGCACATTTTTGTTTGTTAGTGTGTCTTTGAGAAGCTGCTGCTTTGTATTTTCATTACTACATAGAAAAGAAAAGAATAGAATAATTATTTTCTCAGAATGTTGTTTCAGATTTTAGCATTTATTTGTCCAGTATGACTCAAATGTGAGTTAATATTGTTACAGGTTAATTTTCTCTTACAGGAGAGTCATTATTTCCACCATTATTAAATTCCAGAGTAAATTGTGTACTTGTTGATTTATGAAGTTTGTTATTTAACTATTCTTGGATGGGCTGTACTGAAATGAAATTTTCCCCCTGGGGGACAAACAAAGCAATTCAGTTCTTTCTAACCACACAGAGAAGGCATCCATTAAATATGTTCAAATTACATTTTTTAAGTAAACAGAGCATCATTAAACTGCTCTCTTTTCCAAAATACTCCAGAATAGCTACTATTAGCAATGCAAGCTAATAACATGTTTCTTTCCATTTCAACCTTGAAAAGCCACAGAACCTTTTTAAAATAGATGTTACAATAATATATGTGCCACTGATTTTATGAGACGTAAACCATCAGGCGTAAACAAATCAACTGTTTTTTCTGAAACATTGATGTACAGGACTAATACCTGTACATCAGGGGTGTCCAAAGTGTGGCCGGGGGCCATTTGTGGCCCCTCTGCTGATTTTGTGTCGCCCTCCAACTGAATTTCAAGAAAAATTTGGCCTATTTTATTAAATGAATTCCAATCAGATTTTAATGCACCAAAATCTGCATTTGAGTAAAAGTCGCCCTTTTTACTATGAAATTAAAGCCAAAGACAAATGTTTTGTGTTGTACCGAACATTCAATTAAATATTGAACTGTAAGATTTTAACTTGTCTATAATAGATTTGCTCTAATTAAAAATAAAAAGTTTCCATCCACAAAAAGCCAGCTAAATACAGTTTAATATATTTTCTTAAGATTATCATATTTTGTTGGGTGTAACCATATATTTTGCTATGTTATTTATTTTATTAATTTTTTTGGCCCTCGACTGCTTTCGGTTTAACAATTTTGGCCCAATAGCCGAAAAGTTTGGACACCACTGCTGTACATGACAGGTTTTCAACATCAGTGAGGTGAGAGAACGAAGCCCGAGGAAACATAAAAGCTGCAGAAAGCATAAAGAAGTCGGTATTTGCAGGAATGTCGGCTGTTCATTCAGGCTCCAACTGAACTGAATTAAGGAGAAAGAGAGAACAGATGACAGAAAGCAAACTGACTCAGTTAGAAAGAAAACATGAAGATAGGCTGTAAATATTTTTGTTGGATTATCTTTGAGCAGATGGTTATGACCCATACATAAACTGAAGGATTTTACTGTATTTCCATATTTTAGGGATGCACAGAGAGATATAGCTATTGGCTGCTTTTTAAAATATTTTACCTGGAACATTTTATTAATACAGTTATTGTTGTAATTCATACATAAAGATAGATGCCTTTCTGGTTGGATATGAGCAGCAGCCATATCATGTTTGAAATAATCGCTGCTCTCTGACCGACCAGGTCAGACTTTTGGTGGCTTTCTAATTTATTTTTTTTAACTTGGACCCTGGAAAATCTGACCTATGAGGACAACTTGAACCGAACGCACCATAAGCAGCATAAGTATATGTTGTGCACCTCAAATCAAGCCCAGAGGGTTTGACATGTGCATTAACTACACTTTTTGTCTGCTTTCTGTTTACACCTATAGGTGGATTCTGAGAAGAACCTGTTTAAATCCCATTTTACGACCACTGACCAGCTGTCTAACCTCCCAGCAACAGACCAAACTCTCCTTTTAGCAACTTATTATCTGCGGTCTTTCTGCTGGCTTTTGTGACACTTAAACACAGAGGTGCATTCGACTGCTGCGCTGAAGCTTCAGTTATGTCACTGTGCTGCATTGCCCTCATAACCATGACTTTAGTCATCCTGTGAAATGTGCACTAACTCGAACAAAGCCTATTCATACAGTGCATAACAGCTGGATGCGCCGGTCCTCGCTCACAGTTGGGTTTGTGTATGCGTCACTGAACATATTCCTTCAATAGAAGAATGTAAAACCTCAGTGGTCAACACAGAGGAACAGCTCTGGCTAACACCAGTTATATGAGTAGATAAAAAAACACAAATATGACGTGCAGGAAGAGAACAAAAAAAAGAGGAAGGCTCTAAAGCGAACAAGCCATTGGGTTTGACAAGGAATACATTTACAAATCAGTCACATCCTCCACATTGGAGATTAAACACCACACAACTGCACTCGCTGTATTTAGTAAACAACGTGCAGATTTATTCACAGTAAGGCTGCTGCTCGCACTATGTCAGCGAAACCATGTTTGACGTGAGACTGACTGATGGCATCTGGGTGAGAGCAAAAAAAAAAAAAAAAAAACGTGCATGATGCAAAAAGATCATATGACAGGAGCCAAAAAAAAAAAGAGCTGTTTATATTTGATGTGTCAACATGTTTGAGGATCGTTGTAAGAACGTAAGGACTCAGCTATAACAGCACAAAATGTGCAGTGCAAGCTACATTTCAAGTAAGTTTTCCCTCCGTGGCTCGCAGCCATGACTGTAAATGCAACTTTCTCCTGACCTCTTCAACTGGGATGCGGGCGTTCCAGTCCTCGGCAACAACGCGTCAATGATAAACCCACCAAGAACAACCAAAGGCCCTAACAGGCTGAGCTCCAGCAGGAACAAGCAGCACTCAAACACACGGCGAGGCAGAAAACAGGACGTTGCAACACAGAAGGAACACACTGATAAAAACATCGCTTCACAATCAGGAAAACAAAAAAAAAAAGAAACTAAAACAGTGAGAATGTGGAGCAGTTTATTTTATAAGGCATGACAAATTGCTCAGTTGCAGAACACTAACTGCGCTCAGTGGTGCGTGTGGAGCATACGGGATAATCATTTGCAGCTTTGGCTTGTAATTTAGGGTGCCTTGTTTGTTGTTTGAAGAAATTCTGTAGCTCAATCAAAATGGTACTCGGTGCCAACGTTTTCGTCAGGCGGATCTGAATTCTGTTTACTCTGCTGAAACGCCTGGTAAACCACCAGTTCTCAGAGGCAGGAAAACATCACGCTCGCTCGTATGAACAAAAAAACCACAGCACGGCTTCTGTACAATAACTGGAACAACCGTCATTCATAGAACAGCTCAGCTCGACATCTTTCATCTTCGCTGGTTCCTATAGATGGTTGAATTACAGCAGGGAGTAAATTACAAAGTTCAACTGTGACAAAGGGATTCATCTCCTGTTGCTAGAAGTGTAAAGTTAAACTATATAAGGGCTACACTGCAATGCATTAAAAGCTTCAGATTTTAAGGCTTTAGTGTTTGTAATTTGGTATTTTATAGCCCCACTTAGAAAAGGACTGATCAAGTTTTACTGGCCAATGACAATACATTTTTTGAGGACCATGCATGGGCCGGTGATAGCCATAATGTAATAACTTTGAATAAAAATATCACAGTTTTACACAATTTACCCGGCACACTTCTTCTACCTGAACACATGCAGAATGTTTTTTTGTGCAGAACTAGTTGCAACAATCTTTTTGGCAACTTGACAAAGTTACACCAATATATAACAGAGATCGCTCCCAGCTATCACCAAACTCTTCTATTAGGAATAATAAAGGTTCTTAAGCAGCTATTGTTGAGAAAAAAAAGTGGACCGAACCGGAACTTAATGGAAAACAACACATTTTCCATCATTGCTGACATATGTAGCTCTCTCTGCACTACCGGATTACTCAACTGAAATAAGGTCAAGCTCAATGTAAACATCACAGATACTGGGAAAAAAATCAGCTAAAGTCCAAATGTCTACCTGTAGCATCCAGTCAGCCCAAACTCCATTCATTACATAAAAGGCAAGTAGGAGGAATCTCAGTAAATGAGAGCGGGTTTTCCCAGCATGCTGCATTCAGGTATCCGACAAAATCCCCAGTCATTTCTAAACTTTCCATGTTTTTAAGTCTTAGAACATAATAAAAACAAATTAAAAAAAGATTATTTGCTTTCTGTTGACCAAACTAAAAAAGAATCCTACATTTTTATTTATTTTTCTTGATTGAAGCGTGCTGAAATTGTACCAAATCACAACTTTAAAACCAAAATACGTGACAAACCGTGATTTGTTTATAACGTTACAACCCTACTATTTGCACACAAATTTAAAACCATATATAACATGCTCTCTTTGCACAAAACATTAATATAATTATATCTGTGACAGTGACTTATTGTTACTCTAACACACAAACTTTAATTTAATTCCTTTATGCCATTAAATTCTGTTTAGACTCAGATAAATCAAATAGATTCTTGTCTTTCTGGTGCGCGAGGAAAAGTGACAAGCCTTCTTTCAGCCAGCTGACCAGCAGTGCAATAGGTGAGGGAGAGGCAGACTCTTTCCTCCACACAAAACTCAGATTTTGGCATCTACTATTCAAAGAAACCCACCTGAGTGAAGCTTCCCTTCGTTCAACAGTTAAATGTTAAAACAAAGAAACGAAACTGCTTCTCCCTTAATGGAGGAAGTACTTTTAAATCATCACTATCTCCATTCATACATCTGAACATATGATCTTTATCTGATGTGTCTGATGGTGACATCAGACACATCAGACACATTTTACAGGCTGAAAAAAAGTGGGAGTTTTCAGTCGTAATTCATTTAACTAGAAAAAAAATAACATATTTTTCATTTTTTTTTTTAATCTTGATTGTTGGTCAGAGTCAAAAAAGGGAGAACAGATTGGTTTTGTTCATTGCCCAATCAATTTGAGCATCTAGTTTCTCAACATCTGAACAAAAGCTACAGAAAAGCTTTTAGAAATCTAGACAATTTCCAAACAATCGGGGGAAAAAAAATGTGTTTCTTTCTATCATTAATCTGCAAATGCAGTAAAAGCAGCAAACCCTTAATCCATGTCACTATTCTCCTTTTGGTTGGTTACATGTTTAGAGTGAAACATCTAAAAGATGCATGTTTCAGTGAAGAAAACAGTAATCACAAATCTAGGAGCAATTTAAACCAGTCAGGCATAATATTATGACCACCTGCTTAATAGTGCATTAGTCCCTCTTTTATTGCATTTGTTGTGCTGCTTGAACCATTCCTAAACCAGTTTTCCTTTGCGGCAGGGTTGATTATGCAGCTGAAAAAGATCACAGCCATCAGGAAACACTGTGGTATTTCCTGGAAAGGGTTTTCATGATCTGCAACATTGCTTATGTAGGTGTTATGTATTAGAGTAACATCCAGATGGATGGCAGAGCCCCAGCTTTCCCAGCAGAACATTGCCCAAAGCATCACACAGCCTTCTCAATCTCATAACTTCCCCATAATGCCTCCTGGTGCCATCTGATCCCCAAGTAAGCAATGTGCCATCCATTTTTAAAAAAGCTTTCATTGGTCTGTGCTCCAGTTCTGAGGCCCACATGGCCATCGTTGGCACTTTCAGCAGCGGACCGGGGTCAGCCTTTGCACTCTGGTCTGCAGCTGTGTCGCTCTGTACACAACAAACTGTGATGTACAGGGTGTTCTGAAACCTTGTCAGCAATTTGAGATGCAGTAGCTTGTCTGTTGGATCAGACCACACGGGTTGGTCCTGTTTACCCACGCAAATCAGTGAGACTTGAGCAGGCTGTGACTCCGCTGGTTGGACCCCTTCCTGATGATACTGAGCACTGTGAACCAGGAACAACCAACAGCAGCCGCAGTTCTGGAGATGCTCGGGCCCAGTTGTCTATCTCAATGTGATCCGGGAAAATTTAACTCAAATAGTTGTGAATCAACTTTACCTGCTGTAAAATAGATCT
Source organism: Fundulus diaphanus (assembly GCA_037039145.1). Lineage (NCBI taxonomy): Eukaryota > Metazoa > Chordata > Actinopteri > Cyprinodontiformes > Fundulidae > Fundulus > Fundulus diaphanus. The sequence continues at coordinate 3,722,556 of CM073134.1, read as the reverse complement.
TGCACACTAAAGGATGATCGGTGCTCTTAAACTGGATTAAAGTCGTTCAAGCTATAGTTGGTAATCCGGTTCAGAAACAGTTTTTGTAATACTGGGTAAAATGGTCATTCCATCCTTAAAGTAGTTGATACATTATGTATTCACAAAAAGGATGTTAAAAAATAGTTTTCTGTTGGACCTGCAGGCCTGTAAAAACTCAATCCATGCCGTTTGGTCCGAAGGGCAGGAATTGGTCAGAGTTTTGTTCCTGCTCTCCCCCCCCTCTGTCCCTCAAGTTTCGGGGGAATCATCTTATCTACTGGTTGTCCCACATGCCAATCATTCTGACGCGTTCATGTGACACCAGTGTCCGTGCTCGTTCCTTCATAGTTTCCACTTGCTGGCTGCGCATGCGCACTTCTAGTGTTTATGTATCCGGTTAGCTTAGCGGTTAGCTGTTCATTGTAGCTCCACTGCTCTCACCCTAGATTTTAAACATGGCTGAGAGTCACAAGAAGCGAACCGCATTCAAGTTTATGAGAAGAAGAGGAAGGCCTCAGGAGAGAGATATAGGACCAGAGTGGGAGGTCTTTAAGAAGCGATCCCCCTGAAGTGCAGAAGAGCGAGGTAAGCCAGTCTTGCACATGCACAGTTATTTAAAATGGGACCAGAAATGTAAAATATAAACTTCCAGAAATATCGCAGGCCTTACCTTTAACAGACGGGCCAGACTTTCTACATGACGTGGAAAAATATGGCTTTGGAAACCAGCTTTTAAACCCTTGAATCTAATTTTCAAAACTGTGGCAAAAGGTGTTTTTTTGCTTTTCTTGAAGACAAATTTCTATTTACAACTGAACACAACCTGTAGTCTATTGTGAGGGAGGTAATTGGACCTGTGGGACTGAGCAGAGTGGAGGTTTGAATCAGGAAAAGATCTGCTATTTCAGCGCTAAACAAGTGAGAGGTCAGAAGCGTTGAGTAAATTTTCCACTGAAATACTAGAATCAGACAAGGAGGGGGATGATTCGGCGTCCTGACATGAAATTAGTTTAGAGCGCAGAGAGCATAAACGAGCAAAATAAGGAATGTCAACATGCATTTCTTATTAAAAAGATCTCAAACTAGATTTATGCGATTATACGTAGCAGAACTGGGACCTGCAGTTATTTCATTTACTGCAATATTTCTGACATTATTGATTTATTTATAAAGCAAGTAGCGTGAAAGTTAATTTTACTGTGTAACTGAAGTCCCAAACCGACAGGCCATTCATCTTTATACATCAAAACTCTTAGCACAATTAAACCTCAGCAGGAATAAAGCCTGTCTGCAGCATTCAGAGCATATTTAATCAGAAACGGATGACAGTGTGATTATACAGACCAATTTAAATCTCTTAAATTACTATAAAACAGAGGAGGCAAATGAACACACGGATATGTGAAGCAGCAAGTGAAAGGTAAGTGTAAGTTTTTGTGATAAATTCTTTCCCACGATCATAAAGACACACAAGCAACAAGTTATGAGTTATTAAAGGTGCCTTGTGAGTTAAAACCACGTAACAGAACAGGTTATACATGGCACAGGTTATACCTGGCACTTCTAAATATAGTTTACACACCCTTTTCTGTGAAAACACGAGTGTAAGACATGATATGAGATCCAGGAGTGATCAATGTCATGAAGACCATGGGTCCCAAAATATTAAGGATAAAGATGAGAGCTCAACTACAGTTTTATGAGGCTTGGGCCCACATGATGTACAACAAACTTCTGTATCACCATGTACTGAAACATAAAGTTTAACAACCAAATAAAGACTATGAAGACTAAATCAGCCTACTGACACTAAAACCCATTCCCATTAAAGGGTTTCCTATCACAATGGGATGCAGAAAAAAACTCTGCATGTCATGTATCTTACCTGGTTTGGTTGTTTTTTGGCTGTTTTCTACATTCCGCTCCATCTGAGTGAGCAGGCACACTTGCCGTTATCATAATTACCTCCACCGGTTCACCTGTTACCAAGCATTTAAGGGCTTGCTTTCCACAGCCGTTCTCTGTCAGATTGTCTTCAAGCCTTGGGTGAGTAGCTTTTCAGCGTTTTGTGTGCATCGCCTGTTCTGACCGGTTTTTCTGTTTTTGGATTCCCTGTTTGCCTTGCCCTCACTGGATACCTCATGGCTTTCTGACTCTGGCCACAACCTTGGACTGTTCTGACCACGTTTCTAGCCTAGCCCTTTGTTCCTGTCTGCCTTCTCCTGCCTGCTAACCTGTGGATGACCCTAGCTCGCCTTTCGGACCTGCTCTCTGCCTCCAGCCATTTCAGCCTGTTATCTCCTGCGGGGTGCAGACTGCTAGCCTGACATGGTCATACTCAATTCTAGTCAGAATTAGAGTCTGATACTGCTCCATAGAGCTGTGATTATGGGGCGAGTTTCGAACGAACCAGGAAAAAAAATTCCTCTGCACTCAATTGGATAGACCTACAACCAATAAGAGCAACGGAGCGTGTGACGTATGTTAAGCGACGCATAGTTGTTGTCAACAGAACTCAAGTGTTGAGCGTGAACGATTTTTGCCGGTGTTGCGAAAAAGAATGTAAGGATCCAAGTAGTCATTCTACACACCTCAACTCTCCAGCGGCAGCCATCGTTGTTGTAAACAAATTCAACCCAAGCGCGCTTTGGTGACGTGGTTGATTACGTTACTGTTGATCATCTGTCCATCATCGTATAAAGCCCGCCCTGACAATTTGATTGGCCCGCCAGATATTGGGCGAGCATACTCACGCTAGTATTGAGCAATGCCAGACCGAACTTCCCGACCTAAAACGTTGTGGGCGGGACTAAGTTCGGAATGGCACCCAGGCTAGCAGACTGCTCCACTCTGGACATTTTCCTGCCTGCATCTGATTTTGTTTAATTATTTTTTTAATAAACCTTTGAAGTGCAGCACCATGTTTTTGTTTGAATACCAGGTCCTCTAAGTTACCGAGCATCACAGCGAATGCTGAAATCTATCAGGCAGCTGCAGCTCATCCAAAATGTTGCCACTGGAGTTCTGGCCAACAGCAGGAATCGCTGCATTAACTCCCTGTTCATCGAAGGAGTCAATGAATGCTCTTGAGCCTAAATACATTTCAGAACTGCTTCTTATGAACCACGTAGAGCCCTTAGTTTCTTAAAAACCTACTCACTTGGCAGTCTTGAGGCCAGACCTAAACAAGGGAAAGTCCTCTATGCGCTGGAATCCACTGCTTGAAAACCTTAATTTGCATAAATGGCTGTCTTGAAACAGCCCTAATAAGCCCAAAGACTGGTTGTAGGGGGAAGGGGGTGTCTTCGATGGCCAACTGGCCTAACGGGAGGGGTCAAACTGAGAGTGATTGGAGGCCAGAGATATAGGTGACCACCAGCTGAAAGAACTAGACCACGGCAAGGAAGCCAGTGCCTGGGGAGTTTTCAATTCAATTAAATTTTATTTATATAGCGCCAATTCATCGTCATCTCAAGGCTCTCTACAAAGTCAAATTCAATCAGATCCTCCAGGTTGGTTCAAAGTTTCCTCTCTAAGGAAACCCAGCAGGTTGCATCAAGTCTCTCCAAGCAGCATTCACTCCTCCTGAAAGAGCGTAGAGCCACAGTGGACAGTCGTCTGCATTGTTGATGGCTTTGCAGCAATCCCTCATACTGAGCATGCATGAAGATGATATATATGGAGGATTGATTATTAAGGGCTTTATACGTGAGAAGGAGAATTTTAAATTGTATTCTTGATTTAACAGGAAGCCAATGAAGAGAAAGTTAAAATAGGAGAAATATGATCCCTCTTGTTGATTTTCATCAGTTTTAAAATTTTCCTTTCATGCGAAGTAATTCATGGCTGTCATAAGGTGCAGGCGACTATCAGGGACCCAGAATAAACATTTAACACGTTTATTGAAAATTATTTGAGAAGTGGTTGGTCTTTTGGATTCCAAGTGGGGCTGAAGGGGGTGGGGGGGCTGGGGGGGGGGGGCTATATGGAAATAATACATACAAACCAAGAACCACAGATATTTAAGTTACCAGTTTCACAAAACACACACAACAGGAAGTGAAAGATGAAATCAAACTCTTAGCCTGTTGGGAAGTAATGTGCAGGGTTACATCCGGCTTCAACTTAGACATAAAGTGCACTTTCATAGTTTTGCAATACAGTGACTGTAGTAGCATGAAAATCATATTTATTTTCTCCAAACGAGTGGTCTGAAGAGGGCATGATATTCTGTTTGTAAAAGGTCCCCAGACTTTAAGCCCCAATGTCTGCACTGTTTATATGAAAAAATAAGTAATAATAAATCAAATAGTTTTAACTAAAAAAAGGGAAATGATTAGAACCATCAGTTTCTCTTCAGAGCTATTGTATAGATATAGACATGGTTTCTGAGTGAGCTTGAGTCAGTCGAAATATTACAGTTTATTACATAAGAAGACATGACACATTTCTATCACTATAAATGATTATAGATGAAAACGTATCCCTTCAAATTTAGTCAATGCGTCTGACGTGACAGAATTTGCAACCTTACGATCGATACCATCAAAACTGATTTATCTCTAATCCCTGGCAAAAATGATTAAAAAGGCAGCTTATCAGCAGATTTACACCTTTTTGTTCAGAAAACAAAACCAGTGTAGCCAACGTTACCACTGCGCTGAAACTCAATTAGTAAAAGCTTAAATGGCATACATATCAACAGAGATGCATTTTAATCATCTGTTCTGGTTTTACTGGACCTCAGATCTGCATTTCACCCGGCTGATGGTATCATTATTAAGCTGATAGACTGGAAAAGTCTCTGGGAACTGTGCAGGTTCCATCAGATCTTATCTGGCAGACTGGGGCTGCTTTGTGTCACTTGGTAAATAGAAAAACTGACTGAACAAAGATGCAATGTGGGGTCCTAAAGGCTCCAGTCTCATGAAGCTGTAATTCAACGTCCATATGCAACCTGAGCTGTGAATATAAATTTGTTTTACCATGTGAACACTGATGGCACAAAATGTTATATTTCTGCATGACTATGTGACCACAGTCATGAGTCAGTGTGTTGATAATATCTATGTGTTGGCAGGTCAAAATTTCCTCAAGTTCATAACCAAAAAAATAAATATTTGCTTTTTAACCCCTAAAAATACAAAGTATCAGCACTCGACTGGACTGCATGAGGCTAAAAAAAACGCAACAGATGCCAGAAATCAAGGTGTCATTCAGGACTTTCATTAAGGATTTTCACATCTACCTAAATCACAAAGTCTGTCTACTACAACCCTAAAAAGGTTGCCAGAACAAAAGTTTTCCTGTCAACACAGGACACAGAAAATATGCTGCATACTTTCATTTTCAATACGAAAGATTATTGCAATCATGTCTTCACCAATCTCTATGTAAGTAAATAAAGAAATCAACCAGGCAGCCGCTGCCATCCTGACTTTTCGTCATATTTTCAGTACTAATTCCATGTCTTGTTCCAATATTTTATACCCATAACTACATTTATGGCTTTTTTTTTTTATTTATTTGTAAATCCGGACTACTTGGGCTGTTGCCAACATCTGCTGTGATTTTTAAATATTAGAAATATTTAAACTAAAGAACTATTATTTTCAGCACATATTTTACCGGCTGTTTATGTTTCAACAAATATCTTTACATCGGCGTCCTCCCAGGGTTCAGGACGTTACCTCCCAGCAATGGGTTCTTTCAGGACCCTTAGGTTTTTTTTGTCCAAGTAGCATGAATAGAGAACGCGCTGCTGATGGGAGAGCAGCCTTTAGGAGTGTTTTTAGCTCTCAGCAAATACAGACTGGACACCAAGTAGGTCTGTTTACGCCTGTCACACAGTTGCATCATCACCATTTATGTGAAGACGTCGGCTCCATGCGATGTGTGACCCATTTTACTGGCACCCAGGATATTTCTATGGAGCCCCAGTGAAAATTGCCAATCAGATGTTTAGCAAACCTCTCACACAGAACCTGAGAGTTGCATCCACCATGTCCGGTAAACGTCTACTGGATTCTGTTTTTCCCTCCGCCTTGTTTGGAGGTTCTGAAATGTTCTGCAGCAATTCATAAAAAGACCAAAAAATTATGCACACTACAGTCCGTGCAGACAAGCAGGTTATAATTGAAGTCGCTCCATAAACAATACATAAAAATCTAAAGCCACAGCATTGATTTTAACTTTAAATGATAAACTAGTTATAGAAAAAGATGTGCTGAATATAAATTGAAGACAGATTATGACTTTAAATCCAACAGAAAAGCAGGTAACTGCTTGTTTTTCATACGTTTTGTTGCTTTCTGTAAATTGTTTGGAGCAACGTAATAACAAAACCAGACCAGAGTAAATGTTTGCATTTAAAATACTTTATTTATATTCAGATGTGGTGCCCTATATGCCCCAAAAAAGGTTAAAAATAAAAAAGTATGAGGACACCTTATATGTTTTGCAGCGTCCTGCATAAAATATAATATATAATTGCATAACTCCTGTTTTTTGGCACGCAGCAAGAAATGTTATTCCTTTATTGATTAGTCCCCATTAGGAGACATGAAGTGCATTGCATGTTTAAATGTGTCGCTTAGTTTATGATGAACCCGGCTGGACTGACGTGTTTAATTTAGAGCGCATATCGCTGCGAGTGCAGGATGGCTGGTAAATGACAGATTACTCACATTTGTGTGAGCCGATGTAATCCGATTCCAGTCCATTCTGTGCAAATCTCGTGTCGTCATACAGTAGGAGCGCTCCAGCCTCTGCGCAGGCGCGACCAATCACACGCAGAGTCATCCAACGCGGAGGCGCTGTGCACGGCGGTGTCCAGACTAGGTTTATACAAAGCGAATTTAATGCATCCAGGACATTTAATTAATACCGATATGTTCACCTTTTACAATCCTTACGGCTGCGTAGTTTTAAATCATATCACAGCCTTCTTAAATCATGTCGTAATATTTAACATTAATGAACAAAAGCCCCCCGAGTAACTGAACACAACTAAAAATAGACGTTTTAATTATTCACAGATAACCGGTGGGTTTCATTTTTTCATTTGCTTCTTTTTGTTGTCTGATTTTTTTTTATTATTGTTTCACTTTTTTATTTAATTTTTCATTCATTATTCATTCATTATCCCTTTGGTGAGAACCAAAACAAATAAAAGCAGATATGTTTTCACTTCTCTTTATTGGCTCCATGGTAAATCCAGAACAGAATTTAAAATAATCTTTTTACAGCCTGTGTTATTCAGAGCCGGTTGCTCTCAGGCTGCAGGTTTATTGGGGGTTCCTGGAGTAGGACCAGGTTCTTTTAGTCCTCAGGGTTCTCTGTGGAACCCGCTCCCAGGTTCAGTCGTGAAGTTTGTCTACTCTAAAGGCATAAAACTTTCCTTTATGACAAATATCATGGATATATAGGATAGTTATTTTTGTCTGTCCTAGTTTTTCTGTTTGGTCATGTCCCTTTCCTATGGACAAAGCCACTATTGCTGTTGCTTCCATTAAATATGCAGGTTTCATTCCAGCAGCAAGTACTCCCTGCATCTGTTTGTCTGTTGTCCTTTCTCCATCCTCTCAATACTCCTCTCAAGTTGATAACCTCAGAATGCTGGCGCTGTTCTTTGCTACTGCCACTACCTGCTTGCTCAGGAGGAGGGAGTTGCTGCAAAGTCAACCACTCAATGCAATCACCCATCCTCTATCAATTTATGGCCACACAGGACGAGAGATCATGGTAAAGTCAACTACTTGAATCAGCCATCAGCTGTTACCACATGTTTGCTCAGGAGGATACTTTGCTGTAAACTCAACGACTCAATAAAATCATATATCCACTATCTCCTCATGCTAGCTGAGAAGGAGGGATTGCTGCAAAGTCAGTGACTCCAATCAGCTGCCTTCTATCACCCAGCAACAGGGATTCTTGCACTGTCTGCTACTTGATGCAGGTGTTGCTGCAAATTCAAGCCCTTGACATTATCCTCATAGCTTCCTCTCTTAGTATGATTACGATTAGAATCTGAAATTGAATGTGCTAGGACCAAACTGGACTGAAGCTAATTGAATTTTGAACCGTTATACTGTACAGAATTGATTTTTATTTTCTATTTCTTCAGAAATGTATAGAAATGCCTTGAGATAACATTTATTATGAGGTGGTGCTTTATAAACAGACTTAACTGAACTAAATGAAAAGGCGTTTTTTTTTTAATTAAATATAGCTATATATTGAACTGCCTCCGTAGACAACCTATTTTCCATTTCCTTTATTTATATTTTATTCTGGCATTTTCAATTTAAAGCTGATGATTATATTTCTTATTCACTGATCTATTTTTTTTTCGAACCTAATATCCCATTTGGAGCTGTGATGCAGCGCCTCCCCTCCGCCTGCATCGACTCGCTCGTCGCTTGACTCTTTCCCTGCACAGCAAACTCGCTGCGCTCGGATCACTGCTGCAACTTTTGCAGAGACTCCTCACTCCACAGACATGTCGCACAATAGCTGAAGTAAACCTGTCACCGCGGCTCATCGTTCGGGCCACCGCAGGTAACGCCGCCCGCAGGTGAGGATCTCCAGACGCGCAGCCCGGCCGCTCCTCCGCCGCCTTCCTCGCTTCGGACCCCAGGATTTTTTTTTTACCTCATATATATATAAAAAAACAACAACACGGCTTGGATATGAATTATGAGCATTTTCTCCACTAATGAACCGGGCCAGTAATGCAGGAGACCGCGGCGACCCCCTCATCAGCTTTTCAAGATGGCAGATTTTTATTGAGTTTTGACCGAAAAGCTCGCTTTATTCTTTGCCATGAATAACAGGAATCCTTGCACCGATGGCCCCTGTATACGAAGGTAAGGGCTTCTTCCCCGTGGAAATGGGCTGTTTTTATTCTGTGCGGCCGGAGCAGCAGTCACCACAATTGAAAAAGATCTTATTCTGTTGAAGCATCGCAACATTTAGCCCAGATATGGTTTCATATTTGCCTAACCTAACAGAAATAGCCCGACAGTTCAGTGCTGACAGCGGCTGCTCAGTCAGACCGCTGCGTCCGTCCAGAACGCGCAATAATAAAAACCCAACAAACTGCGATCAGAGCGATGCTCGGTCCTCATGTTGCTTCCTGCTGGGAATTAGGTCCCCGGTTTGAAGGGGGGGGGGGGGGGGAAATGACAGACCGATCGGTCCCGGCCGGCCGGCGGCGGCGGCTGGGCTCGGCGCTGCTCCGGCATCAAATTGGATCGCAACTAAACGCAGAATCTGCAGGACTTTTCACGCTTTTTTGGCGCAGCCTGGCACGGATTCATGCGTGTCTGTTTGTTTGAAGTAAATCTTAAACGGAAGGTGTGGATGTGTCGCTGCAGCTCTGTGGCTGGAACTAACGCGTCGGAGGAGTCCGCATGTTTCCCTGAATTAGATGAAGCCGCTGGAAGATTTCTTTTTTTTAAATGCTTATGGGAACATTCACACGTTTACTCAGCGTCTGTTATGCATAATGTATCTGCAAAGTGAGTGATAATTAAAACAATGCAGTGCAGATTAATCCGTGCGTGAATGGGTCCAACAGCAGAGGATTTTTAAATCTTAAACTACATTATAAGACAGGACGTAATCATACCAAGCTTTATACTGTTTGATTTAGTTTACGCTTTCTATTAGGAAGTCTTGTACCGATGCCCCCCTCGCCAAACTGGACATTTATGGACATTTCTTCTACATCAGGAAACCGAGTTAAACGCAAAGAGAAGAGAAGCAGATGCAAATGATGAGGCTTGATGTTTCCCATATTTATTTTGGAGCAGCCTCATGTTTAATTTGTGTTTACTCTATAGTCCCTCTGCTGGTGTTAAAGGGAAGCCCTGGCTTCCCTTTTCATGACCATTAGGGAAGAGAGGAACTCTTTAATACATACTAAAATGTCCCAACAGCATAAAAAATCAGAAGCAAAAGGGGAACCTTAGAGGTATATGCGTGGTATAGAAATGGAGCTATATAACAGGGGGTCCTTAAGCCCAAACTCTTCAGCGGTGTTATGTCCCTGTAGTCATTTTGTAGTGATTTTTCATTAGGGGTGCTGAAGCTTAGAGGCAAAGCTCGGCTGGTGCTTCAGCATGAAAAGGAAAGTTGAAAAGAGACTCCTATGCAAAAAGGTAATTAGTGTAAATTACAATCCCCGATATCTGCCTTCACCGCAGAGAGGAGTAGAAGGGAAGAGAAAGAGGCAGCAGGGGGAATTAATTACCTTGCCTGTCCTCCTCGGCATTAGAGAGGGCTGTTATGGAGAGCAGTCATGGAAATGACCAAAGTCTCCGGTGGAAAATAGGTTGGGGGGTGGGGGGCGTGTAGAATAGGATCGGCTATTACGGCAATTACTTACCCTTGGCTGCAGGGGGGGGATGTAAAACTATATGATTGACTGCTCCGTTTGATTGTTTAAAGACTGTTGAGAAACAGCGATGGTGGCTTCCAAAGGTCTTCATGCACTTTACTGTTTTTTTCACGTAATTGTTTTTGTTTTACTGAGGATTTTTTTGTGAAACATCAACCCGTAGTTGTGCAAAATTGAAATAGGAAAAAGGGGAAGGAAAATGATACTGAAGAGAGTGTTGGCCTAGTGGTTAGAGCAGCACGCTTGCACTCTGAGAAGATTGCAAGTACCCGGTTCGATGCCCACAGCCTGCACTCTGGGTCCCTGAGCAAGACCCTTAACCCCCGATTGCTCCCCGGGCGCCGCACAGTGGCAGCCCACTGCTCCCCAAGGGGATGGGTTAAAATGCCGAAGTGAATTTCTCCATTGTGAGATCAATAAAGTTCAATTATTAGTTTGGATTAGCGGATTAGCGTTGAACCCGTGCCGACGCTGAAGAGAAGCTTCCCCACAGCATGATGCTGCCACCGTCAGGATATTCTTGGGGGTAATCTTCAGTGTTTTTCAGATAGTGCTTTGCATGTAAGCCAAGAAGTTCAATTTTGGCCTCATGTGACCGGATTACCAGGTCTGCTGTCTCCTATGTGGCTTCTGACAAACCGCAAACACCATTTCTTCTGGCTTTCATTCAGCAATGGCCGTCCTCTTATCACTCTTCCAGAAAGTGCACAACTAATTGCTGTCCGGTTAACAGATCCTTCCACCTGAGCTGTAAATCCCTGCAGCTCCTCAAAAGTTAGCCTGGACGTCGTGACTGCTGCTGTAAACATTGCTCTCCTTGCCCAGCCTGTCGGTTTTAGTTGTGCCAAACTTATTTAGCTGCCTGGAAAAGGCCAAGGGCCGTGAAACGTTTTGCAAGACCAACATTAAATCAGAGGTACTTTCAAGGAAAAGTTTGAAACCGGCTGTATTTTTCAGCTACGTCTTTGCCTTTAGTCCCCCCCCCCCCACGTCCTCTGGCTCAGACAGAAGGCCATCAGGCAGACCTGCTGGCAGGAAGGGTAGTGATGTGATCACCATGGGATCCTGGTTTCATAACCCAAACGGACACCTTGATGGATGTCTGATGAATGGATCAGGTCCAGCAGCCCCCAGCTGTGAAAAAGCTAATATTCAGACACAGCCAAACCCCGGTGCCCCCCCCCCCTCACCGCCCGCCTGCCTGGCTAGATATGAGTGTTGTTGTGTGCTCATGCATGCATGGGCATATGTCTCTATCTGTCTGTGAGTCCCTATACAAGCACCGTCTGCAGGAGGATTAGACAGCTGCAGGACTGGGCACCAGGCATAAAGGCAGCATTCGCAGATCTGCCTCTCGCTGCCTCCTGCATGGACTATTCCAGAGTGGATTCACTCATTTCCACCTGGAGGAAAACCAGGCAGAATGTGACTCGGGAGCTGCTGCTGACGGCGGTGGAGACGGGCCACGCAGCATCACAGGCAGATTAATGATTTATCCCTCTGCACAGCCACTATGTGTCGACGCAACTTTGAATGACCACGTGGTGTCCGAGAATAGAGAGCGCGCCCCGCTCTCGTTTAGGTGAAAAACAGAGAGAACTTTTCCCAGAAAGGGCTCCGGACTCTCTCCCACCCTCCTTCCGTCATGCTTGTTTTGAGCAGGGTGATTGATATCTTCCTCGCTGACTGTGACCCAGGCCCAGGCTCCAAGGTTGCAGCCTTTTTAGCTTTGATTAGAATTGCAGGAAAAAACCCTGGGGGCCTTTTGGGGCCATGGCGAGGCCACACCCTGAGGCAGAGGCAGGGAAACCATTGGAGGGTCTCTCTTCCTGAGCCCGACAAGCAGGGTGGTGTGTTCAACTCTTCAGTGTCCACAGTCAGGAAATACCCCGATATGGGGGAGAATAGCTCAACGGTTAATATGATACGGGGTGATAGATACAGCAGGCAGGAAAGAACCGTCACTGCTGCGAAACCTTGTAGGTGCAAACAACGTTTTCCCGTTTCCAAGGCTGGAAATTAACAGAAGCTGGTGTTCTGTTGATGCCTTAAACAGAAGAACGGAGGCAGAATTGTTTTGTTTTAAATGGAGAGAGCGAAAGCGTGGTGGGAAATTTCTTCTGCACAAAACGAAGATAAGAAAACCCCAAACGTACTTTTCAAATGTTAATTTCATTTATCTGCACCAAACTGACGCTTTGTGAAAAGGTATCTGCTCCCCTAAGTCTAACCGCTGCCCATGAGTTACACCTCTGTGGAGGAACCTCAAGCCTGTTTAAAGCCCTTACTTGGACTAGGCCATTTACAATCCTCATTTTATTTAGTTTTTTTAAATCATGCAGAAGTGGACTCGATGATTCGATTTGAACCTTCATCCTGCGGCAGAATTTTCCACCAGGGAGCAAAATTCTTGGTTCGTAGAGTTACAGCAAGGTATGAAGGTCTTGAAAGAGCAAAACAGCCCCAGACCATCACACCGCCTCCACCATGTCTGACTGAAGATGTTCTGAAATGATGGGTTAGTTTTATTCCAGCAACTTTTCAAGGAGTTCCACTTTTGTCTTGTTAGTCTGAAAGAACATTTTGCCAAGTTTTAAGGAACATGAAGATGGATTTGGTGGACCTTTGCATGTGTTTTTCTGCTTTGTAACCCATTTCTTATTGTTAATTTATGAACTTTGACCTTAACAGAGGGAAGTGAGTTTGATGTAAATGTTGCTCTGGGTTCTTTTGCGACCTCCTGGATGACTTGATGATGAGCTCCTGGAGTAATTTTGGTCAGACGGCCGCTCCTAGGAAGGTTTACCACTGTTCCATGTTTGTGACTATGGTTCTCTGGAGTCAAAGCCTTAGAAATTAGTTGTGAATTACTTTGTTTGTCATCTGTTGTTGAATTTCTTTAGGTTGGGGAAGGATGTCTCGCTTCCTGCTTCTGTCAGACCTCGCTCTCTGTTAGACAGTGATCAGGCCTCGGTGTTGTTAGTGAAACTGAACCAAGGAAATGTGGTTAGTTACAGTTAAATCATCACAACAAGGGGGGCGGCTTGCGTATATCGGCCCTCCTGTGCGCTGAAATAGCTCACAGGTGTGATTTGAACATTTTGGAAGCAGATGGGGGTTAGTGGTGGGGTAGCGCTGAGTGGGTGAGACAGATCTGAAATGACAGCTTACTGAAGGCTCGTCCAGCATGTATGAGCAGAAACCTTCCAGCTATTTCAGTAAGCTCAGGTTTGGGGGTCCAGGTGGGCTCTAGGGACCGACTGTCCTCCACTCTCTAGCGTTTATTTAAAAGGAAGAGACATAATTTAGATGCAGTGCATCTTGTCTACTTTCCAAACTGAGTGATGCTGAAAATAAATGTTAGTTGCTTGAAATGAAAGTTTTATTACAAAAGGCTTTGTTTTAAAGCTTTAAATATATATATATAAATAAATAATATCACCCAACATAGATGCTTATTTAATCACACTGAGATGTTAGACCCTTCCTACCTCTAATGCAGATAGCACTTATTGTTTGGCATGAGAGTCTCTGTACCTTATGACAGATCCTTTGCTTTGATCTGAAATGAACGCGACGGTTCAAACAAAGGTTCACATTTTACTGCGCAGACTGAATGAGGTCCTTTGTTAACCTGCTCCTGTTAGGCAGTAATTACACAGGGGCTCCTCCTGCATATAGGCCACTTCATACGCTGAGGATCATTTTTCATGTATGCGAATAATATTGCACTGCTAAGATCGAGAGTGAGCTGCATTTTGCCCAGGCGCTCTGTACTGCCTTCTCACTTTGCAATCTCTCATCATCTGCCAATGACCCCAGTTCCCGCCCCACGTTTCTCCACCCCACCCCCATATCTGTCCTTATCTTGTCTCCCATCCCGCTCTGTTTGTTGATAAGCTGAGAGGCCATTGGCCAGCACACATAGAGCCCATGTGACACTTCAGCAACAGCCCGATGGCCAGATTGGAAGCCCCCGTGTGTGTGTGTGTGTGTGTGTGTGTGTGTGTGTGTGTGTGTGCAGCTTTAAGATGAGCTCTGGCTACTGTAGCTTTATTGTTCTCCCTAATCAAGACCCCCGCCCATAAACCTTCAGAACCTTCTCCTGGATGGCCGTATCGCCTCATCTCGTCCCTGCACCCCCGCCTAGCCTGAACCACCCGCCTGCTTCTAGTGCATATTGTCCCAGCTCGTAATCCTGTTGTTTGTGCTCATGTCCCCTCACACCAATCCGTTTGACGTTGCTGTCTCTGGAACAGAGCTCCCACAGCAGTTGTTTATCACTGATCACTGGCTCATTTAGTCTTTCAGATGTGTTTTTTTTGTGTGATAGATCAACATAAAGTTGTTCAAAAACGATGAAGACGAAGGGAAATGATTGATTTCATGTTTGTTTTATGTAAATCTCATAAGTGTGGCAGGCTTTTATATTCATCACCCTCAGTCAGTTATATGTCCAAGTATCTGCAAGACTTCCAAGGCAGTCTGAAGAGTCAGTTTATTCATATAGCGCCAATTCACAGCAAATGTCATCTCAAGGCTCTTTATTAGGTCAATTCTATTGAACCATCCAGACAGTTTGGTTAAAAAGTTTCTATCTAAGGAAACCCAGCAGGTTGCATCCAGTCTCTGACCTGCAGCGTTCACTCCTCCTAGATGGAGCCACGGTGGACAGTCGCTGGCTTTGTGTCGTTAGCTTTGCAGCAATCCCTCATACCGAGCATGCATGGAGTGACAGTGGAGAGGAAAACTCCTCTTAAGCCCTCCTGGGTTGGTGTCCTGCAGCGTTTGCATTCCTAGTCTAGTAGACCTACATCAAATGCATGAATTATCTCCTCAGCATGTTATCTGGTTGGAAAGAGTCCTGCTAAATATCTAATTTATTGCATTTGGGCATGCTGGAACAAAGACTCTTCTGTGAGTTGTTTGTCACTGTTTCTTTTTTATTTTTTTGTATTGTGACAACGGTTCAGTATAAACTAGTTCTGAGCATTGCAGCATTTATAACCTTCAATAATTTACATCCCCGGGGGGTTCTTCTTTTTCCTTTGTCATCTTTTTTTTCAGTTAAGAATAAATAATGACGTAGTCGAAGTCAGTCGGTTGCATTGGATTTTATTTTAGGGGTATCAGAGAGCAAAATGCAAGCATGTGCCTGCCACACTTTTAAGATTAGTCAAAAGAATCACAGGTTAATTTGTTTTTGCTTCCAGTGAAAAAACACTGAAGCTTAATTTGGTAAATAGACAAAAAAGTGCAGAACTGTTCCTGAAAGTTAAAGATAACTACCACTCGCTTCAAACAAGCCTCTAACCACCTCTTCATAGTACGTGAAGTGAAAGATAGTTTTCAGTTTTTAATCAAGCCTTTCTTAACCTCTGCATCTTCTTCTCCTCTGCCGATGGAAGGAGACGCTGAGGATAGGGAGGTGTTTGCAGACAGATGTTAAAAAGAGATTAGGAGACCACGGTTGGGGTGGTTCTAACCTTAAATCTTTGTTCTTTGGCGTAAAACACTTCCATGAACTTTACTTTGTAGGGTCAGAATAAGTGGCACCGGCGGTCACGTTGCTCCCACTGCTTCCAGCCACTTCCCAGTCATGGAAGAGAAGTGGAGCGATGGGCGGCTGTTGGAGGCCCCTTCACAGATGGCTGCAGGTGTAGCGCTACGCCTGCTTGATAACCAAAGGACTTCAAAGCTCAGACGAGTGCTCAAGCCCGGTTCTGTGCAGACCCAGGAGGCAAAACGGCGCAGAACAGAAAGGAGGCAGCGAAAGACGAGAACCTGTGCAGGCAAAAGAGTCAACAGGCATGGAATTGAGCAGCTTTGGCCTTTTTCCTCTGCTTGCCTTTTTTGTCCCATTAGCTCCTTTTCCATTACAAGCCTCAGGATTTAAAGCCCCGGGCTTTGGAGCGGCAACGGAAAAGGGGTCATTCTTCCTCACTTAATGTAGAATCACTCTTCAATAGTTTTTTGCTTGTTGATTGATCATTATTTTCTTATTCATCACTAAGTATAGGGGTTCACCGATTTCAAAAATGTGGGTCGATTTAGATACTTGATAGTATTGCTGTTATAACTGATATTTACTGGTATTATATATATTTCACTAGCCTTTCCACACTTTAAACAAACAACCCTGCTACTGACACTGGTTCTCATGATCACGGTCACATGACCCAACAAATACAACATGGCCGACCCCCCGTCTCCCGAAACACTTAAGCAAACTGCAACAAGATGGAAATAACTATATTTTATTTTTTATTAATATTGACCGGGTTTTACTCATTAGACCAATGCTAATACCGGCCAATACGACCTTTATACTGATATGTTGTTCCAGTCTTTGTTTCAGGTAGTCGGTCTTAATTTACTGCTCTCCCCAGAAAGCAGGGGGTGGAACATGCTGATAGAAATGTTTTGACTTTTAAATGCGGTGAAAGTTTCACTGTATCTGTTTTAAATTCACCAGTTAGAGACAAAATAATCTCCTTGTTGCTGCTGAAGGCGTAAAGTTGAGCTGTAATGAGATTTAAAAAGACGTTGTTCAGGAGTAGATGAGGACATTCCACCAACAATGACACTCTAACTCTTGGCATGACAGAAACCACAGCGCTGCAAAATTGAGAAATATTTATCCACCTCTAAAGAGATATTAAAAATATGTCCTAAAACCCTTCATCTGTGAGGAGATTGTCCTGTTTTTTTAGCAGGAAAATAGCTCTTTAGGTGTTTTTACTCAAATAACCTTGTGAATGGTTTGTAGAAATGACTCTACTTTTCCCTTTATTTTATTTTATAAATAGAAAAAAATACGGATGGATGGATGGATGGATGGATGGATGGATGGATGGATGAGTTGATGGAAGGATGGATGGGTGGGTGGATGGATGGGTGGGTGGATGGATGGATGGATGGACGGATGGAAGGATGGACGGATGGATGGATGGATAAATGGATGGATGGATGGATGGATGAATCGATGGATGGATGAATGGGTGGATGGATGGATGGATTGATGGAAGGATGGATGGGTGGATGGATGGATGGATGGATGGATGGATGGATGGATGGATGGATGGATGCGTGGATGGACAGATGGAAGGATGGACGGGTGGATGGATGGATGGATGGATGGATGGATGGATGGATGGATTGATGGAAGGTTGGATGGATGGATGGATGAATTGATGGAAGGATGGACGGGTGGATGGAAGGATGGATGGATAGGTGGATGGATGGATGGATGGATGAATTGATGGAAGGATGGACGGGTGGATGGATAGGTGGATGGATGGATGGATGGATGGATGGATGGATGGATGGATGGATGGATGGATAGGTGGATGGATGGATGGATGGATGGATGGGTGGATGGATGGGTGGGTGGATGGATGGATGGATGGATGGATGGATGGATGGACGGGTGGATGGATAGGTGGATGGATAGGTGGATGGAAGGATGGATGGATAGGTGGATGGATGGATGGATGGATGGATAGGTGGATGGATGGATGGACGGGTGGATGGATAGGTGGATGGATGGATGGATGGATGGATGGATGGATGGATGGATGGATAGGTGGATGGATAAGTGGATGGACAGATGGAAGGATGGACGGATGGATGGATGGATGGATGGATGGATGGATGGATGGATGGATGGATGGATGGAAGGTTGGATGGGTGGATGGATGGATGGATGAATTGATGGAAGGATGGACGGATAGGTGGATGGATGGATGGATGGATGAATTGATGGAAGGATGGACGGGTGGATGATAGGTGGATGGATAGGTGGATGGATAGGTGGATGGATGGATGGATGGATGGATGGATGGGTGGATGGATGGATGGATGGATGGATGGATGGATGGATGGATGGGTGGATGGATGGATGGATGGATAGGTGGATGGATGGATGGATGGATGGATGGATGGATGGATGGATGGATGGATAGGTGGATGGATAGGTGGATGGATGGATGGATGGATGGGTGGATGGATGGATGGATGGATGGATGGATGGATGGACGGGTGGATGGATAGGTGGATGGAAGGATGGATGGATAGGTGGATGGATGGATGGATGGATGGATGGATGGATGGATGGATAGGTGGATGGATGGATGGATGGATGGATAGGTGGATGGATGCTCCGCTGTTCAAAGGTTCTCCTAATCGTCTTCCTGTGACTCGGCTGATTTTCTGGTAGACTCACTTCTGGATTCCTGCCTGTCCTTTAAAAAGTTTATATTTTTTTGTTTTTTTGTTTTTTGGGGGTTTACTTTCTGTGATGTGGAAAAATAAAATCCATCTTCAGCTTTTTAGCTGAATCTTGAAACCAGAAACCAGCATCAGGCCAACTTGTTAAACTTGATTCAGCTGCAGTTGCATGTGCAGCCCATGGAGCTACCAGCCCCGTGCTTCACTGGTCTGTTCGACCATGATGTGTTCATCACACGTTTCCTCTGGGTTCTACAACGTTTTATCCAGGTCTGGATGCTTTTATTGGAAGAAAATGTTTACCAGATTAGCAGAAACGTTGCTTCATGTTTTCTCCAGTTGCTGATGATTGCCTTTATTATGTCATGGTATTTACCGTTAGCATCAAAATTATGCCTACCTATGGCTGATTTAGATTTAAATTATTTCCCTTCTACCGAGAAGTTTATGTTTGACACAGGCAAACTCTCAAAGCATAACAAGACAATGTTCAAGAGTTATCTTGAGTTATATGTCTGTTTTTTGCTAAAATGGCGTATCAAAAATGATTTCTACCGTTCTCAATAGTTGTTGGAGAATACTTTGTTGGTTTTGCGCCTGTCGAACCCTTACTGCATGTTTCTAATGTTAGTTTCACGCTAATCTTTAGCTTCCTCCACAGATTCTATATCAGATTCAGGTCTTGACTCTGGCTGCACCACTTCATCTAGTCAGAAGAAACATGTGGGTCAAATTAAAAGAGTATTTAATGTCTAAATCTTGAATACATTTGGGCTAAACTCTATATAATACTGTTTTTATGTGACCTTTCCCTTTGGCTTTAGCTAAAAAAAGGAAAGGAGTTAATCTCAGGAAAATCCTGCTAGGGAAGCTGAACTTTATTTTATGGTAAAAAGATTCCCTACAATTGATGTTTGATGTGTATCTAGGAAAACTGAATCTTAAAAGTGAAAAGGTGCATAAAATACAGTATTTGACTGTGTGCACATTAAAAAACAGCTTTTTTATTTCACATTTTGGTTAAAATTTACAAAAAAAAACCACAATAACATTCATAGCAAAGCAGACAAACCAGAGATCCTGTTTGGAATTAGATGTCTGAAGATTGCTTTGGTGCAGAAAAATAAAGAAAAACAGGCCGTTCACCTTTTACATCCAGTCCTCGCTTCAAAGCCACGTCCTCAGCGCGGCTGGCCGGCAGCTCTGTCTGGAAGCCTTTTGAAGCGACCCCAGCATTCAGCCAGACACATGGAGATGGAGCGGGGAAATGGCAGCAGGGTGAGGAGCGACAAAGCTGGGTAGAGCGAGGCAGAAATAGAAGAAGGGAGGTATCGGGGTCGAGAGATGAATACCTTCATCTGGGGGCCCATTAGCCTCAGCGGCACAGTCGGAGGTCAGGGGGTTTGAGGAGGGGGAGGGAACGGAGGTTAGCTCAGATGGGTGTGGGGGGGTTAGAGGGACTTTGGAGGCGGTTGTGATGGAGTTGGCTGAGTCGGTGGTGCCTCTTCTAGCTCAACCTGCCGCCTCCTTACGTCTGAGTCCTCCTTTCCCCACCGGCGGCACTCAGCAGCTGCTAATGCACACAAACCTGTTTGCACCACTCCAGCATTTTTAGATAAGCTGGCTCAGAAAAGGCCCACAATGTGACCTTTAGCTCCAAAATGGTGGAGACAAAGTCAGCTGCGTTAACTCCGCTGGGCTTCAGCGAGGAGGAGAGAACAGCTTTAGTGTTTTGCTCTCAGAAGCGTTAAACCTAAAACTTTGCCAATCTCAACCAGCATAACTTAATGAATGATTAAAACCTTCCTGCCAGATAACAAACCTGCAGCATTACTGTCCTTATCCACTGTAAAGCATCTTTAGTTCTGAATAATATGAAGTTAATCTCTAATAAAATGTTAGTAGTTTAGTTCAGTAGAAATAGTAACTCTCACTAACTAGCACTCATCCTGATAATTTGTCTGAAGCTGACGGTTGACGCTGTTTTAGCTGTTTTATGAACCTTAAATTGCCTTTGCGCTGGATGGTTATTCACAAAGAAGCCCGTAGTTATTGACATGAAAAATGAAGGCATGAAGTGGTGCGTCACTAATGATCTGTGTGGAAGATCATTAGGTGGCTACCAGTGACCTTGTGACACAACAACCAAAACACACAATTTCTGGAGTCTTATCAGTTATGTTGCCATGGCGGAGCTTTGAAATGTAAAACCGAGACTCAATATTTTTTTATAAGCCGCCTCTCAAATTTCTGACCGAAATCTATGATCTATGATGCTTCTGTTGGGAAGGTAGATTTAAAATATTTACAAAGACCAAAGTAGTTCTGACATAACGCTGTTTGCATCGGTCGGCTTTCAGCACTGCAATATCAGAACGAAAAATAAGTAAAATTGCCATGAAATGAGTGTAATTCATCCTTGATTTGAGCAGGTAAATTAGATGATCTGCCAATGGAATGAGTATTTTTACCCCTAAAATAAGATCATTAGATATACTGCTCTTGAAATAAGATGATGGAGACGAGTTGTTCCTGTTTTAAGTGCAGAAATCTTATTTCATCGGCAGATCATCTAATTTACCTGCTCAAATCAGGGATAAATTACACTCATTTGAAGAAAATTTTACTCACTTATAATTCCCTATTTGCAGTGAGATGGGACGTTCAAAAGTGGCGTCCCCCCCCCCCCCCCCCCCCGGCTAAATAGATAAATAAATGTAGATTTCTGAAGCTTGTCCTCTCTTCATAAAAGGTAATCACATGCAGGACTATTAGGTGGGAGGGGAGCGAGGTTCTATGGGTGCCCGTATTTAATTTCCCACATAAAGGATCACTGTTTTGGCTGTAAATATGTTTCCAATGCAAGCGTGAGGATAGTTTAAAGGTTTGTAAAATATTTTGGCATAAATCCTAATGATATCATTGAGCTCTGAGCTGTTTTAAGACAGTAGAAGTCAATTTTGCTTTTGTCCACTCTTGGATCAGCTGTTAGCGTTGGCCTCCAGGCTAACCTGAATTTATGCTAAACGCAGAAGTCAAGATGGTTAACTACTGCAAGGCAAATTTAGCTGCCTTTTAGCTTTTAACAGAACCTCACTTCAGAAATTCTGAACTGTCCCTTTAAATGCTTTAATGCTTTTTTTTACGGATCCGTCCACATGTCTCTTCTCCGTCTGATTTGTTTCAACACCTCTCAGCTCCCATAGGACCAAGACTTTAGAAACATCTCAGATCTTAGCAACGGATCTAAATTGGGAAATTCTCCCTGCAGATTAATCTTTGCCTGAGTAATTCACAAAGAAAACTTTCTTTCTTGTTCATAGCTATCAAACAAAGCTCTCGTCACACAGCTGAAATGGTTCGCTATACAAGCCAACCCAGACATGGAGTTTGTGCGTGGGGCAGATGGTCGGTGTAGCCGTTCCCCTGCTTGCTTGTGCTGCTGCTGGTGACCGAAGACACTAAATATAATCAGCTAAATCCATGGTTTTCATGCTGATTCAGATGGAAGAGGCTGAGTTGGCCAGACGTATTTATCACTTCAGCTCTGTGGCCAGAGGAACTCATCAGCCATGTTTATGACCATAGCTCTCAACTCTCACGCATTGACCGTGTGACACACGCATTTCACTAACTCCACACGCTCACACGCAACACATGACATTTCACACGCAAACATGGAATTTCTCACGCATAAAAATCACAAAGCCCGTCTGGGCTGCGGACGACAAAACTCCGCCTTCTGCTGAGCTGTTTCAGCTTCTTTCACAGCTTGTGGCCATCAGTAATTCCTGCTGCAGTTACTTTTAACAGAGCAGCAGGAAGAGTGATCAGAGTTATGAATAATTTTAGTCTTAACAGTGGTGAAAGTGAGCCGGTAAGGTCCTGTACCGCGTACACAGGAGGGGAGGGGGCGGGGGGAGCTGCTGCCAGATGACCGGTTCATTCAGAACCAGTCATGGCTGCACGCAGGATCATAAAACAGTTCTGCTAACCAGATGCAGTTTAAAAAGCCACTTAGTCTGTTTATAAGTTTCGTTTTTATTAATTCTGCATTTTTTAACTACATGCACCGTATTTCTGTGCCTCCGCGCATGCTCCTCTCCCCCCTCCTTTCCCTCGGAGCAGGTGCTTTTATCACCGTTCACCATTCAAAACGTGAATCACTACGTTTAATGTCCTCACATCGGTAGCAACGTGTGCCAGTTAAAGTCAATAGGAGAGTTACTAGCTGTGTTTCATGCTATTTTTTTAACAACATAGATTCAGTGGCGCTTCGGTGGGCGTGCTGCCTCGCGCTTTAATTCAGGTGCGCACTTTTAAGGGTCATTTTAAAGAACTTGTAAGATCAGGGGCTTCATCTTAGACCTGTCAGTACCCCTGTTCCCTTTATAGGAGCCCTTTACAGTATTTAGTTATGCATTTTCCCCGCTGTTTATCCCTCGCACGCAGCGCACGGGGGTAAAATCCGCCAACCTCACCGCCCAGAGCGCACTGACGAGAGCAATAGAGATTTGACTTGTCAGCGCGGCGACTGAGAAACCTGTCGCTGTGAAAGGTGATGAGAATGTTATAAACTGTAACAGTCTAGAAGTGCATTGAGCTGAAAAGAGGGAGACATCAGCAGCTGGATCATGCGTAAAGACGCACCAACCCATAGATGAATGTGTAACAGTGTAATAATTCGGTCAATAACTTAAAACTACTTAATTTTATTCAGTATTATTTGAACAATTGTGTATTTTTTTATGTCTTAATCCATTAACTGAACAATAAAGTATTAATATGTCTCTTTCTCTTTTTAACAAAAGTAATACATGTCTACTTCATTGTCTGGGGGATAAAAATGAGATGGAGTTGACTCCACCGGCTCTTCCAGGGTCCGGGTAGCCCCGCCCCCAAACAAGCCCCGCCCCCAAATTAGCATAATCTCACTCTTAACTTTTGATAAAAGTTGAGAGGTCTGTTTATGACACAGTCAGCTGGACCGGGGACACATATGCCGTGCAATATTGACGAGCGTTTGTGCGCGGCGGTAATCTTCCCGGGTCTCTGATTTTGTCGTAGAAAGTAGACGGAGCAAGAGATGCTGTAAGAGAGGAGATGAAGCCAGATTACAGCACTTTATTAAACATGCATATTGATGAGTCACCTGCAGTATGAAGGCGCGAGAACATGTTGAGGCAGCTTGGGTGGAAGAAAAGGTCTAGATTGGGTTGATCTGCTGCCTTCAAAGCCCCCGAGCAACAAATTCACACATTCCTCA
This sequence comes from Fundulus diaphanus, assembly GCA_037039145.1. NCBI lineage: Eukaryota > Metazoa > Chordata > Actinopteri > Cyprinodontiformes > Fundulidae > Fundulus > Fundulus diaphanus. The sequence continues at coordinate 3,698,638 of CM073134.1, read as the reverse complement.
GAAATATCACACGCTCATACTGTCTGGGGACACATGTGGGCGCCTCGGCCACGCTTGCTTTTGGCGAGGGGCTGAAGTCCTGCTCGTCCAGCGGGAGGACGGGGTTAGAGCGTCACAACTTCTCACCCAAACCTAAAACCAGAAGTAGGGGCTTGTCGGCGTGGTCGTGACCAGCGAGAAGGAGAGCGCGTCTTCAAAACATTGCACAAAAACAGGGTTTATTTTTAACACCGGAGTGGAGATTGCTGTCTGAGTGCAGCTGCGTTTTGGTAATACAGGAAGCGACGATGCTGCCGTGCATGATTGATCCGGTCTGGTTCCGCTGCTGTTGGAGTTCATTGCTGGGTCTCGTATGGATGATTATCTCTAGATGGGAGGTTGTGTTCTTTTGGGGGGGGGGGAGAAACAGCTTCTTGCAGCTTTTCACAACATATAAAAGATAAATTGGTGTTTTTTTTCTTTTTCTCCAATATTTCTGGAAGTCATCAGCAGTAACCATGAAGCTACACATGGAGACACATGCACACATTTCTGCTCAGATCAAGTTCTCTGTATGCTGTGTTTTATTTGATTATGAGAAACCTGCTAAGCAAGCATTACTACAGCCGTTTCTGTTCAATATTAAAGGAGCCGCAGGCTTTAATCCCCAAGTTTGAGAAGATACCCAAAATCGGGCAACAAGCTAATGTTCCACGGCACAAAGAACCATGTTAGCTTCATCTGACATCTTTTCTGCAGTGTTACGCGCTTGGTACTCAACATTCGGTTCTCCAAATAGTGTCCATGTTTCAGTAGTTATGGTCCTGTCCTCTCTGAGATTTCATCTACGTTTCTTCTTTTATTCTGACGACTCAGATCTTAAAAACAAACGTCAGCGTCAGACAAAGAGCCTCAGCAGATACACAGAGCGGTTTTTAAAACGATGCTTTGAGTTCAGTAAAGGGATTGTTCCCTGAATAGCTCCTGATAACTGACTCACTGTGGAGGAGTTTTCACTCTGAACTGCATGTTTAAGGTCACGCTGCAGGATCTCAGTCATATTTAAGTCCAGCCTTTGACTAGGCCACTCTGAAACCTTCTGTTTTTAATCTAATCTGTCAGACTTGCTGGTGTGCTTTACACTGTTCTGATGCACAACCCCAGTGCGCTTGAGGGCCAGATATTTTCTGGAAGAGAGCATAATTCATAGTCACAATAATTACAACAATCTTTCCAGGTCCTGGAGGTAACAGAGGTGCCCCTTCGTTTGTTTTTGCAAACTATTGCCTTTTACCCTGAACCGACCGAAGTGCCGTTATTTTTGAAAACCTCAGTCCGAGGCGCTTTGCGAGGGCACCGATAGACGCCCCCGTTAGCATTAATATTAAAAACCGGCACAATGGCTATATTTCAGCTCCTTACTCAATCAAATCCATACAGCTCAGCTAAAATCAATTAGCTGTTGTGTCCCTCACTGCATTCATCTGTGTATCCTTTCCATTCTTTGTGTGTGTTAGGTTGTTGTTTCTTATTTGTGGTTCTCTTGTGTTGATACGGCACATTGTGTCCGGCCATCACTATGAGTCTTAATGGTATAAGAGGAATTGTGGCTTAGGAGGGTGTTTCTCTCTGCGTGTGAATGATAAGCAGTGTGGCTGCTTATCACGTGTGTGTGTGGGGATGGGGGGGGGGGGGTGCTGCATGGTTGGGTGCTCCGCTTGCAGTGTAGTCAAAGCAGCACAGCTTGATGCATGCAGGGGATGTAAAGGCTGGAGTGAACAGGTGGTCTATGGTTGGGCATGCTTTCTGCACCGCACACAAGACTCCTGCACAGTTTCCACACATGGTTTATACAAAGTTCAGCGCTGCACAGCTGCTGCAAGACAAACGGCGTTCTCTTTCTCACTTTGACTTAGTTAAAACGGTGAAATGTGTTTGAAGTATTTATTGACGTGAAAAGGAATATAGGTTCATTTATTTTAGTAATTCAACATAAGTACACATATAATATAGATGAATTACACACAGGGTCGTATAGTTCAGTTATTTGTTTCTGTTTTATTTCTACGATAACGGCTTATAGGTAATGACAATCTAATATTCTACTTCTTAAAACAGAAACATTATGTTTTTACCGATACGGGCGAGGGGAAGACTGCTGACTGGACAGATTTCCAACAGACTGTCACTGACTCCTTTGACAAGCAGGGTTAACCACAGCAGGCAAAAGTGCAGTAGGAAAAAGGTGCGAAAGCAACAGGGATGCATCCAGCCTTGGGAAAAGTGTGCAGCAAAGACGGCTGAAGAGTTTAGGGGAGATTCACAAAGTGCCGACTGAACCAAAGACGGCACCACTGGCGTCCTAACTGGAGCTAAAGACAAGACGACCAAACTGTTGTCTGTGAACCAAAATCCTCTTTTCAGATCAACTTAAACTTTTAAGTTTAATGTCAGAGAGGATTTGAGGAGCCGTGGTATTTGTCCTCCGTGTTCCATGGAGTCCAAACACAGAGCAGCCGTCCACCATCCCTGTGTTTGACTCTTCAGCAAACTGAGCTGAACCCCAGAGAGAATCCTGAGGAAGATGAGAGACACCAGAACCAACCGTGGAGATGCAGGCGGCTGATCGCCTCCATGCACGGCTGCATTGATGCAGTAATATTCTGCAAAAGGAGCCCAAAACAAGTTCTGAATGCAGATACGTTACAGCACAGAGACATACTATGCAGCAGACCCACATAGCTATTAAAATATGTTTTATTAGTTATCTTCCAAGAACTTACATTTTGGATGAGGAAAATATTCAACAGAAAGTTCCTGAACCAGGCTTTGAGTAGAGCCACAAGGCTGTCATCATTCTGAAATAAGTTTAAGGTTCAGGAATTTCATCCGATTTTTAAACGGCATCATATTCACTCTCGTAAAGATGTAATAAAGCGGCGTGAATCGGGATGATCTGATGGCCTTCCCGTCCTAGATGCTGATCGCCCGGCTATCCTCGGCAGATTGATGGCTGCAGGGAAGCTTTTTTATTCATCCTCTCCTCCTTATTTCAACGTCAGCGAGGAGGAACTTCACAAGAAGCCAAAGGCGGTTGTGATCTTAGTAAAAAAGGGAATCCCTCCTCTTCCCGTTCTCCTCCGCGTCTCCAGCTCCTCTCAGCAGCTGGTTAGGCTGACCTGGCAGCGTAAACACGGACGATGTTTTTCCTCACTCCAGCCGTTTTATGATCACATTTACAACGGGAATAGCACCATGCTTATCTGCTGACAGTTGTCCGAGTTTTCCTTCCCCAACACAACACAAATGTTAGCTTTGAAACACAAGTGCTCGGAGCGTTATGACTGGAGCAAACCATGACAGCGTTAGTGCCGCGTTGTTCCATGTTTGCATGAAAGTGTGCAGCCCTGTGCACATATGGCTGCTCTCACAGCTCGTGTGTCTTTGCTCATGTGCATTTTAACAAGCTGGGTGATTATGTTATCTCACAGCTAACAGAGCCTCTTATATCTGTGGCTGTTTGCTTCCAGGAAAGGGGGGGGGAGTTAAGGGAGTGTCACATTTACAGCTAAAAGAAGGCATGTATGTCTGTCAGATGCATCTCAAATTGTCAAATGCAGCATCTTTTGTGTGCTTGCCAAAGAATGGAGAGAAAAGGTGAGACGGTTCCAAGTGGAGCAAAGAGCAGCGGCCTGTATCTCACCAGCATGTCTGATGCATTGCCCCATAAATAAGCAGTGATGAAAGAGCTAAAAAAGCAGCCAGGATGGTCAATAGTAGCCTCAAGAGAGAGAGGGGGGGGGGGGGGGCTTCCTTTCAGAGGACAGAGCTCAGGCAGGAGGCAGGAATACAAGGCCGGACTGTTCAGTATGGAGAAGACGTTCCTGTTTCCACTGTTGCTTTAAACTCCAACAGTATCTTTCAAAGTTAGCAGTGGAAATGTTTGCTTTAACTTCTAGCATGACGTTTTTATATTTATTTTGGTGGCACTAGTGGCAAAGGTCCACGGGTCGGAACTTGAACCCGGCACGGGCGAGCTGAGGACGCTGTACGACTTATTTCTTAGAGGTTGATACAAGATTTAAAGATGAAGCAGGATGCGTTTTGCAGGATCTCACAGTAATGTCACCTTAAAGGTGTTGTCCCAGGTATTCGTTTCACCACAAAACGGACGTAAATGAACAGGAACACATCCTTTCTTTTACAGTTTTAATGCGTGTGGATGAGAATAAGCAGTTCTGTTGCATTTTGTTTTTGCACTATGAGCTGGATTTAAAAATAAAACCCTCATCCCTAACATCTATGGACCGACATGCCATGGGGTGAAGCAGATGCTTTGGTACCACAACGTCAGGTTTGCAGCGTTTTTCCTCAAACATGCGTTGTTAGGTTTCTATTGTCTGAAAATACATGAAATCACCGTATGGCCCAGTTTGGTTAAAGACGACGTGAGCAAACTTTCCCCGAAAGATGAGTCGCAAAGATTTTCCACGTGCTAATCCCAAGAGTGTGCTGAAGGAGGCTGAAATAAAGGAAGCATGTCCTGCTGGCGTGTGCAGGTCCGATGCACCGTGGACGGGCTGAACCACGCAGAGAAACCAAGGACCCTGCTTTCATTCATTCATTGACGTAACGAGGGTCAAGCACACCTGGTTTTGTCACAGTGGTTTTGTGGATTCTTAAAGGGACCTGGTCCAGAGACGGTGCTGGAGGTTGGCGTCGGAGAAGGAAGACGCTGAGCTCATGTAAAGGTTGCAGAGATAGCTGTCAGTTTCTGTCACTTAAACTGTGTGAATATCAGAGTTAGATAAGTTACTGTTAACAAACAGCTAGTTAGTAAGTAACTAAGCTAGTGTGTGAGTGACAATATGACAGCAACAGATGATCAGAGGCAGTAACTGTTGCAATATTGCTTTAATAACACGTTTGACTATGTCTGCTGAATTTTTGGTCTTTTGCCATCGGTAATCTAGATCAAGTCACACAAGGAGCTGCTTTTGGTAGCAGAGGTCTAATAGAGGCCCCATTTTTCATTTCCTCTGCTTGTATTCAAATCTAAGTCATCCTCTGCCACTTTCAGCTTCAGCTCCATCCATCCTGCAGGTGTCAGAATCTTCTTACAACCAGGGATGCATATGGTGAAGTCTGGGCTTTAAGCTCTCTGCGTTGCTCTTTTTTTATGCTAAAAAAAGGCTCACTGGTGTTGTAAGCAATGCATGCATGGAAACGGGAGCAAAGGGTGAGATAATGCTTTGTCTAGACAGTCAGAAGTCATTTCATTAACCAGCGATTTGGACCAACCCCTCCCACCGCCTCCCAGTCCCGCTGACGCTCGGATGTCCAGCAGAAAAGACGGGGTCATCGGAGTATTTCTTTTGGTGTCAGTAGCCGTTAAGCCTCGAGAAGTTGTCCAAATATATCCAAGCCTGGAGACACTGAACAGACAGACTGGAGTCTGCAGTCTCCCAGGTGATGGCCGACATTCCTGCGTTCAGTCTCTCCACCCTGACACTTTGTTGTTGACTGAACGTGGAACAGTCCTTCCAGTGGTTGAGGAATAGCTGAAGGCTTTAACAGTTTGGCTGAAGCATCGTGCACATGTTCTACTTTTATCTCTGAATTGCAGCGATTTTAGGATATTTTGTACGCTCTTATTGGGATTTATGTCTAATGAGGGGCCACTTTGCGTATTCAGCGGCTGCCCTCAGAGCTGTCTCGCTCTCAGGACTTTGATGTAGACGAGTTTCATAAAAGATGGCCAACAGAAGCCGTCAGAGGCTGCCCTGCAAGCTCCGTTCCCCGCCCCTCCCTCTCAGTCCATCCCAAACGCTTACGCCCGGCTCAGAACGGCCCTGATCCTCCCAAAAAGAAGATTAACCAACCCCTGACAGAGAAGTAATCTCCCTGAAAACACTTACTATTATCATTTCAACGTGCTGCTTCTGAACAGAGTGAAGCGCTTCTCTGGTATGCTTAATTGCAGTGTGTGGGACTCACAATGCTCCTTTAGGTATGCTAAATGGAAAGCCTTGGCTACTGAAGGCATTCCAACATTGTAAATGTACAACAATGGCCCTTTGGAGCTTGGCAGTCAGCAGCGGGGTTCGGAGATTCAGGCATAGGTTTCACACTGCTGGGAGAGTTCGGTGTTTTCAGAGTGGAGATCATAAACATGTTTGAACCGTAAGTTTGGTTGAGATTGATTCACGAGGACAAACTATAATGGGTCACATTGTTGCCTGTGAATGTTGTCATGAGATAACATTCCAGCCGTTTGACCTCTCACGTTTGCTTCATTTAATTGCTACCCGTGTTCTGCAAGAGGCTCTAGAAACCGCAGCTGTCTCGGCACCTTTTTCCCGCTGAGTCGTAAACTGGGAATATTTCAAACCCATGCGGCCGTTTAGGACGACACACGTGGCCCGCTGTTCGCTGCACCTGCAGAGGCAAAGTTAAACGATCCCTTTGACCGACAGACAGAGAGCCAATGAGTGACCAGAGCTACGCATATGTGTGATACGGATGCAGAGAGCAGCTAGCCTCAGCTCTCATAAAACCGTAATCACCCTGGAAGATATGTTTCCATAAGCAGAAGAGGCTGAATCAGTGTCCGTCCGTCCGTCTCTGCCTGCGATTATCCTGCCGCGCTCTTAGTCGCACGGGGCTGACGCCGTTGTGTGACGCAACCCATCATTCAAATTATTTTTAGCGTTAAAGTCCAGGCGCAGGAATCGGTAATCCAAGGAGTGACATCTGGCCTTCGGGGCTTATGTGATTAAGCAGAGAGCCTTGGCCCTAATAGCCTCGCGGACGTTCTCCTCCACTTTTCTGGAGGAGTCGAAGCTTTGGCGCAGAGGAAAAATAAAACGCTGCGCGGACGTGTCGATGTTCACGGGAGGGGTAAAAAAAAATGTACGGAAAGCATGAAGCAGATTCTAGGTTTAAATTAAAGCAGGTAGTGCGCCCTTTCGTATAAAACGCAATGCTGCTAAATTAGGGCTAAGACCAGATAACTTGTGAGTCAAAGTCAAACTGGGCCAAACTATGAAAGATCAAAATTGTAGGAGGAAGCGAGGTCAGCACTGGTGAAATAAAACAATCGAGTCAAAGGATAGAGGAGGTTAGCCTGCTTCCCACTGAATTAATCATCATCAACACTGAAAGGCCTAATAATGACAAAGTGACCACGTCCTCTTCGGCCCACACAATGGAGCCGACTCCAACAATAGTTGTCCTATTTTGGACAAACTGCGGATGTTTAACTATTTTTTTGAACAAAAAAAACAAAAAAAGTTCCTAGCTTTGAAGATATTTGCTAAAAAAACACACAATTTCACCTAAATTCCAGTTTGAAGGCCCTTTGCATGAGTTTTGTTCACGGCGTCTCTAAATTGTGCTTCAGCCGATTATGTGTGGGAGCAGCGGGAAACTCTCGCAGCAGTCAAGTGATTTAGGTCTATGTGTTCAAGCCTAGGATAATCTTTTTTGTGCTGTAATAATCGTTTCAGTGTTACAAAGAAGTCTGTTTGCAAAAAAAGAAAACAGAGAGAGAGATAAAGGAAGGGACTATTTTGGGCATGTGTTTGCTTGGAGAAGCTTTTGCTTATTCTGAGGCAACTTGTTCCCAGGAGTTCGGAGCACAGCCTCGCTGCTGCTGCTGCTTCTGCTTTTGTTTTGTTGCTTTCAGGATCTGTGCTTGTGCAGGAGTTCAGTGCCCCTGTTCTTGTTTTTATAGTTACTTGAACATAATTTCTTCCTCCTCTTAAGTGAGTAATTGTGTACCAATCGTTTTTTGGGGAGGATAAGAAAAACACAATTCCTTCAAACCTACATCTGTCAAAGCTTGTTTTATTTGCATTCTGTGCTGCTGATCTGTGGAATGTTTGCAACGCTGCACATGGGCAGACTGGGGAAAAGGGCATTTCTTCTGCATGACCCAGGGGTTTGCATTTAGCAACATGCAATCAAATTCTGCATATCTCTTATCTGAACATTTTGTTTTTTTTAAAGCAACTTAAATATTTTAAGAGCTTCCTGACGAAACATTGTATTATTTCTCTTACAAGTATTACTTTGACTATATTAGCAACAATATCTTGCAAAAGTCTTTCTGCACTTTGAACTTTTTCACCTTTTGTGGCAAAGAAATGTATTTTAGGGGAAAGAATAACAGAAAGTATAGCATTATTCTGAAGTGGAATGAAAACGATGCAGGTTTACCTTTCTCTATACGAATTAAAATCTGAAAAGTGTGGCATGCATTTTTATTTTACGGTGCTTACTCTGATACCCCTAAATAAAACCCAGGGCCCTGCCTCCATGTCGGGCGCTAATACAAACTTATCTTGAATTTTTATATGAGGAGGCAATAGAATAATTATTCTATTCTATTCTTTAAAGACATGCCTGTCAAAAATAAACTGATAGGTCAGGCAATGAGACAGGGGGCTTGTGGTGACTCTGGGGGAGCTATGGCGAGCCATGGCTCAGGTGGAAGAATCTGTTTACAAGTTATGCAGTCCACAAATCTCTGCTTTAGGAAAGAGTAGCAAGAAGAAAACCACTGCTGAAAGGAAGCCCTAAAACCCCCGATTTCAGTTTGTAAAGTTTGTGCCAGAAAGCTAACGTTGCACATGTTGAACCCTGAACATATGTTGGTGGCAGCATCATGCTGTGGGAATACTTGTGGAGCTAAATCCAGGTCAACCCAAGAAGGAAACCTAGAGGCTGCAGAAGACCTGAGACTGGAGCAGGAGAACCACCCTGAACATGCAGCCAGAGATTCAGTGGGATGGGTTGGATCAAAGCATGTTAATGAACGGCCTAGTCAAAGTACAGACCTAAGACTGTACTTTGATGACCTCGCCATCAAACCTGACCAAGCTTGTGCTGCTTTTTAAAAGAGGGATCCCAAAATGAGCTTCAGCTTTAACTGCTGTGACAGATGAAGTAGTAGAGAAATGCATGCCACACTTTTCAGATTGTTTGGCCATGAGTATAAAAAAACATATTTTCTGTTAGTGTCTATGAATCCCATGAAGCCGTAGTGTTAAACTTGTTACTTGATAAAATGTAGACAAGGTGAAGGTGCAGAAATACTTCCAGGTGTCGAGGATTTTTAACAATGCTGCGTTGGCGTGTATTCGCTGTGTTTTAATGACCTGCTCTGACCTGAGCTGTTTTTATCTAAAGCTTGTTGCCACTGCTCCTCTTTCAGACTCTCAGATTCCTAACTTCTCATTTTCATTTCCTTTGTCCCCCCACCTCACAGGTATGGCCTCGCAAGTGCAAGTGTTCTCCCCTCACACTCTCCAGTCAAGTGCCTTCTTTAGCGTCAAAAAACTCAAGGTGGAGCAGAGTTGTAACTGGGATATGACAGGGTACGGCACACATAGCAAAGTCTACAGCTACAACAGCAGCAAGAACGTCTCGGCCACCGGCGGCGCTCCCATAGGCATCAACAGCTCCCTGCAGGTCGCCAGCTCCACCCTGCCCTACGAGCAGGCCCTCATCTTCCCAGCCAGCGCCGGCCACATCGTGGTCGCCTCGGCCAGCAGCACCTCGGGGGCCGTCGGGTCTCTGCTGGGCGGCAGTGGTGGAGGCAACAGCAGTAGCAACAGCAGCGGCGGCGGTGGCGTTCACAACCTGACGCGCCGCAGCACGGTCAGCCTCCTGGACACTTACCAGCGATGCGGGCTCAAGCGCAAGAGTGAAGAGCTCGACAACAACAGCAGCGTGCAGATCATCGAGGAGCACGGCCCAGCCATGATCCAGAACGGAGGAACCAGCGGAGCCACGGCGGCCACGGCGGCCACCGCCACCTCCACGGCCACGTCCAAAAACAGCGGCTCCAACAGCGAGGGGGATTACCAGCTGGTCCAGCACGAGGTGCTCTGCTCCATGACGAACACCTACGAGGTGCTGGAGTTCCTGGGAAGAGGAACCTTTGGGCAGGTGGTTAAGTGTTGGAAGAGGGGAACCAATGAGATCGTGGCCATCAAGATCCTAAAAAACCACCCATCGTACGCACGGCAGGGGCAGATCGAGGTCAGCATCCTGGCGCGCCTCAGCACGGAGAGCGCAGACGACTACAACTTTGTGAGAGCCTACGAGTGCTTCCAGCACAAGAACCACACGTGCCTGGTGTTTGAGATGTTGGAGCAGAACCTGTATGACTTCCTCAAGCAGAACAAGTTCAGCCCTCTGCCGCTCAAGTACATCAGACCCGTGCTCCAGCAGGTGGCCACGGCGCTGATGAAGCTCAAGAGCCTCGGGCTGATCCACGCCGACCTGAAGCCAGAGAACATCATGCTGGTGGATCCTTCGCGTCAGCCCTACAGGGTGAAAGTGATCGACTTCGGCTCAGCCAGCCACGTGTCCAAAGCTGTGTGCTCCACTTATCTCCAGTCCAGATACTACAGGTAAGAGCAGCGGCTCTCACGCGACAGAACCCTGGAAAAGCGTTGATACCTCTGGAGCTTTTTCCCGTTTTGTCGCATATGCAAACGTGTTTTATTGGGATTTTACGTCATGGAGCAGCACAAGTCGGTGCATTCAGGTCTGTCAACACAACGACTAACAGTCAGGACACCTCCAGACATCTGGGCTGGATGTAAGCGAGGCAACGTTGTTGAATTATTGAAGGAGAGTCATAAGAACCCTGCTCTGTAACAGATTTAGGGGAGGCAGCACAGATGTGGTAGAAGTTGGTCTGCACAGATTAAATCTCAGATTGAGCTGTTTTGCCAAGAGAATGGGCAAATATTTCAGTCTCTTGATGCCCAAAGCCGGCAGAGACAAACCCCAACAGAGCTGCAGATGCAGGTGGTTCCACAGAGATGAATCCGTGTGCATGCCACACATTTCAGACATTTATTTGTCTTTTTCTCCTTCTTTCTTTTCTACATCATCAGCATTATTTGCAATAAATATGTTTGTGTTTGTAACATGAAGATCAGGGGGTGCGTTTACTTTTGCGAAGCCCTGCATGGAGCCAAAACGATGAGAGAAAACCTGTTCCTTTGTTCGTCCCTGTGTGTTGCGTTTGTCTTATTTTGCTTTCTTAATGCTGCTTAATTCAGGCCTGCTTTAATGGGAACGTTTTCATCGCTGGGCTGATTAATAAACATCTAGAACCGCTGCCAACCTGCTGGTTGAAGCGTCTCTGCATTCCAGCTCTGTGTTTTTTCCCGTGTTTACTGCATTTGTTAAACCCCTATTTAATCTCAAACAGGCCAGTAAAAGTCAAAGGCTTGTAAAGTGTCCAGCTGCTTATTGGGTTTAATGAGATAAAACAAGCATGTTTTGGTGCTACTTTGATGATTACGGCAGACAGGCTCGGTTCTCGTAAAGGCACGGCAGACCGCAGGGAACTTATGAGGCGCTGACTTTGTTTGGTCGCAGAGAGGTTTGGGTTAAAATGTGCTTCCTGTTTGCAGCAGAGGAGTGTTGAACGGATCCCAGACAAACTCCTTCATAGAAGAAGGGCTCTGATCATGATCGTGGCAGCCTGCCCACCAGGCATCTATTCACCATCCTGCTCCCCGGGACTTCAGACAGCCGGCCCCCCATCACAGAGTGGCTCCCATTTCCCCAGGGATAGAGACGAGGGGTCAGCCCGAGTTCTCCTGTTATACGTGCCTGTAATCCACACCAGCGGACCCTGCATAAGAACCAGATGACGCTCTGGGCAGGCCTGTCTCTCTGCTCCCAGGGCTTTTAAAAGAATAGATATTTTCACCGGCAGCAAACTTGGTGTTTGGGTTGGCGTGAACGGCGACCGCGCGGCGTCTTTATCAGCGCAGAGGGCCGCTTTGTCAGGTGTGGCTCTGGCTCTGGTGCAGGTGTGTGTGAGCTGTTGCCAGGTGTTGCTCTTCTGTGACGTTTCGCCGAGTCTCTTCTTGGATGTCCTCAAAGTCGCCACGATGTTCTCATAACCTAGAGTATAAACGCCACAGTTTCACAGTGATTACAACAAATAGTTTTGAAGAAAGCTGATGCTAAACAAAAACAGAGCTCTGATTGGCTCAGGTGGAGCAAATCTGTTGTTTTTTAGGTGTGACCTTCATAAAAGTGGTGGATAAAGAGCCGTTATTGCTCATATCACGACAGGCTCTTTTCCCATGACTGGAAGTAGGTGCAGTGAGTTGTTTCAGGTGTCTGACCGGCAGTGTGCAGCAACCGAGCCTCATCAAGCTGAAGAAAACGCTGATAACCCCGCCTCCTTCGCTGGCTTCTTATTTAAGGGGCTGTAAACTGTAGGAAGGATGTAATGGAAAGCTTTAGATGTTCTGACACCATAAACTAATCGAATGGCGAATGAATGGATTAACGTTCCTCGTTATTAAACGCCTGGTTACATGTACGTTATTTTGGTAGCTCCAACAGATGCAATGCTGAACTGAAATTCTGCGACTAACTGAAACAGAGATCTTTGCGAGCTTGTTTTGAAGCTCAGTCGGGTGTTGGGGGATTTAAATGTTTGCTTTATTTGTCCTTTCCCTCCCTTCTCCATTCTCCAAAGCTAAAGCCGCCTCCTTGCCTTCGGTTACCAGCCTGATTCTAACTAACATCCCCTCCATAAAGAGCTGCTCCTCACAGTATGATAGCATTGAGTAAGAAACGTGCCGTTAGCACAGAGAAGCAACAAATATTAATAAAATAATCTAACATATTGCTTGTCAGTCACATTTATTGTTATTTATATTCAGCTCTACAGCTAGGCCTATGAGAACCATAAATATGTCATCTGAAACATTCCTTAACTGTTAGTTTGATTTTGATGCATCGCTTTATCAAAACTCTAAAACATTAAATGTGGTAGTGGCTATTGCTTTAAAGTGCTTATTTCACACTCTCCAGCATGGGTCTGCAACCTTTACAACCATTTAGCCATTTATGCCCTCCGTTCATCTAAATAAAATCTGTTTAGAGCCACAAAAACTATATTAAAACACATCGTACAATATCTGCTCTAGAAAATGTGTCTGTGTTTTCAATAAAGAAAAACAATTTTATTGTAGTTTTTATATTTTAAGATTAAGAAGATCATCAAACTTTTACATGAAAGGAATGAATGAATTTTTCTTCAATATTACGTTCAATCTTTATAGACGTAAAAAAGGCATGTTGTTTGTGACCAAAAAGACAAAGAACATACTTAATAAAAAAGGAATATTCCTCACAATATTAGTGTCATTCTCTGTAAAAATGCTTTGCATTCATTGCATTAAAATGTGGAGGAAAAACTGCTCAGGGTAGCATTTTTAATAACCTTTACATTTTAAAACAGTCGATTCTTAAACGCTTTTTGAGCATATGTATGAGGAGCCACAGTGGATGGGCTGATCAGGCCATCTGCAGGGTAGGTCGCCTTTAGTTTGCTAGTTAAAGTTGTTTAATAAGAGTGTTGCTCCTTTTTTTACACAAGACCAAATGTGTTTCTTACCAAACAGCCGAAATTGTTTTTTTATGTCAGGAAGGGAGAGGTTTTCCAGGATTCTTTCAGTCAGCTGACCGGCAGTGTGCAGCAACCTTTAGCTGCAGTAAACTCCAGGACCTCTGCCACTCCAGTCATGGGAATAGTGTTTGAAACTGTAACTTTTTAAGACTTTGGAGTACCTTCACCTCAGAAATGCCTCGTACCACCATCGTTCTAGACATTTGGAGCTATAGCACAACAGGACGTTACTTTTATCAGCTTTAAAGCTGGAGTTGGTTTGTTGTTATTAAACAAAAATAAATAAAAATAACAAAAACTCTTCTTACAGATGCAACTGCTTGGTTGGTCAAAGGTTGTGTTGTAGTTATGGCTCGTATCTTTACTTGGAAGTTGAAATTACTATTTTCTAAATGCAGACAAATGCATTGTTAGCATCGTTGCTAATAGTAGTTAGCCTGTGAAGCCCGTCTGCCGGTAAAGTTGTAACTCGGTTAAATTGGTTGTGATCTCATTCCCAGCTCCAGTCTGGTTAATGCAGCACAGTTTCAGCTCTTACTGGGAGGTCTTGATGTTTTTGTTGGTTCTTACTAGCTGCTCCTTACAATTAATTTGATGGTATTTACCCTGCAAGGGATTCAGACCTATAACAGCAGCCCAAGTAGCTCCAGCAGGACTTGGGTCACAGTTTGGGAACCATGGCTTCACGGATTTTACATACAAGATTTTCTCTTCTCCTTTTTCAACCCAATGTATAATTGCACATGTGCTGTGTACGATACAAAAAAGATATTGTGCAATACTGTGTTATTATTATTAGTATTCATTGCTAATTTATTTTCATTACTTTTCTTTTTTCTTGCTGTTTTCCTCAATTTTAGTGGAAGCATGGCCAGTATTTTTGTTGTATGTTACATATAATGACAATAAAGTTGTTATCAGTACTGAGCAAATATACACTTTACCAAAAAGGTCTCATTAATTATGTTGAACCTGACATTTCAAAATTCAAAGCAATGCTCCTTCAGCTCAGTCAGTTGTTGCTTTTGATTATAACGACAAAGCACTTTTAACAAGAATAAAATAGACTCTCAGAATGAAATAAGTCCCATAAGCAGTTTAATCAATTAACTAATCCAAACCAACTTAAAATAACTGAGCGCTTAAATAAGCTGTTATTTAATTTGGCTGAAATAGATTTAGAAGTTCAAAGAAATACCCAAAGGATTTAAATCAATTATCTAATCCAAGTCTAATAAACTAACACAGATGCTTACAGAAAAAGGATTTTTGTACAAGATTAAATAAATGAATGTTAGTGTAACGAATTAAGCTGGGAATTTAAAGACGTTACTTTTTATTTTTAATATTAAAAAGGTTTGGGTTGGTTTCACATTCTCACGGTATAGCCTAGAGGTAAAAATAACAGTTTCATGATTTCAAGTTATTTAAACCGTAATGTATAAAGTGATGTGAACAAAACGGCCACAATTATGTCTTCTGCTACTATTCATTAATGCAGTGATAATGCAGTGTTTCATCCATAACATTTATTTATTACTTTGATTTTCATGCAAAGCCTGAAGCAAAACCTTAGAATGAAATATCTGCTAAATTTATCAGTAGCCTGGTTTAACAATGCTTGTTGCACAACCTTTTTGCTGCTCTCCTCTTTATGGAGTAACACAAGTTTAAGAGGCTTAGCGCTTCAGTCGTAATCGACCCGGAGGCGGCTGCTTAACTTACAAACTGCATTTTAAAAACAGCGTCACCTTAGATGGCATGATCGGTGGCGCCGCTTTGGTTTGCAAGCCGTGATCCTCCGTGTTTTCCGCACCTGAAACGTTCACACACCGCCGTCTTTCTTGCACCTGACAGAACGGGTTGGGTTCTTTCAGCCAGCTGACAGGCAATGCACAGCAAAAGAAAGGCTGGCTACTCCCTGCTCCAGATGGCAAACCCTCTGCTTCTCTTGCTGAAAAGACTTTACCTCAGTCCCTGCAAGCTTGAGTCAAAGATGATAGATGTTTTCAGTATCATTTATTTTAGTTTGCTGGTTTAAACCTGGGCTGCATGGTGGCGCCGTTGCAGGAAGACAGCCCTGAGTCTTCTGCATGGGGTTTGCATGTTCTCCCTGTGCATTCCTGGGTTCTTTCTGGGCACTCCAGCTTCCTCCCACAGTCCATAAACTTGACCGTTAGGTTAGCTGGTCTCTAAATTGCCCTTAGATGTGAGTGTGTGCGTGGTTGTTGGTCCCCAGTGTCTCTGTGCTGCCCTGGGATCGACTGGCAGCCTGTCCAGGGTGGACTCCGCTGCAGACGGGCACCGCCGACCCTGCACAGACGAGCGGGTTAGAGGTTCGATGGACGCTTAGACTTTATTAAAAACCTCGATCCTAACTCCCATGCCTGTGCCTTTTTGCTTCTCTGCACTGTTGCAACAGAGAAGTGCCACAGCCAACATTCAGCCAGCTGCCCGCTGGTGACCAGCAACAGGTGGGGGAGGGGCATTGCTGTAGTGTCTTGCTCCAAAACGTCAGAGCAAGTCTTCTCTATGTCTCTGGCTTCTCCTCCAAGGGCCTTTAAACCACAGGTTAGAGCATTTCTTTGGTTTTGAAAGCAGTAACCATTTAGGATCTTGGTGAAAGGCCTTTATCTAAATGAAACAGCACGGTATATATTATGCCGTGTTTAAATGCAGCAGCATTTAGAGAAGCTCCACATCAGTTGAGGTGGGAGTTGTTCGCCTGTCGCCCGTCGTCGCTCCTTTCTGCCAGTCAGCAAGCAGGTCATCAAACATTCCTGTTTGTTATCCGTGGGAGTGACGAGAGGAGGAGGCCGGAAAGATCATCCCTTCATTTCCCCTCAGCAACAGAAGGCAGGAAAGAAAGACTTAGCCGTCAGCCACCAGAAGCTTGGCCGTGGCATTTGGCGACCCTGGTTTTGATGCACTGGCGGTGAGGGAGAGGGGCCGTTGCTCCTTCAGTTCTCTGATGAGGAACATATTTGAAAGGATGCACTTGTCGTAGCGCTGGTGTCTTAACGCCGTGTGCGGTGGACAGCGAACACAGGGAGGGGTTCACAGTGAGTTCAGAAGCTCAAAAGACAACGTCCCTCCATCTTTGATGATTACAGATGAGACGATAGCAGCCTGCTTTCTGCTGCCTGTTCACTGACAGGGCGGAGATCACATCCAGGTGTGTTTACCCGCCGCTGTCATAGTCTACATTCACCACATCCCCACTCTATTGATTCTTCTTCAATGACTTTTTTTCTATGTCTTGTTATGAACAATAACAGTTTTTTTTTGTTTAATGAGGTGAACGGACCGGAGAGATTAATGGCAGCTGCTGTTTGCTTTTTTTTTTGCTTTTTTTGGACGCCACAGATATTGTTTGCTGTTGACATCGTGTGTCCTGTAGCGGCCCTGCAAATGAGTTATGGATTTTTCACAAGGTTGACTCATGCAAATGAAATGGCAGCGTTGAAGGTAAACAGTTCGGCTCTCGGTGAGCTCGGGGTTCGACGCTGTGAGCGTCTGTGCTCAGCAGCTGCGGGGTCGTTTGGCAGGGCTCATCTGTTGTTGTCAGGAAAACCTGCCTGTTGGACGCCTACACTTGATTCCACTGGATTTCAGCACACACGGTTTTCCAACCGGTATTTTTTTAAATATTCAAATGTTCTGTGCCGTCTGCGCTCTGATTACATCATTATATGACCTAACCTTAATCCCCCTTCTTCCTGCCCTTTCCTGCTCTTCTTCTTCCTTCCTGGCGGCTAATTATGTAACAGGTAAGCTCGCCGCTCAGGCTCGCTACGCGCCAGATAAAGGAATTATTGTCTCGTCCCAGATGGACATTTTTGTCCTAGTTATCTCCTCTGGGTGAGGCCATGAGATTTGTGGATTGCAACAAGATGTTATTTAGGTTTGTGTGAGGTTTCCTGAGGCCGTCCAGCGGGTGTGAGCTGGCCTTGTGGTGGCAGCTGGTACTGACACGGAGGCAGAAAGGAGTAATGAAGGGAGGGCGCGCCGGTGGGCAGATGATGCGGTCGTCCCGGGTTTGACTCCGACCCCTGGACCTGTGCCCCCCCCCCCTCCTGTCAGCACACTCAAAGAAGGCCACTAGTGCCACAAAAAAGAAAAGTATTGAATGGATAAACCTGCCTGACTGTCTGCTGAGCTTTCTAAAAGCCTTCTGGAATAGGATTTGTTGCCCTTATTGTGTAAAATCTATGGATTTTATCAATTATTCTTGCTCATTTTCATCAGTGGCATAATTATTGGCACCCCTGCTGCCAGTACTTTGGATGTTTGGCCATGACTGTTTATTCGGGGTTTCTTTTTTTTTTTTTTTTTTTTTTTATTCGGGGTTTCTAGATCATCCAGAGTTCTGGTTCCTATCTGCTCAGCCCACAGGTTTTCTACAGGTGTGTGAAGTGAGACGGCCGTGGAAGCAGGTCGAACCATTTCTGTCTTCTGGTTCGTTGTCCTGCAGAAAGATTCAAAGACGACACATTTTTAAATTTCCTGGCAGAGGTCTGGAGACTTTTAGCAAAATCTCTTCTTCTTGTATTTCATGACGCCACCTGCTTTAAGATGATTCCCTTGGAAAGAAAAACAAGCCCGCAGCATCACAGTTCTTCCACCGTACTTGACAGTGAACATGCGGTTCCCTCATCCTCATCAGACCTTCTGGAGGATGATTTGATCCGTGGCTCCTCTGATCAATCACTCAGCTCCGGTTAAAGTCCCAGCAGAGTTTATGTTTGTGACCTTCGCACACCAAAGACTTTTTCCTGAGGTAGCGTCTATTCCCCGTTATGGAGACCTGGTGACCCCGAGACGCCAGTCGTTGCTGAGATTTCTTTTACCTCTCTTACCTTCTTCCTCACAGTGCGACTGGAAGATAAATATGGCTCCCCATCCAGCCTGGTGTCCATCGGCTAAAAGCAGCGGGCCTCTGTTTCATTTCATATTTCTACTCCATGCAAGCAGAAAGTCACGGATTACTATTAGAATCCTTAGAAATTCTGATAAACCTTGAGTAATAAACAGAGAAATGTGTCATTTATATTTATTTTAAAGGGGTGGCTACACTATAACATTTCATTTATTTCCCCCCGTGTACAGAATAATTATACTTTAATTTAAGATTGGCTTTCTAAAAACATACTTACTGTGACATAATTCTACTTCAATAAAAGATTGTTTATTTGAACAGTTTTTACCAGGGAGTAAATCGTGCCACTCTATTAGGACTAGGAGCTAACTTTGGAGTTTGGATCATATTTCTGAATTTCAGACATATTTCCCAGACGTGCCTCAACTCTGAACTATGCTTAAGTTGTTTGATTTATGCTTTTCATATATATATATATATATATATATATATATATATATATATATATATATATATATATATATATATATATATATATATATATATATGTATAAATAGTGGTTATCTGTAGTATTTGCAGTATTTTCTGGTTAAGGGAAGGGGCAGGCAAGCTGACAGAAAACAAAAATGTAAAAAATAAATAAATAATAAATACAATGATGCTCATTTCACATTAGACTGACATGACATAGATTAACTCCAGAGTCCTGGTTAGCGGGACGTTCCCAACGATTCTGTTTAATTTTAAAAGGTAAATTAAAGAATGTTGTGTTCAGGTTCTGGCGGGGGAACCAGTGAGTGATTCTTGGAAAGAGTCACAGTGTTATTCTGTGCCAATAAAACTGGATAAAACCTTTAGTGACCGTAAACCTTTATGAATATTTCGCTCAGGTTTGATACCAACAGAAGTCTTGAAGACGGCAAACAGCTATGGAGTCATTGTGTTGTCAGATTTCATTTTTATTATTACTTTTTTTATCCATCCGTCCATCTGCCTGCTGACCGATGCTGAAGATGGAAAAAATAAGCATATTAATAGTTTCCGTTAATGTTGTCAAAGACTTGATGCACCTAAATAAATAAAAAGGCTGTTTTTTATCACAAACTTGTGCGTCACAAACTGCATCTAAAGGATTGATAACCCTTCCTATTTTACTTTAACTAGCCGATTCGCAATAGATGTGACATTTAAATAAGTCCTGAACTTGTTCATCATAAGACAAACAGCAGGTATATTAAAAAGTCCCTATGTGTGGACAGTCTGTGCTGTATATATAATAATCAGACTGTACCTACATGCTAAAGAAAAATACCCAAGAACTGGAGGAAAAGTCTTGAAACTGCAGTCTGGCTTTTTAAGATGGGCGTTGTGTGCAAACGGTGTAATAACGACATTATAAACTTGAGCATAAATGCACCCTAATTTAAAAATGGGAGCTTTTATGTCTGCGAGAGTTATTCCTTTAGATGTTGTTGGTGCTATGAAAATGAGTCGGCGGGCATCTGAGAGGGAGGAATGGGCTTCCTGCAGTCACAAATAATCTTAAGTGGCCGAGCATGTTCCTCATGATCAGTAAAACGGTGACATCTGAGGCAAAGGAAATCCTCACAAAAATCCATAAACTTCATGATTTTTATGGCTGCGGTAAAAGCAGGGGCAGGATTCCGACTGAATATACTGCATGTAGATGCCTGCATGGCTTCACGGGGACTGCCGGGGCCGAGCTGCGTGAGTGTAAGAT
Organism: Fundulus diaphanus; assembly: GCA_037039145.1. Taxonomy (NCBI): domain Eukaryota; kingdom Metazoa; phylum Chordata; class Actinopteri; order Cyprinodontiformes; family Fundulidae; genus Fundulus; species Fundulus diaphanus. The sequence continues at coordinate 3,678,579 of CM073134.1, read as the reverse complement.
GAGTCTCTGCTCCACCTGCCTGGATATCTCTCTATCTGCTGTTAGCGTCACCCAACCAGACAGACAGGACAGGCGTTCCAGCACATTTACCCTGCCTCCGTCAAACATCAAGGGGCGTTTTAACGAATCAGGTTGCTATTAGTTACTGTTCTCTGAAGCGTGCACGGATGAGTGCGAGAGTGTGTGTGTGCGCCAAGGAGGGAGAGGAAGGCAGCAGAACAGCGGGATCCGGTTGCTAAAGAGGAACGATGATTTTAGAAAAGGTCTGAAAGACAGGTTGGCGTAGCTGCAGCGGCGCCGCTAATAGCGCAGGTGTTGTTTATTAGGAGGTTCTCATGACTGAACGGCAGGGAAGGAGGTGGAAAAGAGAGGTGGGGGGGGGGGGGGGGGTAAACGAGAGCAGAGTGAGGGGCGGAGGTGTGGATGCGCAGATGGGTTTTTGTTTTGCATTCCTCACCTGGAACAGGGCACTTTTCTCCCCCAGCAGCGGCATAATTCCTAATGCAGATGAGCTTTCATTAGTTTCAGCCTGACAGGAACGCTGTTAGTTTTTCTGCTGACCTTCCCCTTGTTTTATAATTAGTTTTTTATATATATATATATATATATATATATATTTGCAGCTTGTGACCGCAGAGGGCCGTGGCTGCTTTGCTGCTGCTCACTGTAGACGCCATAGATCGCCATCAACTAAGAGGCAGACCCCTAAAACAATAATTACCGCTCTGTGTATTCACTGCTACGCTCCTTATGGCAGTTATAACACCTTAGTATGCATGACAGAACCCTAATAACCTGCTTCTCATTTAGGATTTGCCTCGGGGCAGCTCTTCCATGTGTCTCTGCAGAGCAGTCAGCAAGCAGCAGGCATGTAGCAGCAAAGCTAATTAACCACCGGTAGCCAAGCATATGCATCAGGACATATATATATATATATATATATATATATATATATATATATAACCCTCTGCTGCTCACATTTATCCTGGCAAAGAACAGATGAAAAACGATTGAATTGTGTCAGATGGATGTGAACTTTGCCGTGCAGGAGGCAGATAGACCCGTCACTGCCCTCTGACAGGCCGCATGCACCTCTGCTGACGCGGGAGCCGCTCAGACAAGACGTGGCGCTCTGCGAGTTTCAAACGCACTGTTTCGTTCTGGATGCTGGTCTTTGTTCTCCGTCACAGTTCAATTTCCATACATTAGCCGGGATATTAGGCCGAGGGAAATTAAGCCGCCTCGATACAGCGCAGCACGCTGCCCACTCAGACTCGCCGAGGCTGCTGTCTCTCCGCTCTGTATTGATCGGCTTAGTTGAAACAGGATTTTTCTTCTCACCTAAGCTTTTGGTGGTGTTTAGGAAATGACGGCAGAACACAGCGGTAACGTATTCGACTGGAGTTACTGCATGACGCTGCTTTGTGAAACCACAAAGCTGTGGGACATTAAAACACGGGACCCATTCGTTCTCTTTTAATTTAACTTGGAAAATTGGTTACAAGACATGTGATTTCTCTCTTAGAGACATAGTTCCAGGCTAAAGCACTCACTGATTTTATGTGATAGAGTGCAGAATAGGGAAGTGGACGAACAGTCACGCATGATGTTCAAACATGCATTTGTCATCATTGTGTCAATCGTCTGTAGAACCTGCCTTCGCTGCCGTTACAGCCATAAATCTGAGCGGTAACCTGAACCCTCGTCTCTCTAGCAGCCTCTGACTAGCAGGTCCTCTCCGCAGGTCGTTCTGATCCTCCCATCAAGTCTAGCTTTCCTGTCCCTTCTGGAGAAAAGCATCACTACAGCATGCTGCTACCCCTGCCATGCTTCATGGTTGGCATGGTGTGTTAGTGGTGTAGTAAAATGCTGCACTTTTTAAGTGCCGTGAAATGTTCATCTGACCGAAGCTCCTTCTTTCACATGTTTGGAGCCCCTGTGCTAGGGTTGGATGACAATTCAATAATTTATATCGATCGATAGATGTATATCAATCATAGAAAAAAAAGGGTCAATAAAAACTTTCCTTCCTTTTGCATTCTAGCCATTTAGATTAATATTAAAGTCAATACTTCCTCCCAGCCAATCACAAACGCAGACCCAGGAACCAAGTTTTTGGTAAAAAGTTGGTAAAAAATGGCCAGGGCTGCACTTAAAATATATGTTTTGAATTTGTTGATAATTATTTATATCGATCAATATGATTTCTATTTAATCGATATGCTTTTTTTCCCCATGTCGTCCAGCCCTAGGTTCTACATTCATAGTAGCAAACTTTAAACTCCTCATCGATTTTCCTCAGCCATAGTTTCTTCTTAGCTTTGTACCATGAAGGTCAGATTTGTCCAACAGATCCTCCCACCTGAGCTGTGGATCTCTGCAGCTCCTCCAGAGCCACCATGGTCCTCCTGCTTCTCTGATCAATGCTCTCCTGGTCCAGCCTGTCAGTCCAGGTGGACGTCCATGTCCTGGTAGGTCTGCAGGTGGTCCATCCTCTCTCCAGGTCCACATGATGATCAGAGCTCTGGATGCTGTTGTAGAACCGGACCAGAACTTCCTCCCTGACCCGTCTGCTGGGTTCCCTGGTCTCCATAATTCTGGATGTTCTCTGATGTTCTCCTAAGAACCTCTGAGGCTAGAAACAGAATATTTGCTTTCATGCTCAGATTAACATACACTCAGATGGATTATGTGGAATCAGGCGTCTTCTAAAGGCAGTTTGCTGTGCTGGATTTTATTTTGTGGTGAGGGAGTAAAGAAGGCTGAAAACACACATGGTGTCACGCTGATGAATTATGAATACATTTTTCTTCCACTTCATAAGTGTGAAACACTTTTTGTTGGTTTATCTCGTAAAAAAACAAAACGAAAACTAAAGCTAGCGTTGGTGGTTGTAATCTGACGAGTGGTAAAACAGTTAAAAGACTTTGATTACTTTTGCGTGGAACTACAGATGAGCCTCTTTTAAGCACCAACTGGTTGGTGATGGCTGCCATCAGCTGCACAGGTGCCCTTGGGTCTAAATAAATCATGAGTCTGCCTGCTGATCCCCTACCTCCATCATTCCTGTATGCCCCGCCGCCCCTCCACAGGGAGCTTCAGAAAGGGGGCAGCCCCCGCCGACACGCACGCCGCCTCTGCTTCTTCCCCATCCCCTTCGCTTTGCCTCCACTTTCTCACCTCCCCTCACATTCCCTCATCGCCCCCTCCATCCAACTCACATGAATATTTAAAAGCTAACACCAAGATGGAAAATGTGCCGCCAGGGCAATAAAGACCCGTAAAGGTATATTCATTTTTTTGTTTTTTTTGTGTGGGACTTTGATTTTCTTAATTTATTACAGGTGAGGAAACTGAATTTAAAGTAGTTCAATTACAGAAACACCAGCGACAGTCAGACAGAGGGCAAGACTGAGAGCGTGTGATCTGATGGGGAGGCCCGGTGTGTGTGTGTGTGTGTGTGTGTGTGTGTGTGTGTGTGTGTGTGTGTGTGTGTGTGTGTGTGTGTGTGTGTGTGTGTGTGTGTGTGTGCGCACGCTTGGACTTTGTGCCACTGTGACAGAGGATGCCTGGTGTGCAGAGACCCATGCAGGCTCCCATGAAGTTTCCAGCAGAACAAAACAGATGTGTTTGTTTTCTCAGTTGCAGGAATTTGCTAATGTGCATATATACGCCGGGTAAATAGTTTGGCTAATTCTGCGGAAGACAAGCAGGCAGCGCTCTCTGCTGCTCTGCCAGGCACCTGGGGCCCCTGCATAGACGGGAAAAAGGCTCATGGTGGACGCCTCTGCAGCGTTTTTTCCCCATTTTTTTCATCGTTTAGTTTCGTGTCCACCTCGATTCCTCTGGCAGAAACCAAAGCTCCTGATGGGAAGTCCTGCATTTTCAGGGCTTTTTAAAATATCTAGTCTAGTTAAGCATACACAATTACTGGCACTCGCTGCGTATGAAAAAAAACTCTTTTTTCTCTTATAACGTATCTTAGTTTGGGTCACATTTACAGAGAAATCTTTGAGCGTTTCTCTCTGGACATTCTTGCCAGATCATTCAGAGTCCCAAATCTCTTTTCTGTAGGATTTTGGTCTGGGGACTGAGAGGCTAATGGAAGAAGGTTGATTTTGTGAACACTGAACCAGTTGTACGTTTTTGGATCATTGTTCTGCTGAGTTAATGATACCTGGAGGTAATGCAGTTCCCAGAGCCCACAGGCCCACAGCACCACAGATTATCCACTGTAGATGACAATGAACAAGACGTGTTTTTTCATAAACTGCTCGTTTGTTTTCACGGTGGAGCCACAGTGTTTGCTGTAGAAAGATGGATGGATGGATGGATGGATGGATGGATGGATGGATGGATGGATGGATGGATGAAAGGACTGATGGATGGCTGGATGAACTCTGAGCAGATTGAACAGGGATGATGGGGAATAATGCTTCAGTTTTCTTTGTTTAAGATTTGGTGAAGGTGCCAACAATGTTGATTTCTATTAGCACAATATTTTTTACCCTCTGAATAAATTCACTGAGAATAATTGTCGGGTTTTTCCAAATTGATCATCAGTGTGAGAATTTATTGCAAGGCGTTTTACGCAGGCTTCATCAGGGGTGCCAATAAAAATAACTGGCTGTGTGGCTCCTGTATACGGGGGCAGTTGTTGCCCTATAAAAACGATGAGCTCAATGAGCGCCACTTCTTACCACTTTAGTCATAAAGCAACAACGTAGATTTCCATTAATAACACTTTACTTTTACTGTTGCCTCCAGACGAGATCAGAGACGTTGTCTACCGTGTTTCACATAAGAAGATAATATAGCAAATAAGATGTAGAGGGATGTCCAGTCACAGACAGGCTGAGGACAAACGGAGACATAATTTAGAGGAATCATTTGATTTATTACTGAAGCTGCGTTTGGGTGGTGGAAGTGGTGAAAGATTAAGAAAAGAGTATTTCTTTAAAGCAATGATGTAGTCAGTTTCCTAAACACTGGCGCTCTGAAGTCACAGTCCCCCCCCCAAAAAAAGCCATTTCCACATAATTTACGTCTGCGTCGTCACTCTTTTATCGACTCTGTGTCTCCTCGCATGTGGACGTCTCCGGGGGTTTCTGAAAACAAGCCAGAGGAGCTTTTCATAAAAATTGCTTTTCTGCAGTATGAAGGCTTGTTTGTATTCTTTTGAAGTCGAGCGCTTGTCATGGAATAGGTCTGAAGAAAATCCTATTCCTCCCAAGCTTGATAAATAATTTAAAATGACTAATAGCACCTTGTGACGGGACGAGAATGTATCGCTGCGGTATATCAGATTGCTTGTGGTTTCAGCCTTAGGCTTAATTTGTTTGGAAAAATAATTACTCCTGTATTGGCTCCTGGTTAAATATTAAAGGGGTGAGCATTAGGAATGTGGGAAAAACCTTCTCTTGGCAAAAGACAGACAGGCTGGCACATGAAATGTTTACTTTATGGTCTTTTTCAAGCTACTACACGACTAAATTTCATCAAGAGTAATGCTGGAAAACAATAAAGTTTTTCTGTGCGGTTTAGCTTTAAAGCCCAATCCTTGTGTTTTATGAGCACGGCGCGTCAGATTGTCTGCAGACTTCAGCTGGTTAGCGAGCGCACAAGACGCAAGGCACCAAAAAGAGCTTTAGGAGCGTTATATTAGCCTGCAAAGAGAGCAGAAAAGTGAGATTAAAGAATGAAAAGAAGGCGACGCTGAGAGAAAAGAATGGGACTGAAAGCAGGGAAGGAAAATAAGAGTAAACTGATTAAAATAAATAAGAATTGCAGCTACTGAGCGGAGTGGGCAATTTGGCGGGAGCGGCTGTATATGTTACCGGCTGATTGAGTAAAAGGATGTGTCCTCGCCTGCTAAACAGCGCCTGCTCCGTGTTGCTTAAACAGTCCCTAGTGCTCTTGTGGCATCAACAGATAAACAGCATATTAGAGATTTTTCAGCAGAAACAGCTGATTATAATGTGGCCATGTGGCCCCAGTCTGAGCTGAGACTACAAAGCAAATGCCTGGAATCAGGTAGCGATGCGTAAACCAGCTCATAGTTAGCTGGAGCTTTCATGTGGGCCATCAGGATCAACTGGACCTGAATTACATCAGTCCTTTGTCACGTTGGGTGTTCTGTATGCAGTTTATTCATTTGCTTTGAGACTGCTGGTGCTCCCTCGTCTTCTATCGTTGAAGTGTTTCGTGTTCTGGTTAACATCCTAATTAGAGCTGTAGTCTTTAGTGACTGTTTCTTTCACCAGAGCTAAGTTCCCGTTTAGTTCTGTTTATCTGCGCCGTGTTTTATGTCGCCTGCTTCCTGTTTTCTTCTGTGTCACCTTTCTGTTTCATATTGTGAATTATTATTATTTATTGATCCCAAATGGAAACCAAATGCAGTTTCTTTAAAGGCCTTTGCACAATCATCTCCAGAGGTTTCAGCAGAGTCTCCAGAACAGAACCAGCCTTCTTTCTTAGCTTGTTGGGCTTTTTCTAAGTCACTGGTTGTGATGCTGCTACCCCAAGAGATGAAGGCAAAGAGTCACATTCTCCATAACAGACCTAACCAGAACATAAGCTTCCTTAGGAGGTCCAGTCTGCTCTGGCCCTTCTTGTAGCGTATTCATTTATTATGGGTTGTGTTCTCTTTGTGGTGTTTTCTAGTATTTTTAGATTCATTCACTTGTCTTTCTCAGGTGTTTTCACTCTGTAATCAGTTCCACCTGTTGACTGTAGCAATTATCAGCCTCCATGCTGCCTGTTTTCTCTGGCAGGGTTGGGTGGAAGGCTGTTCTTCTTTGTAAGTTATGGATTTGTTGCATTTTTCCATTAAAGTAATTTCTGTTGCATCTGAACCTTGATTAGTTTAGCAGTCAGGCTATCTGCTCAGGTAGCCAGCCAGCAGCTGGCTAATTTAAAGACCTGCTCTGTGTTTGCCAAATGTAGTGGTTAGGGTTCATATTTTAAAGCATCCCCCCCAAAACAAATTCATCTTAAAAACAGAATCTGTCTTTGTTGTAAGTGTAGAAGCTGTTTTTCAGCCAGCTGACCAGCAGCCTGTAGCCACAGCTGAGAGAGCTGGACAGTTTGGGTGGTTTCAAAGCTGTAAACATTTAAAACCTTGAACTACCTTGGTGCGTGCAAACCCCCACACTGCAAAAAGAGAACAAAAAGTAAGTACAATTTTCTTGAAATAAGTGTATTTTTCCTTGATTTGAGCAGGTAAATAAGATGATCTGCCAATGGAATGAGTATTTTGACCCCTAAAATAAGATTATTAGATATACTGCACTTGAAATAAGATGATGGAGATGAGTTGTTCCTGTATTAAGTGCAAAAATGTTTTTCCATTGGCAGATCATCTAATTTACCTGCTCAATTCAAGGGCAAATCCACTCATTTCAAGAAAATCTTACTTACTTTTAGTTCCTTTTTGCAGTGCACAGATATTTAGCTTAATCTGCGTCTGCAAAGCAGAGTAAATACAGACCATGTTTTTGTCACCTTTGTAGTTCTGGCCGAACAATTGCCCAGCCCTCTCATTAGAATTTGTCGGTTGCGTTTGCATGGTTTGCCCAGTTTTTAAACATCGTTTACCAGTTTTAAACAGGGTTGAGGATTAGAAATCCAGTCCTCAGCCCTGCCCCGGTGTTTCTGCAACGCATAAGTAAAGCTTTGAAAAGAGCTGCTGCTTCTGTGTATTTAAATTAAACATTTATTAGAGCAAAACAAGCTCCAGTCTTTTTTTGTTGTTGGTGTTTTCTTTTGTTTTCATTAATGTGAAACATTAGCATGTTACAAAAAAAAGAGTCTCCCCGGGCCGGGGAAGGGTCCGCTTGCCCGAGCAGGTCCAACACCTGAACCGGGCCAGGGCTGTTCTGATCTCCCTGCCAGCCCCACTGACAGCTGTGCACTTTGGGGACACAGAGGGCCCTTGAGCCACGCTCTCATCTCACTCCTATTGTTTGCCCAGGTGGGCCCGGATCCCCTGTCAGCCCCCCAGCCCCCCCCGCTCCTCCTTCTCTTTCACCTTTCCTCCCCCTCGCCTCTCGGTGTCTTTGTTCCACGGGGAGCTGTGGTCCAACTGAAGCTCCTCGTTAAACAAAGAAATCCAAATTGGCTTTCATCTGCAGCCTCTGACCAGCTGTGTGCTTTGTGCTGGAGCTGCCTGCAGGAAAGGTGGAGGTCCTGGTTCCTCCATCAGCGGACCTCAGTCACAGCCGTCACTGCTGCAAAGATCCATCCATCCATTAATCCATTCATACATCCACCCATCTGTCCATTAATCCATCCATCCATCCATTAATCCATCATTCACCCATTCATCCATCCATCCATTCATCCAAAGAGATCATAATTAGTTGCATTGATAATTATTTTAGAGACATCGATGTAAAGGAGAATGAATCCAACTGAAACATGTTTGGATTCTTATTTGTTTGAACACGATGAATAACTTCTTTCCCACAGTCCTTCACTACTTTGCGTTATTCTGTCAAATAAAATCCCTGTTTAAGGCGGTCCATTAAGGAACAGAGGGTTCTGCTAATGCGAGTTGGGAAGAATCTGGGGCATAAACAAAGTGCAGGAACCCCGGCGGTTCTCTTGGCTCCTGTGCTTCATGTCCTGCAGGTTAAAAATGGTGGAATGAGACTGAGAGAGCAATCACAGCGCTGGCCTCTGTCAGTACGGCTGCCAGACTCTTGACATAGCACATGTTGGTGCTAGAAGAGCGTAACCCCCCCCCCCCCCCCCCCCCAAGGACCCAAAGTCCCAAACCAACTCTCCCATTCACTGTCACCATGGTAACAATGCTCCCCGCCACAATCAAAGATGAGATTTTCAGGTGCCACTTTCCCCCTCAACAGCAAAGTACATTAAGGCAAACGAGAGATTTACGTTTGAGAGCGTGTGGCTCTGTGCAGAGCGCCGCTCCGGTCACAGAGAGGAGCAGCTGAGAAAACAGCAGACATCTTACATTAGTGACCCCGACCCCTTGGCCCCCTTTTCCCGTCTTTACTCCTTTTTTTTTTTACAACTTTCCATTTGTCTTCGTGCTCCGCCAACCTGAGGTTTCCTACTTCTTTCCGTCGCTCCCTTTCCCTCCATGCCGACCTTTGTCCCTGCGGCAGGTCTGACTGGCATTTCAATCGTCACATCTCCAAACCAAAGTCTATCTCAAAGCCTCATCCGTCACAGCTGGCTGTGAGCATAAAGAGCATGAATATATGCCGCGGGACCATATTCCCGTACGCAGCCGTCGGATGTCTGAGCGGACGAGTGTGTTTGAGAACACTCAGCAGGCCCTCGGGCTGTGAGATGCATTTAATTTGGAAGATAAAAATAGGCATATTTTGGGCTCTTTATGGAGAAAATATAAACATGTCAAATAGTGTTTCACGCTTTATCGACATAAATAAGAACTGCGTATCTGTTTGGCTTCCTTTTAGGGCATAAACAGGTGGTGAGGGGGAAAATGGGGTCAAACTCCATTGTTCCTGGCGGTGTGTTTGCAGACAGGTGTGCGCGACTCGGAGAAATATCTGCAGCCACATACATAGCAAACAGCCGCGCCGCTGACTGAGTTAGCTCGCTGCTCCTGAATAAGTCAGAAACAACCGTTGCTGCAGGAGGAGAGAGTTCAACCGACTCCTTGAGTTTGCGTGCGCGCGCCTCTTTGTGCTCGGCTCTTCTCTTTGAATCGCTTTAAATCAATCGTAGCTGCAGCACCTGTTTGGCAGAAATGGCAGCATCGCTTAAAAAAGGCCGGCTGTTCGTTTGTGCGTCCCTCTTTCTGCCGTGTTTGCCTTTTCTTCACAGGAGCCGGGGAGATGCTGGAGCGCGCCTGGCTAAGTGCAGGGAATCACAAATGATTTGAGGAGTGTGTCAGCGCGGATGGGAGAGGCTTCCGGCGACCTGTCTATACCACCTTTGCTTTGTTTTGAGCCTGAAATTAGCTTGTTAGCCTTTCTTTCAGTCTTTTTAAAGTTGTTACGTTTGAGGTGGTTTTTTGATTTAAAATTAGGTTATCGAAAGAATTTAGAGGCACAAACTGCAACACGTTTTATTGGGATTTTACTTGATAAACCAACACAAAGTCGGAGACACATGGCTTTTAATCTGGTTTGCAAAAAAACAGTCTCAAGCCAGTCTCAGTTTTTTTTTGTGTTTGTTTTTTTTGTTTTTGGATTGCTTTGCTTCCCTGATCCTGCAGAAGAAAAGCATTCCCACAGCATGATGCTGCCAGCCGGGATGGTTCATTCGGACGGATGTGCAGCGCTACTAACAGTTGAGTTTGGGTTTTTCACCTGAGCACGTTTTCTCCTAATGTTTGCTGCTAACCTGTAAACTTTAAATGTGACTGCCGAAGGCCATTGGGTTTTTATTTTGGGGTGTTAGAGTAAATGAAGGCTCTATACAAACGCACGGCATACGGTTTTTGTTAATAATGAATAAAACTACTTACACTTCACAATGTTGCTCTACTTTATGTTGGTCTGTCACGTAACAAACCCTGTAAAACACTGAAGTTTGTAGTGTGACAAAACGCTGAATACTTTTTCAAGGCTCTGCACATGAAGCCCCCTGGAGAAGCATCTTGGTACCTATAACAGGTCCTATTGATAATCCAGCGACTCCAGCATCAAAAGGTTTATTTCTGAGAAGCTGCAAAATCATTTCTGAGTCAAACGGTTAGAAACGTGTTTGTTAAAACAAGTCCTGCGTCTCTCCTGTCCTCGGTTGTTAAGCTGTATGTGAAGGCAGCTATTTGCATTACAAGGTTACTGTGCAGCAGAATGAGACGCAGACAGAGCTATGAGCAAAACCAACGCTCTCAGGGTGGCCCGGCGCTAATTGCAACCGCGGTGTATTTACTGATTACAGTTAAGTGGTCCAAAATGGTCCCCTGCTTTTAGTCACATTGACCCGCTCCCTCTCCTGGTGGACGTGGTCAATAGCCGGCCTGTTGAGATGCCTTTCCACTGAGGGAAGAAAACCAGGTCCAAAAGAGGCTGTCTCCTTGCTTCATCTGCTAAAGTGGGGGGGGGGGATTATGGAGGAACAAATGTTTTTTAAGCTGGTGTTTAGAACCAGTTCAACAAAGTAATAAAAAACTAAGGGTGCTTTTGTAGAACTAGAGAAATGTGAGCCGTGGCAATCTAAATCTGCCCGTGTGTGAGGGGAAAGTACGCACAGCCCTCAGCTAGAGTCATGTCCCCTGCAGGAAGTGTGGTGAAATGAAAACCATCAGAACGCTAATGAATTCGTTACAGTTTCACATGTAGATGGTAGGGGTGGGTGCGGGGTTAAATCCCTGCTGAAGATCCGCATGGCTGCGTACATACATGGGACGCGGTCAGTGCCCCCCCCCCCCCCCCCCCCCGGTGCCTGAAACGTTAACAGGAGGCCCCGCAGTGGGAGGCCAGGCTGGGGTTGATATAACAACTTCTGGATCATGCGAGCTTTGATCCCCCGCTGGGTTCCTCTGCCTCTTTTGGGATCGTATTTAGTCCTTGAGATGAGGATGTTGGTATCTAAAACCCCCTCCGGTGCCGGCTCAACAGCGGGTGCCTCTGTTTGTGCCGCTCACAGCGCACATTTAGGGAAAATAGAGAGTGATGCAAAAGCTGAAACATATTCTGCGCCTCTGATGACCGGTCCTGAACACAACGAGAAGCATCTGGTTGAATTGAAAAAGGGCTTCATCGTTTTCTGTGATCTAATATTTTACATAACCCCAGCCCTGTGATGTAATTCAATTCATCCCTGAATGCTGGTCTCAGAAGCGCTGCTTTGTCCCTCTTGCAGTTGAGTTTGCCATCTCTAATCCGCGGCACGATGCGCAGATTTTACAGTTAGCCGATGTCCTTTTGTGTATCATTACAAACGTTTTGTCTAGTTTGGTCTAGTTTGCCTAACATGAGATTCTCATGAGATTGATGTTCAAACATGCTCTCACTGGTCCAGACTATAGTCTCTCTAGATTTAACTGACTTGCTCAAAAAGCTTTTTCTTCAGCCGTGGAGCCTTTCGCAGCACAGGGTGCATTGAAGCCATTACCTATTTTTTTGCATGGAAAAAAAACCCTATATATCATTTCCAATTGTTTGTGAAGCTCTCAGCCACTGGTCCTTTGCTCTAGGATAACTGTCCTGATTAATTATGTGACTGATTGCAAGCAGCACCTGGTCTTGGCCGGGTTATAGTGGACTGACCTCTGGATTCTGACCCAAACGCTTCTCACTGCACAGTGTGAAGTTTAGACATTTGCCTGACGCCAATCCATCAGCATGTTTTGCAAAAATAAAAAAGCTCTCTTGTGCAATACCGTGGTAATGGGGAGCCTTTTCATTGGCCGTCATATTAAGACATAACCAGCTGATATTAATTTGCACCAGTGGGGAGCCCAGACAGATCTCTCCTGTTCTCCAGGCTTTTCATAGATTTCTGCACCTTTAACTCTTCAGGTGTTTAATACTTATTATTGTCACTCCACATGTAGATGTTCTGTCAAAAGTCCATTTAGAAATATGTTTGCGGACGTGTTGAACCCTTATTTTTCCTGCTGTACCTTTAAACGGAGGAGAGATGTTAAACGTCTGAAAATAAGCTTTATTACGTGAACATGGAGGGGTAATAAGGGTAAAGAAAAGTTTAGAAGCATGCTAAATGACTTCATGCCGATTAATGAGTGAATGTTTTATGAGTCTGGCATGCTGACACCGGGGGGATTTGTGCTTGTGCATATGTGTGCATGTCCTGGTGTGAGACAGGCCAGCCTTGTGTGACTAATACGACACAAAAGCTCGGCTTTCAGAGCATAAATCCCAACGAGCTGCTTCTAAAATACTGCTCTTATCACAACTGAATGGAAGTCCCTGTGTTTGTTTGCACGGCCGCCGCTATATGCACATCTGTGTACACATGCACAAACAAACACCCAGCTGAGCTGGCTGATTACGTTTCCAGGGCATGGTGAGCGCCCTGGAAACGGACGAGTGCGTGCGCCCAGACGATTCATGGGGTGAGCGCAGCCGAGATCCGCTACCCGGGAAAAACAGGAGGCTGAAAGGTCCGCAGACAGATGGAGCGACGGGACAACCGGCGGCGAGCGAATGCGGGGCAGGGTGTAGCTGCAGGGAGAGGCAGACCTTCTGACTGAGCATTTAGGTTACAGGCTGGGTGCCGTGTCACCGCCCTCAGTCAGAGGTCAGACCAGGAGAATACAACCAGCCATCCAGGACACATCACTACGCTCACGGCCCAATGTCCCCCCTGTCGACTGGGCCGGGGACTCGCCCTCCCCCAAAGGAGGTCAGAAGATCCAAGGACGTCTTCCAAAGTTTCCAGGGTTGCATAGCTCAGCTAAACGTTGCCTGGTTTGGTTGTTTTTCTGGATCACGCTCCGATGCTCCGACCCACTTTAGTGACGAGCTTTCAGAGCTAACCATTACGTGCCCCGCTGGATGACGGGTCGCATTGGTTCTGTGCTCTTATTTCAGGGCTGCTGTGACATTCAGGGAAATGCTCGTCAGGAAAATGGTTTGTGACTCTAACATCCATGTGGGCTGATAGGGTGTGGTCAGTATGCTAATGACAGGTGACCATTTTTAGTCCTGCATGGAGGGGTCTGGCGATCTGGACCGTCGTTCTCCACCTCCTTTTCCCCTCATTATCCCCCCCGCATCTCTCCATCTCTGTCCTTCCCCGTACCCTTTTTTCTCCTCCCTCTCCGTGCCCTTCTGCACCTCCGCCTCCTCTCCATCTCCTTTCTGATTACTCCCCCCACCCCCTCTCCAAAACGCCGCTCTGCCAGAATATGAGATACATTTGTTCTCCCTCCGCCGAGCTACAGGAGTGGCGGAGGGAGAACGTGTGGCGTGCAAAATGCTGATGTGTTGGTTTCTGGGTAATTACAACATCCCTTGGTCTCCGAGAAAACTCTAAACTAATGTTTAATTTGCCTCTCCACTCAAAGGAAGCCCTCCTTTGTTATTGCTGTGGCAATTAGCTGCAGCCAAGGCCCAGGCATTTCCTGTGATTGTTGTGATTTGCATAGAAAGTGAATCAGGCGCTATCAAAACCCCATAACCTCGTCTCTCACTAACCTACACCCAGCTGTCCCCCGCCTCCCCGTCCATCTCTGTCCCTTCCTCCTCTCCTTGCCGTCTTGTCCCTCTTGCTCTGTCGAATTTCCATCAGTGGCCTCAGTGACACTTGAACCCCGGTTTAGGATCTCTCCAAACCGTCTGACTGATTGACAGGGGAGATATTGACGAACACAGAGAGGATGTTTTTTGTCGCGTGTCTCCTCCCCGCGTCATCCCTAATGGTCAGTCTCTGTAGCTTCATCCAGCGGCTCCTAATTAACTGCCTGTTTGTTACGTAGCTGGTGGCATTCCACTGAGGACGCTGCTAATGGAGGCTGCTAAATGCAGGTCTGAGCATATTGTCTGTGCTGTTTAGGTTTCAGGCGTCCGGCTACAAGCTCGCCGTTTGAAACGCGGGTGCCTGTGTGTGGTTAATGGGATTATCAATCTGAAAGTAAACGGCTAAATTTGTCCCTCTCCTCTTCTGGGGATGGTAAAGAATTGGTATTGTGGCTTTGGCCTGATAAGAGACAAACTGCCTAGCAGAAATATTAAAACCCAGTTGTGTTTTTTTTCCCATGTCACAGCCACGGACTTCAATGTGTGACTAAGACAAAATAGTTTGTGATTACAACATAAAAGGAATACGTGGCTTTTGCTTTTCTTTCAAATAAAGAGCCGGACATCTTGATGTTCAGCATCCGTTAGACGGACATCCAACAAGAAAACCGGTACAATGAATGAACACAAACCAACGGCAGAATGGATCTCCTTCTACATATCTGCATTTACGTTTTTAGGCGTTGCCTCAATCTGTCGTGCTCCTTACTTTCCTATACTGCATGTATACATAAGTATAAACTCACAGGCTTCGTGGCACTGACCCTGTTTGTGATTAAATCTCTTTCTAAATGTAAATGTGATACTGTTGTTATCCTAAGCATGTTTTAATGACCTCCTCAATGCCTCGATCACCATGAGGCAGGAACTCTCTGCATTCACTCTAACATGTCAAATCTGTTAAATCCATATAACAATTGCACATCGTAGTATGTGATGTATGGTGTTGGTGCATCTTTTGTCTGTTGTAAATGTCTTTGTATTCATTGCTAACTGTTATGTTGCCTAATAAGGGGCCATGCATGCACACCAGCCCTCCTGCTGCCATATTTACATCTTTGCCTATTCCTCACGATCTGTAACAAGCTTGTACCGTTCAGGTAAGGAACCCTGAACATAAAGTATCATGAAAACCGAGGAACACAGAAGAAGGTTGGGTGGAAGTGAACCTACCAAAATCCCGGCTGCCTTACGGCACAGATCCTCTGTTCTGAGAGAGGTCTCACACAAACACACACACCAGAATCACAACTTGTGTCTTATCACGCCTTCGTTCCCCGTCAGAATCAAAGTTACTACCTCGGTCCCAGAACCTGCAGCACATTCGTTTTAATTCGTATGCGTTATAGAATAAAAATACCAAGAATCAATCATAGGAAAGTTGGTCCATCATTTAAAACACCTTGGAGTTTGTGGTTGTACCGAGAAGAAGCCCGATGGGGTGTGAATTTATTTATTTTCTTTTGCAAAGCGCTGTAGATCCCTCTTGTTTTTAATCTCTGCTATAACTGAGCTGCTATGTTTCAAGATATAATACTGTGTTCTGTCTCACGTGTTTCACTTATTGCAAAAGTATATTTGAATCTGTGAATTTAATGTGTTGAACTAACCTTAATGAACAAGTTTACAGCTGTTCATTTCCATAAGACGCCTCCTCCTTTGCTGCTTTATTTTCCTTCCAGTACCTGAATGAGTTAGCATCGCCCTCTCTGTTCCTGCCCCCCTGTCTATCCCCACCTTAATGCTACCTCTGTGTGACATAAAATAACCTCATTTCCCTGCTCCACGTCTCTCTAATGCGCTCGTCAGATTATTAGAGAGGGTATTTTCCCAATGAATGGCTTCGGGTCGGCTATTTAAAACTAGACGAAGGGAAAAATGAAGGAGGAAGACAGCAAATAAGAGGAAGACGATGGTGAGATTGAGGTTAAGCTGCAGGGACAGTTAAACCTGAGGAGTGGTTAATCCATGAGACGACGCTCTGTGTTCGTCTGCTCCAGACTGGCGTGGCGTGGTCTCCGATTGGCACATCCAAGGCCCTAGAAGTGAAACATAGCCTCCTGATCTATATTTCAAAGAGAAGAGCAGTGAGGAATTCAATAATGAGCTCCCATCTTCCTCTTGGTAGCAGAAGGCTGTCTTTGTGGAACTAATTGAAAGTGGCATGTGGAGTACTGGGGAGCTCTTTGGGGGCTGCGCTGTGTTTCAAGGGATGTGAAGAGATAAGCCTGCGCCGCTGTGGCTTTTGTGTCGCAGGTCTGAAACAAACAGATCTCTTGAAGGAGAGTGATGCACTTTAAGGCGGGAGGAGTGTCAGCGTAGGCGTAGGGTGGCGGTGGGGTGGTGGGGGGGTGGAGACGTTGTGGATGTGGTTGTGCTTGCTTTGTCTTCAGCAACCTGTGTCCATTGCAAAAATGTCTCCCCCAACACTCTGTGTCCCCATCTCTCCCTCCGCTTAATAAATCTAGTTTTCTGTGTCAGCTCATTAGACATGCAGCGTGTGTGTGTGTGTGTGTGTGTGTGTGTGTGTGTGTGACTGCACATTTGTGCAGACAAGCATGCGCTATTGGGGCTTGCTAGGAGCTCCGTCGGCGCTGCTCTGACTGGAGATGGGCATTCTCTGTTACAGATATGGAAATAGCCGTGGACATACGCAGTTAGACTGATATACTGCGTGGCATTTACTTAAAATTATGAAACACAGCCTGGCCTTTAGTATTTACGGACGTTAGAGGATGAAAATGTACCCTCGGATGCACCCACACAAACACACACACACGCTGACATTAAGAGATGTGGAAACATTTACACTCTGCCGCGCAAACGTTTCCATGTTTTTCACACAACAGCCACAAATCTGAATGTAATTTATCAGGATTTTATAAAGAACATCAAAAGTCTGGCATGCGTATGCGTTCAGCTCCTTTTACTCAGACACCAGTGACATCCAGAGCAACAAATTTCCCTCAGACGTTACCTAATTAGGGCCCAGGCTCTAAATGCAGCTGCTCTGTTTCTGGCCTCAGAGGTTCTTTAGAGAACATCAGAGAACATCCAGCATCATGGAGACCAGGGAACCCAGCAGGTCAGGGAGGAAGTTCTGGTCCAGTTTACAACAGGGTCAGGTTTTACAGAACCTCCTAGAGCTCTGATCATCATCTGGACCTGGAGAGAGGATGGACCACCTGCAGACCTACCAGGACATGGATGGAGCAGGAGGACCATGGTGGCTCTGGAGGATAAATAATCTGTTGCTTGTGCTCTTTACTAATCTGACCTTTACAGAAAAGACAGATTACTGAAAGCCCCGTTTTTAGGTTGACACAAGTCATGTAAGGACCACAGTGAAGATTTGACAGAAGTTGCTCTGGTCAGATCATAGCAACACCAACCTTTCTGTTCAACACCATCTTCATGGAGAGAAACGGCGGTGGCAGCATCATGCTGTGGGGACGCTTGTCCTCAGTAGAGGCAGGGAAGCAGGTCAGGGTTGACAGACTGAGCTGTTCCTAGGCGCTCCCGCCTCCAATCTGAGTGACTTTTATATTTTTTGACATTTATCACGAAGACTTTGTTGGTCAGAGCCGCACAACGTGTCAAATCTCAGTCATCATCGCAGTTTCACCCTGTGTAATACCGCACGGATACAATGTTCGATAGATTAAGAGAATGCAAACAAATGATGCTTTCAAGTCATATATTAGGCAGGTTTTTATATTTTTATATTTAATTTAATGGCTGACATGCTAAAGGTTAGGCATGTCATGACGGTAAATTAAGGGGGTCGTTAGAAACCTTCGGGGTTAATCACAATTGATATTTTCATTGCAGTGTGCATTAATAATGTTGAAAGTTCATGTAGGTCTGCTCTAGATGTGCAAAGCTGCTAGAGACAGACAACGAAATATTTTCAGCTCTGATGCACTGAAAGTACTGCAAAGCAATGACTGACAGGGGCTGAATGCAAACCATGCTGTATTATTTAGAGTTGTATTTCCTGATAAAATGTTAAGACCATCTTTGTTTTGCAGTTATACTCCCCTTTGTGTTGGTCTTTTTACATAAACCCCAATAAAATGTAGAGTTCATGGTTTTAATGAGAGAAATATGAACGTTCAACGCACTGTAATGTCAGAGCACTCAGGTGTGGATTTAGCTTTTCTGTCTAATTGATTGGCTTTGTTGAGGCCCAGTGAATACCTGAGGAGCAGGAGGGCAGCAGATGATTAGTGGTTCTTTATGTTAATTTTGGTGAGTTAAATTTCATCTCAGGGTGTTCCACTGTGATTAAAGCTGTGAGAAATGTCCCCTTAATTCTGTGATAAATGATCAAAATGTCAAGGCAGCGACCTGACTCAACAGCCTGCCAGGTAATTCTCACCTGTGATTGATAGTTTATGAGCAGGGGTGGAAGCATCAGACCTTTGAAATGAAGTTTCAAGGGTTTTCTTTCTGTGGGGCCTCCAAACTTCGCTCATGCATTTATTTATCGCATCGTGAAGCTGGTTTTATAAACCCGCCGCTGCAGCTGTTAGCCAGCGTTCTCTGTTTGCTAACACGCCCTTTTACACCTGGTGGCTCACCTGAAGGGACCTCCCCTCCGTATGGATGTGTAACAGCGTGCCTGGTGACTGCGCACTTTGAACATAATTCATTATGTCTTTAACTGTCTGAGCTCATTGTGTAAACTGGGAATGAGCTGAGGACCCAAAGAGCTGGACAATTTGTCCCGGCGCACAGTGGTGTGGAAATGAAGGAAGGAAATGTCCAGTTTTTTGAGGGCATGTTGCCTCTGCTGGGAGGAGCGGGGATAGTTAGAAGTCTGCAGGGAGGCAGAGAGCGACCCAGCTTGGTGCCCAGCTGTGCTACAACCCCCCCCCCCCCCCCCCCACCTCCACCACACCCCAGGGCCCTGAGAGGCATGTGGAATGTCGCTCCAGTGCATCTTCATGGAGCTGGAGATGGCGAAGGCTCTGGGCCTGCAGCTGGGAGCAGTGACTTCTGGGGAAAAGGGGATGCACACGTCCGTCTTGTTAAAAGGAAGAAAACGGATAATTTTTTATATCCATTTGTGTGTCCGTGTATGTTTGATATTTATACAGGAGATGTTCTCTATGACCTTCCCCTGGTCACAGTTTAGGGCCTCACTGGCTGAGCACAGCGGCGTTCGGACTCATTTCCTGTTTGACGCTTCGGGTCAGACTCTTGTGCCCCGCTTGCAGGAGAAGTCTGGAATGGGAGAAAAGGGCCAGATTACAAGTTACCTCCCTGAAACGTTCGGTCAGTTAGCCGGTCAGCTGGGATCCGCTTCCTTCAGAGCGAGAGCACGGGTCGGGGATGACAGCTCGCTTTTGTTCTGGAAATTTCCGCTCCTGTCCCGGGCAAAGGGTCGGTTAAAGTGCAGCGAAGAGGCGTAGCAGCGCTCCTTTGTTCCCCCGGCTCCTCGCTCCCTCCCTTTTTTCCCGCCACTAGCATCCCCACTGGTGACATCTCCCACCCACCAACCAATTATGGTGCGTCTTTGTGTGAGGAAGAAGTGATCTGATTGGCTCCACCGGGGTGTCTGGGAGGTCAGGGCTGTGCTCGTTTTACGCTGTGTCCTTTTGGTTCTTTTCCAGAAGCTCCCTGAAACATAAGAGGAAAACTCCAGTTGCACTTTTTTTTTTTCCCCAATGGAAATTTCTGCATCCACAGCAAAGTGCGATGTCCTCTCTCTTATGAATAATCGTACATATGTCGTGTTTCAGAATGAATCCACCCAACAGGCTCCTGGAGAGAAACCGTGCCGCCCTTTGCTGGAGGCAGCCGGGCTGTAGTGTACGTGTCACTAGGAAAGGAGGGTCCTCCCGCTGGGCAGAATGAGCTGAGGAAGGAAAACACCTGGTTAAAAAGAGGCGATTATGAGCGATACAGCTGTCAGGGGGCCTGTGTTAAGGTGTGGAATGTCTTTTATTCCACACAATCGTTAGGCTTTGGCCAGAAGGCCCGTATTCCCAGAGTCCTCTCAGAGAGCTTAGCCTAAAAAGTATAACTCACCCGATGTAAAAGTGTAACCCTGTCCCCAAGACACATTTAGAATAACAGTGGGGGGGGGGGGGGGGGGTGAGCTGGGCTGTGGTCAGGGTGAGGGAAAGAGACAAGGAGTAGTCACCAGGGCGACACTGGTGGTTTTGGCACGGTTCTGTCTTTTGAGGTTGAGGGAGGCTTTGTGGAGCCCAGCCGAGCGTTATCAGTGACTCAGCAATACCCGGAGCAGCCGAGGCAGTGGAGAACAGGATGGAGCCGTTTGGGTGGTTAAGGGGTGTTAGCATCGTTGCTAACATGGACTAACGTTCAAAGCAGCAACAAACGCTAAACACTCCCACTGCTTGTGATTCCAACTCCTCAGTCTGATTCACCGTGGGGAGTCTCTGACTGAGAGGCTGTTATAGCCCAACACAGGGCTATGGCGGCAAAAGCTTGCGCCGTTTCAACCAATAGGAAAATTCAACTGCAATAGCCACCACCCATGCCTAGAGGGCAGCACTAAGATAGTGTTAAGACAAATATTGCGGAACAATAAACAAGTTCACATCAAAACACTAGAAAATGCACAGTAACGTTAAAGTAGCACCGTTAGGAGCAGTTTATACCGTTTATCTGCAAATAAAGTTGATTTTGGGGTGAGTTAAACTTTAGATTGATTCAGAAAATTGCTGAGAGTGAGTCTGAGTAGAAACAACAGAAGTGTATATCTTAGTGAGTGGCTTACCTCGTTCATAGGTGTGCTGCTGTCTTCTAAGAGCTGTGATTGGCTGATGCAACAAATTAACAAAAAATAATTAGTGATCATTGAAGAGAAATTAACCAATTAGACAGAATTAAGAAATGTGTGTCATGATGATGAGAGCTCTCCTCACTACTCCTAACATTTTTCCCTTTAAGGGCTCTCTTAAGGACTAAGATGCTTTGTGAATAACCTTTATCTCACTGAGGTCAAAATGAATTCTTAAAATTCTACTATCTTTCCTAAAATGCACAGTAACATTAAATTAGGTGACTAAGAGCAACTTTTTTCTTAGGATTCTTTGTAAATATGAGCCATGAAGTGAAAACAGCACCATCTCAAGGTATTAAAGCCAACATTTATAACAGATACCATTTAACTGGTTTCATCTAAATGAGAAAAAAAACAGCAATTATTCCCACTGTGACGAAAATGAACTGCTATAAAAAGAAAATATTTGCCTCCTAGTAGGTATCTTTCGAATCACACTTATATCTGTCAGAGCCAACACCTTTTAATATCAGACAAAGACAACCTGAGTAAAGACAAAAAGCTGTTTTAAAAGGATGATTTCATTTGTTCAGGGGAAAAAAACTGTCAAGGCCAACTGGAGAAAAGAGAATTCCCTCCTAAGTCTGATCACGTTATACCCTACCTTCCACTTGAATTAAGCTGTTTTTTTTCCATGTGTGGATAATAATAATTAATGCTGATGCTAATAATAACAATGCCAATAATAATAATAATAATAATAATAGATATTATTTGTAATCTCAAAGTGCTTCAGTCGATAGAAAAACAACTAATAAAATAAGTATAAAATAAATATAAAAGAAGAAAAACACAGCCTTTAAAGGACACTATTAAAACATTGGGTAAAACAGAAGGTTTTAAGGCCAGCTTTAAAATGTGTCAGGGTCTGTAGGCAGATTGTTCCACAGCCGTGGGGCGGCGCAAGAAAAGGCCCGATCTCCCATGGTGCGTTATCGAGTTCTGGGAATGTGTAGAAGGTCTGTGTTGGAAGAACGGAGAACGCTTCAGGGACAGTGAAGGGGAGATAATGGATCTCACTGTGGTTCCTTGGATTCCCACGTTTGGTCCACTTTACACGGCCCACCGTTTGTTTCTCCCCTTGGTCCGGATCTTTGGTGCCGTCACCAAACATTCACACACGCTGCATATCTGAATGTGAAAACATTCAAGCGAATCCTGTTCTGGACCAAACAACCAGACTGAGAGCCGCTTTTTGAGGTGGTCCCAGTCCATTTCCAAACGGACTGAGTCACGGGTCGCTTCTGGTCTGAATACAAACTGGCCTCCATCCAACCCAACTATACGAACCTTTTTTGGGCCTAATGAGCCACGGTTGCCGGATATCTGGCAAGAAGTATTCCTTAGTGTTGCTAACGCTAATAATTAGGGATAACGCAGAGCACATCACCTCCTCCAGCTTGCAGAAAGCATTCATCGCTGCTCCAAAATCAGAAATATAGTGTCATGAAACGAGCTGACATTCAAAATGCAGGGTTTCCAGTGGTCAGCCAAGCTTATAATCCAAACCAAATAAGTGGACCAAAGGGGTTTCCTGCACTATTCCCAATTTAGTGAAGTTGTTGCTGTATTTAGCGACTTTTCAGACCCCTCTAGTGACTTTTTTGTTTTTCAAAAAAGCGACAAATCTTCAGACTTTTTTGATTTCACATGAAAACACCAATCGATCTGCTGCGTCACCAGCTGTCTTTCCATCCAATTGTCATGCGAATTTTGAGCGAACTTCTAAAATATCGCTAAACAAGAAAAGAAAAGGAAAAACCAGGAGACGCACAGCGTGACGTCGTCATACGTTGACGTTGGCTGTGATAAACAGGAAGTAGAGGTCACTTATTCACCTCGCTTACTTTGAGTCTGACTCTGATTACTGTTGTTTTAGTAAAATATGATTTCATTTAGTGAGAATTCAAGCAAAAATATTAAGATTAATGAATTATTTGATAAACTTCATTTATAGTTTCAAACATTATTTAGAGTGTTTATAATCGCTTTTTGTCTTGCCGGAAGTGATAATTTTGCTTCTTTTTCCAACAGCATGGATCAGGAAAGTTCATGAAAGTTCATGAAAGTACATGAACAATTATGCAAATTAGGCAATGATGTCATCTAGCTACTTCTAGCGACTTTTAGGACCACCAATAGTGAGTTTCCTTGCTGAGGTGTTGGCAACAGTGCTTTCCTGATGTGAATACACCGTTTGTTTCACATCTGAGCTGGGATTACGTGAGATCGGGACATGATGTTTTCATAGCCTACTTCATGTTGTCACACAGGTACTTCTTGATTCTAGGGGCCTGTTTTTTTATCACAGCGCAGAATAAACTCAAACGGCAACATGTGCAATTAGACAAAAACTAAAATATCTCACATGGTTTGTGCTATTTGCTATCAACCGTAAATACAGTATTTTTATCAACCTTTTTTATCAGTCATCAATAAACAAAGCAAATAATAGCAGTCCCAGTTTCTAGTGCCCACTAACACTTTGATTTCCACCTTGATTTGCGCTTTTCGATGAGTCAATGTCTGTTAAGAAAGTCGCTCCTTATCTGTTCTGTGCTTCATCTGAGCTTTGAACCGGGCTAATTCTTTTCCTCTGTCCTAACATGTTGGACACAACGATGCCATATTCAGTATTGAATTTGGCGTTCTCTTCAAACTACGGCGCAGATGGAATCAGTTCTGTTTGATGTCTCCTCGACTGAGGCCATGGCAGCAGGAATAATGTCATTTTGTCCTCAATAATTGAATCCTCAAGCACTGCTACATGAAAAAGCAATGCGGTATTGATTGTTGCTGTACAATAATTGCTTTCCTTGGAAAAAGAAAAGAACAATTTATTGCATTTGATGTGTTGTGCGTGGCTCCCTGTCTGTCCCAGACTGTGGAGGCACAAGAGAAAATTAACACTGTCTATATGACAGCGAGAAGAAGTATATGTTGTCATTGAAAGGTGATTAAGTATGACTACACTTACAAATGACTGGCCACTGTTTCCTAGTCAAATTAATTACCTGTCATCATAGCTTATTGTTTTTTAAGACAGCTCTTATTATTGCCTGCTCCGTGAGAGCGGTCTGTGACACAGACGCCAGTGATTCCACCTGAGTTACAGAGTTTGATGCCTTTCTGTTTTATGCAACTCAGTTAGTTTCGTCCCTTTGGTATGAAAATGCAAAACGATAACCGTCAACTCTCAAAAAGTATTTGCACCCATTCACTTATTCCACATTTTGCTACATTACATTAAATTTCTGTAAAAATACAGTTTTCAAACATTTTGAAGTAAAGTAAGTAATAAAAAAAAAAAAAAAAGTTGTAACTTGTGGCTTAATTTACCAGAAAACTGCTGCACTCCAAGGGCTCCATACGCCGTACATAAAAAAAGGGAGCCGTATTCTACATAGACTGGTAGAAACTTAGACTTAGACATATGTACAGAGTCCATACAAAATGATGCAATTGAAATAAGATAACATTACAATATAAAGTGCAGCAGTGATAAGAATGTAACAATGCAGGAGAAAACAGTCTTTTAAAAAAGTTTGCGGAAGAATGTTCAACAATGTTTGTAGTGCAAAAAAAATATTGGTGCATTAATTTGAAAAGTTCAATGTTGGCAGTGCAAATTAGAAATAAAAAAAACTGAGGCAGATTGAAGGCCCGACCCCGGGAATCCAACCGGGAGGATTTTTCTCAGTTTTCATGATGAGGAGATGTGGAGATGCTCTACTCCAAAGCACCCATGTGAGGTTTGGTTGGAGCTCTCTGCAGCCGTTAGCTTGTCGTCAGGCAGGGATGCCTCGAGCGTGGAGAATCCCTGTCGCACACAGAGAAGTGTGATTAGGCAGGCGATGGTAATACTGCCTGACCTGGTGGAAGGAAGGAAGAGGATAGTCGGGGAGGGCTTAGTGATAAAGTCGGGGAGGGGCATTTGTGGGGGATGGTTGAAGCTGCACATGATGCTAGAGACGAGGTAGAGGAGGAAATATTTAGCCCCGTAAATGTCTCCTCTCGTTTTGGCTTCCTCAAAAAACGAGGAACCCGTCAACCTGAGCAGGGTTTCTGATTGAATCTGAGAGTTGTTCCAGCCTGTCTGTAGGTTTCTGTGCTGCAGGGAGACACATGTCATTATGCTGGTGTAATGGCTTCCTGCTGGCTCCTAGCTATATGTTCCCCGGCGCCACATTGTTTTATAACATATACTGGTGGCTCCAGTAGTCAGCCACTTAGACCGTAACACATGCTTCGCTCTCCGTCACTCAGACTTCGTTGTAGATTTTGCTCTGAACTGTGTCGGAGTAAAGCAGATGCAGGTAAATGGCAATAATGCTGGAGAGCAAAGGACACGCACACAGAACCACAAGTGATGCAGAAAGAGGCAGTCAAGAAAATAGATTAAATTGTGTTTGGTTTGGCCAGAAACTGCAAGTATCTAACATCATACTGTTGTTTTTTATACCTTGAGTGCCTTGAGACGACATCTGTTAGCTACTATATAAATAAATTGACTTCAATTTGTCTTTTAAAATCAAAGGTTTCCACTACCAAATTGTGGGAGAAAACAAAAAAACATATTTCCCTGTTTTTGCAGACCTGCAGTCTCCTGATTGCACAGTAGCCTCAAATAGAGCTGAGCAGCTGCTTAAGTTAGCTTATCGATTTTCTTGTATACTCAGATTTGCTGTGGTGATCAGTTTGGCTTTAAGCATTCATCACGTACAAGTAGATGCAATCCCTTACGCCTGACTGAGCGCGTTTGCCAGTCTGCTGTTTCTCGCGACTGTTAAACTTTGCTTCCCTCTGTCTTGCTCAATAACTCAGCAGTAAAACGCTGCTACCAAAAGTATTGAGATGCTCTCATGTACACACACCTGATGCCTTTAATGGCACCCTCATACTGAGCTTCATGCATGCTCAGTATGAGGGATTGCTGCAAAGCCATCAACAATGCAGACGACTGTCAGCTGTGGCTCTATGCTCTTTCAGGAGGAGTGAATGCTGCTTGGAGAGACTTGATGCAACCTGCTGGGTTTCCTTAGAGAGGAAACTTTCTGACCAACCTGGAGGATCTGATGGAATTTAACTTTGTAAAGTGACTTGAGATGATATGTGTTGTTAATTGGTGCTACATAAGTAACATTGAATAAAACAATCCCAATCTTAATACACGTACTTTAATAAGCAGCTGGCCTAGCAGGTAAAAGATATTCGGTTCTTATCGTCCCCAAGGTTTTATACAAATGTCATTCTGCCCAAAGAGCATTTAATCGCTGAGACACCTCCTGGACCGCAGTCTCTGCTCTAATTGATACCAAAGGTGCTCTGTTAGACTGGAGTCTCTGCTATCAACTCCAGTCTTGCTCCTTCCTATCCTTATGGACCTTGATTTGTGGGCTGGTGTGGAGACATTTTGGAAAAGGAAGGGGTCATCCCCCAAACTGTTCTCACATAGTTGAGAACAGTTCAAAATATCTTCACATTCTTTATTCGATAATACTCCCTCCATAAACCTTACACTTGGCACAGTCCCATCAGGCAAGCGGCGTTCTCCTGGCAACCGCCAAACTGCAACTTGTCGATCAGGCTGCCAGAAATAGTTTCAGAGTCCAGTGTCAGTGTGCTTCATACCAATAAATCTGACACTTTGTGATGCACTTTTGTGACATAAGCTTTAGATGCAGCTGCTCGGCCATTAAAGCCCATTCTGTTCTTAAACTAATCTGAGGCGCACACAAAGTCTGGAGTTCGGCAGCTGTTGAACCTGCAGACAGTAGGACTGCAGGACATCAGAAAATCTTCCAATGGCAATAGTATTAGGGAATATTGTGATGACGAAAACGTATTCCTATTCCTCTTTATCTCATCTATGCCTCCATCACTCTGTGACCCTTTGCATTTTGGGCTCTGTCATTAGTGTCCAGTACGAGTATCTGCTGCCTTGAGACTCTGTCCCCCTGGCCAAACATTACATTACCATGTGAAATGCACGTCAATAACACTTGGAATATATTGGCCAACAACTACTGCTTTCCAAACAGTCCTTTGTTACATGAATATTACGCACACTGAAATTGCAATGGCGATATATTCACAATATAGTTGTTTTTACAAAAGTTTGTAGAATCAGGCCTTGGTGCTTGATTGGTACACCTGAAATAAAGGAGTCTTTCTAGTTGATGAAGAAGACTTAGTGACCCGTATGTTTCCTTTGGGGTTGTTGGTAGTGAAGAGGACACTGGGGCAAAATGGCATCACTTTTACAGATAAAAAAAAAACGTCATTCATTTCTCTTGTTCTTTCTTTCACTACTACTATTGTTTCATACGTCAATGATCCAAATTTTACTCAAGTTTGATTTTCAGACTCCCAAGTTTGTCCAAGCTGAGCTGCTCATGCGTGCCTCAGGTTAAGGTTTCTGCTCAGGGACTTGCAGGCTGGCCTTATAATGTCTGACTGTCAGTCCTCTATCCTAATAGGGTTAGGGAGACATGAGGCTCCCTTTTGGCATCCCCTAAATTTTCGCTGTTGGCTGTCTGTCATGACAGTTTCACGGTATGACAAATACCCATCATTTATGTATGGCAAATCCTTCTCGGCACTCTTCCCTTTGACAAGAGAGGCAGAAGGACAGGGTGTGTGTGTGTGTGTGTGTGTGAGTGAGTTGGTGCCTTGGTGGCTGTAGATGCAAAAGGCATCTATCTCCTATTGTTCTTGTTATACCCCCTCCCCACCTCACGGTCTCCATCCCACTGTCCCTCATCTTCTGTCATTTCTCCTTAGGTTTGTCCCTTTGACCCCGGCACCGGGAAATCAGGGATGGGGGTGTACCGTGGAGGCACTGCTGTGCCAGGAGCCGTCGGCAGGTTGAAGGGGGAAATGAGATGTATTACTGATAGGATCAGCTGCATGCTGGAGAATAATAACCAACGGGAAAGAGGCAATTACTAACAGGCAATGATGGAACAATATATAGATGTCTAAGCAAACAAATAGGCTTTGCTATAGCTGCAGTCAAAAAAAAAAAAGAAAAAGAGAAGAAAAATACGCCTCTCTGTTGTGGGAAAACCCAGTGGAGGCAAATGCATTGCAAGTATAGGATAAAATATGGTTGATATTCTGTATAAGTTAGCATAAAAAATTCACATGTCTTCAAATGCTTCTGTAAACAGTGTTACAAATAAAAGCGGCGCTAGTTCAGTGGCGAAGAGTCCTGCTATGCGAGAGAATGTGACATGCTAATGCTGACGGTGCCATACAGCGACAACACGGCTCCATGTGTGCCTCAGTGACGGGGGGTGGGGGATCTATGCCCGCTGAATATTGCATTATCTGAGAAGGCGTCAAAGAGGAGGGAGGTGTAAAATGTGAGATGGAAAGACCGGGGGAGACAGAAGAGACCTTTGAGTGCGCAAATGCTATCATTGTTAGCTCTCTGTTGCAATTTACTCCCTGTGGGTGCGCAGCTGAACTGGACTGCGGGTTGAGTCCAATCAGCACAGACCCAGGTCTCTCCCATATTTCCCATTAGCACTCTTTGATGTATTTGAGTCACCGTCATCACAATTTTTCACAGAGTTTGAGGTGCTTAAATGTTTCCGCAGATGTAATTGTTAGTCTCCACATTATCTTGCCGGCCCCTTCCTCTCGGTCTCTACATCTTTTGAAGTTGATTTCTCCAGTTTTTTTTTCATATAAAATCTTCCCTCCCTCCTTCCCGGTCCTGTGTTGTAATGTACTGCCAGACCCACATGGAATGCTAATACTTTAACAGGCGAAACAGTGGCAGCCTTGTCAGCGCTTTCCCTGTCCCTTCTTCTGAGAGAGAGAGAGAGAGAGACTTGGAGAGAGAGAGCGGGCGAGACCTTCTTTCAAGACCTTGAGTACCAGGAATGTTGCTGCTGCTTGGAGAGTGAGACATTTCTCAAGGGCTCTGTAAAAAAAAAAAAATGTTTTCCCTGTCCACGCATACCTCTCCTCTCTCAGCCACCTGGAGCATTAGCTCTAATTTTAAATGCAACCTGCACCCGATTGCTGCAGCGTATGCATCTGCTATACACGCTCCCACCATCATCATATGGGTGGTGTGAGCACCATGAGGCCTTTTCCGAAGCGATAGCTTCAGGTGGTGCACCTGTGGACGTGTAATGCGTGTATGGCGGTGAGTGCGTGTGTCGGGTCCGACCGAGTTCTGGCGGGCCACAGGTGCAAAGCAGGGGATGCAACTTTGCATATTTATTTCACAGTCAGCGACCGCCTGGCAATATATGTAGAAGTGTTTCTCTATGGGAGCCGTGGAGGAACATTTTGGTGGCATGAATATGTAGATGAAAACCCAAAGGGAGGGATGGAGCCATTCACAGCACCTACACAAGCCTTTTACATTAAGCGACGGCATGGCGTGGGATGGAAAGGAGGGGATAGGCAAAGAGAAGGAAGGTAGAGAAAAGCTAATGGAAGGATGTTTTTCTTCTGATCACACAAAGTGCTCTTTCCTGAACCCTTTTTAGCAGTTTGTCAAACCTGAGCTCTAAACTTATTTACCTTTTAAGAGCCTTTGTCTTCTTCCTTTTCTTCCCAACCTCTTAAATAAACCATATCTGTCTAAGGGCCAGATATGAAGGCTTTAAATATGGAAAAGAGAAAGATCAAACCATTATGAAGGAACTGAAATAACTGCGTTGTGCATCTATGTCTGTTTAAATGTTTCCGTGTTCTGCGGATCCATCGGTCTCCCCTCTGGATCCAGGCACAGAGAAGGTCAGCCTGATGGATACGTCCTGACATGCACACAGCCTGTGATGTCAGCTGTGTCCATGCGTCTGTGCGAGTGCCCTCACACGGGTGTGTGCGTCTCTGTGCAGGCTGTCGGGTCAGCCAAGCAAAGTTCTGCTGAGCAGAGGGCGGACTGGCAGTGGGGAGGCGAGCTCTAGCCTGGCCTCGGCGGCCTAGTTTAAGGGGGCATCTACGGAGGGATGGGACGGGACGGTGAGGTCGGGTGGCAGAGGGGTTGGGCAAAAGGGCTGGGACAGGGGGGTGGGTTGGGGTTGCAGAAGAAAGGCCTCATTCATGAGTCGTGCCATCTCTGTCTCCCAAGGGGATTGAGGCTCATCAATGACCAGGCCAGCTGGGAGGATGTCAAAATGCAAGCTCTCTCTCCCTCCGCCCGTCCCAGCCTCTCTCCATCCTTTGTGGGGAGCTGGTGCTGTCAGAGGCAGTGGCCCGAACACTGAGCCCTCTTATGCCGTTTGGTCCCCGTTCAAAACTGTTGAAAGCTTTTGGCCAGCCTTCGTTTGCATGCTGTCTGCGTTGTTTGAGACATGTATGGCATAGAACAGTAGTTCCTAAACTTTGTATAACAACTACCGCCATAGTGGCGTTAATCTCTACATTCTGTAAAGGCTTTAGACAAGTCTGATTAACTATAACAAAAGAAGATATTAGAACAGCAATCAAGTCTTCCTACTATTAACTATTAGCTAGCATTACTGAAACAATGGTGTCTGTGTGCACTCTAACTCAGATTTAGATACTTATATTAGCTCTTAGGATCTCCAAAGGCCACAGCTCCAAGTCTGTCATGTTCGATGACAGACAGAGGCTGAAAGTTCAAAAGAACAAAACATGTCCAGCTGCATGATATTTGCTCTGAGCCTTAATGGATCCCACAAAGGTCTTCAGGAGTCTTGGGAAATGCATTTTTATTTTAAACAGCAGTCTTGTGCTTGTGTTGTTAGCTGCTTGTATAGGGCTTGGGATCCGCGTTGCATTGTGGGACGTGGCGGCCATGTTGATGGCTACGCGACCATTAACATAGCGCTGACATAACGTTGTTGAATGAAGAGACGTAGTGGTAGAATAGATAGAAAAAAGATGTTAAAATCCCGAAAAGGATCTGGAATTTACCGGGACACATTAAATAGAGAAGCCAGGGACCGGTATGTTGATAAAATCAGCATTATTAATAATTTGGATCCATATGAAGTTCCAAACAATGAGTGGAGCACCGACAACGACTTGTTGCCACTGTTTTGCATATCGGACGTCTTCGGCTACCTTGTTTGTGGTGTGAGTACCTATACTTCTGAACAGTTCCGAAGCTACAAGTCCTTGGAGTCTCATGTGCAGTTTACGAATGGATGGGTTCAGGAGCTGCAGATCATAAAGCCAGCAAACAGTGGGAACACAGTAATCGCACAAAGGTAAGCTGTGCTCAGACGGGCTCTGGCAACTGCTAGTTTAGTAGCTGCTAACCGTTAGTGCTAACAACCACTCACGCATGTAATGTACTTTTATCTAGCTGCTATGTGTTTCAAAGGTGTAGTTAGTAACGTTAACTGCCAAACCTCCCTAAACCCTCCGGGTTTCTCACGTATTTGAGCCTTTTCCCGCTGCCGTTTGTTGAGAATTAAAAATATATCTTAGTTAGGGTTACTGAGGAAAGCAGAGCTGGGTCTGTCCTTTCCTGCTCCAGCGTAAGATAAACATGGAGTTTTATTGCCCCGAGGGGGTGGTCAGCAGGAGAGGGGGTCAGTCATCCTCCCTCTGAGCTTGCAGGAGGAGTTTTAAAGTTGATAAAAGGAATGTCTTGGTAAAACTTACTTCAGACAGACAGACAAACTTCTGGACCGCGCGGTGAAAGATCTATATTGGTAATGTAACTCTGTCTCCATATTTAATTTCTATGAATTAAATATGTATTCAAACCGTTTTACCTCTGATCAATGCTTCCCCATTTATAGCCAAATCCGGAACTGGGAAAGATGGGTTTGTAATAGACATGTAACAGCAAGCCGGTAAAACCCCATCTTATCACGTTTTAGTATTTCCCCGTAAAAGATCCCATATTTTAACTCTCATAACATTAACGTTAGCCCTTCCATCGGACCTGTCAGTCTCTGTACTGTTGCTACCCCCTTGCCTTTCCAGAAACACGACGCTTTTCAAAGCATCGTTTTGCTTACTTGAAGGCAACCTTTGCGTGATGTCCATTTAAGATAACAGCGTGGTTGTTGTGAGAGCATGATTTCACGCCAATCTGTAAGCAAAATCACGTCTTCTACCAAAGAGGATGAAATGCTATATCAACCGTCTCTGGGCGCGCATTCATGCATGTATGTGGTGTCGCGGTTGAAGGAAAGAAACAATGTAGGCTATAAAATAAAATCTTTAACTTACCAGAATGAAAATGCAGGGAACACACTCTCATTGACATCGGGATACTGTGGAAAGTTATGTTCGGTCGTCTTACAGCCGCGATCCAAGCGAACCGACGACTCGCTGACACTTGTTCTCTGTGGTTGCGCCTCCAGGCAGGAAAGCGGTGGAAAATTAACCCATTTCTATGTTTTTCCCATGGCGATCATGTGTTGCGCTGTTACAGCCCACAACACAGCAACGGTTTACCATGGTTGAAAGCAAGTTAAGGTGAAATTAATCAAATTAAAACACGGCTGAGAGGGAGTACAGTACGCGGTAGGCAGTAGTCTGAGTAGCGGTAACGGAGGCCATCAACATGGCGGCCACGCAAAGTGCTTACGTCACGATGCCCAAGCCCTATTGCTAACAGTAGCCTAGTTAGACGAGGCTAACTAGGCCTCACAGGTTTTCAAACTTGGAACAGGAAAACAAGTTTGATGTCCTTCGTAGATCAATCCTCAGCCTTCAGCAGCAATAATTAGCCTCCAGTTCTTGGTCCAGTTTAGCAACTATCATGACATCTTAAACCATATTTTCTTGGCATGGACTAAAAAAGATGGGTTGGTTTTATTTCTGGCATTACTTGATAAAATAAAGAACAAATTGTAGCACTGTGCAAAGGAAAGCACAGCTGTTTCGAAATAAAGTCCTTTGTCAGATAATTGGCAGAATTGCTGAAGGTTTATATGATACTGAAGCTTTTCACAGCTTTGTTTTCTGTGAGATGAGAACTTAATTGTGTCTCCAAACTAAAATATGCAATTAACTCCAGAAGCCAGTCTGCCTTTGCCAAGCATTTATCAGCAGTAAATATGAAATACACGTAATCACTTGGTATCCACAGCTGCAGTGATCCTAAGTGCATGCATTGTCATGTATTGTGTGCTTTTCTTTAGGAGAACAGAGAAGTAGTGGTATTTGTATGCTCAGCGGATGTGTGCACTCATCACTTCATTGCTTATCCATGCTGGTGATAGGCCTGCATTAGCAGCAACTTCAACCTGCTTTGCAGGCAATGGTAGAGGTGCAACCTGGGGGCACCTTTGCATTTGTGGTTTCATATCATGCACAACGAGGCTACTCCCTCTCCCTTCCTTCCTCAACGTTTTTATTTTTGCTGATCTGGAGAGGTTTTCTGTCAGAGAAAGAGGGGCAACAAAACCACGCTCAGCCGAAGCACCGATGTGCTACCAGAGAAGCTGCAGGCAGCAATCGATCCAAGAGAAAACTAAAAAAAATGTCACCACTACCAGTCAGACATCCATGCAGAGATTCAGTTTAAAGAAGAGCTAGCGATGAAAATATCTCCTTCTCTTTATTTTAGTGGATTTTTAGTATTTAAGCCGTTTTAAAAGCCTTTAAATCATTTAAACAGTGTCACCCAAACTTTAGATGATAGATTTTAATCAATTTGTGCGAGAAAAGTGTTTATCACAGGAACCTGATTGACTCATATAAGCGTTTTATTTCTTTATCAAAGGATTTTTATGGGTATAATTTGATCAAATTTGCCTTTTTTATAGCATGAATCATTGTTGATGTTAAAAGTAGGGTTTTAGAAAATACCTGCACCTGCAAATCAGGGAGCATACGTGCATTTCTTGTTGTTTGTTTTGAAAATTGGAAATCCCATTTCAATAAAACATGCAAGAACAACCTGCTGGGTTTCCATATTGGTTTCATTATGTTGTCAGAAAATTGTAAAATTGACTTTGTTGTCAGCCTCCCGAACAGACAATAAGATGAGCTGAGAGCACTGAAAGCGCAGAAAATGAAACAGAACCTTACCTGCGAAGGCCTGTGTTGTTGAGCGTCTGTAATGCAGGTTTTATTAATACACATATTTGGCATCATGATTATTAAACACAAATTCATTACCGTTATCAAAATGATCTCAGCTTTGTTAAAATGTGCTTAAAATATGTTGATAATTTCTAGGTACAGGACATTACTTGTGGTCCCCCAGCATTAGGACCGTTTCTAGTGTTTTTACAAGCCGCAAATTATTTTATGCCTGAAAAAAGTCAGCTTCAAAACGACCAAAATAAGCCCTCGTTAAAATGTTTCAGCCTAAAGCCGAATGTTTTGGCTGCCCTGCTGAATGGACCAAATGATAAGGATGGTCCAAAAAAATCTGACAAACTGGCAACAAGTTAAACAGACAAAGCAGACTGGTAAAAGTTAACTTCCTTAGCATTAGCTGCTAAGCCGCTAGCAGTCACTGGAGGCAGAACCTGGTGTCGATTCCCTCCGTATGTAACGAGGAAAGAAAATCTTCAAAATTCTTTGTTTGCATAGACATGAAGTCTAAAATACAGTCTGATTTAAGACTTGGTGTTCCACTCAGCTTTTACTGATTTGCTGCAAAAAATGAGCTAAAAGTAAGTAAGATTTGCTTGAAATGAATATTTGTCCTTGATTTGAACAGCAAGTTCAATTGATCTGCGAATGGAATAAGATTTTTGCACCTCAAACAGAAACAACTCATCTCCATCCTCTTATTTCAAGTCCAGTATATCTAATTACCTTGTTTTGGAGGTAAAAATACTCGTTCCAATGGCAGATAATCTTATTTACCAGCTCAAATTAAGGACAAATACATTAGTTTCAAGAAAATGTAACGTACTTTTAGCTCCCTTTTTGCTGTGTTCCTGTTTAAGTCTGCGCTATACAGATCAAGTGTGGCTTTAATGGTCGTTGCATTTTAACAAGGCCACACTGAGTGTCAGGCTGCTTAGCTAAACTGTTTGTTTTATGTATTAAGATTTTAGTGCCATGCAGTTAGTGGCTAAGGTGGCAAACCTTACAGAAAACGGTGGGAACCTGCTGCGATGGAAATGAAAGAGAGGGTTCAGTAAAATGTGGGTTGATCATAATCAAAACCAACACTTCTGTATTGAGCAACGGTGTCCTGATTACATCAGGCAGAAAAACACAACATTGATACGTCTAGTAATTTACCGGCACAGAAACCGGACATGGATTGGCGTCCAGGTCTGCATCGGCGCATGCAGACGGCTCATATTTCTGATCTGCATGTCGGAGCAGCTGCAGTGTTTACGTCCGTCGCCGTAGTCTCAGTGAAACTCCAGCCGGTCTCATTTTCTGCCCGTCGCTCGTCGCTGTGTTATCACCTCCTGGCAGTCCACTCTCTGCTTCTTTGGGAACCTTTTGACTGGTGTTCCAGCTCATTGTGTGTGATGTTTACTTTGTATTGGTGTGTAATGGTGCCCTGAGACGCTGTTGCCTGAGTGATGTCTTTGGTGTCCGCTCCATTGCTGCCCTTTAGACCCCAATAACCGCCTTCTGTGTCAGTAGCTCTTCACTTTGTAAACCTTTATTTGTGCCTGGGCCTCGTTGGAACATTGCATTCTGCCCCCTTCTGTCTTTTACAGTTTACAACCATCTGTCCTTGTTATGCCTCCAGCCTCCGTGTTTCAGCCATATCTAAAGGTGCAATAAAAAAGTCCTGTCGTCACTTCACCATCACTGTCGGCCAAAGAAAAGGGGGGCTGCTGTTGGAAATGCTCTTTTAGCTGTGTGCAGTGTTTTTATCCATTTATCTCCAACCCTTTCGCAGCTCTGTAAAGTCCCCCCCCCCCTCACACTCACGCATGCTGTTTTCCATGACCAGTGCCTCGCCCGAGCCTGCTGACTCCTGAGGAGCGGGGGGGCTAGTTACCATGGTCACAGCAATCTGGACTGCGAACTTGAAACTTTCCAAGATCCGCCTAGAGCTCCTTTGAACCACGTGTCATGCTGTTAATGTATATTACAGATGAATGGGCAGGGATTTCAGTGGATTCAGCCTAGGTTAGATTTCATCGGAGCCCAGAGACTACATCTTTAAAAAAAAAAAAAAAAAAGTTAGACCAAGAGTGTCCTTCCGCTGGCGACGACAAGCTGAGAGTCTATTCAAAGGACTTTAGTGTGAGGAATCAAGAAGCTCCTAGTATTTTAGGCACCATTGAAGATGTGAGCGTATTTGTCTTTCTGACAAGACGGAAAGAGGGTTGAACCAAAATAAAGAAGAGTTTGGGACTCCGCCGCTGCTGAAATATGTGGGACAATAAATCTTTTGTCAGGACAAAGAGTCTAAATAATTGGAGTTTCGAACAGAAAAGCAACAATTATTCCAACTGCTGCACCAACGGTTTACCACATGGATGATAAACTTGTATAGAAATGTGATTTTCTTTATGTAAAATATTGAATAAAAAGCAAACAACATATAGTAGTTTTAGTTATCTTTATTGCACAGCGTAATATAACCCACATTAGCACATATTAGTCAGGCAGAAGGTTTATATTACTTTCTTCTCATTACAAATAAAAATCTGAAAAGTGTGGTGTGCATTGGTATCACTAACATGCTCATAGATGTCAAAATAACCAAAGCTCAGTGAGTTCGGGTGGAGACCATTTCCTATTTGTTTTCGTCGTTTTAACACAATAATAAGCTTTGATCCAATTGATGCTCTGGCTGTTTGTCGTCCTGAGGAACCTGCAGCACTTTCAGCCTCTACTTGATTTTTTTATCAGTCTTATCCCCAACCTTTTGTAAGAAAAGCATTCCCACATCACGATGCTGCCACCACCATTCAGTAAGCAGTTTGTTCACTTTTGTTCTCTAACGAACCACTGAGGCCTAAACAGTATCTGCCTTTCAGCCAGCTGACAGTCAGTGCAAAGCAACAAGCGTGCAGAGCACTTTCTCTTGCATGGAAAGTATTTGAAGAAAATAATAACTGCATGAAGGTTTTGTCACCCTGGTGTACTTTTGTTAGCTGGACCAAGTCTAAACCCCCCCCCCCCCCCCCCCCCACCACCCACCCACCCCTCCATTTCCAAGTTTGAGCAAAACAGATACAATTGGTTAAATGTTTGATCATGAATTATCTAAGTCTCCTATAAAACTCTTTAAATTCACTTCCGGCCAACAACTCGGTTAAGATCAGCTTCCAAGGCTTCAGTAAGACATCAGCTTAGAGAAAATCAAAACACACCTCTGACACTGCAGATCAATTGAATTTTCTTTTGGGTGTCAAACTCTTGTCCGTGTGCAGAAATGTGATTTTTTTTTTCTTTGTGTGCATTTTAATCAGTATTTGCCTTGGAAATGTTGCTTGAATGCTTCTGCGTTGAGCAGCTCCCTCCTACATAAACCGTGTTGACCGTTTCCTCTTTTGACCTGTGCGTGCTACTCTGGGCTGCGTTCCATAAGCTCCTACGAACCGCCGACAAATGGCTCCTCAGAAGATTTGAGCAGATTCGTCAAAAGTTAGCATGTAAAAGTCGCTTTTGTTGTCAGTGAGGCTTGTTTTGTTGGCAGTCTGTTAATGCACATAAGACGAACACCCAGAGTTTAAGATAAAGACGTGAGGTCTCTGACCCGTGTGTGTTTTGTGCTTCCTCAGGGCTCCAGAGATCATCCTCGGCCTGCCGTTCTGTGAGGCCATAGACATGTGGTCGCTGGGTTGTGTAATAGCCGAGCTCTTTCTGGGATGGCCCCTCTACCCCGGCGCGTCGGAGTACGATCAGGTAACACGTTATGACGTGATGTTTATTAATTCATACAATGAAACTTTAGCTTTTGTGCCATTTCCGGTTCTTTGTGACGTCCCTGAGACGAGCTGCGGTGATTCTGTCTGAGTTTTCCCGTTTAGGGGAACAGACGCAGCAGAGCCTGTTCTCCAAGCAGCTCCTGTGCTGCAGAGCGAGACGCTGCCATGTTGCTCTCTCCTTCCATCGGATGGGGGAAACCTTGAGCTCTGAAAAGCTTGTCTGATTGTCTCACGTTTCAGACATAATAAGAAAATCCAGCATGTGTCATTTGCTTTTAAGTCCTGTTTGATATCTGCTCCTCCATCCAGGACATAAATCTACTTTAAATCCAAACAGGCATCCATTTTTTGTGGATTCTGTCTTGCAGATCCGGTACATCTCGCAGACGCAGGGTCTTCCAGCAGAGTATCTGTTGAGCGCAGGGACAAAGACCACCAGGTTCTTCAACAGAGACCCAGACTCCACCTATCCTCTCTGGAGATTAAAGGTACGCAAACGAAATAAATAAATGCTGCAGTTATGAACTCATGGCATTAAACACATATGTTACTCTTGTTTGTAAAATAAAAAGGAACTTATAGAAAAGTATAAAGAAAGAAATAACAATTGAAAACAAGATAAATCATTACAAGGGGATTAGTAGAATATCTACTAATTCTTAGACAGGTTCTACATATGTATAGATATATTAGGCAGCTCCCTAAGGTTTAATGCAGAGGATGAATTTCATTGGAATGTCTGTTGACAAATAAATCTAAAGATACCGTATGTTTCGGACCATAAAACGCACCGGATTAAAAGGCGCATTACATATTCTTCCCAAGTGTGTAATGTCACTCCTCCCCTCCGGTAGGGTGACCAGATGTCCCTGATTTCCGGGGACAGATCCTGTTTGGGATGACATGTCCCCGGAAATGTCCCCGATTTCAGTGAATCATGATGGAGTGTAGAAGTTTAGTGCATCATGAGGTATTTACCCAGTG
This sequence comes from Fundulus diaphanus, assembly GCA_037039145.1. NCBI lineage: Eukaryota > Metazoa > Chordata > Actinopteri > Cyprinodontiformes > Fundulidae > Fundulus > Fundulus diaphanus. The sequence goes on along the minus strand of CM073134.1, from coordinate 3,639,805 downwards.
CTGCCACGTAGCAGAGCTTTGCCGAACGCAGCTTCCCCGCCCGTCGGTGTTGCAGTTCATACAAAACAAACCAACCCCGAGGCAGAGACGTCCCCAGTTTTCATTAGAGAAATCAAATCTGGTCACCATACACCGCTCTCTCCTGAGAAGGAGAGCTATTCGTCTCTGTAGGAGGGACAGGGTAGCTGGACTACACTGCCCTGTTTCTAACATAAGGCCAAAATAAACTTAACTTTTATATTTAATTAACTTACTAGGTTTATTGTTGCTAGCGCGTACTCCGGGCACTTCTAGTTTAGACATTACAGTCAGGCAGTCTTGTAGACAGCTCAGTGGTCCTCAGGTAGTGACACAGTGTACCGTAATGCTCTGAATATCCATTGAGCGGAGCGGCTTCATTGCTTCGTTGCTTTGTTGCTAACCAAAGTTGTACTACATTTTAACAGATTTATGTGTGCATTGTACCACATAAAGTCAGTCAGTAAGCACAACGGTAATCAGATATAAAGCACACCTTTAATTTCTGAGAAAATGTAAGGATTTAAAGCGTGCCATTGTCCCAAAAATACGGTAATCAAAGATATATTTATGTATTCACTTATTTATTTTGGCTCTTGCAGCCATGTGAGGCAGTGATGTGGGGCTCTAGTTGTATTCGTAATAAAGTTAAAAAGGATGTGTGTGGGAGCTCTTAGGGCGCTCTAACCTCCACTCACCGCCCCTCTGTGTGCTCCATTTAGGCCTCTTAATAAAGACCATTTGCTTCATGTGAACTTTTGTCAGCCACACAGAGATTTTGCATATTGAGTTTTTGACTGTAATGAGCTGCAAACACTGAGCCGTCTCTGCAGCACATAATGAGGGGTTTATGATGTGTTGTTTAGATCCTGGGAGCATACCGCTGCTGACAAGAACTAAGCATTGGATTTAGACTATGGCCTCTTAACAAAGAAACAGCATGCATGCATGTGTCCTGCAGAAGCACACATTCCTCTTGAACCTTTTCACATTTTGTCACCTTATCACCACGAGCCTCTGTGGATTTAGTGCGTTTGCATGTGATTGACCGACACAAACTAGCAAATACCTGTGGGAGTTTAAGCAAAATGATGGTTATCTGATTTTATTCATCCCTTTTTGATAGCCCTAAGTAAAATCCTGTGCAACCAGCTCCTGAAGACCACTAACTAGTATTTAGAGTGTAGATGTAATTAATTTAACCTGAGTATAAACACAGCTGTTCTGTGAAGGACTCAGAGGTTTGTTAGAGAACAACCAGCATCATGAAGACCAAGGAAGACAGCAGACGGGTCGGGGTGAAGGTCAAAGCAGCGTTGGGTTCTTGGACGTCTCCTCTGAGCAGAACATCTGATCTACGTGCAAAACAAACAAGCCTATCTAGTGGAAAACTAGCACTGCTGATCACCGTGAACACACAGGGGGGTACGGTGATGGCAGCATCATGCTGTGGGGAGGAGGGGCAGGGAAGCTGGTCACCCAGCATGGCAGGATAGATGGAGCCAAATTCAGGGCAAACCTGGAAGAGATCTTGTTTTACATCACAGAACAGGTGAAACTGGGGAAGTCCAGAACTGTGGAGAAGTCAAAGGGTGGGAATACTTTAGCAACAGACTGTTAGTTTTACATGTATAAGTGAGGTGTTCATGCTGCACCATTTCTTTTTTCTTTCTCTGCCGTGTTTGCAGAACAAGCCGCCTTAAAATAACTTTATCACAAACTTCAGGAAGAATATTCAAATTTCTCCCCGTCGTCTGAAATAGAGCTGAACAGACTTGGATTTGGGGAGAAACTCTCTCTCTGTAGCCATGTAACTCGTCACGATTGTCCCACATCTGGTTTGTGTCCTTGAAACTTTATGTTTTTCTCTCTCGTCTTTTCCTGTTTGAACACTGACGGCTCGGCTTTAAGTCCTTTCCATGAAACGGCGGCTGTGCTGCGCGGCTGACTGTAATTAAGGACGCTTTGTGTTAAGTCAGGGGATCGCTGCCGTCGGGTCAGCACAGATATGTTGAGCGTAAATCTGCGTCGGTGGAAACATAGTGACGCCGTGTTGATACCTGTCAGGTTTGTGTCTGAGCAGCGGTGTAAATCTGCTTCGCGCTCTGACACACAGCGTGACACAGCCTGAGCCTTTCTTTGTTTGCTGTTAGATGAGTATGTGTGCTACCCCAGGGTTACTCAGAGGGCAGGATGAGGACTGCTGCACATCAGCAACAAGAGGCTATAATGAGCCAAATGTAAATAGCATAACTCCAAAGGGAGAGGTTTGATGGCATTTTTCACCAAACATCTGCTTCTTGTCTCCTGCAGACGCCGGAAGACCACGAGGCGGAGACGGGGATTAAGTCCAAGGAGGCTCGCAAGTATATCTTCAACTGCTTGGATGATATGGCACAGGTATGCAGTCCGCGTATCAGAGCGGGAATCTTCTCTTCACAACAAGTCGAACCAGAGAAGTATTGTTTTCTTTCGCTTCTTTGACGCGGAGGTTTAGGTCCAGCGTCGGCTTGATCCGCCACATCCTGAGAATTAGTTATGAAATATGGGAAATCCTTTTAAATATTTATGCAGCGGGGGTCTGATCTCCAGCGGCAGGAGAGTTTAACTGATACGTCGAGTCTTAGCGAGCCGAACGAAAGCAGCAGTTTGCTCGGCTCGATTTCTGCTCTTCGTTTTGCCGTCTAATGACTAACAGGCGTTTAAATTACAAAATGTGCTGCGACTGGTTAACAGGCTCGATGCGTACGGTGTGAGTCCTTATCCGTGCCGTGTCTCATCTCTGCACATCTGTGTTTCACGTGAGCGTGTAACGGGCGAGGCCACTAAATGCTGCAGATATCCTAAACCTCAGATTTTTTTTTTTTGCTCACCGAGGGCAAAGCATGCGCACATTTTGTCTGGTTAGTCTTTCACAGCGTGGCCCTGAACGCCACTTGGCTGAATTTATGTTTTGCTCGTGTCGAGCGCAAACAGCACGATTTACAGACGTCTTTTAAAATAAATTAAATTGCCTAAGGTAGTGGGTCACCCATCCAAATCATTAAATTCAGGAACTCCAGCCACTTTCAGGACCGCAGGAGACCGCCTCTATAAACATTTATGAAAGAAGGAGTGAATACTCAGGACGCGTCTGCAGAGCGAGGGAAACGTGTTCTCTGGAGCGACGGCACAATGGAGGACTGTCAGCGGGAGGACGGGACTCACCTGACTGCAGGTGTGAGATTTGGTGGAGGAGGTGTCATGGTGTGGGCCAGTTTGGCTCAGCCCCTTAGTTGCAGTGAAAGTCTCTCTTAATGCGGCAGTAAACCAAGACTTTTTATGCTCTAATTGTTGTGGGAATAGTTTGGGGAATGGCTGCTTCCTTTTCCAACGTAACTGAGCTCCAGCGCCCGGAACCAGGTCCACAAAGACACAGATGAGTAGATTTGGTATAGCTTTACAGGACACGAAGAAGGGAAAAGATAAGAGAAAATTAGGATGGATTTCAACAGGAGGGACTTAAAAAGCCAGTGAAAAAATCTATTTGTTGTTGTAGTGTATTTAAATCAGAGCCAGTCAGCAAATTCTGTTGAAATGACACTAATTGCTCTTTTGAGTTTAAAAGGCGTATGAAACACTTGGAGGACAATTAAATCAGAGCATTAAAACTCACCCGAATAAACAATCTGAACAATTTCTGTGATAAAAATATTTTTTTTACACCATTTGCTTCAGCATATAGAGAAAAAAATAAAACACACAGTAACATGTCCAGCAACAGTAAACGAAAAGGCAGTTGTCGAGGATGGTGTTTTAGCGGTATGATGGATGGACGGACGGACGGACGGATGGATGGACGGATGGATGGATGGATGGATGGATGGATGGATGGATGGATGGATGGATGGATGGATGGATGGATGGATGGATGGATGGATGGATGGATGGTATGCATGCAATAAATAGCCGAGCCTCTGAATATAGGTTTTTTATGCCTGACGCTGTTTTTATTCCTAATTCATTATGTTTTTATCTAAAGGATAAACGATCACTTAGAAAATGAAAAGTTCAAAAAACTTAAAGCTTCCTTCAGAAGGTCTGGGGCAGAAAACACACAGAGGGTTTAAACGCTGTGGCAATTAAAAATCTCCCAAAGATGCGTCACTGAGCTGGTTTATCTGGAGAAGGGGACTTTGTCGTGGCGTTACCGTGACGGCTCAGGACCTGAGTGTTGTTTAACATCGCATATGCCGCCCTTACCTGGTTCTGCTGCCAGATGCCGCTCTCAGTGACGACTGAAAACAGTTTATATCCATCCTCATCGAGCTGCTGATAACCGCGCGCCAGGAGAAAAAGGTTTGGGAAAGTAAACTTCCTCCACTGGCGGATGCTCGTCTTGATTACAGCCAAGCAACGGCCTCTGGAAGCCCATCCATGCGGATAAGCAACACATGTTGCTGCTTAAATGATGGAGACAATTACGGCGGCTCAGCAGAGCCCAGGGCCACTGTCAGGCCAGGCTGGAGTAACATGCGGTCATCTGGGACAAGATGGTATCGCTTCCTGGGACCGCTGAAGTTCCTGTGCTCACACACACAGCAGGCGAGGCTTTAATGAAGCCAACCTGGGCTGGCATGATATCCCCCGGGTCATCTATGTCTTCTGTGCTCCTAGCTCTCCTCTGTTGCAACACAGCTCGTTTTTTTTGTTTGTTTTTTAACAAAGAACACAGAGGACGTATACTGCCGAGCAGCACAGGCTTAACGTGGGAGAAAACAGCGCCTGTTTTACCCGCGTCCCGCCATCCTGACCACATAAACAAGTCGGCACTGTGGACATCTGTGCCGGCGTGTATAATGGATGATATAGCTGAAGGCTGAGGGGCGGGGGGCCAGGAAGAGATAATGAACCTCCTTTTAGTCGTGGGAAACGTGTGGAGGCTTCAGTCACGAGTTGATCTAATTGAAGGGAAATCAGACACCGGCTTCCAGTAGATGCAGGATTGCACGAGGCGTCCGGCTGAGCGAAGGAGATACCCAGAAACATCCGGCGCGATCTGCAGAGCGTCAGTGTCTCCAGCGATACGAGGGAAGCCCTGGCAGGAGGCGCAGCAGCGTCTGGACTTCCACAGAGTTCATTTCCTCTTCAGCTCTTCCACGTTTCGTCATCTTAAAACCACAAACTCCGTTTTGTTGGGATCCTGTTTGTTCGGCCGACACAAACCAGGAAATAACTGGAAGCTGATTTATGGTTCCCGTGTCGGCAGGTCATCATGTCTCCACCAGCGTTTGACAGCAGCAGACATGTTTTACGTAAAGTAGCTCAAGCTCAGCAAGATGAAGGATGCAAAGCACACATCTGGACTTTGACTAGGCCATTCTAGCATGAATCAGCTCTGGTCTAAACCATCCCATAGTATCTCTGGCTGTATGCTCAGGGTGGTTGTCCTGCTGGAGGGTGAACCTCCACCCCAGTCTCAGGTCTTCTGCTGCCTCCACCAGGTTTTCCTCCAGGATTCTCCTGGATTTAACTCCGTCGCTTTTCCCATCAAGTCTGACCAGCTTCCCTGTTCCTGCTGAGGAGACGTTAAATGTTAAATAAAGAGCAGATTTCTGGAGACAAAGCTAATAGTTTTGTTAACAGATTCTCCCACCTGAGCTCCTCCAGAGCCACCATGGTCCTCCTGATTCTCTGATGCTCTCCTGGTCCAGCCTGTCAGTCCAGGTGGACGTCCATGTCCTGGTAGGTCTGCAGGAGGTCCATCCTCTCTCCAGCTCCAGATGATGATCAGAGCTCTGGGATGTTGTTGTAGAACCTGATCCTGCTGTAAACTGGACCAGAACTTCCTCCCTGACCTGTCTGCTGGGTTCCCTGGTCTCCATGATGCTGGATGTTCTCTGATGGTCTCTATCAAACATCTGAGGCCAGAAACAGAAGATCTGGATTTATGCTGCGGTTCAGTTTCATACAGAGTTGGAGTCAATTTACTGATTAGGTTCCTTCTGATCAATTTTACCACTTTCTGTCGGTCAATCAGATCATTTCTAAATAAAATACATAAACGTCTGTGGTCATGACGTAACAACATGTATTTGCTGGACTTACAGAAAGAGGCACCAACCCTTCCGCTCTTTCTCCTCAGAAATAAAGTGTAAAGGTTGTGTTTTTCTGTTCAATGGATCAGTAGATGGTGGGAAAACGTTTTCTAATCTCGAGCCTCCCGTTTTATTCTTTTAATATTTTGGTTGGACCTGATTGTGCTCATCTCCCCAAAGTCATCTCCCTGCAGAGGACGCTGTGATTATTTCTCACCTCCTTCAGCAGATTATTCCTTTATCAAAGCCGACGGAGATGGCAAACAAAGAGGTGTGGGTGCTGAAGCTGAATAGCCTGCGTGGAGATAGGGGCTTGAATCAGATTTGCTGTGTTGACTGGCAGCACATCTGATAGACCCTGGAGCAGGCCCACAGATAAGCGCTGCGTCTTTATGAAAAACAAGCCTGCCTCCGCCGCACAGCAGTCACAATAAACAAGGCGGCCCGTCTGTCGCCACGGTCCCGGTCCTCGCGCCGCCTGACGGGCCGGCTGGCTGAGCGGCCGTGACCCCCCCCCCCCCCCCCTCACCGGACACGACGACCCTAAAAGTAGCTCTCTGAGTCAGAATTGGTGCCTCGCATACCAAATCGATCTTTGCTTATGCGTTAAAGCCGACACCGGTCGCTTCGCCAGGTATTTACGGCCTGGGCCGCGGTGTTTATAGCGGCCGAAGCAGCCTGACGTTTCGAGGCGGCTTCCTCAGAACATATTTACATTAAAATGCCGCGTCAGCTGTTTTCAGAGCTGCCCACAAACCCATGTCCTGTGTGAAAGGCCTTTTTACTGACGGCCAGTGCCGGTGTTTATTGACTTCCTGATTTTTGTTTGTTTTCACATCTTGGGAGGAGATAAAACTCTGACTGAAAGCCCCGGGACGTTTTTCATCTGGTGCTATGAATACCAGTGCAAATGTTTAGAATCCCACTCAAGTACAGGGTTATCGCTGAGCTCTGACACGCTCCTTGATTTATGAGACCTTCTGTGTATTATTAGGTTCCTTCTTGTGAAGATAATGCGGTGGAGATTTTTTCTGATAACGTGAGAACTGAATGGTGCATTCAGAAGGCGTCTGAACGCAGAGATGCAACGATCAGAGATGTTTAGGCCGGTTTCTGATTACCGATTTTTTTTTAAAGTTCTGAACTGCAAATACTGATTTTAGAGCTGATTGTTTTGATTGTTTTAAAAAGTCAAAATAAAACAACAATTTTCTTCATAACAACCAAAAATCACAGAGCTGTATTTGTCTTAATCAGCAAAAATCTACAAATGCAATAGAAATCTCCAGCTCACAGGAATATATAAATAAAACATGAGAATAATTTCTCCTTTATAATACAGATTATAGCTCATTCATTTTTATTCTTTATTTTATTTGTCTGAAAATGTCAAGTGCCCCAAATCACAGGATATTCAATGTTTTATTTCATTCAGAATGCGTCTCTGTGTACATTATAGTCCAGTTCCTTGTCCCCCGTTAACCTTAAGGGGGCGACAGCGCCGGACGGTATATATGTGTTTACGTAGAGCTATTTTAGGTAAACTCTCTCCAGTTTATAGAAAGATCTTCAGAAAACACTGAAGCTTAATGCTTTTGTCTCCCTGTGTGAGCTTCAACCTCTCCTAAAGGCGTCTATAGCTGCTACTCTTGGTTAATTGAATCATGTCGTTAATGTGAAACGTTTAGCTCGTACCTTCTAACTTGTCGCTTGTGACGCTGTACCTGAGGGGTTAAATAAGGGTTATAAATAAAATAAATCTTTACGTTAAACCTTGCGGTGTGGGCTTGCTCTCTGCTTTCAGGTAAACATGACATCAGATCTGGAGGGGAGCGACATGCTGGCAGAAAAGGCGGACCGGAGGGAGTTCATCGACCTGTTGACCAAGATGCTCACCATTGACGCCGACAAGAGGATCACCCCCATTGAAACACTCAACCACCCCTTCGTTACCATGTCGCATCTCCTCGATTTCCCCCACAGCACACAGTACGTTCTCCAACAATCTATTTTTTATTTTTTTTGCCGTTAATGCAACTTCTGCTGTTGTAAGTCACGCGGGATGACTCCTCTGTCTCTCTCTGTCTGTGCAGTGTAAAGTCTTGCTTCCAAAACATGGAGATCTGCAAGCGTCGCGTCAACATGTATGACACAGTCAACCAGAGCAAAACACCCTTTATCACCCATGTGGCCCCCAGCACCTCCACCAACCTCACCATGACCTTCAACAACCAGCTGAACACTGTGCACAGCCAGGTGAAGCCACTAAGCTGTAAACGTCTTCAGTTGTGTCCTTTTCTTTCATTTCCATTCTAGGTTTTAATTAGATTGTCACAGGGCCCTGCAAACATTCACACCTCTTCAACTTTTTCACGTTCTTTCACGTTATAGCCTCAAACTTTGATGTTTGTGGCTCAGGGTTTTTAAAACTTTTTACTGGTTAAATGTCCCACTAGTGTGTATATATTCAGCCCCTATATTGAGTTAATTACGCTCTGTTTGGACTCTGAATGCATGCACAGGATTTTATTTGGGAGTATTAAAGTAAAGGGGACTTTTGATTTAATACTTGTTTAAAAAAATATGAAAACACACTGTTTTGTGTTGATCTGTCACCTAAAATCGAGTTAAAATACACATCATTTTGTGGTTTTGACAGGACCAAACGTGAAAAAGTTCAATGGGTGTAAATAGTCTCGCTGGCGCCCTGTATGTGAAGGATAATAAACAGTTGCTTATATCAAATAAACCCATCTAGTGCTGATAAAAGGATGTGGTAAATTAAGATGAATGACTGAATTATTTTTTACCATAAATCAGAATGTTTGTGAATTACTAAAACAAAAGGGGGTAAGAAAGCCGTGAGCTGTGAACTAGTCTGGTCAGTAGTTCCCCATCACTGCTAAAAATCGTCTGTTTCTGCTCTCGTTATGTTTTTATCGCTCCGTTCCTCCTGTTTGCACATTTTCCCGTTCCTCAGCCTCCCTTTTCTGTCTTGGTGCATGGATATCTGTCTGCAGAATCTCTGTCTGTGGCCCAGGTCCTGTGGGATTGTCACAAAGTGCTGATCACACATGACAAGCCCAGCATCCTTGAGCTTTCAGGGCCTTAGGAATCCCTTCGCCAGGCTTCCTCTCTCCCTCCTCTTTTCTCCTCTTTCCTCCCGTTTCTCTGGGTTGAGCCTGTGGTACTTTACCGCTTTGTTCTCCAACAGTCTGTGAATCAAAACTGCTGACTTCTGGCTCTCACAGAGCGTCTGGTTACAGTGTTTACCAGATTGTGCATAGCTACAAATCCAACTCACTCCCGTCCGTCCCCGCCCCTTTGCTTTAGCAAACAGCGTTCTCCATCTCCAGCCATATTGAATGAGCTCACGCAGCATGGCGGGCGACAAAAACATCATCTTGCTTTGATGTAACTGAATTAACATTTGCGTCAGCCTGGCTTTATTGCAGCCGGCTCTCAGGGCACTTAGATACACTTAAGTAACTGATTTATTTTTCTCAGCTCATTTGCAAAAAAAGTGTCTGTGGTTTGTGGTTTTGCTGCTTCTGTGCCGGGTTTTGATGAAGGCCACAGAGAATTATTGATCACGTTTCCCCCTCCCAATGTTCATCACGCTCACTAAAGAGAGCAAATGAAAATTGAAAGCTCTAAGTACAGTATTTGGCTCCTGCTCCTTTGTAGACCTAATGTAAAAAGCTAAAATTAGACAGCGTCTCATGGCACCACTCCCTGGCTGGAAAGGGAAAACTGCGCCTTTTAAAAGCACTGGGATCTTCCCAGGAAGTCTTGGTATTCCACGCGTTTAATGCATGCGACATGCAGACGTTACCTAAGCTTACGTAACGATGCCACATCAGCTGGCTGGACGTTTCTACGGGTCACACGTAGCTGAGTTGGTGACCAGTGGTTAACATTTTCACGTAGAGAAACGTTTAGGTTTAAGCCGACGTTTAAATCCTTGTCACCCGTGGAGATAAGCTACATTTCTTCTTCTGTGCGGTTCATGTTATGCACCGTGGAAACAACGCCAATCAGAACGCATCATTTGCATGAATACCCTATTCATTTCAACCTCTCACCGATGCATTTCAACCTGTTTTTTTGACCGGTTGGATCAATAATACATTATCCATCTTCAGTGATTTTTATCTGGTACACAAGTTTGAATGAAAGTTAGTTTTTTATTATATGGTAAAATGTCCTATTGCAAGTTGTTTCACCTATTAACAAGCATCTTGCATGTTTCTGGCTGCACATGGGACACTATTACATCCCCCTTGTGTAATGCACAATTATCCCTGGCAGCAAAAGAGTCCCTCAGCATGATGCTGCCACCACTATGGCTGACGCAGTGTTCTTAGGGTTTAAAAGCCTTACCTTGTTTTCTTTATCATTGTGGCCTACCTGCTCTGTCTTTCTCTCATCTGACAGTAATACCTGTAAAGCATGTTTTCCCACGTGGGCATTTCAGCTGAGCTTGAGGGTCTCAGGTTTCAAGCAAGGGATAGTTTATAGGTGGTTACCTCCAGTTTGTGCCGATTTTAAATTGGCTTCCCTGTGAACAGTTTCAGCTTGAGATTTGGACACAGTTGGATAATGAATAATTAATTCAAACATTGTTCATCAAAGGGAGGGATAAAGCAGGACAACATTATAACAGGAGGACAAAACACAGGGTCTGCGCCAAAATAATAGGATTACTCTGCAGGAGTTGAACCAGGGACCCTGCCCTGCTCTCTAACATCCAACAAAGGTCGGTTTTAGCCAATTACGGTAAAAAAATCAAAATGTTGTAAGCAGCAGGCACCATGAGAAACTTGCTCATTCTAAATTATTTTTAGGAACTAGAATGAAAGAACCTAAAGATCTGTAGGAACAGCAAAGTTATTTGTCCAGAGGTTGAATGTTCAGAAGCATAAAACCGAGAAAATGTACCGTACTTCCTTCTGCCTTCAGGTTATCTGCTCAAAGTCTTGCTTTCTCTTTTGCTTTTGCAGCATACCAAACAATTTAATCGAACTTAACCATTTCTCCTAAAGGAGTGTTCAAATATTCAGGCAGAATTATGTTAAGATGCTCATGGATAGAAGAAAAGCCCTTGGTTTCTCTGCACCTTGACACATTTAATGAAAGTGTGCATATATGCATGTCTTTGATCCTGCGTGCATAATTTTATCCCTGTGCGCGTTATTTGAATTGTTTGGCTTTAGGGTCCTTGGACTCGATATGGCGCTCTACAGGCCTTTTACCATTTGAAGTTTGAAGTTTGAATGCCCCATTGGAGATGTATACCGTATTTTCTACTCTGTTCTGTTTATATCCCATTAGGGACGATCGACAGTGCGTTTAAACGGGTGCAACCAATCCATTTCAAGATTCCTTCAAGTTCTATCTTTTCAGCCCAACCCATGATCGGCACAGTAAATCTAAATAAATATGCAGAAGCAATTTATTACAGTAAAAACTGACATGCCGGTAAACAGCTCAAACGATTGGAGTACATTTACTTTCATGGCACTGATGAGGTATTATTTATGCGACCGTGGCGTTGATTGCATTTCCACTCGCATTCTTTTTCTCCGTCTAATTAATCAAATCAGCGGTTTGCATATTTTAAAAACCGCTCAGAGTACTTCACCACTTCCCAGATTTTATTATTCTTGAGTTTCCTTTTATACGAATCCTTCCAGTTGTTTGGTTGATTATCATAACCCTCCCACCCCGGACCAATCCCCTGTCATTTCCATCAGTACCTCCACCCTCATGATTTTTATTTTGGTCCCACCATTCCTTTAGGCCACCAACCTGGCTCCCTCCTCCACCAACAATGCCACCCTTTCCTTTGCAAGTCCTGATGTCTCCATACTAAACTACCAATCTGCACTCTACCAGCCCTCTGCTGCCTCCATGGCGGCCGTGGCCCAGAGGAGCATGCCGCTGCAGCCAGGGGCGCCGCAGCTCTGCGCCGCTCGGCCCGACCCGTTCCAGCAGGCGCTCATAGTCTGCCCACCAGGATTCCAAGGTGAGGAGGCCTCACACATTACATGTTAGTTAGTATTTGCAAATGGGTTGCAGGGATTCAGAAAGTCATTCAGAAGTGTTTATTCCAGTTGTTCAAAAAGGGGAAGCTAATATTTTATTCACACTTAAATGCTCCAGGCAAAGATAACCTCAGTAAGAAAATCTGTAAGCTGTTTTCAGATTTATTTATTAAGTTAAAACAACGACTTATGTGAACATATATTATTAATTATGACTTAAATATGATTAACCGATGTTTGTGATTCACTTTCAGTAGCCACCAGGTTGCTGTCGTACCATAACATCCCAGATAGCCTCTAAATAAAAGAATGAATCAGGATAAAAGACCTCAGAAAGCAGCACGTCATGTCCTGATCTAAAAATATTTAAGAAGAGATTTGAAACAAATTCAGGACAATGATCCAAATTTCACCTCTGAACAGCAGATAAGGGAAGTTTTTGTAGTGGCCTAGTCAAAGTCCTTACTAAAATCCCACTGAGATGCTGAGAGATGGCCTCAAATCGGTCAGTACTGCTGAAAGTCCCTCCAATATGACTGAATTAAACAATCCTGCAAAGAGCAGTAGAACAAAAAAAATCCTCCACAGCAATATAACAGATTTATCACCAGATAAACGCTTTATGACAGTCAGTGGCACAACTAATTATTAGCTTTAGGAGGAGATTAATCCCTATATGAATAAAAACTCAGCACCTTGATGAATGAAATCAGCATTTGAAAACTGCCTTTTATATTTACTGAAATTTTAAGTGTGACAAAAAAAAGCAAAGACAGATGAAATCAGTAAGGAAGCAAACTCTTTTCACAGCACCACATTTGAAGCATTTAGTTCTGTTAACTTTGGCTTTCAGCTCAGTTTCTCTAACCACACGTGGAAGACTGCCGACCCGAACGTTATCCATCCAACAGTCACCGACACGTTGAAGAAGAGTAAGACACAAAATGTCATTGCATGACGAGGCCTGTGGTCCACAGAGAGCAGTAGCTTAGCAGATTAATGGAAAGTTCAGTGGAAGGAAAAAGTTTGGCAGAAAAAGAGTTTCACAAGATACAGGGATGAGAGAGGATTTTAAAGTGCTTTGTGGGAAAGATTCTCAAGGTGTGAATATTTGATAAAAAAAAATAATTTTGGTTTTATTTATTTGCTGTGATCCATAGTCACCTAATTTAATAAAAAATAAATGATTTAATTATCTCACTCTACAGGCATTGAATCAACACAGGTGTTTAACCTTTTGAATAATTTTCTTTAAATAACAAATCTTTTCAATGATACTTTGCTGTTTTTGCATACAAAGCAGAAAGGTGCTGAGTATAAACATTTGCATTGCTTTTCTCTCCTCCCTGACTGATTTGAATAGTTGCTGTGGTATATAAGCGGTTGCTAATGCCATCCTCCTGACTCTTTTCACTCATGTTTTATTTCTGCACAGGTTTGCAGGCGTCTCCCTCCAAGCACACCAGTTACTCTGTGAGGATGGAGAACGCGGTGCCCATAGTGACGCAGGCCCCCGGTGCCCAACCTCTGCAGATTCAACCTGGCCTCCTTACACAGGTAGGGGGGGAGCAGAGCGCCTCAGACCTGAACTTTAGCAACAATGCAGGTCCGGTTTGCTTCCCAGCCTCAACTTAACCGCGATCAGATGCATTCAGTCCCTGGGTGTTCTTTGTTTTTCCCACAAGCCCTCACTGAGAACAGGATCTACGGATGGGGGATGGAAATCACTCGATGCTAAAGACGCTGCCTCTGCCGGCAGCTGTTTTTTTTCTTCCTGAGTGCATTCAGGCCAGCTTCCGAGTGCATTACACCCCCCCCTCATGGCCCCGGCTATCCTGAAGGCAGAGGCGGCCACGCTCTGATGCACTCAGAGGCAGGAGCTCCTCACACTGGAAAGTTCTTGAAGGGCCAGAGTTTTAGCTGCTGATATACTCTGGCGGCACGTTGCAGAGAGCGGCTGTGCACCCCTCCCTCCTGCACCGAAGAGTGCATGCAGACGACTTTCATCGCCATTTTTCTCCCTATGGAAATTTCCGTGCGAGCTTTAAATATCCGCGAGAATCCTGGGAGTTTGAATCGCTCCCTTATCTCCAGTTAATCATCCGGTAGGCAGGCATGCGAAGGAGCACAGCTCGGTGTGCTGCGCTGTGCACATGCATGTGTTTCCACGGTGGGTTAATCTGTCAGATACCAAACGGTGATTAGCTCCATGGCTGCTTCCAAGTCAGGCGCTCCAAATTACAGGCCTCCAAGGATCTCCAGAGGTCAGGAGGAAGCTTGCATGAGGCTAACTGTGACCACAAAAATCACAACATTTTCAGATCTTGGAGTGCAACAGATCAAACCGAAGAATAGTTAAAATTTGGGGGGGGGAATAAAGCATCCTCTGTTGCAGCATTTTCAGGAGCGTCATGCTCTTCCTCCGTGCCCTGCAGGTGTTCCTTGTCACCTCTGTCTGCACACACGTTAAACAAAGACAGGCAGTAGTTAACTGAAGCAGATGGCTTTTACAGGCCAGCGAACAGAACACCTAATAACTGGGTGTGCGGCGAGTGTGCTTCTCCGTGTTTATTCCTTTACCGTGGGAGGTCTGGCAGGCTCGGCCGCGGCCTGCTTGCCTCTCGGTTGCGTCCCGCCACCTGTGACTTCATTTACTGTTACCCATGAACTCTTTTGCCCCAACGTGGGCCAACGCAGGGTTAGCCTCGAGCACCTGCCTGCGCAGAAATGGAGGGAGAAAGGGTGCAGGGACGGTTGGTGGGGGGGGGGGGGGGGGGGGGGGCACAGGCTCCGAGCCGGGAGGCAGGGGAACCAGCGGGAGCTTTATCTGGAGCAGGAATGCAGAAAATGTGGAAACAATCGGGGAGTGAGAGGCTGGGCTTTGAAAGCCCCGAGGTGACAAAGGGTTTTCACCCAGGCGGTATGGGTCGCGGTGGGAGGTGGTGGGCCGCTGATAGTGGTGGTAGGAAGAAAGAAAACAAGCTCTTAACCGGGTTACCATTCCAGGCCAGACAGACCGGTTACACAACGCAGGCGCCGTGCGAGGAATGCATGCAAAGGGGCAGGAAAGGAGATGGAGCAGGCAGGAGACGGGCTGGACGTCTCTTAATGGCCGGCTGATAACTGAGAGGTAAAGACCGTCTCAAGCTCCGGCGTTAGAGATGTCAGTCGTAGCTGAGACAAAGCAGTCAGCTTACACCGCAAAGGACCCCAGCCCACCTACACCCAGGGCTCTGAGAGTCAAAAACAACATCCTACAAGTAGGCAAGCAGACTGCAATAGTTATACGTGCAAGTAACAAATTAGTCAGTCAAATGCAGACAGAAAACCAAAGATTACAGTGCAGAGAAAAATGATGCTGCTGCTGTGCAAACACTGCCATAAAAACGGGTTTTTGTCTCACCTAAATGTTTCATTTTATCAAATAATCTTTATTATGAGTTTAAGATAACCTGATTAAAGCCAAACCTGCCAGGCCCAATAAAAGAAACGACCCCATAAACCTGATATCTGGTCGTTCCGCCCCAACAGTTTGTTATAACCGCTAATTAGTCGTTTCCATAGCTCTGGACGAATATTGACCCACTCTTAGACTTAGACTTAGACTTAGATATCCTTATTTGTCATTTTGTATGTACAGAGTGCATACAGAACAAAATTTCGTTGCATACAGCTTGTAGGAGAATTTTTAAAACCATTTGTATGTGCAGAAATGATGGTGCAAAAGGCATTTTGTGCAAAAATGCATTTAGAAACTACAAGTTCGGCAGCATTTGTAATGCATTCCTCGCAGAATTGTTCCAATCCAACAATGTTATGTTTATTCATGTTTATTCACCTCAGCCAGCCATTCAGAGACGCTTTTTGCTGGTTTGTTGCGCCTCATCGTCCTGCTGTGTCCAGTGAGCTTAAGGTCACAGACTGATGGCTGACATTCTCCTTCAAGGCTGGCAGAGAGGACAAAAGATGGGTCCTTCAAAATCAGTCCTCATCAAGACCGTCACGCCTGCAGTGCTTTGTTTTTTTAAAGTGGTCCTGGGTTGCATTTTGAGGTCTGTTCGCCTGTTTCATGGTGACTGATAGGGTCTGTTTTAATAGTTTCATGATTCTACAGGTCTGGCAGGAATCACGCCTGGGTTTAGGAAATAAATGTGGGCCATTTTATTTTTGATGCAGGACCAGGTTGGTTTGGATTGATTTATTTTTACTCAGGTTATCTTTGTCTTAGGGCTGGACGATATAGAAAAAAAGCATATCGATAAAATATAAATCATATTGATCGATATCGATAACTATCAGCAAATTTAAAACATATTTTAAGTGCAGCTCTGGCCATTTTATGCTGTTGCTTAGCGACTTATTTTTAGATAAAGAACACACAAACAGTGAATTCAAACTCAACCCTTTATTCAACCAACTTTTTACCAAAACTGCAAGTTTTTAAAAAAGAAAAAAGAACACGTGCTCTCTGAACTCTTTGAAGGGGGCGGAGCTTGGTTCTCGGGTCTGCGTTGTGATTGGTTGGGAGGATGTAATGACTGTAATATTAACTTACATTATATATATATATTACATATTGCATTGTAATGTATATATATATATATATATATATATATATATATATATATATATATATATATATATATATATATATATATATATACATTATAGGCTAGAATGCAAAAGGAAGGAAAACTGTTATTCTATTGAACTTTTTATTGACCCTTTTTTTTCTATCATCGATATACGTCTAGCGATCGAAATATATTGTTTTTGAATTATTTGTCAGTCAGTAAATTTATTAGATAATTTGAACCATTTAAACGTGACTTACACAGCGAACATGGAGGACATCAGTAACGAGGTAAATACTTTAGCGCAGCACTGCTTAGATTTGCCCCTTTGCAGTTTTCTCTATTTAAATGTGTGTGCTGCGGCTCCTGCTGATGGTGTTGTAAATAGATGCATAAACGGTATTAAAGGAACAATTCATTAGCCCTGACATTAAAGTGCTAATCAATAGAGCTGCATTAAACTGTTAGCGCCACACACACAGCACCACACAGACGTGTTCAGGCACACATGGCTCATCTCCAGGCAGATTACAGCAGCTAGTTCTGCATAAGAAAATCAAAGTAGCCTCTTTCAGGGCAGCTTGAAGAGATGTAGGAATTAAATTAGAGCGCCGGTTGATCTGACACAAATCAGACACATAATCACGCAGACATCCTATTCTCTCAGCTGCTCATGTTCCCGTTCACACAGCAGCACGCAGAGGAAGCATCCGAGGTGTCTTTATTAAGCTCTGGCCTGCTCTTCTGTTTATGCATCCAATTGTCAAACTTTATTGGATATTTGTCCAGGAGCTCCAGGGATTTGAGTTTAATGTTACAGAAACCATCATTTTTATCATGCCACTTTAAAAAAAACAAAAACAAAAAAAAACAGGTGCAGGCTATGCAAAGAGACCCCAGAAAGTTATGGGCATAGTTAGTTTTCTACCACCCACTTTGCTTTGCACACAGGTCATAAAATTTAACGTCTGACTCCTCTAAATCAAAGCACTTTCACGCATACGCTTTGTCCTCTATAATAATGTGGCAAACTTTGCCCACTCATCCATTTTTGGAGTGCATAACTTACACGTTTGATGGGCTGTCCCACCTGAGCTGTGGATCTCTGCAGCTCCTCCAGAGCCACCATGGTCCTCCTGCTTCTCTGATCAATGCTCTCCTGGTCCAGCCTGTCAGTCCAGGTGGACGTCCATGTCCTGGTAGGTCTGCAGGTGGTCCATCCTCTCTCCAGGTCCAGATGACGATCAGAGCTCTGGGATGTTGTTTTAGGACTTACCTGCCTGCTGGGTTCCTTGGTTTTCATGATGCTGTTTATTCACTAATGTTTTTAGCTTCTTGAATTTGCTAATTAGATGACCTCTGAGGGCAAATGGCTGGCTTTCACCTTCTAAATTGTGACTTTGCACCGTTTTGTGTTGGCCTACCACATCAAATCCCAATGAGAAGCGTTTAATTTTGCGGTTGCAAGGTGAAAAGATTGAAGGGATACGCGTACCTTTGCTTGATACTGCATATTACAAGGCAAGCTTTGTCTCCTTCTTCTGACCTTTACATCTTTGGCCCTGGATCTGTGCTCTCTCTGCAGCAGGCCTGGCCCAGCGGCACCCAGCAGATCCTGCTGCCTCCAGCGTGGCAGCAGCTTACCCACACCTCAGTCCAACACGCCACGGTCATCCCAGACTCCATGAGCAGCACGCAGACTCTCGCCAACTGGAGGTAAACACTTTCCAGTACTTTTTGATACGTCACTCCATCCACACAACACACATGTCTAAGGATCAGACCATTAAGGAAACCTGTTGGTTGGTGCATCAAATCAGGAATCTTTACCTCTCTGACATGGAGGGCGCTGTATGCACGTGTGGAGACATTATGTAGAGTCCAGCCCGCCAAATGCATGCTTAGATTCATCCAGGGCGCCCTCCCCTCCCTCCCATGCTGTCCATCGGCAGTCCTCGGAGAGAAGATCGAGAAAGTGTCGCACTTCCTCTGCAGAGCCATCGCTCCACAGCTGCTGGTGTCAGCTCCTCTGCCCTCCCTCTTTGCTCCCTCCTCACTCCCTCGTCTCCTTTGATCCTGTTCAGGAAAGCTGACCGCTGCCACCTAGTGGCTGCCTGGGTCCGCTCTCGTTTGCAGACCAGTCTGCCACTCTGTCTCCAGATTCTTACTCCATTCACATTGTTCTTTAGAGATGCGCTTTATTAAAATATAATATAACTGAGGCGCAAAGTCAGTTCAGTAAGTCAGTTCTAAACTCATATAAGATAAAGTTGGATCCTTATGGCTTACAGCAAAAGAAAACCAAACCCCAGTGTCTTAGAAATCTAGAAGATTACATACGTTTGATAGAAATACATTTTAAACAGAATAATTTTATTGTAAACCTCTAATGGCGTCTTGTAATCATAGGAAGACTTCCATGGACCCCCTCCACAAAGAGCGTAAGCCACAAACAGTAATCAGAGAGGCAAATTTGAGGAAGGGTCAGTGGAAGGAAAGTGTGGTAAAAACCCAAACACAAGCAACCGGGATAACAACCCCAGTCACTAAACACAGATGCATCCAGGACTTGATCTGCAGCTCATCCCTGATGTCAAACTGATCCAGAACCAGATATCAGACGCATGTCACCCAGGCTGAGGAGAAAAAAGACTGGACAGAGTGCTCCAAAGTCCTCTTTTCAGCTTAAAGTACATATTTGTTTGTCGTTTGGAAATCAAGGTCCTCCAATCTGGAGGAAGAGTAGATAAGCCCAGAGTCCAAGCTGCTTGAGGAGCAGAGTAAAGTTTCCACAGACAGTAACGATCCTGGAAGCTCCCTGTCAGCGAGCTGGTCAATCAATCCCCGCAGACAATCCACGCTGCTGCTGAGCATTGACGCTCAACAGCAGCGTCCTGTTGCACGCTGCATTGACGCTGCAGTTTACACAAAAAAAGCCCCAACTGACTGTACAGAACAATATTTTCAGTGAATACACATTTCTGGATTAAAATCCTTTTTTATAGTTTGTAAGAAGCTGAATTCTGGGTTTTGATTGGCTAACAAACGTAACCGTTTCCAGAAATCAACCCTTGAAATACACGGCGTGCAATTAACGTATGCATGAGGGTTGTTGAAAGAAAATAACTTTTTATTGACAGTCTAATAAACCGAGGCGCACCGTGTATAATTGATGTTGTTTCACAGGAATTCCCACCCCCATGGCGGCCATTACAATCCCATCATGCAGCAGCCAGCCCTGCTGACTGGTCACGTCACGCTCCCATCGAACCAGACCCTCAATGTAGGCGTGGCGCACGTCATGAGGCAGCCGTCCACCAATAACAACTCCTCTTCCAAAAAGACCAAACAGCACCAGATGTCCACCAGGTACCCCAACCACCCAGACCTTCCTAAAGGAACCTGTTCTAGAACCCCCCCCCCATCATGGGGGTCCTTTCTCTTGCATCCCTAATGTCTCACCTCTGCTCTTCCAAGGAACGTGTCGAACTACGAGGTATCGTCCTCGCAGGTGGTGCTGTCGCCGCAGCGGTCGAAGCGGGTGAAGGAGAACACGCCGCCTCGCTGTGCCGTGCTGCAGAACGGGTTGGGGTCCAACTGCCCGCCCGCGCTGGGCTTTGCCGGAGGAGGGTGGGGGCCGAACCAGGCCGAGCAGGCTTCCAGCACCACCCGCGACCATCAGCACCACGTCCCCAGACAGACCATCGTCATCCCCGACACGCCCAGCCCCGCCGTCAGCATCATCACCATCAGCAGCGACTCAGACGAGGAGGACGACCAGAAACAGAACAACGGGTCAGTCTGGAAAGTGCAACAAAAAAAGTGGCTTTAGATCTGCAAAGAAACCTAAAGGTGTTTTAAGGAAATAGAATGAAATTATATTGACTTTGATCTTTTCTAAATACCTAATAATATATAATATTAAAAACGGAAAACAACGTTCTTTTCTTAGATGTTTATGTTTATATATCAGCAGAAATATGGCAATTAAACCAAAGTAGATTATATAAATGGTAAATTGTATTGCAATGCTACAATATGATACTTTAACAATTTCAAGAATATTTTTCATGGACTTAAATGCAATTTCTTTTTAATTTATTAATTTCATGGTTTGAGAGAGGTAAGTTTGAGGAAGGGGGGAGGACATGTGGGAAATGACCCCTGGCCGGAACCGAACCCGGGTCAGCCTCGTTGAGGGCTAAGGCCTCCGTAAGCGGGTTGTGCTCTCTACCCCTGCACCATCGGAAGCCTAAATACATTTTCTAATGTGTAAAAAAATATCAAGAAATAATCGTTTTTAACAAACTCATGAACAATGTTTCCTTTTCTTTCCCATTTTGAAGAATGGGTAAGCAAAATGAGCCTCCGTGTCACGTTTTATTTATGCCCAATGGAAAAATAAACAGAGTTTTTAAAAATCAGAACTTCCCAGACAACAATTAAAAAATGTTAAGTAGACATACATGAAATACATGCATTTATTTCTTGGGTCATTGTGTGATGTGTTTTCATTTTTGCGTTATTTCCTTTTCGTGTCCCACTCTAAGTAAGACATTCATTTAAACGATCGCCTCGTGGACAGATTAGCAGCAGTTACTCACCGTCTTCTCTCTGTTTTTCTGCAGCTCATTTTCCAAACACAGAAAGAACGTCATTAGTTGCGTAACGGTCCATGATTCCCCAGAGTCGGACTGCTCCAGCCACAACAGCCCCTACGACCTGGAGTCCAGACCCCACAACAACAACAACAACAGCTACGACACAAAAACCACCATCCTGGACAACTACAACAACGGGAACCCTCGCACAATCATCATCCCTCCTCTCAAAACGCAGAGCAGCGAGGGGCCCAACGAATGTGAGCGGCTGATGCCAGGTAACGGATGCTTTCTGCACCATCGCTGAAAAAAAAAGGGACTGATTTGCAGGTGAACGGATTTCTCTTTTTTTCTATTGAACAGATTTAATGAATCATCAGAATACCGGCTACAAGTATAAATCCTCCAATGGGGTATCATTGGGCAATAACCACCTTCCAGGGGGCGCGGTCGGGGGCGTGGCCTACCGGCAGCAGCGCTCAGGTCCGCACCACCTTCAGCAGCAGCCTCTCAATCTCAGCCAGGTACAGTGAATGCTGAATGTTTGATGGATAACACGAGTATTGAGTTTTAATTCTCCCCCCATTAAGGCCATATTTAAATGATTTCTGCACAATAAACACTATTTTGCAAAAGTGTTCCTGTCGGTTGAAGCATGAAGCCACAAACCTCGGTGGATTTTATGTCCTGGACCAACATAAATTAGAGAGTATCTGTGAAGTTTAATGGAAAATTCTGGGTTTCTTCCAGAGGTGGGGACTCCAGTCATTAAATATTATGACTTTAGACTTGAACCTGTTTGCTTGAAAAGACTTGATATTTTACCATAAATATGAAGCTTAAGACATATATCATTTAAAAGTGTGCAACTTTAATTAATTTCACTCAACCAGTGTCTAAAATAACGCAGACCGTCTCTCTTTCCCCACTCTGTGCGTGAGCTGCAGCAAAGCCAACCAAATTAACCAGATTTATATTTTTAAAAAGGAAAAGGAAAGAAGCTAAGGACAATAATTTTCATTTGGGTCTGAATATGAAGTTCTGCTGTTGCATTTTTCACTGAATATTCTGGACAAATATAGTTCAAAGGAGGACTGTTCTTGAAGCAAAGTTTAATTTTACTGTTTTGTAAGCTCAGTTGCACCGGTTTCATCCCGTTTTCAGAGACATTCTGATTTAAAAAGAACACATGCTCTATTATTTATGTTTTCCTTTTCTCTGATTGTTTTATTCTTGTCACTCTTCCATAAAGACCAAATTAGTGAAGTACAGGACTGATAATTGTCGTTTCAGCGCCTTCTCTCCCTTGAGATTTGGACTCCACTTCTTGGGTAATTAGTTGGACTAGACTTTATTTCAGAGTATCGATGTAAAGGGGACTGAATATACAGACATTTATCCTTTGCTTTCCTCTTCACATTCTGTTATAACACATTAAAAGTTTGTAGTTGGGGTGCCGCGGTGGAGGTGCTGGGGTGACCGGTCTCAGGTTCGAGTCCCAGCCCTTGGACCTTCCCCCTCTCTGTCAACCCCACTTCCTGTCAGCTTACTGTCACACTGAAGGCCACCAATGGCACAAAAAAATGTAAAAAATAAAGGTTTGAGGTTGTAATGTGATAAAATGTATAGAAGTGAGTGTTTTTGCAGGGAAATGCATGTGGAGAATATTTACTTCCCCGGTTAATTTCTGCACGGTTCATAAAAATTCCAACAGCCCTGCAGAACCCGGCTGAAATCTGTGGGTTCTCCTTTCTTTCAGGCTCAGCAGCACATGGTGGCCGAGCGAAACGGCGGACACCGGCGGCAGCAAGCCTACATCGCCCCCAACATCGCCACCCAAGCCCCATACTTCCATCACAACAGCCCCTCCCACACGGGCAACGTTCACCCACACCTGGCCGCCACCCACCTGTCCAGCCAGCCCCACCTGTACACCTACACGGCGCCCGCCGCTCTGGGCTCCACCGGCACCGTCGCCCACCTGGTGGCGTCGCAGGGCTCGGCGCGCCACGCGGTCCAGCACGGGAGCTACCCTCCCAGCATCGTCCACCAGGTCCCCGTCAGCGTGAGCCACCGCGTGCTGCCCTCGCCCACCCTGCATCACGGCCAGTACCAGGCCCAGTTCGCCCACCAGGCCTACATCAGCGCCTCGCCCGCCTCCACCGTCTACGCCGGGTACCCCCTGAGCCCCACCAAGGTCAACCAGTATCCTTACCTCTAGAGACGGGCCGGGCTGACGCTGACTGGGGGGGGGTGTGCTCCCTTCATCTTCCATCCCACCGACATCCTCTCCTCTCCTCGACCTCAGACATGAACAGAGACAGGGGAACATGCAATCCTCATCAAGCTGTCATGTGTAACTTGAAGAAGGAAAGACTGAAAAGACGGAGCGACACAGAAAGAAAAAATGTGACTCGGATCCTCTTGAGAAGAGAAAGATGGCGACAGTTTTTCTTCTTTTGATGATTTTCCCCCAGAAAAGAGCCAGTTTTTTTTCTGCTTTTATTTGCGTCCTCTTCTCTTCTCTTTGCTTTACTTTTCTAGAAAAAAAAAAGGAGAAAAAAGCGACGTCTCATTAGTTTTACGGGGAAGCGTTGTTTGAGGACGGCGGACATTTTCTGATTTATTTCATTTGTTTCGCGCTCCTCCCCCCCCCCCCGCCTAATATATTTGGGAAGTGACTGTTGAACAGGGGTTACATTGACTGGAAGTTTGAAATCCCAACAGATTTGGGACAAGGTGAAATACGGAAACCTGCTGCTCTTCAAAGAAAAAAAAAAAAAAACATACTGATGGCCTTGAACTGTCTTAGTATTTCCAAATCAATCGTGGCGTGGGGAGAAAACGAAGAGAGGAAACTCCACCCACTCCACCTTCTCCAGCAGAGGAGGGACCTGGAAATCTAACCAACAGGAGACAACAGATCTTTTAGTGTATTTATAGATATTTTTCTTCCTTTGTTTTTCCACCTTTACGATGCTTCAGTTTATCTAAGTGTCTTAGCCGGGCCCCCGTGTATAGAATGTAGCAGTATGCACCTGTTTTTATTCCTTTCTTTCTTTTATTCCCTTGATACCAATAGACTTATTCGTCGTCCTTTCTTTTCCTCAATGTGATTGCACAAAGTGGTTATAATAACATAGGCATGTACAACGTGATTGTCTGTGTGCGCTACTGTCAGCCATGCGTGTGTAGTTCATCTGCGCAGGATCCTCCTCAGTCTTTAGATGTCGATTGTCGTTTCCCTCGTAGTGCCTTACAGATTTACCGACAGTTTACTCGGCTTGGGTCCCCGAAAGCCGCGAGAGACTACCGCTATACTTAGAGAGACACGTTTCCCTGCTTCGACATCCTAATCAGGGCACTTGTAGCTTTCTTCCAGGTGTGGGCTCAGCCCTCGCTGTTTCTTGCCCATAATGGCAGCGTGCCGTAGATGATGAAGATTAACGTCAAAGCAGAAATCACGCTGAGCTTCTTTCTTTTCTTTTTTTACTGTGTGTGCATGAGATGACTTGCCTGGGGTACTTACCAAAGTCGTAGATAAATTCTTGTTACATTTCACTCTGGAGAGTGATGTAAATATATATGAAGATAAATGTGGGGTGAAGCTGTAGCTGCAAACCTCCGTCACAGCGGCACCGGAAAATGTGGCTTTAGTTTGGGTTTTATTTGTTAAAACGTGCATCTCGATTAGTGAGCGCAAACGTTGTCGTTTCGTCTTCATGCTTTCAGGAGAACGTTTGAGGCACGACAGAGTTTTAGGTGCATCTCAATGAATTAAGATATGTTCCATTATTATTTATTTCGCTAATTTAATTTCTAGCTTGTGTTGAAAAGTAATTTAATTCTGATGATTATGGCTCACAGCTGATGAAAACCCAAAACTCAGTCTTATTATATTGCAAAATCTGAATATTACGTAAGAGCAATAAAAAAAGGGTTTTTTATAGACAGAAATGTTGTGTGATGTCCAAGCAGAAGACTGGAAAGTTTAGTGGAAGGAAAACGCCTTTAAACCAGTTATGTGCAGTGTTAGAAAATAAAATCAGCAACCCTAAATAAACGTTTCACTTGCTAAAATGCAATGAACCGGGACATCTAAATAATTACTGATTATGAAAACCAAAAAATTGGATTCTGTGTTTCTCCCATCTACGGCTCGACGATATGGGGAAAAAAAGCATATCGATAAAATAGAAATCATACTGATCGATATGAATAATTATCCACAAATTCAAAACATATATTTTAAGTGCAGACCTGGCCGTTTTATGTTATTTTTAGATACAGAACACACAAACACTGAATTCAAACTCAACCAACTGCATGTTTTTAAAAAGGAAAAAAGAACACGTGCTCTCTGAACTCTCTGAAGGGGGCGGAGCTTGGTTGCTGGGTCTGCATTGTGATTGGCTGGGAGGATGTAGTATTAACCTACATGGCTAGAATGCAAAAGGAAGGAAGTTCTATTGAACTTTTAATTGACCCTTTTTTTTCTATCATCGATATATATTGTTATTGAATTATCGTCCAGCCCTACTCCCATCGTCCTCTGGACTCTGGGACTTCCAAACGATTTCCAAGCCTACTTTTCTCTGAGGAGATTCTGTTTTGACCAGACTTTCTCCTTCCACTCAACCTTTCATCAGTATTCTTGGACACAGCCCTCTGGGAGCTTTTAGCTTCTTTAGAAATGACCTTTGAACCTGGAGAACCATCAAGTCAGCCATCTTCCCTTCAACTGCGTGGGTTTTCATCAAGCGTAACGCTGACGTTCAATAGAACGACACAAACAGCTGTTTCTATGTACGTTTCACTTCTTAACTTAATCGCTGAAGTGAGTGAACCTCGTGTACTGATTTATTGAGATGTGCCTGCGTTTTCGGGGTTGAGAGCTGGTCTGAGAGAAGGGCCTGACAGAAAGTGATTGTTGCCGTGAGGGTGATTCTGTGGGACTGGAGATATTGCTCGGCTGCAGCGACAAAGACAGAGTGCAGAGGGATGTTGGAAGGAGATACCGTGTGAGGGGCTGGTTGAAAGCATAGGGTCAGCTTAGGAACAGGGGAAGCCCTCGATCTTAAAAGGGAACAAAATGATTGCAAGTTGGCAATGAGCAGGTTGATCGTTACACTGAGCCGCGCCGGGTGCTGCCTCGCCCGGCTGCGCACCGAAACATCTGACGCAAACTCTTTTGTTTCTGTACTCTCACTGCTGTTCGTGATGGTGAAACAAAGTGGGTCGGCCGAGGGTCGGCCAGCGCGTCAGAGCTGCGGGAAGGGAACAGGTGGAGGAAACAGGACAAGCGTACACCTGGAAGGGAGGTTTTCATCACCACTGTCCATTTGTCTTCGATCCAGGTACACCGTAGACATGGCCACGCCCACCGCACGGGGATACCTGAACACTTAGAGAAAAAAATAGGGCTGCCGCTTTGTGTGTTTGCTGCTTGAATTCATTTTCCTCGTAGCCAATAGGACAAATAATCCCGTCCCTGTTCATTTGTGCTGTTGGACAGGGGCACATCAGAACTGCTGGTCTGTTTAGTGACAGCCTTCTCCCCCTCCTCCTTGGTATGCCATAGTACTTGCATTTGAAGTGTTGTTTTTTTCCTGTTTTTAACTTATCTTAGTTTGTTTTTGTTTTTTTTTTGAGACGGCGTAGTACATGTGTTTATTTTTTAGAGATTGTTGCAATAATTCTTGTGGCCGTTTTATCAAAATGCGTGTGTGTGCGTGTGTTTTATTACATGTGGAGCTTATTTGGATTTTGTAACCTGATGTACAGTAATATTTAGTATTCAGTGAAGGTGGGTGCACCTGTGTAAAGTGTTGCAACACTGCTGAGGATAGAAGGTGGGTGAGCTGACGATAATCCACTGGGGCCCTGGTAGAAACAGGCTTTTTAGACACATGGGTGCGGGTCCGTGATCCGGCGGCGCTCCTCCCTGGCCCCGTGGAGTTGTCTTTCATCCCGGTACTTTCCGCTCCCTGGATGCTCCAGCATGCAAGCCTCGGGTCCAGGCACTTGAAGATGTGATTGCATAGTATGTTGCCGGTTACATCGTTAGTCTCTGTTTTCGTTGTTTTCTGCTTTCGTCTCCGTAACTTCCTCCGGGTCATTCAGGCCTGAGCACACACGCGTCGTCCGGAGGATTTCTGAATCAAACTACTGAAACATTCCACTGTTCTGAGGGAAAATGTCACATTACCAACTGCTGTCCACGCCCATCAGCATGGAGACAGACTGCTGCTCGTCCCACCAAAGACTTCAACAAGCTCCACCATGCACAGCACAGAACAAGCAATCCTCCTCGTCGTTGCCAGAGTGGCCAGGCAATAACTTCTGGTTTAATATTAAAATGCTCCATACGTACTTTTCGAGAAGAGTTGCTTTCACACTGTGAAATGCATGTGTGTGAGTGTTTTAACATGCATACAGCACAGGCGTTTCTTTGTGGACTTTCAGCTACAGTGCTGTGATAAAGCCCCTCCCCCTTGTAGATATCCTCCTTTTTCACTTAAATCTTTCAAATTATAAGCAAAGTATTTTTATTTATCAGGCAAAGATAACCTGAGTGAACTAGAAGAGCGGTTTTCAAATGAGGATTTCATTAATTAAAGGGGAAAAAGCTGCCCCAACCCTACCTGGTCCTGTGTGAAAACTAACAGCCATAGTTTGACTGTAATCAACCGCATTTTGGTTCAGTTTCACGAGCCACCAAAGGGCTAATTATTGCTGGACAATAATAGAATAGGTGAAAATATCTCAAAAAGCACCAGATCTAAAGAAACTCAAGCACAGATGAGGTCGGTCAGGAAATGGTTACAAAGACGAGCTTTGGGACTCCAGAGATCCACGGAGAGAGCTGCTATCCGCAGATGGAGCAAACATGGAACCGTGGGGAACCTTCCCAGGAGAGGTCTACCAAGAGTGCATTGGTCACTCTTACAGGAAACCATGAAAGAACATCTAAAAGATAATCAGCCCTCACATAAGGTTGGAGTTCCCGATTTAAAAATAAGACAGAGAGGCGGGGCAAAAATGGCCTCCATGGGAGTTCCGAGGTCAGAACCACTGCTGACCGAAAAAGGCCCGTCTCATAGTTGCCAAAAACATCTTAACAATCCACAAAACCATCCTAGTGATAAAGTAGCAGCATTTCAGAAAAATGACATCCTGGAGAGATCATCCTAGTGTGATGATCTGCGCTGCTGTGTGGCTGCAGGACTTGGACCGCTTGCAGAAATGGACAGAACCTTGAATTCTTCCCTCTTGCAGAAAACCACGACATTAAGCCCAATTAAACTCGATTTATGGAGCGGTACAAGGATCCAAAGCACTCCAGCAAGTTCACCGCTGGACTCTGGGGAATCCGGACTTAAATCTAATTCAGATGCTGTGCCATGACCTTAAACCGGCCCTTTATTCTCAGAAACCCTCCAATCTGGTTGAATTAAAACAATTCTGCAAATCAGAGTGGGCCAGACTTCCTCCTCAGCGACAGCAGAATCATTTGCCAGTTATTATAAATGCTTGATGACGGCCGTTGCTGCCAAGAGAGGCTCAACCAGCTGTTATCTCACAGGGCCAGGGTCGTTTGGATAGCCTTTCCCCTTAATAAATAATTCAGATCATTTGAAAAACTTCCGTTTGTATTTACTCTGGTTATCTTTGTGTGGTATTAAAATACTTTTGATGTTCTGAAATCCAAAGGAAAGGGGGTTTCTATACTTTTTCACAGTGTTGTATCAAAATAGCTTTTTTTTCTGTTCTTACTTTGAGTTCTTCCTCCCTTTTCGCCCTCATTTAAATGAAATCCAGATACAAATGATCATACGTGTTCTCTCCTGATTGTTGTTTTCTCTTTTTGATGTGTTAGCTTTATTATTGTTGTAGGAAAATAAAATTTGTGTTTAATGGAGAAAAAAAAGAAGAGGTTTCTGAACAGACCTGTAAAAAAAGTAATAATCCAAAATGTACGAAATATACCTTTAAAGTTCATGGTCACCTGCACAAAACGAATGTAATATTATGTGACCCTACCACGTCTGTCATGGCTTTAGATCTCTCGCTGAAGGTGATCGTTTTGTTAATTTGTGCACAGTTTGTGACCCATGCATGGCGCAATAACAATATATCTGATCTCCAGCAAAACCCCATAAGAGGCTGATCATTTAATATTACCTATTATCATAATTAGGGGATATCGATGGTCTTAATTGTCCAAAAGGAAACAACATGTGCAACACTGTGTGAGTTAATATGATTTGTGTGATACCTTTGTCTGTGTTTCTCTTAGACATAGCCCACATTTTGAGTGTGGTTGAAAAGAAAATGAGGGGGATCGGAAATGTGGGCATCATCATAGATCGAGTGACCTTACAATTACCAAAATGTGCTTAAGTAGCGTTTGAAAATGTTCGGTGTTGCTGAGGCGTGTACAGCCTTCCCAGCTAGCAAGTTTAATGTTAACTACTGCCTTCCAAATAACCAACAATACCTCCAAAGCTTTAAAAGGTGACATTTAAATTAGTGAAAACAAAACAAGGCAACATGTCCATCTCCCCCTGTCGCTCTCCTGAAAAGCGCTCAAACTTCCAGTCGTGCTCATGCCGTCGCCATGCAAAGTCCTCATCCCGGCGCTTCGGAAGCACCGGCGAACATTCCTGAGAGCGGGACGCACGGCGCCGCGCTGGTCGTCCTCCCAGGAGACTTTCAGCCAACCTGCAACACCGCGCTGCAGAAATACGCAGCTGGCTGGAGCTGCAGCTGCTTCCCAAAGGTCAAAGGAGATAAAGACAGGCGTTTAGGTAGATGCGTTAGGAAGTCACTGAGAAATCCATAATGTAGTTACACAAACATTCTCGAAGCCCTTTTGAAAACATGTTTTTTTTGTTTTGTTTCTTATTTTTTAACCTTTCATTATTAGGATCTATTCCTTTCGCTGGTTATTCCTTGAGGGAATTCAGGGTTGGGTGGTCATGGTTTGATGCCTTCGATGTCTGCTGGAGTTATGCTGTTTGTAACACAAAAAAACTTTTCAACACCTCCAGTTATAAATGTTCTGTGTAAAACCTGCTAAGGGTCCACAGTGCTTATTGGAGTAAGTTAGGTCCTGATTTTATAACACCATCTGTTTCCATATGTCTTTGTTTTTTTAATGAGAAAACATGGGATCTGACTGTGGAAGGGTTGAATTTAAAAAAACTTTTGTTTTATTTTTCCATGGGGAGAAATATTCACCTGCATGCATCATGCATGCATCAGAAATATAAGATAAGAACAATTTCACTTCTATTTTTGGCCGACGCAGATTCCAGTTATAATTAAAGTCCAATTATTTGTTCTGGTGACTATTTACACAATAAAAAGACAAAACTACACGTGGCGCGTTCTTTGATACCAGGAGTGATGATTGGATTACAACAGAAAATTAAAGAATTACAAAGTTATTCTCATCTATGCATCAAACCTTATGTTAACATTTAACTGTTTTTTTTCTCTAAAAGAGTTCATTAAAGTAGCTGAAATGATGTGAGTTCTTGTTTTTGATCCATTTAAGAGTTTCTCTTCTGTATTTGACCTGCAGATAATCATTCATGGCCGATGAAGGACAAAAGAATCGGCCTATTTCGGTCTCTGGCGTGTTGATTGGTGCATTTCTGCCAGAGACTGGAGTCATTTAAAGGAGCTCCTGTAAGAGCGCATCAAACCCTGACCCCCCCTTTTTGCGTCTATTGCTGTATGGTTTCTCAATGTTGTGATATTTAATTCTTTGTCAATGAAGCTAATGTGTGCTGCAGTATTTCCTAGTATTCATCTCTGTTAATGGGGTCTTTTCTCAATTAGTTTTGTTTATCGGGGAGTGACGTCTCATTATTTCAATTTGTTATTGTAGCGTTTTATGTATACCCTGTTCCTTAGCCTAATATTATCAAGTATGTTACGAGAATGGATATTTTACTGGCTTTATAGAATGTTTTAAAATAAATATAATATTGACAATAAGAAAAAAAAAAGGATTATTTAAACCTCCTAACACGTTGAGTACATGCTACTAAGCGCTTGTGTTTTTCCATTAGGATATTGTGTGCTTCTCTTAATCATTTTCGTTGTAGAAAAATTGAGTGAATTTATATTAGGCTTTGAAAAACTAATGACACAATTGTAAATTTTGCAGGAGGGTTTTATTAGACAAACAGCTTCATCAGATAGAAGAAAATAGTTATTTTAATTGTCCTCCTTACTAACTTTAGGACGAGAAGGGGCTCGCGTTGTGGTGAACTATGTTCTAGCTTGTTATTCACTGTTACTTTTGATCATTTTTTCGGTCTCAGAGGTGAATCGAGTTAATAATGAGAATTTGTAAGCTCACATATGCATATTGTATATGTGTAGAAATGTAATCACACTTTGTCTTGGATTTACATTAAACTGTTAAGTCACGGCAGCAGTCTCCTTTCTTTGCCATGGTGGGTGTATGTAGGGGAGGGGGTATAAAAGCATGCACGTCTTTAATGTTACTACATGACTACATGATAGCTTTGATACAAAGACAATAAACTTACCCAGCTTGTACTAAGGCAAATTAATTTGTAGGTGAGAAACATGATGGGTTAAAGGCTCAGGTTTATGCAGAGTCCTTAGTTTTCCACAAACTGTCCCATTTTAGCTTCCTCATCATTTAATAAACTTTAACATGATGAAATCTGTGGTGTTGTACACTTGTACACACCTTTATAGTGTTGCTCGCATTGTGATTAGAGCCTGCAAACCTGTGGGGGCAGCGCTGTGATCTGGGGTTGCTGCATTTGGTCAAGTCTGGGTTCGGCTGCGTTATTCAGATAAGATAAGAGAGACTTTACTGATCTCACAGTGGAGAAATTCACGTGTCACATCGGCTCAATAATCAAAAGAAGGTGCCAAAAGGAGGAAAAGGTGCATGAGGTATATACAGTGCGTCCACATATATACAGTGGATCGAGAAAAAAAAGAAAGAAATAAAGCAGAGATTTAAGATGACTTATGTACATTTAAGGTGACTTATATACATATGGATTGACGTTGTACATTAAAGTGGTACCAGGTAAAGAACAACAGTGAGGTAGTGAGATAACTATAACAGCTGAAGTCTCTTGTTTAACAGGATTATTGCACAGGGTATTAAATCCATCAGTGAATTTCATTTTTCCTAGATGTTAGAATAGAATAGAATAGAATAGAATATTTGTCTGATGGTGCTGGTATATTCCAAGATGACAATGTATATATACATTATATCAGGCCCAAGGCGATGTGTTGGAGAAGAAGTGGGTCAGCAGGCCTACTCTCCCAACATCTCTCTGAGTCGAGACATTGGTGAAAATTTCGTGCTACAGAGAAGAGTTTCTGTAATCAAAGCTGAAGGTAGTTCAATGAAACATTAAAGTGTGACTTTCTTGATGGGCAGTGGATGATGTTGCTTTTCCCCTGACGCAAACGGGAGAAAATCCTTCTGAAATAGAGAATAATTTCTGGTTAATCAAGTTCACTGGAATTAACGACAGACATGACCTCAAAAAGACTGGATGCTGAAATCAAATCAAAACATATTTTGACAAACTGTTTTTTTTCTTCTTTATTTTCCATTTAAACATATGACACACCTTACATTGAACATCTTTTCCCTTTTCCCAACCATAGTCCCCCTCCCAAACCCTCCGTCCGTTCCCATATATATACATATGTATATATATATATATATATATATATATATATATATATATATATATATATATATATATATATATATATATATATACATACATATATATATATATATATATATATATATATATATATATATATATATATATATATATATATACACATACATATATATACACATAATATTTTTATTTATTTATTTATTTATTTATTTATTTTTGGTATTCTTTTTGATCCATTGTATATATGAAGATTCACTGTATATAACTGAATGCACCTCCCCTACTCTGCACCTTCTTATATGAGCCGATGTGACGAGTGAATTTCTCCATTGTGAGATCAATAAAGACTATCTTATCTTTATCTAAATAAAACGCATGGACAGGTACAGTAACTGAAATGATTTATCAAAGTCAAATATTTTCCATGTCACTAAAACGTTGCCTTTTATTGAGGACCGTGCAGAGGTCGAAGCCCAGACTGCAACAGTTACAGGTAGGACCTCTTTACGACCACTAGGTGTCAGTGTGCACCAAAACACTTGCAACAAATCGGGATGACGTGATACGGTTACGTTAATTATCCCCGTTTCACAGAAAACAAAGCCCCGGCATGCACCGGTTCTGCAAGCTTTTAAAGGCGATCCTTTCTTGTCTTGTTGTATCAAACTGTTACATTGAGCGGCTTTTTACTCAATTTAAAGAAATAAGCTGCAAAACAAACGATCCTTTTTTATTTTTCTCCTACGTTGGGTGTCAATGTTGTGCTTTAATAGAGATAAAAAAATGTAATTGAACGAAAAAAAAAAGTTAATCATGCAGGAGTTTAAAGTAGGTTGCAATAACAAATACATGGACGCATTAAAAACTAGATGACATGTTTAAAGTATCACAAGGAGGGTAATCCTATTTAGCAGATAAAATAGCTGACACCAGTATCTCCTCTCAGATATGTTAAAGTGCATCGTTGCGTGTAGTAAGGTTGCCGTGGAAGCCGCAGACGCCAGTACGGGAGGACCAACCTAGTATAAAAAAGGCACATGTGACAGATGTGAGCGGCAGCCAATCAGAAGGGAGCTGGATAACCAATGGACTAATCAGAGCTGTCGGGGGGCGGGGCTTAGCCAATCAGGACGGGAGAGGGTGACTGGTAAACTGGACTGGATCACATCACAAGGAGCTACCAGGTCTGGAGCCGCTCGCATGCTTCCCCCCCAAAAATAACTTCAAAACAAGCAGTGTTCACATAAAAGGGTTAAAGTTCAAGATTTCATTCTTCTCAAGGACATTTTCTCCCCACCTTCACATGAAGTGCCCGGGTCGGAGCTGGCTTTTTCTGGGTAAGTGTATGTGCGCAGCTATGAGCTGGCTGGGAGGACAGGGGGGGGGGGGACATCGTTTCATCCGGAGATCTGGGGCTAGATGTGGACAATATCAACACAGTGTGCGCGCTAAGCAGCGCCCAGGCTTTCACAGGGACATGCATGGAGGAGGTGTTAGCTGTGTGTGGCTTCATGGAGCCCAGAGTAACGGGACGGGAGACAGAGAGCAGCTAGCCGCTCAGACTGGAGGTCTGCCCCGCTGCAGCCCTGCTGGAGGGCTGGCAGGAGCCAGGAGGACAAACCCATCTGTTATTAAGCTCTCCAAAAAATCCAATATTTAGTTTTATTTCATCTATTCAGTGGGGGTTGTAAGAAATTTATATGATATACTTTTTTTAAGTTGCTCTGTTTCTAGGAAGCTCCTGTTATTCCTGTGTTCTACATATGACTCCTCAAAATGGGAAAGACAGTAGAACAGGGTTTTCAAGAGAAGGAGATCTGTGTTAAATCAGAAAATGATCCATGAAGAGAGCAATCTCACCTAGAGTTGCCAGTACTGCCGTGGGAAGATTAAAAAGTTTAAAAAGGTCCCATATTTAATTCACCGCCATGCACAGTAATATAGATAGATAGATAGATAGATAGATAGATGTATTGGACATCGTATGCTAAACAAAGCTGCTTCAACAATTAAATACACTAAAAACAATAAAAACCATCTGAATAAAATACTTCCTAACCAACAAAACTTTTTGTTGGTTAGGAACCAGAACTTTCTCCCTGCTGGGTTCCTTGGTCATCAGGATGCTGGTCGTTATCTACAGAACCTCTGAGACCCGAAACAGAACAGCTGAATTCATCTGATTCAGTGACACACATGTGGACTCTGCTTATGATTAGGGCAGGACAATTAATCGCATTTGCAACATAATCGCAATTTTAATAAACACAATTTCCAAATCGCAGACATATGCGATTTTTGTTGTAACAATTAATGGATCAGACGTCCTTTAGGTGTCGGTAAAATGTTTAAAGTGGGTTTGCTCCACATGGAAGGGAAGAGAGCTGCAGCAGAGAGATAATCTAATTTTATTATTTGTTTTAGAGTTTATATAATGATACTTTTTACCAGAAGCCTTCAGGAATCTCACCACAGCATTAAGTTCTGATCAAACTGAGACTTGTTTTTTGATTGCACTTCACATTCAACAAGGATTGATGTCCAACTCGATCAAAAGCTGTTCTCTTGAATAATAATATTCTGATTAATAAAAACAGTTAAAGGTCTTGTTTTAAATAGTCCTCGTTTACAATCATCTTTAGCATTTTTGTTGCTTGTGGTTAATGCAGAGAAAAGTCAAAACTAAATCGCAATTATGGTTGAAATTTAGATTTTTGGCATAATTGCACAACCTTGATTATGAATGAGGTGACCTGGAGGGAATTGGTCAATCTGGGCTTTATTTAGAGGTACCAGTGTAAAGAGGGCTGAATGCATATGTCCACCACTTTTACAGATGTACACTTTTTTGTAATTTTCCTTCACATTTTCTTTCCGCTTCATAATCATTTCCTGCTTTGTGTTGATCTCTCTGTTGATGGAATTCTAAACAATAATAACTGAATTCCCATCTTTACTAAATGAGGAGACGGCGGTGATGAAGTTCCAGCACTTTTATTGAGAAACAGAGCAGAGGTCACATAGATGGAAAGTAATCGCACCCCACGGTCCTGCTGCAGTCTGCGTCTGTCCTGTCTCTGCCTGTCTCGCTTTCCGGCTCTCCCTAATACTGCACAGTGGCCTTGGCTTGAGACAAAACAAAGACAGTCCATCCTAGACAATCACCCTGCTGCACAGTATCTACGCAGCATTCAGCCTTGCACTCAGCAACAGTGGATTACATACACAGACATCTTGTCTCCAGGCCTCCTCTGTCCGAGTGGTGTGAGGCCATAGTGACTTCAGAATAATAATTCTTATAACACTCTCACATAAAATATCACTAAACGCTGAAATTATTTGTTTAAATGTGACAACAAAATAGGAAAATGTCCACAGCGAATTCAAACTTTTGCAAGGTATTGTTTGTCATTTTT
The DNA here is from genome assembly GCA_037039145.1 of Fundulus diaphanus. Lineage (NCBI taxonomy): Eukaryota > Metazoa > Chordata > Actinopteri > Cyprinodontiformes > Fundulidae > Fundulus > Fundulus diaphanus. The sequence continues at coordinate 3,603,364 of CM073134.1, read as the reverse complement.
TTACTGAAAAGTAAATGTTAAGATTGAAGCGTTGCGTGTCCTTTGTCCTCCTGCAGCGTTTGTCCACCGGCAGAGCATGCTAACGACGGAGCAGTCATAAAGCAACCCAGGCCTTGGTTGACTCTTGGTTAAAACGATGGATTTTCACTTCTTAAGTGGATGAAATGCCTTGAAAGTCCAACCCCGCCGCACCATGGCAGGTTTAGTCTCCGCTGTGGGTTTGGCGGTGATGCTGAAGGCTCCGATGCATGACTACGCAGTGTTTCTGAGGATAGCAGCGTTGGTAACCGTGATCTCGTCTGGCTCGCCTCTTGCAGGTAAGAGAACACCTTTCTCTGACTCACAAAAACATGATCCACCAACTGAAACTTTGTGTTATGCAAGTGGTCTAGATTCCCATCTTGTGACGCATGCTGTTACGTTTGAAAAGGGAAAAAAGTCGTAAACAGATCAAAGAAATTGCAGAAACATCCTGAAACATTATTTCATTGAATGTTTCAGGATCTGCTTTTCATTTAACAATTATAATTTTTCTACTTCTTATATGGCACTCCTGGTTTTTTAACGAGTATGTTGGGGTGTTCTGCATTCACTGTACGTCCCACTGAAAGACAATTAAAGCACTCGGCTCTTTTCAGACACATTTACATGGCTTGAATGTTTGCTTTTCATGACAGATTCAACCCAAATGTAATTAGGATCTTTATCTTGATGGACTTCTGTTCTGGTTTTACATCTTCTGGCCCGGCAATGTGTGACACGCTTACTCACATCCAGGAGATGCTTTGCACAAATGCGGCCTTGTTTGTGGACTACAGGCACCTGCACTGGGATAATTTAATCTAGCCAGAAGCCTTTGCATCTTGAATCCAGAGACCAGAACCAGGCATCTGATCCAGGGGTGCCTGGTTCCTGGATGTTCAGCTTTCAGACTCAAGAGTCAAACAAATATCTGCTAGTTGGAGACAGAGCAAAGGTCTAAATCTGCTTGATAGATGTTTTTTCTGGGCTTATATCTATTGATGCTGACCTTATCCAGTCAATACCCCCACCCCCACCGCAACACATTCTGCGTTTAACAGTAAAAGCCCATGGTTTTACAGCTTTTTGAAGGATTATCAAGTAAGATGTCAAGAATTTTGGAATTAGTGAATCAAAAAGTCCTGCTTAAATTATAATACAGCCGTTGATGTGAACTAGCAGCAGTTTTCTGATTGCTGCAGTTAATCCAATGTGTTTATCACATTCTGTGATCTGTGGACCAAAAGTAAAATTTAACAGTTCCTTAAGCGGTATTAGAAAATCTTATGATGGTGATAATACTGATAAATCATGCAGTAAGAGTATCGGCTGCAATATTTTCTTCTTTCCTGTTTTTCTCATCTGTACATTAGCATGAAAAAAGCCAGTTTATAACACTAGGAATGTATTAGCCAACAATTGTTTCCACTCCTTTGCGATATGAATATGGCACACACTGAAATTGAGATGATGATATATTCACCACATCTTGTCCAGCCTTTAGTTTTAACTTGATTATAGGGTTTCTAATATGTGTGCCTTCTAATTCCCAGTTTTAGTTTTAATGTTCCAGCGTGTAAGATTTACATCCATCTAGTGGTGCACTAAATGAATTACCAGCGAACTTGCCATTAAGCGTGTAATACCTACTACAGAAGCCGTGGAGTGTCATAAATGTGACAATGTCAACATGTCCTCCATGTATTTGGTTCCAAGCTACTGCTAATAGCTACGGTCATCGTGTGAAATGGTTTTTGGTGACCTGCAGACTCAGATCATCGGATGAAGTGAGAGGAGAAACAAAGTAGCCGTCTCTATGGGGAGGACAGAGTAGCTGCTGGACCACTTGGTTACTTTCTCTTCCCTCTTGCTGGGCCGAGAATAGATGGTCCTCAATTTCAACAGAAAACAATAAATAGAATGATCTACGGTCGTCTTTGCTTGTTTTATATTCCTCCTTCACTAACAGCACGTCTTCATATGGGAGACAGATAGGGAAAATGCGTATGGCTGACAAGTTTAGCCCCTTTTGGCTACTGTAACTGTAAAAATGGCGACGCAACATGGCGTGTTCCATTGGGTGCACCGACACCTATGTATTTATAAACTGCTCATTATAAGCTATGAGAACTCTTTTATTTTTGATGCAATTCTTATTAGACTTGTATTTATAAAAGCAATACTTTAAAAACAAATGAGTTGCAAACTGTCCTAGGGCTGGGCGATATGGCTTTAAAATGAATCCTCACATTTTATTTTACCAAATCCGATTAATCGTTTTTTTCTTTTTCATCCTTTTGGTTTCACAAAAAGAAATTAAAAAAAATATTCTAAAAACTTGGTTTTATGTCAAGCATTTCGTCTGGGAGTTAACCTGAATTCAAAGTGCAACTAAATACAAGCTTGTAAAACAAGATGGCCGCCCTGCTGTTGTAAGCAATGAAAAAATATAACGAAATGTTTGCTGCTAGTGGTTTTACACAAAGAGCTAAGAACAGGCTTCACTCCAATTGTGTAACTTCAAACTAACTTAAAAAATGAATGAATAAATGAAACTGCCTCATCTTATGGTGAAAAAGTTTCCTCTTTACAATATTTTGACAATATATTTTCCTGAACATATATTCCGCATCCTATACTTAAACTTTTCATGGAAGCCCAATGAGTGCATTGGCAAAATAGAATCCAGATTTTCCAAAAATTTGATCTTTATATATTGTAAATTCAATAAAAAATATTTTATCGCCCAGCCCTACTCTGTCCCTTTAAGCACATTTGCCCAAATACTTACAGGAATTCTTTGATAGTCATTTATGTTCCTGTCATATTAACCTTTAAGTTGTTGTTTTTTTTACAGTAACAATTGCTCATATATTTACTGTAGCCTTGGACTCCTTTCGGTCCAGAAGAGCAGCAGCTTTACTCTGAGTCCCCTCAGGGTGACAGAGGTCCGCACCCTGTCTCTCTCTGGAGGGCCCGGCCGCCCTACAATGGAAGCTCATTTCATCCGTTTGTCTCCTGGATCTCGTCATGGTCCAAATCTCATGACCCAAATTGAAAGTCAGAACAAAGACAGACGGGTAATGGAGAGCTTTTGCTTTTTGGTTCAGCTCCTCCTTTACCACAACAGACAGGACCAGTGCTCCGTTTACTGCAGGCGAGACCTCGGTATATCTACCTATCCTCAGCTTCATCCTACCATAACTAGGAAACACCAAGACATGTTAAGCAAAGACTGACGTCTAACCCGGAGGGAGCAATCTACCTATTTTCAGGCGAGAACTATGGGCTCAGACTTCGATTCTCAACCCGCTGCTCAGCACTGGGCTGCGAACCGCTCCAGCGCCTGCTGAAGGTTTTTATCCCGTAGGTGGAAAGAGAATCACATCATCTGCAAAAAGCAAAGCTGAGGTACCCAAGCCAAACATCCTCCTCTCCGGGACTAACCCTAGAGATGCTGTCCCATGAACGTGATCAGGGACAAAGGGCAGGCCTGGTGGAGTCCAGCTCACAATGCCCCCCAAAAATTTTTTACATAATCTCATGCTATACTTTACAGATGTTCCTTCTTCACTGATAAAACACTCACCCTGGGAAGCCGGATGCTTGAAGTGGCTCCATCTGATGGCATCCTTGTGGATTTCTGATTAATAATCAGCGTATTAAAACTAAAATCAGGCGAGCACTGAGTACAGGAGGAAAGAAGCTACAGTAGAAGTAGTTTATATTGTCCGGGTGGAAAGGCAGATTGTCTGTTATGCGCCCTTTACCACACAGACTCTTTATAGATGCCCGCGATGAGACTTGGTGTTTTAAAAGCGGGTTCTCCGTTTCTTCCTGCTTTGACTCAAGCAGCCGAAATGCTGTGAGGATAAGAAACTGTAGGAAAACGTCTTTAGTGCCCAGCAGTGGTCCAGTGTTACTCCTGATATTAGCAAAGTCCGTAGAGAGAGAATCTCTTAAAAAACTGTTTTGCTAAAATGTTTTGCCTTTGTTGCTCTGATTGTCGTTGCATCTGGTTTTAAAATACTACAGACGACCAAAATGGCTTCATTTTGGATTCTCCTAATGGTTCCCAAAAAAAAAGCATCCTTGCTTCTACCAAGATTCTGGTATGTACCAGAACCTCAAGAAATTCTCATCATGCGTTGTTTCACAAAGACGGCAGAGTTGTCATAATGGGAGCTGTAGCACAGCCCTTCCCATTGGGCTGGTGAGAGATGGTCAAGCTCTCCGTCTTGGGTTGTGCAGAAGCTGGGATTTATCGCGGCGCTGCCAGGGCTTGTGTACATACTACCATTATATACCCTCCTTTTACCAAGGTGTCATCCCTAGCTTATAGAAAGATTTCTATGCAACTCAAGTTTAGACAAAAGAAACTGTAATCTAAGAGTAAATATCATAAAACCAGATTAGTTTTGTTTGCAACACTATAAACATCAGAGTTTTTTCCCTCTGTGCATCGTATGGGTTGACAAATTGGGCCTTGGAAGGTCAGGGCCAGCAGAGTCCCGTCTAATTACCAGTGTAGTCTGTTACCACATGTAATCGGATCTGTTTGGGACGACGGTATGTCCATTCATTGTCCGGTAGAGCCGGGAGCGGCTACAGATCACTGGAGCCCGTCTGAAGCCAAACACGGGGTAACGTTGCACTCAGCAGCCGCCCGACCCGAGCCATGCGTTGGAAGGTGGCCAGTAGCCGACCCACGGGCCTGTCCCGGCAATCTTTGGTTCTGTTCAGAGCAAGGGAAGCTAGTCTGCTGGTCAGGAGAGGTTGAGCGGCACCAAACGGAGCCATAGCATAAACGGCCGTTTAGTTTCAGGGATGTTCATTTCCACTTGTTAAAGGTTTACTGTTTATAACGTTCCTCAGTCTTATTTGTTTGCTTTTTTTTTTTTTTTTTTTAAGGATTTGATAAAAACTGTACCGTAGCAGTGGGCGGGGCCTGTGAACGCACATGTGTGAATAATTTTCTGTACCACTGTTTTGTCTTTTCCAAGGCCAATTTCCACTGTAGTTTCCAGGATTTACAACTACAACAACCTAATAAATAGAAGGAATAAACAAGTGGTTTGGATCAATGCATAGATTTAACTTTTACTCACTCTTCTTTAGATTTCTACTGGGCATCTTTTTAGTTTAAAAGCTGGACACTGCATTTTGTTTTGAATTTCTTAACCATTTCTTAACATTGTGAAGGTGTATATTCTCAGTTGATGAGACACTTCAGCCTTAGAGCCTTAACAGACTTTTTTCATAAGAACTGTGGAGGATAGGAATGTAAAAGTAAGCTGACTGCGTTTGGTTCGTCTCAGACGTTGGAGCTCGGTTCCGGGTATTATGTCACACCTGATATGAGCTCCTTCTGATTGCAGGTCATAAAACTTGTGGTGTGAAATACCTTAAGCAACAAAAGACAAAAACAACACATTTATGTCCATTTCATGGGGATCATGTTCACCACCCTGATCTCTCAGCTGCTGGAGTCTTCAGACTTTCTAAGTAGTGGTTCTGATGTCAGGAAGCGGTTTTTACTCTGTTTTCATCTGAAAATATAATTCAGAAGGTCAAATATGATGAGACTAAACTAAAAATAAACAAAACTACATCTTAGTTCAGTCAAAGTAAAACTTCAAAGGAATCAGTCTGTTACTATGACACCTTTTTACTTAAAATGTAACAATAGAGACTCTAATTTTAAACTGACCGGTTTTATTGATTGAATGTGTTACTTAAGTTTTTTTTTTGTTCAAGTTTGATTTTATTTAAAACGAATTTACATTATTTACATAATTACCTGTGATCATAACCAGCTGAGGTCAAATGTGTTAATTAATACATTAATACATGCAGGCAGCTAATTAGTAGAATATGGTAACAAAACTGAGAATATTGTGGACCAACCACCATGTCTTACATAACACTCAGCAAATGAACAAAACAGTAGGTCCTTTTCATTTTCCCTGGTTCATCAAAAGTTGCTGGATTCGTCTCATCTGCTGCTCATCCATCAAGCTGCTGAGATTGAGAACAAAATCACAAACATTATAAAAAACAAAGTACTTCCAACGTTTAGACCAGTTCAGCCTTTAAAGGTGACCTGTTATGCTTCCTTTAAACGTTTAGGACAGGTCTATGGGCTACACCAAACATGTTCATTACATTTTCTTTTGCACAGAATCATTCCTAGATAATGAGATTCCACCACCCCAGTTTCACCTATTTTGAGCTCATTTAAATTGTGTCTGTAGCGCTTGTTTCTTTTATAACACAAATAAGCGACTTCACGGTAAAAAAAAAACCCGCAAAAAACCACAACTCACAAAATTTATAAGCTGCTTCTGAAAAAACCAACAACAAAGAAACAGTCGCTAATAACAAGCAGACTTGGCAACACTGCTGGTCGTCCCAAACTGGGACTTTCCCCGGCTATCAGTAGCGTTAGCTTGTGCTAAATGACAGATCGTGTTCTTGCCAAACAGCAATGCAAATCACAACAGACAAATCATTAAGGACTTTCATCTCCATCATCTGCAGATTTCCGACGAACCGTAGGGACAGAACTTCCCTTCAGTAGAAGTCTTTTGGTAAATCCTGCTGTGTGCTGTCGGTAGTTTTCCAAACAGCCCTTCCTGGCCATCGCCTTGGCTGGGAGATTACCAACAAAATAAATCCCTGTTCTCCGTGACTGGGATGTTGTTCATTGCAGCCAACAACAAAACCTTTGTCCTTTCCCCACAGGGGCGACAGTGGAGCAGGAGTTAGGGAGCTTGGTGGGTTGCCGGTTCAATCTCCCGCTCCGACCGTCTCAGTCGTTGCGTCCTTGGGCAAGACGCTTAACCTGAATTGCCTGCTGGCGGTGGTCAGAGGGCGCGATGGCAGCCTCGCCTCTGTCAGTCTGCCCCAGGGCAGCTGTGGCTGCTAGCATACCTCACCACCGTGAACGTGTGCGTGAATGATTGTGGTGTAAAGCGCTTTGGGGTCGTTGGACTAGTAGTTAAAGTGCCATTTACCATTTCCATTGTGCAGCGCGTACATGGTAAATATGTCCCTCTGTGGGAAGAACCCTGCTATGGTTGCAGTTGGGCTCAGCTGAGGTTGCTAAGTGAGGCAACAGTGGCCATGCAGATTGTGATGCAATAATCGGGAGGTTTTTGAAACAGCTCATTTTTAAACGCCAACAAGACCTTTACTTATTGCCTGGATGTGTTTTTTTTTTTGTAGTGGTTGGTGTCATGTACTGCGTTTGTGAACCCGGATTCAGCCACACACTGAGGTTCGTTAAAGAGTTTTATTGAAGGAATGATGGATAGTGGATGATAGAAACCAGAGGGCTGGACCGGACAGGAGCAGGTGGACGGTGACGGCTGGAGCAGGCGGACGGTGGGTGCTGAGCTGTGGAGCCGGTAGGCGCTGGGAACCAGGAAGCCTCCTGGGCAGGTGAGTGAGCGCTGGGATCGAGGTGGGACCAGCAGCACAGCCACAAACAGTTTTTAGGCGCAGGGAGAGCTGCCGGCAGGCATGAAGCAGGAGAGCCAGGCAGGCGTGAGGCGAAGGAGGCGATGAGGGAGGCGACGTGAGATGAAGGAGGAAGGATGGAGCTCGCTGGCAGCGTGACGAAGGTTGCAGGCAGAGAGACCAAAGATGCAGGCAGAGCAACGACAACGTTCCGACGGGGAAGAGCTGGCTGAGGAGTCCTTAAGTACTGCTTGACAGGTGGAATGAGTCCGGGATGATTAACTGCGGCAGGTGGAACTGATCAGTGATGGAGTGGAAAGCTGGGCTGTATGGGGGATGGAAGGTGGCGGGAAATATCAAGGGTGCAGCAGGCAAACTGCACCCTGACAGTTGGACTGTTTCTCAAAGCAGTAGAGACTCAAAGGAAGTACAAAAACATGTAAAAAGTTTATTTTTCATAATAGGTCACCTTTGAAACCTTGAAAAACTTTTGTAACATGAGTTTATTGGGGCGTAATCAGACACTTTATCCACCATATTTGTTTTGAAACAGGGCAGGTTGATGAGCCAACACGTCCTGCTGCAGAAGGCAGGGAGCGGCCGCTCCTCTTAACTTTTATTAACTATTTTAAGGAAGCTGAAAGAAAACAATCATAGAAATTACAAGCCGACTAAAAACGTAGATGGGTTATTCAGATTATCTTTGCAGCTGGAAGGTTTTGCCTCAGTTGTTCTGATTTTACTGTCTTGCAGTGTTTTAAGTTCAGTTTCTTTGTTTAGTTTATTCTTGTGTGTAAAGAAAAAAAAATTGTTTGTTGAGGAGAGTTTAAATTAAATTTCTGTTAAATTAAAAGTGTTCTTCACACTTGTCTGCCAAACGTCCGAGCAGCTCAGGGTCACAAACAAACGGCTGTAGGCGTGATGGGCCATTTGTTGGGCTTCTAAGTTGAAAGCAAGTTTAATAAAACTTGTCCAAATCTTATTTAGAAATCAGATTTGGACCTTTGAGCACGAGGCCCGAGAAGCGATCCAGCCTGTCTGAGGCCTGGTTGTTCTGAGCCCAGACGCTGAGACGGCCTCGTTTTGAGCTCCTCCAGGCTGAAACATTTGGTTCTGGTCGTCTCTGCATTACAGCAGTGCTTACAAACCTAGCAGTAAGCTCTTCACTTTATCCATCAGACATTTTCCTTCCCATCTAGAGACTTTTAGACCTGAGAGCTTCCCTCCACCCGCCTGGAGGGCCTACTGAACCCAGCAGACCCGGTCCAGCGGTCGGAGGACCTGGTGCTCTGACAGTGGCCTGTGGGAGGATAGAGACAAAGCGGAGGAGAGTGCAGAGCGCCTCTCTGGCTGCCTTCTTGTTTTTAAAAGGATTGAGATGTTATGTGGGATTCTCGGGCTTCCTATAGGCGAACCTCTGTTCTGGAACTTTGGACGTTTCTGTGTTTGTTTTTCCGTTGGGAATGGCCGAAGATTACAGGAGAAATGTTGAGGAAAGTCAGCTGTGCCCTGTAGCTCTTTGCCTGTTTGTTTCTGTCCTTCTCCCTCTCTGGTTCACCTCTTCCTTTTCTCAATTGGACTCTTGTACCGCTCTTCCCCTCCCCCTTATCCTGCTCCCCTCTCTCCTAACCCCCCCCCCCCCCCCCTTCCCTTATCTTACAAAGTATCCCCTCAGGAAACTAAAACAAGGGTCACGTGAATATTAGATGAGGTCTGTGCCGTGCAGTCGGGCCCCAGAATTACACAAATGATAAAGTTTGCAGTAAATCATTGCAAATTCTCCTGATTTATCAAACCATTCAGTCAAGAGAGAGACTTGGGTGATTTGTTTCTCTCTTTTTATTCGTTTAAATCTTCCATTTTTATTTCAGGGCTCGATAGCAGCTACAGTTAACTGTTTTTTATGTGTGCAGCAAAGCAGCCGCTGCAGCTTGTTTTCAGTCGTTCAGTGCGTTGGAGGGATGGTCGAGCTTTTGCAGAGACCCTGATCTCATTCGGCTCCTCTGATAAAAGCAATGCAATCTCCCTCATCTTAAAAGCTTCCCAGATAAACCAAACGTCAGCAGCGCAGCCGTATCTTGATTGTTTGACTGCTCGCTGTGTTGGCGGCTGCTGCCAGCTGAAAAGAGCCAGTCACGCAAGAGGCTCGGCCTAAAACAGAACCATGTGTGGGGCTGTAGTTAGCGGACGTTAATACCGAAGAAACGCTTCCTCCTCATTAAATGGCTTTGCTTTGCGATAAAACGTCTGGCAAACACAGAAAACTGTCATCATCTGGTCCGAGCTTTCTTCACACCTAGAACACGTCTGTGTGCAGCAGCTGAAGGAATGAGAACTGCAGCCAGAACAAACGTGGTGGAAGTTTTCTCGTTTGTTCCTCGTTTGTTCCTTTTATTTTTATATTTATTTAATCATAAAAGTTACTCTTAGCCCGAATCAAAATTTCTGTCCTTTTGAAAACATGAACTCACTTCCTGTTTTGATCATATTTAGCCAATTGGATTGGTGCCATGTCTTATCTTTCTCTGCTCTTACTCCTGTTAGTATGTTAGTTGTATTTGTCAGCTCTTATTACTGCATTAACAGACTCTAACTTACCTTAAAAGGCTATTTTCTTTTATCTTAAGCTTTCAAGGGATCATAGCAGTAATATTAAAAATAGTGTTGCTGGTTGGCTTCACTTTGGCCTCTCAGGGTTTGACAACCTCCTCTTGGATTAAACACAAGTTTCTGCAGGAGGATTCATCTCGGTTTCTTTGGTTGTGGGAGTCGCTAAAACAGGAATCGGGTCAGCTGCTGGCAGCAGTCACCCGGTGATTGGCTGCTGTAATTCAAGGCTGCAACTGGATGCAAAAACCGAAACAAGAACAAACAGTGCAACAGAAACGGCATCATTTCTGTCATCGGCTGCTTGGATATAAGCAAACATCCATCCATCCATGCATCCATTTCTTCCTTAAAGCCTGACTGCTGTAAAAATGTCTGACACACATTACTAAAATGGGGCAAAAAAATCATTATATAAAATTCCTAAAACTGGGCTTGAAAACATTGCAAACAAACACCGTAAAATATCCATCCATCAGGTTTATATATCCATTTAATCCCGTATAGGATTATATTCAGAAGGTAGGGTACATCCACATACACACGAGACCTGAGATAGTCTCAACTCAACTTAATTTATGGAGCACTTTAAACTACAGCTACAGTAAATCAGACAAGCATGTGCACAAACACTGTGACCTGATGAGTGCACATTAATAACAACTCATTGGAAATTTCTGATGCATAAATTAGATTCTGAGAGCTTTTTTTTTCATACTTTGAAGAGCTGTACTATATTGATCCAGCCGGAAATCTGGGTGTAGTGATGGACTCAGACCTGAACCTTCAGAGGCACATAAAGTCGGCCTTCTATCACCTGAAGAACATTTCCAGGATTAAAGGACTAAAGGCTCAGCAGGATCGTGAAAAACTCATCCATAGGTTTATCAGCCTTAGTTGACTTAATCACTGCCACCGGTGTCTTCACAGGTCGACCAGACAGCTGCAGGTGATCCATCTGCCGCCCACATCCTCACTACAACTAAGAAAGTAGAGCCCATCACTGTGGTTCTGAAGTCCTTACTCTGGCTCTCTGTACTTCTGAGAATATACCTCATGATACTTCAAATTTAGGAATCACTGAACAACTTGGCACCAAAAGACATCAAATATCTGTTGTCGTATCAACCTTCCAGACTACGTTGCTTGGATGCAACTTGCAACTGTTGAAATCCTGCTTTTGTGGCTCAAATGGTCAGTGTGATGCCCTCCTAGGGTTAAACAGCGGTCTTGCATTGAATTTCAAATTTGTATTGATAAGTTTTTGTGACGTAATTAGGAGAAACTGATTTCAGTGGCTCTGGTGCTGTGGGGTAAAAAGCCAGCTCTGTCCTTAAAAAAAATATCCGTCTTGTGCCTTCATAGCGAGCACTCTTGCACTTTTAAAACCCTCAAGCAACTTTTTTTCTTCAAAAAAGCGACTGGCAACAAATTATCGACTTTTTTATGTAAAAGCACCAGTTGTTCTGCAGTTACTGTCCTGAGGCAGCAGCGAGTCCTGCCGTGAGCCTCTTCCTTTTCCCTGAGCGCTGTCTCACAGGCAGACAGCTGCTGCCTCGTCCTGAAACCTGCCTGCAGTCAGAGCAAAGGGAGCAGAGAGGAGACCGACCACGCTCCGTTTACACACTGCAACTGAATCATGATAACCAAAGCTGCCGGTGATCCTCCCACCTGGATTACAAAGCAGGAAATAAACATGATAATGTATCACTGGAGTGATCCTGTCCTCCACTGCCTCTGCAGCACCGGCTTCAGGCTGAATCAGCGCCTTGAGCCAGCAGCTCAAACTGGTAAGGCTCTGACCTGCTGGGCTCCACAAAGCCTCCATCAACCTCCGGTGACGACGACGGTGAAAATCCTCCACCTCAAAAGACCGAAAAGTGGCGTAGCTGCAGGGTTTATCTGCTCACGCTCCATGATTCAGTATGGCTAATCAAGCTAGCTGCTGCTTTCCCCATCCTGAACACAGCTCCGCTTCTCTCCGCTTTCCTGCTTCTCCCCGCCCACTTTTTCAAATTTGTCTGGGGGTGAGTTACACTTTAAGCATTAACACAGTTGCATGTTTTCCCAACATCCTGCAGCCCTATTAATAAGGAAAGCCTGTTTGTATACTTCACTTCATCTTTGAAAAACAGTCCAAGTGGCATGAGTGGCATGACTGGTCCTCATATTTACAGAGTTACTGTTTGGGGACACGATGCTTGGTGATGTCCACAGGTATGAGGCGGGGTGTCCAGTTTCATGGACGGGCCTGACAACCAGGAGCCGACCACCTGCAACACTCTCCTGTTTCAGGCAACAGCTGCTGTTGCTGTGTTTTCTCTGAGGCCGCCGTCATATTTGGCCCGGAGAGTAATGGCCGCCCTAATCCAGGCCAAGATCGCTCTCTATGCCTGGTTGCTGTTTGCCGCACTAAGCGTCCACTGTCGCTACGCAAGATCCGCATTCTAAGAGCTTTTTGCAGAATTATCAGGAACATGATCAATTCTCCTCATAATTTCCAATAATTTGCCTTTTTAAACTGTTACTTGATTAGATTTTGTAGGGTTTGAATTTAAGGTTTTAAGAGACTTCTAAAATGTTACCCTCATTGAATGATACAAGAGAGCAAAGAAACAAATCTTTTGTGTTTATCAGACTTTTTCTGTAAAAAAAATACAGTAAAATAGTGAACCAGTTTACAAAACCACAGGTACATTTTACATTATAAAACCGTGGGCTGCTTGTTGTCTTTACATGTATATCTAACAGCTATTTTTTTAATTGGCCCTTTTTATTGAAAGTAGGCTGAGAGAGAGAGGAGGAAGACATGCAGCAAAGGACATGGTGCCCTAATTGTTACTTTTAAATTTATAAATTATGATTTAAAAAAAGTGTAGTGATGACACTGGTCTTAATCATCATTTATGTATTTAAAAGTAACAATTAGGGTGCGCTGGTAGCGCAGGGGTAACGTACGGAGCCCTCAGTCCTCAGCTCGGCTGCCCCAGGTTCAACTCCGGCCTCATCTCTCCCCCCTCTCTGTCAGTCTGCTTTCAGTAAAAAGGACCAGTAGTGCCACAAAACAATCCTACAAATTATAATTTAAAAATGTCTTTTAAATATAAATAAAAAAATGTAAAGGTAAAATGGTTTTATAATGTAAAATATGCCGTTGGTCCTGTAAACTGGTTGACATTTTCAGGTGACTTGGTAACCTCGCCTACATTTTTACTGTATCTTTTACACAAACATTCTGGTAACCACAGCTGCCAAAGTTTTTCAGTGAAAACAAACCAAAAAATCCCCAGCATCAACGTCACTGTTGTCATCCTTACTGGAATCATCGTTGTCATCCATGGCCTCTCAGTAATCACAATTATGTCAATCAGGGAGCCGTGTTGCCGTCCATTCACCCACGTTCAGTTGTCCTCAGTGTTACTGCTGATGAAATACTCGGTGGCCGTTGGGCCGTGTTTTAAATGAGCGGACATTTTTGGGTCATCTGCAACAGTTTGACCTCAGACGTCGGCGATCTCTTCCAGCTAACATGAGTCTGAGCTGCTCTGGTGCTTCTTTAGCATTCAGAACGTTTCGTTTGCAGCAACATAAATAGTTACAATCAGACACGATGAGAACGCACGTGTGTTCCTGTAACATCGATCCCTAATAACCACCAAAAGCACAAGCAGCTCTGTCTGCCTTTGTCTCCAGTTCTGCTTAAAGCAGGTTAGCAGATGTTGCTCTCCTCACTTGTATGGATTTCGTTGCATTAAAGGTTAATCACACTGTTATGTTCTCTGAATGTGATGCGTATGCCCAGCTGTGTGCTGCTTTCAAACGCTTGGCTCAGCAGCAAAGCGTTTGAACCGAAACCCTGGAAGTTTCCCAAGCCCTTCCAGGCGGGTTCTGGTAGAGGGGCATGCTGGCTTGATTAAGGTACCAACGTAGGTTCTAATTAGGTTTCTTTAAGGCCAAGCCAGCCGCTGCCTGCTCCTACGAAACAACGCACTACTTTAGACGTTTTGCTTCATTCCTGATGTTTTTATAGATGATCTGCTTTCTCCTGCTCGTATTAAAAATAGTCTCGCTGTTTCCAGGCTGCAGGTTCTGCTGAGGTTCTATAAACTACAGCGAGCAGCAGCGAGCAGCAGCGAGCAGCAGCGTTTGCAGCCGCTTCACATTGTAGCAGAAACTTCATGCAGGAGTGAAACTGGTGCCTTTAAAGTTCTCGGTGTTTAACGGTGTTTTACCGAGTAAAACAAATGAAGGCAAAATCATCACATAATCATGACATTTGGATTAGAGAGGCAAGCTTCTACAGATAGATGGCACTGCAGAAAGGCTTTTAATGTATCTTTATCAATTATTTATTATCTATTTCCCCTCATAAAGCTATTTTTAACATGTCCATATCTGAGCCGTGCAACTGAGGCTCCTCCATAATGAAGTTATGTGTGATATAGAGAGTTGTGAGATGCAGAAATCTAAGCCTTCTGCTTTCAAATTAAGTTTGGAAAGTGTTGCATAGCCTTAATTTGTGATTTATATACTTTACCTGTTCTAATGTCATCTTTGAGGAATTATACGTTATTTGATGATCCTGATGAGTGGATTCACACCAAGTCTGGCCTGATCAAAAAGGATATAAAATGCTTTCTTAGGATCTGTTTGTAAGACTTTCATTTAATCATTATAAATGTTCACTATTTTTTTTTTTATAATATGGATGAATGAGAATTTTACAATACTATTTTCAAATGTTTGTAAAAACCCAAAAATTTAATCTTTTGTGAGTTCTTGTTGACTCAATATTGGAGTAACTTAATTCTTAGATTCTAATTTACGGCTTTTATATTTATTTTAAAGTGGCGCTCTACATGTAAACTGTGTCTGATTTTTAATGTTGTATGTTACTGTTCCACTTTTTTGTCTCTTTATCCAAGACTGGAACATTTTATTTCACTCGGGGGAAAAAAATATCAACAAAGCAAATGTATATTTTGCTGAACGCCTGAAAACATAAAGCATGATCTGGAAGACGTTACACGTTTGCAGGTTAATAACCTGAAATGTTTTAGTTGTTTTTCATCTAAGCCACAGTTGTTGTTATTTTGGGAGGTTTTCTGTGGGCTCTGGACCCACGATCTTCTACTCTTGCCATAATCTCTCTAAAATACAGAACAGTTTCAATCTCTTCTTCTTTTCATACCCACTTGGTTGAAACAAGATAACGATAAATGGACGATAACACTTCGCTTCTTGTTTCAGGCTGGATGGGGTGGAGTCATGCGACTACAGACTGTCCACGTAGCACAGCGTCTTAAAGGGACAGGAGCATATCTTACCTTTACCTGTAGAGATGACTTTTCCTTAATTGTTTTTAATATCAAAAATACCAACATGGGCAAAATGATGTCAGTTATTGTCTTAAATTTCAGTTTTATCGCCCAGGCCTAGAAGAAACCACTTTCATTTCCTGGGTTTTCTTTATTAGGACATAATAAAAATTTAGTTTCAGATGCTGCTGAGAGCAACTCTGAAGGAGCAAAAGAAATGTTTATCTCTGTGAGGAGGCGTGGTTGAAGCTTGGTTTTTAAGAGCTGTGATTGGTTGATGAAGACTAATTAAATTTATTATTTTAAAAAAACATTCACATTTTCTGTCTTTGCTAAATATAAGAGTGAAGTTTCAGAGGTTTTTCGTATGGAAAGAAAATGGAAAAGCAAGAAAGAGGTGAGAAAAGAAAGGAAGGGAAGGAAAAAATGTGAAAAATTATAAAGTAGGAAAGAAGAAAGAGAAAAAGGGGAAAAGAAAAACAATTGATTGGTTGATGTTTTTGTAAAGGAGGGCCAGCGTAATAAGCCGTGGCTTCAGCCGGCACCTTCTTGGTTACTTTTGTTTGGAAATGTCCGTGTTTAATGTTTTGCATGTCTGTAACTAAATAAATCAATAATCAGTCAATCAATAAATAATCATCCATCCATCCATCCATTTTCTGACCCGCTTAATCCCTCATGGGGTCGCGGGGTTGCTGGTGCCTATCTAATAAATAATCAATAAATAAAAAATAAACAAACAAAAACCTAATATTTCATCCAGATTCTTTATTTTTCAGCCAGGTAACAACAACACTTGTGCTAAAATATGCTAAACAGCAATGAATCATTTGTTTTTACATTTTTCCTGCCATCTACACCTGACCTGTTAGGGACGCGCTTTGGGCTGTAGATGCATTTTTCTCTCCAGAACAGAGAGAAGTTGCCTAACTTTGCTAATACTCCAGCGTTTTGCGTGGCTCCAAACTGAAGCACATCCTGTGTTCCTCCGCAGACGAGTCTCCGCTGGACTCACACACCCGCCCTGTGGAAGCTGTCGGAGGCATCCCGACGACCACAGGATCATCACCGTCAGCCTTACCAGACTCACACCACACTGCCTTTAGGAGCCCAGACTTACCTGGTGCCCTGCTCTCCATTCCTGAACCAGTTCACCGAGCAAGAACTGCTGACAGCGCGCTCCTTCAGCCAGGGCACGGTGCAAATGGAAACTCTGGGTCTGTGACGCCAAGGCAGCCCTACGCTGAGGAGTCAAGCGTTCGGACTGCGGCACCATTAAGCCCCGCTGGACTTGCTCAGGGGTTTGAGGCATCAGCTACGAGCTCCAGCGAAGGGCGGGGGGTTAGGACTAATCCTGACAAACAGGAATATCCTTCGTCTCCATATTCGAAGCAGCTGCCCCTGTCGAATACGAACGTAAGTCCTTCTGCTGTGACTGAATCGCCGCCTCGTCAAGCTCTTGATCGTGAAGCAGAGACAAACGGGACGTCAAAGCCAACGCGGTCTGTGACCGACGACTCTCGGGGCCAAAAGGTTGGTTCAAGCCCGATGAGCTCCAGCGTCGTGCCGTTGGTGGAGGACCAACACGACATCAACACGCCACCCAACCTAGACGAGGTCCTGGCCCCGGGTTACCACGTGCCTTTCATCGCCCCACAGTCCTCGTTACTTTTATCTGAACCCAATGAGGTGCCTTCAGAGGACTTCTACCCCACCAACACGATGGATGTGGACTGGGGCTCCGGAGACTACCTGGAAACCATGTCCTTCTTCAACACGGATAAAGACCATTATTCTCTGGCCACTAAGGTGCTCTCCGACCCGTATGACATGGAGGACGACACGGAAATCTACGACACTTCCTTTCCTCCCAGAGTGGGCATATGGCCTTCATCCATGCACCCTAGTTATGCCTCGCCTTCCTCCAGCCTCATGACAGCATATCTCCCCATAGCTCCACCTCCGTCCGTCCACCCGTCCCCGTCCTCCCTGAAGCAGACTCCCACACCCAGCACCGACGTAGCCGACGTATCGGACGTAGACTGGGGCGACGCCTTCACAATCCGACCAACAGATGTCCTCCTGCCCGACATGAACAGCTTGGAGTATTACACCAGTCAGCTGACAAAGGGCGGCGGCATCTCAGAAACCGGAGCAGAGTACGGGGAGAACGTCACTGAGGTGTCCGTCAACGCCACCGTGGCCACGCCCACCGCTGACTTCGCCACGGATGCTAATCTGATGGAGGCCGAGTCCTCCAGCGAGCTGTCGGGGGCTGGGCCTCGTTATGAATCTCCTACAGCAGTGACCACAGAGGAGACTCCTGAGCTCAGCAACGCTTCTGAGCCTTTTCTGGATCCTTCCGTTGTCCCGTCCTACATCTTGGATCCCTCCTCCTCCTCCTCCTCCGTGTGGGGCGGCCCAGTTTCCACCCCTGGCTGGTCCACACATGCGTTCTCCGTAGACACGGACATCGCGTTAGCAGAGGGTTTGCAGCCAAGTGCGACGCCTTTGCTGCCGGAGGATTTGTTGTCTTCTTCTCTAACAGACGTCCATTGGTTTGTCACAGAAAGCTTTGATGACGGTCCCATCACTCCGGTCATAACCACAGCTACAGCCTTCTCCCCGCTTCCTGCTGAAGCTGCTGAAAACCACACTGCTCTTCCAACCGAACCAATGACCCAAGACCTTTTCACATCTGAGCAAACCGACAACATGACTGCAGTTTCACCTGAGTCCTGGTCCCACAACGCTACCCCGGCTCCTCCGGTTATGCTTGGTGATCAGAGCGTGACCGAAGGTGGCGCTGGCAACCAATCCACGGTGACCCCAGAACCAACAAGCAGTCCAGTTATCCCAGTTTCTGCCGCAACCCCAGGTCCGCCTGCCACAAATACTCCTGATCGAGCTGCGACTGGGACTCCTGCTGCCGCCGAAACCTCGACCAGCGTCAGCATCATGGCTGCTACCAGCAGGGAGACCACAGCTGCACCGACGACATCCAGGCAGTTCCTCTGCAACGCTGACAGCGCCGCCTACCTAACACAGACTGGTAAGTCGGCGCTCTGGTTTTTACCCGGGCTGTTGTAAAGTCTCAATAAATGTGTCCATACAGGAGAGATTACAATGACAACTTCCTGCTTGCTGTGCAAGGTTTTCCTTCTGGGGTGACTGTTGGTTTTGCCAAATCTCAAGTCAGAGACGTTCTGAAAGTGGAATTCAACAAGTCGGTGGAGCTACAGGTAACTTTGATTCATTCTGCATTCAGTCTGCCTCTGACTGGTCCAAAAAAAAAAAACTAAATTAGGTTTTGGAGGGGCGCAGTGAAAGTGTGCTTTTAAACCAGACGGGATGCTGTAGCAGGACTTTAAACCCTCCAAAGTGGCTGAATTAAATCCAGTTATTGCAAAGGCTTGATGGCAACTGTTTGCTCAAAGGGTGACGTAACCAGTACCAGAGTTACTGTTTCGCACTGGACCAGGCAGGTTTGGATTACTTTTTTTTATCCTTAAGAGATGAAATCATAATTAGAAATCTGCTTTTTTATGTTTACTAATGTTTACTCAGGTTCTTTCCACAGCTCTAAGTGATTATTATTTTTTTTTAACATTTATTGTATAGGTTGTCAGCCCTCCACCACAGTTGGTGTTCCGGGCGGTGTCGGGTCCAGTCGTGTACACGGCCATATCCGTCATCAATGCTCTGCGAAGGTCCAGCCGACGCTTCCTGCACGTTTCCCCCAACTCAACGACGCCAGACCAGAAATATCAAGTCCACACAGGTCCGTTTCCATCTCCTTAAATCTGCTTTTGATGCGGCTGAATGCAGTCATTGTAGATGCTTTTCTGAGCCTCTCCATAACGCCTCTGTGTGCAGTGCTGCAGTTTGTCCCCGGCCACATTGACGTGCGACACTGCAGCTTCTTTGAGAGCGTTGAGAAAGGTTTGATTATGGCGTTTGCAGAAGTGCGCCGCCGGTCCAAGGAGTCGACCAACTTCACCGTCCATGTGAGTGATTGTTCAGGATACCTTCTCTAAAGCAGAAAATGTAGCTGTCAGAAGACATTTATGCAAAGTAAAAGAGGATCATGGTGAAACAGCAGCAAGTGCTGGAGCTTCAGTCAGGGAAAGACATCAAACCCAACTTACTACCAGGTCGAAGTTTGAAAAGCAGTAAAATCAGCTAGTTTCTTTGTTCAGTGACAAATATTAGCAGTCCATTTCTGCTAATAAACTTTTAAACTCTGTACACTGTTAAAAGGGAACTAAAAGTAAGTAAAATTTTCTTGAAATGAGTGTATTTGTCCTTGATTTAAGCAGATAAATTAGATGATCTGCCAATGGAATGAGTGTTTTTACCAGATAATTAGACATATATACTTGAAATAAGATGATTGAGATGAATTGTTTCTATTTTAAGTGCAAAAATCGTATTCCATTGGCGGGTTATCTTGTGTACCTGCTCAAATCAAAAGATTTTACTTTTAGCATGATATTTAATGTAGGGAAGCGTGTATAGTGCGATGAGTGTGACAGGTTTCAACAAACTTTCGCAAATTAAAATACACAACTTTTATTGCTTCGATCGCTGTTTTTTACAGTTAAACCCTTTTAACTTTACCGACATGTTTGCCCAGGAGCAGCACAGTGAGAGGCAAAACTTGAATGTGATAGAGAATCTGTAGAGGTAAAGATTAGGAGGCGTCCTAATCTGGAAGACCTGTGCCCGTATTCACAGAGATCCTCAGAGTCTCTCAGAACTCCTATCTTAGCCTAAAATGTCCTACCTGGGAGTTTTAGCTTCAGAGAGATTCCGATGCTGCTGACAGCGACTCTGAGTAAAGACACGGCAGAAGTTTTTATCTTGGTGAGGAGACGTGGTTGAGCTAAATTAACCGATTGTCACACAGCATCAAAATGTTTTAACGCACCTTATTTACATCCCCATCATTACTTTGATTTGCTTATTTATTTTTACCCACCAGTCATTTCACTACTTTATCTAGTTAATATAAATGCGGACTCACCTGTCAGCGTTTTACTGGGATTGTCTGCTTGTATAAAGTGACGCCTACAGAACTAGTACAGGACTGATTTAAAGGCCTTTTGCAGGTGTTTGGAGTTAATTGGCTGATTAGAGTGGCACCAGGTGTCTTCAATATTGGACCTTTTCATAATATTATAACTTTCTGATACTGAATTTGGGCTTTTCAGAACTCTTGCAGCACCATTTTGGATCAGCTGAAGGCTTTGAACTGCATTTTGTGGACTTCCTGATAGTAAATAATTACAATAGTCCAGCCTTGAAGCAACAAATGCATGGACTAGTTTTTCAGCTTCACTGCTGGACAGAATGTTTCTAATTGTTTTCTAACTAAAAGACCGATCTCCTCTGGTTCTGAAATTAGTTCCTGGAACCATTAACAGCTTTTGGCTGGAGGATCTCAAGCTACAATAAAGGGAAAGGTTTGTAATATAAGCTGGAGCTTGGCCAGTAAAGTAAAGTAAAGGCAAAACAATTTAAATTAACTCTAAAATGTACTGGGAGCCTGTGTAAAGAGATTAAAACTGGGGTAATGTCTTTTCCTTGTGTTGGTTAAAAGTCTTGCAGCAGCATTCTGCACTAACTGTAGATGGCCAAGATCTTTCTTATTCAAACATATAAAAGGCTGTAACAATAGTCAAGATTAGATGAAATAAAAGCAGGAATAATCTCCAATTCTGTCTTTGACACCAAAATTCAAAGCTTAGAAATATTTCTTAGCTGAAAGAAGCCGTTTTTGATTAAACTGCAAGAAAGACACTAGTGACACGGCAGAATCAAAAATTATGCCAAGGTTTCTGAGGCTTGGTTTGACAGACGAGGCCAAAACACCCAGACATTTCTTAATCTCTGTTATTTGGATCTCTGGGGCAATGGTGAGTGTTTCCATCTTATCAGAGTTTACCTGCAAGTAGTTTTCACTGAGCCACTGTTTCATACCATTTACACAGGTTATCAAGCAGAAAACTTAAAATATTCTGTAGACTTAAAAGAACAATAGATCTGAATGTCATCGGCATAGAAGTGATAAAATACATCAGGGAACTGCCTGATGCTTCTGTCCAAGACGGAAAATATATAAAAGAAAAAGAACAAATAGCACAAATTTCTAACTATGCATCTCCACACTGCTAAGTTCTGTTTTTTATTTTGTGTTTCCAAAGCTGACTCTATCAGAACGGGAGCCTTTCTGTGGCGTTTTAGAAGACAAAAGCTCTTTCGTTTGAGCTGTGGCGGTAAACTGGCGGGCAGTATTTGATGCATGTTGTCGCTCTTTTCAGATTCTAAACATCACCATTGCTGCGAACAATCGCGCTGAACAACAGTTGGTGAGGCAGCCGGTGGACATCACCTTCACTGTCAGCGATTCTAGGGGTTATCTGATGGGGTCGAAGGTCAGCAACGCACTGATGAAACTCACAGTGGTAGAGTTTAGCTACTACATCGGCTTCCCTGTGCTGCAGATTGCAGAGCGTGAGTACCATAAGGTTACATGTCTAGAAAATCCATGTTTATAGTCCCTGCTGGATCAGCCGTGTTTGCTTTAACGCTGACCTCTTTTTCCTTCAGCTCTCCATTATCCAGCGCTGAACACCAGCCATTTGCTTCGCTCCTCCTGGATTAGAACAGGTAGCGAGCTTTCTGCCGCTGTCAGGGAATAGAGAACTGTTATCATTTAAACAACCATTAATTGGCGTGTTTACAGTACTGCTGGGTGTTCTGGACCAGAAGATGAGTGAACGGACCTTTCAAGCTAACATGGAGCGCAGAGTGGCCATGTTGCTCGGCGAAGCAACCGGACAAGTCAGGCGGGTGAAAAGAGCGACTACCATTGGCAACAGTAGCGTGCAGGTAACCCCGAAGACTCATTTCTGAACTTTAGGGGGGAAACATCATGAGCTCAAACTGTTATCTGCTGTAACTTTTATTTAGTTACAATGTATTATTCAGAAAAACTAGAAATGAGATTTGGAAGATCTAAAGTGTTTTTCCACTATAACATTTGCTGTGTTAACCGTGGCTGTTTTATAACCCCCAGCTGAGCTGCTGGGGGTTATAAAACTATAACCAGGGATCCTGTCACAGCGATTCTACTTTAAAAGTTCAATACGACGTCCACTGAAAGATGTAAGTGTGACAAACTTTAACAGGATTATATAGACTTCTTGTTAGAGAACAGACAGCTTCAGTTAGATTCAAACCCCGGTGTCCTTCTATAACGTGATTATTTCTCAGCGGTTACACTCTGAAACTGATTTGAAATCATTTCTGAATTTCCCTACTGAGGAACGATAAAGGTCATTTCTAAATTTAAAAATAATGTTGTAACATTTTTAATATTTAAAGCTTGTGCTACGGGTCCCTAATGAGGACCACCCACGTAGGAACAGCTGCAGTTTGCTTCCTAATTTCAAATCTGGTAATAATCCGAGAGGATTTTGGTTGGGATTATTTGCGTCTCAAAACTGAAATGATGTAAAACCCTATAATGTTAAATTAACTGGATTAACTTCTTTCATTTGAAATCTTAATTAAGGTTAATAGAAAATGAGCTGAAAATGAGTCCAAACTGAACTAATTGTGTTAAATGAACGAATCTGAAATCCATGGCACTCTCCAAAAAATAAAAATAAAAGCGTCCCAATATTTCAGGTTAAATTAAAAAGTGCCTTCTCCCTATTGTGGCTTCTTCTGGGGGAAACTTATAGCTGGTAATCAATTCTCATCCTGGTAGTTTTCACTGGAAGCCGGGGAGGTGATTAGTGGCCTCAGAAAACAGCCCTGAATCCTGGAAACGGATCCTGCAGCTGAAACACACACACCAGTGGGTTTCATACGTTTAACTCTGAAACTGGAGGTTTCATTTAACAGAAACCCCCCAAAATATGTCAGATTTGTGTCTCTGTTTACCTTTGATGTCATTATGAAGCGCAGAGACTCCCTCTGAGTGCTGGGACTCGGCACAGAGGACTCATTATGCGAGATGCGGCGTCGGTAACCAGTGAAAACCTTACTGCTTTACTAATCGAGCTTTAGCTTTTGTGGGTCTCCTCTGCACCTGCTCATCTCATCTCCATGGGGGGGGGCAGGATGTGGCCTTTTCTCCATGGCAACAGCATCCCATTTACTCAAGAGACAAACCACTTAACAACCTCCACCTAAAGGGGTTCAGATTTCTGTTGCTTTTCCTCGTTTCCTCACTTGCCGGCTGCTGCGAGCCACAGACCCGCTAACAGCAGATCAATTATTCATTTGCTCTCTTCATCAGTCTGCATCCTTCGGCTGAGATGATTAAGGGTTGTCTATTCTGGTAAAGCAGTGACTTCAGTGGGGTGGGATTCAAAGACGTGACGGAGTAGTGAAGGATTAGAGAAACTGAGAAGCAGCGGGAGCTAAAAGCCGAGATAAAAGCGACTATTGTGAGGGATATGGGATACATATTTAATCTGACCCCATAACATCTGAGTGCATCGTGTTGATGTGAAACAAAGGGCCTGTCAGAGTGATAATATCAAACGTATCTGTTTCTGAGCGTTCTGCTTCAGAAATTATCCTAATTCAACCCCCCAACTCAACTAGGTAAACAGAAGGTTTAAAATTCAATCAGGTAGCCCTTTTTATATTTCAAAAGGATTTTTTACTGCCTGAAATATGTTTTATTAATGTTATTCTGAATGTCTTTTACAGTGCACACTTTTAAACACAACTAATCTTTACTTTTTGGCTTTAATGAGTGCAGTGTGACTGAAACTGAGCTTCTAAGTCGTTTATTTCCTGTTTGCATGTCAGACTGAAGCCCTGATCTGTCGGGACAGACGAGACGTAGTGTTGTCACCCATGAAAATACCTGATGAGGCTTCCTGAGCAGATAAAAGAGCAGGCCAGACGGGGGGGTTGTGCAATAATACACACATTCAGGCTGACCTCTTTCCACTCTAATAACCGCGCATGGACTTGAATTGACTCTGCATGGGGATGCCTGCCCAGCGTTTTTTGTTTTTTTTATCTCTGCCAGCCCAGACGTGACCTGAGCTGTAGGCTTTCTGGTTGTACAGACAGCAGCAGAGCCTGAGGGCTCTGAGTGGGAGGCTAGACACACACACACATGCTTCAGATGGAAAAATAAAATGTGGATCATCCAAACAGTCGCCTGTCTAATCACAAATATATTCGCTCCAAAGTTTTCCTCTGTGGATACCTGAAAAAAATACCCTGAATAAATATTTAATGCAGTTTTCTAATAAGGATTTTATTTCCTAAGAGAACAATAAATGGAAAAGCAATCAGACCCGTGTAACCCAAATTTGCCTGAGCTTAAACCTGCAGACTGATGGCCCCACATCCTGCTGGGTTTTCTGCTAGAGAGCAGATTTCCTGGTGGCTTTGATTATGGCGGCTTGTCCACGTCCCAAAGCAGCAAATCATACTTTACCACACCATATCTTTATTTATAGAGCGCTTAAAAACAGCCAACAGCTCAAACAAAAGTGCTGTACATTGCTAGAAACTAAAATGCATCCATTCAAAAAGCTAAAATATAGAGATAATGCATAAAAACACTTAAAAGGAACATTAAAACCAATTTATAACGAAAACTAAGTCTCGCTAGTGTCAAAAGCCAAAGAATAATAGTAGATTTTAAATAAAGGTGGGCAGTGAAGGAGCCTCTCTTATGTGCAGGGACCGTTTTTCCGTAGTTGAGGACCAACAACAGAAAAGCCTGATCTGACCATCTGATTTAAAATCCAAAGCAGTGACACAGCAGCCTCAGACCACCATCATCTTTTTTTAGTTTTACACCAGACGGCCGGTTCAACTAACTTACACCAGTCCACAGAATATTTTCCCAAAGGTCATGGGGATCATTGGGATGTTTTTTGCATCCTGACCTCTGACCTTAACTGAGGGCAGTGAGGCCTGCAGAGCTTTAGATGTTGTTGTTCTCCTGTGACCTCCTGGATGAGTCGTTCTTGAGCTCTTGGAGTAATTTTGGTCGGCCGGCCTCTCCTGAAAAGGTTCCCCACATGTTCCATGTTTTCTCCATCTGTGCATAATGGTTCTCACGGCGGTTCTCTGGAGCCCAAAAGCTTTAGAAACGGCTGCGTAACCCTTTGCAGACTGGTTTGGACGGCTCTGTTCATTAATATCTTTTAATGGGGCCGTGACGTGTTGGGATGCTGCTGCACTGTGTTGCATGACAGAGCCAAGTCTGCTTTCTGCCGTCACACAAACTCACAACCACACCAAGTTAATTTGAGGTGCTGCCTTCTTCATTATAAAATCATTTTCTCCCACAGCAGTCGTGACACCTCGCTCGTTAGGATCCTCGTCAAAAATACCATCCTTTGTTCAGAGAGCGGGCTGCGTCATCCTCCCTGAATAGTTTCTCCGCTTCTTTCCAGCTGCTCGCGTTTCAAAGTGGAAACATCTACAGAGTAACAGGAGTTTTAACCCCACAGGGTCGGTAACGAAGCTCACTGTGGTCTCCACTGATTCCCGAAGCTGTAAATACACGATGATGAGGAGAAATACACTAAAACATTTTAAAAAAAAATTGAGATGATTACCAAAAGGACCACTAAGATAGTTAACTAGGTAAGGATAACTGTCATTATGAGCAGTGGTTGCTGCCAAGCAGGATAGGCAATGTCCTTTTTCTTCAGCGAACTGTTCCTCTTCTTGCTGCGTACCTAAAAGTACCTAAAACATCATCTGACATGGTTCCAAACTCAAGGGAAGCATCGTCTCCTGTCGCCACAGCAGCGATCTGTCTTGTTTGTACCTCTAAAGCCTGATGCAACAAGCAGTTGTGGGTAAATTTAGAGCTTGCATGTTTCCTTTCTCAGGTTCTGAGCGTGAGCCGCCTGGAGGGCGCAGACAACCCAGCAGAGATGGTGTATTTTGTGGAGGGACAGAACGGTCGTAGGATGCCTGCGGTCCAAACCGCCGACCTGCTTAACAGCCTGGATGTTCAAAGGGCCGCCATCATCCTGGGGTACCGTGTGCAGGGCGTTTTGGCTCAGCGTGAGTATCCTTTCTGCGCTACGTTACCGAGGTATAAAAGCCGTCAACGGGCGCAGGACAACCAAGTTAAACTCCCAATGGGAAAGCTTTCTCACTTTATCAAGTCCAGGTCTAGTCTTTTCTGGTTGTTGTAAAATTATAATGTGTGTTTACACTGGATACAGTCCCAAAATATAAAATATAAAACAACTGGACTTCTATTCTAACGCTGAAGACGTTTCGCTTCTGACGCTGAAGTGAAACGTCTTCAGCGTTAGAATAGAAGTCCAGTTGTTTTATTTTTTAACCTTTTTTGTGGATTGATCATGACCTGGATGACTGAGAATCTTCACCAACATACTGGATACAGACATATTTTATGTTTTGCTGCTAATGGTTAAATCTGTGCCGAAGGAGATAAAATGATGTATTTGAAGGCGTTAAACAGGGTCTGAAATCAACACTCGCCAGACGCCAAATGCGAGTATATTTTCCGTTTGGCGAGTAAATATCAGAGGGCTAGCCGCCACACTGTAAATGTTTGCACCAAATAAATCATGTTTTTGAGTCATCATCTGGGTGGATACTTCTTTATGGTCCTCTGCTGTCAGCTCGTATGACAATAAACGCGCACAAACACTCGCACATGTGACACAAGAACGACAGCAGCTACGTCATGTTCGTTTGCTAACAGCTAGCGTTTAGCTCAGGCTAATTGCGTAGCGGGATTATGTGGAGATGTTTAGCAGGAGTCAGTCAGAATTAATATTTTGACCGGTAAAAAGATATGCTCGGCCAGTTGATTTTTACGTGTACCGGCCAGCTAAGCCGGTGAATCAGGAAGTCGGACACTGGCGATAAAGGTTAGTTAGTAGAGCTAAGCTTTGCATGGTTAAGGCATCCTGAAGCTCTGATGATGGTGTTTGTTTAAAGCTGTAGAGAAGGTGGTGTCCTCCCCCTCCGACGCCGAGAACACCAACACCTGGATCATCATCGGGGTGGTGGTTCCTCTCCTCGTGGTCGTCGTCATCATTTCCATCCTCTACTGGAAACTGTGTCGGACGGACAAGTTGGAGTTCCAGCCGGATGCAATGAGCACCATCCAGCAGAGACAGAAGGTACATCCATCCATCTGTCCATCCATCCATCCATCCATCGCTCCATCTGTCTATCCATCCATTCATTCACCCGTTCGTCCGTCCGTCCATCCGTCTATCCATCCATCTGTCCATCCATCCATCCATCCATCGCTCCATCTGTCTATCCATCCATTCATTCACCCGTTCGTCCGTCCGTCCATCCGTCTATCCATCCATCTGTCCATCCATCCATCCATCCATCGCTCCATCTGTCTATCCATCCATTCATTCACCCGTTCGTCCGTCCGTCCATCCGTCTATCCATCCATCCATCCATCCATCTGTCTATCCATCCATTCATTCACCCGTTCATCCGTCTATCCATCCATCCATCCATCCATCCACCATCCGTCTATCCATCCATCCATCGCTCCATCTGTCTATCCATCCATCCATTCACCCGTTCGTCCATCCATCCGTCTATCCATCTATCCATCCATCCATCTGTCTATCCATCCATTCATTCACCCGTTCGTCTATCTATCTATCTGGAGGACTGACTCTGACATTCAAAAATTAATATAGAAGTAAATACATGCTCAATAAATGTTTAAGCATAAAATAAATGCACAAAAATGCAGCAAATAAATCAATGTAAGCAGTAATTAAATTATACAATGAGACATAAATGTAATTTTAAAAATTTTAATTAGCTTATTTATGTAGTTTAATTTGGTGCCTCTTTATGAGTCACTGCAGGTTATGCAGCTCATTATTTTATTTGCCATAAAGAAGTTAAAGTCCGCTGACGTAAAGAGCCAGAAAGAAAAATGTGGCCAGTGATAATTTGAAGGAGCTGCTGATTAATTAGGTGTTTCCGCCTTTGTAATGAATGTGCTGCAGCACGGCTCGGTCTCAGGGCTACATCATTTCTTCTCTCAGATGAGGTCGTTATTATTAAAGCAGCGCTTTAATAATAATTAGGCAACACGTGATGCTACTGTAAAAGGAAAAGGGCCTCAGCTGGTACTTATTTCTTTTCAGGACCTGAAACGTTTGCAGCTTGACGTCACTGTTTCCAGTTTGTCTGTTGCTGTTTGATTTGTGAGAATTTAAATTCTTTGTGTCTTTTTTAAAAATCTAAATTAGGCTGTTCAGGTGTTTTTAAATTAAATCACATGTAAAATATATTTGTTTATTCTTGCAGCCCCATATGGTCAAATTCTACTATGAAAGATAACTTGGGAAAATACAAAAATCAGTTTACAAATGATGCATTTATTTATGACGGGAATTAACTCATATGCTGTCTTTCCAGTTGTTCTTTTTAAATTGCAAACCGGTTGTCCAAACTAGTTATTAACATTATGTTGGTCAGAAAGCTCCGTTGTTGTTTATTTACTGACGTTAAAAGGTTCCCTCTGAGAAATAAAAAGCTTCTTTATTACAGCTCGGCCTGAATCTCTGCAGCTGCAGCTAGCTGTACGTTATTTAAACTGTGTTTGTTGTGAAAAGTCTGAGCAAATGTCCTGAATGGGCTCTGCGGGCGCAGCTAAAGCGCGGCCTTGTCTTGTCTGCTCAGCACCATTATCTGTCACTTGTCCTCACTGCTCTTCTCTCAGTCCACCGCATCGTTCAGTGAATCAGGAGCTGCCCTTCACCGGCCACTCCCTCCGACTAAAGGGGATGGGGAGTTTAGTGAGGATGAAGAGGGGGAGTATGAGGAGGAGGAGGAGGAAGAAGAAGAGGAGGAAGAGGAAGAGGAGGAGGAAGGGGAGGAGCTGGAAGTTAAAAGGGGGAAGGTACAGAGTAGTGTCTGGTGGTGCGTAGATTATGTAGTCAGACCTAGTTTGTGCGTGATTGTGGTTCATGTTTTTGTATACAGTCATGTTAAAAATTAGGACGCCCGTTAAATACGTCTTTAAGAAATGATCTCATATTGCTGTATAATCTAATTGTCTTTTTGGAGTAATTTGATTTGACTAACAAGAAATTTCAAGTTTCTTTTCTTATAGTAATAATAATAATAATAATAATAACAGAAATAATAATAATTAAACAAAAGATATAGAGTTTAGACACCCTAACTCTAATAGCTTTGGTCAAAATACCTTCAGTGAGGAGCGTCTAGCCGTCATCTGCCACTCGGTCTGAGGAAACGTGTCCCACTCCTCACATGTGCAGCTCGTTGACTGCGCCCCAGACTTTCCATTTCTTAATCCTCAGCGCGTCCTTGGTGGATTTACTGGTATCTGTCGGGTCACGGTCGTGTTGCAGCGCCCAGTTCTGCTGCAGCGTTAGCAAATGACCCTCTAGTCACTGATTTAATCCATTAATTTGAATTTACAATTTATTAAGATAAGATTTTATTTTGCAAATGCTCTCATTGGGTTTGCATGAAGAGAATAGCAGCACTGCTGGATATATGTTTAGGAACATTTATTGTCAAAGTATTGTAAAGAGGAAACTTTGTTTTTACCATAATAAGAGACACTTTTTTTTATTAACTTTTCTAAAGTTTAAAGTTACTCCAGTGAGGTGAAGCTCATCTTAGCTCATTGTGTGAAACCACTAGCAGAAAACATTTATTTATATTGTCATTGTTTACAACTGCAGGGCCGCCATCATGTTTCACAGCTTGGATTTAGCTCTACTTTGAATTCAGGTCAACTCCCAGATGAAATGCTTCAAATAAAAGCAAGTTTTTTAAAATCATTTCTTTTCGTGAAGTAAAATGGAGGGGGGAAAATTGATTAATCGGATTTGGTATAATAAATCGGACATTGTATTTTAAGCCCATCAGGGCTGGCCGGTATGGATCTGTACTAAAAGTTTGCAAAGTTTGACAAAAAAAATAAAATGATAATAATCCTGACATATAAAACCATGAGCAGGCACACCAGCAAGCAATTTTCCTTTTTAGATCACAGCTGCACCAGAACGTTTGTTTCCCAGGTTCCTCCTCATAGATGGCCGATGCAAAGCACCCCGTGATTAGCAATATGTGTTAAAACGAGTCAGCTGATCACTGTTATTTTATGGAAAACAGTGGTGAGAAAAGAGCAAAGAATCGGCGAAAAGAATTCCCAGAAAGGCGTTCATTAAATGTGTAAATCAGAGGTAAAAGCACAGATGAAAAGAACTTTTTAAAAAGTGAATCTTGTTGCTTTCCTAAACGTCGGAGGACTTCCGGGTGTGGACCGTCTCTGACGTCATGTTTTTCTTTATAGATGCACATCTACTTTCCATAATGTGTGTGGAAAGTAACGCAAGATTTAGAAATTAAGCCCTGGACTCTCTGGCAAACTTTAGTCTGTTTGTCTCAGAGAGCAAAGCTTTCCTTCTTACACGCCTCCTATAAAACTTGTGCAGTCTTTCTGACAGTGCCAGCCTTGTTATTTAGATATTTTGGGGACTTCCTTTTAGCATCTTGCATTCTGCTTTCAGGGCGAATTTGCTCAGACAGCCAGACCGTGGCATCTCGTTTGATACGATCATCTCCCTGCAGTTTGAGCCCCGTTTTGGGTGCCTGCATCAGGGGAGTGGTGGCTTAGGGTTAGAGAGACGTCAGCTTGTGAACCTTGCAGCTTCTCCAGGTTCAAATCCCACAGACTGCCACTGTTGGCCCCTGAGCAAGACCTTTAGCCCCGAAAATGCTCTCCATTCGGTGGCGGCCCCCTGCTGCCTGAGGGATGTGGTCAAAGAGGATGAATTTCATTGGAATGTATGTCGCAATAACAACTAAAGATAATTATAGAAAGATATACATTATTATTAAAACAGGACTGACCTTCAAAGTGCTGGATTATAATGCGTGTTAATCACTTGGGATTTAGGTCATTTTAAGGGAATAAATGTGGGGTGTTCTAATTTATTCCTAACCAGAAATTGCTTTTTTGTGTTAAGTTTTACAAAATGATCAAATATCTTCTTTTTTTAAAATGGTTTATTTATATCACAGGAAATTTTCCAGTGTTAAAATTAAAAACCAAAATACGTTAGAAAAACATCCAGGCTGTCCTAATTTAGTTACATGACTGTGATGTGTATGATGTACATTTAGAAACATATTTCACTAGTAAGTTGACCGACTTCTTTATTGGAAATAATTTGGTTGTAGTTGAGCTTTTGGAGGCTTTAATTATTACCTGCCGTGCAAACATGTAATATCCTGATTCAAGGTGTAAACATTCCTCTTATCCGTCATTGCTTCTGTTTAGAAACCAGTAGCTCTTCCACAGAGTAGACACAAAATGAACAGTGATGAAGAGGAGGAGGAAGAAGAAGATGATTATGAAGAAGAAGATGAAGAGGAGGATAAAAATAAGAAGTTCAAAGTAAAAAAGAGGACGTTTCAAGAGCAACAGCTAGAAAGGATCACAGCTGTGCTGAGTAAACCATCAGGATTAAAGACAGAGGAGAAAAAAGTTGTGTGCGGAGGGAGGAGAGCCAAGGAGAAGGTATATGTGATAGTAGACATGGAGACCGGTGCTGTTTTGTGTAAATACCGGCTAGGATCCTGGATTCTCTCATTTTAATACCTGCAGTAGACAGCAACACTCTAGCATTGTAAACCTGGCCTGTGGTGTGTTGATAGTCTGTAGATGGTGTGTTGTGCAGCAGCAGAGGCGTTATGAGGCCTTTTGATTTTCACGGGACGACATCCTGGAGTAAACAGTCCAGGGTTTTACTGGAGCACATTCAACAAAATACAAAAAAATAAAATAAAAAAATCTTAATTGTTTGATTTTAAACTGAAAGCAACAATTGCTCCTACTTCTGCAGAACAACATTTAGAACAGTTTAACTGGTTATTGTATTAGGTAGTATGTTTATTTATCAGTATGTTACCCTAAGCAAAAATGTTAGCCAAATTTAGAAGCAGCTCTCTAACGCTTGCTGCAAAGAACATTATTTTTGCTTTTCTGCTCTATATAAAGTTAGACCAAGGGGCAAATTCACAAAGCTGTCAGCGTGCATCATGTGGAAACCTGAACGTCCTTCTGCTTCTGACTCGGCTCACAAAGACAGATCTGCTCAGGAGCTTACAGAGAGACAAAAACAGCATCTGCCTGTGCTCATCCAGTCCATATGTATAATAAAAATACATTATACATGCATTCTGAGGAAAGTCTTCTCCGGTACAGCTCCTTTTGGTTCAGTGCCGAATAAAAACTCCTTGTTTTAAAGCCGAGCACTTGCAGAACCTTTAACCCCGCGTTTCAGCGTGCAACTTTAAAAATGGGCACCAAAACAAAAAACGGGGAGATCTCCCCAGATATCACTGAATTCTGCTTTTTGGGAACATTATAGTTCCTCATTTAGTTACAAGGAAAGAGGAGATTGTCAGCATTTTCCAAGAAGGATTTGCCCTACACAGAACTTACTAACCTAAAACTACATCAGGCTGAATGTAGCATCACTGGTGCAGAGAAAAAATGGAATAAAGTTAAAATCCATCTCCCTGTAGCATTCATCCAGCCCGGCGGACGTGTAACACACACTGGTGGTGTGTAGTGACGGCTCCATCTGATGAGAACGGCGCTCCCAACAGCTCGGACTTTACGGAGCATTCAAGTACAACTTGTTTACTGCTTGGTCGGCATCTTAAACCTTCAACATGATTTCCTTCCAGTTCTCATGTCGGCACAGTCTAATTAATACTGTGCATACCTAATACCAGTTAACTGGGATTTCTGCATCCTGCTACACCCCTGCTGTTTATGTAAGTTACAGATAAAGCAAATAGCTTTCCAGTGATTTCCCTAAAAGAGGTCGCCCGCCCGCCAAAAAGATCACGGCATGTAGTAAATTATTAAACTGTACGTGTTCACGTTTAATTATTAGTCTTTCTAAAATAGTGCCACATCACACCTGAGCTATTTCTGTCTCTAGGCCCCCACAAGGCGGACATGAGTCCACGGACAGGCAGAGCTCAGTTCTACAGCGTACGCATCGTCACGCTATTAACAGCTCGGTGGGAAGAAGTCTTCACATCGAGCCGTTCTCTGTGTGACACCGAGCTGATGCATCGCGACTCGCAGCCTCTCTGGGTTGCACTCACACAGCTGTGGTGGGAAATCTAGGAGTTTGTCACAAGACATTAAGCCAATAGGTGCGCTCGGCTATCAGGCGTAGAACGACCACGGAGAGTCGGCGCGGCTCACAGTTTCCGCTTAGCACACCCAGGTGTGTGTGCTTCTCCTAAGCCAGGGGTCAGCAACCTTTACAACCCGCAGAGGCATTTGTGCCCTCAGTTCAGCTAAACTAATTTGGTTTAAAGCCACAAAAGCTACACAAACAAGAGCTTGTTTTTATAGTATACTATAGGAATTTGTTTACATTTTTGTTAATTAAAGATCAACAGTTATTTAAACCAACAGTATTTTTATGTTTAGGTTTAATGTATTTTCCTCAATTGGACATTTGATTTTTATAGCAAATGGCATCAAAATGATGAAAAAGCAAGTCGTTTGCAACCTATTGACAAAAAGATAATTGATTTATCTATAGTAAAATATTCTATACATCATTAGTTTCTTTCTTTCTGGAAATGTTATGCATATATTGCAGAACTAAATGCATCCTAAAGCTAGCAATTTTAAATTACCTTTACATTTAGAAACATTGACCAATTTCCCCCCCCCTGCAGTTTTGGTCTAAGTTTTTAAGAGCCAAAGCTGAAGGTGTAAAGAGCCACAGGCTGCAGACTCCTGTCCTAAACTGAGTCGTCGCTCCTCTAGATTCAGCTCAGAGTCACCTGGGTTCGCATACAGATAAGAGAGAGCGTGCAGGGTCGTGACTAGGGGTGCAACAATTAATCAGATTGATTAATTAATTGATTATTAAAATAATCATCAAGTAATTAAGTAATTGAATCGTTAACTGGAGTCTGCAGACTCTAAACATGTAATTTGCTGAAAGAACAACTCACTCAGAGCTGCAATTAAGCCAGGACTAATTAAAGAAATATATACATTTTGCCTTTAAGATGAAAACTCTTCTTTGTCTGTAAATATGCGCTATGCACCAGGTTCAAGTTCTGTACAAAAAAATGCACTTTTTGCTGGTTGAATATTAATCTGTCAATCAAAAAAAATGTACACAGATTAAAAAAATAGCGAAATAATAGTCACTGTGCTACATATATTTTCTACTGTTTTGCCAAGTAGGGATGGATGGATGGATGGATAGATAGATAGATAGATAGATAGATAGATAGATAGATAGATAGATAGATAGATAGATAGATAACCATGTTGTCAGCATTAAATTTTGTTTTTTTACATGTTTATGCCATTTAAAATGCACTTAAAATGTACAATAAACGTTTGTTTTTTAGTCCAAGACACTCATTTATTGAGGTATGTTAACCTATGTAGAGTGTCTCTTTTTAGATTAATAATCGATTACTAAAATAATCTGCAGCTCTAACCCTGACATATTTCTTACCTGCATTGGTGACCATATCTGCGTTTTGCAAACGGGTTAAATTTCTGAGGATGGCTGCATTAAAGGCTGCTACAGTGTTGGGAGCACTGAGCGTCGACTCGCTGCGCAGTGGAGTCGGTTCTGATGGGGCGCGCTAGATAGATCCCATGAATGGATCAGAAACAGATCCTAAATATAACCAAATTAAAACTGAATAAAGTTACAATCAAAATTACCCAATAAAACGTAGCGTAGAATCCATACTAAAAGTGTACGTACGGCAAAAAACTAAAAATGGTGCAAAAAACAAAAAGGAAAATGTTCAGATTTATAAAACCAGCGTGCAGATTATCTTTACAGATCACAGCTGTACCTGAACGTCTGGTACCAGGGTCCTCCTCTGGTTCTGCCCTCTACACTAAGCACCTCATTAATGTTAATGTGGTTTTTGTTGAATTTTAACTTTTTTCACTGGAGCTGTTCCAGTCCTTTCCTTCATACATGTGGCCATAAGCAGCACACAGAAGTATATGCAGATATCTTCTCTCTCTTTGGATTAGCAGTATCACACAGGATTAGCCGTTCTTATACCAACATGCTTCTTTTAAGACGCACGTTTTACTTTTGCAAACCCACTGAAGGTCCGGGAACCGAGAAGAGATGTTTTCTCAGCGCGGCATGATCAGAGATTTACTGTCTGTCGCAGCGAGAGCTCGCATTCTCTGTTTACCCTTGTGCTGTCGGAACGTCCTGAGGGCTTTACACAGAAATAGTCTCTCAGTTTCTGGCTCCAGCCTCCACCCCGCAGCACCACCTGACAGGAAAGCCAGCAGTGCCGTGTTTAGCCCAGTTTCTCGCAGACTGCCAGACTCTCTCTTTATTCATTAATGCCTGTCTGTCTCCCTTCTGCAGACCCTTTCAGTTACTCAACATAATTACGTCTCTGAACTTGTAATTCTGTCTTGGCTGCAAAATTAGAGCTTTACTGGAATATCTGTGTGTCGTCCTGCTGCACGTTCCCCTATGGACGTTTAATCCGCGGATAAATCTTCTGGACTTTGATTCCAGTTAAGCTCGTGAGCTCTATTGTAATTGATTCAGGATGTAACTCACACAGTCCTTCACCTTTCTCTACCTTCCCCATGCTGTATTTGCTTGACCCTTCCTTTCTTTTACTCCCTGCTGCTCCTCTCCTCAGTTACAGGCTCCCAGCGTGAAAGGCTTTGATTTTGCCAAGCTCCATCTTGGCCAGCAGAGCAAAGATGATGTCATGGTGATCCAGGAGCCCGCCCCACCAGGCTCTGGCTCCGGTCCTCTTGCTCAGTCCATTAAAGATGGCCTCGGTCCATGTGAGAACGGCGAGGCCCCCACGCCCAAATCCAAAACCTCCGCCTCCTCCACGAAGGTGTCCCGCAGCGGCCGGCGCCGAGAAAGGTCGGTGCTCCCGCAGGTTGATTTAGCCGTAGTCATGCACCAATGCCAGCCTGTGTGTTTCTAACTTCTGTGGAAATTCAGCAATAAAAAAAACAAAACCTGAGGAATAGTTTTTTTTTTTTTCCCCAAACCTTTTGTAAAATGCAAAGAAAAAAAGCTACTTCTGGTGAGGAATAAATTAGGACAACCCCAAATTCATCACCATTCGAAACGACTAAAATTCATACAGTCATCACATCCGGATCCCCTGATGAGAACGTTTCTCAGCTTCTTGAAGGAGGTTCGTCTCGTTTCAACCTTAGTTTGGTGCTCCTGACTGTTGAAGTGAGGGAAAGCACCACGGCAACGAGCTGTTTGAGGCCAAGTAAAAGACTTAAGATCACACTTTACTGTGAAACATCAATATGTCAGTACCTGTGACTCCATGGACGATGATTTGAATTTTATTTAAAGCCTACAAGCACACTACTATCACGCGATGATGCAATCCTGGCATCCAACCGCGCACTAGCGCTCCCACGACACCTCCGTGTTCAGTGGAACCCCAGGGTGAGTGTTTGTGATTGGTTGAATGTGGCTTCAGCGTCCTAACCCTAACCCAACTAGGAGGGAAATCTTAACTCTGATATATTTAATGACGAGGAAAACCCACCAGACCCGCTGATCATCATTCAGCATCCCTGTTAACCTTTTACCACAGAACCAATGTCAGCATGAAACATGTGGGGACAATAAAGTCTTATTGAATCTTGTTGGATTGGGTTTTTAGTTTGACCGACTGAAGCCAAAATCATGAGTGTAGCAATAATTCTAGCAATAATAATACTTTTACCATCAATGTATTTTTAGCCACTTGTCACTTTAATAACCTGTTATCCCAACATTCAGCACAAATCAAGTAGAGATCAACCGACAGGCTTTTTACCTGAAGTGCTGCCGATTTCTTCTTTTTTTTTTGGGGGGGGGGGGGGGGGGGGGGGGGGGGGGGTTCTTGAGTCCGATTTTATTTTTTTATTTTTTTCCTCCTCCGTTTACATGATAGAACTTACACAATGATAACAAGTCTCGAAACGTGCGTTTAAACCAGCTAATATTGATCAGCTTCAGACAGCTTCTTTAGTTCAGTGGCACGAATGCATGTATCGGCCGATACGATACAGGGAAAAAAACACAAATATTGGCCCAAAATATCGGTCCACCTCTAAATTCAAGTGCATATATAGTCAATTTATCAGGAGAAATCCCTTCGGCCCTGAAGCCCCAGCAGGCTTTTATATTCTAGGATGTAGAGGCCACTGTCGCTTCATGCATGCTCAGTATGAGGGATTGCTGCAAAGCCATCAGCAATGCAGACGACTGTCCACTGTGGCTCTACGCTCTTTCAGGAGGAGTGAATGCTGCTTGGAGAGACTTGATGCAACCTGCTGGGTTTCCTTAGAGAGGAAACTTTCTGACCAACCTGGAGGATCTGATGGAGTCTGACTTTGGAAAGAACCTTGAGATGACACGTGTTGTGAACTGGAGCTATATAAATAAAATTGAATTCTCCCGGCTCAGATTTTTCTGGAAGACCTTGTTTTGTGATTATGCATGACTATAGAGCACGTTGGTGCGGTTCTTCTATTATTCATGAGAGCGTGTGTGTTTCCTGGGCAGGATCTCCCCGTCAGATGGAGACTCGGTGGCGAGTGACCGCTCCAGTGAACAGGACTCGACCGAGGAGAACCCGAGAGCCCACGCCACGCCCAGCGACGGCAAGCAGACCCGTAAGGTCCCCATCAGTGTTTTAGGTGACCGGTGGCCACAGCAACATTAACATCGCTTCTCCAAACATGCAGGAGGAACCAGCCGGGGAGGGAAAACTGAGCAGAACTGGCTTAGATAAGGAGATAAAGAAAAGCTGGCTGATTGACAGGAAGGCCAGACTGAAGGCAGAGGAGAACAGAAGATAGGAGCAGAAAAAGCAGATCTTGTCGGTTTATGTTTGTGATCTAAAAGGGTTCAGATAGGGGAGGGGAAACAGGAAGCACACAGCGGCTGACGGTGGTTGATTCAGTCTTTGTGGCTCGGTGTGTTTGGGAGCCAGGCTCAGTCACACAGGCTGAATCCCCAGCAGAGGAATGCTCCCTGCGCTCTTAGTGCTGAAAGTGTGCCAGAGACGCTCCGCTGTGTTTATAATTAGAAGGTGTATGAAGCTCATTTCTGACGCCTTTGCTTTTGTTCACTCAGTCTGTAATCAGGGTATTTCCTGCTTTTGTATTTAAGTAAATTAGAGACAATTACCTCTGAAAACCTTCTTTTTTCGGTCTCTTAGCCTCTTGTGGGTCATGCTGGACTGTAATTTATATGCTTTATTTTATTTTAATCAATGCACAAAAGCAATCTGTAGCTTTGTTTTATCTCACTAAGACTCTTTTTTTTTTTTTTCCTTTTCCATGATGGTTTACAGGGAAGAATAGAATCGGTAAGAGTTTGTCCGCTTTCTCTCCATTTCCCCGTAGATCTCAGGCTTGACCTGCAGCAGCTGTTTCTGTCTTTAGTTGTTTTCGTGCTCTGTTCGTTCCCACCATCCATCGCTGTGTAGAAGCTATAGACCTCACCAGGAAAAAGGTTAAAGCTGTCGTCTGAAATAAAGTTTATAGATTGAAATCCACTGGCGACGTTTCTCCTGCGTTCACTTAGAAAATCGTGCTTTACGTAAAGTTTGAGCAGTTTGAGAACGGTCGTGTCTCTGTGTGAAGCCTCTGTTCCCTAATTTAAATCCACATTTATAGGTTTGCAATAGCAATTGGTATCCTTGGGCTTTGCAGGAATCATGTTTTCCTCCTTTTATGTTTCTCCTCTTCAGGTCCACCGCCTATAAATGGTGCTGCAAACGAGCAGCTGTCCTCCGCCTCCATCTTCGAACACGTCGATCGGATGTCTCGCTCTGTGGACGCCAGCCGTAGACTCCCCAACAAAATCCAGCTCATCGCCATGCAGCCCATGCCTGTCCCACCGCTGCACAGTCCACCCATCAGCAGCAAACCTTCTGACACAAACCACATGAACAAAGAGGTGACATGAATGAATCTGACGGATGGATGGGGGGGGGATGGGGGGAGAGTCACGTGATTCAAACAGCGTGCTGCTCCCAGAAGGACCTATGAAGACTTCTCGCACCTGAGTTCTTGTGAAATGTCTCCTGGGTAGAAAAGGCTTTCTTCTTGTCACCTCCAGTGAGAACACTTTCCTCTGTTCCTCAGGAGTATTTCAGGTCTTCAATCGCAGTATAAATGCAGCTCCTCTGTCAACACCTCCAGGGTTCGTTAGAGTTCCTTAATAGCTTCTTTTCCATTGCCACTCAACAGCCTGGGGTTTTTCAAATCCCGGGCAGTATTTCCATACACATTTACCCGGCTAATTTCTCTTTCCTGGGGCTTTGGTTCCTGAAGCGACCCAGTACTTCTCTGCTTTCTCTGGGTTTGCTGAGGGGGCGGGGTTGTGTGCAGCAAGAGCAATTGTTTACAAACCTATCGATTTTTACCTTAATTAATGACAAAAAGTTGTTTTATGGTGGAAACGTACACCTCCAAGCTTCCTCTGGTGCGGTCAGTTCATCAGGATTATGAGCCCGTTTTAATTCTGCTCGGACATGTCGGGACGGCAGAGACCCGCTGACAGGCTGGCGTCTCGGGGAAGACTGCGGCGTTTTAGCCCCCGCTGCTGCTGCGTGTTGTCAGCCAGACCGTCTGTGATTTCCCGCAGACTGGATCTGTTCGTCGCGGCTGAAAAGTCACTATGAAGCATTTACTACGTTAGGGGGAATATCTGCACATAACAGATATCAAATGGGAAAATCTTGGCTGGATGTTTTCGGCGTTTTGATGTCATTTTTTTTGCCACAGTTCTGTAATTAGACTGATTTTATATTTTGTGCAGATCTCCTCCACTGTTAGAAACAACTGTGATCAAAAGTTTGCGATGCTGTCCTTAAAAACTGTCCTCGTCGTTCTCGCCATGGCTGAGGAAAAAATTTACTCATAAAGGTTTGGTTTGCCTTCATTTGGCAAACTTCACACCACAGCTGTCGACTCGCTGCCCAGGCCGAAAGAAGCTGTGCTTTATTTTTATTTATTTATTTACTTATACCAACAGAAGTAGAAAAGAGTGGAGCCTGGAGGTGAGAAATAGGGTTGGGGATGGTGTAAAAGGGGCTAAGGAGATGTAACGCCACCACTTGCGCGTTGTCCTCCTGTTTCTACAGATTCCAGATGTGTGGCAGGAAATTAATTTAACTTCTCTGCCTTTATCTGTTTGACCGCTGTCTTCTTGTCGCCACCCGCTGGACCGGGTATGTTGTACATAAATGGCTCCTAGCCAATGGAAACACAGCAAACTTAAAGTTTAAAGAAATCCATCTGACGTCCTGGTACAGGAGACAGCTAAGATGTGGAAGAAGGTCCTCTGAACAGATGAGGTCCACATTTTTTAACCTACATGCAAAACGCTGAGCAGAGAAAAAGCAGCGCTGCACATAATCCTGAAAGCACGAATCCACTGTGACTGATTCTTCTTATTATTAGACTTTTATATATATGCAGGTTTATCTTCTCATTTACAAGACAAACCCGTTGGTTTAAAATACAAAAATAATTAAAAAAGAAAAATACAAATTTAAGCAAGAACCCTCTGACATTGTTGCAAATATGTTTAAGTAAATAACAAAGTCACCCAGAGAACTTAGATCCGACGGTTCTGGTTCCTGTTGAAGGTAAGTCTAGGTTTGTGGTGTCGGCAGCATCATGCTGTCAGTGTTGAAGGATGGACGGAGCTGAATCCAGGACGATCCTGGAGTAAAACCTGTCAGAAGCTGCAGAAGACCTCAGACTGCCATGAAAGCTCACTTTCAGCAGGAAGACTCACAAATACAGACAGGGCTGCAAGAAAATGGTTAAAATCATGTGTTAGAATCGCCCCAAACTAATCCAAGTACATGATTGTAGCGAGGCTTGAAAAATTTTAAGAGTTTGAGCTGCTTAGCAAAGATGAATGGGACAAAGATTCACTTAAATACAAAACTCTTCATATTTTCCTGTTTAAAGAATGTTGAAAACGAAGAAACTGAAAGTTTTCTGTGCGTTTCCAAATGTTGCCGTCAGATCCAGGCAGCATTGAGGCACAAGTCAGAGATTGAACACCACCGTAACAAGATCCGTCTGCGCGCCAAGAGGAAAGGCCACTATGACTTCCCTGCGATGGACGACATGATCGGCAGCCTCGGCGATCCAAAGGAGCAGGACCGCATCTACCAGAAGGCGCAGACTCAGATCGATAAGATCTTGGATCCGGACAATCATGTTCCCTCCATCTTTATGGAGTCCAAGAAAAGGTGTGAGCTCATATGTTGGATTGTGTCTGAACATTCCTGGAGACGTTACAGTTTTCTGACGCTAAATGAAAGCACTCCATTACATTTGGACACCTCTCTGTTGGCTCCGCAGCGGTCGGGGGCGGCGCTCTCCAAAGCAAAGATTGAAGGACCAGCTGAATGGAGGCCTGATAGAAGCAGACAAAGACCACCTGATCACTGAAGACAGCGACGCCGTGTACAGAAAGTGTCCTGGGGTCAACAATGTGGCCTACGTGGTGAGTAATAACATCCACTCACCCTTTATATTAAAGTCTAGCACTCTGATTAGGGCTGTGTTAAAAAAAAGATTTTCCAATCATATGAATTCCTAAAAATGGATTCATATAACCAAAGATCGATTTAAAAAAATAAAAAATCACTGTTTCAGGATTAAATGCGTGGACATGAGTCCGCGAAGATTTTATCTTAACAACCTGTTCATTAGTTCTTCTTCTGCTCTGAGAGCTCGGCAGGACAAGAACAAAACAAAGCACCAAGCTCCACCTAGTGGTTGGAGGTCATATTTTTAATAATGCACCAGGTTAATGTCCAAATTTGTTTTCCCTTTTCGTTTAATAAAGTACTTTTGAACTGAATTTAATAGAAATGGCAGCTGTCGATGTCTCTGGTGTCTCTGTTCTCTGTCCTGGATCTGTCTGATCCTGCCCCACAGCGTTTGTGAAAGCTG
Source organism: Fundulus diaphanus (assembly GCA_037039145.1). Taxonomy (NCBI): domain Eukaryota; kingdom Metazoa; phylum Chordata; class Actinopteri; order Cyprinodontiformes; family Fundulidae; genus Fundulus; species Fundulus diaphanus. The sequence continues at coordinate 3,560,887 of CM073134.1, read as the reverse complement.
TTGTCTCAACATGTCCTTACAGCCACCATTAACTGTCTTTAATGGATTAATTTGCAGTTAAATGTTTATTTGATACCAGTATCAATATGTTGCATAACTACATGAAATTCAGTTAACAACAAAAAAAGTTTTTTAATACCAGCAATCCAATTTGAGATCGAATCGAAAAGAATCGATTCCAAATCTTGAGAATCGGAATCGAATCGATTCTTTAAATTTGAATGGATACCCAGCCCTAACTCTGATGCATGTGTTTGAATCCAGTCGGACGCTGACCAAGGCCCCGGTTCCCCACAGAGGAGCCCCTCCCCCACAGATGACGTCTTCCCGGGCCCAGCTTCCTCTCCTCCGGGCCACGCCCCTCCCCCTCCGCCCTACATGCCTCCGCAGCCCTCCATCGAGGAGGCGCGGCAGCAGATGCACTCCCTGCTGGACGATGCCTTCGCTCTGGTGTCGCCCACGTCTCAGAGCAGCACAGCAGGGATCACTCTGCCCGGGGTCAACAGCAACCCCCAGGGCACCAGCCCTCCAGGCCGGGGGCCCAGAGCCTGGGGCCCCTCCTACCAGGCTCTCTGCCCTTTTCCTGGCGTGAGTATTCAGCTGTTAATCACTTATTTTAACGGAGCATTAATCAAACTTCTGTTCATGCTACATTGACTGCTTTACTTTTATATGGAGTGAATTTTCTTCAATTGCTGCAACCAAAGACAACGTTTTGTAAATGAAAATGTGAAAAAAATTAAATCCAGAAATTAAAATTTGAAAAATGTCTTAATCAAAAAGCTTTTGAGAGTAACTTAACTGTGTTCTCAGATTTTATTCTATTTTTTTAAACTTTTTGTTTTTAATTTTTTTTTCATATTTTCTATTTTTTTGCGTTTTCCACATCATATTCTCTTCACTTCTGGGGGCGGGCTTTCCTCTGGAGTGAGGAGCGAAGAAGCATTTCTATTGGTCAGCAGGCACATTAGCCGCGTTTTTATTGGTCAATTTTCATCAACGCAAGAAGGGAAGAGAAAGAGATCTGTAAAATGCAATTTTAAAAGAATGCAATTTATAAAATTTAATCTGAAAAAAAAGAAATATAAAACTAATATGAAAAATGTTTACAATTTTTAAATATAAAATCTGAGAGAACAGCAAAATTACTGTCGAAACCTCTTTTTGATTAGGACGTTTTTCAAAGTCTGATTTCTGGATTGCATTTTTTTCAAATTTCCATTTACAAAACGTTGTCTTTGCTTGAAACAATAATGGAACAAAATTCAGTGATTATTGCTATTTGTTATAAATCTTATCCTGTAGTTTAGTTGCACTTTTAGTTTGACATTTTTTTTATTATCAACTGTGCCTACTATTATTTTGTCTACAAGTTATTTGTATTAAATGTACATTTTAATTTCTATGTTATCTTTTAATCTGTTACATTTCTATTATTTCTCTTTTATCACTTGCGTTCTTTCTGGGATTTTAGAAGTGTAGCTCCTTAGAAGTTCGCATTTAAAGATCCTTCAAACCCAAACACATCCCAGGACTTTTTATTCTTTTGGCTGTTTTTAAGCGTGAACTCGTTTAGCACATTTGCGCACATTTTCTATTAATTACAGGCTATTAATGGCGGTCAGCTGTGCTGCACTCTTTTAACACAGACAGGGTGCAGCAGCAACCAATACAGTCTTGCTGCTCCTTCATGGTGAACGTCGATGTAAAGATTACACTTGTTAGAAAAAATCCTGACTTGTTGATTAAATCCATGAATGACTGAATTCTACAATCTTGTCAGGTTTATGTTTGGGAATAGTGGATCGGAGAACGGTGGTTTATTCAAAATAAAAGCAAAACTTACCGACGGGCAAGCAGAAAATAAAGATCTAACACAACTACTGAAATTATAAAGAACAGAAGCTAACTAGACAAGGCAAGTTTATTTATGAAGCACTTTTCATTAACAAGATGATTCAAAGTGCTGAGTAAACAGGAACTGAATCTAACAGATACCAGAATACATAAATACTGAACAAAAAAACTAAAATAATGAGAGAATCAAGGATCTAAGGTTGAACAGTACTAAAGGTGTAAAACATAATAAGCAGACTGCAGGATCCTCAGGGAGCTACAGGAAGTGATCACACCCCTGGGGATCCTGACACAGTCGTCCAGTTCCTTATGCCCTGCTGCGCGGTTCTGTCTGGCTTTTCTGCATCAAAGAACTCATAGAGCTCTAAGAAGAAGACGTGGTCCGGGTCCAGATCGCCGTGCCGTTTGATCCGGTTGACCCAGATCCGGGTCCAGAACCTTGAGAACCGCTGTAGGCCCTGTAATTATACGGTTGTAGCGACTTCGATCCAACAGCATAGCCGCCGCTGGCTGAGTGGCTTTTTATACTGTGACGCGTCTCCAAGAAGCCATGATGAGCCCCGCTTGCGTTTTCTTGCTTATTATCCAAAGTTATGACGATGCTTAATCAAAACCAGTACGCTTATGATCAGCACTGAAAAACAAAGCAGGATGACATCCAAAATAATGACCTAGAACGACGATGATAAAGAAAAACGGAGTCTAAGGCTGACGGCGATTGTGAATGACGCTCAACAGAAAGTTTTCAGAAAAGCCTCTCACCCTACCTGTTGGGTCCGCCCCTAATAACATGGGACCACCCCCCCCTGGGAATCACCTGAGGTGAAGGGAAATCTGAACACCTGTGCCACCAAAACAAACTAAATATAAAACATTCACTTTGGTTCCTACAACGGTATTTAATCCTGGCAGCATTTGTGGAGAAACGATCAGAAGCGCCACTAACTCTCCCTTTCTCCAAGTCCTGCAGCTTCAGCTTCAGTCGTTTCTTCTCAGCAAACTAATTAGTTAATTGTTCCTCCATCTGTTGCTCCCAGAGAGCTCTGAGATTACATCCCATATCAGCTAAATACGGTTCACCTCTAAGACCCCGCAGCATTACAGTCTTTAGGGGCTTGACCTCCATTTTTGCCTGTCTGTGTCGGCGGGTTATAAAAAGAAGGGAATGTAAAGGAAAGGTTGTGTGAAATGAAGGGTTCCCCCTATTAATTACTGTGTGTTCCTAATGTTTCATGTTGTTGATGGAAGAGTCAAAGTAGAAGTTATCTGTGGTGTATACATCCTGCTTTGAAGTCTTATTCGGGGTCAGAGAGCGTCAGTAGAATGAGATGAAAGCTTTAACTGGCAACTGGAGTTACACGAGCAGACGACTAGAAGACGTTTAGAAAAGACGGGGCGTGTGGTAAGTGGCTACCGGAAACTGAAGCGCTGATAAATCCCTCACAGAGCACATGCTGAGCGTTACAGCGTTAGTTTCTGGATGGAGACGCTGGTTTCACGCTCCGATCTGCACCTGAAGGCAGATTTCATCAGACACATTTAAATATCAGAAGAAAATAACCTGTTTAAATCAAAAAAGCAAATGAAGATTTCCTTTATTTAAGGCAAAAAAAGCTAATCAAGCCACATTTCCACAAATACATAAATCTTCTTTTGGCCACAGCCAGTCAGCTTATTGACTTATTGGTCAATTCAGCCAAACTTTTACACTGGATGCCCTTCCTGGTGCAGCCCTCTGCTTTTATCCGGGCTTGGAACCGGCCCCTATCAGGAGATACCATTACCAAATAATAAATTTTGGTAATGAATTAAGCAGAGCTTGACTACTGGTACAAAACTAGTTAAAGTTAGTCCCTGTGGTGTAGCGTTGCAAGCCCCCATCTATACATGGGACCCGACATCCTCTGCACATCTTCTACTTCATGATTATGCTTTGCGTTAAATTATAATAAAATACGATAAAGTTTGTGGTTTTAATGGGACAAAATGTAAAGGAGAAGCGTGAACATCGTTGTGAGGTATTCTTAAGTTTCTGATTGTTACGAACGGTTGGTTGCACGACACATTTAACATGTTTCCTAAATGTGAAGCTTTTTATAGTTGTTAGACACCACAGATTAGAGACTAATTTACCAAGGAGCCCCGAAAGTCGCTTTCTGGTTCGGCTTTTGCAGGATCCACAAGTGACTTCAGCAAAGCTCGGTAAAAATATTTGGCTAAAGACATTTTCTCTGGATTCATTGCCTCATTCGGGTTTTCTGGTTGTTTTCAGGTTGTTTTAAAATGTGCCTGAGATGTAATCTACTCTGGGTTAACGCGTTTTCTGTGTGTCTGCTCCAGAGATTCACGGAGCTCGGCCTGCCCTCCGCTGCAGTCCAAGGCCTGACCCCAAGGTGAGCCGGATCCCAGCACTTCATAACTAAATCAGTGCCGTGTTAGAAAGGTTTAGTGCAGCTCTATTTTAGCGTCCGGTGAGATAGTTTCTGTCAGATCTCACCACTTAACCCGTTTGATTGTTTTCCATCTAGAGCTAGCTCCTCATGAATAATCAAAGAAGAGGCGTCTGTAATTTCTGGGTTTAATGGATCAGGTCTAAGCAGAGGTCATCAGCGTGTGAAAAAGGCCAGATTCTGGTTACCTGTTCTACCCCTGCACAGTCAGGTTTATAGTTCAGAGCATCTACTGCGTTCACACACAGGAAATAGATGCCTTAAGAACAACGAGGCTGCAGTAAATCTGTTATTACCCTAACTAAAGCATTTTTTCTGTGTTTCAGGCAGGGCCTTGGCTCGAGCTACCTGCCAGCAGGAGACGCAGCCGGCCACAGCGAGCCTCTCCAGCCAGACAGCTTGTACTCCGGCAGGGGCCTCTACGCTAAGGAGCTGCCCTCGTCTGCCAGGCCACGGCCGGTCGGGGGAACCACAGGTACGGGGGAACGTCTGGGAACAACACCTACGCGCCTGTAGGCATAAATTACTGATGTGGTCGGCTCCTCTGGCCTTCATATAGTACAAAATGTTTCACAAAGAAGGAATCTTTTTCCTGTTTTTATCGCCAGTTTGTCATACAGTGGTCACATTTCCATCAGCGTTGTTAATGCACATTTTGACATATCGCATATGAAGGGGTTGATGGAAACTGCACAATTTGAACTCACTAAATTTTGCAAAAAATAAATAAATATTACGCTCGCTTGAGGTGGTTTTTGACTACTTAGAAAAAACAGTAAATGCGCTAAAGAGGAGATGGCAACACATTCGCCTCACACGACTGATCAGCTGTTTCTGGATATTCCCATAACGCTGGAAAACAGGCCTGGAAGCAACAGCAGGTAGGTGTGAACCGAGGAAGAGACGCGAGCATTTCTAGGTGTCATGCGTTAAAAAAACTGATCTGTGGTCTGTGCTCGTTAGCAGGATCTACTTCCTGTTTATTACAGTCCAGGTATGACGAGGTTCCGCTGTGCGTCTCCTGGTTAATTCGCTACAAACCAGGAAATGGAAACGCGTCTGTGATATTTTAAAAGTTCGCTCAAAATTCACGTGAGAATCGGATGGAAACACAGCTAGTGACAACCGCGTCTGGTAAAGATGCAGAAAAACCTGTTAGATAAATTCACCTTTTACTGCTGCAGCGTGTCCAACATTTAATTTGAGTGTTTTTAGCCCCACCTGGATTATTGAGATGCATCCGGACATTTAATTTCTCCATTCCTCATCTAAACCCACGGGGGGGGGGCAGGGTCCACCCTGGACAGGTTGCTAGTAGGGCAACACACTCACAGCTACGGGCAATTTAGAGAGACATATCGACCCAACAGTCATGTTTTTGGCTGGGTGATAAATCAATTTAATCGATTAATTAAAATTTACAGTTTTTTAAGATTTCATTTTTGGAAAATCTGGATTTTATTTTTCCAATGAACTCATCGGGCTTCCATGAAGAGAACAGCAGCAATGCTGGATGTATGTTTACGTATGTATGCTGGATTATGTTTTTGATATTGATGTGTTTTTATCTATTTTTGTACTGTGACCTTGAGTGTCCAGATAGGTGCTTTTTAGATTAATGATTATTATTATTATGTTTAGGAAAAATTTATGTCAAAATATGGTAAAGAGGAAACCTTTTTTCACCATAATACGAGACATTTTAATTTATTTATTTATCTATTTTTAAGTTAGTTTGAAGTGAAGCCTGTTCTCGGCTCATTATTAACGCCACTAGCAGCAAACATTATTATATTTTCATTGTTTACAACGGCAGGGCGGCCATCTTGTTATCCCAGCTGGTATTTAGTCACACTTTGAATTCAGGTCAACTCAGAGATGAAATGCTTGAAATAATAAGTTTTTAAAATACTTTCTTTCATTTATCTTTGTAAAACGAAAAGGAGAACAAAAAAATTTAATCGGATTTAGTGAAATAGAATCAGAGATTTTATTTTTAAGCCTTATCGCCCAGCCCTAGTTTTTGGACTGTGGGAGGAGGCTGGAGTACCCAGAGAGAACCCGTGCATGCACAGGGAGAACATGCAGACTGAGTGCAGAAAGACCCCAGGCCGGGATTCAAGCTCAGGACCTTCTTGCTGCAAGGCACCAGTGCTACCAACTACACTACTGTGTAACCGCTTTTAACCAACCTCTCATCTGGTAAAATGATTATTGCAGCTAACGGAAGCATTTTCTTATTTTACAACTTTGTTGGGTTGACTGCAGTTTACAGGAGCTTCTTGTTAGTAATTCATGGCTTCTGGCTTCCCTGGTGGGAGTATAAATATGTGGTAAAGAGGCGTTTATCTACCACCAGCCACAGAGAGCATGATGGGTAAGGAGATCTAAACAGTCGGAGAACGGCAGCACAGAGTGGCAACCCGGACTCCAGGTGGGTCTGGAGAAGCACCTGATGGCCGCCGTTAAGCACGGTGGAAGATCTGTGATGCTGGGGGCCGGTTCCTCTGCCAGAGGTCGCTAAAGCAACTCTCTAAATTACCAGAACATTTTCAACAAACATCTGGTTGGCCTCTGAAAGTCGAAGACGGGTCGCCGGCACCGAAATGCTTCAGCAGAAACAAAATGCCCAGAGCTGAATCCTGTAGCCAGAGCGTCAGAGAGGACCGGACTCTGGGCCACCTGGACGGGTCCAAACATCCTCCTCTCTGTGTCCTCCCACCTGGTTGTGCCACCTGCGGTTCTCGTTAAGATATTTCTCAACACCATGTTTTAATTCCTTCAAATAAACGCAGCAGTTAATGGTTTTAACTCGGCAGTGACTTTGTTTTAATCATTTAAATAGTTTAGGCTGGAATAATGTCTCTGGACGCCTGGCAGAAGGTCGCTGCACTTTCCCATCTCGTCCCGTTTCATTAATCCAGCATCAATGCAGTCAGACGAGCCCACCAAACTGGAAGAACCTCGCCTCGCTCCTAAATTATTCAAGGAGCTGGACTTTGTTCCACCAGCACCACGTGACTCGGGATAATCCAAATGGCTTTTGGCTCTTAGCATATTGAGGGGAGCGCTCTGCCAGCTGAGAGCTTCTTAGACTTTGTTGATTGCATCAAACTGCTGCTGCCGGGGAACGCGGAGGATCGAGTGTCCGGTGAAATAACGCTGCTGCCGTGTGTGTCCACAGGTGCCCAGCTCCACCACCTCACCCAGGTGGGCCTGTCCAGCCGCATGAACGGTTACCCAGCAGGCATCAGGGCGGCTCCTGGCCAGAACGGCGGCCTGGGCTGGAACCATCACCACAACGACCACTTCTCCAGGGTGGAAGCGGAGAAAGACGCAGTAAGTGAATCATGCGTGTGGGTTTTTCTATTCTCAGAAACCTCTTTGCTCCGATTCAACTAGCAGTGGTGTGCAAAAGCCTTGAATTAACCTCTTTTGCTGAGTTTCGTCTCCGAGGCTCCAGACTTTCTGGTTCTCTCTGTAGGCATCTCTCTCTTCTTCTCAGCCAGCCTGAACCTTTAACGACTCTGAAGAACGCGGTCACTGGTTGCACCATGCATCTCAATCAAGTTGAATATGTCCGTTCATTTCAGTAATTTAACCCAAAAGGTTCTTTTTATCTGATAAATGAGCCTCGTCTGAACACTTATTCTAATGTGCTGAGATATGTCTGTAGACAGGCTGGTTTTATCAGTGGATCTTTAAAAGGTAAAACAGGTTCTATGCGTTGTTTCTAAAAACCTCCTGTGTCTTCCAGATGCACAGGAGTGGGAACGGGGAGCCCACGGCGCCTCCTGCCCACCTGGACACTTCAGCCGTGGCGTATCTGACCGCTCCGCGGCCCGTGGAAGCGTCTCCGCCCGCCCACTCGTCGGCCTCCCTCATCAAGGCCATCAGAGAGGAGCTGCTGCGTCTGTCCCAGAAGCAGGCGGCCGTGTCCGGCTACCACAGCTGAAGCCCGGCCGTCCCCGTCTTCGACCAGTCGCTTCACTGAATGTTTCCCTCTGCCTCGCCTCGCCCCACGACGCTTCCCGTGGAAGCTCCTGGGGGCCGCACAGCAGAGGAGTCGTCCTGCTAAGCCGAGGAGGCGGTTCGCCAACTCGTTGTAGGAAAGATGAAATGGAGGACCAGACGACCGACTCCCATTAGAGGAACTCAGAGGAACCGTTTCTGCCCGGCTGCTCTGACTGATCAGGGCTGTGTCTTTTTGATTTCCCTGTATTACTCCAGACTCGGTATTCTGTGTTTGTGTTTTAAAATCTCTCCGTCACAAAGAGACCAGGAGGGTCTTGATGTTGTTAGTCTAACTACCCTGGATGTAGAGTTTAGCTCAGTCCGCTCATCACGGCCATGGATGACCGGTTGGTCCGTTCAGGGAAGAGGATATAACATCAATTGCAGAGGTTTAAATTTATCTAAACTCTTCTCTGCCCCAAACATGGTTAAAATCATCCAAACAGGTTAAATGTCCCCAAGCGCCTCGACTAGAGGCTTCCTGTGGCCTGTCTTCATTCTGGCTTCATTCTGGCTGCATGTTTCACCGCTCCTCTGATCAGAACCTCAGGTTATTTACCTGGTTTCCTGTCACAGACCAGCTGATAGGCCACAGGTATTCATCAGGGTTTAGGACGGCTTGGTGCGACAGGTTCCGTGTTAGCCTGCTCTATCCAGTCCCACCCAGTTTTGGAGATCGTTGTGCTGTTGGCACATCCTACCGTGTCTAAGCTTCAGACGTCAAGCAGGTAAAGTTAAAGAATCAGGTATCATGGCCCTCCTTTCCCTATTCTATCCACTTTGCACCAGGACCACTGGCAGCAAACGGACCCTCAGCATGATGCTACCACCGCCATGCTTGGCAACAGAGCTCAATCTTTGTCTTTTCTGACCATACGTGTTCTTTAGAGGACGTCCACCCGGGCAGCTGTGAAGTTTAGCAAACACAAGGCCGGGTTTCTGTCTTGCTGACTGCATTGGAACCCTCCCATGGAGGCCATCTTTGCCCAGTCTCTCTTTTCTGTAGTTGACTCGTGACCTCTGACCTTAGCTGAGGCGGTGAGGTCAGCAGAGCTTTAGGTGTTGTTCTGGGTTCTCCTGGGACCTCCTGGGTGAGTTGTTGATGAGCTATTGGAGTAATTTTGGTGGGTCAGTCTCTCCTGCGAAGGTTCTCTGCTGTTCCCTGTTTTCTCAATCTGTGGCTACTGTATTTTTCAGACTATAAGGCACCCTTAAAATCCTTAAATTTAAAAATAAATGTAAGGTGGGCCTTATCTATGATCATCGTTGTACTTACTGACTGATTTTATGTGGTACAATGAGCTCATAAATCTGTTAAAATGTGTAAATACGACTTTGGTTAGCTATGAAGCCGCTCTGCTCAATGCATATTAGGAGCATTACGGTACACTGAGTCACTTCCTGATAGGACCCCTGAGCTGTCTACCAGACTGCCTGACTGTAATGTCTAAACTAGAAGTGCATTCATGTAAGTCAAACTGGAGTACGCGCTAGCAACAATAAATCTTTAAGTTAATTCAGTATAAAAGTTTATTTTGGCCTGATGTTAGAAACAGGGCAGTGTAGTCCAGCTACTCTGTCCTCCCACAGAGACAATAGAGAGCTGTGGACGTGGAGGAGGGATGTTACACACTTGGGAAGAATATTTAGTGCGCCTTATGTTCTGATTGTGGTTCTCTGGAGTCCGAATCCCTTAGACCCATTCCAGCCTGACTGAATTTCTTCAAGCCTACTTCGTGTTGTCAGAACGGTTCTCTTTGGAAAACAGTCTTTTTCTTTCGTTTGGGACCAGCTTGGTTTTGTGGCTTCCCCCCCCCCTTGTATTTTGTATTTACTCCGGTAAACTCTGATGATCTGAAACATATAAGGAGTGGCAGAAAAAACGACAACAGAGGAGCCTGTAACGCTTTTTCCCTGAAGACGTATGTCATCTTCTCCCGCATTGAATGACATTCATGACCGTGATGAGTTGAGGTAAACCGTACGCCTCTGACCGCCGGCTGCTCCTGTTATATTCCGCCATGACTGAGCCACGCCCACACTGTGATGCGGACCGCCTGACCACGCCCACTGTTAAAACCTTCAGGAGCAGCACAGGCAGCATCCCGGTGTGGCCTCCGTACGTGATGATCCTCAGCATTTGATTACTGCAGGAATACAGCGTCGGCTTTCTGGTTAATCTGGATCCAGTGATGTGTTTCTTTTTTAACGGTAAAGTTCTGTGCTGTACTTTATTTATGTTTAATATCTAACTGACTGGTTTTCTAACGGCCTTGAAAGAACCCACCAAGCAAATGGCTGATAGTGTACACTTGAGATTTCTCACTGTGTGTTTTGACTGTTTGGCTGTAACCTGATGCACTGTTTGCTGACTACTTCCTGCCGCTCTGGGCTTTCAAACAGAGCTTCTTTGCAGGAAAAGAGCAAGTTTAAAGGATGAGCTATAAACTAGAGAAAGTGACGGGTAACTTCTCTGGCTAGCTACGTTTCGGACCGTTCTCCCAGTATTCAAAGTCTGCTCTGCCTTTTCTACTGTCACGTCTGCTGCTGGACTTTTTCTTTGTGCTTTTTTTTTTAATTGCTGTTTGTTTTTGCCTCATGTGATCCTTATTATGTTTACTTTATTGTTCTGTTTTTTTTTTTAGTTGTTAAAAATCTTACAAGATTGCATTTTTCTCACGTGTTTTTCTGATGTGCAAGGCCCTGAGGCGATGGTTTATTTAAGCGAAATAAAAGAAGGAAATGTGGGTTTTGAAGGCAGGACTTGATGATATGTTTGTGGCGTGTGTTCCTGCCCTGATCTGTCCCCCTGGGATGTGCCTTCTGGACCGACCTGAGCCGGCTAAATGGTGCAGAGCAGAACATCTCAGCCTGCACATCAACGCTTTTACTGTAAAATGCACCAAGAATCAGTTGTGCTTTTATTAGAAAGGGTGAGGAAGTGGTTGAAAGGCCGTTAAATCTCGCTGGTCATGGTGGGATTGAAACTTCTGGCCGTCTCTGGGGCCTCCATGTTCACGCTTTGTGTCGTCAGTCTCTCTGCCTCCATCCTCTGGATCTGTACTGTATCTGCAGCTCATAGTTTCCATTCTTAGTTGTTTTTTTTTCTACACTGTAAAATATGATCTGTTGGCTGGCCCAACTATATATTAGATTCTCCTTGCATGTTCACTGGTTGAATTTCCTTGCTTTATGTTTTTGTGCATGCTGTTTTAAAAAAAAAATATTGAAATACAAAAAGAAAAAGAAAAGATTTCACTTCATGTGTCTGTGGATTATATGCACACCTCCAGATGTTCATTACAATCAAGTTGATCTTGCTCTGGCGAATCTCAGAACATTAGAATACCGTCAAAAAGTGTAATTATTTCAGTAATTTGATTCACAAAGGGAAACTTTTACATGATATAGATTCATTACACCTATTCATCTATTTCAAGCTTTCTTTTTTGTCATTTTAGAAAATTGTGACCTACAACTAAACCTAAACAAATTAAAACAATTAGCGTTTTACCTCAGACCAACAAAGAGGACGTTTCGTGCAGAAATGCTCTGGACCACTCAGTCGGCGGGGAGACTGTTAATTTGATGGTTGTCTGGTCATTCATAAAGGAGGGTGAACCACAGCAGATTACCAGAGAAGCTGTTAACAGATTGCTTTATCTGTGCATAATCATTAGAAAGTTGAGTAGAAGAAAAAAAGGTGTACAAGCAAAATGGGATCATCTCTTCCTAGAGAGGGTTGTGAAGCAAAGCCCTTTTAAAAGTGTTGGTGAGCAGCACAAGGTGTGGACTGCAGCTGGACTCAGAGCTTCAAGAGGCAGAGAGACGTGTCCAGGACGGACAATAACTGCCACGATGTGTTCAGCTACTCCTGAACCAGAGATGACAGCAGAAGCGTCCTATCTGGGCTAAGGAGAACAAGAACTGGACCATTGCTCTGTGGTCAGGTGAGAGTAAAGCTTGCATTTCATTTGGTCCCAGAGTCTGGAGGAGGAGCGGAGAGGCTGCTGCTGCCTCCGTGTGAAATGTCCACAGTGAGTGACGAGTTAAAGAGCCTGCTGGTTCTGGTCCACGGGTTTTTTTTTTTTTTTCTAAATCATTTTTCATTAATTTAACAGCTTCCCCCGGCAGACAAGGTTTATGAAGATGCAAATTTTATTTTCTAGTAGGTATGAGGTTTTTCCTTCCCGTTAATGGGGAGTTTTTCTTTCCACTGTCGCCTCATGCATGTTCAGTATGAGGGATTGCTGCAAAGCCATCAACAATGCAGACGACTGTCCACTGTGGCTCTACGCTCTTTCAGGAGGAGTGAATGCTGCTTGTCCCAAGCTCAGGTATCTGCAACCTGCAGTTCCAGAGCCACAAGTGGCTCTTTGGCTCTTAATGTATTAAATGATTAAATATTGGCCTGTTTTTTTATTCTTTTGTTCTGTGCCACCAAGAAAAACAAGTGGCCCTCCTGGTGAATTTGGTCTAGAACCGCCACTGAATGGGGAAAGGTCCACAGTCCCGGGGACTCAAACCCGGGACTGCCACATCAAGGACAGAGGCCACTCTGCCCTCGACCGGGTTTTCAGTTAAGACACTTTATATAGACACACTGTTCAGTGGGCCCAGATTTCTGCATTACAAATTATTTTTAATCTTCTGACGTATTTTCTAAATTCTTCAAAAGCTGAATATGGGTTTTCATAAGTTATAAGCTTTAATAATCAAAATTGAGAGGAACAAGCACTTGTCCCCCTGTGTGTAATGAATGTATATCATACATGAGTTTCACCTTTTAAAAAGATTTACTAAATTTATATATTTATATGTATTATTGTTGGTGATATTCTGCAGACACACCTAATGCATGTTGTAGTTACCACAAATAACCAGCAGGTGTCAGCACATCACAAGAAAATGAGCTTCTCACACGCGAGCTGAGCGGCTTGGTGAAGCTCACTGCATATATATATATATATATATATATATATATATATATATATATATATATATATATATATATATATATCCATCCATCCATTTTCTTACTCGCTGTACCCCTCATGGGGTCATGAGGGGTGCTGGTACCTATCTCCAGCATTTCAATAGGTGAGAGACGGGGTACATCCTGGACAGATTGCCAGTCGGTCGCAGGGCAACACAGAGACAGACAGGACAAACAACCATTCACACACACACTCACACCTAAGAGACCAATATATATTCCTGGCTTCGGTTTCATCCCATCACAGGAACTAAAGCAGCCAAAGGCCGTCAAATCCTTTTAAACTGTCTCCACAGGGGTCAGCTCATTTGCAAGTCAGTGGCCCAGTCAGGGTGCACACTCTTGAGCAGAAACAAAAAAAGTACTAATCTGATCCAAATGTAGATTTTCTTTTTAAGAAAACACCTTGAATTTTCTAGTGATCCGTCATCCTAGATTTATTTTTGTACGGATTTTTAGCTGTAAACCAGACCCAATGTAACATCTTAACATCCCTTCCCAATCCACTTTGCTTAGTTTACTTGGGTTCTGTTTAGCTACACCGAACTGTCTGAGACGTGTGAAAACGGCTCGGATTTCAGGAAAATCTGGCAAAAATAAAACCCATGGAGTCGCCTTGTGAAGAAGATGGAGCGGATCGGAAAGCAGCTCAAATCCTTCGCAATCTGTATTGAAATCAGCCAAGAGTTTCTCGTCCACCGTGCTGATGAATCCCAGCTGACCCTGTTGATTCTTGCGCCTCATGTGATGTCATCACTGTAAGCACACGCAAAATGAACTTATTTTTGGCACAAGTGGAACCCCATAGTATGGAGGTGTAACGCCTCAGGGCTCATCTGCTTTGTTGACTCTGGTGTTTCTCTTTTTCCTCTTGATGTCAGCCCACAGACCCTCCACTGGGTTTGGATCAGCCCAGCGCCCCGGCCAGTGAAGAGCAGTGGTACCGTGGTCACTGAAGTTGTACTTTGGTGCTTTTGTCAATCAGGGCAGGTACAAAATCCTGCGGGAAAAGTTAAATCAGAATAAAAAGTTTCAGAGGAGGAAAGCATTCAGTGTTGTAAAATTTCACGTTTTTTTCTCCACAATTCTTTAGACAATAACATCAAGTTTCTGTATGTGAAATAATTTTACATGTGAAATTTTCCATTTTCTGCACACCAAAAAGGTGAAATTAGTAGATTTTTCCTTCATTTGAGCAGCTAAATAAGACTATTTGCCAACGTTATTAGTATTTTACCCCTAAAATGAGATAATTAGATATCCTGCACTTGAATTAAGATGATGGAGATGAATTGATCTATTTTAAGTGCAAAAGTCTTATTCCATTGGCAAATAGTATTATTTACCTGCTCAAATCAAGGAAAAATACACTAATTTCAAGAAAATTTTACTTACTTTTCCTTTTTGGCAGTATGAGAGACTGAATTCAGGGTTTCTACTAGCTGTGAGCCATAATCCACAACGATATGTGAAAGAAAAGGTTGAACTATATCACCATGTAATGGATCCATTTGTTTAACGTTTTAAATGCTCAATATCTTTAATTCACTGAGACTATATATGGGATTGTAATAATAATGATAATAATAATACCTCTGACACCCTAGTCACTCTGCTTGCTCGATGTTTCAGTCTTTATCCTCCTTCTCGTCTCCTGTTTCCTGCAGAGTTGCAGAGGAGTCCTGTGTTGCTCCGTCTCTTCTTGCCCTTCTCCAGAGGGTCTAACCCCCCCACCCATCTTCTCAAGACCTAACGCTGCCTGCTTGTTGTCCAGCTCAGCCCAGCGTAGAAGAACACGAGCACACCCAGGAGTTAATCCGGATCATGATGGTAATTACTGCCTGGGTGTCCAGCCTGTAAGAGGGTAAGGGAGGAGTCAGCTCAGCGCCTCTACCCACTGACCTTGGAGAGAAGCCCAAGGAGGCAGATCCAGGCGCTAGCACACTGACAGAGTTTCACCACTGCAGATCTGTCTCTTGCTCTCTGTGTCTTCAGCTGCTCTTGCTTTCAGGGAGCTGCTGACAGACAGGCAGGCAGGACCGGGGAGGAGGATCAGCGTGACAGAAAGCCTTTGACGGATGACAGAAGAGGATTTCTTTCTCTATACGGTGACCTCGGCACAGATTTGGGAAGCCCCGGTGAGGAGACTGCCGTCAGATTGCCATTCCCTGTGAGTACATGTCTGTTTATGTGTGGGAGGGGTTGCAATGAGAGGAATTTCTGCTCGCAGAGTTCCTCAGGCAGACGGTGTCCTGCCACTTTGTTCTGGTAAGCAGGCTGTGTGCTCTCACTGGATGCAGTCTAGCTGCTGACATCTTGGGCTTGTTTACATCCTACGTACTGTTCCTTTAACTTACAGCCGGAAAAAAGGGCATTCCTCTGACAGCCCATTGGTGGATGGATACATTTGTTGTGTGGTGTTGCTGGAGGAGGATGTGGTTCTCGCCCTCCTTGTTTTCCACTGGAGCTTTTTGCTATTATGCAATTCTCCTCAAGCTGAGCTCTTACGTAGCATCAGACGTGCTGCTGCCTCCAGGATGTGTGAAAGGCAGCCGGATTGGTTGGTGGGCTGCAACACACTGCAGCATCCAGGCATCTTCTGCAGTACGTCGCTGAGCAGCCAGCTGGCACTGATTCCACAGTTTGTCTAAAACGACCAACAAACTGTTTCTGCTGTTTCAACCCCTTTTCCCTGTCAGGTACTGCAGATGTTTGCAGCTTGTTTTTTGCCTTTCAAAGAGAGGAAAGTTTATTAGTGCCGAACCGGGCATGAACAAGGTAAACAGAGGTAAGGAAATTTACTTTAAAGACAAGAAATTCATGACAAAGCAACATTTAGGTATCAAATAAAATGAAACCGTAAAAAGCAAAAAAAATATCTGAGGCATGATTAAAAATATGTGAAAGCTAGAGTCAACAGTTTGGTTTTCATTCCTGACTTAAAGAAGCCGACAGTTTCTACATGTCTACGGTTTTCAGGGAGTTGGTTTCAATTCAATTCAATTCAATTTTATTTATATAGCGTGTCATCTCGAGGCACTTTACAAAGTCAAGTTCAATCATATTATACAGATTGGGTCAGATTATACAGATTGGTCAAAAATGTTCCTATAACCAGTTGATTGCATCAAAGTCCCGACAAGCAGCATTCACTCCTGGGGAACCGTAGAGCCACAGGGAGAGTCGTCTGCATTGTACATGGCTTTGCAGCAATCCCTCATACTGAGCAAGCATGAAGCAACAGTGGGAAGAAAAACTCCCCATTAACGGGAAGGAAAACCTCCGGCAGAACCGGGCTCAGTATGAACGGTCATCTGCCTCGACCGACTGGGGGTTACAGAAGACAGAGCAGAGACACAACAAGAGAGACAAAAAAGCACAGAAGCACACATTGATCTAGTAATCTGTTCTACATTAGATGGTAATAGTGGGTGAGCCCTCACAACTGAGGAGCATAGAAACTAAGTGTCGTTAGGTTCTGATTCTGGAAACGCAGAGTGAAGAGCTCTGTGAAGACCTGAGGGATCTGCATGGTTCATTACTGACCAGCAACTCTAAAATGAAAACAATCATTCAGCACCTTAGAGACCATTAAACTGTCCTGTAATAAACAGGGACCCGTTGCATTTATTCAAGAACTGACGTGTTCTGACCCATTTCCTGGTGTTGGTCAGAAATCAGGGAGCTGGAGACGAGTAAAGTCTCTGTTTGACTGAAACCTTTTTTATTCGTATGTTTTAAGGCAGTATTAGGTTGATTTAGTGATAGAATTTAAGTGATTGTCAAAATTGAGGTCCGGGTTCATGAAAACAGTCAAACCACTAGTTTCTACACGCTAATTAAGTTCTTAAAAGAGCAAAATAACTGACTCGTGTTTTTTCCACACCAAATTAGAAGCAATTCTGATCTGTCTGCTTATCAATATTATGGACACATGGAGTCAATGACTGACAGGACGTTGGTTATGCTGGGACACTGAAATATAAAGTTGTGTGTCATCAGCGTATGCTAACAGGTGTTGCCAGACTCCATAATCTGAGCTAGACATGTTTTATTACATACTGAACGAAAGTGGCTTGAGAATGAAGCCTTGAGGAACCCCACATGTGCAAAAAAAGCATTTAAAAGATTTATTTCATCAAAAAAAGGAGTACATTTCTTTGGTAAACTAACTTTTGCCAAAAAAAACAATGGTTTAAACTCATCCTTCCTGCGATCCAGGGCAACCTTACTCTGTAATTGGGTCATTTTCTTGCTCCACTGTTTCCCACTGGCTGCAGAAGAAAGAAGTTTCAGGGATCTTGGACGTTTTGCTCTGTGTTGGAGCAGATTTATGAAAGAGAAGAAGAGGCTGACGTGGTTGAATGCTGCTCTGCAAACTAGGGCTGCACAATTAATCGCATTTTCAATAAAATCGCAATTTAAAAAAACGCAATTTCCAAATCGCAGAGGTCTGCAATTTTTGGCTATGTAACAATCAGGGAATTAGACGCGTCCTTTAGGTGTTGGTAAAATGTTTAAAGTGGGTTTGCCTCCACATGGAAGGGAAGACAGTTGCAGCAGTGAGATAATCTAACTTTATTACTTGTTTTAGAGTTTATATAATCATACATAGTATTAAGTACTGGTCAATCAGTTTAATACATAGACTTGCTTGTTGGTTGCACTTTATGTTCAACAAGGATCGATGTCCAAATCAATTAAAAGCTGTTCTCTTGAAAAATATTCTGATTAATAGAAACATTAAAAGTTCTTGTTTTAAATAGTCCTTGTTTACAAACATCTTTATTTAGAGGCCATTTTTGTTGCTTGTGGTTAATGCAGAGAAAAGCCAAAATTGCAATTTTGGTTGAAATATATTGTTGGCAGAACACAATCATTTCTGCTCCGAGTTTAGATGCTGTGGGTCTTTTAGCAACTAATCCGCACGGCGAGGAAACAAATTGATTTGTTGTTTGTATATGTTTAAAAAGACATGATAAATTAAACTGGGGAAAAAAACGCATTAAATCGCAATATTAAGATAAAAAATTGCAATTAGATTATTTTCCAAAATCGTTCAGCCCTACTGCAAACTGCTGCACGACACCGAACTACATTTTGGCCGAGTTTAGAACCTCCAATCGGCTGCTTCAGGTGCACAATGACACGGCGTGTCAGGTCGGGTAGCTCAGCCTTACACTCACTCATCTCTTGTTTCCAGTGGGCCTCAAGGTCAAAGAAGCAGATCATCTGTTTCTCTGTCCCTCCCGTCCTACCAGGCTCCACTGTAATCAGAAGACACAGAGTGATATTGTGTCCTGCACTGTGCTGAGTAGGAGGTAACACTCATGTGATGCATAAAGGGGGAGGTGAATAGCTGTCATTCATGACCAAGTGGCCATTTGCTCAGCAGCTGCCCTCTGCTCTGACTTCAGACACTGATCCTGCCTGTCAGCTGCTGCCGGTCGTCTCCTGCAGGCCAAAGCGTTGCCCCCTTTGCTCCGAGGAGAGGACGCATTAAACTCACTTGTTCTACCTTAAGAGCCCCGTGGTGGAGTGGAAGTTCTTAGATCTTTGGCACTCAAAACCAAACCGATGAACCTGTAAGACGGTGTGTCTTCTTGTGTTTTTGAAGATGTTTCTGCTGTTTCAGCGCATTTCAAGCCTCTTTTTCTGCAACTTAGATTTTTTTGGGTGGGGGAATTTGATGTGCCACAGCTGATCCTCCAACAAGAGACGAATGATCTCTCTTCAAGCCTGTCCTGCAGATTCACTGCTGTGGATGATTTAAGGGCAGCAATCCACAGCCAGCCACGCACGTTTACCTTTTCACATCTTTAAACCACAAACTTCAGCATATTTTAGGAGGCTTTTATGTGAAAGACAAACACAAAAAATAGTTAAAGAACATCCAGCATCCTGAAGATCAGGGAACCCAGCAGACGGGTCAGGGAGGAAGTTCTGGTCCAGTTTACAGCAGGTCAGGATCTACAACATCCAGAGCTCTGATCATCATGTGGACCTGGAGAGAGGATGGACCACCTGCAGACCTACCAGGACATGGACGTCCACCTGGACTGACAGGCTGGACCAGGAGAGCATTGATCAGAGAAGCAGGAGGACCGTGGTGGCTCTGGAGGAGCTGCAAAGATCCACAGCTCAGGTTGTAGAACCTGTTGAAAGAAACTCATCAGAAGTCCTGTTTGCAGTTTGCTGCAAGCCATGAAGGAGACACCATGGCACAAACATGTGGAAGATGGTCCTCTGATAAAATGAGACTATAATGTAACCTTTTGGCAACACAAAAAACACTGAGTGCAACAAAAAACCAGTACAAAAACCTGATGGTGGCAGCATCATGCTGTGGAGATGCTTTTCTTTAGCAAGGTCAGGGGAGCAGGTCAGAGCTGATGGGAAGATGGATGGAGCTAAAATCAGGACAGTCCTGGAAAAAAGAAACGGTTAGAGGCATCAGAAGACCTGAGACTGGGGTGGAGGTTCTCCTTCCAGCCTGAACAAGCAGACAGAGATATTATGGGAGGGTTTAGACCAAAGCAGATTCATGTGTTAGAATGGCCTAGTCAAAGTCCAGATCTACATCCAAATGAGAATCTTTGGAAGGACTTGATAAACTGATGTTCACAGATGTTTTCCGTCCGATCTGACTTGAGCTTGAGCAAAGAATTTTCTCTGGGGGCTCAAAATAAAGGGACTCAGATTTGTAAAGGTTTTTGTTAACAAAAATAAATTAATCTCTCATTTTTATTCCACTCTATATGTGTGTCTATCACACAAGATCCGAAAAATAAAAAATTTAAATCCACTGAAGTTGTGATTGTAAAATGACAAAAGCCAGAAGTTCAGATTGTTTTGGACAACAGAACTTAAAGTAAATGATGCAGAATCCTAGTTTAATGAAAAGTGGAACAGAAAGAAAATAAGGATTATTGGACACTTTATTTCCATGTTTTATTGGCTGGTGACAAGTTTGGAACAGATTTTTATTGGTGCAGCAACATTGTTGCTGTGATTCCTATAAACTTAATGTGTACAGACTGTAAGCACACAAAGCTCCACAAATAATCACAGACTATGCATCTGCATGCAGTGGCCTCCATTAAACAACCACAGGATCCAAAACAATTTGGATTATAAGTTCCTGAACACAGACGCACCCTCAGTAGCATTTGTTCAGCAGCTATATTCAAGAAAATCTGCACATAGACTCCCATCTGTGTCTGATTCATAAAACACTTGATATTGCTGAGCGGTTTTCCTCTTCCTACTGATGAGGGAGATGCAGTTTCGCTGACCTCATCAGCAGACATCAGCAGCGTGATGAGAAAGTGTGCTGCGCTCAGCATCCACTGAAGGACAAGTGGCTTCAGGGAACGTCAAGGGAGAGAAAGTTTCAAAACCCCACGAAGGAAGTGACGTTTTTACAGAAGTTTTGAGTGAAGCATCACAGCAGCGGTGGGTTGCTCCACATAATAACCTGAAATAACCTGAAAACATGACATCACAAATGGATGGCCTCAATCAGGTCATAAATGTGTTACCAAAAGCATTTTTTTTACATCCAAATGTTAACAAGACCATGACTTTTTGAATTAGGACTTTATTTGGTTCCTTAGAAGGAAAAATGATAAATTTAAGCATTGGAGGCGTTTCAGTACAAAATGCATTCATTGGATTAACACAGATTTTATGAATTTGTAGAAGTTATCTAACCTGCTCAGAGATTGGCGCTATATAAATAAAATTTAATTGAATAAATTAGTGAAAGAAACATTTTGAAAAAGCCAAACTTTTACCTCCTGCCCTCCATTTTTAGCTCTGAGCTCCATGTTTCCAGGGGATTTTTTGGAGTGGGGGGAGCAGTCTGGGGCACACCTCTTTAGACCTTAAAAACGTTTAAGGCCACTCATGGAAATACAGCGAGGAACACAGTTTCAAATGCACAGTATCTAAAGCAATGTGAAGCTTGAAGCATGAAAATGTCTTAATATAAACCCAAACAACGTGAAACATTTTTCCATCACAACCCTGAAATTGTGTAGTTTGACACATGCCAGTGTATTTTGATAAAAGCAAGCAAAGATAAAGGGGGAAAATGAATATATCACTGTTTAACTATTTCATCACAAAATTATTAAAAACACTTTTTTTTTCCCCCAGTGTCCTGTCTAGCGATGTGGCAATAGGAATTGATGTCTCAATGCCAGATAGAGCTTGACAGATTTTGCTTTCACAAGTGGAGCGAAAAGCTTTCGCCATAGTGCTCCACTTGATTTATGCATGTAAATAGCTTTATTGTGATTCCTGCAGGGAGAATTTCAAATTATATGGACACTACAATGGGAGAGTAAAGGAAGAACAAGAAGAGAAAAAAAGAAAGAAAGAGAAGAGGTGAAAGAAAGAAGAGATAAAAGGGAGAGAATGATAAAACTTCCTCTGTCTGCTCCATCACCTGGAAAGAGACGCAAAAAGAACAGCACAACCAACAGACATAAAGCAACAGATATAATCGAATAACACCTAGATGCCATTGCTAAATCATATGTACTATTATGTAAGCTGACATGTGTAAAGTGAAATCTGAAAAAAAGAAAGTGAAAGAAAATAAATAAAGAAATTATAAGCTTTCTGTATATAAGTGAACCTTTAATACCTGGAACCCTGCACCTGTGGGAGTTTGTGCGAGTGCACTAGTTTAGGTGAAAATTATCCAGAAGGAAAAAGCTCGATAGTGGTTGTGGAGAACCAAAGGCCCGCCTTCCCCGACCACAGAGGCAGGAGTCAGGGGACCCATAACCCCGGGCTCCCAAAGGGGCCCCCAAAGCAGGGCGCCCAGGAGGGGCCGACACAGGATATCTGCAACCCCCGCCCCCCCCCCCCCCCCTCCCCCAGCCACCGCAATGCCGACGCCCCCAAGAGCCGCGGGGACGAGCCCGCGGGCTCCGCCGGCAGCCAGCCCCGTTGAAGTGGTCCCGGCTATGGGCCCTGAGGGCCAGAGGGCCCAGGGGCCCCCCGCCCCCGCGGCGGGGGCCCCGGCCGCCCCCCGGGGGGCCAGGCCCCGCGAAGCAGCCGCCGGGAGTGGGCCGGCGCACGCCCGGGAACCCGCCCCAAACCCATGCGCCAGAGGACCAAGGCGCCTGCCAGCGCAGCGGAGGAGGGCAAGACGTGGGGGGATGAGCTCCGCACCTATCGGAGACTTGAGATGTTCTTGGGAGAGGGAGCGGACCGGACCCATACCTGGAAGAAATAAAAAAAAAAAAGGAAAACTCATTCACACCATCCCTCCCTAGTGCCCCACTCACCACACAGATTTACAAAAAAGGACGCTGTACACACATTCCCACATAACACTCGCATCCAACACTCACAAGAGGGGGGGTCCCCCAATTCAACTATACGACTGCCTGTGCCCGACCCCCGGCCCCGCCCCCGGACCAGACGCCCCCCGGACCAGGCCCCACAAAGAGGGGGGGCCAACACGACCCGTACGGGCCACCCAGCCAGAACCCCCCTCACCCCCTAAATACCTAATAAACCCCCTCCCTCCCCCACCTTACCCTAGCCACCCCTGCCCCCCACCCCTCCTGGGGGGGAGCGGAGGCGTCAGCCCCAGATCTGGCAAGCCGCTGACTACCCACAGCAGCCCCCCGCCAAGACCCCGGACACAGTGGCCCGCACCTCCTCCAGGCCCCAGACTCCTTGCCGCCATCGGAGAACGGGGGTGTGCAAAAGACCCCGATCCTCCCTACGCCCGCTCAGATGTTGTGTTGTTGCATGTTGTTCTCAAGTGTGTTTAAAACTGGGAGCGCCGAAGAGGATGCACGGCACAGCCCACCCCCCCTCCGGAAGGAAGCTGGTGCCAGCGCACCCCCTCCAAGCAACTGCCCAGAACCCTCAATGTCTAAGTGCGAGAGGAGGTGAAGGGAGCCGTCCGAGGCGAGGCTCACACAATATAAGCCCCCCCCAGACGTCTTCCCCCCACCCCCCCATACCATGGCCTACATGAGTATGCGTTGTGAAAATGTTTGGAGTGAAAGTGTCTAAAATGCATGATAAAATTGGGGAGAGGGACGTCACCAGAAAGTGGCAACCTCCAGTAACGCCCCCTCCCCAAGGACCTACATGTGTGGCGGCGTGATGGAGCAGGCAGAGGGAGGAGTCCGGGGATGGGGAGCAAAGGACAGGGAAGCCATCTCAGGGAGCCAGCTCCCCTACTGACTCCAATAGGCACCCCCGCTCCCCGAAGGCCCCACCCAGAGAAGGGGGCCTCGCCAGCGGCACCACCGTAGCCTGGGGGCCAGGGAGAGGCCGCAGGGCCCGCCAGCCAACCACCCACCAGGACCAACACCTCCACCCCCCCCCAGCCCACCCACCAAGCCTACTGGCTTTACCCCCCCCCCCCAAAAAAAAAGAAAAAAAAAGAAAAAAGAAATAAATAAATAAGAGGGGGGGACCCTGGCCAGCCAGCCCGCACGAGCCATCCCAAACCCCACCCCCCCAAGCGAAACCCGCACCGGGAGACGACACGGACCAGGACCGGGACAGGGGGCCGGACACAAGCCCACCAGAACGTCCATTTCACCCCCCCCCCCCCCCCCCCCCCCGTGGATTTAATCCCTCCCCAACACTAACATTCAAACAACTCACCACACATTCAACAGTAGACATCCAGGCTGGGTAAGTCCATACTCCCCCTCCTTCCCCTCCCCCCACTAGCAGAGTGCCGATCCAATGAAGGAGAAGAGCATCTGCCCTGAGATGTTAATGTCCATGCCCCCCTACCAGCCCAACGGGCCCCGAGGCCCCCCAGCGCACCAGAGGCCCCATGCAGGGGCGGACACCCGGGCGCGCGCCGGCCCACACCCCAAGCGGCACACCCCCTGGAACCGCAACCCCCGAGGCCCCGCCGGGGCCCGCGCCCCGGCCCCGCCCAACGGCAGCACAGCTACCAGGTCAGTAACCCATGTCCGTCGCCACACAGCTCCCCAAGAGCGCCCGTAGGCCTCCCAAGCCCTTCCCAGGTGGGGGCGACAGACCCCGGAGTCAGACCCACCAGGCGTCCCACTCCGAGTTCCCCCAGAGCCCCAGGAACCCCTCCATCCAGCCACTGCGCCCTGCAGGAAGCAACCCACCGCCCCCTATTCCACTAAGTGATGGTGTTGATCAGAGAAGCCCAAAGAGACCGATCAGATGTGGATGCAGATGCTGTCTCAAGATTAATATGATCCAACAAAAGATCTCTATACTGATTGATACTGAGATTTTCTTTACTTTTCCAATTAATGAGGATAGTTTTCTTTGCGATACATAATGCAGTGAAAACCATGTAAACTATTTCTTTTTCCAGGGGGCTTTCCTCAAAATTACCGAGCAAGCAAACTGATGGGGAAGGTTTAATTTTACAGCTCAGGCACTTTGATAAGTCCTTACATATCTGTGTCCAGAACCTCTGGACTGGTGTGCATAACCATAACGCATGAATATAATTATCAGGATGATTGCCTATGCAGTGTGGACAGATTTGAGATTGTGCCAAACCCATCTTGAATAATCTTTGTCCTGTGTAGTGTACTCTGTGAAGGATTTTGTATTGTATTAGTTGTAAGTTGGTGTTTCTAGTCAATTTGAAAGTTCTTAGGCATATCTGAGCCCAGAAGTTTTGTTCAAAGGTGACTGATAGATCCTCTTCCCATTTCGTAATAGGAAGAGATATTGAATCATCTATTTTAGTCAGTGTCCTGTATGATTTAGACAGTAGTTTGGGGGGGGGGGGGTAAATCTAGGAACTCTAATATATTAGTTGGGACTTGTAAACCACCATTAATATGCTTAAATTTATTTCTAATTATAGATTTAAGTTGTTCATATTCCAAGAATTTATTTTTACTGATGCCATATTGCATATTTAGTTTAGCAAAATTGATGAACTCGGTTCCGTCAAGTAGATGTTCCAGATATTTAATACCTTTATTCTTCCAGTATGAAAGGTTTATCATATTATTATTTTGTAGGATATCAGGGTTAATCCAGATAGGTGTACGACTGCATTGGATAAGTGATGACTTTGTCATTTTAAGAAACTCCCACCATGCTGTCAGAGTAAAACTAATGTTGATATTTTTGAAGCATGTATGCCGTTTTATATTTGAGCTAATAAACGGCAAATCTGAAATCATGATATTATTGCACATTTCCTGTTCTATATCTAACCAAGGCTCATCTAGATGACTGTTTTTTATCCATTTAGAGATGTATTGTAGCCTATTTGCTAAGTAATAGTTATGGAAGTTAGGCAAATCTAATCCTCCTCTGTCTTTAGTCTTCTGTATTGTCTTTAAGCTAATACGTGGGGGTTTAGCTTTCCCAAAAAAATTTAGAAATGGCAGAGTCTAGAGATTTAAACCAGTCGAATGATGGTTTATTGGGGATCATTGAAAATAAATAATTAATTCTAGGTAGGACCATCATTTTTATTGAAGCTACCTTACCCATAAGTGAAATTGGAAGCGATTTCTATCTTTTAAGGTCCTCTTCTATCCTGTTTAAAATTGGGGTGTGGTTAAGTTTTAGTAAATCCGTTAATTTAGACGACACAGTAATACCTAAATATTTAATATTTCCTGATTGCATTTGTAAATCTAGGGAGTTTTCGAGAGAGCAATTAATTGACAGTACCGTAGATTTAGACCAGTTTAAAGAGTAATCTGATACTTTAGAGAAAGATTCTAGCATTCTAATTACTTGTAAAAGAGAATTATTTGAATGCTGGAGATAAAGTAATACATCATGTCTAGAGTTATAGCAGGCCGCAAACACATCAGGGAACTCAGGTGAATTAAGCTCACTTGCATTTGTAGCTGATTTGTGGGTTTCTTGCAATAAGACAACATCTGCCTTTAATCTAGTAAGCTGGTTAAAGATCTTCAATTTTTTCTCTCTGGTGCCAGCCCCATGCACATTCCATGTCACAAACTTTACATTCGCCATAGATGTGAGTGAGAAGTTAGAAGGTGCATGCCTTCGATAAAATAGTCATACATAGACCCAGGTAGCATCATATGATGTGCTTGTGATTGTCTGATGATGAGGAAAGAAGCAGACAAATAAGATAGAGATACACAAGGAGATAAGAAAGTGCAAAGAGTAAGAGAGTGTGAAAAAGGATAAACCATAGCCCATGCCTCGTGTACCCAACCGTGAACAACAACCATACCAACGTGCTCTTGAGCTGTGCGTGTATTTCATTTATCACCGTGTACCGATCTGTGCACCTTTTTTATTTATTTATTTATTTTTATTTTTTAAATCATTGAAACATGCTTTAAATCCACCTGTAGTGTAACTAATAAAGCCAAGGGGTGATCTTCTGATCCCTGAACAACTGTCCATTAATATAAAGTCTGTCAACCGATATGGTGGCTTTAACGCCGTCTATCATGTATTTCTTCCTGATTGGGAACAGCACTCGCCTGCGATCTAGGATTTCCTTAGGAAACTGATCATTAACACTAAAGTCTGTCCCTCTCAGTTCCCTGCCGCAACTTCTAACAAATTCTTTTTGTTTATAATGCTCAAATTTTGCTACAATCGGACGGGGACGGGTTTTGTCGGGTTTCTTACCTCCGAGCCGGTGGACCCGATGAAAGGTGATGTTTTTTTTACCTGATCCGCCGGGATTTTTAGCTTCTGCTGGAGAAAGACACGGACTGTTTCCTCGGCTATCTCTTCCTGCTGCTCCTGGATGCCTGCAAAGACGAGATTATCTATCATACTTTGCGACTGTATGTCCAGAATGGATTCCTTCTTTTTTCTTATTTTCGCCAGAAAGCTGGGTAATCCCTTCGGTCAACTCCGTAACCTTCCCCCTCAGCGCGTCATTCTCCGCCGCCATAGCTGTTAGCTGGGCTTGGCTAAACTCCACCGACTCTCTCAGAGACTGAAACTCCTTATGTAGAACTTCACCAAGACGAGACGCGCGTCAAGGCTGGTAAGCTTCTTGTCGATGGATTCCAAGATGTCACTGAAGTTCCTGTCGGGAGACAGAGTAGATGAAGATGACGCACTGGTGGAATTAGAACGAGTGCGCTTAAGTGACGGTGTGTTAGCAGCCGTAGGCTTCTGGGCCTTCCCCATCACGATGCTATCGAAACACTCGTCCACGTAGCACTCCAGGCTCGTCAAGGTCTCTTCGTCCAGTTTGTTCCCTCGTAAAAAATAAGACAGTTGTAAATGTTTGGGCTTTTACTTTGTATTAGTTTCAGTTATTGGTTCGTTCTTACCTTGTTTGATTTTGAATTACATGAACGCCTCCATTTAACTTACGCACAGCTCTCGCAAGATCTCAGCCGCTCATCCCGGTTCAGTGTTCAGACATTAAAAAACACTTTTTAATGTCTGGTCTGTTGTGCTTAAATATTTACATTTCACCATATTTAAATATACTTGCAGTTAGTCTAACCAAATGAGCTTACCAAAGCACTCATATTTTACATATGTTTACACATATATTTATATTGGAAAATATAAATAAATATAAATTTTAAATACAGAATATTTGTTTAGCATTAGAGCATATTTGACATATCTTAGTCTTTTCCAAACTAAGAGCCAATGAGTAGTCCCAGAAAGCTTCGGAACAACCAGGATCTAAGCAGGACAGTTGTTTTAAAAGCAACAATCAGTAATACATTAAAGGTAGAGTCAGCAATTTTTTGTAAAATGCAATAAAGAAATGTAAGTCGCTTTTTGAAAATCTTACCTGCTCTTCTACTCCTCACGGGGATCCCGTAAAAAAACTCCCAAATCCTCTCTGGTCTTATTTCTTTCTACTGAATCCTTCCTATTCTTCTCATAAACATGAATACGGTTTGCTTCTTATGACTCTCAGCCATGTTCAAAGTCTACGGTGAGAGCAGCAAAGCTACAATGAACAGCTAACGCTGAAGCTAACTTCTAAGCTAGCCGCTAAGCTAACCGGATATATAAACACTTGAAGTGCGCTGCTAGCAAGCAGAATCTAACAAGGAACGAGCACACACACTGGCGTTAGGTGAGCTCGTTAGAATGATGACATGTGGGACAACCACTACATAAGATGATAACCCTCGGAACTTGAGGGACAGAGGGGGGGAGAGCAGGACGAAACATGAAGGCATCTGATTGGTTCTTTCCATTTGGACCGAATGACAGGATTGGTCAGAGTTTTTACAGGCCTGCAGCTCTCACAGAGATCTAGTTTTTAACCTCCTTTTTCTGAATATATAAAATGTATTTAGTACAGAATGGAAGGGCCCAGTACAACAAAAAGTGTTTCTGAACAGGATTGCCGTCTATAGCTTTAAGTGCCGTGAGATCTATGCACGCTTACTGCGCAAGACTCGACTGCAGAAGGAAAAGTTTGCTACGACTTATTTAAAGTTTACCGCAGACCATTACAGGGAGAATCTCATCTGATCAGAGAACAACAAACGTAACTTTTAGAGCCATGGAGATGCTCTGCTGCTTTTAGAGACAGAAAATAAAGCTGATGGGATGGTCCACTCAGTCACTCCACTTGAATCCATTTGAAAGTCTCTGGAAAGACCATAGAAGACAGTCCCAGAACTATCAAGATCTCAAGATAGTTTGGCTGAAGGAATGGGTCAGAAGTGCATTGGTCCTGGATGATTGAGAATCTGCCTGGAAGCAACACAGGTTGAGGGAGAGCAGGTTCTGAGGGCTACACTTTTCCAAACTATTTTAGTTTTGGGCTAAAATCAGCACGCTTGCTTTGGGAAGAAATGCATGGGTGGATGTTTGATTCTGAGCGGGTTGTTCAGCAGACAGATGGTCTCCATTCGACCGGTCGGCTTCTGTATCAGGTTCCTGCACATGTAAGGTCCACCAGAACAACTAGCAGGGCAGTCACAAGCTAAACCCGTTAGCTGTGACAATGGCTTCATGTGCAACTACATCTGAGAACAGTTAGCATGTCAGTAAAACAGAACTGAACAAAGACTCTTTCTGTGGTGCTCATAATAGAGAAAGTTTAAAAAAAAAAGTGCATGTGTTGTGATTTAGGGAGCAGCGTCGGAGAACTGCATCTTCAGTAGATCTCATATTCGATAAATGTGCTTTCCAATGAATCTATGTTTTTGTTTTTCACACTAACTTGTTACAGATGCAGGTGACATTTGATTCTCCAGATGCTAAACTGGAGCGGGGATGAAAAATGTGAGTCACTGGGGCAAAATTAAACGCTGACAAACAAATCCGTTTGTCCCCGGTGGATGTTTCACTTAGCATTTTAAATCCATTACATACACATTCAGCATCATTATAGAGTTGGTAGACGTGACAAAGAGATGCCAACTATGTGAATGTCTGACAATGAAGCTACAGAGACTAAAGATTGGCTTTTTATGCTTAAATGAGGATGAAATCAGACCTGGAACCAATTCTGGACGACTTTCTGTTGTCATTTTGAAGTCATTTAAAGCTTGAGTCTCAGTTTCAGTCGTAAGTTGAGTATATTTGAATCAGTCTAACTCACTGCTTTTTAAAGGATGGTGGGTAAATGAACAGGTTTGTGTGTAAAGTAGGGGAGCAGAGAGCAAAGAGGTTGAAAACACGAGACGGCATCTCTGACTCGTGAAGAACTGAAGGAGCAACCAACAAAGGCCATGGGGGGGCAATGGCGCGAGGTCAGGTTAGGGGGCAGATGTTCATAAATAGATGCAACACACATGCAGGCAGGACACATGTATGCACATAGATGGAGCAGACAGTTAAAACTGGGATTAGGTCTTGTGGGCGTCACCTGTCCCGCTGCTTCTTCTTTCCAAACTCAGGAATTAGTTTTCACACAGACGCCGCGTCAATCACTCAACAGCCAGAATCTCCCAGCTATAATAATAATAATCTTTAGCGCTCATAAAAGTACCTTTCAAACAAGTAACATCCTCTTCCAAATAAGGAAGGGTTTACTTAATTTCCTTAAATCAGCTCTTAGTTTGGACCTCGGCCAGTTCCTTCCTGTCCAGATCAGATTTTTTCAAGTGCAGATTACCACCCAAACAGGACACAAGGATCCTGTGAACCTGTGCATGCATGCCGTAGGGAACAGTTGTGCCAAGGAGCTCAGACAGTAGACATAAAGAGACGTGACTGAATGTGAGATTAAACTGAGCCCATTGGACAGGCTGAGGATTCCTGCTGGGCGCTCGGACGGACACAGAGCCAAGCGTCAGCGGTCCTCAGCAGGCCATCGGGAGGGTTTCTCTGAAGAATGAGCTTCTTTCCATCTTCATAATCCTCCTCTCTGTTCTATGTTGAGCCTCTCAGGTTCTTGCCAACGTGTCACATAGATGGTGGGATCCTTCCTTCCTGGAAAAGCATTTTGCTTTGAGTCATCCTGAGGATGCTTAGAGCCTCTGGGCTGGGCTTGGCTCTGGTTTTGTTCTGAGTTGTTTTCCCAGAAACATGAGAGTCGGTGAGTTTGAGGCTAGCTAACGTTCAGTATCTGTAGAAAAAAAAACACCTTTCCTGCTTATATTTGTCCCCTTTGAGTCCAGAGGGCATAACAAAGAGTCTGATTACCTCAGTGAAAGCTGTCTGTGTCCACATCTGCCCCTCCGGCGGACACCAGAAGATCAGGTCTGGTATCATGCAGTGTGACGAGCCGCTGACAGGGACACTGGGAGTTTACAGCCGCCATTGGTCACCACTGGTTAAAGAAAACCACGGGAAAGCTGACTACACGGTTTGCACTGACCTGAGGTTGTGTTGTGACCCTCGCTTGGTAAGAAAGTTATGATGGCTGCTCAGGCTAAAGTTAGTTTTTCTGTGTGCATGTCAGCAAGGACTGACACTGTGAGGATAATTTAAGCATCCAGTGTTGGAGTCTGGTGTTAAGTCTGTCTGAAACGGTGCAGCATCCCTTTACTTCAATCAACCTTCTTCTGCTGATGGAGTCCAGCTTCACACTCCTGGGTCAATGTGAGCTTCTGTGCTTTCTGTGTCTCTGCTCTGTCTTCTCTGACCCCCAGTGGGTCGAGGCAGATGGCCAGAACTGAGCCTGGTTCTGGTTCTGTTGGAGGTTTCTTCCTGTTAAAGGGGAGTTTTCCTCTCCACTGTCACTACATGCATGCTCGATGTGAGTGAAACCTTTTTGAGTAATAAGCTGAACTTGACTGCGTTGCTTGATGACCAGGATCGATTGTAATGGACGTAATTGACCTGAAACCTGTCAGTACGATTGGATTGAATAGACTTTGGAAACTGGCTTGAGGCGACATGCTCTGTGAGTCGGCGCTCTTAAAATAAACTTAACTGAATAGATGATAATAAAACCCTTTTCCTCTCTAAATAAAAAGCAGCAGAAATCCTGTCTGTCCTACCATCACAAACGTAAACATGGAGTCTCCTAAACTCTTCTAGAACCTTCACTGGAGCAATGTCCACTGAGACAGAGATTGATGGTAGTACAATGCTGGCCCTGGGAACCTTGCTAGAGTACAAGACATCATAAACTGTTTAAAATACCAGGAGATTGTCAAAAGAAACAAAACAAAAGTTGAAAATTGATTGTCATTGGGCCTTTAAGTAGGAAAGAGATCCAAAAACATTTGTCCAGATCATCACATAAATGGTTCATTGTCTCAAATCTACAACCTGAGACCAATAGGAAAAAAGACCCTGAATGAATAAAAGTTTTCAAGGCTTTAGACAAGCTCAGTTTTTAACTACAGGAAATGTTGGCATCCATCTGTCCATCGATAGATGCTAAGGGATATTTTATTCCTGCAGCGAGTCCTGGGTCTGTCACAGGGCCTCCTCCTAGTGGGATGCGCCTGGAAAACCTCCAAAGGGAGTTGCCCAGGAGGCATCCCAGTCAGAGGCCCAGAACCACGGTTGTGGAGGACCAGCAGCTCCATTGCCATGGAAGGAGCTCCTGATGAAATGTCTAAGGCTGAGCCCTGCCACCCCAGCCCAACATGCATGTTTTGAGGCTGTGGGAGGAAGCCAGAGGACCAGAGGAGAATTCATGCCGGCACACGGAGAAACTATAAACTCCTCACAGAAAGACCTCAGCACCTTCATGCTGCAAGGAAACAGCACCAACAAAGAGGAAACCATGCCGGTCCAAAGTCATTATTGTGATGAGATTATTGATTGCTGTTAACACACATTTTCCTCAATTTTCTAATTTGCCAACATCTCGCTATCCACTAGTGAGCTTTTGCATCTGGAGCAATAAAATCTGTCTCAGGTTGGGGCAAAAAGGGCAGGAAGGGCCTGTCCAATGGGCCAAACGTGTTATTTGTGTGCAGAGTGTGATCCAAGGCAATCTATAACATTAAAACCTACCAAATATATTGCACACAAACATGGTTGTGCATGATGTGATGTTGATCACAGTTCCGTACGTCATGCAGCTTTATTTTCAACACAGTTTTCAGTAAGAAGAAGGAAAAATAAAGTTTTAGGAAATAAAATACGATGTTAGCATTACTTGTGTGTTTTTCTTTCAGATTGGTTACATTTATATTTAATTTAAAGTATTTAAAGTTTATTTTCGCATAAATACATAGCTGCTATATAGACCTGTAAAGATTACTTTACTGAGTCCCTTAGGTGTTCTGTCGGAGGAGCCCACAACTAATTATTTGGATGAAACAAGCACCACCTGAGAGTTAAATGCAGAAGAAGGGATAAAGTAATTAAAATAGCTGCACAGCTATTGGTGATTGTTGGCAGCAGGGTGGATAAAAAACTTTAAAAGTCTTTTCAAAAAGCAAAGAAAGTAAGACAAAAACAGCTTTTTTTGTCTTATGGGAGACAAGAAATATGATTTCAGTTTAAAAACCACAGTAATATATTTGTGTCATCCATTTAACTCCTGTTTTGGGCATTGCACATCCTCTTATGGTTTCCTCGTGTTTGTTTGGCACGATTTTAACTGAATGCAGGAGTTTTCTGAGAGGCAGATGAAACACGGAGCTGCTGCGTCTGTGTTGAACAGGGACGGGATCCTTGTTCTCCCAGTCATTGTGTTCTGGTCGCTCATCACAGGCCCTCTTTGTGCCGGGCGGAGAGCTCATGTCACAATATTTAAACAGCTGCAGACTGCCGTTGAGTGGCTGGTTGTGTTCGTCTATCGACGCTCGGAGCAGGAATCTGTTTCATTAGACACACTGGGAGAATTTGGAGAGTGAGCTGCTCTGCGTGGAGGAATCAATGAAACGTTTTACCATGACAACATATAATACTGTAAAAAAAAAAAGTGTCTTTTCGTTGTTCACATAGTGGCGCAAGACAGCATTTCTCTGGGATCTTTAATAGATTTGCCTGGAAAATAGTTGCTCAGATTAAAAAGAAGCTCAAATATGTGATATATATAATAACACACTCACTGACCACTTTTTCTTACAGGTCTTAGGATCATATTCACATGATAGAATCACACAGTTGCTGCACGTCATTTAGGAGAATCCATTTTCTCTTTTTCACACAGTTCTCAGTAAACTTGAGAGAAGGTCTTGGGTTAAAATCCCAGTAGAACAGCAGGTCCTGCAATACACGGGTCAGCCCGTGTGGCACCAACAACCATATTGTAAATCACTTAAATACCATTTTTCGCCAATCTGAAGCCCAGTTTGAACATCATTCATCTCCAATGGAGAAAGTCTGGAGAATCTTAAGGGAAAATCAGAAAGCAACCCATCATGTTGTCCTGGATTACAGGAATATGAATTTAAGTTTATCAGTTAAAAAACGATGCATTATGTCCATAATGTTTACATCACAGTAAGTAAATTCTGGTTCTGAGCTGTTATCTCATCGCTGAGTGGCAGCTTTAAATCTGCCTAACTGGGCCTGATCCGTTTGTCGTCACTGGACACCACTAATGGGTTCTGTTGGCAGATCACTGACTGCATGTTGTCACTTCTGACTTGCTTCTGTCAACATCAGGAAATCCTCCATAAATCATAATCTGGCACTGCTGCCTGCCATGAATCTGATCGACATGTATAGGATTCAGGTTATTGTCCAGTTCCTGACCAGTAAAAAGGTTATTTGGAGCAGGAGATGTGGTGAGACACTAAGCCATGTGGTACCAGAATCATTACTGAGCAAATGCTGTAAACCCATTGAAAGTTAAACAGCATGAGGTGTTTTATACTTTCCCCCGCTAACAAACATGCACAGAGGATTGGGCCTACAGGAATGTGCTAGGGTGAGTTTGTGTGTACTGGTTGTTCATGAATAGAGACGAGTCACGTGTTCATGATGTTCTTTGGCCCCATTGTAAAGACAACATGGCATTTAGCTTTTGTCTTCGGGCCGTATTTGTTCCCCAACTCACTTTGAACGCTGCGGAACATGATCGCCACGGCTCAAGGCCCGACAGGAAATGGCCTGTTGGGAATTCAGCATCTGCTCACCTGCCTGAGCTCCACTAAGCAGCAGTGGTGGCTCTAAAATGAACGGCGCCCTGGGCGAGGCCCCTCTTCTGCCGCCCTACCAAACGCTCGCTCACTCCCCCGAAAAAGTCCATTTGGAGGAGAAAAAAAATCAAAAACTTTAAGAATATTTGTCTGATATTATTGATCTGAGTAGATGGATAGATTTCTACAATATTTCAAGAATAAAAAGAATTGTTCACATAGAGAGTAGAGCTTTTTAAAATCTCAAACTCTGCTTGTGAATCTGTAATGAATGTAGAGCAATTTAGTTAATTTCAGTTTATATATAGATAAGGGAGAAACAAAAAGGGGGTTTCTTCTCGACTGTCGCCATATGCATGCTCAGTATGAGGGATTGCTGCAAAGTCATCAACACAATGCCAGCAACTCTCCACTGTGGCTATACGGTCATCTAGGAGGAACAAATGCTGCAGGTCATCGACTCGATGCAACCTGCTGGGTTTCCTTAGATAGAAAACTTTTTTGACCAATCTGTTTGTATTATTTGGGGGAATTGACTGTAAAGAGCCTTGAGATGGGAATTGGTGCTTGATACTGTATAATTGAACTGAATCATATAGATTGTCTCAATCTACGGGGGTCCTAATACTAAGAAATATTTAAAAAATATTCGTCTTTGTGTTTTCACTCAAAATAAAAGTTTAGAAAATCTCAAATTGTGTTTCAAAGAATCTATTTTAAAGGGGGCATATCATGCTTTTTAATGCCTTCCTTTTCACATTGAAACCATTCAGTTGTGGTCTCTATAAAGTGGAACTGCAATGCTTTGGCCTGAATTCCTCATTAACTTCCCCCTGCGCTCCCCCTTGTTACCCCTGGTGTGAGCTGCGTCTGACAGACACTCGTTTTGGTGCTGTCCCTTTAAATCTAAAGGAGGCGGTCACAACCCGCCCCCTCCAGGTCACAGAGCGTTTCACATGACCCTGTTTGGCCAACACTCTGATGTCATTGTTCAAAAAATGTTATAGAGAACAGAGGAAACTGAACTGCTTGAAAAATATGACTGTATATAAAGATATATACGCAGTAACTTTACAGGTTAAATGCAAGTTTTCTGCAATCCTAAAAACTCCAAGGACACAACAAAATGTATTTAAGGGCTAAAAGGTGGATTTAGCATTAAATGCCCCCTTTACGACCAGTCTAAATATGTAGGACTTTAAATTCAGATGGTCAAATGCAGTCGAGATCCTTCAAAAACTAAAATAGTCCTTTCATTCAGCAATGAATCATAAGCTACAAATCTTGTTCCAACCTCAGCATCCGTAGCCACGTTTTCTTCCAGCATCTACTCTAGAAGAAAATACAGTATATAGGAGAGCGCTCTCTTGCAAAATAATAAAAAAAAACTTTTAAGAGTGCAACTGAAATACCTTTGTTTTTCCGTCTGGCACCCCCAGGTCATGCTACCCTGGGCAGAAAGCCATGTTGACCATATATAAACTATTTGTGGTCTCAGTCCAAAGAGGATGTAGGAAAATGGAAGTTGTCTGTTGCCACTTTTATTGCACACCATGCACCAGACATGCAATCAGAATCTGGGAAATCAAGCAAAAGCAAGAGTATTTTACTTTCCCATGACATGAAACACAAAATTAGCTATTAGAGAAACTTTGTGGAGGTTGCTGTTAAGTAAGTAAATACTGGTAAGTTTATTATTTATATAGAACACTTACAAATAGTGCTTTTGTACAATCAGATCACTAAAAACGTCCTCTTCATCAAAATGCGCGCTTTAGCGATGGGGAAACTTGCTGATTGGAGCTGAAGGAACTGAGAAAGAGAACATCTGGAACTTAAAGAGCAGCTCTGATACTGGTTTGGACAGAAGCACAGATTGTTCGGTGTCACCATTTGGTATTTGATCTGGAGCTACCTTATCACAACATTAGCGGCCAATGTTCCAAGTCACACTGATGAAACTAAAGAGGGTGCCTGACATGTATCAGAGCGGCGGCTGTTGTTTAAAAACAGAAGCAAAATCTTAAAGCATGGCAAGCAACTCATGATGAAAACTCAATTTTACTTAATACTATCCTCACTAAAACCTGGATTGTAAAACATTATAGTCATATTCAATACATTAGAATTTTATTGAAAGGTTCGGTTATTTCAGTAACTCAATTCCCTAAAGGAAACACAAAGAAACTCAATTAACACAGACTGATAATGTTTTAAAGCCTTCATTTCTGTTGATTATGATTTTTTGTTCCACCTCCAGCTATTAAGATTGCGGCATTTAAGATCAGGAAATTACATCAGACCAGTAAGAAAGTGAAGATTTTCATGTAGAAATGGGAGCTTAATAGAAACTATATTTAATGTCAGCTTAAAGCCTGTAGTTTTTTAGTTTTTTTTAAAAGGTACTTTTAATCTAACAACCAAGTCTCTTAGAAATGCATATTCTTATTTACTGAATATGACTATATACGGCAATGATTTGGTCAAAATTCCTCATTGTTTTGCCCCCACATTCTACCTCTTTGCCCCTGTTCTGGGTGCAGCAACTCGTTTTGGTGCTGTCACTTTAAATGCCACCTCCAGGTTGCAGAGCATTCTCTTGCATCCCGTTTAGCCATTTTTGCAGTTTGCTAGGGAACGATGTAATAATTGCCTGATTAATAATTGTCACATAATAATAATAATTGTATAATAAATGTGTAATATTTAAGACAGTAGTCCACGAGCTTTTTTAGCAGCTCAGCAGCAAATACTGTGATGCAATTGTTCAAAAAAATATAATAGGAAACAGAGAAAACAGATCAGCTTGAAAACTATGACCCAAACAGAATATAAAGATATCTACGCGGCGCCTGGACAAACAATATTCAAATTCTCACTCCTAGAGACTCCAAGTACACAAAAGTGTATTTTACACGATAGGTCCCCTTTAGGAGAAACAACCATCTTCTATGCCTGTACGAATTCTCAGTTATCCGGGTCATCGCAACAGCAAACAGGCTTAAATCGGAGGCAACCGGACCATCTACTATGTAACCTACTGAGATAAACTAAAAGAAAAAAAGAGAGTTTCAGTATGCAGATCTTTCAGCTACAATCATGTAAGTCTTAAAATTCAAATGACCAAATTGTATTTAATATAATTCAGATTATTAGTCTTCCACTGGAACCTCCTGGGCAAGTTGGACAATAGTACAAGTTAAGACAAATTACTATTTTTACATAATCAGCATTTTCAACAAGTACTAACAGAAAAAACAATTTCTCTGCCTCCAAGTGTTTGACAAATCTTTTAAAAAAATTCTAAATGTTTGAGGGACAATATATTTGCATGCATTTGTTTTCTAAAATCTTCATGGACCTTTGGTGTTGAGAGCCAACAAGATTTCTTTCTAAGTTGTAAGTTTACATAAAGTTATTTTGTTAATTACATTTTACAGAAGATTTTAAGTTTTATTCAGTTATTATATTCCTTGAAATCTTTAGTATTCTTAGATTTAAAATTAAACATTTATTTATCCAAATATGTTGTCCCAATATGTTGGGAAATCAGAATACTGGCATCTTATTGGATTTTCAATTAGAGATTCAGATGGACTTAAAGCCTTTGGTCAGCTGTGCTGTTTTAACGTGCTTTTAAATAAAGTTGGCTTGGCTAAAGTCAAAACATTTAAATACAAGTGAATCTCAAAAAATTACATTATTATTATTATTATTATTGAAAAGGTCATTTTGGTAACTAAACAGATTACTTCTGTCAATCGTGATTATTTTCAGCTTACAGTTAATGAAAACACAGAAGTTATGATTCAAATATTACATGTTTGTGGGTAAATAAAAGACCCGAGCACAAAGAACTGACTGTGACACGGATAAGAGTTTTTAATATTAAATCAAAAGAGCAAGACATGGAACACGGAAGAGTAACGGAAAGAACCAGTAAAACCTAGCGAGCTTATATACTGAGGGAGGAGTGGAGAATGACATTACATCGAGGTGAGCTAATCAGTGGGACTTGAAACAGCTGTGGTGGAGAGTATGACAGGGAAACAACACAGAGTGAATTAAAATAAAAACAAAGGAAACTACAAACCAAAGTGGAAAAGATCAATACTGACCTAAGAGAATAACCCTAACCCTAAAATACACAGAGAACAGAACACAATAAATAAGTAAGAAACCACCTGAATAAACCTATAAGGCAATAACTGTCAAACAATAATGAACACAGATAAATTACCTGAATATGGAAAGACCTTACTAACACAAATAAGCAACGAGGAAATGATCAAAACGTAACATAAATACAAATGAAACCAAAACCAAATTACACAAGAATCATGACATTTAGACCAATAAAAACCATTTTAAAATCCAAACATCGTGTAACATCTTCTCATTAGTTGAGGCTTTCCAGGGTTGTGTGCGTTTGTAGAAGTTCAACAACTATTCTTAAATTAATGAAGGACTTTATTTTAGATAATTGATTATATTCTGAGATCTTCTGCTTTTTCACATTGCATAAGTCAGTATGAAATCTAGGAAACATAAAAAAAAAGATTTCTGTAACTGTGGTCACGCTTACAGTTCGGCATGGAAATACTCATGGCCCTTTTTATATAAAGGCCCCAACCTGAGTCATTTCTGTCCCTTAAAAGCCCGCAGCCTGAATATTTGAATTCACATTTAACCATTAAGGTTTAATGCCTGGTTGACACGGGGCAGAGGGTTGCAGCTAGGACCCTTTTAACCCTAAGGAATGGCAGGATTTATGGCGTGGCATTATAGCAGCTCATGGCCTCGGCAGCCGTGTGAGAAATGGGTTTGGTGTAGCCGCGCCCTGACCACTGCTGGCTGTCACAGTCAGCTCTGAAGTCTCCTAAACACATGCAGTTAAATTTAGAGCGGCTCAGACTGACCACAGACACGGCCGGACCTCCTGAAATCTGCCTTTCATTGTTTGCCCTCGTCTCTCTCCTTCTGCTCCTTATGTCTCTCCTTTTTTCTAACTGGGAACCGTTTCTTTGCTGACTCTTTTTCGCCACAGGACCCTCTGCCATCCCAGACACACGCTCTCTCCTCATTTCTCCTGCTCCCCATCGTGCTCTGGGGCGGCAGAGGGAAGCTGATCTACGCGGTGTTTGCACAGGGTTGGCACTCATAGTTCTGGAGGAAATTAAATGTTCGAGTTACAGCACTGGCTTGATCCCGGTTGCTTAAAATACTGAAGCACTTCAAGAACTCTCATAATATCCCTTGTCTGACCTGAGAGTGTTTACGTGGTGTTCATCTAGAGGTTTCAAACATTTATCTGAGTATTTCTTGGGTCTGTAAGTGGAGAAAAGCCATTTACTTCAGCTGCCAACTCCAGGGCCTTTTTCTTCTGCCTGGTTTAAGAAGGGAGGAACAATTTCAAGTGTTAAAATTAAGAGTATCTCGCTAGTTAAAAAAAGCAGCTTTTATGTTTCTGAACATACCTTAAAGAACTGTAGCTATAATTCATTGGATGTTATGATTTTTTCACATGACTATTATTATTATTCACAGGACTGATTATTGTGTTATGAGTGACAAATTAATTACGCAGGTATAAATGTTTATAGATGGTTTAAACTGTAGTAACTTTTATAACCTCGGTCATGAAGCTTTTATTGCTCGTTGCATGTTTAAAATAAAGATCTGATTCTGTGCTTATTATTCAGATTTTTTATTATTAAGCTTTTATTTAACCAGATAAAAGACAGATGGAGTCTAAGACCAGCACATGTCATCGTGGACCAGACAGACAACAATGACAAAACAATAAGGATGCACCGATTGATCAGCCAGCCGACCGATTGGCCACGGTTTCCTTAATTTTTGGATATCAGTGATCAGGCGATACTTAGGTGTGAAGCCGATCTTATCTACTTCTGCAATAATCACCCACAGTCAACGCTCTAAACCTGAAGTTTTTATTCTTTCACGGGTACTGATGCATTTTTTTCAACATAAGTTTGAAATATTGAAGGTGTCTTGTAATCTTATAACAACTGACAGAGTTAGATATAAAAAGAAAAAAAAAATCAGTATCGGTCAAAATCAGGAAACGCCATGTCAGGTTTTTTAAAGATCGGTAACCGGTGATCGGCCAGAAACCTGCAATCGGTGCACCCCTACAAACAACCATTAAAATATAAAAAGTGAGATCAAGTGGATAAATAAAATGCAGAGTTTTTATTTGTTACAAACAAAATTAAGTCTAAAAATGTAATGAGTCAAGATTTAAAATGTAGGAATCGTTGGAAGGATTTCCCATGTCTGGTTCTCAAAATGGCTTTCAGTGAAATATTAGGAGCAGAGGAAACGTGTCAGAGACGAGGCACTGCATAAAAACATGGTTTTACTATTATTTTAACACTAAATGCATATAGAGGTGATAATTTTAGTGGTCTTTAGCGAGTTATTTGTCTGGTTACCATGATTAGTGTGTTTAACGTTGCAAAAAAACCAAGCAGCCTCTACAGAAATTCTATAGAGACTGATGTTTTTTGCAATGCTAACCAAACTAATCATGGTAACTAGAAACATAACACACTAAAGACCACTGAAAATACATATATTAGCCCTTAGTTTATCTCTGAGATTTTAAAAAACACGAAAACATTTCCAAATCCAGCATGTTCCACGACAGGCTGTATAGGACATAAAACAGAGCAACTTTCTTGCAATATCTTCAGCCTTCCTGTTATCTGACTAAAGTCATGCTCTCTCTCACTCTCTTGCAATCTGAAGGAACTGCAGAAATGTCTCAACAACATTATAGAAAATATTAATCTCTGAGCAGCTTCTTACACATACTGTATGTGTAACTCCACTGACTTCACTTAAAACACCTTACTAATATTGAAATAATTGAGTTTTCTTCAGTTTCTGCACCAAAGACTGTTATTGTCGGAGCTGCCTGGTAGCAGAAATGGTCAGGTTGTTTAATTTCCAACTGGCCAATAAAGATGGAGCTCAAACCGACCCATTCTTGTCCCCGGTGACATTTTGGGGACAAAACTTACAGACGGAGCCTTTTTTCCTGCTTCGAGTGTTTCACCTCATGTCCCTGCTGTGAAAATCAAATAAAACGATGCTGATAAAAGTATGCCACTGTTATACCGTCTGTATTTTGCCAAAAATGTTATTGTAAAGGGTTAAAAAAACATTTTTACAGAACACCCAGATTTGTTAGATCAACCAAGCCTGTAATACAGTTTTGCAAGCCAACGACACAGAACCAGGCCGTGATTTAAAAAATAACTGGCTGCAGGAAACTCTGCTGCACACCTTGCTGGTGGCATGGTGAGTATTCTTAAAATCCCAGATAGTACATTGAAAAAAGGTATCGGGAGCTGAGTTTGGTGAAAGACTCAGATACAGATTTTTTTTAAATGCCAGGATTGTGAGCTAAAGCTCGTTGTCTCTCCTTAACGTGGTGATTTCCTTCACAGCTAAACTTCCTGTCCTTCCGCTTCTATATCTGCATTTAGTTTCCTAATACGCACCAGAACCTTTTCAGGAATGTTATTAGAACCGTTGCGTCATGCAGACTAACAATGCTTGACCTTTTCTCTGACCCGTTTAGTTTTTTACTCTTTTTCTTGTGTGACATCAAACGACTCATTCTCAGAATTTTTTTCTATACTTTAAAAATCTCTTTTTTCTTTCCTGTGGTATGAATATTGTTCTGAGGTAATGAGGAGATCAGTTTTGTTAGCCAATGCCCTTCCTCTCCACCACTCGCAGCCTTCCTCCTCCTCCTCTGCAGCTCCGTGCTCATTGGCCCGTGACGGGCTCCCGATGGCCGGCCATGAACATGACGAGATCAGCCATTAGCATCACTGTTTCTCGTTATCTCTGCCGGCCAATGATCAATCTCACTAGGATGAAGGAGAACAGGGTGAGTGGGGATCCAGCCTCATGGGGTACCTTCACAAGAACAATGCTCTCAGTTTAGTGCTTTAATTAAATTACTTTTTCTACATTCTATGAGCTTAGATTCAATATTGAACATCAATCAGGACATAAATAGCCTAGGACCAAGCATTTGGAAGTTTTTTTTTTAATTAACAGTAATTGTATAAACTGTTTTCATATCAGACTGAACAACCAGTTTAAAGCCTCCAAGTGTGGAGGAACAGATGGCTCTGGAGATAGAAGCGCATATTTTATTAATACAGTTTCCTTCCCCTTTATGGCATTAGAGGCAAAATGTCTGCATAATGCATCATCGCTGACTGGTTTAAGAGCATAATGTTTTGTTTTCATTTTTATTTATACGGCACCAAATTGCAGCCAATTTCATCTGAATGCCCACACAGATCTATTTTGTATCCTGACATAGATGTGGAATTCAGATCGATTGAATATATTCTGTTACATTCCAATTATACAAAAATATCCAGTTTAATTAATTCATTCATGTATGTATGTATGTATGTATGTATGTATGTATGTATGTATGTATGTATGTATGTATGTATGTATGTATGTATGTATACCTGGTCAAGAATGGCAGCAGCACACAGGCAATTTCAAATAAAAAACTGAAAGGCATGAAAATACATTTAGGACATTTAAGATAGTCAGTATTAATTTTGGTAAATAAAATAAAAAATAAATAAAAACAAAACTAACAACCTAAAATATTATTTGAAATGAGTTAAAATCTTTACAAACAGAAACCTTAGTAACAAACTCCTTTAAAATGGCCTTAAATACATTAACAGAGTTTACTCCAGTCTGAGGGAGATGCAAACTGGAAGGTCAACAGTCAAGTAGACACAGTCCAGTAGTAATTATAGTAGATTATATCCAAATTAGTCTATCTTGTAATGATGACATTTGCACAATGAAACTCGATTGCATCAAATTGTGGATTTTGCAGCAATCCCTGCGGTGGCAGTGGAGAGGAACCACTCCCTTTTGACCGGGAAAAACCCCTCCAGCAGAACCAGACTTTGTATGAGCTCCCATCTGCTGTGACAGAAATTGGAAAAAATGCTCAAGTATTCATCCAGGAGTATCCTGTATGTGAAAGAAACGGAGTTAATAGCAGCGGTACCCCCATCAGTGGCTTCATCTAGAAAAGGAACACAGCTAAACAGAGAAGCTTTCAGTCAGCAGGAAACGAATAAGACAGTTAATGGCAGAAGAAGAACTGCTTCCTTGCTTCATCCAGGGTGGAGACACGGAAAGACACTGAATCCCTGGGCCAGGTAAATCATGTGAACGGCAGCTACAGTTTCATAAACGGAGAGTGAAGAGTATGTTGAGCGCGTCTTGGTCATTTCATCCTGTCACCATCTCCAGTTTTGGTCATTTAATGCACGAATTTTTTGGGTTCAAAATGGTGCCGTCCATTGCAGGATGATTCCTACCAAGATAGACAACAACAAGGTCATAGGTACCCGCCATGACTACCAGCTTTTTAAAGCCGTTTTCATTATTTCAGTTGTTATCCGCTGTGAGTAAATGTAAATCCACCAAATCATATCTAACTAAAGGAGATCTTACAAATCGTTTTGATTAAATCCTGGATCATAA
This sequence comes from Fundulus diaphanus, assembly GCA_037039145.1. Lineage (NCBI taxonomy): Eukaryota > Metazoa > Chordata > Actinopteri > Cyprinodontiformes > Fundulidae > Fundulus > Fundulus diaphanus. The sequence continues at coordinate 3,516,569 of CM073134.1, read as the reverse complement.
TCTGACCCACTAAACACGATCAACAGGCCAGAATGGAGATCAGAACCAAAATAAATGGGGATGGTGTTAATGGCAAAGTTTTCAGATAATAGTGTCCACTCTTGTTAAATTGCAGGTGATATTTCAGCACTTTTATGGACCTCGATAATTCATGGAAATGAAAAAAGAACCGATCTGCATGGTTTGAGTAAACAGGAGTGAGATTTTCTATATCCAGGCAGAGTGGAGAAAACAGCAACGTGGAGGCAGGAAATGATGCTCAATCAATTCAATTCAATTTTATTTATATAGCGCCAATTCATGAAACATGTCATCTCGAGGCACTTTACAAAGTCAAGTTCAATCATATTATACAGATTGGGTCAGATTATACAGATTGGTCAAAAATGTTCCTATATAAGAAAACCAGTTGATTGCATCAAAGTCCCTCAGGACAAGTGCTAAAAGAAATGTCAAATATTAGTCTGGAAAACATGATTAAAAGGACAAAAAAGAAGAACCCACACTAGAATTTATATTTATTATTGATTTAATTGGACAATTGGCTTACCTTTATGAACACACGTGGTTAACCGGCACCTTCACTTTAGTCTGGGAGAACATGGACGCACATGGATTAACATTTACCTCGATTAAATTTTATTTCTATAGCTCCAATTCACAACACGTCATCTCAAGGCTCTTTACAAAGTCAGATTCCATCAAATCCTCCAGGTTGGTCAGAAAGTTTCCTCTCTAAGGAAACCCAGCAGGTTGCATCAACTCTTAACAAGCAGCATTCACTCCTTCTGAGAGAGCGTAGAGCCACAGTGGACAGTCGTCTGCATTGTTGATGGCTTTGCAGCAATCCCTCATACTGAGCATCCATGCGTTTACTGAACTAGTCTCTCTATATTTGCAAAGCAGAACAGAAATAGCCAAATCCCTGCATAAATGGAAACATATTTAGATGCTCATGAAATGTATGGATTTTTTTATATTTACAGCAGCCGGTGATTTCTTTCTAAATAGAACATTTGTTATTTTAAACATACATTGCTCTCAGAACTGTTGGACAATATTCTTGCCATGAAGCATAAACCGTCACTGAAAATGAGCCTGAAAGTGACCTGAAATATTTTATTGCCTCAATAAGGACAAACAGCTTTCATTTTCTTTCACTCCTCCAGTTTTTCTTTAAATTACATTTTCTTATTATGTAATTTTGGTACTTAAAGTATTACTTTTTCATCACTGCCTCAGTTTAAATAGAGATAATGTAAGTATTCAGGAAAATCTTCTGGGTCATGTACGTATATTCCAGAGCAGCAGCTTCTTTCTGTGATTCACGCCTGAGTCATTTTTCCAAAGCTCGCGTTTCTGTCTGTGTTGTACTTCCGGTTTGGTGTTGTTGGATGTCTGCAGCCTGAGTAGGAGGAAACTGTGTGATAGACTAGCAGATTATATTTCTTGTGTTATTTCTGCATCCCCTTGAGCCTCATATGCTGGAAAGCAGAAAAACGCATGAGCGGAAATTCAACAAACACCTGAATAAAATGGGCATCCTAATTAGCCAGATGTCTATAAGTCAGTCAGTGTCCACTGAAGGTTCTGCTGCTCCACCTTAGGAGAACACCCTTTGTGTCTGTGTGCTTGCAGGGCCGCCCCGCTGAGGATCCCTCCAATCTGTGAGCTGGTGGGCGCCTTGACGCCATCCCCCCCCTCCTCTGACCCTCATCTCTTCCTCCTTACTTCACCGCATCCAGCCAATCGGCGGACAGAAAGGCCCGGTCACGTGGGATCCCACCCCACCCTGCCCGGTTGCCACAACAACGAGCACTGGTCCAGGCAGCATCTTGCTCTGGTGAGAAGAGCAGGGGGAGAGGAGGCAGGAGGAGAGGCAGACAGAGAGGAAGGAGAAAAACAGAACAAGCCGGAGGAAGACCTTTTTCGGCTCCAGCGCCCGCGCCGTAAGTCGTCCCTGTCCTCTCTGCTTCAGCTGCATCTCGTGCAGATCAATGATGTTCGTGCAGCCGGTGTCATGATTATCTGACGGTGTGTCCCTGAGGATTTCACAGGTGACATCATGTGAATTTTTTGTGATCTGTGGAGGATGCCGCCTCCCTCACCTTTGATAGACGCCCTTTGTTTGTGTGCTTTATTCGGCATCCACTGATCCTTGATGACAGCTCTATAGCGAACAGAGGCGTGGTGGGATCAAGGGGATGAGCACAAATAAAGGCAGTTTCATAATGTGGTGAAACTCTCTGATGTATTGTCATCTGGTAGCAGGTCATTTAGCTTTTATTTTCAGCTCCACCGCTTTAATTCTGCCCTCTTCCTCTCTCTCTCTTTAAGTCATTGTCACACAAGCAGACCTGTTTGCTTCCCTGCATCCTCCTGTGGTTTTGTTAATTAGCAAATCCGTTCAAATCCAACTAGGGCAGCTTGTTCTGACTGGAGACCTCCTATATAATGTCCTTGTGCGGGTAGAAACAGTTGGATTTCCGGGCTTAAGAAAACAACACAGTTCAGACGGTGCTGTTTTAATTTGAGTTTCAGCAGTGCCTTATGAAGGAGCTGGATTTTTTTATGTTAGGGAAATATTTGTACTTTTCCGTTGGAATTGTAACTGACAGTGTGTACAATGATTGATTTCCTGATAAGACATCGGTAGAGCTTTGAAAATGGAAAATAGTTTTTAAATGTGCAAGTGAATACAGAGGTTCACCGTTCGGTTTGACTCACTTTATTTTTGTAGCGCCAATCTGCAATAAAATGTCATCTGAGGGCCAGCAGGTCCAGTTCATATCTAATTTTACTGGATCCACTTGAATTTAAGCCAATGTAGTGCAAATTATAATACAACACAATAAAATTCAGTGGATTATTTAAAGATGATTGCATATTAAGGAAGCCCGGCTGATTGCATTTAGTCATTGACTTTGCATTCTGAGCAAGCATGTGGCGACAGGGGAGAGGAAAGATACAGCGGAAACGCACTCAGTGTGGCCTGAAAAACACATGGAGAACACAAAGTTAATGGCAGCAGTGGTTCTGTTATAGTGGTTCTGTCCAGAAAAGAGACACAGCTAAACACAGAGGCACAAAGCAGGGAGGACTTTCTATGGTGGACAAAAAAAAAGACGAGAGGTTCATGACAGCAGGGCTTAAAATGATGCAAACTTAATCTAACTTCACCACCTGCAGAGAAACGTGTTTGTGAAGTTCTACTTTTACTAAATAATTACTATTTTAATTTCTTAATTACCATATATGGTGAGAACTGCTAATTTACTGGTGATAGACATTGTTTAAATGAAAAAAACAGCAGTTCATTATTCACTACAGATACTAAATGTTTCGATAATTGTTTCAAATATCATTTATTTTTGCTATGATACACGTAGCCAGAATATATGTTTTGCACTGAAGAATTTCTATATTCATTGACTATTAACACAACATAGTGTTGCTGTATCAGCTGTGCAACATGCTTGGATATAAGTTGAACTTTGTACTGTTAAACAGTTTGAGAGGGATTATCAGTGCCTTATGTCTGTGGTCTCAAAGACCAGCCAAACAAGAATATGATTTCAGAGAACAAATTGAAAGAAGGACAGAATGGTGATGTAATACCTGATGTGCAGAGTTGATGCTGGAAGAAGAGGTTTTCCCTTAAAGCTAAGAGAACTTTTGACACTAATCAGAACAGATAACATAGATTAAAAGATTTTTCTGATCAAAGTGAAAGGAATTGATCTCAGATTGTCTCTTTTTTGTGCTGAATTGTTTTTGTTGTTTCCCTGTGATTTGATTGAACACTTGATAGTGTTTTTTTAAACAATCCAGCGAGCAGAAGAGCTTTCCTTTGACAAACACACAATGCAATCTTCACTGCCTGATTCTCAGTTATCTCTTTCCTCCATCCATCATAAGATCAAAGCTGATGAGTCGTTGATGAAGAAAATGCTGTATGTTTTTGTAGCAAGAAGACAAATGGTGCATTGTTTTGGGATTGAGACAGAACAAAGCAGTTTATATGTGGTGCATATTTCTGTCTGTGGGGAGAAGCCAAAGGCCCACTACAGTAAATCAGTTTTTATACAGCAGCTTTCCTTGTAAAGCAATTGTTTGGACGTTATAATTTTCCAGAGTTGTAATCTCATGGCCTTCCACTGAATCTAACTTTAGTCTCACTTAAACCAGTTGCCCAATCTACACGTCAACACTGTGAAAGTTGACAAATGGACTTTGAAATTGTGTGGGAACAACATATTCTGTTTTATAAAGATCCCTAAAGACTAACTCATAACTTAGAAATTATACCTAACTCAAGACATCGTAAAGGTTTATCCCTTCAATTCCAACTGAGTGACACAGAGCTGTCTTTATTATTTTATTTATTTATGATGCTCTATTTTATGGTGCTCTGTTGACAACAGCCACCTTTCTAAACTTACTGGGTTATAAGTGATGGATATTTTCTATGGCATACTGTCACGCACAAGGCATTCCATACTCCTGGACTAATAAAGATAATGTTAAAGCTCTAAAATAGCTATTCTCTAAGTCCATACTCCTATCTGGACCCAGAACGAATGGCAGTCCAAGCCTTACTGTAGAGGCATCCTCAGCTATGGTTCTACCAGCAGCCATGTGGGAAGAACCTGACCGCAGCACGGCATGGTGCAACAACACCTATCATAGATAATTCCACCTTTAAAGCTAAGTACTTGAAAATGACTGTGCTCGAGTAAATAATAAATATATAACTGTAGCAGAGACATCAGTATTAAGAGTAAAATAAGTCATTAAGTAAGTATTGAATAAAGGCTAGAAATGAATTGCACACATCATCATATATTTGGCTCTTATTAGCCTTGATAGTCAAATAATTGTACACATAAGGTGCTGTTTCTCTTGACTATGATATGTAAACACGTTTAATAAACAAGATCTGCTGTTGACTGCTTGTCACAGACCCTCTAAAAATCAGTATGGGACATTTAATAATTAAGTTTGAAAACCCCTGATATAAATATGTTAAGAATGATACCAAAATAAAAATACCACTAGGTAAAACAAAGGTCAATGAGAAGAGAGAAAATGGAGACATTTTTTTATTATGTATTTTTTGTATGGTCCTGTTATCTTTTGGGGTATACCTGCGCCATTTCTTTTTGGTCAGATGAAAATAGCTTTAAATCTAAATCTTTGAGTGGTATGGCTACTTTTGGTTTATTATTATTATTATTATTATTATTATTATTATTATTATTATTATTATTATTTTATTATCAATAACAATAATAATAATAATAATAATAAGACAGTAGACAATAAGGCTGATTTTGATTTGTATTGTTTGTTTTTTGTCTCAGTTATCCCCCTTACAGACAGATATTACCATATAAAATGATTCATTAAAGCGAGCAGAACGCAAATCTGTGTGTTTCTTATCGGAAACCCCGGTTTCCAAACATATATTTAACATTTGTTTACATTCAAATCGATTTTGCCACCCACAATATGGCGGACGCGCTGACGTATTATGTCCAGTTGACGTTGTCTCGTTTCCGACACCAAGCGAGGGCTCTGCCGCGTCACGTCGGCCGAGGCCAATCGGATTAAACTGAGCTAAAACATGCAGAAGAAGTCAGAGATGGAGCGAGGGGGGAGACAACATATACTAACAGATAGATACGATTGTACGTTCATAGAATTCCAACTATCATGTATACATTTATGATTTCGTTTTACGTTGTTGGTTTAATTTATGTTTTTAGCGATTTGTCGTTTGTTTTGACGCTTTTGTTACCAACAAACCGTCGTCCCCCCCTCTCAGTTGCCTCAATGGTCTCGACCGATCCCCCTGTGTCAGTTTCAAGTTGCGCCTTCTCCCTCTGCCGTCCGCTCCTGTCCTCCGGCCTCAAGGAGGGAAGCTAACTCATTTGTTGACTCGTTTTTTTTTTAATTCTTCTTATTATTTTTGTCATAAAACGAGGAGCTTCTCGTGGAAATGGATACATTGTAACCGCGCAGGAGTGGATTTTAACCGCTGAAGGATTCAGAGGTAGGGTGACTAACTGTGTTTTCCCTGAGGTTGCCGTGGGATCCGTGGACTGCACCTTTTTGCACGTATTGAATCAAACGCTCCGCTGGATTTTAATGGAGCAACTAACCATTTAGCTGCACTGACCTGTAATAAATCTGACATGCTCTATTATCTCCGTTATGGGAGCAGGTCGCCCTGCGTGTGCATCTTTCTGCCTGTCCTGCCAGTCGCGGTTGTAATGGGACAACCTGTAGGAAAGGTTGCATGGTGGCTCCATGCAGCCTCACGCTGGAATATATAAAAGTTAAAGGGTTGTGTTTGCAAATACACAAAAGATGAGTAATGCACAGAAGATCCGCTTGTTAGGGTCGTTGGTAGAAGTTAGTGTTTAGGGTTGCGCAATGTTTTGAGGTTAGACAACATTTTATTTACATCAACAACACAGTCAGAGCTGCAGGGAAGAAGTCTCCAGTTAATGTGCACCTTTCCATAAGAGCAGAACAAACGATTTCAAATGAAACATGACTTTTATTATTTAGCTGAGATTCTGGGCTGATGTATGTCCCTCTATTTACTCTAAAAACCTTCTTAAAAAGTTGTAAAAACAAATCACTATAAATGGCTGCATTATATTCCCAGGAAACCTTCAGAAAATGTTCTTTGATGAATGATTTAGCCCTTTTAGCAGTGAGAGTAAATTACCTTTAACAGCCCCTCTATTTAGTACATAAGGCAACGTTTGTTGTCGTGCAACATGGTATTTTTTACCATAAAGACAGCTACAGAGAGCATTCTGCATTCTTTCTGAATTATAAACGTTGCTGTTACATTCAGCCTGTTGTAGAGCAAATCTGCCTTAAAAACTGCAAGGCAACTGGGCCCACAGTTCTGTTTGCATAGCCTGTCAATAGGACAATTAAGAATACTGTAATCCTAAAATGGAGATGATATTTTTTACAATGAATCCAAGTTTTGATAGAAACTGCCTCTCTCCCCCGCTCAGGACTTACAAGCTTCTGCGTTACAAACCTACTTGGCAATAAACTTGATTCTGATTCTGAATGTCAATCTTGGTTGGTTTAAAAAATGTCTTGTTTGACCAGGCATCAGTAATAAGCTCTGGCTATGTGACCAACAGGAGTATAAAAATAAGCAGATTACAAATAATGTTCTGGGTTTCTTTTAGGGTTGTCACAATACTAAAATTTCAGACTCGATATCGATACCCAGGATAGTATTCAATACCATTTTCGATACCACAGGGATATAAAAAAAAGACGAATAATTAAAGGCATAAAAATATTTTAGCAACATCAAAAACTCCTTTTTCAATCTCAACATTCACTTGAATTGTTCTATTCTATTTTTTTATGTAGCTCCAGTTCAGAACGTGTCATCTCAAGGCACTTTACATGGAACATGCTTTAAATAAGTGTGCAAATAAATGCTAAATAAACAACCCAAATATAACACATGCCTAGTTGCATGCTAGCCACAGTTAATCACACAATAATGTGAACCACCGGACGGGCTTGCATCAGTGATATGTTTAATGTATTAAATTAAATTATGAACTTATTAACCTGTTGGACTTCATGATGAAGGCCAGGATGTTGGTCCTTGAGATGTTTGGCCAAGTTTGTTGTGCGGCTTGACTTCGTTGCACCACTTTAACGCTCTGTTTGCTCACAGGCTTGTCAAGATCTTTGGGTTTTCCTTCTTTGTTTACCTCGTATGCTAAAAAATGTTACCGTATTTTTTTGGACTATAAGTTACCCTTTTTTCATAGCGTGGCCGATCCTGCGACTTAAATTAAGGCGTGACTTATATATCAAATTTAAATGGTAATTCACACCGACCAACATGAACCAAGGAGTAAACATTACAGTCTATAGCCACAAGAGGGCGCTCCAGGCTCATCAAAACTATCCTGCTCCTGTTCCACTTAAAAATTTATTGAAACATTAACTTATAGACAACAAAGACTGAACACATGTTTGTATGTTTCGCTGTTTCTGTCTACATTCAGGCAGCAGAGCGTTGTGTGGTGCAGCTAGAAGGAACCAGACCGTGACAGAACCTGTTACTGGGATGTCCGTGACGCTAATAACAGCTAGCGCTAGCTTACAGCTCTGTTGTCCGCGCAGTTTACCATTTCTCTGATGTGGTGAAAGATCCGTGTCGTACTGTTAGCTTAGCACGTAGCGCAGATACGCTCACGTTGTAATTTAGGCGTAATTTTGACAATTTTCAGTGTAACGGGGCGTGACGCTGAAATGTGCTGGATAAAACCTGCTGGTTGGAGCTGCTAATTTTCTCCATTCATCCTCCCTGGTATGTTCCAGGTTATTCAGCTGGTTGTGGATGCAGCGGCGTAATTTAATAAATTGGCTCACTAGATTAAATGTCAGTTTTTAGTCTTGGATTTTGTGAAATAAATGTCTAAATAAATGCAACTTACAGTCCGGTGTGACTTGTATATGTTTTTTCCCTCTTTATAACGCATTTTTTTACTGATGCGATTTATATTCTGGAGCGATTTATAGTCTGAAAAATACGGTAGTACCGATACCATGCCAAATTAGTATTATATCTGGATACAGCATTTCGGCATATCAATACTTTTGACAACCCTAGTTTCTTTTATGTTTATCTTTGAAAGTTCTCAAAGATTAAATCACGCAATTGCAAATAAAAATCCAGTTTTCAATATTAATGGAATAATCCCAGTGGCCATTTACCAATACAATATAATGGATTTTATGCATTTTTTTTTCATCTTAATGAAAATTCCCCTAAATCAAAAATCGGTATGATCAGGTCAGACTTAAGACAGAAATCTGTTATCAGTCAGGAAAAACCTGATCTGTGCATCTCGGTTCATCAGGCTCACCTTCAGGTGGAAACGTGATCGCTGTGTCTGTTTAAATTAAATCTGATGAGATCATGCAAACAGCAGGACCTTCTAATTAAACATGTCTGATTAAATATGTAACGCATTCAAAGCCCCAGGAGAAAATAAGCTTCCAGGACGTTGATGTGACGGTTTGCACGGCTCTACGCCTGATTGAACAGAGACTTTGTTTGTGGTGCAGAACTCTTACGTTGGAGGCAGAATCTATTGCCCCAGAGGAATCCACGCTTTTACCAGTTTTCAGTCTTGCTGATTGACCGCACGCTGGCTTCAATATTACAAAACAAACTGCTTCTACCTGACCCAGATTTGGCTCATAAATGATGTCCGAGCAACAAGAGTCAGTCAGAGAGTGAGTGAGGGCGAGTCTGTTTGGCTGATCGGCGACGTTGATCCAAGTTTTGTTGTGCGGCACACGCGAGTCTGGAAGTTGGCGGCCCCTGAAGTCAGAAGGGGCCGAAGCCGGCTGTCGTCGTTTATTCGTGCCACTCAGTGTCTGTCATGTGAGATCAGGATGTGGAGCCGCGAAGGAGGAGGATGTTTGCTCGTGGGTTGAGTCAGCCGCAGACAGGAGGAGGAGGAGGCTTGTAGTGAGTTCTCCAATGTGTATTAATGTCATAATGCAGGTTATTTCCAGGTTGGTCAACGTTAGGTCTGTTCAGGGTTCTTATGCAGTACTGAAATTATAATAATTAGTAACATATTTACCATTCTAACAATAAGTAAGTCATTTATAAAGGCAGCAGAGGCAACGTCTCACCACGTGTGTGGGAGAGCCGTGAATCTGTCTCTAGCATCTTACGTTGGTGATTAATTCGGTTAGCATGGTTAGCATTATTAAAACAGTGGTTTCTGTGGTTATTCCCAGAGAATTTAGATCCTTACCTTAACCCTGAAAGTTCCCAGAAGCTGCCAGTTTGTTCCATGACAGACAGGATAAAAGCTGAAACAGCTCAAACGGCCTAGCTTTGCTGTTTCTCCAATGTGAGATCAATAAAGCCTATCTTATCTTATCTTATCTTATCTTATCTTATCTTATCTTGCCATCCAGCCTTCCTGTTATCCAATGAAAGTCTCGTTCTCTCACAACCTGCATATGTCTCAGACATGTTGGACAGAATAGTTTAAATAGCTTCTTCCATCTCTTTTCTACCTGTTGCTTGATTTTTAGTCACCCTACCGATCCGGCACAAGGCAAAGTTTAACACCAGACCTGGTAGCGTCTGTACGGTGCGTTGACTGATCATTAAAAATGAGTTATTGTTAGTTTCTGACCGGCCGGTCACTGGTCAGGGCCAACTGAGATGAAAATTGTATGATTCTGGTTGCCAGATCTTTTTCCATGCATCTCTAATTAAAAGGCTGTTTCCAAATCTTTCTACATGGTGTCCTGAAGTGACCTCCGGCTGAAAAACTTTGTTCTGAGCAGAGCAGTGCCTCGCTGTGTAGGAGTTGAAACTAGTTTGCAGTGGAAAAGGTGAGGCAGAGTCGCTTTGACCCTTTGCAGACGGTCTCTCAGAGGGAGACTTTAATTCCTTCCTCGCTGTGACCCCACAAAGCATCGTGGATTTGGAAATGGGCACGAGACGAGGCGGCCAGAAGGAAGTCCTGCTGAGTCAGCAATAACTGGATGCCTCCCAGCAGCTGACCATGTTTGACCCAGAAGGTATGTGGCTGTGGCGCCTCCTGCTGATGTCGGGCTAACCTGCGTTTCCTAGCAGGTCTGGAGAGCAGCAAGCCCTTAAAAGGAGAGCTGCGTGTGCCGCGATGCTAATGGCACGCCGTTAAGTGCCTGAGGTTAAAGTTCCTCTGCAGGCCATTGCTGTAAATATATGTATATCAAGGTGCAGTTACCAGGTTGCACTTTTACCTGAGCGTAGCGTGCAGGATGAGGTCACGATGCTCAGCTGCTGCTGTTGGTAATGAGATAAAAACTAGGGCTGTAACAATATATCAATTAAATAACTGACTGTTCCGTTACATTGACGTAAAATTTAAATATAGATCCTTATCATCATTTTTAAGATGCACCTTTATTTTGAAATTCAGGCGTGAGACTGTAGTGAACAGGTGATCTGTTATTATTTTAAAATGAACATAATTCTTTTTTTTTTTATTAAAATGTCTGATACTTGTAAGAGCTTAGATATAAAATGGTCAAATCATATTTATTTATTTATTTTTTTAGTTGACATCAGTGTAAATAAGGCTACGTTCACCCTGCAGATCTTAATGCCCAATTCCGATTTTTTGCTGAAATCGTATTTATTTACGGTGGCCGTTCATATTATTATTAAATGCGACGCCATCATTCTGCTGTCTGAATGGATCAAGACGGCAAAGCGACCCGCATACGCAGATAACAGAAGGAGACGTCATACAGCAGAGCACTGTTTACTGTAGTTGTATGGTGAATGTAACTGGTTTTAGAAGTGTTCAATAAAGTTTTGTTGAAAGGAAAAAAAAACTAGAAATAATTAAAATAAAAATGCTGATAGCAGCCGGCATCTCTCCTTGTTATTATTAGAAAGCTGCTGAGCAACGGAAGCCATCAGTATTAGGACCACATCATAGCAAGATGAAGTTAGGGAAGAAGAAAGCAGCATCGCTATTAACCGCAGCGCTTAGCGCTCTTTAACGGAGCGCTGGCTGCTGCTGCCCTATGTGTGGATGTGTTTGGAGCCCGGAGAGTGACAGGAAAGACAGATAAAATGCGACATGACCGTTCAGACTGCAGACGCTTTAAAAACATCCCATACGTATCTGGATTGGTACCACAAATGGAAGCGGCAGAAATCGGACTTCTTTTGGGGTGAAAAGATCAGAATTGGGCAGATTATATTGCATCATGTCGACCTCATTGATCAGGAATCATAAAAAAAAAAAAGACTTTGTGATATCAGCAAATATCGCATCGTCATCCAAACAAATCGTTTGCACTAAAGCTGGTGATTTACACCCCTGACAACAAGGAGAATGAGCTGTGAAATAGAAAGATCCTGCTCTGTCTGCTGCTTCCCGACACGACAATGTCAGCTGATTGGATGTCACGGTTCCACCTGCGGCCAGGTGGGCTGCAAACGAGGCGCCGCTGGAGGACTAACCGCCCAGTCATTGGCTGAAGCCGGGCTGGAGTGAAACTTATGGCGTCTGTCCGCTTGGGTTTGGTGATTCCCTCCAGGCGGGAGTTACAGACTCACTACTTGCCTTAGAGGTCAGAAGTAGGTCAGTGTGACAGACGCATTCTTGAGCTCGCGCCAATAAGGTTGTTGACGTGTTGGGAGTCTGCTGACCCTTGGAGCGTTTTAGCCGCGCTGCAGGTTTACTTTTCTGTGTGCTGCGGTTAAACGGCGGTCACTTTATCTGCCAACAAGTGCTTTTTATTACACTTTGCAGGGAGAAAAAACACTGAATTGAAAATGTCTTAAAATATACAATGGCATCAATAATAAAAATCAGTAATTGTCAGGAATAATAATAGTAAGAGCTGATTTGATCAGTTTTTTAGTGCAGCTCAGTAAAAAAAACATATTTTTGTAAACTTTTGGGTAATAATATTCCATAAATTTCAGTCACTGTTTGTATTATTTGCTCATCGATCACTCAACTGAACAACAGATCTTCTACATCTTGTTGTCTTCGTTCATATTTTCAAATGCTTCTGCTAAATTCATCACGTGTTTACTCTGAATAGAAGAAACATATCTTATAGGTGACCCTTCATTAGTCATGACCTACAATCTATTATTTCTAATAAACTCATCAAAAGTTTTAACTTTTTCCAGTCTGCCCCCTGAGGTAACCGTTACTCCATGAGCTGAAATAAGGCGAAATGGACCAAAAATTATGTTCTCATATTTTTAGGCTGAATGCAGATATACGATATTTATCTCAATAGGTTTTTCTTTTCATAAAGTCATTATAAAAAGGGCCATTGAATCAAAGCTTGATCCCAAATGTCTCACAGTCACATTTTTTAAACAAACAGCTGTAGAGAAATATGAGAAACGGCTGAAAAAGAGCCTACTGACATTAAAATGACCACTGAGACCTCATAAAGACCTGCTGCTGCTGCATCAACCCTCCAGACCACTCAGATCTTCTGGTTCTGGTCTGCTCTGCAGAACCAGAACCAGAACCAGACATGGAGAAGCAGCATTTAGTTCCTATGCTCCACTGATCTGGAACAAACTCCCAGAAAACTGTAAATCAGACTGAGAACCTCCTGTTTAGAGCTGCTTTCAGCCATAATAACAGGAACACTGACCATCATATTTGATGTTTATTGATGTTTTCACCTGATATAATTTTATGTTTATTACTGGTCTCACAACCAGTGACTGTTTAGATGTGTTTATGATGTTTTCATGATATAAACCACCTTTAACCGCCTTGCTGCTGAAATGTGCTACAAAGAAACTTGACTTGCTGGAATACACAAAAGTACAATTAAAACGCAACATTGACCATGTCTATGTGAACGACATAGTCTCACATCTCCTTTTAAAAACAAATCTCTATATTTTTAAAAATCTCTATATATTACCCAGCCACTATCTGAGATAATCTGAGCAGTAAAGGTGTCAGCCAGCAGCTGCTGCAGCATGATTTGCTTTTAGCCCAATTATGTCTTCATTTCATGGCTGTTTAAAACCTCTCGTCGTTTTCAGCAGGAAGTGTTCAGCCGCTGAGCCGCTGGCCTTCCTCCCAGCCCGCTGCCTTTTCTCTCCAGGCTGCTCTCCCCAGAGACCGCGTCGTATTTCACCTTCGCTCTACGCTGGTCTCTGGAGGAGCTGAAGCTCCTTGTTATCTGGCAGAAACAAGCCCACTTACGGTCCTGTTGCTTCTCAAGGTTTCCCGTTTTGGTTTTAATGTTGGGGGTGAAGTCTGAATCACCGCTTTCAGATCCCAGCTAGTCTCTCACTAACACAACCTGGGATTGTCATCACGGCGTGTTGGGTGGCGTGGCTATAAACGACGCCCGGCCTCGTAGTAAACGCAGCGTTTTCTTGGTTTGAGGTGAAAAGTGAGCAAAAGTTTAGCTTGTGTGGATGTTGGAGCAGCGCTGAGGAGCCCACAGTATCCTCCACATGCACACCATGAAAACCCTCTTTCCTTTAAAACAGTTTAAAGAAACGGTTTTATTAACGTATCAGATAACAACATCCATATGAGCCTTATAGACGTTGGAAAGCTTCACTTGGACGCAGAGTGTGTTTGATTATTGTATTTCAACCCAATGCATTCATGCCATGCATGCAAAAAAGAGTATTTGTCCAGCTGGATGACTGAAATGCTCACGGTGGGGTCAGATGTGGCTGATCAAAAATATTGTCTATTTAATAGCATCTTTTTATTTATCTAAGTATTGCATTAAAACACGAGGTTTACCCTGAGAGAGAGTTTCCACCCTCCTCTTGTTTCCTGTTAACCGGACCTCTCTTCTAGCCGAGCAAAAGTTTTCATCAGGTGTCTGAACCTGAGCTCTGCTCCACCTGTCGGCTCTCATTTGGCTCCCACCTGCATCGTGTAACAGGTGACGGGGATTAAAGCAGAATTTAGGAGGAATCTCCTCTCAGTCCTTCCCCTCTGAAGCTTATCGGCGTGCTTCACGGCTCTGTGTCGGTGTTGGGTTACCGTCCTGCTGCAGCTTTGCACTGTTCTCACAGCGAAAGAGGCAGAGCAGCCTTCCTCTCAGTGTCCGAAATTAACTTTGTGATTCACCGGCCAAGTTGGCCGGTAGATGTAAAAATCAACCGGCCAGGCATATTTTTTACCGGCCAAAATATTAATCCAGACCAGACCTCAATTTTTATTAAAGATTAAGAGCGAGATTATGTTAATTTTTCGGGGGGCGTGGCTGTCTGGACCCTGGAAGAGAAATCTTTGTTTCCTGACTTTAATAGGAAAATATTGTAGTTGATTATAAAAGGCACAATATGAATGATCACATTTACATCCAGGCAATAAAAACACTACAGATTATCATTATTCTATCCGTGTTGGTCTAATTTGTGAACGAGGCAGAGTTTCATCAAGCCTGTATGGTTCAATATTTTTCCTTCAGATGCAACACTTAAAGCACTCAGGGTTTCGCGCTGTGTCTTTACGCTGATCCAGCTGCTGGATTTTACCCTCGTGCGCTGTGCGCGACGGATAAACAGTGGGGAAAATGCTTAAATAAAGATTGTAAAGGGCTCCTTTACAGGGAAGAGAATGAATAATGGGTCTGAGCTGAAGCCCCTGATTTTACAAGTTCTTTAAAAAGTCCGCACCTAAATTACATGTAACGTAATTTTGCGCACCTGAATTCAAGCGCAAGGCAGCAGCCCACCAAAGCACCGCTGGTTCTGTGTCGTTCAAAACAAAAGAGCATTAAACATAGCTACTGACTCTCCTATTGATTTTAATTGGGACATTTTGGTAGGAGTGGAAGGACATTAAACGCAGTGATTCACGTTTTGAAGGCTGGTCGCTGACAAAAGCACCTGGCTCTGAGAGGGCGCAGTTACAGCGCGCACTGTAACTGCGCCTCTCTCCTCCCTTCCCTCGAAACGCACGTAGTTAAATGCAGAATTAATAAAAACGAAACTTATAAACAGACTAATGGGCGTTTTAGACTGTATCTGGTTAGCAGATCTGTTTTCTGATCCAGCGTGCACCATGACTGGTTTTGAATGAGGCTTTATCTGGGAGCCGCTCTCCCCAGAAATAAGATGTGAAAGAAGCTGAACCAGCTCCGCAGAAGGCGGGTCTAGACTGAGCTCTGTGAACGGATCATCTGCAGCCTAGATGGGCTTTGTTATTTTTATTTTATTTTTTAATTTATTTGGTACAAAGATTTACTCGCCATGTGGCAGCTAGCCCTCTGATATTCACTCGCCAAACGGGAAATTTACTCACATTTGGCGAGTGGCGAGTGTTAATTTCGGACCCTGCTTCCTCTGTACCTGAGTGGGCCGCGCCGCTTAGGAAAGAGCCAGACGAGACGATTCAACACAGTCAAGCGGGGACGGTTACACTAGCTTGTTGCACACAACTGATTTAATGTCCATGTGTCTGCGCAGCAAAGACATATTTTCTGATCTTACTTAGAAATAAAATCATCTCTCTAACCTCATTCAGTGCCTTGCCAAAGTATTCACCCCTGCTTTGCATTTTTCATGTTTTCTTGCCTCAACCTGGAATTAAAATGGATTGTCTGAGAGTTTGCTCCGTTTCATTTACAGAACATACTGACAGCGACGAACGTGTATTATTTTGTGTATTGTGAAGCAAACAACAAATAGGAAAAATAACAGAAAACGTCAGCATGCGTAACCGTTCACCGCCCCTAAAGTCAGAATCAGAAATACTTTAATAATCCCAGAGGGAAATGATTTTCGTTACACGCTCCAGATATGCTAAACTGCTCCAGCTCCTCCATGTTGGATGCTTTTCACTGCTTAACAGAGATCTTCATATCTAACCACACATTCTCAGCTGGATTGGCGTCTGGACTTTGACTAGGCCGTTCCAAGTGTCGCTTTAGCAGTCGGCTTCTGATCATTGTGCTGCTGGAAGGTGAACCTCCATCCCAGTCTCAGGTCACAGGCCGACTGACACCGGTTCTGCTCCAGAACATGCGTCTTTCCTCCGACTCGGACCAGTTCCCCAGTCCCTGCTGCTGACAAACATCCCCACAGCATGATGCTGCCACCACCATGTTCCACTGTGGGGATGGGGTTCTGGGGGTGATGCGATGTGTCGGGTTTGAGCCCAACCGTGTTTCCCGGAGTGGCTGAAAAGTTCAGGTTTATTCTCACCTGTCCAGAACGTCCTCCTCCATACATTTGGGGAGCTGCCGACGTGCCTTTTGGCAAACCCAGCCCATTTGACACTGGTCTCACCACCAGTGACCGTCTAGATGTTTTTATGTCTTCATGATGTAAATCACGCTGAACCGCCTTGCTGCTGAAAATAAGCTTGACTTGGTGCTGTCGGTGTTTACTGACGGGTCTGTGACACTCAGGTTCCACACAGGTGGACTTCACTTCAACCAGTGTTTCCCCTACCATTCTGCAAAGGGGGCGCCCCGCCCCACCAATGGGGCTGAGGGAAAAAAAAGACTGCATGTAGTAAATTATTAAATGTCTGTAGGTGTTCACGGTTAATTTTATTACGGTTATTAGCCCTTCTGAATAGCACCAGATTGTACCCTGAGCTATTTCACTCTCTAGGCTCCCAGATACTAGATATTTGGACTCTGTGGAAAGTTACACACAAAGCTCAAATTTTACAACCGCGTACGCAGCGTCACAATATTAACTGCTCCGCAGGAGGAAGTCTTCACATCAAACTGTTTTAAATGTGACACCGAGCTGCTCCAAGGCTGTCACGACTCGCAATGACCTGCGGCGTCACGGCCACTCTGTGCCGTACTGACATTGGCCACATTGGCTTAGTGCACTCGACTTTGAAGGGTAAAACGCTCCGCTCACAGTTTGCACACAGTACACCCAGGTGTGCGGGAGCCTCCACTACTTTCAGCTCAGTCACCTGCGTTCGCACACAGGTAAACTGACAGTCCCGCCCGCAGAGAGAGCGCTCAGAGTCGCAGCATGTCTTTATTCCTGGAACCTTGGTTTGTAAAAAATTGGGCCAGTTTTGTCAGCTCTCTCGCAGCCTGAATGCGCCGCAGACCTACATCATCTCTCTTTGTTACAGAATACACAGTTTTAATTAAATGGCCTCTCCCATATCTGCTTTTTGGCTCCCTTTTAAACACCTCACTGGTGCTGGAAATGGCTAACATTCAGTCGTCTTCACTTGCTAACGTCTTCCACACCAAAGAGTGTTGCTGGTAGTGCTTAGTGTGGCGCGTTCAATGATTGGAAAAAGATGAGTTTCCAACCGATCCCTGGTCAAAGCAAATTACGCTGAAAATCAACTATAACCACCACTGAAAGATTTCTTTATGCAGTTCCTGCGCTTAACTAAAGCCAGAACTGATTCTTGCCTCCTAATACCTCTGTGACCACCTCCCTTGCTGAGTCAGTTTCAGCTTTAGCACCTATTCCACATGAGTCCTTATGGCATACGATGAAGCAGGGTACGTCCAGATGTCTGCCAGAAGGTTTCTGGAGCTCTATACGACAGATGGAGATAAATTGGATTTAATGTAAATTTTGAGCGAAATCCACCTGATGCTCAGAGAGATAACGTGTCAAATAAGTGTTTACTTTTTATTTGACATCTTTTCCTTGACATAAAAATTGCCATAAATGGCTTATACCAATCGGGGCTGGCCACGGACCGGCTGGTGTTTGCATACCTGGCATCCCTGATTCCTGCAGCACTCTGACAGGCTGGAACCAGCAGATGTAGTTGATGTTTAAACCCTGGTTGAAAGGTCGACATAGTAGTCAAAAGACTCCTGACTCACTTCTCTACACATAAACATGCTACTGGTTTGCCATGTGATCTGCTCATAGTCACGCCCATGCACTAAGATCATAGAAACCAAGGATGCCTGTCACAGGATTAGTCCCTGTGATGGCTCTAGTTTCCTGCTCTATGTCCCATCAAGGCTTCGCGAGGCAGCCTGCGTGCACTTTGATATTGTACCAAGATATTGAAATATTATGTCCCATTTCACTCCTGGAAACAATATGCTACCCACATATACATATTGCTG
This sequence comes from Fundulus diaphanus, assembly GCA_037039145.1. Lineage (NCBI taxonomy): Eukaryota > Metazoa > Chordata > Actinopteri > Cyprinodontiformes > Fundulidae > Fundulus > Fundulus diaphanus. The sequence continues at coordinate 3,497,942 of CM073134.1, read as the reverse complement.
AAATATATTTGCATCGTTGTAGCTGTGACTGGAATTTTCTATGACCCTCCCTTTTAAAATCAACAAAACACAATCTTTTATATCCAATGTTTCCTCATCGTGTTGACAAATGCCAATCAGTTGTGCAGGGCACAGGTGTGTCATCACAACTTTTTGTATTTAATCTCTCAGTTCAGTCATTTCAAAATAACTAAACAGTGGTGAGCATTTTCTAAGCACAGACATTAGCTTTGTGATTAACGTGGATGCATTTGAAACGGTGGTGAGTTGTACTGAAGTTTTACTGTGACATGCCAGAACAAAAGCCTTATTGGGACCTTAGGAAAGCTAATATACACGGCCCGGTTCATTCTAGGGCTGGACAATAATTCAATAATATATATCGATGATAGATAAAAAAAGGCTCAATAAAAAGTTCAATAGAATAACAGTTTTCCTTCCTTTTACATTCTAGCCAATCATGTAGGTTAATATTGCATCATTATATCCTCCCAACCAATCAGAAACGCAGACCCAGGAACCAAGCTCCACCCCCTTCAAAGAGTTCAGAGAGCGCATGTTCTTTTTTTCATTTTTTAAAACTTGCAATTTTGGTAAAAAGTTGGTTGGAGGAATAAAGGGTTAATTTTGAATTCAGTGTTCTTTATCTAAAAATCGTTCGCCAAGCTACAGCATAAAATGTCCAGGGCTGCACTTAAAATGTGTTTTTAGTTTGTTGATAATTATATCGATTAATATTTCTATTTTATCGATATGCTTTTTTTTCTATATTGTCCAGCCCTATTTAATCTTCCCTTAACGCGGATCAGTCGTCCTGTCCTCTATGCATAAAACAGCCCAAATCATGACGTTTCCACCGCCGTGCTTCACAGTCGCTGTCGTGTTCTTGGGATGCAACTCGGCGTTCTTCTTCCAAAAAGTTCTGTTTTGGTTTGGTTTGACCCAACGGGAGGAGATCCTCCAGATCGAGGGACATTATCGATGGTCTTCTATCTCTTCCATTTTCTTTACAATTACTCCCACAGTTGATTTATTCCCACCAACCTGCTGCCTATTGGAGATTCACTCTTCCCAGCCTACAGTCTACAGTTTTCTTCCTTCGACGGCTCTTTGGTCTCGGTCACGGTTGCGTTTGGAGTCTGATTGTTTTTAGGCTGAGGACACTACAAGTGTCGTTTATCCAGATAACGAGTGGAAGACAGAAAGCGCTTCTTAAAGAAGAAGTTTCAGGTCTGTGAGGGCCAGACGTCTTGCTTGTTTATGGGTGACCAAATACTTATTTTCCACAATAATTTACAAATAACTTCTTTAGAAATCCTTTATTTCTTTATAACTTTACATTTCTAAAGAAAACATTTCTTTAGAAATGTAATTTCCTTTTTTTTTTCATTTTTTAAATTTTGTCTTTCATAGTTGAAGTGAACCTATGATGAAAATTACAGACCTCTCATCTTTCTAAGTAGGAGAACGTGCACAGTCAGTGGCTGACTAAGTGATTTTTCCCCCACTGTGTGGTCTGGTAAGAACATTTTGAATCGACGTGGCTGAAAGGTTAAGTCTAACCTATCTGCACTGATCTGCTTGTGTATTAACATTCTAATAAATGTTTGATTTGGTTTGTTTGTCGTGATAAACCGAAGCTTTGGGACTGATTGATACTGCTGAGGAGAAATCTTTTTATTCTTTAGGTTAAGATAAATCAAACCATAAACGTATGAGGTTAACAGGTTCACTTGGCTGGCCCATGGACCATCTCCTCTTAGCCTCTCATGCTTTCCACCTTCCCTCATGACTAATCCTTGGAGGCTTGTTTTTGTTGCCTCTATGTTGCCTCATGAGCTCAGATTACACATCCTTGTTCTCTGTAATGGATCATGGAAGCAATGCAGAGCAAAACACAGGCCTCCGTCTTTCCTCACATGCGTGTGAAATATACAAATGAACTCCAGATAACCAAATGCTGGGGGAAAAAAAACCCATTGAAGATTTTTATGAGTAGCGTTACTCATCGCACCAATGCTCTGCAGCCTGTGTTTTACAGGATTTGCATTCTTCCAGCCATTCTGTTGTGATTCGCCGTGTTCAGGGCTGCAGAACTAGTGGAGAAACGTCACATCTTAGCAGCTTCTTACATGATATAAAGGTAATGGCAGGAAGCAACCAATGTACCGTATTTTCCGGACCATTAGGCGCACTTAAAATCATTAAATCTTCTCAAAAATTGATGGTGCTCCTTATATCTGATCACCGTTGTGCTTACTGACTGATTTTATGTGGTACAATGCGCTCAAAAATCTGTTAAAATGTGTAAGTATGACTGGTTAGCAACGAAGCTGCTCCGCTCAATGGATATTCTGAGCATTACGGTACACTGTGTGACTACCTGATAGGACCCCTGAGCTGTCTACAAGACTGCCTGACTGTAATGTCTAAACCAGAAGAGCATTCATGTAAAGACCCCCACATACTCGGGCGTAGTTCACTCTGTGGAGGTCCGTTTCTACAGGTAGATGAAGACCTCAATTTTTAGGACTTCTCTGTAGCAACAAGTCTTCACATCAAACTGTTTCTATGTGACACTGAGCTTGATACACTGAGCTGCTCCAAGCAGGCGTTCTCCAGGACGCAGCATCACAGTCCCTCTGTTCTCACCGACAGGTGGGAACCTGTTGGAAAAGAAACGGCTCTAGGTGCTCAGCTAGCTAATCACACATTTTACCATCCGTTCCGCCGCTTCGTCCCACTGGCAGAAAGTCTGGGAGTTGTAGGAATTTGCCACAAGAAATGTAGGCAACAGTACGCTCAGCTATGGAGGATAAAACGTCTGTGGAGAGTCAGAGCGGAGTCCACCAAGCTCACAGTATGTGGACAGTACGCGCTAGCAACAATAAAACTAGTTAATTCAAGATAAAAGTTACGTTTATTTTGGCCTGATGTTAGAAACAGGGCAGTGTAGTCCAGCTACTCTGTCCTCCTCACAGAGACGAATAGAGAGCTGTGGATGTGAAGGGGTGATATTACACACTTGGGCAGAATATTTAGAGCGCCTTATGGTCCGAAAAATACGTCAAATTGGGATAATTTCAACAGGGAGTCAATCGGTTCACTAAACTCTGTGCTATGACGTTTCTTGCTTTCGTCCAGCTATTCTCGAGTGATCCAGTGTGTTCATGGCAGCATCACCGTGTGCCGCCTGATCTGCTCCTGTTATGGAAGTCATGAATGTGGAAGAAACAGCATTTCAAAGGGTCTCTTGCATGAAATATCTGCCTCAGGTGCTGGCAGGAAGCTCCGGTTAATCAGGATCGACAACCGTAGGCAATTCAAGCGAGTGGAGCTGGGATCTGCGATCATGTGAAGGTTTTAGTTCTAAGATATTTTATTAGAAAGACTTCTGCGTCTGGATGTCCCCCTGGGTTCTGTCTTTAGGAAGCTGGTCCATGTTAAATACCCCGTCATGCTCAGCAGGGGTTTGATATAGCTCGTTAGACTTGGGAATGAAATGGGGCCCAGCCTGAGTCCGGACCTGTTTCATTTGGGCTGAGCTGGATTGTCTTGGCAGCAGAAGTAAGTAGAAATGGTGCAATATTGATCTTGGATTACGGATCTCCTGCAGTGATGTTAGCCTTTTATATGAGATATTTTAAGAAGGTCAGCAGGAGTTTGACGATCCCAAATGCAAAAACATTATTTTATTGGAGACATTGTGAATCCTGACTATTTATTTAGTTTATTACTTATTTTTTCTACTTATCCATCTATCCATTTTCTGACCCGCTTAATCCCTCATGGGGTCGCGGGGGTTGCTGGTGCCTCTCTCCAGCGTTCACTGGGTGAGAGGCGGGGTACACCCTGGACAGGTCGCCAGTCTGTCGCAGGGCAACACAGAGAGACAAACAACCATTCACACCTAAGGACAATTTAGAGAGGCCAATTAACCTAACAGTCATGTTTTAGGACTGTTGGAGGAAGCCGGAGTACCCGGAGAGAATCCACGCATGCACAGGGAGAACATGCAAACTCCATGCAGAAAGACCCAGGGTTGGATTTGAACCCAGAACCTTCCTGCTGCAAGGCACCAGCGCTACCCACTGTGCAGCCCTTTTTTTCTACTTAATTGCTTAAAAAAATCTATATTTTACTTTCTTTTCTTAAAATAGGCAAAGGGTGAACTTACATTTCTGTTTGGAAAAAGTGCACTAACTAACTAATGAGGAAAAAGTAGCTTTTCTTTTACCAGCAACGGCTTGCAAAAGTATTCATACCCCTTAAAGTGTTAATTTCTGTCACGTTACAACCACAAACACTAATGTATTTTATTGAGATGTATTTTGAATAGATCCAATCAATGCGCAGACAAGAATGTAAAAGGAAAAAGATACATGGGTTTTTACATTTTTTTACTAAGAAATCTGAATAGTGTAGTTTTATTGGACTGAAGAGAGACGAACTAACTAAAGTAAACACTAGAGGAACTTCTGAGGTCACTTGATTAGTAAAAATAGTTCAGCTTTGAGTAATTTGATCACAGCCTATCTGCTGCTGTTCTGTTCCTGGTCTCAGATGTTTATTAGAGACCAACCAGCATCCTGAGGAGTTACAGTTTTCAAAATAATTAATACTACAGCAGGGTTTACCCCACTGCATTATAGACCCGGCAGTCAAAGGTAAATACTTCCATAAAGGATATTAACTTTTAAACTATCAGTGTGATCTGGTCGACAGGGCTGGGTGATTTTTTTTTTTTTTCCCTCTTTTTCGTTTCACCAAAAGAAATTAAAGAAGTTTAAAAACTCGATTTATGTCAAGCATTTCCGCTGGGCATTGACCTGAATTCAAAGTGTAACTAAATACAAGCACTAAATACATGCTGGTAAAACAAGATGGCCGCCCTGCCATTGTAAAAAAAGAAAATATAACAAAATGTTTGCTGCTGGCAGTTTTAAGAACAGGCTTCAATTCACTGGTGTAGCTTCAAACTAACTTAGAAAAATAAGTGAGTAAATTAAAGTGCCTCGTATTATGGTAAAAAAAGTTTCCTGTTGAATATTTTAACAATATATTTTGCTAAACATATATTCAGCATTGTATACTATTGTCTTCATGGAAGCCTCATGAGTGCATTGGCAAAATAAAATCCCAATTTTCGAAAAATTAAATCTTAAAACTTTGTAAATTTGACTTGATCGATTAAATTGATTTATCAACTGTTTTGTCACACAAGGAAGTAACACTTAAATGATATATTTCTCTTAACGAGGGCTTAATTGTCCCCCTACTTATTGGGTTTACCCTAATCGACAAAGCTAAAGTAACATTTTTCATATTGTAGAAATAACTCTGTGCCTTAAATTTTGTTGCCACTGTATTGAAAATTGTATAGAGTATTTTTTATTTTTTTCATTTTTGTATCGGTATCTAGTTTGAAGTTTTAGTGTCCTGACAAGTTACCCTATGAAGAGTACGTTTTGCATATTTGAAACATCTTTAAACAAATTTTAAACAAATAGCCTTGGCTATTCACTTTTCCAACAAGACATTATAATATTTTACATAATTTGTAATATTTTACATAATTTGAAGAGTTAGCATAATTGTCTTTATTTAATTTCTGCTGGTTAGACAGAAACATGAAAAACAGAACATTCTCCACATGCGCAGGTTCTTTCACTTGCTGTGCCTCAGGTCTCGGTCTCCTGAGTCCCACAGCTACTTACAGAAGGGATTCATTTGACTGAAGGCATGTTGTTTCAGTGTGCTGAGCATTAACGCGTCCATCTTTTTAATAGCCTTTAAGAGTGAACCATACAGAGTGTGTAGGCCTTAAGGGCTCAGAGGCTGATTGATGGGAGTCCCCCTCAGTTTTTGAAGCTCAGATGGAGTGCTGCTGCACGGCTGGTGGAGGCAGCTGTGATTCAAAGGCCAGATGGTTCGGAGACGGTCTCTGCCAGAAGCCAACTTCATTTCAGCCGCCAAATATTTGCAGTCAGTGTGAGCTTGAAGTGAAAAGAAAACAACCGTCTCCGCTTCAGTTGGCTGAAACTGTAAGAAGAGATCATAATGTTGCCACTATCCTCACATCTTATTTATAATGGAATTTAACTTGATTATCCAACAATTGGACAGTTTTTGGCCTTTCCTTGCAGTGATTGGCTGTTCAGCCTTTTGTGGTTATAATACTGTGGTGTGTTATAGTTTCATACACAGATGTTCATCTTATCTTTGCTGCTCTAAAACTCACGATTTAGCGCCAGGTCTGGGTTAATTAGTACAGGAGCGGTGGTTTCGGGTAGCAGTATCTGCTTCTAGTCCCTGTCTTTGTCCTGGAAACAAGATGTTTTATAACTTCAGGAAGACATGGTAACTTTTTCTAACCTCTAAGGCACCACCCCCTGCTCCTGCGCTCAGTTACTAGTAGGAGATGCACCGATCCAGTTTTTTCTGATCCAATCCGTTACCGATACTGAGCATATCGGCCAACACCGAGCTGATACTACTGTTGAATGAATCAACCGTATACCTCGCCATGTCTATGGTGTTCAATTTACCAACTTTATCACCACCTCTTGCTACTTTTGCATTGCAGATATTGCATGTTGCAGTCGGACTTGTTGGGGTCGAAGTGTTTCCAAATAGCAGACCTGGCTCGGTCCGGCGCGTCATCCGTGTTGCTCTGCGTTCGCTCATCGGCAGCTGATCTGCGTGATGACGTTGCAAACCTAGAATTGAAGGGACTAGATTGCTGTAACTGTATAGCTGTGTGTGACATTAACTAAAAAAGAAACAACTGGATTGACGTCATTCATCCGATATCCGACCCAGCTAACTAGTCAAAATCGGAGCTGATATCCAGGTATCGGATCGGTGCTTTTCTAATACTAATATCTTTAGTAACTGAAAAGCAAACAAGCGGAGGTGGAGTATTCTGTTATAGTTTTTTTATTTTGTTAATTTATCTGGTTTGGAACGACATTACATGCATAGACAGTGAATCCCATGAACACCCAGGTCATCTAGTCCAGACATGCGTCAACCTTGGTCTACGATGGCTTAACTAAGTCTCTGTCGAGCGCTTTGACTCCGTTGACAGACGACGTTTTCTTTGGGCTGAGGATTCAACATGAAACACGATCCAACTGTAAACACCTGGCAGCAACATGTGAGTTATAACGTAGACACATCCTGGTGTTTTCCATTCAATGTTCGTACGTCTTGTGTGGCTTTAGTATTTACAGCAAGAGAAAATACAGAAAGGGCCCAACCTGAAAACCTGCCCCACTGTTAGGTTTAGCTGAGCCACACAGAATGAGCAACCAGCTCCAGGAAGTGGGAGTTATTAACAACTCGATGATGGTTTTACAGCCTACCTGCTGTCCAGGAACAGCCCCCCCCCCTGCAGATACGCTGCTCTGTAATGAGTGTTATGGCGCTACTGTAAGTCAGCCACAGCCATGATGAGTGGGTTGTTAAGGAGGTCGTTAATGTCGAAGATCAGCACCAAGAAGGATGCCAGCCCATCTAATAGTCTTCATCACATAGAGCCGGGAGCTTTATCCCGGTTCTGCTGGTCGGCCACTGATGTCCCGTTAGCGGAGGAGGCAGCCTGGATCTCAGCATCCTTCCTGAGATGGAGCCCGTTACCAGCCCAGTTAATCGCTTCTGCTTCGGAGGGGAAAGATTTAAACTGTTCGGGACACAAAGTATCAATACTCTGAAAAGTATCGATACTCAAACACTGTATCCAGATACAATACTAGTTCGGTATGGTGTCGATGCTAAATATTTTAGCATAGGAGGCAAAACAAAGAAGAAGCAAAATCCAAAGATCTTGAGAGACCTGAGTGCAAACTGAGCTTTAAAGAGGCGGCGAATCAAGCAGCACAAGAAACTTGGCCAAATATCTGAAGGACCGACACCCTTCATGATGAATCCCAACAAGTTAGTAAGTTAAAGTTACATTCATAATTTAATTTAATACATTAAACGTATTACTGATGTTAGCGCGACCGGTGGTCCGCATTAATGCGTGCGTGTTATTGGCTGTGGTTAGCATGCTAGTCATGTGTAAATTTGGGTTATTTATTTAGCATTTATTTGCACACATATTTAACTGGTGTTTGTGATTCTGTCGAGAAAGCATGTTCCATGTTGGAATTGAAAATGGTGAGTTTTTCCATGTTAATTAAATATTATTTTATTATCCTGGTGGTATTGGAAATATCGAGTATCGAATATTTTCTTGGGTATCGATATCGAAATTTCAATATAGTGACAACCCTACAAATAACGAAATAAACAAAAAACTGTAAAAATTTATTTTCTGTTGTTTTTTAAACATTTAATGCAATGTATTATTTCTTGTAAATCGTTTTAGGATTGCAGCTTTTATCTTGGAATAAAACGAAGCAGAATGCAGGGAAAGAAAGAAATGCTGCAGAGATCTAGATCCTGGGCCAGCATTAGAAAGAAACACCCTAAAAATACGAAACTAAGAGCAGATCAGCACAAAATGCAGAAATCCATAAATATAGTATTTGTCTGCAATGGTAATTGTTGAATGTCTGCTTTGTGCAGCTTGTTATTTAGAAGCGGCCATGTGAAACGTAAAGCCTCGTGGCCTAATCTCTGGGTCTATTTTTAGGCTGCTGGATGATGTCATTCAGCCAACTAAAGTAAAGGCATTCTCTGGGTATTTGTGTGCATACAGAGGAGGGGCTGCTGCTGGTGTAGGCTGGCATGCATGTGTGTAATTCCTGAGCGAATGCTTGGGATGTGTGAAATCCTGCAGTTTATCGGGAGGTAAATCTCACACATGTGGACGAGATTTCTCCCTTTTATTGGTCTCTACATATCGTTTGATTTGAACTCCTACCACGATTTTACTCTTATCCTCCTAACAGAAAGACATGACGTTCCCCTCCTGTTGTGATGGTGCTCCCTTGGCTGGAGGCTTCCATTATTCAAACTACTACCTGTTTCTAATGTTTGTGTGACTCAGGAGGCGATCAGGGGTGTCATTACAACACCTCATCGTCTGAGAAGCACCATCCTTTAACATTTTCAGTTCCATCTCCAGTTCCTTCAGGTGCTCAACATGAGGCCCCATTAGAACCGAATCATTGAAAACAGTTTCTACAGACGGCTCTTTAGGTTCATACAGTCAGGTCCATAAATATTGGGACATCAACACAATTCTAATCTTTTTGGCTCTATACACCACCACAATGGATTTGAAATGAAACAAACAAGATGTGTTTTATCTGCAGACTTTCAAATTTAATTTGAGGGTATTTACATCCAAATCAGATGAACGGTGTAGGAATTACAACAGTGTGTATATGTGACTGCCACTTTTTAAGGGACCAAAAGTAATGGGACAATCTGCTGCACTTAAAATAAGAACAATTTATCTCCATCTTATTTCAAGTGCAGGATATTTAATTAACTTATCTTATTTTAAGGGTAAAATACTCATTCCATTGGCAAATAGTCGTATCTAGCTGCTCAAATCAAGGATAAATATACTAATTTCAAGAAAATGTTACTTTTGCAGTGCACTGCAAAACGGGAACTAAAAGTAAGTAAAACTTTCTGGAAATTAGTGTATTTTTCCTTGATTTGAGCAGCTAAAAAAATAATTTGGCTGATTATTAATGGCCTGTTTCTGTGGCCCTCGGCCCTGATGGGAACCGACGAGCAGAGCCAAACTGTTTTCACTGCAGCGAGGAGTTGGCAGCGTGTGAAAAGGAGGCCGTCTGACCTGTGTACCTGCGACACTTTGATCACGGCTTGCCGCCCGCGCTGCGGCTGCATTAACTTAGTTGCCGTGAACTGGCTCAGCATCCTGGATGTTAAAATGCAAAGCTGTCCCAGAGCAGTGGCTCAGCGTGTTTCTGTTCGTCAGACTTCATTTTCTCATCAGTAGACTGATAAATTACAATCAAGCTGAAAATCTGTTTGTTTCACACTTTTCCAGTCAGTTTATGACCTTTAAATGGGTGTTTCTTTTCTAAATAATCTTGAATCATTAGTGATTTCTTTCTTTCTTTATGTCTCTAGTGGAAAACTTTATGTCCTGAATTTTTACATTACAACCAGAGAGTTGCATCAGTCTTCTCCTTTATCCTGTATTTTTTTAATAAAAACAAGCAGATCTAAAGCAGATTTAAAAGTTTTTTTCAATCCAAAGTGATGTTGATTGAGTTTAATATCTTGGTTTAAAAAAAATGAACCATTATGAACTTGAAACGAGCCGGACGAGTTTCTGCACCTTGTCCCAGAAGCAGAGCAAGCAAAGCAGAAGTGCTGCTGGGTTAAACCTCGGTCCTCGCTACTTTTTCCAGTCATCGCTGCATCTTCTCTCTCTGTTGTTTCTGCACCGTTGTTCCCTGTTTTTTCTACTGGTTGGTTTAAGTGGCGCCTCTCAGACCGAAGGTCCATCACGACGTTCAGCGAAGCCACATGTGCCAGAGAACATGAATGATCTTGTCCCCCTGAGGAATAACATGTTGGAAGCATAAGAAATAACTGCAGCATGTTGTTGCACGTTTGAATGAGCACAAGAAGGCTTCGTATGGGGAGGGAGGATGTAAATGGAGTCTGGCTGGAAGTTGTTAGTCTTCGTTCCAGCGTTTTGCTTCTTGAGTGCGTTTGGAGTCATTTTGACTGAGACTTACCCATCTGTGCACTTCCTGTTTGGCTTTGTGACGCTTCAGTGCCCTTCCTGTTAAGGCCCACTAATCATTGGTTTGGTTTGGGATTCTCACAGAGTAGAAACAACAGTTTTACTGCGGTGTTGTTTTAAAAAATGTATAATTTAATCTGAGGGCTTTTATTTTAGACAAAAATGGAAAACTTAAACCCACTTCACCAGAATCATACGACATATTGACATTTAAAGATATACTAATGGTATTGACCCGCATTTAGTTAAGTTGTGATACATGGTGTAGGAGGGGCGGCGCTACGTTACATGATGCAAAAAACTGTCACTAAAACATGAATAAATGATATTTTTCCCTTTGTGTTGATGCTAGTTTCTACAAATCTTAGCTCTTTACTTTGTCCCCACCATCAGCTCTCAGTAAGACATCTCAGCCAATAAAACCTGCAGCAGCTGTGAATGTCAAGGGCAATAATGTCCGTCCACCTGGCCAAATAGGTTTTTGTTTTTTTTGCATGCAGAGCATAAAAGTGTCACTTATAATATAAAAGCTTGTCAAATACTGAATCCAAACAGCTCTGTGTTATCGTGACACTGAGTTTTGATATTATGATAACGATTGTGGCTCCATGTCTTGTGCAGCTCTGACTATTTGGACTTTAGCCATAAGAAAATCTGTTTTTAAAGCCATAACTTGTTAAAACTTCCTTTCTCTAGTAAAAGCAGTAATGTTTTGCATATAGATTTTTTTTGATTGGTTCTCTGTTACTTCTCTCCCACTCTTGATTAGAATGAAGATGCCTGGAGCTGGGAGCTAAAAGCCTCCGCCAGAGGGAAGCTGGTACAGAGCTGGGGCCGGGCCCCTGCCTCAGGTGGGGGTGAAGGGCCCTCACCGCCCTGCCAGGGTCTGGACCATGGGGGATGGAGGTGCCAGTGCAGTTAGAGGAGATGGGGTGAACCGGTCCCATGTCCTGTTCGACAACTTTGTCCAGGCGTCTACGTGTAAAGGCATCCTAAAGGCCTTCCAGGAGCTGTGTGAACACCTGGAAGTGAAGCCCGGCGAGCACAGGATCTTCTATCACAAGCTCAAGTCCAAACTGAACTACTGGAAGGCGAAGGCGCTCTGGGCGAAGTTAGACAAGAGGGCCTGTCAGAAGGAGTACAAGAAGGGACGTGCCTGTGCCAACACAAAGGTGAGCTCGCATCACTGGAAACGTGATCCTTCACGCAGCGTGGCTCCTGTTCCCAGAGAGACGGTGATCTGCAGGCTAAGGCTCGGGTGACGACACGCTCACGGCCAGCGCTCAGATCATGGTGTGAGGACGGGACGGCACGCTGGGGAGGAGAAGACACTGGGACCTGTCTCATTTCAGGACACCAGCTCATGCTATCGACTCGCCTGTCATAATGCTGGAAACGATTACGACTACTTTTTATTTGACCCTTTTTCACATTCTGTCACATCAGGCCACAAAACTTTGATCCATTTTTATTAAGATTTAATTTCTTAGACAAGTACAAAGTATTACACTGCAAAAAGGGAACTAAAAGTAAGTAAAATTTTCTTGAGAGTAGCATATTCTTGATTTGAGCAGGTAAATAAGAAGATCTGACAATGGAATTTTTACCCCTAAAATAAGATAATTAGATATGCTGCACTTGAAATAAGGTGATGGAGATGAGGTGTTCCTATTTTAAGTGCAGAAACCTTATTCAGCTGCTCAAATCAAGGACAAATATACTCATTTCAAGAAAATGTTACTTATTTTAGTTCCCTTATAGCAGTGTAACCTTTGCCAGACAAATTCTCGCGGTATTTGCACGTTCACCAACACACGAGAGTCCATCTCGTACCGCTCCCGCTTAAAACCGTTTGTGAGCAAACCAAAAACGGTTCGGGCCAATCACGTTGCAGTGTTATGGTTTAAGGCGGGACATACTAGCTGTGACCAAAGCAAGAGCGGTTGAAGCAACACAAACATGGCAGCGCAGGAGGACGCACGCGTAGCTGCTGCTCACGTCTGATTGGTCAGAATCCACGATTTCATCTTTGAAAGCAAGAAGTGCCTTGACCAGCGTAACTTGTGGTTTGTTGTCGATACCTTGATTGGCTAAAACCAACCTTTGGTAGGCGGGCACTAGGTGTCGCTTCGTCCAATCAGCTTGGAGAGTTCTGCTGAACATCTCTCCTCTCCCCAAACGGATCAAATGGGAGCAGAACCAGATTGATGATATTCAGAACAAATTCTTTATGAGGCGCTGCATGGCTCGATCTAAACGAGACATTTTCTAGAGTAGAGAAAGTTTCCTGTAGGCGTTTAAAGCATTTTGTTTAAGCCCGACTGACCCGTTGTCTGTCTGCTGTGTGCTCAGTGTCTGATCATCGGAGCGGGGCCATGTGGCTTACGCACGGCCATCGAGCTGGCTTTCCTGGGGGCCAGAGTGGTGCTCCTGGAAAAGAGGGATGCCTTCTCCAGAAACAACGTGCTGCACCTTTGGCCCTTCACCATCCACGACCTCAGGGGCCTCGGCGCCAAGAAGTTCTACGGGAAGTTCTGTGCTGGTGCTATCGATCATATCAGTGAGTACGAGCGGTGCTCCGGCTCTGCTCATGACGTCGCTCCCTTTGTTCGCCATAAAGGCACGCTTGGAGATACCTGGGATTAATTTATGCTCTTCAAATCTCATGCAGTGTTTGTTTTCCTCTCTCTCTGGGTTTTAGGTATTCGTCAGCTTCAACTAATGCTGCTCAAAATGGCCCTGCTCCTGGGGATTGAGATCCACGTCAACGTAGAGTTCAAGGGTCTTATTGAACCCCCTGAAGACCAGGAGAGTGAGAGTAAGTGGCTGAGAGTAAGAGCCGAAAGGAGAAAGTCTGTTTCATTAAACAAATATCTGTGAGCTGCTGTAAGCCTGGCGCTGTGGATGCATTTCTGTCTGATTACATATGCTGCGTGCTCTCAGGGATAGGCTGGAGGGCCGAGGTCCACCCCAAGACACACCCTGTCAGCGAGCTGGAGTTTGATGTCATCATCGGAGCAGATGGAAGGAGGAACACGCTGCCAGGCAAGCTTGCATGCACGGGCCGGAGGAAGAGCGTCAGAGAGGCAGTTTGCTTTCCTTTGGCTAAACGCAGTTAGTTGTTCCTGCTCGGACTCGCAGGTCCGTCGCGGTCGTTGTGAGGTCACTGGTGTACAGCCGCAGATGGACGGCTGACCTCACGCCGCTCCTCGTGTGTGAAAGAACGTTTCTGTACGTCTGCATGTGTGTTCGTTTGTGCTGGAACAAGAGAACAAGAACGGTCGGATTGTCTGTTTCTTATCCCAGCGCCGCGGTATATGAAAGGAACCCGTATCCTCCCCTCTACATACTCAACTACAGTAAAATACTTGCTTACAGAGTGACAATTGTGGCTCATGTGGCAGAAATATTCAGTTTTTAAAGACTCATCAAGATGATGGAGTGTTTTACTTTGAAAGTTGGCGATGTCATTAATTACTGACTTTGTACTGTTTATTGATCATTCAGTAAATATAGATGAAACAAAGTGTATGAATATGGCACATTTTGTATTCTTAGATCTAGTGTCTCATTACTTCCCTTCAGATCCTGAAACCACAACTGCAGATGATCTTATCGTGAAGTATTTCACAGAGGGCCACAGTTATGAAGTAATAAGAGACTTCCTTGCAGCCAAACATAATATTTCTGAGTCTTAGCACTTTAAAAAGAAGATTACAAAGTGCAGGCTTGACCAGGAGGACAAAGTACACACCAATTGCTACTGTGCGTTCAGCTATTTCTGATGAACTTAAAGTACTTCTTGATTCTGAGATCGACCAACTCGGAAATACATGCATTAGTGACCATATTTTCAAAAAATGTAGCATTAAGATCGTGATTGCGCCGTTAAAGGTTTTTTTAAGGACCTAAAATTGTCCCTCGGCGACCACTAGGCTGAAAATCCACAACTTGGGTCATGTGGTACGATGACGTAGTTCGTAGGCAGAGCCCAGGCTACGCTACAGAGAGTTCAATGGAGAACACAACGACAAGTTCAGATGGCGATTCACAAAGTGATGATTTTAACACGAAAGACAGCACAAGCGTTTGTTACGACTCGGGTAAGTCTGAGAAAAACATTTTAGGAGAATAAACGAAATGGGTTGCTGGTGTATAATTGGAATCGGGGCTTATAATCGCGGTTCTGGCTGACAGACAGATGTAAACACGGAAACAACTCGTCGCAGCCCGATTGCCTGGCATCGTTTATGACGGCTGAAATCCGCCAAAACAGCACATAAAAGAAAAAGATGTACATTCAGCACAAACCACAGCGTCTCAGCATTATGTGTTCCTGTAATTTTACTTAATAATTAGGACTTGAGCGCTCTGAGAGCGGACGCGTATTTATCTGTTGCGCCGTAGCGCTCATATTCTCCGGGAGGGTGTGGGTCTATCCCCACCACGGCTCAGGGTTCTGCGGGGTAGCAGCACCGTGCTGAGAGGTAGTGTGGAGAACAGGTCGCTTCACAGCAGGCTGCTGTGATGACAGCGAGATTTCTCCACTCCCATGCGCGATGAGTGAGGAGGAGAGAAGGAGACATCCAGAGATCTCAGTGGGCTCTGACTGAGCGCACAGAGCTTCTCTGGGCTCAGGCTGGAGTGGGACAGACACTCCGCCTGAAACGAAAGTTTAGAGGCTACCGGCTGCTTGGCGATTCCATTCAGGGAGGATTTTCTCACCTCCGGTGTTGTGCGAGATTCAGTTTGTGTTTTGTGTTATTTTAAACGCCAAGATAATCGGTCTTTTTCCTGGCAGCTGTTTGCAGCATTGTCCAGATGCAAAACATGTTGTTACATTTAAATGGTGCAGTATGGACTTTATGGTCGAAAAGGAGACATTTTTCCTTCTGAACTGTAGATCTGGTTTGTAACCCTTGGCGTCCGTTAGCCCTGGCTGCTGATCTGATCAGCCCTCCTGTCCCTGCAGGGTTCCGGCGGAAGGAGTTCCGGGGGAAGCTCGCCATCGCCATCACCGCCAACTTCATCAACAGGAACACAACAGCCGAGGCGAAGGTTGAGGAGATCAGCGGCGTGGCCTTCATCTTCAATCAGAAGTTCTTTCAGGATCTCAGGGAGGCAACGGGTGAGTTCAGCTCCACGCCGATGTGAGTTTCTGCTCACTTTTCTGAAAGCGGAGCTCTGTAACGTTTGGGTGAAAGCAGCCCGGAAGGATAAATCTCCCAGAATCCTTTGCTGTGCTGATAATGATGTAAACCGGCCTCTGTGGAAGTGTGGTGGCTTGTTTTTACCCATGAGATGCAAAAGGAAATGATAATATAACAAACGTTTCATCAGAAATATTTGAAAATACCAACAATATTGATTTACAGTACCTTGCAAAAGTCCTCACACCCCTTCCACATGTTGTCATGTTACGACCTCAGACTTCAGTGTATCACGGGGGTGGGGGGGTCCCAGTCCCGGTCCCGGTCCCCCAGAGCTGCTATCCTGCAGCTTTTAGATGCAGCCGTCCTCTGCAGAGCAGAATGACTGGATGCTGATGAGGGAATTAAGCCTTTTGCTTCAGGTGTGCTGGAGCAGGGATGCTTCTAAAACAGGGGTGTCCAAACCTTTTGCCACGGGGGCCAATAATGTCATGTGGAAAGTAATCAGGGGCCACAAAATTAATCAAAATGGCAAAAACTTTTTTTTTCATTCTTACCTGCTCAACAATAAACTAAACACACGGAATGGAAAAGGAATCAGTAAAAGACTCTTGCAGGTTCGCCCAGCAAATGATATCCTAAATAATTTGGGTTGATCATCTTTTTCTATGTTTCTTTTTGTGTCTTTTCATCAACAAGAGCAGGATAGGGCTCATTTTATTTTGCCAAGTTAAATAAATGGGTGCACCCAAGCCTGCCTTTTAGTAAAAGGTTTGTGGTCTTAAATTAAAAGCAAAATTATGGCTGATAAAAGATTAAAAAATGTTGTTACACCTCACATTTTACCTTTTAAGAAGATTTTAATTTGTCCTTTTTTTTTAAGAAGATTTTAATTTGTCCTTTTTTTTTTAAAGGTCTTGTATTGGTGAAAATTGCCCAACTTTTTATCGCCTCAACCATCTGAGCTGCAAAACCAAATTTAGGCCAAAAACTCTTGAACTGAGATTGAGGGCCGCCCAAAATCATTCAGAGGGCCACAAATGGCCCCCGGGCCGCATTTTGGACACCCTGATCTGAAAGCTGGAGGATAATAGTTCTGGACGACTGGACCTGGGCACCCCCGGTGTCTCATATTGGGATTTTTATGTGATAGACCAACACAGACTACTTCCTGATATTGAGGTGGAAGGAAGATGATGAATGGTTTTAATATTTTTTGTTGAACTGTTGTTTGGTGGATTGAGTCCTGCTGAATGAACATTTTCGCTACAAGTCTTCCAGCTTCACACAAATTCTTCTTCTCTTTACAAAATAGCTCAAGCCCAGATTGGACGAAAAGCGGCTTTTAACATCGATTTTAGTCTTACGGCACACCTCAAGCTGGATTTAGCTCTGGACTTTGACTAGGCCATTTTAACACGTGAACATGGCTCGATCTTAACCTCCGCTGTCCAAATATTTTACCACTTGTACCAAAATGGTCAGGTTAAAACTAGCGGTGGTTAACAAAATGTGATTTGTTTCGTCATATTTTATTTATTGTATTTATTTATTGCTAAACCACAAATTAAACATGCAACATTTTAATGAAACGTATGATTTTGGTTGCTCAAAAACATAAAAAGTATCAGGCATAAAAGCCCTGTTAAAAGAAAGAGACTTTTGGGTACAAGTCACTGTACTTTTAAAAATACCAAAATATAATTTAGCATTTCTCCAAAGAACCTCTGGGGCCAGGAACAGAACAGCTGGATTTATTTAATTAGGCATCTTCTAAAGCTGATTGGTTAACAATGGATTTTGTTTACAGATTAATGGTGCCGGAATGAAAATGCACAGCACTAGATTTTTATATGTAATATTTTAAGCAATTTACATTGTAAAGGCAAGAAAACTGCAACCAAATCAGACTCATTAAAGTTCTCATTAGGTATGATTGATTGATGACGATAATGATATTAACAGAGCTTAGGAAAAGGAAACCTGGTAGGTGTAGTTCCTGGAAGCAGAGCACGCTAAAAAATAAATCTGTTCGTTTGATTCGTCACGCAGAGTTTTTAGGTTTGATGCCAACCTTGCTGCCTTTTTTATTGCTGACTCGACAATGTTCTTGGTGCTCTGAATCCCATAATTGCTGTTTTGGCAGGAAGGAGAAGAATTGTTTTCTGTATCTGACAATCTTTTTCTTTTTTGTATCGTCCTTTTAGGTATTGACCTGGAAAATATTGTGTACTACAAGGATGACACACATTACTTTGTGATGACTGCCAAAAAGCAGAGCCTGCTGGAGAAAGGAGTCATTCTGCATGTGAGTGATCAAAGCCCGGCGCTCGGTGTGGCGTTGAGCCTCCGTCTGCTCCCCTCCTGCCGACATAAAAGCTGCGGAAACCTTCAGCACCAGAGTGATGTCACTTTGGAGGTTTTTCAGTAGCTCTCTTTCATTAATCTGTCCTTTTTTCATTCTTTCTGTGATTTAGCCAAGCATTGGTCTAATGGTCAAACGGAGCCAACAGGGTTCAGGCTCCAGCGCTCGCTGAGAGCTGGCGTCCTCGCTACACACGGTAGTTTCCTTTCCCTGGGCACTTTCCACAGGAAACAGGAAAGATTTTAAAATGCCCGTCTTTTAACCCTGCCACGGCGCATAAGACCTTTGTTGCTGCAGCGCTTCTTACGGTGTTTTAGGGGTAGGCGATCGATTTGGAGTTAACACTTTATCTCAGTATTTGGATAGCAATAAAGCAGTTTGCAGTCTTAAGCAATCATGTCACAGCAGTCACTAAACTGCACACAGTAGCTGTATTTAATCATATTTCCAAATGTATTGATATTTATTGATTCTCACATGGAACAAAGACTGGAAAAAGTAGAAAAAAGACAATTTATTCTCACAATTCATCCAGTTTTTGGAGGTTTCCTTAATTGGAATCTATATAATATGATTGAATTTGACTTTGTAAAGTGCTTTGAGATGACATGTTTCACGAATTGGCGCTATATAAATAAAATTGAATTGAATAATGTTTATTATAATGTATTTATATGACCAGTTTATGTAGTGATAAGAAATATTTTGCAATAGTAATAATAATAATAAATGATAAATGCCCACCCATTGGGTCTTTAATCTTATTTTGGCTGATATACACAACAGTTTCTACAGTCTATGGCGGGCCAAGTCTGCTTTTTAAGAGTTCGGTAAATCCTCGGCTGAGTCGGGAAGGATCAGAACTTTGATCATATAAGGTTAAAAGGTTTTACACTTCACTGTAAAAGTACATCTTAAACTAATAAAACTTTATCACCCTTACAGTCTAAATCTTCTTTATTTAACATGACCGTCTTGACAGATCCTATCATGTTTGAAAAAACTGCGTTAAAAGCACCTAAAGGTTGCCCCAGACGACGTCCATCCCAGCAGCTTCCTGTAGATACGAAGTGGTTTCTACTCCGCCTGCCAGCGTGCAACAACACCTCTGCTTTTGTTAAAGTGCCACATCCTGCTTGTGCCGTTTTCCTGCAGGACTATGCAGACACCGAGCTCCTCCTGTCCAGGGCTAACGTAGACCAGGATGCCTTGCTGTCGTACGCACGCGAGGCGGCAGACTTCTCCACCAACCACCAGCTGCCCACCCTGGACTTTGCCATCAACCATTACGGCCAGCCTGACGTCGCCATGTTCGACTTCACCTGCATGTACGCCTCGGAGAACGCCGCCTTGGTGCGCCAGCGCAACGGCCACAAGCTGCTGGTGGCGCTGGTGGGCGACAGCCTTTTGGAGGTGAGGCTTTCCTCTTCGGTTTAACCTGCGTCTGTCCTCCGAATCATGGTTCCTCTGACATCATCTGGTCTGGTGTGACCATATTTGGTAAACGGATGTGCTTGTCTCCCCAGCCGTTCTGGCCCATGGGCACCGGCATCGCGCGAGGGTTTCTGGCAGCCATGGACTCGGGCTGGATGGTGAAGAGCTGGGCGCAAGGAAAAACTCCTCTGGAGGTCCTGGCTGAGAGGTGCGGATGTGGAAACGCTGACGCGCACGTGCCAAGACTCATTGTTCTCGCATTAAAACACTGATCCACCGCCAGTCGCACACATTCCTGATCTCCCTCTTCAGATACAGCCTTTTATCTCTAAGTGCTTTACTAGGAATTATAAGCGTATGTGATTTAAAGCTGCAGTCCCGCCTCTCCTTGTCCTAATGGGATAAGAAGCTCTCATACGGCCGGAGTGGAATGTGACTCTACGGTTGCGTCTCTTTGCTTGGCTTTAATGACTTTTTAATGGCCTGAGATGGGACTTTGCCTGTCCAGCATGAGGACGGAGGTTTCAGTCTGTCTCTCTGTGCTTCAGGGAGAGCATTTACCGACTTCTGCCTCAGACGACTCCAGAAAACGTCAGCAAGAACTTCAGTCAGTACAGCGTGGACCCGACGACACGCTACCCCAACATCAGCCTGAACTTCCTCAGGCCCAGTCAGGTGAGAGTGTGGGAGCCGCTCTCACAGTCATTTGGTTGTTAAGATAAAAAAAAAACGTAATCCTTTATCTTGTTTTAATAGTTCATTGTGTTTTTATTTGAGTGTTCAATTTTACACATTAATCTTAAATCAAGAAATCTTGGCAAGTGAAATTATCTTGTTGCACAAACAGATAATTTCACTTGTTTTGAGTAACTTTTCCCTCCGATTTAGCATTTTTATCTGGATTTTAAACGCACCTTTTTTTTTCCGTTTAGGCATAAAATCGTCTCCTAAACTTGGGTCCAAAGCTTCTTTCATGACGTTTTAAGCACGATGTCCTACAGTAACTTTCAAAAGTTTTCATGCTGCTCAAACTTTCTTTACAAAATGAAATGTGCCTTTGTGGATTTTATGCGATAAGCCAAACCGAAGCAGCTCACATTTGCGAAATAGGAGATAAATAGATGTTTTTTCTCTTTTTTTTTTTTTTTTTTTTTTTTTACATACAAAAACCTCAAATGCAGGGTGTTCAAATGGCTCCTTTTTGTCTGACACCTCAAAAAATAAAATCTGCACCAAAGTGTGTAATTTAATCTCAGTTTAAACTTAAACCTTTTTGTTCCCCGTGCACAACGCTGTTTGTGGTGGAAAACTAACTCTGTACTCAACCCCACACCGCGAAACAAAAAGGGTGAAAATGTTCGTTCGTCCCTGTTGGTATGAACCTTTATCGATAAAGTGATCCGTAGAGGCCCATATTTTGTAGTTTAAGTTTATCTCTAATGTTAAATCAACACACTATGTGATACAAGGTGGTGGCAGCATTATGCTGTGGAGATGCTTTTCTTCAGCAGGACCCAGGAATCTGTCCAGAGTTGATTGGTTTGGGTCAGCAAACAATGACGTGCTAGAATGGTCTAGTCCTGTGCTTCCCAAAGTGGGGCGCCTGGTGTAATATAGTGTAATTGAAGGAGATATGGACTGGAAAAATGACCATTTTGAGAAGTTATTTAAAAAATATATATTGATGGCAATGTTAAATTCAATTATATAGTAAAATAGACAGTTAAACTTAAAAAATTACACTTTAAAAGTGGTAGTTTTGTGATCTAAAGAAGATTGCAGTTTATTTATTTTTTATTGCCGTTGGCTTTTCTTTGTTCAACTGTTGGTTGGAGGGGGGGCGTGGAAACTTTCGTTTAAATCACAGCGGGGCCCACAACAAAACGTTTGGGAACCACTGGCCTAGTCAAAGTCCAGACCACCAGAGAATCTGTGGCAGGACTTAAACCTGATGTTCTCAGACGTTCTCCATCCAATCTGGCTGAATTTAAACCTTTTTGCAAAGAGGAATGGAGACAATTTTCAGCCTCTTGCTGTGTAAAGCTGGTAGAAACTTACTTTAAAAGACCTACAGCTGTAACGGCAGCAGAAAGCTGCTGGGAACTGAATCCTGGTGCCTGAATATGAATGCAAGGCACATAAAAGTAATCAACCTCATAACCTCACAATAAAAACCTCACATTGAGACATGTGACAAAACGAGGAAAGGTTCAAGAAGCGCAGTGGTAATACCTGGAGTCTGGTTGGTAATAATGATGATTGTGTTGCAGGTGCGACACCTCTTCGACACAGGAGAGGCCAGGGAGATACGCATTGAAATTGAGAACGTGATCAACTCTTCAACACCGAAGTTAGCCAGGAATGGTTTGTACTTCTTTCTCTTCTCTTCTCTAAAACATTCCTGTCTCCAGTCCAGCGTCTGCTCAGGCAGAGGGAAACAAGCAGGAAGAAGATGTTTAATGTGCAGCACCCTCCTCAGTTGTTGGTGCCCTGATAATGATGCAAACAAGCTTGGATGAATTCATCTGTGAATGCAGCAGAAAAAAAGAAGTGTTAAACATTTCTATATTTGTGCATTTTTTTAGCCTCCACTTTGTTTCTTAGCCTGATCAGTTTTTTTAGGAATGTCTTAAATAGTGAACCAAAACTTCCTGCTACCCTTGGATAAGAATATGAAGCGAGACGGAGGCCCGTTTCTTTTAACCACTTTTCAAAATGGGAAAGACAGGAAAACACAGCTTTTTTTAAAAGAAACAGACACAAGTTGACATTTAAAAGTGAGGAAATGTTTTTTTTTGGGGATCTTTCTGCCTCAACAAACATCAACACATTAAAACCATTTTTAAAGCAGAAAATAATTGCAGCTAATTGCCTGTAAGCATTGCTGTTAGGTCAACGCTGTGAAAGCCAAACAGGCTGTTTGATCAGTGTAGCATTTGCTTTAATGTAATAATAAACAACTGTATCTCCACTCCAGACAATTACCTGCTTGACAAGCAGTTTCAAGGTAACTCAAAGTCCAAATGCATGGTGTTGCTCCTCAGGTTTCTCTAATAGCTTTAACAGTTTTAAATCCTACCTGCTTTGTATTCATAAAGGAAGAAAAAAACCAGCAGAATGTCTGAACTTTGTGGACGAGTTGCATACGTTTTCTTTCCGCTCACTAACCCAGTCAGATATGCTGCCATCTGATCTTAATGGAGAAATTCAGCAGCTTGTTTTAAAGGTTCCCTGTTCGTCCTGCACCGTCTAACGCCTTGTTTGAATCCATTTCCCCTCTTACACCAATAAAATTCCTTAAAGAGCTGGTTTTGTTCCTGCAGACTGATACTAACACTACTTTTAAGCTCACATATGACTAAATTAATACGATTTCGCCCGTTAACAGCGATGCTTTGCTGATTACGTTGCTTTCATTCTTTAATCCTAACGATCAGCTCAACCGGCTGCTTCAGCAGCAACTTTTAATTTAGCCGTTTCCGTGTCTTCTTCGCCACAGAATCCATAGCTCGGTCCAGTAAACTGCTCAACTGGTGCCAGAGACAGACGGAGGGGTACAGGAACGTCAGCGTAACGGACCTCACCATGTCCTGGAAGAGCGGCTTGGCGCTGTGTGCCCTCATCCACAGATACAGGCCGGATCTCATGTGAGTCGCAGGGATCAGAACCTGCAGAGTCCAGTTTTATATACGACAGACACACAAAGATGGTGGATTTATTTCGCAGTTGCTGGACTGTTGCAAACTGATAAGTTAACACGATCGAGTTGCTTTTGTTGCAAACAAAAACATAGATTGTTCCTCGTTCAGATGTAAAAATAATCTTGCCTGCAAGATGAATTCTGGCGTTATTTGTGCGTTCACAGAGACACGAGGATCCATCTTGTACGGCTCCGGCTTCAACCGCTGTGGGGAACATTTATTTAAATTAATTGCAGAGGTCTGAGCTTGAGTTATGACTAATTAGCAGCTACATTTTGGAGCTTTTCCAGTCCTGAGAATATTTCACCTTTTTACTGTTCCGCTCTTTCTACAGTAACACTTGGAGTTTAACAAACTGATACTAGCTGGTTAATTAGTTGTGCTTTCTGCTCTGATGGAGACTGCAGTCGGCTGCTTAACATACAAGCCGTTTGTAGTTTGATTTCCATGTTTTCCACCCCATGCCCTTTTAATCAAGGCTTCGTTTAGGAGCCTTCTTGCTGCCAGCTTACTAGCAGTGTGCAGGATCACTCCACCACTTCCTCTGGGGTATTAATTGAAGCTGCTGTCACACTGTTCCCATCTTGCCACGTATGAATGCTGGTATATTTATACATATGTGGGTCTAAACGTGAGGAAAAGAAACACAAACATCCAGTCGTTTTTATGTCTTTGATGTACGAGTCTTGTTTTCGACGTGCTCCCAGTTTGAACAGCGCTTGTTTATTGGCATCAAGGTTGTGAACTTCAGTTTTCAAATAGTTCAGGTCTTTGCCGTCTCATTTTAGTTGTTTTTGTTCCATATTTAAGGATAAACTGATGATCTGGGAAGGGAATTTAAGGCGCTTACACGTGGTCAGATTAGTTGAATTATTCAGAAAGTAAGTCGAGCAGTTTCAGTTTGGGGCATCCTGCCTTGGGTGATGGATGATGGTCCAAAAGTCAGAGTAGAGATGCTAGTAGAGATGGGAGGAGACCCTGAAGCTGATCCAGCACCAGCTCTGGGGATATAAACAGGAAAGCGATGCTCCGTCTACTGTTAGATACCCTGTGCATGTTAACATAGATGAACAGCAAGCCAAACTGGTTTTGCTCTGCAGTGAGAGCAAAGAGAGAAAAGTCTCTGTTCCCTCGTTGTAAAAGTATCTCAGAATCAGAATCAGAATCAAGTTTATTGCCAAGTAGGTTTGCACTTACAAGGAATTTGACTTGGTGTTGATGGTGCAGACAAAAAAATAAATAAAATAAAATGGATATATATACAGAAGCTATGATTTACAAACAGGATAGAATGTTTTTTATATATATTTTTTGCTCTCTTAAGTTGTTGCACTAAAATAATTCCCTGAATTTTATTCACACATAGCTTCAAACCGGTCTTTTGGTAAAACTTTTTTTTTTTTTTTGCGTTGCCTTAATTATTTTTCAGGCAATGTATTAAAATTTATAAATTATTTAATAAGGTTAATTCCTAGATCTGAACGAGTTTATATATTGGGAAATAAATAAATTGAAACATTTTGAGATTTTATTAATAATCTGGCATTTATTACGACATAAACACACAAAAGTACAGAAAATAGGTACCGTTAAGTACCGGTATGGATTACCAGGTACTGGGTATCGGTTCTAATGTGAAAGAAGGTCAAAAACACCGTGCGTCCTGTCAGGTGGTCATGGGAGCCTTCCTCTGCAGCACACATCCACACATCGATGCATAAACACCCCTCTTATCATCACACACACCATAAACAGCGTCGTTTCCTTCTGCGGCGTCTAATGGGCTTTATTACCCTCTGGAGGTTATGCTGCAATTAACATAAGCCGTTAGTGCCCGCGTCCCACCTGACCTTTACAGAGTAATGCGGCGGTTGGGCTCCGCTGCCTCTGATTGGCCGGACGATGGGAGGATCAGAGATGGAGTGATGAGCGGAGGTTCAACAAAACTGCGTTCATGAGTACTAGATGGATGGGTACTCATGATGGGTTTAAATGCACTTCATGTCAGAGCGGAGACGTATCGATGAGGCACAGTAAGAGTATTTTCAGCCGAAGCATGATGACATTTACAGTAAGGCTTTTCCACAAAGTGTACAGGAGCTCAGAGTGCAGAAACACGTCATCGTTAGTGGTCCGATTAATCCAGACTCCCTGGCAGCTCGTCCAGGTTAGAAGTGAAGGGTCTGGTTTGGTGCAGAAGCCAAACGGCGTGTTGGTTTGGGGTTCAAGTCTGTTCTGCAGGTCATGAAATCATCTGTTAAAAATATTTAGATCAAAAGGCAGACCTTAACTGTTGCTCTGCAGGACCCTTCAGGTCTCTGGAGCGCTGGGCTGATTGTTTCGTTTCTGCGGCCCGCATCATTTCCCCGTCTGTCCAGCCTCCCCTCAATGCTGCAGCCACAGGAGCAAAGAAAAGGTGACACAGCTGTGAAAGTGTACATCGTTTTGTTGCTGTTTTCCCTCGTACATTATTAAACTAACTTCAGTTTTCTAACCCTCATCATTGCCGTTGTGAAGCGAGAAAAGATGAAGGAATCGCCTTAAAGGTGCAGAGAGCTGGAGAGCTGAGCTCGGTCTGTGCACAGCTATCTTTTTTAGTACTGCTGCAAAAACCGGCAGCATTATTTGGTTTTTAATCAGATCTGTTTGTCATTTAAATCCCTTTTTTATTTTAAAGTTGTTGTTTTTTTATTTTGAAGTCAATTTTAAATTGAACAAACTGCAAACTTGATATCATTGCTTTGAGCTGCCACGGTGGTCTAATCTGTCATGGTTTTAGTCAACATGTGTGTGTGCTCCTGTTTAGGCATCAAAGTGAGGACCATTGTTCTGATTTCACCATCAAAGTGAGGACATTTCGCTGGTCCTCACTTTGTTTTATGCAGACGGTAAAGTTTAGGACTACGGTGTGAACTCTGTTTAGGTGAGGGTGAGGTATACGCTGGTAATGGTCAGGGTTATTGTCGGATTGGGGCATAGAAAGGGTGGAGTGGGTTTTCTTGTACTTGCAGCTGAGCGAGAAAACTTTTTTTGTGTATTTTACTCTTTTTTTTGGTTCTCACTTTTTTTCTGGGCTGAGGTTTAGGACTAAGATTCTAATGCAGCGGACCATATTTTTAGGGTCGAGTTTTGGTTCAGAGGTATGGTGTGAATTATGTTTTAGCTTAGTTTAGAGATTATTGGTAATGGTTCTGGTCAGTGTTGGGTTTAGGCATAAATGCAGTTACTGAAATGAATGGAAGTCAATATAAAGTCTTAGTGTGGGTAAATTAGCAAAGTTAATGTAAGGAGTGTCAAACACTAATGCTGATGTTGAATTCACTCCATGCAGCTAAGCTTTGCAGCTATTTTGAGGACATGTATAGACTATAAAGTGGGTCTACGCTTTATAAATGTAGACTCACATTCGCCTGCCTGCGTTAGACTTTAGGCGGCTGACTATATTAACCGTTGTTCTGCCTGTTTTATGCACCTTTAACTTTGTAGATGATGATAGTTCTAAATGAGGTAAATTTTTATTGTATCAATAAAAAGGCAAATTGGGCTGATTGATTTTTGCAGAAGTTGTTGAAATTAATCTTGAACATTAATGGGTTAATAGTACATTTTACCGTGTATCAGTGTTCTTGTGGAAGACGTGAGACCCTCTGTGAAAAGATTAAAGCTAAAGGTCTGGGTCCTAGTCAAAGCCCAGATCTCATTGAGAGACTATTGGGTAAAACATCTGAAACATCTCGCAGCTGAAAGTCAGGAGTGGTTTAAACCTTCAGAGGCGGTAGGTGGAGACAGGAAGCTTCTCCCTAAAGGTATTTCAGCCAAACCTCAGGGTTCAGGGGTGGATTGTCCTATTCTTTTCTTCCTGAGCTAGAAAACACATTTTTAATAACAAATAATGAACTCCAAGGAGACGTGTCCTTTGCTTTTAACCCTTAGGGGGCAGTGAGCTCCCTATGTGCTGCGACTTTCTGGGGTTAAGCGTCTTGCTCAGGGACCCAGAATGGCAATCTGTGGGATTCGAACCAGGGAACCTTGCCAGAACGGGATTGTGAACATATATTACTAAGGAACAGAATATTTAATAGTTTGTTTTCACTTTGATGTTGGCTCTTTCTTACTTTTATTTCTCTCTTCAGCGACTTTGACTGTCTGGACGAGGAGAACCACGAGAGGAACAACCAGCTGGCTTTCGACGTGGCAGAGAAGGAATTTGGCATTTCGCCCTGCATGACCGGCAAGGAGATGTCTTCTGTGGTGGAGCCAGACAAGCTCTCCATGGTCATGTACCTCAGTCAGTTTTACGAGATGTTTAGGGACACAGTGCCACCTGGAGGTGAGTGGCAGTAAGACACCAGGGCTGTTGTGTCTCATTTCTACTTATTTTTGTATTTTGAAAGCTGCCATATTTTCTAAAGAGATCGGTACTTTTTTTTTTTTTTTCAGATAATCACAGCTTGAGTCCAGAGGAGAAAGCTGCCCTGATTGCCAGCACAAAGTCTCCCATCTCCTTCCTTAGCAAGCTGGGTCAGAGCATAGCTATTTCCAGGAAAAGAAATCCCAAGGTCAGAGCCTAAATAAACCACCCAACACCTTTAGCTGCTTCTCTCCCACACATTCCATTTTTAAACTCACGCCTCAGGTCAAAAATAACACCCAGCATTTTGTTAACAGGACAAAAAAGAGAAGGATGTGGACGGCGTGGGCAAAAGAAGGAAAACCAGTCAGTCTGAAGATGTGAGTAGCACCGACAGAAGTCCATCCATCTAGAATAAACTGATCATTCTCACTTGACTGCTGCAGACTGGCAAGAAAAACACACTTTTGGTTTCCCCAAAGGAGGAGGTGTCCAGGACTTATCGTGAAGAAAGGCCGCCTGTCTCTGCTGCGCCGTCGGAAAGAAAAGCGGACTCTGCCGCAGCAGGAAACCACAATAAAGTGAAGGTCATGGCCACCCAGCTGCTCGCCAAGTTTGAGGAGAACGCCCCTGCTCAGCCCACAGGCCTCAAGAGACAGGTATGCAAGGAACATGCATGATTT
This sequence comes from Fundulus diaphanus, assembly GCA_037039145.1. Lineage (NCBI taxonomy): Eukaryota > Metazoa > Chordata > Actinopteri > Cyprinodontiformes > Fundulidae > Fundulus > Fundulus diaphanus. Next base: position 3,469,574 of record CM073134.1, on the reverse strand, counting down.
CTTTCATGGTTAACCCGCTGGAGGAGGTGGGCTCCAGGTCAGGAAACACGTTTCCATTCAGCCGGAGGAGCGTACAGAGTCTGATGCTGCGTGACAGCGCCTCTTGTTTGATGGCGGACGAGCCGTAGGCCACTGTTTTAATGAGCTGAGGTCCAGAATGCTGACAGCAGTCACACAGACAATTGTTTCTGGGTCATGTGGGCGGCCCGGCGGTGCTGACTGGACTTGAATGGGCCGTCTGATTCCCAGCGCTCTGGTTCGTTGGCCGCTGATGACCAACGTGTGTAATGTGAGGGACAATGGGGTCATTGAAATCTTGGACAGTGTTTCCTGAAAACGAAACCTCTCAGGTACAAAGGAGTGGCGTGGACGTCCCACCGACGCGTGGCGTACGATGAAAGAACGATCCAGTCCAGATGTACAAACCTGGTTGACACGACCCAATTTAAGCATCCAAATGGATGCAAACCGGAAGAAAAGAAGGTTGGAGATGTTCTTAAATGAAGCAGAGACTCATAAATACTAGACATATAGGGGATATTTTATGTTTACATGGATTGAATAAATGCTCCATTTAAAGCTGAGTCACTAAAAACTTTATATCCCTGCTGTAAACACAGAAGTACTTAGGATCCTGGCAGAAATTACCGTATTTTTCGGACTATCAGGCACATTTATTTGTGCCTAAATTGATGGTGCTCCTTATATCTGATCACCATTGTGCTTACTGACTGATTTTATGTGGTACAATGCGCTCAAAAATTGTTAAAATGTGTAAGTATGACTTTGGTTAGCAGCGAAGCCGCTCTGCTAAATGGCTATTCGGAACATTACGGTACACTGTGTCACTACCTGAGGACCCCTGAGCTGTCTACAAGACTGCCTGACTGTAATGTCTAAACCAGAAGAGCATTCATGTAAAGACCCCCACATACTCGGGCGTAGTTTACTCTGTGGAGGTCCTTTTCTACAGGTACATGCAGACCTCAATTTTTAGGACTTCTCTGTAGCAACTTCACATCGAACTGTTTCTATGTGACACTGAGCTTGATACACTGAGCTGCTCCAAGCAGGCGTTCTCCAGGACGCAGCATCACAGTACCTCTGTTCTCACCGACAGGTGGGAACCTGCTGGAAAAGAAACGGCTCTAGGTGCTCAGCTAGCTAATCACACATTTTACCATCCGTTCCGCCGCTTCGTCCCACTGGCAGAAAGTCTGGGAGTTGTAGGAATTTGCCACAAGAAATGTAGGCAACAGTACGCTCAGCTATGGAGGGTAAAACGTCTGTGGAGAGTCAGAGCGGAGTCCACCAAGCTCACAGTATGTGGACAGTACGCCGAGTATGTGGGAGCATTTAGGCAGCAACAATAAACCTAGTAAGTTAATTCAAGATAAAAGTTACGTTTATTGTGGCCTGATGTTAGAAACAGGGCAGTGTAGTCCAGCTACTCTGTCCTCCCCACAGAGACGAATAGAGAGCTGTGGACGTGAAGGAGTGATATTACACATTTAATTCCCCTTATATGTGGACAAAGACGCACATAGACGCGTTAATTCATGCTGCGCATTATGGTCTGAAAAATACGGTATGCTCTGAAATGTTAGTTTAAGCAGAAAAACAAGCAAACAGAGAAACTACTAATTTGAACCATTGATTATAGATGATGGAACAGAGACAGGTTGGCGTCTTTACGGCGTCCCCCTGATGTACATCCAACCTGACACAGACACGTCCATCCCATGGGTGTCCATAACTCCTTGCATTAGTAAAACAGTTTTTATCTGCATGTCGTACTTTAATTCTGGCCTGTTTGGCAGCAGAGGTGGAGAGTTTGATCAAACCTAGCTGACATGTGGGTAACCTCGTCCTACACAGCTCCTTTACCAGCTCCCTGTGAGATGCCTGGGAAATGCTCTACAGTCAGCAGCTGTTTGGGTACAGGCAGCTCCAACACTAAGGTGATTTTGGTGACTTTATTTTAAAATCAAGCCGCTTGGAGTCGTGCTTTAAAGGACCAGGTGGTTCTGTCAGTTCAGAATTTCAGGTGAAAAGTCCAAAGTTGTACAGGATTTATAAAGGGCCAGTTCAGAGTTACTATATTTCTCTGTTTCTATTCACCTCCTGCATGACTTTTATTCTGCAACACATCAGCCATGAAAACCTTCATCTGCTCCTTCATATGTTGGTTGACATCATCATCATTTATTTCTCCACACGCCTGTGATTCTTTCTGTTCTCTGCTCTCTCCCTGGCTTCGCCTCATCTCTCTGGACCTTCCCATGATGCCTTGCATGATTGTTCTGTCTCTCATCCTGTTTGCCCGGCCGTTAAGGGGGACTCTCTGCCCAATCTGGACCGCCTCTTGTCCCCTGTCCCACCACCAAACCCTGTCACAGAGCCAGTGCGCCTGGCTCCTGTCCCAGCATGGAGAAAGGTAAACTTTATCCCCTTTAGGGACTAACCATGTGTGCGCTGCTGCTGTTCGAGCTCTGCCGATTCTCAGCAGATGCAGAGCCGTTGGCTCAGCGTTGGATAAATGAGCTCTTTAGCTCTAGTTAAAAACTGTGTGACTGATTAACCAGCAGCGAGGAAGCTGCACTGCCTCGCTGTCTCCTCCTTGCTTGTTCTGTTCTGGTTCAGAGGCGCACCCAGCAGCAGGAGAAGCTGAGCATTCGCTACAAAGAAATGGTCAAATGTCAGACACTACCCAGCAGAGGGGAGCAGGTATGGCTAGTTAGCGCCGTAGTCCTCCAGCTCCTAGAGCCTCCTCACATCCTTAGATCGTAGATCCCTCCTGTTATAGACGTTATTCTGAAGGAGGACGAATGAAGGCTGGGTTCATTTTAAAATAAATGTGAATAACAACAACAACAACAACAATATGTATAATAATAATAATAAATAATGTGTATAATAATAATCATAAATAATACGTATAATAATAATAATAATCATCATAAATAATACGTATAATAATAATAATAATCATCATAAATACTAATAAATAAATACATACAAATGAAATAAATAATAATAATAGAAATGAAATAAATAATGATAATAATAATAATAGAAATGAAATAAATAATAATATAATAATGATAATAATAATAATACGTTTAATAAATGTGAAAGTAGAAAACATCCAGGCCCAGTTTGATCTGCATGGGGACCAATCACAACAGCAGTTTATGTTAAATGTTTCCTGAAATGACCTTTATCATTAACATAAAATTACAGCAACACACAGTTTTTACAGAGGCCTGAAATCTGTACGGTTTGTGATGGATATCATTACTATTATAATAATGTATTCTGTAAAGCTCTGACCTGCTTGTAGCCGGTTATGATTGCCGGTTTGGACCGATTATAAGATTCTCACAATAAATGAACCTTCAGTAAAAACGCTGCACTGTCAGCGCATCAACGTATTAAAATCTAAATCTTCAGCATCATCTAAGAAGTTTCCTTCAAATCATAAAAGCAGCAGGTATTCCTGGTTTATTATAATATTCCTTATTGCAGTAACGGTATCCACAGCATTTATTTATTTTTAAGTTTTGTAGCTCAGAAAGAAAAAAATATAGCATGAACAATTTGGTGGTTTTATACTGCTGACTTTTCACAGTTTTGTACTTTTTGGTGCTCTGCACATTTATAGAATAGCAAAGCTCAAACACGACGATATTAGCTGTTTAATTAGTTGGGCTCTCTTTATTAAATTAATGTTATTTTCCTTTCCTTAAAAACTCTGAAGCTCTAAATCACAGTAAAATAAGACTAGATTTAATCCGTATCGGCCTTTTTAGCGGAACAGCCTGATGTTTCTACAGATACACCTGGCTCGGCACATACAGCTGCACAGGAAAGTTATTTAAAAAGATTGTAGGTGCAGACCAGCAATAGGTGCTGGGAGCTCAGTAAAGTTAGGACGGATGTCGATAATTAAAAATATGCAATCAGATGAGATATTCCTTCAGATTACAGCCTCAATGCTCAGACAGACGGAGTTTATTATCGCTGTAATCCAGCCTATTACCAGATGCATTATTAGAGTCTTGGCTTTAGCATGGGGTGTGTGTGTATTAATCAGTTTTTGTGGTAATTGCTGCAGTCGAAGGGAAATCTAGCCACACTTGTACCTCTAACCAACTAGATGACGCTTCCCCTGTCGGCTTTAAAGCCTCGGCAGCATTAAATGCTCTAATTGACCTTTTGGTTTCCACTGTAGCTCGTCGACTTGGCTGTGTCTAGCTCAGTGTCATCCTGTTCTTCTCTGGTGATCCTCTGCTCAGTTTGCTCTTCCTGTCCCTCACCTTTCAAGGCCAGAAGCGGCGCAGATCAAACGTCCAGCTCGGGCTGTCGGAGCTGCCCAAAGAAAACCATTCTGCTCCCTTCCTCCTCCTCCACTTCCTCGCTCTCTCTTCACTCAGAGGTGACACCAAGTCTGCTGTCTGTTTCTGTTTGTCTTCCTCCCCTAGTTACAAAACCACAGCAGACCTCCCTTTAGCCTCCCACCACTTTTCTCGTCCAACAGTCTCCTAAATAATTTTTGCTGCTCTACCTAAGACTGAATTAGTTCTGAATTAAACAAATGCTGGTTTTCCTCACCATAAAGAGGTGCCGTTATTGTCCCGGTTCGTTGGTAGTGAACGTCGTGGCCAGGGCAGCGGCCTGCCGGCGTGCTAATGGCTGCTGGTTAGGGTTGTGGCCGGACTGTAAAGGCCTGCAGACTCCGGGGAACGATGGCGAAGGAATGTCTTTACCAACCCGTCTGTGCTCATTTCTGTTTTTAAGAACTTACCTACCGAGGAAGAGGAGCTTGAGTACTATGAAAGGCCTCCGGCACACAGGGTACAGTACCGCGTCTCTGCATGTTTCTGCATCTACGATGTTGAGAATGCGCTCAGATCCGTCATCGAGTCTCATCCGAGCTCCGTTAACAGGAAGGGGCGCCGTCACGCACAGCGGACCCAGCTCCCATTCACATCCCTGGTATACAGGAGAGGGCCGACCGCCTGATGTCCAGGTTTAAGGGCAGAGCTGATAAACCGCCAAAGGTGATCAGCATGCATGGACGTTCCTGAGAGCATGAGTGTCTTTTACATTTAAATAACTACCTCTGGGGCCCACTGCATAGATAAAGACGTTTCTGCCAACTCGTGAGTCTAATTCCCCCCTTTGAACCTTCCTCTGCCTCCCGAAGCCGAAGAAAAAGCCGTCCCGTTTCTTTTTAGAGCAGTGGTACTCGTCCCGAAGCCCGAGTCTGGGTCCGGCTGCCCCTCTTTCCTCCCCAGATGCTTCCAGAAAGGTCAGCTTCGTGCCGCTGCAGACCGAGACTCACCGTTTTGCAGTGCTGGAAAATAACGTTGTGCACAAGTCTTCCTTGACAATAAAGCCTTGCTTTAATTTTCTCACATTTTGAGTTTGTTTATTTAAAGTGCAGTCGGTGCTTTTGCAAGATACGCTTGTACCGTATTTGTCTACTAAGTGGAGGGGTTTGCTTTCTTGTCATTTACAAACTCTGCCTTAAATTACTGCATGAATTAAAGGCTGGGAGGCTGGAAACAACAAGGCATGATGATGTTTGAGTTTTGCTGCTTTGGGAATAACAGAGATTTGTTTTGGTGGCTCCTGTTGGTAACCAAACCGATTACCTTTGTGCAGGAGCCAGTGAGGCCTCTGGACTCTGAGCAGATGCCCATATATGTGCTCAGCGTTCAGGAAAGGGCCGAACAACTTGAGTTTCAGTTGGACGGCAAGCGGGTCGGGCCTCAGGTGAATCTCCCCGTCTCACACAGACAGCTGAAACAAAAGTTTGAACATGCTCAGAAAGTTGATATTTGGTCGACTTTTTAGATAAAGGCAAGTCTGTCTCCTTTATTTAAAAAAAACGTAATAATGCACCACTAAGTTTACCAGAAGTTACTCTCAGGCAGTCATTAAAGTCTGTAAAATGAAGTTTTCTGATGACAGCTGTTTGTGGCCATCAGAGTAACAACGGCACCCAGAACCAGAGAGTCGGCCTTGAACTAAAGTTCAGCTTAAAGTTTTGCTCACAGGCGCCGAGTCGACCTGGACTCACCACAGAGAGCTTTTCAGTCCCTGTGTAGGGTGCCGGTTTGTCCAGTCTCTACTACCTCTACATCCCCCGTCTCACATGTTTCTAGTTTTCCAACGTCAGATGTTTATATCGTTATTTACAACCAGGAAGCCAACTGAAATAATGCAAAGATGGAAAAATGAATACAGGAAAGTCATAAAAAGTCAAGTTAAATGCTCAGTGTTCCTTAATGTGAGCTAGACCTATAACAATGTCTCTCTCCCTCTCGAGCCGAAGAAAAAGCCATCACGTTTTTTTATGGACCGATGGCGCCCGAGCCCCCCCGAGCCCCCGCCTCCCACCGCCGCCTGCTCTAGACAGGTAGCCGTTCTGCATGCAGAGGGCATGGGTTGCCATGATGCCGACACGCTGCACCTGCGTTGGGCGTCTCGGGAAGACGCATCGCCCGCGTCAGCTGCAGGAATGGCTTAAGACGACTAAACCCACCGCAGTTTATCTGGCATAAAAACACAAACCGGGCTGCAGCCTGCTGCGTATTGGTTGTTGTTGCTGTGATTAATGATTTTGGTGTTTTTCTGTAACTGTGACCCCGAACTCCAGCATTAGCTCGACAGCATTCAGTTTAGTCTATGTTCTGCTGTTTGAAGGGAGTAAATGAACGTGATCTTGTGTAATTCCCCTGTTGATGATCACGGGTCTCTCTGCAGCCAAGTTGCAGTTCAGCACCGCAGCGGGACCCAAAAACCGAACAAGGTTTCCTTTCAGCTGCGCTTTCACGGGTTCAGATTGGGCTCATTCTGCAGGCGGCCTAAATCCTCAACGCTTTAAGGATAAATATTGTGTCTGAGGCGTTAAGTGGAGTAAAATCTGATCCTGTTGTAGATAAATTCTAGATTCTGAGCAGAGATGGTTTCTCATCCTGATGAACTGCAAACCTGAGTTAGTAGCAGGAAACCAGTTACACTGTCCACCATCTTCAGTCCTTTCATTGATACGTCATTAGGTGTGAGCATGGGAGTGGACCTGCAGCGGAGTGAGAACCATTTTTCGTAATTTACCAGCAAAGGGAGGACATTCTCACATGTTTAGGTTTAGGACTGAGGTGTGAATTGGGTTCAGGTTTGTGCTGGTAATGGTTGGGGTGAGGCCATAGAAAGGGTTGGAAATGAATGAAGGTCAACGCACAGTCCTCAGTAAATATATGAATGTGTGAGAGGGAAAATGCTGCTAGAAGTGACTGGACACGTCGGTCTATATGAGCGGTGTGTATGGCAGAAGCACTGATTTAATCCCGTTTTAACTGCTATGGTAGTTGTTCTAACGCCTTGTGAAACTCGTGTTCTGTAGCATTATAAGACTCAAAAGGATTTACTTCAAGAGTTTATTTCACTTTATTTGGATGATTATGGCTCACAGCTAAGGAAAAGGCAAAGGTTAGTTTCTCTGAAATTAACAATATAACATAAGACTAATATAAAAAGAAAGTTTGGTGGAAGGACATTTTTTTGTAAACGTGGTTCCCAACCAACGTTGATAAAAGCAGCCATAGCCAGAGCTTGAAGTTCTGTTGGGTCTTATTGAAAAGCTTCTGTTGGGTCAGCTTTTGGGTTGTTTTTAGGACCTGTGTGTCGTTTGTTGCTTGTTAAGGCGGCTGGAGGTCTTAACGCTTGATCAGTCAATCATGGAAACGCTGCTTTGTCGTGGAGAACCCTGTTTCCCCTTCACCGTGCCTGCTCACACACCTCTTCCCTGCCGTGTCATCCCGTTTCTTCTGTCATTTCTAACATCTCTTCCCTTTCCTCCCTTCTCTCATGCTGGTGATAGCACCTTGTGAGGATGTACACGGGGGGCGTTAGCACCCTGGCTGAGCAGATAGCCGGCCAGCTTCAGTCTCAGGAAGAGCCCAAACCCGCACACGTACCTGAAAAACGGGATTCGGTAAGGATGTTGTCCGTAGGGTAGAAAGCACGCTGCGGCGCCTGCCGTTGTGTTGTGGAGACTTTCTTTGAGCCTAATGAAGGGACCCGTCAAACACAGTGTTTGCTAATCGTTCACCCACAGTTTGGACTCTTTGACTTCTTCTGCCTTGTTGTGTTTTTTTATACATAAATGTAAATAGACCGTCCAAAGCGGATTAAATCCCATAATAACCTGGCTGTCCTGATGTTCTCTAACGCTGCTCGTCCTCGGCGGTTTCTGTTTTCTTATCTAAATGCTGATTCGGCTTTCTTTCCCCTGCAGGGTTCTCTTAGGAAAGAGTTCCCCGTCAACATCGGAGGCAGCGACGTCTGCTTCTTCTGTCGGAAGCGCGTCTACGTCATGGAGAGGCTGAGCGCAGAGGGGAAGTTCTTCCATCGCAGCTGCTTCAAGTGCGACTACTGCGGCACAACGCTGCGCCTCTCCTCCTATGCTTTTGATGTTGAGGACGGTAAGGCCGAGACTAGAGTAACATTATTCTGTTAGATGCACGACCAGCCCAAGGCACAAGCCAACTAACCTGCTGCTGAGGTCACACACAGAACATAGAGCTCCAGTAGTTTTAAATATCAAAAATGTAATCATTTATACAACTTTTTACTAATAAGTTTAGGCTTTTAAAGCACGATGGCTGGATTCTTTTAATGACTGAAATAAATAAAAACATATCTACAAAAAAGCGTTAAAGTAAGAGCAAAGACACTAGAGTGATGACATTGTTTATTTGAGCAATTTATGTTAGAGCAGGGCTGTCAAACTCATTTCTACATAGGGCCACTTTAACATCATGATGTTTGCACCTGTGTAGATGATACTTTTGATTTCATAATTTCATTCCACTTTACATAAAGAAAATTAAAATATTTCACAGTAACATTAAAGTAGCACCTTAGGCCCAGTTTATACAGTTTATCTGCAAAATAAGTTGATATTTGGGTGAATTACACTTTAAACTCATCATTCTGCATCTCTTCTCTTTTTGGACATTTCTGGGTTGTTTTAATGTGTTGTGGGAAAACTGACATCTAGTGGCAGGATGCTGTTACTACACAGATAAAAAACAACATTTGCTACAGGAGGCTCAGTTTTAGCCACTTTATACAATTTAAAAGGAGATATGCCTCTACTTTATGACACGATATGCCTTTTTTGGCTCTTAAAGGCCGGATATATTGCCTTAACGGTCCAGATTCGGCCCGCGGGCCTCGACTTTGACACATTTGTCTTAGAGCATTGGTGGCTAACTGGAAATGGGCTCCAAAATCAAACTGTTTCAGGCACCATTTAATCTGTGGGCAGCTGTGCTAATTTATAACTCAACCTGCAGATAGAGTTTTTAATTATTTAGCTATACAGTGAAATAAAAAGTGTCTTTTCTTGCCTGAACAACAAAAGAATCTCAAAGAATCTGAACAAATGGAGCAGAAGATAAATGGTATTTGAAACAGCGTAACTCTGCTGCCCTCCGGTGGCCGTTTTAAAGCACACAGGACTCATAGTGGACATGCCCGTTATATTTCCAGGTTTTTGGTGAATCATTACAAACCTTTCCATATAATGTACCATTTACTTTGTATGTTTTAACCAAATAACCTAAATATAGGTAAAAAATGTATAATATATAAAATATAAGAAAAAAAGAGCTGTAGGAAGCCTACCATCAATTATATCACGTCTGAAAATGAAGGTTGGCTGCTGTAGTAGAATTTTCCTGACATTTGCTCGTTTCTTTCCTTCTAAAGAATAAAAATAATCTGATTGGACAAAAGATTCACAGAGACCAATAAATGGAGAAGGTGTAGGCTAACAAATACATTACAAAACAAATAGAAAAATAGAAACTGGCCAATCAGGAGTCCAGAACCAAACCTTACAGAGAAGCTGCTGCAGCACTGGAGAAAAAGTTAAAGTTAAATCACAGGCGTTATTTTAAGGCTGAGCACGTTTACGCAGTCAGGTTATTGTGTCCATTTTTTTTTTTACATCTAACAGAAAACTCACCGTTTTCTGTTGAATTTTAAAGAAATATCAAATTAGAAGAGGTCTTGAAATTATTTTTAAATCGCTAAAGTCTGGCATTTTAACTGGTGTTTGTATATGTATGAGAGTCGCTGTCGACGCAGCCACTTTTATTAGGCTTCTTTTCTTTAGTAAATAAAAATGCAGGAACTTCAAGACGTTTAGAGTTTTTCTGTGTCAGCAACTTGTCAGATATTCCAATCGGTGCAGTAAAAAGCCGAACCCATTGCTGCGGTGCAGGAGGTCTTCTCACAGGGAGGTATGCATTGTGCCGACGGACAGAAGCCAGATTGTTCAGTGAGACAGAGAAGCCGTTTCTCAGAGTTGGTCGTGGGACTGCAGCCCACTGAGGGCCTGAGCTGAAACAGAGGAGTTCTGATTTAAATTTGCACACATCTTCTGCAGAGCATGGCTCCGTTTGGTGACACACGTAGAAATCTGCTCTTTATTTTATATTTGTTCTTCTTGCAGGAAAGTTTTACTGCAAGCCTCACTACTGTTACCGTCTGTCTGGCTACGCCCAGAGGAAGAGGCCGGCTCCTTCTCCCGCTCCAGTCTCAACTAAGGTGCCTCTCTTTCTTACTTTTTGCTTTTTTGCATCATCAATGCAGGCTTCCATATAAAGCGTGACTTTTTTTTACTCTGTGGTTTGGGGAATCACACATGTTCTGGATCGCAGGAAAAGCAGACGCCTAAAACTGCCACGTCCACCGTGGATGCCCCCTGCAGGGCGACGGCAGCGGCAGCTCCCTCGGCTGAGATCCAACCCTCAGGTACCCGATTTTCCTCTGTAGGTGTGGTGGCTGTGTCCTGCCGTCTGGCCGTGGGGGTGGGAGTCCCGCTGCGCGCCCTCCGCCGCGCGCTCTCCTGGACTGGCCACCAGGTGGCGCACCACCCCTTAGATTCTCCCTTTCTTTGCGCCTACTGCATCTACCTGCTGTGCTGTTTCTCTGTCAACGTCCTCCTGAACCTTCTCTAGCATGAAACCTTCGTTTGATTTGAATTCTTTATATTTTCTCACTTTGTTTTAGTCTCTGCTAACTAATGTAAGGGATATTTTGTAGATCTAAGTTCTACTAACTGGACTTGATGTGTTCATGTTGTTGATTTTTATTTTTTTCCCTTCTCTGTGATTAATTTATTTCCTGAAGATGCATCATCCTCGTTTCCCTTTGCCAATTTAGGATTTGTAATTGGCAGAGGGAGTTGGGCAGTATACTTTTAGAAATGAACAGTGCATCGTGAATCTCTTCTTTTTCTTGGCTTGGAAATTCAGACGAGCTGATCAGGATTCCTGCTGATCAGCTCCTCAGGCAGCGGTATTCCTCAGCTTTTGCCTCTGGCTTTTACTTCAAGATGTTGCAAAAGCTCCTAAAACGTACGCCGGTTGAGGTTTTCTGCCTGTTTTAATGAAGCTTCAAGCTAAGAATCCCTCTTTTGTGATGGTAACCCTTTATTAGCCTGTGACTGCTCCTTTTTTTTAGCTCCACCTCCTCCTTGTGTGACGTGTTTACTTTCTTGCCTGCTGTGTGATGTTCTCCTTTCTCTGTAAGCTGTTTTGCACCTGACGTTTACCCACTGTGCTGTAATGAAGTGCCTGTTTCAGAGCTTTGTGAGCTTTACCTTTGCCCCCTCCTAATGGAGCGTCTTAAAACTGTGAGCTTTATCAGTGCTGGAGCTGGTGCCTGTGATTGGCGCTCCTGCGAGTTTTATCCCGCTGTCCTTGTGCATTCGTGCTCAGCGCAGTGTAACGTTTCTGCATTAATAGTTTTGCATTTTAAACGGCACCGGGTCCAAGACTAGATGCAGCTATAATGAGTGTTCAGGTTTGTGCAAACTTGATTATCTCTTTGTAACGCTCGTTAACAATAAAACTTATACTGTTGGAAATCTTCTTTATTTCTGATTCAACGGGGCCTTATTTCTAAATGAAAAGCATTTTTTTGGGTTTAGCAGCAGAGTTGAGTGCGTAGATCGCACCCGTGAGAAGCTCAGCAGCCCGGCGCCTTCTCCTGATCACCAGCTTGGTCACGCTGCTGTGGGAGAGCAGCTCCAGATCCAGGAGGTAGTCTGTGACGGAGCCTCGCTGTGGGGGTGAGTGTGGACGTCTCTGAGGTTAAAGTTCAGCCCCCATGGGTGGCCAAATGGGTTCGTCAGACCAACTCCATCTCGTCTCGATTCCTCTCTGCGTTGAGGTTGACTCCAAAGATGACGACCCGTGTTTTTGCCGCCCCTCATCATCACACTGCCTCCATCAAACGCTGGTTGGCAGTGGCAACGCTCATTTTTTTATCTGTGCAACCTACACTCTCAACTCTGCTGCTCAACACAAATATGGAGCCATTTAAGGGTAAAATACCTGGTATAAGATTTATTGCTATGAAGCATTGTTACAATGAAGAAAAATTAAGATTTCCTTACATTTAGGATATATTTACATAACGTAGGGCACTTCTAAATAAAATAGTGAGCATAATAAAAACTAATATAATTATATTTAAAAATCACATAACATTTAGAACTTAAAAGCAATTATAGAATAATAAAGTAATGTATTTTATTACCTTAAATCATTTAATTTTAGCTCAGATTCTAAAATATTTCAGAAAATTAAATTATGTTTTACATTAAATGTTATATTTTATGTAAGTAATCATGCACATTGTTTAAAAACTATACAAATACTGAGTCCTTCACAGTTGCTGCACCCCTGGAGACCCTAAGGTGGCGCTCTTTGCTGTTTTTACCCCCCTTACTGTCCTCCTCACTGTGTGTGGAGATAAATATGAAGTTCAGCTTTCTTTGTCACAGTTTCAGCTGTTTTATATTTTGAAATGATTTCTCTGAATCTAGTTTTGGGCCAGTACCTATTGTCGTGTAACCGTTTCCTGATTTCTGAAGATCAGCTCGCATTTCACCTGTTTGGACAACATGTTCTCTCTTTTTTCAGGGAAGTTTGACCCTCTGTTGCTGTATATTTATATCTCAGGACAAAAGTTCATGTGGTACAGATTTTAAAAGTGAAAGTCACTCTTATCAACAAAAAAACCTAATAAAGTCTTTACATTGTTGTTCATAAAGTTGGATTGAAAAATGTCTCCTATTCATATGAAATGAAGGATATTTAGTGATAAAGTCTATATCTTCTTAAAATTTTGTTATTCAGTCCCTTCCAAACAAATTAAACTAGAATAAAGAGGAAGGTGAAAATTATCCCCACTACATTGGGAATAGTTTATTTAAAAAAAGGCTTTATAAAGGAATATTTGGTTGTTGTCAATAATTTTCTCTTTTGATTTTGTTAAATTTGCCCAATATGGTATTTTTCAACTATTAATACATTTAAATACTTTTTTATAATTCCTTTGTAAGATTATGCTGCTGCAATAAAAATCTATTTATTTAAAGCTCTGTGCATGTCTTTACCACGGGTGCAACCACTTTTGAAGGGCTCTGTCTCATATTTATTGGTAAATAGACGTCTTGCTGGTCAGAAACTGAGAAATCTGATCTTTTTCCAACCAGTGAAAGCACCATGCCTAACGAGGTTACACTGATGACAACGCTGCTGTGCGTGGACGCCTCAAAGTGCTGTTTTCAGCATCAGGCAGGACTTCAAACTCAAGTCAAGCTGTTAGAAACGGCTGCTCGATATTTTACTCCTTTAGTATTTAAACTATTGTTAATTGCAGTTCTTAAATAGGGATAATCAGGCCAGGGCTCTGTTGGCATATGCTGGTAAGCCAAAGCTAGCATTTCTCTTGCTTTTTAGTCAGATTGGATCCAAAATGTGATTAATTAATCATCCGGCTCTTTTAGTATAGAATGAGAGACGCTCACAGCTCTTTTTACCACTGCTAAAAGGCCACAAAAAGTAAAAAAAAAATCTTGAAATTAGTGTATTTGTCCTTGCTTTGAGCATGTAAATAAGATTATTTGCCAATGGAATGAGTATTTTTACTCCTAACAAGATAATTAGATATACTGCACTTAAATAAGATGATGGAGATAAGAGCAGCTGCTCAAATCAGGTACAAATACACTCATTTTACTTTTAGTTCCTTTTTGCAGTGAGCCCACACATATTTAGAGTTGTGTTGGAAACAAAAAACGGACAATAAAGTGTCTAACCCAGTAATCCTTGTGTTGCACCTTTTCCCTGACTCGGTGGATTTTTATGAATTATATTCCCACCTAAACGAGCGGCGACACCAGAACCTTGTGTTAGTTCACACTCGCTGTGATCCCAACAGTTTTAAGGTTTGCCTTTTAGGACGGGATTAAGGCGGGGCAGCAGCCTTGTGTATTAAACTGTAGCTTAATATAATAACTTTAGAATGGTAAAATTACATGTCTGTTTTAATCTTTTTGCTGTAGGAATATAATCAAATCCAATAAATTCAATAGCAGATGGAAAAAGTGGTGTGTCCTTGTCGGTTTGTCCTTAACTTTAGTTCGAGGTGTTTGAATGTGAATCAGGTGCAAACCGCCGGGCTCAGTCAGCGGCGTCAGGAAGGTTTATGATCCTGAAGGTTTAGTCTCCAGCGAGAAGCTAAAACGCTGAGTCGGTCCTGCATGGCGCCGTCCCTTCCCTCCTGCATCCGCTCGGTTCTCAGCCGTGTGTCTCTTGCTGTCTTTTTTTTCACCCTGGGGTCTCCGTTCAATGCAGCGCTGGAAGTCAACGGCCTGCAGGAGCCCAGCTTAGCAAAGCGGCTTCGAGGAACGCCGGAGCGGATCGAGCTGGAGAACTACCGTCTGTCCCTGCAGCGGGAAGAGGAGCTGGAGGAGGTGCCGGAGGAGACCCTGGCGGAGCACAACCTCAGCAGCGTGCTGGACAAAGCCACGGAGGCCGATCTGGGCTCCAGGTCGGCACATTAGAGCCAGGACTTGTAATTTTAGCTTTTTGTTCCGCCCCCTCATACTGTGACTCTTTGTTAACAGTAGCTCAGAGTCCGACATGGAGGAGGAGGACGAGCAGGAGGAGCAGGAGGAGGTGGAGGAGCAGCCTCCCAGCCCTACGGACCTCGGCGGCGTTCCCTGGAAGGAGGCCGTGGAGCTCCACGCCAAACTGCGTGGCGACGGCGGCGAAGAGGTGGAGGGTGACGCTCTGGCCGATGCTGTCAGCAGGGATGGAGATGTGGAGGAGGATGAGGAGGAAGACGAGGATGAAGAGGAAGAAGATGAGGATGAAGAAGACGCAGAAGAATCCAGTGATGGTACATAATTCTCTTTGTTTAGTTTTTCGGCTTAAAATGTCCGTTCCCCTGTTTCTGTGAATGTTTACATCCCGTTCACACTGTTGTCATGACGCCCACGCTCCGCCTCAAGTGTCATGTTGTGTCTAAACGTCTCCTCCACTGCCTTCCTCATCCTCTTACCTTCCTTCTACACCCCCCCCCCCCCCCCACACTCCCCTTTCATCCCCTGTGTGGACATGTGTTTGTGGGTGTTTGTCTCCCCCTGCTGTCAGAGGGGGATTACTGCCCCTGGGACAGAGAGCTCCAGTCAGGTCTGTGGCTGGAGAAGCACCTTACAGACGAAGAGGATGTTGGTAAATTCAAAGGTAGCAACAGAAGTGCTTGCGGTGGTGTTTGCAGTAACCCTGAACATGAAATAACTCTGGCTGATTTCAGTTTGGTGTTCAAGCTTTTCTACGCTGCGACCTCATTTTTGTGGCTGTGTAGTTGTTTTTGTTGTGTTTTTTCTTGTTTTTAATTTGTTTTCCGGTTGAAGCTTTGATTTAAAGGATTGTTTCTGTTTCTTTTGATTAAAAACTAGACATGGGCCGGCTAACGGTATCAGAACCGCTAAAACTCTCCGTCATAGCTTCTTTGAATAAGGCAGAGGTGACTCTTCACCACCTGTTGCTGCACACTGCAGGCCAGCTGGCTCAAAGACAGATTCTGCATTTTTCTGTCGCCTACAAGGAAGGCAAACTCGTCTGTTTGTGTAATATTTGCAGCAGGAAAGATTTCCAGAGACACACAGCGTCGTTGTGACTAAATGAGCGGCTGTTTTCTGGAAGCCATGAGCGACGTGCCTCATAAGCAGCTGACTGCAGGATCTTCCAGAGCAGATAGCCTGACTAAATAACCAGCCAATCACGCCTCATTATAGCTGTTTTAACCTGCAAAGAGCAGAACTTTGCGCCTGAGAACAAGCACTAAAGGGAGAGACCAGGACCTTTGTGTGTGGTTCTCCTGTGGGGTCCATAACGTGCCGTTCCGGTAAATCGAGGGTGTCCAAAGTGGGGCCCGGGCGCCATTTGCGGCTCCTGGACTGATTTTGTGCGTCCCACAACTGCAATTAAAGAGTGATTTGGCCGACCAGCACGGACCATTTTTATTTTTAATGAGAGCTAAAAGAACTCCATCTATTCAATAACGTTTACTCAAAATAAGGCTCTGGCTTAGCTACACACAGCAAGTGTTTTCAAAGAAACGGTGACCCAAATCCTGAATTTTATTTAATCTTATTTTTTTATTGATTGAGATGGTCATCCAGTTTGTACAAAACAATTTGCAAACTGGATGACCAGTTTTTAATGTGCAAATGTGCAAAACGCGTTTCAAAGTTCTGGACCTAAAATGATTTATGCATCCCTTTCCTACAGAGAATCTTACTTTTTTGTCTAATAAAATTATCAAATTTGTAGATCAGGTAAAAAAAAAAATCCCAATACAATTTTTGGGGTAATTAATATTTTTGTGTTGTTGTAATTTTAATATTTTTGGCCCTGGAATACTTTAGGGAAGCTGCTGTTGGGGAAATAAAAGTTGTGATTTTTCAAAAAAAACTGCAGCCAATGATGCGGATATAGTAATAACCCAAAAACATATCCAAAGTCCACGGAGGGACCCCACATATTTTCTGAGGATCTAGCAAAGGCAGACCAGACCCCCTTGTGGTATTGCGAGACTGGAGCGCAGAGAGCTGCTGTTGGGATTTAATCCTCGCCTCATTTCATGGCGTTGACACTGAAACAGAATTAAATCGGTTTAATGTCAGAGAAAGTTTGTTACGTTCATTGATTTATTAAAGCCAGAGGGACATTTTCTAAATAAGCTTATACCGTGGTCTGAGTGAATACTCCATTCTGATTGGCTGCAGGGTGTCCGTTAAAAAAGTTTTATAGGATGCCGATAAAAAGAAGTTCTGGTCAAATAGCCTGATCGTTCTAACAATTACGCTGGATCACACGTTAGCTCACTTGTGTCAAACTCAAGGCCCGCGGGCCGAATCCGGCCCGTCAAGGCAATTTATCCGGCCCTCAAAAAAGGCATATCATGTCATAAAGTAGAGGCATATCTCCTTTTAAATTGAATAAAGTGGCTAAAACTGACCCTCCTGTAGCGAATGTACTGTATATTTTTTTTAACTGTGTAGTAATAGCATCCTGCCACTAGATGTCAGTTTTCCCACACCACATTAAAACAACCCAGAAATGTCCAAAAAGAGAAGAAGTGATGCAGAATGATGAGTTTAAATCTTAACTCACCCCCAATATCAACTTTTTTTTGCTGATAAACTGTTTAAACTGGCCCTAAGGTGCTACTGTTATGTTACTATGCATTTTTTTTAAATATTTCTATGTGAACTGAAATTAAATAATTAAATCAAAGGTTTCATCTATTCAGGTGCAACCGGCCCCTTTAATGACTTCATGGTCAAAGTAGAAATGAGTTTGACAGCCCTGCGTTAGCTGGTAACGGTAAGACAACGCGTCACTACGAGAAATATTAAATGGTTCTCCCAGCCGCTAGTTGTTAAAAACTAAAAAAAAAAGCATTAAGTATTTAGAATTGATTTAATATTTCTTTTGTAAGTGGCCATGGGATAAGCGGGATAATTCCCTTCAAAGTGTCCATTATCAGAAATGAATGGACGGCGCGGAGGAGTGAACCGTCCATTAAACCCTACTTACTTAAACCATCACAGCAGCAGTGCTTTGTTTCAAAACCTAAAATATCTTACCGGTCCAGAGAAGAGTTGTTTTTTTATTTGTGCTTCAGAACATGAACCAAACCAATATTTACTGCCTCTTTCAGCACAGACGGCTGTAAACAGACATCAGTCGTTTAAACTGTGTTATAGTCAAACAGACGTAATGAGCTGAAGTTTAAAGTGGTTTTACTGGATGATGGGGATGAAATGAATCTACCTTTTCAAAACGAATCTACCCCCCCCCCCTCACTCACCCTCAACTCTCCATCCAGAGCTTCCTGGTAGATGAACACATAAAATGTGTGGTTTTACCCTGGTGGACGCAGCGGTTTGTTGAATAATGACCTCAGAAAACCTTCATGCAGTTAAAACACCTTCATTTTCATCTTCATTCTATGGCAAAAATAAAAGTAACAATACATAAATATGAAACAATGAATTGTTATGGCCTTAAATCAGTGTTATAATATTCTAGCACCGTTTCATCAGTGTTCTTTAAAAAAAACAGCTCATTACATTGTTTTCTTAATTTAGTGTAAGTAATATGAAAGTGAGATATTTTTACCCACAGTGGGAATCTCCCACCGGCCCATGCCTACCTGCTTAATAAAGCCGTTTTTTATTTGGCTTTGAAATACTAATTTAATAATCCACAGATTCCTCCAGGCACTGCAGTTATGAGTTTATATTGATTGGCAGCGTTGCTGTATTCAACAAATGAACATTTCTTTTTCACTTTTTTTTTAAAGAGTGCTTATTTTTTGCAATGATATTTGCATGCAGACCTCCTTTAGCTTTTCTAGAAGATGTTAGTGGTATCCCTGAGTAACGGTTTCTGCCTTTTCCCCTCCTTTTCCCCTCCTCCTCCTCCTCCTCCTCCTCCTCCTCCTCTCTTTTTACTTCTAACCTTCTTGCACGTCTGCCTTCGTCTTGCTGTCCAACAACGCGGCTCGTTACTGAAAAACGTGACAACACGATAAATGTTTAGCCAGGAACATTCAAATCCAGCAGCTCCTGCAGCCCGTGGATCCCAGCACCCTGCCCAGAGCGGTGAGCGCGCGGCCGGACTCTGAGGGAGGCGAGGA
Source organism: Fundulus diaphanus (assembly GCA_037039145.1). Classification (NCBI taxonomy): domain Eukaryota; kingdom Metazoa; phylum Chordata; class Actinopteri; order Cyprinodontiformes; family Fundulidae; genus Fundulus; species Fundulus diaphanus. Next base: position 3,450,482 of record CM073134.1, on the reverse strand, counting down.
CGGCCCGCTGGCCTCGCTCCCCCAACCCTCCCAGGCCTCCTCTGCAGGTAACCCACCCAGAGGTGCTGCTAAGCGGACCCAGGCACGGGCCTCGACGTGTCATGGCGGCCGTTCTGTTTGAGCCTCTGCGTGTGTGACAGGAAGATCCATCAGCTGTCGTTCGTCACCTCTGATTTTCTACATTCTCATATTGTGTGTTTTTAATTTTCCTGGACTGTCTAATTTTGTGTCGAGTCCTCTGTGGCGAATGTAACGTTCTCCAACCACGCCCCAGTGCACCGTATAACCCCCTCATCAGTTCCTGTGATGCCTTTGTTTTGTTCTGCTGTGTTCTTTTCTCATGTGTCTAATTGCATTGATGTTGTTTCCCCTGCCATCTATCCATTGTGGTTCTTCTGGTTTGAGAGTAGCCCCTGCCCACACATCCACCCGACATGAGGCAGTGAGAGTCTGGTTGGAGTCCCTGTCTGGAGGTAGCACGGACCTGAAAGGGGCCCCTGGTCCCGTCTTAGACTTGTTTGTGTGTCTGTCGGCCGGCCGTTCCCTGCAGCATGCAGAAACACGCAGAGAGCTGCAAACTCACGCGCATGCACGCAGTCGGGCATCTGCTGCCAGCGATCAGACCAGCGTCTTTATTTCACCAAACTTTTATCCTTTGCATTCTAGAAAGCTGCTTTTTCTTGGCTTAACCTGCATATGTTGTTGTTCAGTGCTGAATTTCACTGAGGCTTGAAAACATTTACAGTGTCTTACAAATGCATTAACAATTTGTGCTTTTAATAAAAAAATAATAATAATTTTACATTTTGTCTCATTAGAACCAGAACAAAGTGTTTGTTATTGGGGTTAAATGTGACAGTTTAATTTATTCATATAGCGCCGACTCACAACACTCCCAAGTCCATCGATTCCAATTGATCCAAGTGAGTCTGGTTTAAATTATTATTAATAATCGGCCGAGATGTTTTCCGTCTAAGGAAACCCAGCAGGTTGCATCGAGTCGTTGACCTGCAGCCATCTCTCCTGGATGAGCGTGGAGCCACGGTGGACAGTTGCTGCCATTGTGTCGTTGACTTTGCAGCAATCTCTCATTCCGAGCATGCATGTAGCGACAGTGGAGAGGAAAACTCCCCAGCAGAACCCGGCTCAGTCTGAACGGCCATCTGCCATGACCGACTGTGGTATTTCTGTGTCTTTGAGAAGACACAGAAATACCACAGAAGCAAACATTGATCCTGGAGGACTTTCTATGTGAGAGACAAGTAACAAGTCACAAACCAGCTGATAACCCAGAAGTGGAAGCTAAAGTAAACTCCTGCGCATCTTAAAGGGCATTTCGCCGCCAGCTTTGCTCCTTTTTAGAGACTTTCTAAAGCTTGCTCCAGCTCAGGCTCATTGAATTGAGATCATCTATTAACAGCGATTTTCAAGTCTCGCCAAAGATTGTTAGATTCAGATCTGGACTTCTAACACATGGACATGTTTGGATCTTAACCAGGGGAGCACGAGTTGTCCTCTAGAGCTAGTGTCCGGCATGTTTTACGTGTGCTCCTTGTGTCACGTAAACGCCCGAAACACCTCCTTAACATGTCTTCAGGTTCTGCAGAAACCCCCTAAAGAGCCATTTTTATGTAGCGCCAAACCAGAGAAACATCTATATGATTTAGGACAACCGGAGGTGAACGTCCCCGATCCTAATCATGTGTGTCTCTGGCTGTACGTTCAGGGTGGTTAAGAAATATATACACTGAAGTTTCTGGTTCAAACGTGACAAAATGGGAAGTTGGAGTGGTATGAGTGTATGAGTGTGTGAGTGTACTTTTCTTCGTACTAGAGATATGTCTATGAGACACGGCTGTGACTGCAGAGATATTTGGACACATTTTCCTGTATGAACACCTTAAAGTTTTCTATCTGCTGCTTAAAAGCATGAATGAATGAAATGAAGGTCTTTCACTCCTCCTGCTCTGGGACAAGCTCGTTGGAGATCAGACTCACTAGACTGAGGATTTCTTTTACTGTCTCGCCATAAATTCCCATAGACAAATATTTAGTTTAGTGCGTTCAGTTGAAGTGACGATTGGAAGAGTGGTTAGAATAAAAAAAATGCATGAATGCTTGTTTTTTTTGTTTCCTCGCTTTAGGTTTGCTTGGGGAAAATTGCTCTTCCTAAATGATGTTGCCTTTTTCATTTAACAGATGGGATTAACTTTTTAGTCACGCTTCTGCTTGGATTAAACACAACCCTGTTTTTGTTTCAAAATGGACGTCTGCATGCGTCTTTATCACTAATTTTACTCTGTGGTCTTCTTTGTTCATATTACTGACAGACTATTACCGTCATCTGCTCGCTAAACCTTTTCTTGAGCAAATCCATTTCCAAGTGCTATTTGAAGTAAAAATGGATTTTGGTTTTGAAGTCTATTCATGCTTTTTCAATGATTTATTTTTTGAGCTCCATTGTTATTTTCAAATTGATCCCAATACCTTTGGAGCTGATGGTCCGAGTTTCTGAGAAAAGTTCATTCAAGCTCTTAGGCTGTCAGTGAATTGGGAGAAAAAAAAGTTCTCACCCATTATTGACTTCAGACAGCATGTACTAGCCAGATTACTCATTTCTTTCTGTTTTGATCTCATATCAGAGCCCTGTGAAGATGAGGAGCTGGAGGCCGAAGCAGACAGTCCAGATATGGAGCCCGGCACAGAGCTGGATCAAGGTAAGGAGCCAAAGAATCAGAAATGTCGAGTAATTTATCTTGATTGCTATGCATGTATCAGAATGATGATAATGTATTAGAATAATTAAGCTCGTCAAACAAAAGAGGAAATGAGGCAGCAAATAAACCTGGAAGTGTGAAGTGATGCACCAGCTGGTTCTGCTGCAGAAACTGTTCACCTGGAGGTGAGCCGGGGGCGGAGTGGGAGGAGTTTCTCTCTTAAATGAATGGCAACAGATCTGAGGAGATGAGACCCAACCTGTCAGAGCAGTCTGAGTTTATTACTTTAACCAAACTTCCCCACTGTGTTTGTGGGGTGGAGGCTGGTTTTAACAAAGAGCGCTCTGTAGCGCCGACCTGGAGGTCAAAATCTAAACAGTTTGTGTCCAGTATGTGGGGCCTTCCTGACCCTTGACCTGTAGAGGTCCTGGATGGAGGGAAGGTCAGCCCTGATGATCCTCTCTCAGTTCATTGCAGTTTGGACCGCTTCTGTTCTGTGGACGAAAAATCACATTTGTCAAAGTAGTTTTGGGTCAGTATCTAGATGGATGGATAAAAAGAAGCTACTTAGTTTCATGTTTAGACTATAGGCTGTGTGTCTGAGTCTTTCAAACAAAACCATTCATTTAAATCACAAGGCAGCCATGTAATAAATCCCGTAAAGAAGGGAGCATCGCAGAATGTTAACTGAATTAAGCAGTAACAGTGAAATATAAAGGAGTAGACGTCAGCTTCCTGCTGATGCTCAGCCTGGAATACAGCCAGATTCTGAGTTTATGTATTATTTAGGACAGTCTCTTTGTTAGTTTAAGTTGTGTTTATATCAGGTTTATATTTGAAGTGGGAAGCCGCCGCTCTCAGCGATGGATGTGAACAAAACATCTCTGTGCCTGAAAAGTTACATTTTAGTCTCATCTGACCAGAGCTCCTTCGTGCATACATTTAGGGAGCTGCCGACGTGCCTTTTGGCAAACTCAGACCCTGCCTTCCTATTTTTAACACTAATGTCTTTATTCTGGCCTCTCCTCCATGAAGCCCAGCTCTGTGGAGCGTACGGCTTATTGTGGCCCTCTGGACAGATCCAGTCCCTGCTGTGGAGCTCTGCAGCGTCTTCAGGGTGACCTTTGACCTCTGCGCCTCTTGTTTCAGCCAGTATGAAGTCACCTGACTGCAGACCGTACACGTAGCGCAACGTCTTAAAGGGACATGAGCATAGCCAAAAAAATCAACAACTGCTTTCCTTTTCATTAAAAGAAATACCGAAAATATCAACATGGGCAAAATGACCTCGGTTATTGTCGTAAATGTTCGATTTATCGGCCGGATCCTGGTACCAGGTGCTTTCCGTCTGAAGATGATGGACCTCATGGTGTTCTGGGGGAACATGTTTTTTTAGAACCTCACCCTGACTTGTACTTCTGTCCCTGACTTGTTTGGAGCTCCTTGGTCTTCATGGTGGGACGGCTCTGGCTAGTGGTGCTGCAGCCTGTGGGGCCTTTCAGAAAAGTGTCTTTATACTGACAGGTCATGTGACACTTAGGTAGCACACAGCTGGACTTCATTTTAATAAGTATAGGACTTATGAAGGCGATCGGCTGCACCAGAACTAGTTGGGACTTCGTAGCAAAGCCCCTGAACACAAAACGATGCATGTCCACGTGCCAATTTTCTGTCCAAAGGACTATTTCGTGCAAATCCATTCCATTAAAATGACTATTTTAAAAACGACATTAAAACGGTTAAATTACAGGTTGGAGCGTAAGAAAATTGGTTAAAAAGTAAAGGGGGCGAATACTTTTGCAAGCCATTGTACATAATATGCATTCTACTCATTTAGGGTAGAATAATACAGTTTCGTTCTGGTTTTGTATTTCCTGGAGTCATAGGAGGGATGTTGAGCCAGAAGACCAGCTGATTAAACGTTCCTTCATGTTATCCTGTTTTATTTGGTGAATTCCAGATGACATTCCTTCAGATGCAGAAGCTGAGGCTCGGTTGCACCAATCGGAGCAAAATGAAACTCCGCTCGAGGAAAACAAGGAGGTGGAAACTCTGGGAAGAGACTCAAGTATTGGTAAAATACCCACAATGTTCATTTAAATAGATATTGGAAGAGATAATTTACACACTGTGTTAAGCTGAAGCATTTCCTGGAATCACTGGAGCTCTTTGAGATGTTTTCAGATCATAACTATAACCTTTGATGCATTTTATGAGGACTTTATGTGAAAAAAAATATTCAAAGTGTATATATATATATATATATATATATATATATATATATATATATATATATATATATATATATATATAAACTGTGGATTGCATTTGTGTTTAGCACATTGAGTCAGAACCACCGTTCACTGCAGGTTCAGCTGGAAGTCTCCTGGGATAAACTGTTTAGTGGTTTCCCCGCATCTAGAAATAGAAATTTCTGCAATTCTTCCCCTTGCAAACATCTCAAACTCAGTCAGAATAGATGCAGAACTTCTGTGAACATTATTTCTCAACTTTAAGCACAGATTTTCTATTTAATTCAGCTCCGTACTTCGACTGGGCCATTCTGAAACATGAACACGCTTTGACACCCCACCCCCCCACCCCCACCCCAGTCTGCAGCCTTTTGATGCCTCTAACAGGTTTTCTTCCTGTTTTCACCTCCGTCCATTATCCCTGTAACTCTGGCCATCGTCCCTTCCCTGTTTGTGATAAATCATCCCACAGCATGATGCTGCCACCATCATGTCTAACATTGTGGTCTTCATGGTAATAAAGTTTATCTTTTGGCCTCATGACGCTGGTTGTTCTCTGATGTTCTCTAAGGAACCTCTGAGGACAGATAAAGTTACAGAGGTTGTCTCCTGAGGCCAGGACTAGACTTTATTTAAGGTTTTCCGAGCAAAAAGGGCGGAATTAAAATGTATGCTGCACTTTTTCAGATTTCTATTTCAAAAATATCTTTGAAAGAATCTTTTTTCACACTTCTGAGCTGCTTTGCCTTCGTCTGTCACGTGGAATCCTAGTAAAATGTACTGCAGTTTGTGGTGAAAAGGGTTTGAGTGATCAGTCTCCTCCTTGTTGTGACCTTAGACCCATCCAGCGTCAGCCCAGGGCTGAAGGACGCCGTCGTTCTTTCTCCCCTCGAGCCGGACGCCCTGGTAGGAGAGCTCCACAGACACCAAGTTAAAATGGCGGCACCTTTTTCTTGAGTAACTCACTGTTTCACTGTTCCTGCAGGTAACTCCAGTTAAATCTCCCAGCGTGCGTTTCTTCCCTGATCCCTTCTTACCGGAGGAAGAGGAGCCTGAGCAGACGGCCGTGTCCCCGGCTGTCAGGAGCCCACCGAGCCCTTCGCCTTCTCCTGTTTCTTTTCCCGCTCCTATCCGGTCTCCCTCTGCTGCCACTGCTGCTAACCCCGCCACAGTCCCCTCCCCCACCGCCTCTCCTCCCGTCGTAAATGCATCAACCGTCTCCTCTCCGGTACGGCCAGCCGGCGAGTCGCCCGTCAAGTCGCCGCCTAGCTCGCCGATCCGCTCGCAGCCCGTCTCACTGCCGGAGACACTGGCGCCTAAATCGCCGGTCTACCCTCACCCCTCCATCTGCCCCCTGACAGGAAACCCTCTCTCCCCGATCTGTGCCCAGCCGTTGCCCTGCCACGAGCCCTCCTCGCCTCTGACCTCCGATTCCCCCGTCAGGACTCAGCCTGTCCCCGCGGTCAGCTCCACGCCCGTGGCCTCGGAGGAGCCTTGCCCCTCCGCAGACTCCTCGATGGAGGAAAATTCGTCTAAAAAGACGGACATCATCGAGGAGTTCTGGCTAAAGAGTGCCGAGATCCGGAAGAGCCTCGGCCTGTCTCCTCTAGACCGCAGCAGTAAAATCCTGGAGAGGAGCGCCGCTCAGACTCCCAAACCGGACCCCGTCCCCGCGAAGACGCAGCCGGCGGACGTCTCCAGGGAGCAGAAGCCCGCTTTCACGGGCCGCACGGTCATCCGCAGACTCAACATCACCCTGGAGGGCCAAGTCATCACGCCGATCGCTCCTGCTGCGGCCAAGAGCGACGCCTCGGCAAAGAAGGACGCGAGCAGCAGCTCAGGGTTGAACGGAAGCCGAACGCCGAACGGCGACAGCTTCAACGCGTCTGACTCCACCATGCTCACCCCGCCCTCCAGCCCGCCGCCGCCCGTGCCCGCCAACCAGTCTCCAGCTGTGCTGCGGCAGCAGAGACACCAGGCGTCCTGGAGCAACGGGACGGAAACGCCGCCGCCCAGACGTGCCAAAGAGCCCGTGAGGCCCAACGCTCCGGTTCCTGCGCCCAGAACACAGCTGAGCCCCGTCTCCGCGCCCAAACCCGCGCCCAGGAAGCCCAGCTCCCCGGAGGCGGCTCCACCAACCGCTCCCGCCGTTGTGATGCGGGAGAAGAAGAAGCAGCAGCCTCGACCGGCTGACGTGAGGAAATCCTTCGTTGAGACGGTTGAGGAGATTCCTTTCGCCGACGACGTAGAGGAGACGTACGACGAGCGAGCGCCGGAAACGAGCCTGAACAGGCGTTCCACGCCGCCCAGAGCCAAGCCTCCGCTGCACCTGGCCTTGGCCATGGAGAACGGAAAGCCCAACATCCCGGTAGTCCCGGTCTCCAAGGGCCAGAGGGCCACGCGGTTTTCCCCGGAGGCCAAGGAGATCGCCGAGGAGAGGATCAGAGCAAGAGAAAAGTCTGTGAAGAGCCAGGCTCTGAAGGAGGCCATGGCCAAGCAGCTAAACAAAATGAAAGAGTCAGACGTAGACAAGGGGCCCTCTCCGAAAGTCGCCTGGGGCGCGACCCCCGACTCAGCGGGGAAGGCTAAAAAGTCCCCCGGGTCTCCAAGATCGTCGGCCGTGAAGGCCTTGGAGTCGAAGAGGGCCGAGGCCGCGCCCGAGCGTTTCCTCAGCGGCAGCAAGAGCCTGGACGGCTCGGTGGCCTCCTCCGAGGGCTCCTCCGCAGGCAAGAGCAAGAAGCGGAGCTCCCTCTTCTCTCCCCGCAAGAACAAGAAGGAGAAGAAAGCCAAGAACGACAGCAGCCGACACTCGGGCGCCGAGGAGACGCCTCCCAAACACAAGTCGCTGTGGAAGGCTGTCTTCTCCGGGTACAAGAAGGACAAGAAGAAGAAGGACAACAAGTCGTGTCCAAGCACGCCGTCGTCCAGCTCCACCACCCAGGACTCTGGGAAGAAGAGGACGTCTCCTCTGGGGAAATCTTCAGGTCGGAGCTGCGTTCAGAAGCTTCTCGTATGTTTCTGAACGTTTAGAATCAGGAGGCTCATGTTGCTTGCTGCCTTCAACAGATTTGAAGAGTCGCAGGAACGTGAGCTTCTCTGAGGACTCGGACCTGTCCTGCGATGACGTTCTGGAGAGGTCGTCCCAGAAGTCAAAGGCAGATGTGAGTATAGCTGCACCAATCGTGAATATTTCAGTCAGCAGAACATCTACAGAGAATCGCTGCAGCACAGTGCCTAACAAAAGTATTCACACTGCTTCAACTGGTTCACATTTTGGAGCATTGCAGCCAAATTTTAATGTATTTTATTTGGATTTGTGTGATAGACCGACAGGGTTGTGCAAAATTGAGCAGTGGAAGGATTATATTTCTTGGTTTTCAACATTTTTCCTCATGAATATGAAGAAGAAAATAACATTGTGTGCTTAATGTCTTAAACCCCTTTTACCCAAAAAAACCGGCGGCTTCAAAAATAATTAAAATAATTGGCAGAAATAGTCAGCTACTAACCAGAAACATGTATGTATACCAAATGTCTGTACGCTGTGAGCTCCGTAAGTCAAATCCACGGCCGAATTACAGTTGATGAATAGATCAGTTAATGTGGAATAAGGTGCTCTGGTCACAGGAGACTAAGGTCTACCTGTCGCCTGCATGCAGTACGTCACGCCAATCAGAAAACACCCCTATGGTGAAACACGGTGGTGGCAGCATCATGCTGTAGGGACGCGGTTCTTCAGCAGGGAGAGATGAGCTCAGAGTTGATAGGAAGTTGGATGGAGACTGGGGTGGAGGTTCACCTTCCTGCAGGACAACACCTGCAGGAAAACGGGATGGTTTGGATCCAGGGGTCCATGTGCTCAACGGCACTTCAAGATTGATCTTAGTTTAGTTTATTCGATATTGAACACAACATTTTTTTATAATCAAGCATCAATCAACAGATCAAAGCTCAGTTCATTAAATTCAATTTTAAATCATAAATGTAACAAAAGTCGAACGGTACAGACCGAAGCTATGCAGCTTATAAGTGGTGATGGAGACTTTTTTTCCTTTTAAAAAGGGCAAAATTATTACAGACAAGTTTAAAAACTTACGATTGAAAATATCACTAACAACACAAAGTGTGTGTCTATTAATAACCACATGTTTTACATTCTCTTTAGTTCGATAGTAAATAGCACCACATCTATCCAATGACTTTGGTGCATTGAAATATTATTTATTAGAATTGGCTAAATATACAGGAAGTGTTTTTCAAAGAAATACTGACCCAAAGTCTGTTTTTATTATAAATCGAGCACAAAAGAATTTGCAAACTGTATAGCCATCTTTTAACGAGGCAAACGGGCAAAACCCTTTTTCATTTTTGGGTCTACAATGATTTACACATCCCCTTTCTACAGAAAACCTGACTAATTTCTTTAATTAAAATATTTCATGCCCATGTTTCATGGAGCAGGTAAAAAAAAACACAATCTAAAATCACAATATACTGTTTGGGGAATTTTTGTTGGTTTTTAAAGTGTACCTCCAGTACTTTTGACTTGACAATTTTGGCCAACGTGACGAAAACTTTGGACACCCCTGGTTTAGATCAAAGCGTAGTCGTGCGTTAGAACGGTCTAGTCAAAGTCCGGACCTGGATCTGATTTCAATTCTGTAAAAAGACTTTAAAAGTCATGTTCAGAACCACTCTCCATCCAGTCTGCCTCAGTTTGAGCTGTTTTGAAGAGAAAAACTGCCAATAGTGTCAGGCTGTAGCTGCGGAGGCTCGTAGAGACGGGAAAAGTTTGTCTACTGACATAAAGGAGACATAATGTGGAAAAATATAAAAAATCTTTTTTTTTAATTCCGAATAAATAACAACAAACATTCAAAATAAATAGGAAATCCCAAAAAAATCCATCAGTGTTTGTGTTTAGAACGTGGGAATTGGGGAGAAGTTCAAGGAGTGCAAATACTTTTGCAAGGCGCTGTATGTGCCGATTCTAACCGAATCATCTGAACATTTAGAAGAACCTGCAGCTTTTTGATTTCGATGTTGTTGAACTTTCTCCGCTCACTTTTAAACCTCATGTAGATTTAAATGTGTTGACCATGTTGCATAAAATCAGCCCTGCTGTTAGTCAGATAATCTGCTCTGCATATATATTGCAAATTTAAATCACTGCTGCATTAGATACTGAGCCGCCTGCAATAAATGACACCTTCCCTGAAAGACGGGCGCGTTATTGTCACACCCGTTGCTTGTTTTTTTTTATATATGTTTGTAATAATTTCTTCCACTCTTAGCTGCACACGGACATCTTTGACCTAGTGTCAGGCATGCAGAAGGAGGCAATAAAGGAGGAGAGACTGGAAACGGAGAGAAGGAGGGAGATAAAGAGAAAAAAGAGGGTCAAAGAGGGGCAGAAAGAGAGGGAGCCTGAAAAGGAGGTTGACCAAGAAAAGGAGAAAGACGATGAGGAGGTATTTCGCAGCACGGGGAGAATGATTTTGAGTTTTAAATGGGTGAGATAGAGAACCCAGCATCCCACTGTTAGTCACTTCACGTAGCTTGGCCTTGGCTTTTAAGACTAAACATAAATCAGTTTTTACTTTGTGTTTTCTAATGAAGCCTCAGAATGAGAGATGTTTACATTTTTTCTTCTCAAGAGATCCCAAAACTAATCACACAGCCAAATGAGGAGAAAGAGCCCTCTCCTAGGTCTGCAGAAACCTAATAAGAAATCTGGAACTCGCATCGTAATGTTGTTGGTCGTGGAAAAAAAGTTAGGAAAACTCTTCCAAAGGCCGCATTGGCTCTGTATGCAGGCCACAATACATCATAGTCAGACATTTAGTACACAAAAACCTCACATTTTATAACGCAAGCTCTTTCATTTGCATCCATTTGCATACATTATGTTCTCAAATTCAAAATTATTCTCCCCGCTGCAGCTCAGACCGTGTGTGTGTCCTTGTTTTTCTGGTCGCTCTGGAGAGACACAGTCGAGTTCAGGGCCAGAGGCATGAATTTGTTAACCGTTGTGAAACTATTGACAAGCTCCCTTTTAGTTTGCTGCTTTGTCACACGGAGGTTTGAAGATATTGTAATTCTGTGTGAACAGTGATCTGAATTCAGACTTCATGCCTCTGAGGACTCGTGTTATCCAGTGAGGGAGTCAGAGAACGTCTGTAGCTACAGGTTTCCTCTCTGTCGGTAGCAGAGATGTTCAGATGTGGACTGTAGGTCCAGCACTGAAACCGTCTGATTCTGTGATGTAGTCTTGTTTTATAGTTCCTTGTTTTGTTGTAGTTTCAGATAAAAATATAAAACCTTGAAGATATTTCCCCTCTTACAGATTTCTTCTGTTTTTGTGTCACACTTAAAGGTTTCAGATCATCAGAACATGTTAACATCAAACAAAGATGATGTTGACTTCATTTATTAAAGACACAGCGCTATCTAAACCAAGCTGGTGCTGTATTAGAAAGGGACCTAATAACTGGTTGTTCCACCCTTGGCCAGCAAACATTTGTGATGACTTTCAACAATTCTTGCAGCAATTCTTTCAACAAGTCTTTCAACAAGTCTTTCAAGTCTTTGAGCGAGTCTTTGAACGAGTCTTTCAGCGAGTCTTTTAGCGGCTCTTTCAGTGAATCCCACATCACTGGTGTGAAACTTTCTCCCACTCTGCTTTGCAGAATTGTTCTAACTCAGCCATATTGAAGTGTTATCCAGCGTGAGAAGCCTGCTTAAAGTCAAACCACAACTTTACATTTGCATTAAAGTCCTCACTTTGATTAGCCCGTGAGGCCCAACGCCCAACGACCCAAAACTTTTTATTGTTTTATTTTTTTGAGCCTTGCAGAGGTGGACTTGGATCAGTGTCCTGCTGCATAACCCAAGTGAGCTTGAGCTTAAGGTCACAAACTCATGGCCAGATAACTAGTGTTGGATTTTCTTGATTACGGCGAGTCGTGGATAAATGTGAAAGGTCGTTGATGAGCTGGATTATTTTCAGATTAGGAAATGATTTTTTAGGAAATTTTTGGGGATCTTTTAGCTACTTCAAGCTGTCAGACAGGTTCATATCTCTGTGAATTCTTGATTCTGCAGGTCTTGCAGTAATCAGATCTGACTGTTGTTATTAAAATGTGTTTAATCACAGTTTTTAACATTAATCTGATGAGGAAATCTGTAAGGGGGCAAATGCTATAGTCATAAAACTGTGTTTAGCTCTCATTATGTGGGATATTAACATAGCCTGTTTTGATTTTTACCAACTTAATTGTCCCTTTACTGTTTTACTTTTGTTGTTTTTTTAGTTTGACCTGTTTAACTTAACCATTAACCCATTTAATCATATCGTCTGTCATGTTTGTTTCCTCCCTGTTTTCTGTTTTGTCTTCATCAAGTCTGTTTATGTTCCTCACGCGCTGGCGTTCAAGAGATCGTACGCCACAAAGGTAGTAGTATTAAATACGTTCCTGTTGAAAACCACCTCCATTTCCTGCACACTTCACTGCCCTAACACGCTGCTGCGTACGTCTGGTCCCTGACTAACACGCCAAGCTCGCTCTCTCGCTGCTGGATGCTTTAAATCGTGACGTCTTCCTAACGCGCTCACTTTTCTGGTCACTCTGATAACACAGCAACGCTTTCGTGCTGCTTCTTCCTGACTCGTGTTCAGTAAAGAGGCTGGAGCAGCTTGTTCCGCCTCTCTGCTTTTACTTCTTTCTTCTGATGTATGACAGCTTTCCATGTCCTAACAAGTCCTCTGAGAAAGAGAACATCCCAGTCTGTCCAGACTGTAATTTATTATATAAAACAATAAATCCAACGCATGGTTCCTGAGCAGTCTGGAAATGTCTGGAAATCTGTCAAATGTGAAGTTTGGAAAAAAATGCTTTTGAGATATTTATTATTTTATCAATTAACTGAAAGATGCAAATCAGAATTTCTGAAAAAGAGCTTTATGCGATGATTTATTTGTTTAAAACTTTTTAGTTTTCCAGCTGATCGTTTTGGTTGTTGGGATATTGACAGAGAACCCAGACATAAATTTAAAAAGAGCTTCTTTTTTTTTTTTTTACCAGGGGTGTAACGGCACACGGATTCATGGCGAAGTATTTCAGCAGCTTTTGGATCGACACAACCACGTGTACCGAATAAATACGATATTGTTTTAAACCTGAACACGTGCAGAACGTTTGCGTTTGGTGCACAGCGGCACGTTACGTCACGCAGCCTTGAAAAACTAACGCCACAACCAAACGGGGAGACTCCCAGCTGTCACTGAACTCTGCTGTTTAGGGAACATTAAGGTTCCTGAACCTACACCTCCACAACCCACTGTGGCCTGCAAAAGTATTTACCCCCTTTCACTACGATACTCTTAAATAAGATGTATTGGAACCAAGCTGTGATCAATCCATCATCTGGACCTGCGGACAGGATGGACCACCTGTAGATCTAAAGCCAGTTGAGAATCTGCTGAGACTTGAAAATTGCCATTCACAGATCTAATTTAACCAAAGAATCACTGGTTTATCATTTTCATGTGTAACTTGGCTCTACTATTTAATGTAAAATCACAGGCTATGCTGAGGTTTGTGGATGTAACATGATAAAACATGAACAATAGAAAGAGCTGTGAATATTTCTGCAAGCTGCTGCAGATCTGGGTTTAAATTGGACCCGTGCTTCTTAACTGGCTCTGGATTCAGCGTCAAACAGAGCATAGAAAGTTGGGTTGTTTTATTTTTTTTTACAAACGAATCCCAATGTCTCCCGGGTCACAAACTTTTGTTGTGATCAAACTGCATTACGTGAATGATGATTTCAGATTTGAAGTCTACTGCTACAGATTTTAAATTCCAGAGGATCTAAGGTGGTCCAGATGCTGAGTTGGAAGCCCATTACAGGCTTAGTGTTGCAGATAATAAAACCCACCTAGGTTTAATGGTTTGCACTAAAAATCTGCTAAGAGTCCGTCCCTAAAATGATCTATTTTGAAACGGACATTTTTGTTTCAGGAAATAGTTGCGTCAAAGCTTCTCCACGCTGTTTTATTGACGTCCTTTTAGACCTACAACCAGTAGCTGACCAGTGAAACCATAAATATTCCTCCTTAGGTCACGCTGCCCTCCGACCGTCCAGTTTCCCCTCTGGTGTTGAGATTTCCCCAGGTTTCAGGCTCCTAACGCAGCAGCTTCCAGTCTGAAACATTCAGAAATGAGACTCTCTGAACCAATCTGTGTATTTGTTGCTCTAACAGAAAACCTACACCGATGAGGAGCTGAATGCCAAGCTCACACGCAGAGTCCAGAAAGCCGCCCGGCGACAAGCCAAGCAGGAGGAACTCAAACGGCTGCATCGAGCCCAGGTATGGGACATTAATCTTTTATGATGTTATTTATTTTTTATGCTGAATTATCATAGCTGGAATTGTTTTCCTCTTTTCCTTTGCCGTATGTGAATTTAAATGTGAGTCAGCTGTTGTGGACTGAAGCCTGCTGCGCGTTTGTTTGACAGTCGGACTCTGGATTCGGGTCTTCAGGCTTCTGACTCGGCACTGAGCTGCCCGTTTTCCCCAGGCTGTGCTTAGCTCGCCTGATTTCTCTTCCCTCTCTGTGTGCTTAGGACCCAAAAACGACATTTATTTCTCACCTGCTTCTTTGTAATTGATGTAAACTTCATAACAGAACAGAGAAAATATCTCACAAATGCTTATAAAGGCTCAGAGGTGGGTAGTAACTAGTTACATTTACTCAGTTACATTTATTGAGTAACTTTTTGAACAAAATGTACTTCTAGGAGTAGTTTCACTGCACTGTACTTCTTACTTTTACTTGAGTAAATATTATGAAGAAATATCGCTACTCTTGCTTGAGTAAAATGTCCGGCTACTCTACCTACTATGAGTAACTTCTCTGAATAAAGAACAAACATGTTTCAATCAAAAATGCACCAGAGACTCACATCTACAGTTTATATTAAGGCGACTTCTTGTTTGTACGCAAACTTTGTTGTTTTAATCGTATTTTCTATCTGCTGAGCTCATGGAGTCAAGTAACCATACAGTAAGCAGTGGATATTGTTATTGGAAGTACTTTGCACTGTCCAAACTTATTATTATTATATTAACTGTTTGGTTTCATACATTTTATGTTGAAAAACATTGTTTAGAAAAGTTTTTCCTCTGCTTGAATTTGTTACTTTGTAGTTGTTTGTAAAAAAAAAAAAAGAAAAAAAAAGTTAGCTGCTGTACCAGAATTTGTACATAGTTTAATATTTTTGCCTCACCGATTACAAGTGAAAATTTCATTATCACTTTGAATGTTTATATCTTATTTATTCAAGTAGATAATTATTTCATAATGTTTTATTTATTTATTTCATTTTGAGCACTTTGGTGTTCCGTACTTTTTTACCACACTTAACTACTATGGTTTGCGTTCATAAAGAGCACCCCTATTTTAATAAAGACTGTTGAATTCAGTTTAATGTTTGTTGGGGGTCAACGTTGCATTTCACTCCCCAATAGCAGCAGTGAGATGGGATGTTTATGTGGGAATCTGTGAGACGGCTATTAGAACAGGCAAGGCAAGTTTATTTGCATACAGTAGCGCTTTTCAGTAACAAGACATGAACAGAAAAACATTACAGAGGGAAATAATCCATTGGAAAAGACAAACATAAGAAACAAAGGAATAAGCTTAGTAAATATTTGAACAAACATACAGAAAGCTTAAAGTCACAGGACTTTCTTATTATGAATAGAAACAATTAAGTAAATCCTTGGGAGTTTCTGATCTAAAGTAATTTTGGCCAACGTTTCTAAAGCTGCAACTAGAACAACTTCATTTGTTTTAGGCCTCGAGTTGTTTGTTTTTCTTGAACATGTGTAACAAGTAGGGCGGGGCGATAAATCAATTTAATCTATTTTAATGGAATTTACAGTTGTTTAAGATTTAATTTTTGGAAAATCAGGGTTTTGTTTTGCTGATGGACTCATTGGCATTCCATGAAGAGAAAACAATACACTGCTGAATATATGTTTAGGAAAATATATTGTCAAAATAGTGTAAAGATTTTTTTTAACATAATATGAGGCACTTTAATTTACTCTTAATTATTTTTTAAGTTAGTTTGAAGTGAAGTTACCTGCTCTTAGCTCATTGTGTAAAACCGCTGGCAGCAACCATTTGGTTATATTTTCATTGTTTACCACGGCAGGGCGGCCATCTTGTTTTACCAGCTTGTTTCACAGCTTGGATTAAGATGCACTTGGAATTTTGGTCAACTCCCAGACAAAATACTTGACATAAAACAAGTTTTTAACATTTCTTTAATTTTTGTGAAACAAAAAGGAGGAGAGAAAAAAATCGATGAATTGGATTTGATACGATAAAATCTGAGATTTTATTTCTAAGCCATATCGCCCAGTCCTAGTAATCAGCGTATGCTAATTGTTTATTCAGGAAATCTGTTCCCCTTTTTCGAGTCATTATTTCTTAATATGTCTGCTCAGATCATCCAGAGGCAGCTGGAGCAGGTGGAGGAGAAGCAGAGGCAGCTGGAGGAGAGAGGCGTAGCTGTGGAGAAAGCACTGCGGGGAGAAGCAGGTAACAACTTACCAAACGTTCATATTCAACGGCTTCTTTTCTAAACCTGTGGCTTCTTCCATGTGGCCGATTTATCTTTAATATTACCACAAATTCAACATGACATCCACAGTTACAACGCTAATTGCTGTCACCACTTTTATTTGCTGATTATTAAGCTTATAAAGTTTATTTTTTTTTTTTTTTGACAGTTGAATCTCATTTCCCACTTCCATGCCCTCCAGGACCTCATTTTATCTTTAAGTCGTTATGACTTAAACCTTTTATAGATGCTCCAAAGGGAATAACAGTACTATGTGCAAATGTGTTCCCCCGCAGTCCCCTGAGCAGCGACTCTGACTCTGCTTTAAGATCCACATTTACAGTTCAGTCAGCTCTACCGGAGTACAATCTGGCAGTAGATGACACTGTTGTTCCTTCAAAGTAATGATGGTAAAATGGTGTTGGCAGGTGGCTTTCACAGACAATAAATCTCCACCCATTTTAAGCAGCACAGTTCATTACTTGTAGTGTTTAAAGGGCCTATATCATCATTTTCTTTCAGGCTTGTAGCTCACAATGTCTTCCAGGGGTGTCCAGCTCTAGTCCCCAAGAGGTGGCGTCCTGCATGTTTTACAGGTGTTCCTGCCGCTGCGCAGGTGATTACAGTAACTCGGGAGCTCGTCATCAGGTTTTACAGGAACCTGCTAATAAAACATCTACTTGATTCGGGCGTCCTGGTGTAAAACATGCAGGAAAAAAGCTCTGTAGTCAAACACCTTGTTTTTACTCATTCTTACGCTTGAAGTCCAGAAACGAAAAAAGCATAAAAGAAAAAGATGTGAGCGCAAGGTGACTGAGAATGCAACCCAAATTAGCTGATGGCATACATGGAAGTTCAAACATGCTGCACCAGCTTTGTTTATAAAGCACTTTAAAAAAAAAAAGGTCCACAAAGAACTGTATAAATGCAAATTACATAAACAATTAAAGAAAAGGAAATTAGACGACTGTATAACAGAGGAGGTAAAAATGGATACCGTATTTTTTGACAGTCCGGAATATAAGTCACACCGGTCAAAGAAATGCGTCATAAAGAGGAAAAAAAGATGTATAAGTTGCACCAGACTATAAGTCACATTTATTTATAATTGTATTTAAAAAAACAAAACAAAAAAAAGACTACATTTAAGTATATTTAATCTGGTAAGGCAAGTTATTCAGTTACACAACTGCATCCACAACAGGCCGGATAACCTGGAACATACCTGGGAGGATGAATTTGAATGTATCTGCCCCAACGCAGTGAGGAAACAGAGCGGCGAGAAAGAATCACACTACACATTTATACATTCTGGGTAAACATAGGAAGTGGGAGTCGTTTTCTGAGATGCAGGAATGCACACAGCTGGTACGATCCAGTTCTTATCTAACACAGCTCTTCTCTGTGTCCTCGGCTGAACAGAACACAATAATAAATCTGTGAGCTCTGAGCTCTTTCACATGGGAAAAAAACATCCAGCTGCATCTAGACAAGATATGATCAGAGTTACATACATCTATTAAACTTTCCACAACACTCTTTTACTAAAAAAACAGCACGAACAAACCCAGCCGGGGTAAGGACAAATGGTGGGACGCATAAACTGGCGCAAAGTTGTGGGTTGGTGTCGGTGCCTAACACAAAGTCCAGCTATGATAAAAGCAGTGATGCCAAATTCTCCATAAACTGAAGATTTGAATGGTGAATAAAGCAGTTAGGAGATGGAGGATAGGAGATTATTTTCGTTGCCAATAATCGCTCACGCAATTCCCATTTAAATGCTTTTTTAATAATAAAACGGTCTATCTAGGCTGCGATAACAATCCGTCACTGCAGACACACGTCTTTACATCCATATGCAGTTCTCACTTCCTGCTTCTAATAGAGGCTTAACTAAAAAGGTTATAAAATGCTTATAAAATGGGAAACAACGAACACGTCTGATGTTTCATGTTTTCAGTTAGAGCTGCGCAGTATATCGACTCACATTAAGCAGTATCAAAGCGTCCTATATTACATTTGCTAAGCGCTGCTTGGATACAATATTTAGTCAATTATTATATTTCAAAGCACATTAAATAATCCGGCAGGTAAATAATAGATTTGATCCTTTGGATGAACTTTTACTACGCCTAATGCGTAAACATGATATAAATTGAGGTCGACAAGGTGCAAAAGTTTGCAGCAAGTGGTGGTGAAATTGTGCAGATGAGGAAAGTAAGAACAATATTAGTTAAAGCCAATACATATCTTTATTGCAGTTTTTAACAACTATATCCAAATTACATATTGTCCTAGCATCGTGCAGCCCTACTTTCAAAATGTGAAGGTTTTATGGCTCTAAGATATGATGGTATTTGCCCTTTAATCATGAATAGTAACTTATTGTAATCATACGTTACTTACATAATGAATAATTTTGATACTAATACTAGAACAAAATATAAACATGCACCATGCAGGTGTATGTGCAGTGGTTCAAACATTAGTTAAGACTTTTCCATTTCCCACCAATTAAACACTGCAAAAATGGATCTAAAAATAAGTAAAATGTTCTTAATATTAGTGTTTTTGTCCTAGATTTGAGCAGGTAAATAAGATTATCTGCCAATGGAATGAGTATTTTGACCTCTAAAATAAGATAATTAGATATACTGCACTTGAAATAAGATGATGGAGATGAATTGTTCCTATTTTAAGAGCAGAAATCTTATTCTTTTGGCAGATCATCTTATTTACCTGCTCACATCAAGGAAAAATACACTAATTTTAAGAACATTTTACTTATTTTTAGTTCCGTTTTTGCAGTTAATTCATCTCTGCCATCCAGTATTCATATAATCAAGTGTTGAGATATGTTTTAACTTGTGTACTGCTCTACTCTCTTAAAGGCTTGTATAAAGGTACTTATACATTACCCAAACAGCACAAACGAAGATCAGGTATTAGATTTACTTGGGTTGCCTTATTGCACTCTGTCATGTGGACTCCATCTGTGGTGACACACAGCAGCGGTTCTCCATCTTCAAACGTGTTGATCTCTGTTTGCTCATCACATGTCTGCCATCGTCAAAGTCCAGAGCTGCATGCGATGTCCCATCATGGATGTGTCTGTGCTCGTTCTGGTTGTGTTTAGTCTCTCTTGCAGCCTCTCAATGAGGAGAGTTTCTGTACTCTGATCACGCTCCAGTCTTTAAACTGCAGGCGGATCGTTAGGCACCCAGTTTGCATTGATTAGAAGTTTGACAGCTTCTTCTGTTTAGACGACTTTCTGCAAATATCTGACATGTTTAAGTGAAATGGTGCCGATATTTGTTGAAATCTGTTTGGACTGCTCTTCTTTTTATTTAGCAACTCGGAGCCTTCTGAAGCTTATCCTTTGTATCTATTTCTCTCAAACACACATAAACTGGTTTGAACATAAGTTACAGTTATTTTCCCATCCAAACTCAGGACTTGTCAAACTGAATCCACAGTAACATAAACAACGATTTCTTCAATGCATTTGGCCATAAAACCGGGCCAACACTGACCCAGTAAACAGTTTCTATTGCTGTTGCACAATCCTCCTGCACCGCAGTACAAACTGTGGCGAGTACTGCCGAACTCTCTTTGTTCTGAGTGTCGCTACGGCGCGTCTGAGTGTTTGCATGACATGCTGTTGTTGAAGATTTTGGTCTGTGTGTTTGTGTTTGGATGCCCAGTTTGGGGCCGTGTAAAATAACTCCTATCTCTAATCTACCCTGTCATTGTAGACTATTGGGGAGATTCTAATTACAGTGAAATCCTGGACTTGCATCTGGGCGGTATGTATTTCAAATCTGTCGCTTTAAAACTAATCCAATAGCTAACCCAATCTCTCCTTCCCCTACTTGTTTTACTACTTGAGATTTGTCTACCTCTAGCGTCTGGTGGATTGGCTGGCTTTTAGCCTCTGCACTATTTGTGCTCCTTAACCTTCCCTCCTCCTCCTCCGTCCCGTCCACCCTCCTCCCTGGGCTTCTAGTCGTGATACTTGTTGCATCAGAGATCAGACACCTGGCCTCACACAGTTTCTAAAAACATCATCTTTGATCTCTATGAAGTCATGAATAAAGAATGAGGGAAGGGAAGAGTTATTGGTATTTGTCCCTTCTTGTTATGCAGATTGTACAATACAGACTGCAGCAGAAATCTTAGCACACGAACAGGAGAAACGTCTGAGCAAAATGCATATTTCTGTTTTGAAGAAACTGTAAACGAGAGAGTGCTATCCAGTTGCGTTTGTTTTTGCAGCATTTTGGGTTTCTAGTCGAAACAATAAATGGCGCCAAACAAGACACACATATGTAAGTGCTGCAATAAAACAAAAAAAGAAATACTGTATGCTGCTGCTAACTCTAGCAAAACCAATACAGCACCATGCTTAGATCAGCTAAACCTGTGAAGACCATGCCACAGGGACAAACTTTTAACAAAATGCACTTTAGCTTCTGCATTCGTGTGCCAGAGCTGTAGCAGTAGCAAGAGACATCGGCATTTTTATCGCAACTAATACGAGGCCATTTTCTGTTGTCTCTGAAATCAGGGATTCAGGACACTTCTTAACAATCTGGAACCAAAGTACAGCAGTTCATCACATGTTCATTTTGTTTGCAGTGATCCCTTATAGTTTTATATATATCGCTACAGCCCTACTGCAAACAATACAACAGAAAAGCATTTATACTTTATTGTGTCATTGTGCAACCGATCTAGAAAAGTCTGTTCTCAATAAAATTCACTGCAGCAACTTGCCTCCAGAAGTGACCTTTTTAGTGAATAAAACCCACATATGTGTAGAAGTCCTGTTAACAGTTTGGCACAAACCACATTGATGAAACAAAGCAGGCGCTCTGGCCAGACGAACCTTTTGGCTTGCATGCAGAAGCTACATAGAGATTTAAGCCACAAGGCCTGCAGCTGTAGCTGCAGCAGAAGGTGGTTCTGTCTGTTCGGTCCAAAATGTAGGAAACCATACATCTATTTTCTTGCCCGTCATGATTATTCACTTCTTTTCTGTTGGTCCCCCAAAGTCCCAGAAAATGCATTAAAGGTATACTATGCAACCGGGGTTGATTTTCCAGCGAGGCTCCCCCCAGAGGGTGAAAGTAAAAGTGCACTGTCGTAAAGATGCTCAGCTGTTCTCCTGGTTTCTCCATCAAGCCAGGCGCGGTTGTTTTGAGCTTAGCAGACAGGCGAACGCAACGAATCACCATCCTGCTGTTCAAGCAGAACTACGAGGGGCGCCCTCCCCTCCTCTCCGTCCCCGCCAGTGGAGTGAGGGGAGCGGGCGTCCCCGAAGCGACCTCCGCCTGGCCCGGGCTGGGCCCGGACGTCGGCTCGCGGGTGGGTTGGGGAGGGCGAGCCTCCCGGTCCGCACGACGCGCTGGCCGTCTGTTTCCGTATGCCGCGCGGCCGCCGGGGCGTCTCGTCTTTCCTCTCTCACCTCCGTTCCCCCCGACGCCCGGTGCCTCCCGAGCCGCGTCCGAGCGTCGCGCCGTACAGTTTGAGAACACAGATCAGCACACAGATGAGCGGTAAACTTTTAAACCCCGCGGTTCCGTCGCACAGTTTGAGATGTATATAAGTACCACGACTGAAAAACTCGTACAGTGTATGCCCGGCTTTAACACAGTGAAAGTATGAACATGCACAGAGAGAGAGTAACCATTCCAATGTTACTTACAATCGCATCAGCAGAAACGCGAGGTCCGCGTCAGCCTTGCAGCCTTCTTTCTCTTTTAGCTCTCGCCATTCGGAAAAAGCTTGCCCGATGTTCACCCGTGTACGACTCCTCTCTCTGTCCAGAGCCCTTTTCCTCTTTCTTGTCTGCTCCGACATGGGCTTTCACTGTTTTATCGCCGGTTCCGCCATGATAACTGCACAGATATCGCCACTGCGCTAGCACCGAGCATGCGTTTCACTGGGGGCGTGTAGCAGTTCTCGCCGTAAAGCAAGACCGACTCTCGCGATCTTGCACGAGATTCTGAGCCTGTGGGTGCGGGCCGAGGGCTCCTGCAGTTGCAAGTGCGGTATTTCCCCCACAGACCACCAGGGCGGCCAAGAAAACCTTTGTTCAACCTGAAATGACTAATTTAATCATCCAAAACGGTATGGAACACATTAATTAACTGAAAAATGTTGCATAGTGTGCCTTTAAAGCTTCCAATTATAATATAACAAAATGTGGAAAAAAAAGTAAGTGACCATCATATTCAATAAATCAAAATGTGCTGCGATAAGCCTCGTTTATAGATTAAAAGTACTTTTAGAAAGTAAGAACCTTTAAGCAGGTATTAAACATACTTGTCACCAACCCACATTTCTGTATTAAATGTGTTTGTTTATTAGTCTGATGTAATATTCTCATTTTAAATGTTTTTTTTTCACGAGTTGTAAGCAGAAAAGCATCAAAATGAATGAAAAACATCAGTCTGTGTGTAATTAATTGATGTAATGTTTATCTGTCTGATGGAGTTACTGAAATAAATTATTGTAATTATGACTTTATGATCTGACCTAATGAAGTCAAGTGTTGCTCATGCTGATGATGCATGCAGAGCAGTTAGCTAAAATGCTAAGCTAATGCTAGCATGTTATTAGTTTGCTTTGATAATGTGGTTTGTAACGTTTTGCAGTGCGGTCCCCAAACTGAAGGAAAAAGTTGTTTTCCTGCTTCATAAACTTTTCATCCACAACATCCCAGGATGCCCTGACCTTGGTTTCAGCCGCTTTCTGTCCGGCTCCGTCCTTCACAGAGAGCCGTCCATGTCTGAGGACGGAGCAGAGCAGCAGGGCACAGTCGGAGCTGCAGCAGCCAGTACAGTCATTTTCACTGTGAATGTTATTGGAAAGACTGAAATCACTTTGATTGTAAGAGAAAAACACAGATTTGGTTTATTAACTATAACCATGCTCCTCCTTAAATCAAAAATAGGCAACAAAATACGTCCCTGCAAGGCCTGCTGGGAGTCAGAATCACAGACGGTGGACCAACAGCAGGTACTGGGAGTTACGTTTTGTCACGGACTCCAGACGCTACTTTAAAAAAAAAAAAAAAACCTTGATAGAGACTCCAGTCTGATGCTGGGGAGCGGCGTTTTATCATCATTGATATACTGTAGCTGCCACTTGGTTGAACCTTGGAGATTAAATATGTGTATTTTTTAGATGGACTTTGCGTTTACCCCACATGGTTCAGCGTTTTGGAGGCGTATAATTCCCCTGACAGGATTACTAATAAAATATTCAGACACAGACCAACAGATGGGATTGATCTTTCCTTTGTAGGTTTAAATGTTTCAAACGAGGAGCGGAAATGCAAGCCTTATCTTGTAAAGAGATTATTTAAAACAAACAAACAAAGAGAACAGACATTTCACAAAGGGGTTTTTAGATTTCTATGAACTCCAAACTACCTGTTTGGATTGACTATAAAATTCACATTAACGTGATTAAATATGTCCAATTAATCCAGCTTTCTGGCTCGTTTCATCCCGACCTTCATTTCATGAATTTGCACATTGAAGATGGAATATATAAATTTTAAATGCACATGAAGCCCAGCTCACTGTGAAAGTGTTGTATAACCTCCATGAACTGACTCATACTAAACTGCTGGCCTGGCGCTTCCTCTCAGAAATCTCTGCTGCTGAGGCGCTGCATTATGTTCCCAACAGTTGCTTTCTCATACCTGCTCAGTTGCATTACGCCCAGAGTGTTTATGTTGTATGTCCTGATAGATCACTGTTATAACCCTTAAATCGTAGCAGTTTGATGTGTGGCTGGTACACAGGAGCTGTCTCTGTTTGTCTGGGGGAGACTTTATGTGCTTTCTGTTGTCTTGCAGAGGAATCCCTCTTTTTTTTTTTTTTCCTCCTCATGTCTGCTGTGAGTTCAGCAGTGTTTTGCGAGAGGCTAGTCGTTGTATTTAGAGTCGGTGGAATCTCAGTGAGAGGCAGGAGAAACTTGTTTCCACATATCTGAGCTGGATTTGTGTGGTTTTTATTCTACTGCTTGTTGACAGGTGCATTTGTAGAGATATTAAAGGGGAGCATTTTAAAATTCTTCGCTGTAGCCAGCTGACAAGAGGCATGCTGTTTCATCCCTGTACAAACAGCTCGTTTTTCTGTTAACATTCTGTCTCATTAGTTTTTGGTAATGGTTTGTTTGGCGCTTTAAAGACAGCAGTGAGAATCCTTTGAAACGAAACTGAATACCTACAGGTAAACACAGGTGAGTAAGAATGCACAACATGGAGAGCAGATAAAACAATCCGATCCCTATTAAAATAGCTTTCTATACTGGATCACAACCCGCGGCCAAAAGGTGCATCTTGGGAGGTTTTAAGATGGTTTGTGATGAAGCCTTTCTAATTCATAATGGGAATGTGTTGCTTGGAAGTCAAAAGGGCAAAAAGCTCCACGGCCCTTCCAGCATCAACTGCTCTGTTGATGTGAGCAACTTAGATAAGGAGTTTATGTGAAGCTAGTTAGAGAAGAAGCTTTAAAAAGAGATGTAAGGGTTTTATAATAAACTATAAAATGGATAGACAGGTAGTGCAGTGATGAAACAAAAGCATTATGCTCTCACCTTCATATACCAGTTAAAACCTGTGAGATGGCTAAGTGCAACAGCTGGAAGTGTGACAAGGCTGACTGGACCATATTAACATGCAGATAGTAACAGTAATCCAGCCAAATTGCAGTTAGGGCATGAATAATGGTTTATCATTTATCTTTTGGCAAGATCAGGCTTTTCTGACAGATTTGTTGCTGAAAAAGTTGCATTTCAAAAGTGCACTGATTAAATCACAATTTTTTTTTAAACCCAAATTAGTGATCGTCTCAATCGAAACTATGTGTTCTCTAGAAAAGATCCATTACCGACATTTGGAGAAAAAAGTCAAGACAGTCATTTAGCACTTAAAGTAATCATTCTTCTGTCACCTAAACCTGAGTCTCATCTTCATAACTATAGAAAGCAATGTTGGGCTTTCTTTCTTGTACTGAAGCCAAAGGTAGTAGACACACAATGAAAAGCCGAGGCCCAAGTATTGAGCCCTGTGGGACCCCATATGATAATAAAACAGAGAGGATCTGGACTCCTTTAAGCTAGAGCAAAAGGATCTGTCAGCCAATTCAAATTTGAATCCCTACAGTACAGTAACAACAACTTTCTGCATAAAGGTCCAAACAGGATATTAGGATAATGTGATTGTTGATGGCAGCTGTTAAATCTGGAAGAACCAGGATGACGTTGTTCTCTTGTGTCTGTTACCAGGAGGATGTCTTTAAAAACCATCAACCATTCATATTCTGATCTATAATCCCTTTGAAAAAAAGTCAAGAGCAAAACTTTTATCAAAACAATATTTTAGTTGGCTGTAAACGGTTTAGTTCTCGGTGCTGTGGACATGTTATGGGGGAATGTTTTAGCTCATTTGCAGGAGTAGTGGAAACCTGTTGCTACTGAGTTTGTGATATATGCAGTTGCTCCAATGGTGTTATATTTTTACTCCTCAGGTGATAAAAAAAACAGTTGTTTCCTTCCTTTAGATTCTGTCACTTAAATGTAATTTTCTATAAAAATGGAATCAGATAAGGTTAATTATCCCTGTACAGATAAAAATCTATTAAGCATAAAATATATTTCAAAGAAATATTTGCATTATTTGAGGAAGCTATTAAAAAGCCATTAGGACTCCAATCTTTCCAAAACACACATAGTAACCTGCAGCCGTCCCTTTTTTCTCTGATAGTCTCTCGTCGTTATTATCCAGCATTTCATGCCCCCAAAGCTCTTCAAGCACCAACCATTAAGCCTCCTAACTATGTCCCACACAATCAGCACCGCATCCTTTTTAAATTGCCTGAGCAACACATTTTTTTTACATTGATTATTTGGACTTTTATTAAAGGAGCCTCTGCTGTTTACGATCTTCTCTTTTTCTTTGGAAAATCTCTTCAGTGGAAGTAAATTAGAAAAATAAGTCCCAATTTGCACTTCAAAAGTCTCCCAACTTCAAAAGTCTCCACACTGGCAACAAATTAGGCTGGGTGGTCCAACCATGCTCAAGTAGGTATTTACTGAGAGGCTCTTTAAAGACAAAGCAATTATCTGTGTGTGTGAATGTGATGGATGGCCCGGTGATCAGTAATGGCTGTAATAATGGTATTAAATCATTCTCTGTGCTTTGATAAACATTGAACATATGTTGTTGGCTATCCCCGTTTTATGACTGACATAGGGAGCTGTTACCTAATTGAAGTTT
This sequence comes from Fundulus diaphanus, assembly GCA_037039145.1. Taxonomy (NCBI): domain Eukaryota; kingdom Metazoa; phylum Chordata; class Actinopteri; order Cyprinodontiformes; family Fundulidae; genus Fundulus; species Fundulus diaphanus. Next base: position 3,423,582 of record CM073134.1, on the reverse strand, counting down.
ATCTGCAGAGCTGCAAATGGAAGATCAAACGGGAGGCTTATATTTTTTCCAGCTCGGTCCTCTGGATTTGTTCTTTGTACTTGTTTCCCTTCTGTGTTTTTACCCTTTTTCATTTTTCACGCCACACAGCTTATCTCTCCCAGCTCTTCTCTTTAGGGGATTGCTCTTCTCCACCCTCTCTCTGTGCTGCTGTACTCTGTTGACTTCTCTCCTTGATATTTTTTTTCTGTGCCGCACCCTTCTCCTTCCCCTTTTCCCCATCTTTGTGCTTTTGTGGTGTCCTGTCCTTTCTTCCACATTATCCTCTCATGCTCCTTTCTCCCTGGCCTCGACCCCCATCCGTGTCCCTCCCTCACATGATTCCTCCCCCCCCCCATCATCTTGTGGAAGTTGAGCCCTTTGTGGGGATGCCTCGCCGAAGACCACTCTCCCTCTGCCCTTGCTGTTCCTCTGAAGGTAACAGGACCTTGCCGCATGCATCGACAGTTGTGGCAGGTTGCCTTCCCATTCGTAAGGCTCACCAGAACTGGGTTTCTTCGTTTCGCTTATTGTGTGGTTTCAGTTATGTCACCAAATGTAATCCCGGTCCATCTTGGAGGACAATGACAGAAGAAATGGCAACAATTAAGACCACCAAAAGAAAAAAGTTTGAGTTTTTCCTTAAACTAGATGCACGAAGGACACCGTTCCTATCAGGCTGGGTGAGAGACGAGTTACCTAAAGATAAACCTGATTATTACCACAGTTAACATGTGTCCATCCTGCCTAAAACAATAAAACAACCAGTTATTGTAAAAGTTTACTTCCAAATATATTTACATGGGCTGAGATGCTATTTTCAAGCACGTTTGGTTTGATTTCCAGTTCTACTCAGGCTTGTAGCTCATAATAGTTCTGATCATTTCCATATCCGGAATGAAGAAATGTATTAAAAGTGAGTGTTAAAAATCAAGCATAGGGCAGCCAAGAGCTGCAGAAGAGTGAGGAGGTTGGATCTAAAACACAACAACTTAAGCTTAAGCCGATGGTAAAGTCGGTAAAAAATCGAATTGAGCTCATGAAGTGTATATGGATATTTCTCCATTGAGGACGACTCTGCCTGTCTGACAGCACTGTTGCCCTGGGTATTTGGACACGTGGTGGGTGCCTTCTGGGTGTTTATACTGATCTGCATATTTAGGGGCAAGGACAGGGCGGCCCAAGATTCATATGAACCAGGACATTATTTCCAGCATATGGATCTTTCTCAGTGCCACTTGAATACGTTTATATTAGGGAGCCATGCGGTCAATGTGTAAGTCTCACTTTTCTCCACATAAAAATATACACAATAGTAATGTAGCTGTAAAAATGTTACTCAAATAACGACATCTGTCACATCACTCAAACTCTATAAGTCAGTCTAAAGTCCATCTCCCATGTTTGGTTCTGAAAAGACACTTGCTACTGCTGCTAATAATAATAATAATCGTATTTATTGCCATTGCTACATACATTCCAATGAAATTCGTCCTCAGCAGAGACACATAATCTTTGTCAAAGAGCCGTCGTTGTTAAACAGGGTTTTGTTATTATTTTACAGCAAAACAAAATTATTAGAATTGACAGGTTGAACTATTTTTAACATATTTTACTAACCAAGTGATTAGCGTAGTATTACTTTAAGCTTCAAGTTCTGTGTTTTCAACTGGAGACTTAGATATCCACATACAGGATGTTCCAAGCATGGCTTCTAATTGTTAAAAAATATAATTTTGTGTTTATGACTGATGACTAGCTATTTTAGCCAGTAAATTATTAAAATCTCACCTTTAAGTCTCAGATTTCCACAGTCAACATTAGTGCAGAAACCTGCCGTTGTGCATGGATCGAACACTTTGGTGGCGTTGCTTCTGCAGCAGTGTCTGGTTGCCCTTCTATTCTGTATGTCCTCCAAAGTGGCTGACGTGTTATTATTAACGCCACACCGTTACCCGTCTCCTTACGGCTCTTCCCAACCTTTCTAAACTTGGTTCAGCAGATTTCCCTTGTCTTCTCAGAAGGTATCTAAGTAAGAATTAATTGTTAGGAAAAATATTTAGAAACCTAGAAATATATTAAATTTACTTTAAGTATCAGTTTCTTTTTATCCAATTTCAGATTTTTCCCAGACCAGGTGAACTGCAACATAATGGCTGTTTTTTAAGCTAATTCATTAGTATCTTTGTTGTTCATGGGTGCATATTGAAGGCCAGTAGCGATTATTTTAGGGTTTAATCATTTAAAGATATTTTTTAATGATGTTAGCTTATAGATATCCATGTTACCAGCCATCCAGAACCTGTAGTGTTAGATCAAGCTCTGTGCACATTAGCACACATGCTGCTAATTAATCTCTCGCTGCAAAAAGGGAACTAAAAGTAGGTAAAATCTTATTTTTCCTTGATTTGAGCAGCTAAATAAGACTATTTGACAATGGAATGGGTATTGTTACCCCTAAAGTACGATAATTAGATATACTGCACTTGAGATGATGGAAATGAATTGTTTCTATTTTAAGTGCAAAAATCTTGGCAAATAGTCTTATTTACCTGCACAAATCAAGGAAAAATATACTAATTTAAAAAAAAAATCACTTTTAGTTCCTTTTTTGCAGCGGCCACTTTAGCTTGATTATTTGGGTTTGTAACATGAAAGCCAGACCGAGCCATTACTCAGTCCTGTCAGTTCGATATAGGACGAGCTGCTGTACTCTGTAGCTGTTTTACAATGAGGCTTAAGGACATTATTTTTCCTGTAAATATTAAATAGTAACAAGACATAATGCAGCTGCCAGCACTCTGCAAGCAGAGCTTCTGGTTTAAAATGTAAGCTGAGGAAATCATTTCTTCCTTTATGCCTGGAACGCTGCAGTCAAATTAAAGGGAAAGTACCAGGACACATTTTTATCAACAGCATGTTTCGTTCTGCCGTTTGGCTAAACCGTATGTATTTCTCCTTTTTTTGCTGTTGCTGTTGGGAATTCTGCCCTTTAAATATGCATATAGTTTTTATTGTACTGATACCTGCAGGCTCATGGCCAAGTGTATATTTGAGGACTGAAAAAGTTGCATGGTGTGACAGTTTGATATAAACAATCAGGTCTTACCCAAAGCAAGTCTTAAAATTTAATGCGTCGTCTGGTTTGTCTCTGCATCTAACAGCTGTGAGTCGTAACTATGCCCGAGCTTTCAAGCTGTGTGAGGAAACTTGGCTTCATTTTTGTGTCAAATCTGTCTTGTTTGTGTTCAAATGTTGCCGTTTTCGTCCCAGATTTCAGCAGCTTTATGCTGAGGGTTGGTGGTGGAGGAACTGTAATGTGGTTTAGGACAGAAACAAATGCAGAATCGGTTAGAAATATCAGTCTTGATTTCATAATTGTTCTGCTTTCAGTTTGATGCGCTGCTCTTTGCTGTGAGACGCTCGTCTTTAGCTCTGTCTGTCTCTGTCCTTTTCCTGTCAATAGCAAAGCTCTCTCCTGGAGACCCCAGCCATGCACTGTTTTTGTGTACGCTGTTTCTTTTCTTTGTGCAAAAGCCTCCTCTAACCCAGCTAAGTATGTCATGCTGCATCAGGGATTGCCTTCTGGTGTCTCATTGAAACTGCTTGGCTCCACCTGCTGCATTAAGATAAATGACAAGTTTCATTGTCTCCGTGTTGGGCTGCATCAAACCAGCGTCGGACTTCCCCAAGCATGCTGCACAGACCGGTCTTCTCTGCAGAGCAAAGCAGGAATGAAGTAGATTTTCTGAATGCGATGCATGATGCCAGGGGTGCTGACCATGCTTTTCCCTGAAGCGGACTAAATGCAACAGAACGAATTTTGCTTTTGGTCTCTCTGTTGAGTCATTCCATAATCATTTAATAAACTTTTAATGGAACATGTGTAGAGAGCAGATAGCCTTTCTTATTTTCTACCCTCTAAGCGCGTAGCATTAAAGGGACCTGAAAGGATTTTAGTTCAGTTTGTGGGGGCTTATGTGAGCAGCAGAGTGGTATGAAACGTTCCCATAGGCCCTAGTGAAAGGTTCTTTCTTTTAGATTTAGTTTGGTAAATCATTTCCAGACCTTTTCCACCTTTTAATGTGACTTATGTCCCGTACAGTTCAACTGGAAAACAAAGGGAAAAATATAAAACAAGTGTGAATATATTAAAACATTTCTATCAGTGATGTACGACATATCGGCATTAACATCGATATCTGCCAATGTTAGTTGTTTTCTAACCTATAGGCATTGGTCCGATAAGTAAAACTGGGCCAATATTAACTACCAATGTTTATTTCCATCTAGTTGCCCTTTCTGCCAGTGTTTGGGGGGGGGGGATGATCATGCAGTGTTTGTGGTGACGTGACAGTACTGCTATGTAGCCACGATTGTGGGTTTTTAAATGAAGCAAAGATGAAATGTCAACAGCGTGGTCGTGTTTCACAGTGTCGATGGAAGACATACAAAAAGTAGCATGTAAGTATTACCCACATTAAAAAATTCAGTTAGCATAGTTTTTAATTGGTACAAAATTTTGCTATATTTGATCATCCCAGAAATGTAAATGTGTGTGTTAGGGATTATATATATATATATATATATATATATATATATATATATATATATATATATATATATATACTTCGATAAATATATATATATATATATATACTTCGATAAATATATATATATATATACTTCGATAAATATCGGTTATCAGACATAACAGCAATATTAATATCGGATATTGAAATCGGCCCAGATTTTCATATCGGTGCATCCCAGATTCTTTTCTGGTAGGAGTCCATCAACATCACACAATATGGAGTATTTTCCATTGATTTAACCTCGAAGGATTGCAGAGAAATGTCAGTGTTTGACACGAGCTTGTAACCAAGAGGACTTTACTGTGGAATCTGACCAAAGATTGTGGTCTCTACATTTCCTCGGTGGTAAGGAGCCAACACTTGAATGTTCAGACCTGATACCAGCAAGTCAGCGACTGTGCAAAGGCGACGTTTATTTGGCTTTTTCTCAGCAGAATAAGAGAAAAAGCCACAAACCCTGAGGGCTGTTCATGTGAGCTTCAGTGTTACATTTAGTCCGCTTATTAAGCGACTCTGGCCTTGTTTTTCTCTAAAGCAACATTCGTGAGTCGGCGGTTGCGGTTTCTCGGGGTTGTTTTTGAACGTGAAGACGCTTTTCTTGGCTTGGCTCTTTTCCGACAAGTCGCCTATTTCTGGTCATCGCGCCGGGCATCAAGACCGGAGGTCATCAGCCCGCCCCGGGACAATATTTCTCGAGCAGGAAAAGTCCCGGTGTGTATGAAAAACGGCTAAATAACAGCTAAATCCATGCGTTGGTCATGATTAGAAGCAGCCTCTGTACAGTGTGGTGGTTTGCTTGGTGCGCTTTAGCTTGTTTTTGTGTTTCTCCCACAGTAATCGTGTGTGTGAAGGTGAGAAGGGATCTGAGTGTCTGATTACAGCCTTTGACTTTGCAGCTTTAGAAAAAAAAGCTCTTTTTAAGTCTGTTTTTTGCTACAAGCCCTATACTAATTTATAGGCCTGTAATAATACGTATATTTTTTCTCAGTATCAGCTGTAATTCTACGTGGATTCAGCGGGTTTCTTCCTCACATTTGATCCATTGTGAGAGCAGAGGACAGCCTTCCTGCCTTTCTACTAATGCTTTCTTTCCGCTCATTTTGAGCCCTCTACATTTCAGCCAATGTTTCAGCTGTTCTACGCTGGCTTTCTCCGTTGAAGCAGGTTGAAATGAAGCTCCTGGGACGTCGTCATCTTCCAAAATGATCGTAATATGATGTTTTTTGATTGGAAGAGGGTTGCCGCCGTTCTAGTTTGCACTCTTCTTGTCCGTCCATCCGTGAAACTGGGCTGTCTCCGGGCAAATGTGACGTCATGTGAAGAATCCCCCATATACGCCCACTCTGCCATTCAGAAGCTCTTCTAATCTATCAGATTTAAAGTAACTGGCTTGAACTCAAGAAGACCGAATCCTGAAATTCAAATATTCAAATTTTGCTTCAACAGTTTTAGTTTAGCAGTTTGCTATCAGATTATTGCAGTTATTTTATGTTTTTCTTCCTAATTGTTTTGGTTCATCTTAAGTTGAAATGTAAAGGATCCAGGTCACATGATTAAGGGTGGAAAAAGTTTGGAAGTGACTTATTTTGCTGTTCTCTCCAACCGTCTGAGATTTGACTCAAACCGATAGGAGGAGGCAGCTGCATGCAGCACACAGGCCAAACTGGGTAACACAAACTCAACATTGCAACAACGGGTATCTTTGTGTGTCGGTGTGTGTGGATGTGGGTTGTTTCTGGTGTGTGCACCTAACAACAGTGCGTACATACACTAAACCATTAAATCTACTCCCCTCTGCGCGCCATCGTCACGTATGGCCCGACTGAGCACGTTGGTGTCCAGTTCCTTCTTTCCACCCCATCATTCCTCGGCAAGGACATCCTGCCTTGGCTGTCCCTGTGCCTGTCTTGGTCCTCGTCTGTGTGACGTCCCTGTTATCTGGTGGCCATCTGCGTCCTCACTGCTGCCCTGTGCTTCCTCCAGGTATGGGCAAGAAGGACGATCCCAAGCTAATGCAGGAGTGGTTCAAGCTGGTGCAGGAGAAGAACGCCCTGGTCCGCTATGAGTCCGAACTCATGATCTTGTAAGTAAATTCTGTGAAGAAATGTTTTTGTGACTTTTGTCAAGGCTTGAAGATGCTCCACTGGGATGTGACCGCTGTTTTCTAAACCATTCACGTCGTTTTTGTTTGTTTTTTCATCTTATGTTCATGCTTCCTAGCAGAAAATACTAAAATGTTGAGTTTAATGTGTTATCACCTTTCACTACCGAATCTTTGGCCTTATCAGAAAACGTGTAAGACCCAAGAAAATACTGCATTCCTAGTAGTAGAAAATCTGATGCTATCCATTCAATAAGTTTTTCTTGTAAATACTAGGTCTTCGTGATAGACCAACAATGAGTTGTGCATAATTGTTTAACCTAAGAAAAACGATGCATAGTTTTTAAGTTTTCGTAAAAAATCTTTTTTTCAAATCTGAAATTCCTCCCTTTACTCTGATACCTCCAAGTAAAATCTCTTCAACCAGTTACCATCAGAAGCCCCCCAATTGTTATTCAGCACAAAGACACACCACAAGTCTGTCCTTTGTGGAAAAGTTTTCAAGTCTACATTCTGGTGGGAAATCAAGCCACCAACCGCAGAGAGGACCCAAACCGATGAGCTCCTGTCAGAGGAGGTCAACATCGAGCTTTTGGCCCGAATGGAAAACTCTGTGTGACAGAAATCTAACGTTGTTGATCTCACCTGAAGACACCATCGCAGCGGTTAAACATGGTGGTGGCAGCATCATGCTGTGGGGAGGCTTTTCTTCATCAGGGACAGGATCATCCAGGGCAATCCTGGAGGAGAACCTGCTAGAGGCTGCAGACCTGAGACTGGGGTGGAGGTTCACCTCCCAGCAGGAGAACCAGCTGGACCTGCCGGGGTGGTTTAGATCAGATTCGTGTTTCAGAACGGCCTAGTCAAAGTTAAGACCTAAACCCAAATGTGTCGGTCTATGACAAAAAAAATCCCAGTGAAATCCATCACAGTTGGTTGTTAAAATGTGTAAAAACGTTTGCAATGCGCTGCAGCTCTCGGCATGGAGTCTCTGCAGGACTTTTCTCTCTTTTTTTGACGAGTAACATAAAACAGACGGTTACAGCAAGCATCAAAAACACAGAGACTCATTCAGAGGACTATGTGAATACTGATCAACACAATGACAGGTACATCAGTAGCGGAAAAAAGGGCTAGACTTCCCTTTTAATTTTCTCCTGATTCTGATAGGTAAAAGGTTTTATTGTCACCGGCAGGATTTCTGCAGAAAGCTTGTGGGCCAGAAAGACTTTGACGTCAACGAAGTCTTCAGACGGCTCAAGGTTTCAACAGCCGTGTTCATTCCTGCAGCCACAAGCGTCTGCAATAATAACAATAAAGATGTTTCACTGTCGGCTAATAAATAATATCATCCCCTGAGCCCTGAACCAGGGATGACTCAATAGTTCAGAGATAATGAAACTGTCGGGGTTTATTGTATTCATTTTTTATTTAATCACTGTATTCTTTTATGAGAATACAGTTTCACCGGCTATCTACTTACTGAAATAACTTTATTACATTCTCAAACAAATTGATTCAATTATGCTGTTATCTTGTTATATGTTCTGAAAGCTTCTGGATTAAGCATTTGTCTTCTTTTGAAGAGCCAATAACTGTTTATTGAATTCAATGTGGGTAAAGTGAATCTGCTTGGAACCCATCGATGCTGAAAGCTTTACCCGTGGAAGTTTTCACACCCATCAAACCTCTTCACATTTTGTTACGTTGCAGTCACAAATTTCAGGCTATTTTTTTATCAGATTTGATAAACAAAAATAAATATTTCCCTTTATAGTCCTGCAGAGGGGGAATTTGTCTGCAAGTTGAACCTACCAAGACATGGACGTCCACCTAAGCTGACAGGCTGGACACGGAGGTCATCTGTTATTTTATTACCCCCTGGTAAACACGGTGGTGGCAGCATCATGCTGTGAACATATTTTCAGTCAGGACAGGGAAGCTGCTCAGACTTGAGGGAAGATCAGCGGAGCTACATCCAGAACCGTCCTGGGAAGAAATAAACCCTGTTAGAGGCTGCAGAAGACCAGAGACTGGGGTTCCAAAACGTTGTCCCGTTAAGTCACCAAACTTATTTTCTCCTCTTGTTCTGTCTCCCCAGTGCCAGAGAACTGGAGCTGGAGGACCGCCAGAGCCGGCTGCAGCAGGAGCTCAGGGAGAGAATGGCTGTGGAAGGTAATGCTCATCAGCTGAAAGGGCTCTCGCTATAATACTGGAGTCACAGCTTATTTCTCCTCTAACCCCTGAGTGGTAGCCAGTCCTGGTTACTTTCCTGCCGTTTCTCTGGTGTTTTACGGGGATACACTAACCAACTCAAATATTTCTTCTGTTTAATTATTTTTACCAACACAAAAGCTTATGTTGAAAATAGGGAGGCTCAATATATCTGCATCAACGTCGGTATAAGCTCATTTTTTTTACGTATCTGTATCGGTTCCATAGATAAAACTGGGTGGATATTAATAATCGATGTTTATTTCCATGTCGTTTTGCTTTCTGGGGGGTTGGCTGTGGTATTGGTTTGGGCATGTGACAGAAGAAGAGAAGCTGTGTTGTTTTTCAGGGTGTTGAACAGGTACGGAAATATACAGATAGTATACAGGTAAAAGCCAGTAAATTAGAATATTTTGAAAACTTGATTTATTTCAGTAATTGCATTCAAAAGGTGTAACTTGTACATTATATTTATTTATTGCACACAGACTGATGCATTCAAATGTTTATTTCATTTAATTTTGATGATTTGAAGTGGCAACAAATGAAAATCCAAAATTCCGTGTGTCACAAAATTAGAATATTGTGTAAGGGTTAAATTTTGAAGACACCTGGTGCCACAAACTAATCAGCTGATTAACTCAAAACACCTGCAAAGGGCTTTAAATGGTCTCTCAGTCCAGTTCTGAAGCCTACACAAACATGGGGAAGACTTCATATTTGACAGCTGTCCAAAAGGCGACCATCGACACATTGCACAAGGAGGGAAAGACACAAAAGGTTATTGCTGAAGAGGCTGGCTGTTCTCAGAGCTCTGTGTCCAAACACATTAATAGAGAGGCAAAGGGAAGGAAAAACTGTGGTCAGAAAAAGTGTACAAGCGATAGGGATCACCGCGCCCTAGTCAAGATTGTGAAAAAAAAACCCATTGAAAAATGTGGGGGAGATTCACAAGGAGTGGACAGCTGCTGGAGTCAGTGCTTCAAGATCCACCACCAAGAGACGCTTGAAAGACATGGGTTTCAACTGCCGCATACCTCGTGTCAAGCCGCTGTTGACCAAGAAACAGCGCGAAAAGCATCTCACCTGGGCTAAGGAAAAAAAGAGCTGGACTGCTGCTGAGTGGTCCAAAGTCATGTTTTCTGACCAAAGCAAATTTTGCATTTCCTTTGGAAATCGAGGTCCCAGAGTCTGGAGGAAGACAGGAGAGGCACAGGATCCACGTTGCCTGAAGTCTAGTGTAAAGTTTCCACCATCAGTGATGGTTTGGGGTGCCATGTCATCTGCTGGTGTCGGTCCACTCTGTTTCCTGAGATCCAGGGTCAACGCAGCCGTCTACCAGCAAGTTTTAGAGCACTTCATGCTTCCTGCTGCTGACCTGCTCTATGGAGATGGAGATTTCAGGTTCCAACAGGACTTGGCGCCTGCACACAGCGCAAAATCTACCCGTGCCTGGTTTACGGACCATGGTATTTCTGTTCTAAATTGGCCAGCCAACTCCCCTGACCTTAGCCCCATAGAAAATCTGTGGGGTATTGTGAAAAGGAAAATGCAGAATGCCAGACCCAACAACGCAGAAGAGTTGAAGGCCACTATCAGAGCAACCTGGGCTCTCATAACACCTGAGCAGTGCCAGAAACTCATCGACTCCATGCCACGCCGCATTAATGCAGTAATTGAGGCAAAAGGAGCTCCAACCAAGTATTGAGTATTGTACATGCTCATATTTTTCATTTTCATACTTTTCAGTTGGCCAACATTTCTAAAAAATCCCTTTTTTGTATTAGCCTTAAGTAATATTCTAATTTTGTGACACACGGAATTTTGGATTTTCATTTGTTGCCACTTCAAATCATCAAAATTAAATGAAATAAACATTTGAATGCATCAGTCTATGTGCAATGAATAAATATAATGTACAAGTTACACCTTTTGAATGCAATTATTGAAATATATCAAGTTTTTCAAAATATTCTAATTTACTGGCTTTTACCTGTAGTTGATATTGGTAGATGTCAGTGATCTGCAATAACAGCAGTTTCAGTATCGATGTTGGTCTAGATTTTCATATCTGGGCATCCTTAGTTGTAAATTTGATAGACTTGATACAGCAGAAATGGAAAATACCTGGGAAAGTACAGATAAACGTTTTCCAGGGTTTAATATTTTCTGTTACTGTACCTAAAATAGTTGAAAGACAAATTAATGCCACAATGATGATTTAGAGTTATCATAATTCAAATCAAACAGGAAATACATAAATAAACGTATCCATATTTATTTAAAAATGTCCATAATTTATTAAGTAAATAATGATCTTTCAGATGTTATTGAGATGTTCCTGCTTTGCTGGTCGCTCCTTTAAATGTGGACGTCTCTGATTCCTGCTGCTCTCTGCTCTCCTCAGACCACCTGAAAACCGAGAAGGAGCTCGCTCAGGAAAAGCAGATCCTGAATGAAATGCTGGAGGTGGTGGAGCAGCGGGATGCCCTGGTAGCCCTCCTGGAGGAACAGAGACTTCGGGAAAAGGAGGAAGACAAGGACCTGGAATCCGTCATGCTCTCCAAAGGATTCAACCTCAACTGGGCCTGAAAACCCACGTAATTGCTGCTAATGTTGAGAAAAACATGGTTTTGGCTCGTTATTGGCAGCAGAAACTGCCCACAAGTCCTCTGAAGACTGAAGGGATGGTCCAGAACTGTCACACCTACAGCACTGAATGTGTAAATATGTTCCCAACACAACAAACACACCGTGGCTGCCTCTGACACTGAAGCAGTCTGCAGCGTTTACAGCTCCTCCGCCTGAAGCCGCTCCACGTTAATCACCTTGCAGAGTAGTTGCTCTCCGTCTGTGTGGGAGGAGAGCCGAGTGCATATTCCCAGTTTTATCATCCCAGCCTTGAAGTGGATCCTTTCAAGCCGGGCCCCGGAGGGAGAATGTGTAAAGACTTCTCTTTTGACTTCATAAAGGGAAGAATGCAGTTCAGTCCTGCTGATGTAAAGAAATTGTAAAGAAAAGAATCCAGTCTTTGTGTATAGATGTGTTGAACAAGTCACGTTTTCCTGAAGGCGAGGGTCCCGTTGAAACGCCGGGCGACATATTGAGGCTTTTTAGTCTGACTTCCTCTGCTCTCGCTGCCTTGCTCTCCAGTGACAAGCGGTTTCATCCTAACAAACCTCACACACACCCTGAAAGGCCAGGTCCGCCTCTTATATTCCCTCGGTGTGTTCAGTGAGTCAACGCTCTGACTCCATCGACTCGGGCCACTTTGTGTATTTCTCTTTGTTTTTTTCCCCTTTGCATTCACAGGAAAGTGCCCAGGATCTCATTATCTTGCACTTGTTCATGACCCTCATGCACTCCTAAGCCGCTGCGTGGCCGTAATTCGGCTGCAGGCACATACGGCGGACGGACTCGCCGTCTTTAATCACTGGGCAGCCGTGATAGATCTGGGCCGTTTTATGGTAAATCACGCTGACGGTTGACGTTTACAGACTGAGGCTGTTGATCCGGCGTTATCAGTGTGATCTCATTACACCGGCACAGGTCTGCGAACTTCCTGCCACTCACTTTGTGCCACAGGATGTTCTGCGTCAGTGGGATTGCTGTCATATAGACACTACAGCAGAGTTGCGCAACACTATAATGTGGGGGATACTGAATATTTGTTTTCCACATTCAAGTCGTTTTTAAGTCCAGTTCTCCGTTTTCACGTTGGAACTACATTTTTAAGTCTGTTTTAGCCCTAATAGCGCCTATCTGCTACACGCTGTTTTTTTTAAAAAGGGGTGGTAGAAGAATGCAAAATGTTAAATGTGCAACTTGCTCCAAACATTGTATTTTGTCCTTTTTTTTTTGCAACATTATACATCCAGGGAGCCTCTGCGTTAGAGAAGACGTTTAAAAACCCGGCGAGAGCTGTAGATAAAGTTACAGAACTTTAAAGACTGTTTTAAATGGCGTGTGAAACGTTTGACTTGATTGTACTGATATTTATTAACATGTGTGAAAACTGTATTATATGTAAAGAAAAATGAATCCTAATTTGTAAAACTGTCCTGTTGACACACGAATTGCAATGTAAATGTTTCATGTAGCTGAAACGCATAGGGGTGTTGGATGTATGCTGCAACGGCAATAAAACGACGCAGTTGTTCTTTTACACGTCTGGCCGCTGGACTCTGACTCCTTTGAGGAAACGGGTCCGCTGGTGTGGACTGACCTACGCTGAGAAGAAACGAACAGCTGGTAGTCGTGTGTGGATTTCACAAAATGCAAACAGCTAATTCTGCTTCTTGTGAGGTTGGGTTGACGACATCAGGAGAGGATGAAGAATGGAGCGGATCGGCCGACCCTTAGTACACCATCATCTTTATCTGTCACTGCAGCTTCAGATGAAATGGTTCCTCTGCATTTAACCCCGCCCTCAGGGAGCATTCTGGGACGAAGGCGTTTGCTCAGGGACCCAGAGTGGCAGTTTGTGGGTCTACGAACCCGGGAGCTTGCAGCTTCTCCAGGATGCAAGCGCCCTGCTCTCTAACCCCCCCCCCCCCCCCCCCCCCCCAATTTACTACTGTCAAGTCAAGTTTATCTGTAGCACATTTCAGCAGCAAGGCGGTTCAAAGTGATTTACATCATGAAAACATCATAAACACATGGTCACTGGTTGTGAGACCAGTGACCGTTATCAGGTGTATCTGTATATCAGGTGAGAACATCAATAAACATGAAATATGTTGGTCAGTGTTCCTGTTATTATGGCTGAAAGCAGCTCTAAACAGGAGGTTTTCAGTCTGATTTAAAGGAAATCAGTATTTCAGCTAATTTGCAGTTTCACGGAAGTTTGTTCCAGATAAGTGGAGCATAGAAGCTGAATGCTGCTTCTCCATGTTTGGTTCTGGGTCTGCAGAGCAAACATCTCAGTGTTTTCCCTTTATTTTGGTAGCTGTTAAACTGAATGTATTCTGCTGGGATCATCTCAGCCCAAACTACTTCAGCTCATGAGAACAACGTCTCTCTAGCCGTGGAGCAATGGGAGGTTTTTACTTTGTTTGCTGGTGGCTGTAACAGTGGCAGTGCCCGGTCGTATTGGGATCACTGCCTGCAGCAGTAGCAGTTCTGAAAGCAACATCTTTGGGAACATGACAATCATCTCAACAGAAACGTCGACTGGACCATCTGGCTTTTAGACAAACTTTGAAGACCTTGAAATCTGCCCATTCCGATCTGCCCTGTTTCACGTCACAAGCTGCTTCTGTTCAAGTTTCCATGTTTTGTCCTCACCCATGTCTGAAATATTTTTTTCTATAACCATACATACATTACACAAGTAATCCACTTTATAGGGAAAAATATGAATAACATTTTTAAATAAAGGATAAAATAGAAAAAAAGACAGATTTTTTCTTTATTAAATAATGTAAAACAAAAACAAACTTATTGCCCATTTCCTGGATAGGTCCACAGCACTTTTTCCTTCCACTTAACTTTCCATCGACAAGCTTGGATACAGCACTCTGAGCAGCTAGCTTCTTTAGCGTTGAGCTTAATGTGATTGTCACATCAGCCACTTTCCCCATGATTATGTGGGTCACAACATTTCTGTATTAAAAATCCCCTTTTAATGGTTATTTGCAGTCTTAAATTCTCTGGGGAAAAAGATTTTTCAGAAATAAACACTTAATGAATGAATCTAAATGCAATGAATCTGGATAAGGAGTTTTTTTATTGAATTACTAAAATAAATGAACATTTAGATGATACACTTATGTATCACCACATATCTGTACATAATGGGCCAATTTAGTGTTCAGATTGACCCAGGAGAAGATGAAAAAGATAAAAAAAAAAATCTTTTAAGTTTTTTCTTTGCTTCATTCTCTAATGTTGAGGATTTTGTTCCTGTTGGCCAAAAAGAAAACAAAGAAAGAAACACCCCTTTAGCCCCAAGAATTAAGTAAGTTAACAAAACTGCATCCTAAAAAAAACTGGTGACACAGCAAAGACTTTTCTGAAGCTCATAAATTAGAAATTTTATATTTTTGGTCACTCATTTCAGAAAACGGGCCTAATCTAGATTCATTACAGGTAGTTAAACATGTCAAGCCTCCATTTCTTGTAGTTCTGAGAGTTTGTGGTTTACAGATAAAATCCCAAAATTCAGGGTCAGGAAATCAGAATATTTGAAAAAGTTTAATATTGGAAAGTTGAGAACCCAAAATGCCTGCCAGGGTTTCCTGAGCCTCTAAGTCCCTCAGTCTGGGTCATAAGGCGAGAAAATCATGTAGAACACCGCTGACTGGTTAGATGTCCAGAAGGCAGGCAACACGGGCTCCGAGCATTTTACCTGAACTAAGAAGAAAAAGAACTAGACTGTTGCTCGGTGGTCCAAAGTCCTCTTTTCAGATCAAAGTAAAATTTGCATTTTATTTGGAAATCAAGGTCCCAGAGTCCCTGTCGTCCGCTGGTTCTGCTCAGTTGGGTTTTCATAGTCCACATTCAACGCAGCCCTTAACCAGGAAGTTTTAGAGCACTCCACATTTCCTTCTGCCGATGAATTCATTTTCCAGCAGAAATTAGTACCGGCTCACACTACCAAAGGTACCAAAAGCTGGTCCAATGACCATGGTGGTTCTGTGCTTGACTGGCCAGCAGACTGATGTGACCAGAACCCCATAGAGAATCTATGGAGGGTTTCAGGATGAAGATGAGACACCAGACCCACCACAGATGACCTGAAGGCTGCTATCAAATCACACCGGGCTTCCAGAACCACAGACTGATCTGGAAACCGGTGGGTTGCCGGTTTGAGCACCTGCTCCGACCATCTCAGTCGTCGTCCTGGGGCAAGACACTTCACCCGTTTTGTCTGCTGCTAGTGATCAATGGGCCCGGTTCTGTTGGGCTGCTCCGAGGCAGACGTAGCTCACCACTGTCAGCGCCTGAATGTGGGAGTGAATGAATGTAATGAATGTAAAGCGTCATCAGGACTGGATAAAGAACTAAACTACAGGCCTTTTACCGTCTCCTCCATGCCACGCCGCATTGATGCAGTAATTCATGCAGAAAGAGCCCCGACCAAGTACTGAGCACATAGAAATAAACATTTCAGAAGCCTGATTTATTTGTTTAAAATATAAATATTAACTGATTTTAAGAAATATTCAAATGTTGTGAGACATTAAATTTTAGGTTTTTTTTATTATCCCTAAGACAGAATATTCAGAATTACAAGAAATAAAGGCTTGAAATATTTCACTCGGTGTAATGAATCATCCATCCATCCATTTTCTGACCCGCTTAATCCCTTATGGGGTCGCGGGGTTGCTGGTGCCTATCTCCAGCGTTCACTGGGCGAGAGGCGGGGTTCACCCTGGACAGGTTTGTAACGAATCAATATAGTTAAAAAAAACACTTTTTCAAATACAACTAAAATCAACGTTTTTGCGATATTCTGTTTTTTTCTCAAATATACATCTATATCCTCACTAACTTCCATTACTGAAAGGTTTATAATTAAATTTCTGCACAGCTTTCATGCAAACACAAGTTTAAGCTTGTATCCGTGCCTTTATTGTGAAAGCGGATCAAGCCAAAGGTGACTTCCGGTGAGGGATCAGCGGCACCAGGCTCTTTCTGCGGTGGGGAAGTTTTCAGCCACAGCTGCAGTCATGATGGGCTCAAGTTTCAGGGACTGTCAGGTGAGTGTTGCTGATGACGCACAAGGTGAGAAGTTTGGTGGCGGTGAAAGGAAAGTGACGTCATAGGACGTCGCTGTCACATCTGACTTTTAAAGTTTGCTGCTGGCGCCCAGAATAAAGGCAGGAAGTTTCTGTCTGAACTGGACTTTGGATATTTGTGCTGAGGATGTTACGCGGTGCTTCTCTCTGCTCTGCAGGCGTGGAAAGACGAGGCTCTCCCCCTGACGACCAGCAGCAACGAGGCGTGCAAACTGTATGACGCCATTCTCACGCAGGTAACCCGCACAGCACGCACCCAGGGCCGGCCATGCGCAGCGCAGCGCCCTGGGCCAGGCTTTATATGGCCCCCTCCCCCACATGCCCTTACTAAATACATCGACTGGCATCGTTTCTTACCACTGTTGTTCAGTTAATTTAAATTTAAAGGTTAAAGCTTAATAAATTACAGATAAATCCAGAAAGTCTGAAAAGCAATATAAATATCCTTAGCACATTCTGTAAAAAAGTGAATAATATTTTAATAGATTGTAAATACAAACATGACATTTAAATAACCAAACAGTTTGCACACATCAACTCCATAAATAAACTACATTTACACAATACGATAACTATATACAAAAGTTTTTTAAGACACCTATGACTATATGAAAACTTTTTACAAAAAAAGGACCCCAAATGGGGCCTTTCAGAACCATATAGAGTGAAAAGCTATGCCATTACATACCCAACCCAACCTCACTGCTCCAGCTACTGCGGTATTTATAGAGTAAGTACAAACAAAACACATGGGAGTATTTTATATTTCTATATTTAGGATGTGGCAATGCAAATTTATTTGTATAGCACATTTCAGTACAAGGACAACGCAAAGTGCTTTACATGACTACAAATTTATATTTAGTAGAGTATTTTAATCTCTGCTAAATGTTTTTAGTCTTTTTGTAAAGCACAAGGAGATTTATATAATGTAAAGTGCAGTCCAAATATGATTTATTATTATTATTATCACAAGTTTTCTGAAGGTGCATTTACATTGAACGTGAACGGCGCTACAATGTCACCACTTAAATTTAAATTAATTTAAATTTAGTCAAATTGACTCATTTTTATAAATTACTCTTTGGCAGTAATTATTTTAGACGTTTATAATTTTGAATAATTAAACCAAGTTTAGATTTTAACTCATCTACAGGCACATTCAATAAATTAGAACATTATAGGAAAGTTGATTTAATTAACTCCATCACTATCTAGATTAATTAAATGCAGCCGGATGTTTTCAAACCTTTTATTTCCATTATGATGATTTTCAGTTTGCACTTAATGAAAACACCACATTCCAGGTGAAAATCACATCAGGTCAAAAGAAAAAAAACATTCTTAAAACAGAAATGTGAGGCTAAATGGAAAATACCTTGAAGGTTATTTTTAAAATGTACTTTTATTCTTGTTAGTGAGAACGCGTAGAACACATTCTAATTTACTGAATATGAGCACATTATTGAATTCAAAAGAGAAATAAATGTTTGATTGGGTCAAAATACGCTTTTGTTGGAACCAAACTGCTGGAAAGCTGGAAATGTTTTGACATTAAGATAATTTTCTTTAGTTTTTGTTGAGCTGAAGCAAAGGGCTTGAAGGATTGACTGCCATCCTTTTTTAAATTATTTAAATTATTATTAGCATTTTTAAAACACACGTTTGTTCTTCATCACTGTCCACTGTATGGATCAACAAGCCTAACGTAACATAATAACGATTATAATGAAAATGTTTACCTGTGTAACGCAGTTCTTCCTTTCTCTACACTCTGAATGCCAATAAACAGTAATAATGTAAATAAAAAAATGTAAATAATCACAGAGGAAAGAACTGACAGGAAATCAGGCGACATACCAGCAGAATCTAAATATAGATACAAAAAATAAATGTTTTAAGTCAGCTACGTGCAATGAGCAGCGGAGGATGTAGAAAATGAAACGACACCAAGTGTTTTAATTTTTCTTTAGGCTGAACCAATCTGTCTTCTTCCTTTTATCTCTCCTCTGCTCCTCTGGTTCTATTCTCCTTCTTTTTTCACATGTGAAGAGAGACATATTTTCCTCCCTAGCCGAGTGCATCTCTAAGATCTGAAGCTTCATTGGGCAAAACAAATAAATGTTTTATCATAAAGTTAAACCAATGAACGCAGCTTTTGTCCTCCTGTTTCTGTTTTTTTTTAGTATGTGAAATGGAGGAACGACGACACGCTGGGAGGAATTGAAGGATGCATGTCTGCTATCCAGACAGCGGACCCTAACTTTGGTAAATAACTTATTTTTAATCCGGTATTTATTAAATCAGCTCCAATGACACATGGTAATTATTTAGAAATATGTGTGGCAACATCTGTTCAAAAACTTGTTACAAAAAAAGGTTTCCTCACCAGGAGACGGGAGATAAGGACCAAATAATAAAATGCTTTAAATTTGTTTATGGCTAGAAATTCATCTTTTTAAAAGTCCAGAAGACCCAAACAGTACATTTCTAAATATGTTTAGTTTTAGCAAAATAGCTTCCAGCTTGAATGAAGTAGTTTTCTGTTTTTATTTTATTTTATTTCTTTTTTTTTTACTTTTCCAAAGAAAATATTTGGTCCACAACATGAAAAGCTACAAAAAGATCTCTGCAACTTAAAGCTGGTGCTTACAGCTTTTAAATGGTGGGTTACTGTAGCGCGTGTTGCTGTGGAAACGCATCTTAATATGGAGACACAGAGGAGACGCGAAGCAACGGCGCTGAAGATTCAATGTTTATGGTTCGTGCCTTTATTACGCCGTTAAGCACCGTTACCGAGGAGACATTAGGCAACATGAACGCCGTCACAGACGAGCCTGACGGCGTTCATGTTGCTTTATTAGAGGACGCCTCGTCTGGCCGCAGGACAGTTGTTTTTAACCGTCTCCTGTACC
Organism: Fundulus diaphanus; assembly: GCA_037039145.1. Taxonomy (NCBI): domain Eukaryota; kingdom Metazoa; phylum Chordata; class Actinopteri; order Cyprinodontiformes; family Fundulidae; genus Fundulus; species Fundulus diaphanus. Next base: position 3,403,997 of record CM073134.1, on the reverse strand, counting down.
TTTCATACGGCCTTATCTGCTGTTTATTAGCAGAGACAGAAGGGACAATTCAAAAAGATCGCCGTTCTAGAAGCCCTCCTGGCTCCCGAACCAAATAACAGAACGTCCAGAGGAGCATGTGATTCTTCATGTGAACTGCTACGTGGGGAGCTGGGGGGAGATTCAGAGAAAATAATATCTATTCCTCAATTCATGCCGCAGTTATGGGTCACGTGATCAGCACCGGGCTGGAGCTGGTGGCCACCACCAGCAGCCCGCGGCTGGATGGGCGTCTGGCCGGCGCCGTGAAGCGAACGGTGGAGCTCGCCAACAGCCAGGACATCTCTCCCCGGGAGAAGCTCCACGTCAAAGCAGTGGAGCTCTTCTCACACGGGTAAGAACCCCGAAGCCGCCTGCTGCTCGGCTTGGACCAGGGATGGATGAGAGTTGCTGGTGGGTGGGGGGGCTGCACCATGCCGTTCATGTACATCCTGAGCATCCAAGCCCTTCTGAGAGCAAGTTGACTTCTGTTTATCAAAACGATGGCTGCCATGTTGGTCATCAGTTTAATTTACTGTCTGGAAAAGTAATAAAACCTTTTTATTTGAGGTTTATCATCCAGGGGGCTGTGATTTCCTCTCCGTTTTCCTTCTGATTGCCAAATTTTAGTACCAAAGCTGATCCAAGGTGATGCAAAAAGCAGTTTTACAGGATTTCTTTTCTAAACCAACCCCAGACTAACCATCTTCTAACTGTAAAAGACTGAATTTTTATCCACTATAAACCTCTAAATTAACAAGAAACCCTTAACCCTCTAAAGCCTCATACAGGTAATTGTGAGGATACTTCACATTAAACAAAATACATATACAGTATATCAGGCTTTCAAATTTTCTTTGTATGGTAATTGATACGTTAGACCATAAAGAAAAATGTCCTCTTTTCTGCATTTTTTATACAGGTTGTGTAAAATCTATTTCATTCTGTGTCAACAGGAAGAGATCTCAGAAATATTTATAACCAAAATGATACATTTGGACTTATAGGGTTCTGATGTCTAACCCGGTGTGTAAATTAGGAATTTCTTAATTGAATTAGTGAAATAAATGAACTATATGATGATTTTCAGATGTACTGAAATGCACCAGTAAAGGAGGAATTAAGAAGGTTTATTTGGGTGAAAAGGTAAAGGCTAATTCTGATATTCTGTGTTTTCTCTGTGAAGTTTTAACTTGTTTTTCTTGCCAACGTGTGAGCAGGGTGGAAATGTGTTTCATGCCGACGTTCATAAATAAAAGAAGAAAAGTCTGGACTGCAAACCAGGAACTGCTGACAGCTTCTGGAAGGTGTTTATTCTTCCTCTTTGCTGCAGGAAGTTCCCATCAAATCTTTGTTTTCCTTTAGAAAAGAGTCTCGCTGCATCATCTCACCATTCAGGCCACGGTTGTGGTTCCGGCTGTTAAAGTCCGTGTTAGATCAGACGTGGGCTTCATGGTGCCACAGGAAATGAGTCGCCTGTTCAAAAACAATTGATCAGGAAATCATTTTCATTCATGAAGCGGCTCTTTCTCTGTCTGCATGTGATTCAGTCATATGCTCCAGATTAACACAACCAAACTCATGAGACAGCTGGACTTTTTCATCTTTTATTTCCTTTTCTTTCTCCAAGGTGCCATCCAGGAATGTTTAAACGGACATTTAGTTTCCTAGCGTCGCCTCGGAGGATGCAGCTCCTCAGGAAATTCTCATTTCCCCCACAATCCACCGTGATCCGCTCTCTGAGCCGTTTCCATCCTCCAGAACCTTATTCCTTTAACGATGAGACGCGTTTCTTGTAGGAATTTTCCCAAAGCCTGCGAGGTCTGGGAAGATATTCTGCTGGATCATCCCACCGACATGCTGGCCCTTAAGTTTGCACACGACTCCTACTTCTACATGGGGGCCCAGGTGCCGATGAGGGACTCTGTGGCCCGGGTGCTGCCCCACTGGAAGCCTCACATGCCTCTGTTCAGGTACTGGGTCCGGCCCGCCGAGGTTCTGTTCAAGTGTGACGCTGTTAAGCTTGTTCATAAAAATAAATTAGATTCACTTTTGCATTTGTAGAGTTCTGAAGGTCCGATTCATGTCACGGCCTTCAGCGTCACAATAACTTCCCCAACACTTTAGATTTAAGGTACTTTATGAGCAGGGAAAATGGAAATAAACCTAAACTTCTTATAAATACTGTAGAATTCATATTTTCTGCTGGGAAAATTTAAACCCTCTAAACTGGTTACATTTATTCAGTGAGGAAGAAATCCTACATTAAGGTAAAATGAATTAGATGAACTGTGCGTCACATTATCAGTTCTAGTCCAGCACATCTGGCGCCTTCATGGCCGATGTTACAAAAGAGGATATTTTTTAATTTATTTTTTTACCTTTGCTGAAAGAAAGATACTTATTATAATTTACAAAACACAAACTAAATGTTTGAGGACTAAATCTCACACACTGACAGTCAGCTGTTCAGCCCCAAAACAAAAATCAGACAAGTTGAAGAGCTAAGAGTTTACTTTGGACCGACCCGTCCAACTCAACCCAAATGTCCCCAAGTCAGCGCGTCAAAGTCCGCTTCAAGTGGCTGGAAAAATAATCCAACAAGAACAGAAAGTTTGGGATTTATCCGTCTGGTTATACGATAAGAATAAAAAATAAAAACCTGCTAAGGAAAGCTCGCACCGGTCCACGCCTCGATCTTCACCGGCTTCCTTCGAGCGCAGCGGGCGTCCTGACGTGTCCCCAGGTGATGCTGCACCTGTTTGCGCTCCTGTCCGATGTTTGTTGCCGCCAAATGTTGGTGTTCTTCTGTCCATCACTGACCAGAGTTAATTTAAAAATCCAGAACGTACCGGTCTGTTCTTGGAGAGCTTCTCCTGCTCTGTCCCTTTCTCCAGGTTCTGTGTCCAGGTGACATCCTTGTGTAAACGTTACACACAATTATATTAATTATATTTCTCTCATACTCAGTTTAACACTTTCTGGATGTGAGAACCGCTTACGGACATGAATTCTTTCATCTTTACACAATGTCAGCTCACACCTTTTCTGCTGGGTTCTGGTTCTGGGACTGGGATGGCCATGAAAGACGGCCAAACTCGTGTCTGGTGAATAGATTCTGGCCCAATGTTTTGGGTCATAAATGTGCTAAATGACCCGTTCTTTTAGCTTTCTGAATTGAATGTCCGGGGTTCACGATGCCCTGTACTCTAACGAGGTTCCCGGGGGAAACAGGCCCACAGCATCACGGCTCCTCCACCATACCTGGTGAGTCCCTACAGGACTGCTCTGAACACACCTGGGAGTGTTTGAGAGGCCGTTGAGCTGGAGGAATTCACACCTGTGCTCGCCTACATACAGTCCAGCACCGACGCTGTGCTGCCGATCAGAAACTGAGGCTGGACAGCTCTGTACGCTCCCTGTGTTCAGGTCAGGGGACAAGGGGTCCATAGTGGGCCCCGGAGAGAAACCTCTGACTCTTTAACCACTAGGCCTCCACTTCCTTTAATGACAATAGAGACAATTCTGATAATGAAACGTGGGCCTTTGGTGCTTTTCTCCATATTCATCCTTTGTTTCACAGCAAAGCCGCCTGTAGTTTGCTGCTGAAAAGCTCCTGATTGGCTTCATCTGTTCCTGCAAAAGTCCCAGTGGAGTTGAGCCAACGCCCATCGCCTCTTCCAGCCAAGCAGGTAGCATGAAGATGGCGTCCGATGGTTCTTACGGCGCCGTGGTTGAGCAGGCGATGCTGCTCTGCTGCAGTTTCTCCAACAGGGACCTCCATAGAGTTTACGTAATGTTCTGGACATGTTTGTAGAGCAAAGTGATTCTCTTGAAGCTCCTTCCTGAGTCATAAAGATCAGCACACACCTACCTAGCTTAAATAGTAATGTTCTCTTGTCTTGCCCATTTTGAAAGTGGCCAAGAGAAAAACGGGCCTGTGTCATAAAACAAGGAGCCAAGCACAACAAACTGATCTAGTTAACTTGTTAAAGCATATAGGTGATACAGGTAATCGCAAGAAAACTTCACAAAAAATAAATAAATATATATATATATTTTTGGTTGCTTTGAAAAAAAACTTTTTCTTTTATGTAATTAGACCAAATGATACATTTTCCTCATGCTTTCTGCGTTTTTTATGTAGGCTGTGTAAAACATATTCATTTGTATATTGTAAATTGTATTTTCATAAAAATACTGACTTTGTGTAAGAGGAAATATTTGTTGTGGAGTTATTTTTGGAGTTACGGGGCTAAATTAGACAGAAAATGCTTCAGGAACTTTAAAAAACTGAAAAGGTGCAAAAACTTATCCCAGAGATGGTAAAATCTCTAGTTAGTGTGCTTTTTTTATTATACATGTGAGATTATGCACTTAGAATGAATTACACTTTTATTCAGAACAAATGTTCACTACAGTGTGTGAGGGAGTGTTAAATCATGCAGAACATAGTTCTGATTATTGTGAGCAAGAGTAAATTCCTTCTAGTATTTTCTAAAGAGCGTGTTGTGTCTGTCTGCCCTCAGCTATCTGAAAGGACAATACTCCTTCGGCCTCCTTGAGACTCGTTTCTATGACCAGGCTCTGAAAGTGGCCCTGGAGGTGAGATCCCTTTCTCTCCTGCGCTCTGCCGATAATAACGCAGCGCCGCGTTTGAGGCTATCTGCGCTGATTGTGTCACTCCACCACGTTACCAGTGCTCCCTTCTACACCAAAGGCTTCATGCATACAAAGCAGCCGTGGCACGAGAATCTGTCGGGGATAAAAAACGATTTGAGGGACGTGGAAATAAGAGTCGCTCAAAGTGAGGAATGCAATAATTTTTGAGCCGTTTGTCTTTTGATCCCTCCTGTTGTGGCGTCTTGTGTGCAGGGCCTCGCCTTGACCCCCGACGATGCCTGGTCGGTCCACTCTGTGGCCCACGTCTATGAGATGAAGGCAGAGGTGGACAAAGGCCTGAAGTTCATGGAGAGCAGAGAGAAAGACTGGCAGGTGGTGCTTTAGGGGCTCAGGAGGTTCTGAGTTCAGGGCTGGACGATGTAGAAAAAAAGCAGATCGATAAAATAGAAATCATAGTGATCGATATAGATAATAGTCAACAAATTCAAAACAGACATTTCAAGTGCAGCCCTGATCATTTTATACTGTTGCTTAGCAACCTATTTTTAGATACTAACACACAAACACTGAATTCAAACTCAACCCTTTATTCAACCAACTTTTTACCAAAACTACAAGTTTTAAAAAAAGAAAAGAACGCACGCTCTCTGAACTCTATGAAGGGGCGGAGCTTGGTTCCTGGACCTGCGTTGTGATTGGTTGGGACGATGTAATGATGTAATATTAACCTACATGATAGGATAGAAGGCATAAGGAAGGAAAACTTTTATTCTATTGAGCTTTTTATTGCCCTTTTTTTCTATCATCGATATCTATATATATATATCGATCGATATATATATAGATATTGAATTATCGTCCAGCCCTACTGGCTATTATATTCAAGTGGTGATATTTAGAAAACACAGGAAAAATGTCATATTTAATTTTCAGGGATCTGACATGCTGGCCAGTCACAACTACTGGCACTGGGCGTTATACTTCATCGAGGGGGTAATGGCTTTATTTATTCACGGAAAACAGTTTGTGGGTTTTATATCTGTGGGTTTAGTGAATGTTTCTAGTGATGCTTTGTTTTTGTCACTTCATCCTTTGTAGGAGCAATACGAAGCCGCTCTGGAGATCTATGACTCCCAGGTGGGTTTGTGTTGCCGTGTGCAGATCCGGTCGGACGGTTACTGCCCTCTGTGGTATGCTCCTTTGACAATTTTAAGGATTTAGGGGAACTGTTGGTTCTGAAGTGCAGTATTTTAAAACACAGAAATTTGGTTCACACGTTTATTTATTGAACATGACCTCTGATCAACTCAAAAGTAGATCAGAGATGGTATACATACTAACTAAACTATAACTACACCGTATCCGTCCATCTAGCTGCACTTCTACCACCAGCAACGGGCTTCTGGTACAGTTCTGGCTTCACTTCCGGATGGAAATGGCTGGTTTCCTGGCTCTGACCACCTTTTAATCACAGTCCATATATTTTTTTAATAGATTCAAGAGTTACTGAAGCTCAGCGTTGGTCCTCTTTATCCGTTCCAGTATCAGTTTCCATGTTTTTTCAGCTCATAGCGGCTGTTTATGGCTGATATTAATGTTCATCCTGCCTGACTCAGAAAAAAGGAGCAAGAATTTTACACAGACACGAAACATCTCGGCTACTGGCTTTACATGTGATTACAAACGTAGCCGCGGCCCACACTTTAAAATCACACCTGCATCAAGTCACCTGCGCCTTAAAATTAGTCTCATTTGGACTTGAACCTCCTGAACGCACAGCTCGGTGTTGGACTGGAGGAGTTTGCATCTGAATGATTAGTGGGAGGGTGTCTCAGCGGTTTTAAAAAGGTTTCCTCAGCAAAAACAAAATTCCCTCTAAAGCCACAACGCTTCAGTTTTATCTGTTTATAATTAGTTTTTTTTTTTTTTTTTTGTCTCAGACGACTCAGAGGCTTCCGGCATGTTAATTATCAGCTGGTCCTTTAAATGTAGCAAAGAAATTATGTAAGATAAAATGTCTTATTTGGAGCAATGCTCAGTAATTTCTGTTCTCTTTCTGCCTAGAGCTGCAGTCCAGAACCTGAAATGATTATTTCACTGTGAAAATATTTTACTACAAACATATTTATTTTGGATTATTTTTCCTGGTCAGTTCTTTCTTCTTACAACGTATAAAACTGTTAAATTAGCAAAAGTTGCTGTTTTAAATAGACTTCTTAAGGCACTAAAGATTTTATTTACTAAATGTTCCAGTTTAGTAAAACATCTCGCCGATGGCTGCTCTGCACACCTTTACTCAGCAGCTTTGCACTTTTAAAGTCCCTTCTGTTTTTTATGAATATCTTTTTGTTTTATTAAGTGTGATTTTTACTGGTTTATCTTCTGGCTCGGGTCACTTTCAGTTCAAAGCAACAATCATCAGTTCAAAGCAGATGATCTTCAGATTGGACCTTAGGTGTCATTGGACCGTCGTCCTGTTGGAACATTAATTAATATCCAGGTTTCAGCCGTGAACCTGCTGGTTTGACGTGAAGCGGAAGACTCTTCCTTCCTCAGCAGTGCAGCAGTATGACTGACCTCACTAAGCATAATGCTGCCACCACCGTGCTGGTAATACCACAATCTGGTTCTACTGTAAATGCTTTTCCCAGAAGACATTGCTCTTGTTCGTGTGGGGGCAACAAGACGGTCCAAACCGCTTTAAAAGACGAGAACATAAGGGAGAAAAACCCCCGCTGTGACACCATAAAGGAAAGAAAAGTTGCCTACAGACTCAAATCAACATTTCTGTTGAAAATAAAGGTCAGGTCTGTACCTGGAATCCAGCTACTTTAAATGAGCTGCTCTGTTCCTGGTGGAGCGGCTCAAACGGTCTCAGCGCCGCCGGGATGTTGTTGGTGGCTAAGAACAGCGGGGTCGTCTCTGCAGGTTCCTACCAGGCCGGCACAGATTCACCGTGAATCGGCTTTAACGGCGCACCAGCACTAAAACCCAAGGGATGCAGATTAAAAGCAAGGCGTGGTTCCTCTGCTGAGTCAAGGGGTTTAGGTAATCACAAATAAATATGTATTCCAGATTTTAGATGCAAGAGCCAAAGAACCACCCCCACACATTTCAGTGGCAGCTGCCAAGTCTTATTTAGTCAGGATAAGAGAAGACGGCGTGAATCCAGCGTTGTCTTCTGGCAAAAAAATATCTGCTGAGGTCATTTACCTCGGCCGTGTTAGAAATCCTTAATCATAATTTCTAGATGTGGGGAAGGAGAGGCTGTTTGGATAAATGATAAAAACAATGTTTCTGTAAAATCTAAGAAAAGAAAATCTAATTCCTGGTGAGAAATAACTCTGGGAGGGTTTAGCTGCAGCAGGACCCGACCAGCTGACAGCTGAGCATAAACCATTAACTCTGCAGAACTGGACCCTGCAACACGACACCGACCCAAAACAAACCAGTAAATCCAGCAAGGACAGGCGGAGAAGTCCTGGGCCTAGTCAAAGTTGGGTTGAAATGGGCTCAACATGCAGGAAAAGTGAGGAGCAAGCTTTCCTCAGACCGATGGCGGAGGATGGAGACAAGAAGCTCCTCGCTGAAGGCGTTCAGCTAAATGGGGCAACAATAGATGCTAGGGGATATTTTTATATCTTTACATCTTTGATTTTGGCCGTTTACCTTTGAATAAATCACTTTTTATGTCCCAGAGGTAAAAATGGATTAGACATTAATTTGGGAGCAATTCTCAATAAAAGCTGTATATTTAATGTAGCTTCCTCATCTTTTTCTCCTATATATTCCCAAACTTATCAGCCTGTGTTCCTCAAAATTATATTTCTTAAATAATTGTTTTTTTCTTATTAGAAATTCTGAGAATAAAGTTGTGAGAATATAGTAGTAATTTTATGAGAACTCTTCCCCCTGTGTTCTCATATTCTCGTACACCTGATATTGTCACTTCATTCTCGTAATTTCCAAGGGGAAAAAAAAGTAGTATGGCCATTGTTTAAAGAAAATTTAATTACTACTCACAGAGGAGTAAATTTCCACAAAAACAAAAAAAATGTAGATTAATTTCACATATTTTGAGGAAAACATTTCTGATTTTCAAATAGTCGTACCTTTTCTATTAAAACAAGTATATCTGACTGTAAATTAAAAAATTAGGATCATCTTTTGGATGAACCCCTGGATTAGGCGTTGATTTGAGAGCGTCGCTCGATAAAAGCTGGAAATTTAATGTGGTTTTATTTCTTTTCCACCAGGCTGTAAATGTTTAAATACTTTACAAATTTAGATCTCTGGAAACAATGTCTGCAGTGTTTCAAATACTGATTAGTGCTTGTTTTTTTAAGGTATTCAAACGTTGTAAAGCCTCAGGCGCCATGCTCGACACCGTAGACGCCTGCTCCATGCTCTACAGACTGGAGATGGAAGGTAGGTGTGGGATTATGTGAAGGAGACAGGAAATGCACGGGTGGTTTTCATGTTACTAATCAGCACATCTGATCTAACACAATTTAGACTTTGATCTGAGAGCTAAAAGATTTAATGAGGTGAGATGATCTCAGGGATTTATTTTTTTTCAATAACATCTAAAGTGCTGCAGCAGAAATGTGGATAATCGGCCTGGTCGGTGGAAACGCGTTGAGTTTTTCTCAGGGTGAGTAGCTCGGGTCCGCTGACCCTCCTTGGAAACCTCGTTGCAGGCGTGTGTGTGAAGGACCGCTGGCGGGAGCTGCTCCAGATAACCCGGCCTCACACCGACGATCACGTCACAATCTTCAACGACCTCCACTTCCTCATGGTGTCGCTGGGAGCCAACGAGACCGGGGCCAGTCAGCGTCTGCTGGAGGGCCTCCAGGACCTGGCCAAGTTAGTTCTGTCCCAGTTCTCTCCACTGCACGCCTCAGCACTGTCAGCCTCGCATAAAAGCAACGCGACGCGTCTGTAACACTGACACAAACACGGGATGGATGCCGTTATATTGACTGTCGGAGAGAAGCAGGCCTGCGTTTAAACCTTTTCTTTAGCCTAGATAACAAAGAAAATAATACATCTTAGTTTCTTGAGGTTCTCACGGTTTCCCCTTTGATTTATTAAATTCTGTAGGGTTTTGTGTTAATTTGGCCGTTTTCTGTTCAGCTGCAACGCCGTGCTGTGAAACTGTTCGACCGTTTCAGATTTCTTCGCTTTATTTGCTTTTTTATTTTTTTGCTGACAGTAAACTGACTCGATGTTCTCTTGGAGTGATTCTGGTAGGTCAGCCACTCCTGGAAAGGTCGATGCTTTCTCCATTTATGGATAACGATCGTCACTTTTGTTCGCCAGAATCCCAGAGCCTTGCAAATGGTTCTGTAACGTCGGTGATGCTTCTAGTCTGTTAGTGAATTTCTTTAGTTGGGGGCACGAGGAACTCCTTTTTGAGATGTTTTAGCCTACTTCCTGCTGCCAGTCAGGTTCAGTTTTCCTGATTCCTGGCTGTATCTGGTGAAGCTGGACCAAAAACAGCGTTTTGTATTCACTCAGGTTGTCTTTGCTTTTAGTGAGAAAACTAAAATCTTTACGGGGTAAATGCTTTTACACATCAGGGTTGCATCTTCCTTCGTATTCAACCTTAACTGGACTGTTTTTCTCACTTGGAAGCTTCGCACCGCTTTAGTGAGGAGTGTTTGCCCTCAGTTAAATCTTCTCCTTTTATAGAACAATAGGGTCTTAATATTTGTTTTGAGTCTCACAAAGTAGGCGCTTGGAAAACCAGTTATCCTCCGCGAGTCGCCTAATGACGTCATCACTTTTTCAGTGTTTATTTTTCTGATTGAAAGAGCAGCTGTTTTGAATCTGAGAACAGTGTAAGACACTTTTGTGTTTACTTGCTAAAAAGTAATGACGAACTGATCATTTTTACACTAAACAGCAAAAAACACATAGTGCAGCATCCCAGTCATTCAAATCAATCATTCAAGCATGTTTTTTCATTAACGTACCTAATTACGAAGTCTGATGGAAATCTTATATGTATTGTCTATTATCCACCTAAATACATTCAAAGTTTCATTTTGATATCTATTTTATTAAGAGTTGCCATCCTTTAATATTCTTTTTAATGTGTCCTTTAATTTGTAAATATTTTTACAATTATTTCCAATTTGTTTTCTATTGCCCATAATTGTGATTATCTTGACTTATTATAATTCTTGTCCAATTTCAACAAATGAGATATAATTTCTTATAATTTAAAGAGCAAAAGTTTTAGCACTTAAAGTAGTTACAAAAAAATGTCCAGGTGCCTCCAGGAAGCAAAACCAGTTTTCCGTCACTAAGCGACGAAGGCTCTTCATTTGTTTAAATTTGTTTAAACGTTTTCCCTTCCAGTGAACCCGGCGACAATCAGCAGCATCAGCAGGCGCGGCGTCTCGGCATACCGATGTGTAACGCCATGACGGAGTACCAGCAGGGCAACTACAGCCAAGCTGTGGCGCTGTTGTACCCTTTGCGTTACCACATGGTGGACGTCGGTGGCAGCGATGCACAGGTGAGCTGTACACACCTGGACACGTTTTACAGCGACAGGCAAGCATGTTAAAGCACATAAACTCCTAAAACTGAAAACTTCAGGGTTTGTTTTCTTTCGGATCTCATTGATCAAGTTCCTTAGAAGAAATCAATGCATGGATGTGTCAACATTTTCTTTAATTGAATAAAAACAAGACTGAAGTAATCATTTCTGGACCAATAGAGGAGAGATCAGAAGTTATCTCACAGCTTCAGCTGCTTCAGCTAGAAACCACTGATCAGACCTGAAATCTGGGAGCAGTGATGGACTCAGACCTGAACCTCCATCTAAAGACAATCACAAAGTGGACCTTCTAGAACAGGGGTGTCAAACTCATTTTGGTTGAGGGGCCGCATACAGCTTAATCTGATCTCAAGAGGGCCACACGAGTAAACTCATTGCAAGATTAAATAGAACTAATAAAAGTGGACTTGTTGTTGATTTTTATATTAAATTAATTTCACTTTTACACAATTTATTATGAATAACCTCAGCGTTTTTAAGAAAAGTATGTGCAATTTTAACAATACTTTTACTGTTAAACATTTACTTAAGTGCATTATGCATAAGAACTGATCACAGTGATTGTACAATGTTGAAAAACATTTATTCATTTTTGGAACTTAAAAACACTGTCCTGCATGACAAAATACATCAAACAGATAAAAATTAAGAAATGATTTAAAATCAATTTTCCACATCTGAAGCTCAGCGCTACCATCTGCTGATTAAAACACAGCGCCACTCGTGGACAATATAGGAACTGCAGATTTTCAATTAAACGAAGTACATGTTTTTTTCAATAATTGTTTTATCATTCTCTTCCTTTTATCTCCTCTTTCTTTCACTTTTTCTTTTTTTCTTCTTTTCATCTCCTACTTTCCCATTGTAGTGTCCATATCATTTGAGATATTCTCCGCATGAATCATAATAAAACTATTCACATTCATAAATCAAGGGGAGCACTATGGCAGAAGCAGTACTGCTCCACTTGTGAAAGTCAAATCTGATGAGCTCTTTTTGGCATTAAGACAACAATTCTTATTGCCACATTGCCAGACAGGACACTTGGGGGGGGGGGGGGGGGGGGAAAAAAAAAAAATTTTTTTTTTTTTTTTTGAATAATGACAATGCATTTAGCCACCGGGCCGGACTAAACTGTTCGGCGGGCCGTATGTTTGACACCCCTGTTCTAGAACCTGGAGAACATTTCCAGGATTAAAGGACTAACGTCTCAGCAGGATCTGGAGAAACTAATCCATGTTTATCTTTAGTAGAACTGATCACTGCAACGGTGTTTTCACAGGTCTGCCTAAAAAGTGGATCAGACAGCTGCAGCTGATCCAGAACGCTGCTGCCCGCGTCCTCACTAAGACTAAGAACGTAGAGAACATGGACCCGGTTCTGAAGTCCTCACTAAGACTAAGAACGTAGAGAACATGGACCCGGTTCTGAAGTCCTCACTAAGACTAAGAACGTAGAGAACATGGACCCGGTTCTGAAGTCCTCACTAAGACTAAGAACGTAGAGAACATGGACCCGGTTCTGAAGTCCTCACTAAGACTAAGAACGTAGAGAACATGGACCCGGTTCTGAAGTCCTCACTAAGGCTAAGAACGTAGAGAACATGGACCCGGTTCTGAAGTCCTCACTAAGACTAAGAACGTAGAGAACATGGACCCGGTTCTGAAGTCCTCACTAAGACTAAGAACGTAGAGAACATGGACCCGGTTCTGAAGTCCTCACTAAGGCTAAGAACGTAGAGAACATGGACCCGGTTCTGAAGTCCTCACTAAGACTAAGAACGTAGAGAACATGGACCCGGTTCTGAAGTCCTCACTAAGACTAAGAACGTAGAGAACATGGACCCGGTTCTGAAGTCCTCACTAAGGCTAAGAACGTAGAGAACATGGACCCAGTTCTGAAGTCCTCACTAAGACTAAGAACGTAGAGAACATGGACCCGGTTCTGAAGTCCTCACTAAGACTAAGAACGTAGAGAACATGGACCCGGTTCTGAAGTCCTCACTAAGACTAAGAACGTAGAGAACATGGACCCGGTTCTGAAGTCCTCACTAAGGCTAAGAACGTAGAGAACATGGACCCGGTTCTGAAGTCCTCACTAAGACTAAGAACGTAGAGAACATGGACCCGGTTCTGAAGTCCTCACTAAGACTAAGAACGTAGAGAACATGGACCCGGTTCTGAAGTCCTCACTAAGGCTAAGAACGTAGAGAACATGGACCCGGTTCTGAAGTCCTCACTAAGACTAAGAACGTAGAGAACATGGACCCGGTTCTGAAGTCCTCACTAAGGCTAAGAACGTAGAGAACATGGACCCGGTTCTGAAGTCCTCACTAAGACTAAGAACGTAGAGAACATGGACCCGGTTCTGAAGTCCTCACTAAGACTAAGAACGTAGAGAACATGGACCCGGTTCTGAAGTCCTCACTAAGACTAAGAACGTAGAGAACATGGACCCGGTTCTGAAGTCCTTCCACTAAGACTAAGAACGTAGAGAACATGGACCCGGTTCTGAAGTCCTTCCACTAAGACTAAGAACGTAGAGAACATGGACCCGGTTCTGAAGTCCTCACTAAGACTAAGAACGTAGAGAACATGGACCCGGTTCTGAAGTCCTCACTAAGACTAAGAACGTAGAGAACATGGACCCGGTTCTGAAGTCCTCATTAAGACTAAGAACGTAGAGAACATGGACCCAGTTCTGAAGTCCTTCCACTGGCTCCCTGGATCTCAGAGAATAGACTTCTGTGAGTCTATAAATCCCTGAATTAGCACCTAATTACATCACAGACTTGTTATCAGTGCATCAACCCTCCAGACCACTCAGGTCTTCTGGCTCCAGCCTTCTCTGCAGAACCAGAACCAGAACCAGAACCAGACATGGAGAAGCAGCATTTAGTTCCTATGCTCCACTGATCTGGAACAAACTCCCAGAAAACTGTAAAAGTGCTGAAAGCCTGAGTTCCTTTAGATCAAGATTAAAAACACATCTGTTTAGGATTGTCTTCTTCTAGTTAAACTGTTTTACTGAAACATCATTAGTTCAACTTTGTAGTCCAAAGTCAGTTTTTAATATCTAATAACTAAATATGCTTTTAGTTTCTATTTTTCCATGTTTTATTTTGTTTCTACATTTTATTCCAACTTGCTTTTATTCTATTTTATTTTCCTATATTTTAATCATGTAAAGCACTTTGCGTTGTCTTTGTACTGAAATGTGCGTTACAGATAAATTTGCTTTGCCTTTCTTGTGGACAAACAGAAATTCCTGATGTTGTAAAAGTTCTCCAGAAGTGAAGCCCTCCAGCTTCAGAGCTGCTGTCTTCAGGCCTAAAGCCGCGCCGCATAGTGTGGTGTGAGAATGTGGAGCGCAGTGCACCATCGTATGAATAATAAATCTTTGATGGGTGCAGGCAGACATGATGCATTTTATCTTCCATGTGCAGACGTGTTCTCCAGAGTCCTGCAGTGGACTGGTGATACAGGAGAGGATGCACTTTCCGTAGAGGTTTGCCTCACTAATGGGCTTCTCTGTTGCTTCTTACAGAGAGATCTGTTCAATCAGCTGCTTATTCACGCAGCCATGAAGTCCGAGAATAAGCAACACCAAAAGCTGGCAAGGTAACGTACAACAGTTATAAAACGCTTCTGTTTTATTCCATTGTCCCCAAGTCATAAAGAAACTCGCCTTTAAATGTGTTCATACCTGAGCAGCTTTAACACGTTTAGTCACATTACAACCACAAACTTTAATTTCATTTATTAGGATGTCACATAATCGGTCAACACAAAGTAGCACGTAGTTGTAAGGTGGAAAGAAACTGGTTTTCGTTCTTTAATAATAAATATAATTTATATTCAACACCTTTTTCATAACTCTGATACCCAGTGCAACCCGTTACCTTCAGAAGTCAGCCAACTAGTGAATAAAGCCCACTTGGGTGTCACTTATTCTGGGTGTAAATACAGCCAGGGCCCTGGATATTGATCAGGGGTCCGTTCTTCGTACGTCGCTAACTCAGTTAGCAGGATTTCATTGTTGACGATTTGGCATGATCTTGGATCGTTTGGTTCTTCGAAAGACATCCTGCACTTGTTGTCATAGCAACATGTGCGCCAGCTTAAGCCTGCTCGAGAGCAGGCTTATTTCATGTAAACAAGATTAGATCACGGCTGTATAAGCGGAGGAGATAGGGAAGTCTGCCGTAGCCATGTCCATTTTTACGACTGCAACCTGTTGCGGAAGGTGCAAGAATAATTTGCAGAGTTTTTCGAATTAATCGCGTATTGCGCAATAGACAGGATCCTTTAGCGCAGCGCGACAGTAGAGAGATTTTCTTGGTGGCTGTTATAAACTAACCTGACAACAGCCAGCTGTATGTCGCTCCGCCTAGCTCCACTCACATACATCTGGGACTCCGCCATAGGGATTGCCTTTACAGAAGGCTGGGCCTTATCAAAAATTCTTGCATATGATTGGATAAGCCACTTGTCTGTCATCTTTATTGACGTGCTATTTCAACCACTCACACCGAAGCTAACCCGTGACGCTGATGATAGCGACGCAGGAAAAAAAAATAAAATAATAATAATAATGTGTTTGCGGCTCTAGTGGCATGCGTTTTATTGACAGTGAGCTGACAGGAAGAGGGGGGAAGACAGGCGGCAAAGCGCCGCGGGTCGGAGTCGATTCCGGGCCGACCGCGTTGAGGACTAAAGGCCTCCTAACATAGTTAGCGCTAACCGCTAACCGCTCCGGGGCGCTTCCGCGTCGGCACGTCCGCTGGTCCCGGAAAACAAAACTTGCCAAATCCGGTCGAGAGAAGGGCGAAAACATCGTTTCCACCAACAAAAGCCTTCAGAGGCGTTCTCTGATGTTCTTTTAATGAAACAATATTAGGTAGATTGGACAACACGGAAGAAATAGCAGCATTAATGCTAACGCTTGCTTCCTCGACGAGCCGCCATTGCTATCAAAACAGTCTCACGTCATGGTCGCGTCTCCACTACGTCACATATATGAAACTCCAGCCCTGCGTCCTGATTGGCCAGACCATAAATTTGGTTGTAGAAATCATTCTCTACCGGCGGTGTCCCAGATGTATGTGAGTGGAGCTAGGCGGAGCGACATACAGCTGGCTGTTGTCAGGTTAGTTATAAACAGACAAACACATCATTTAACAGTGGCTTTTAAAGAGGAAAAGGTGGTGTTGGAGCCATAAATCTAAAATATTTAAGTTATTTGTATGATGGTTTGCTTTTTATTTTTATCCTATCCAGTAAGAAGATTTGTTCGGGCCATTTTATTGTGAAGTTTAGTTTACTTTGAAAGGCTTGCTTCCTGTCGAGCCGTATATTGTATTAGAAAAAACTATGAATGGATTATCTAGCCACGGAGCAATAAAGTTTTACCGTGTAAACTGTGGATGACTTGGAAAAGGAAAATGTTCATTTTTTATGGATAAAGATTTTTTTTTTGTTAAAATTCCCAGTTTGCACATGTCCTTTACTTCCCGTGTCTAAGGAATGACACTGAAATGTGGATCTCTTGACATAACAAGTGCTTTTTTAAAATATAGTATAATAATTAAAGGCTACCATTTTGTAGAATATTCTTGTATTTCACTTTTACTTGTCCCCATGTTCTAGTGGGTCCCGTGGAGGCTCTGACATAAATGAACAAAGTAAATATGAGATTATTAAAATGCAAAAATTCATACTGTAGAAAGTGATAGAAACATCTACCATGGACAGTATTTACGCATTAATTTGTCTGCTGCTTTATACCAGCCCTCTCTCCTGGCTTTAACAGATTTTGAGGTGTTTTAATTAATGACTCAAATTCAGCATAACCTTCCAAGCTCTTGTTCTGCTTGGGAGAAAAACTGTGGGCGTTCTTTGGCCATGCTGAACAGCCAATAGCAGCGTTGCTGATCAATGTTTCTACTATCGATACATTTCCCCTTTTAAACAAACGCATGAACGCGCAGTTGTCTCAGATAACTCAATCCAGCGATACTAATCATAAACAACAGGTGTGTTCGAAGAACCCAATTAGCCGGATCATGATTAGCCGGATGAAATCATCTTGGATGTGTCATTTGATCTTGGATGTTTTAAGCAACGTACGAAGAACGGACCCCTGATGTACAAACTAGAAAATGATCAAATGGAGCCCAAAACATGCCTTGGGTGGTCCGCCATACTGGCTTCATCACAACCTCAGTCCTGCAGAGGCATCGGTAGACGTTAGTTTACCGTCGGTGATGTCACAGTCATCTGGAGATGGACAGGTTGGGCCCACATGGCCGTCCGCCCAGACTGATAGTTGAGGCAAGGGGATGAGCTGTAGAGAGTCAGCGCTCAGGTGGGAGAATCTGTTGACAGGACGACTAGTTGTTGCACTTTTCATTTGGAAGCCGGTGGTCTGCTCAGGTGAGACTAAAACTTTGGCCTACTTGTGAAACGTGTAGTGATCCATCACCCTGGACCCCACCATGATGCGGCCACCACCATGTGTCACTGTGGGGACGCTTTTCCTCAGGGACAGTGAAGCTAGGGCAAAAGCATATAGATAAGATAGAAATCATATTGATTGATATCGATAATTATCAACAAATTCAAAAGATATATTTTAAGTGCAGCTCTGGCCATTTTCTGCTGTTGCTTAGCGACTTATTTTTAAATACAGAACACAAACACTGAATTTAAACTCAATCCTTTATTCAACCAACTTTTTACCAAAACTGCAAGTTTTTAAAAAAAGAAAAAAGAACACGTGCTCTCTGAACTCTCTGAAGGGGGCGGAGTTAGGTTCCTGGGTCTGCGTTGTGATTGGCTGGGAGGATGTAATGATGTAATATTAACCTACATGACTAGAATGCAAAAGGAAGGAAAACTGTTATTCTATTGAACTTTTTATTGACCTTTTTTTCTATCATCGATATACGTCTATCAATCGATATATATTGTTATTGAATTATCAATATATCAGTGAAGCTGATAGGAGTTAATGGCTAGGTGGGTGGAGCTAAGATAGAAAGCTTGTTAGAGGCTGCAGAAGGCCTGAGATTGGGGCGGAGGTTCATCTTACGGCAGGAAAACCACGCTGGACACAGATTTATGTATGTCCTAGTCAAAGTCCACAACCAATCCCAGAATCCTTGACATTACTTCTGTTCCCATCTAATCTGACTGAAGCTGTTTTGTAAAGAATGGAAATACATTTCAGCTGGTAGATTGGTACCTTTAAAGACTTGGCGCTGTAACTTCAGCCAGAGGCGGTTCTACTAATTATTGACCCAGAGAGGCTGCAAGATGCCTATTAGTAAAAACCTTTGAATGTCACAGTTTTTTCTTTCCATCTGCTTCTTTCGCTGAGCTGAGTTGAGGTGGTCTGGACACCTGATCAGGATGCCCCCCTTATATTATCCTTATATTTATTATATCCCGGCTGGCCTGGGAACGCCTTGGGATCCCCCAGAATGAAGAGAAGGATGTCTGGGTTTCTTTCCTGGACCTGTTACCTCTGTGATCCGACGGATGAATTGATTTGCTTTTGGTGTTGGTCTGTCATAGACTGACAAAAAAAGTTAAAGGGTATGAATCTGTTCATCTGAAGGATTCAGTTCATATTTTCCTCAGAAATCAATAAATATTTTTTCTCCTTTTCTTCCCCAAGGAAATATCTTTCAGTTGCTTCCAGACTTCTGCTCTCAGTAACGGCGTTGACCCAGATCTACTGCACCATAACTCCAGTTAGCATTTTATATGAACCTTAATCTTCGCTGATCTGATCACACGTGGAAAGCTTCAATGCGTGTCTGTTCACACCAGGACCTGCGTCCTTTCATCACGTATTGGCTCACATATACACATCCAGCTGTGCTCTAAACTGGAATACGGATCAAATATGCAGCCTGCAAAGAGTCACATCGGTTCAGTCGTCAATTCCTTAATGTAGCCCAGGACGTGATGCCATTCAGACGACTAATGTCCAAATTAGAGGGTAAGCTCTGAATGGGGCCTATATGCACTCCTGTAATTAGTGCTTCACCCTGGACAGATGTTTGCTCCACCTGTAGACCTGATGCTGAGCCTCTGCTTTATTCACAGCCATACTTAACATTTCTATTGCTCCGGGGTTTTAACATTGTCCTTGAACTGTTTATGAAAACTTTCTCTAGATGAATTCATCAGCAGCTTTCCTGGTCCTGTTGCGATGGCTGCCGTAGATTTAGGAGCAGGCGAGGAGAGGACTAGAGATGCACTGATCGATGAATGATGCCGATCCAGATGTTTCTTTTTTTTTTTATTAATATCTTACACAGAAATACAGTTGCAGCGATCTAGTCCCTTCGATTCTATGTTTGCAACGCCATCACGCACAGCAGCTGGCGATGAGTGAATACAGAGCAACATGGAGGAAGTGCCGGACCGAGCAAACATTTCAAACTTGATACTCCAACAAGTCTGACTGCAACATGCAGCAGCTGCAATGCAAAATTAGCAAGAGGTGTTGATAAAGTTGGTAAATTCAACACCACAAACTTAAATGAGCACCTCCAGAAGCACCATGTTAAAGAACACATGGACCTTCTTCTTTTTTTTAAACTGTTTACATCAAACCTGATGCCTCCACTCACGTGGCGAGATATGCGGTTCGTTCATTCAGCAGTAGTATCGGATCGGTATCAGCCGATACGCTCAGCCCAGGTATCGGTATCGAATTGGATCGGAAAAAACTACCGTATTTTTCGGACTATAAGCCGCACTAAAATCCTTAAATCTTCTCAAAAACTGATGGTGCAGCTTATCTATGATTACCGTTGTGCTTACTGACTGATTTTATGTGGGACAATGTGCTCAAAAATCTGTTAAAATGTGTAAGTAGGACTTTGGTTAGCAACAAGGACGCTCTGCTCAGTGGATATTCTGAGCATTACGGTACACTGTGTCACGACCTGAGGACCCCTGAGCTGTCTACCAGATTGCCCGACTGTAATGTCTGAACTAGAAGTGCGTTCATGTAAGGCAGCCTGGAGTACGTACTAGCAACAATAAACCTTTAAGTTAATTAAATATAAAGTTTATTTTGGCCTCATGTTAGAAACAGGGCAGTGTAGTGCAGCTACTCTGTCCTCCCAACAGAGATTAACCCTATTGCATTTTTTTCCAAATAATCTTTTTGCTGTTTAATGTAACTTATAGGAAAACCCGGACAGAACTGGATCTACCTGTGCAGCCATGTGCACTGAAGTAAAATCTACCAGGATGTTTCTGCTCTGACATTGAAAAGCTGACATGTTTTAGTCGTGTAGTTGCTGTTTAGACTTTCATTATTGATGGACTTGGAGTCTGCCTGATTCTTTGTTCATCTCTTCGCTCCGTCCTGCGTTGTGCCATATTTCCCCAGATGTCTGCTGGTGGAGCGGGATGCTGTGAGGCCAAACTCCCCCCTGACCCTCCGTCTGATGCAGAAAGCTCTGGCTCTTCACGACTAGAGTGATTGCAGCGTGCGCGGGCGGGTCCCACGTGGAAACATCAAAGCACCGCTCTAATCGCATCTTCTGTTGTTTGGGTTTAGGAGACATCAAACCCACAGGAAGGATCCCGACACCGTTAACCAGATAATCTTTCCATTCCTTGGGTGGCTCGTAGCAAAATGAATGTGAAATTATGAAGAAATTGTTTGACAAAATCTGTCGAGAATATTATGCACCTTTATTAGCAAATGTATCACATTTCAATATACAGCTTACTGTTGGTAAAAAGAAAAATCAACCAATAAATACATAATTTGCACCATGCATGTGCCTTTTTCTGTGTCACAGTAAAGTGCATTGAGTTAGTATTGCAAAAGCAACTGCATGTCAGAGAAAGGATATTTAATCTCCATGTTTGCACCCAGACGAGTTGGCAACCGGAAGCGCTTCCTCCTTCTGCATCTGCCCTCAAAACGGCGGAGCAATCTCGTTTTGGATCTGAGAGATCAGGATCTGGGACAGCACGATGCCTGCAATCTAGAAAACATCAGCAGCAACTTTAGATTACAGAACAAGCGCTACCGCAGCCAGTAATGAGCGTCTCAAGGTCCCTTTGGAAGAGCCGCAGTTCGGCACCGTCAGGAAAATGTCTCAAAATAAATAGATTTACAGCTCGGTCTTAATAGCTCGAACTTTTTCATGTTCTGCTACAGCCACAAAATTCAGTGTATTTAGATGATTAGCCAACATACACTGCAAAATGGGAACTAAAAGTAAGTAAAAGATTCTTGAAATGAGTGCATTTGTCCCTGATTTGAGCAGGTAAATAAGATTATCGGCCAATGGAATGAGGAATTACATATACTGGACTTGAAATAAGATGATGGAGATGATCTTATTCCATTAGCTGATCATTTAAACTTACCTGCTCAAATCAAGGACAAATACTCATTTCATGGAATTTTACTTGTAGTTCCCTTTTTGTAGCCTAAAGGAGAAGATAAGTTTAAGGAACGGTATTTCCAGCTGCTTACATTAATGCCAGTAAATATGTTGGTCGGTGTAAACCTTAATCTAAATGCAGCTGTTCTGATTCAGGCCTCAGACGTTTGATAGAAAACAACCAGCATCATGAAGAACCCCCAGTGGGTCGAGGCAGATGAGCGTTCACACTGAGCCTGGTTCTGGTTCTGCTGGAGGTTCTCCTCCCTGTTAAAGGGGAGTTTTCCTCTCCATTGTCGCTTCATGCATGCTCAGTATGAGGGATTGCTGCAAAGCCATCAACAATGCAGACGACTGTCCACTGTGGCTCTACGCTCTTTCAGGAGGAGTGAATGCTGCTTGGAGAGACTTGATGCAACCTGCTGGGTTTCCTTAGAGAGGAAACTTTCTGACCAATTTAAATAATAAACTGAACTGAATTGTTTGATAACAGATCAGTTGGAATGGACGCAGTGACTTGGAATTTGTATGATTTAATTTAATTGACTTGTAAAAATAAACTGATTTAAATAGCTGACCAAGGAACCCAGCAGACGGGTCAGGGAGGAAGTTCTGGTCCAGTTTACAGCAGGGTCAGGTTCTACAGAACCTCCCAGAGCTCTGATCATCATGTGGACCTGGAGAGAGGATGGACCACCTGCAGACCTACCAGGACATGGACGTCCACCTGGACTGACAGGCTGGACCAGGAGAGCATTGATCAGAGAAGCAGGAGGACCGTGGAGGCTCTGGAGGAGCTGCAGGGATCAGCAGCTCAGGTGGGAGAATCTGTGGATGGTTAGGTTAACTCCACAGATCTGACCTTTATGCATCAAGGACTGAAATCTGACCCCTTGCAATTCGGAGAGACATTAAACGTGGAAGAAGAGGATTTGTGATCAAAATCTAATTTTTTAAATAGCCAACGTATACAAAACTGCACTTCACCCTGAACACATCATTACCACTGAAAAAATGTAGTGGCAACATCATGATGTGGGCATGAATATTATGCCGTATGCTAACATTTACTTTGGATGTGTCCTCTTGCCTCAGCTGACATGTTGGGTGGTAGCCACTGGCTAACTTAAGGAGGAGTCAGGAGTTTGATGTTAAAGGACCGATTTGATCAGTGTCTGCTGAACATTTTTACATTAAAAAGGTTCACATCAAATAGGACAAGCCATTGACAATATGCAACTAGGGAAAAGAGCAGGCCCAGATGGAATTCCAATAGATTTATATAAGATCCTCAAAGACAAGCTCCTGTCCCCATTATTAGATATGTTTAAAGAAATTTTTCACTCAAATTATTTACCTTCCTCAATAAATGCCGCCATGATAATCCTACTGCCGAAGCCAGGTAGAGCTCCAAATAAATGTGAGAACTTTAGGCCGATTAGTTTATTGAATTCAGACCTAAAAATAATCTCCAAGTTGTTAGCACGACGATTGCAAAAAGTTTTAACAAAGATAATTGATCAAGACCAAAATGGGTTTATTTTGGGGAGGCAAGGCTTTCATAACGTGAGGAGACTATTAAATATAATTCACTATAATAAAGGTGCCCCAGACTCAGCCCTTTTGTCATTAGATGCCGAAAAGGCATTCGACAGAGTCCACTGGGATTATCTTTTTCAAGTTATGGGTAATTTCAACTGTGGAAACAACTTTGTAAAATGGGTCAAAATATTATACAGTAATGCCTCAGCTGAAATATTAACTAATAGAAATATTTCCAAACCAATAAAGATTAATAGAGGCTGTAGGCAGGGCTGCCCATTATCGCCTTTACTATTCACTCTGGCAATAGAGACCTTTGCTATTGCGATTCGCTCAAACCCTCATCTCACTGGAATCACTGTTGGACCTACAGAGCACAGGATTTCTTTGTTTGCAGATGATGTGATTTTGTTCATATCAAAATTAAATCGATCAATACAAACTATCATGGAAATAATTAAATCATTTAGTGAAATTTCTGGATACAAAATAAACAAAAACAAGTCTTCTATTCTCTTAATGAACGCAAATGAAAGAAACAACCCTCCCTCAGATGTCTTGCAGTTCAAAATAGTCAGCGATTTCAAATATTTAGGGGTACAAATCTTTTCTGACCTTGATCAGGTCGTTGTGTCAAATTACAATCGCATATTGAATGAAGTAGACAAGTTATTTGAAAGATGGATGACCTTACCAATATCTTTAATTGGAAGAATAAATATAATTAAAATGAATATATTGCCGAAGGTGCTTTATGTGTTTCAGAATGTTGCTCTTCCGCCTTCTCCTGAATTCTTCTCACAAATAAAGAAGAAGATGTTACGTTTCTTATGGAACAACAGGAAGCCCAGACTGCGTCTGTATCTCCCTTATGACCGGGGAGGCTTAAAGTGCCCGAATTTCCGCTTGTATTATTATGCTGTCCAGCTAAGGTCTATGATGTTTTACTACAGTAACCATTCTCTACATTGGATTGAAATGGAGACTCAGAATTTAAATTTAAATACTTGTATTCAAATTCGATACTAAAGCTTCTAAAACACGCTAAAAATCCATTTCTTAAAAATATGATAAGAGTGTGGAAAGATGTAAGAAGAACCTTAAACGAACCAAATAGTCTGTCTTTATTCAGCCCGGTGTGGGGAAACCAGCTCTTTGTACCTGGAAGAACTGACCCAACATTCAAACTATGGAAAGACAAAGGACTCCAAATGATTCAGAATTGTTATGAGTCAGACTCAGACATACTAATGGGCTTTCAGGATTTACAGCATAAATTTCATCTGGATAAGAAATATTTCTTCAAATATCTCCAACTTAGGAACTTCATACGAACAAATCAGAACAATGAGTTAACAAAGCCTGTCATGTCAACGTTAGAAAAAATGTTAATGAAGGACAGTTTGAAGAAAGGAATCATAACCGACTTTTATCACTTAATGATGTCGCATACTTCAGAGGGATCTCAGGATATACTTCAGGCTTGGAAAGAAGACTTATCGATAGAGTTAGTAGAAGAAGATTGGCAGACAGCTTGTAAATTGGCCCACACCAGCTCTATTAATACAGCCCTTAAGCTTATTCAATTTAAATGGTTAATGCGGGTGTACATAACACCGGTGGACCTCAACAGATATAACAAGGAGATACCTGATGTATGTCCAAAATGCACAGAGGACAGAGGAACTCTGGTCCACTGTATGTGGCAGTGCAGGGAAATTATACAGTTCTGGAAAGAGGTAAAGCATAGCATTGAAAAAATAATTTCCAAACAGATAATCTTCGAGCCAAAGCTGTTTGTGTTTGGAATATACCCAGGAAAACATACTTATACAAAAAAGGAACGAGTGTTTATAAACTTATGTTTACTTAATGCAAAGAGGTGTATATCGATCTGTTGGAAGAAGATTCACAGACCGACCATCAACCAATGGCTGCAGCAGATGTTATCTGTCCTCCCTTTGGAAAGAATTACGTATATATTGAAGGGCAAACAGGACCTGTTTGAATCTATCTGGAATTCCTTCATCACATATGTCAAGCATTTAAATATTTCAGAAGACGGTGATAATGATTGAAGAGCAAGTGTATTGCAGTTCTCAAAGACAATTTATTGAAGGACTTTTACTGTTAAACTTAATTCCCAATATAAAGTAATACGAAAGGTGACCAGCTGTACTAGAACAGATACTATGAGAAGACATTTGTTAGTCTTTTTTTTTTTTTTCTTTTCTTTTTTTTTTTACTGTTGTACTGTTTGTCTGTACTTCACTTTGATGTGAACAAGGAATGCTATTATTTCTGTTGTCATATTGTATACACTGTTCAAGATGTCTACTTAAACAATTAAAACTTAAATAAATATATTTTGGGGAAAAAAAAAGGTTCACATCACAACCAGTTCTCCAAACAAGGACAAGTGGCCTGACAGGGTTTATGGGAAAGGCAGTTACAGGATGCAGACGGTCGTATGTGAGTGGGAGGCTGCCGTGTGAACATAGCTTAGCTCCTGAATGCAGATATTAAAAGGACTAATTGCTGCGGGAGTGGGAAGTGTGCTGTGCAGCCATTCCTCATGAGTGGAAGGAAGTTGTCAGCATCTTCCCAGTTTACACATGTAGCAGCACTACAGCCCTCTACTTAGGCTGGACGCTGAAACTGCACTTTAAATTAGACTGTGGTTAATCATTTACAGGTAACTGTTGCATTGTGCCACCTTATTGCTTGGTGAACGCCTGTGACGTTTATTTTATTTTTTATTTAATCTCTCTCTCTGTGGCGCAGTAACAACACCCTGAACTGGTGAGTTCTAGGAAGAAAAAATAGAATTTTTGTACGGAGAGCGTAGAGCTGCAACATAATTGATGCGGGGCGCTGATTGATGAAGCGTTGCCAGAACTACTTCAACGGAGCATCCAGCCCTCCAGAGTGGGGCTGAGAGGTAGAAGGTGCGCTCAATAGGTTGATTACTGGACGCTCCACCCTGCAAGCGTCCATTGATGCCTTCATTGACCCGTGGTAGCTTGTTTGAAACAAAAAGCCTTCTTTTGTATCCGATTTCTGTGTGAGCTGAGGTAAAAGGCGGTTGTTTAATCATGCATAACATGAATTAAGGATGTGTGAGTGTGTGGGGGGTTACCTGAGGTAAGGCCAGACCCAGGCTGAGCGCTCCTACCAGCAGCAGGTGAGTCTCCATCCACATCACCGCTCTGTCTGCACAGCCTACTGGGTAGATCGACTTGTTTGCATCCAGGAACTTTTGGGTTTGGACTCCAAAGCCGCACATGGTGTTGATCACCGTCTGGGAGCCGGGTGGACACAGAAAATAACCTTGAATTCAGCATGAGCCTCATGCGTGATTAAACTCTACACTGGGCTGTTCTCTCGCTGCTTCTGGGAAAAAACGAAATGCTATTATTGTGACACCTAGGGCGGAGGCACAGAAGGCTAATGAGTTGGAACAAACAGGAGGAAAACAAACATGGAGGCGCACATATGTGAAGCAACAAGGAGGACTCGGAGCTCCTGAAGCTCTGTGCAGACGAACGCTGCAGTTGCGGCTTGCCGCCAGCAGGTTGCAGCACTGCATCGACTCTTCTGCTGTTTAATTAATCGATTTTTCAACCATGTTGGAAAAGGTTGCTGTGATCTGTTTTCTGTGCAGCGTGATGTTTAATCAATATTGCTGTGATGGCTCAACATGAACTCCTTAGTCTCCTTCCAGTCGCAGTTTTCACAATGCGCTGCTGCGTCTGCATGCTAATCAGGAAGCCTTTATACAAATGTGAGGAATCAATGCACAGAAAAGCATGTTTTCTTTTTAAAGTAGACCCAATAAAAGCTGGAATTCACCGTCATGGGTGCAGCTCTTCCATATGCATGTGTAGGCAGCTTCCTTTGAAGCACCGAACATCAAATATGATTGAAACCCAGAGGAACCCCTGCAGGCGTTGCTTTAAGAGCCGCTGACGTTTCCCAGGCCAAATAAGCCAGGAGCACATGTTGCATAGGTCCATTTCAGACCAGCTGGATAGCAACACTTTGTGGCAGTCCTATACAGGAGAAAATGTGGGAACAGGGGCTCGCCTAAAACATTCGTTAACAGGAAAGCTCTACAGAGGACCTGTTGGGCTGGAGGGACCATGTCAAGCCAGACTGGGCTAAGATTGTGTTGCACTCTTCAAAGGAGAGGTGATGCAACTCAGTGGTAAACAAGAGGCTGTCCCAAATTTTCTGAAGATGCGGGAGAACAAACGTGTAGTGGAATAAACGACATGTCTTTGTTTTAGATTCTGACGTGATGCCTTTGAGCAATTCTTTAAACAACCAAAAGCCTTTTTTGGGGGCAGATTGTTTTTTTCCCTGCTCCTTTTGAGCCGTTTGTGAATGTAAAACATTTTAATCACCGGCTGTTTTAGATCCTTTCATGGATGAAAACGGGGTGTTCATCAGGAGGCCGGCTCTGTGTGCGACAGCCACATCACTTCCTGTCTGGCGTAGAACATGCGGTCCTTTCCTTCAGGCAGAAAGCAGTGGCAAAGCAGCAGAAATACCCCGTCAATTAAAGACTAATGGGTTTCGCAGCTCTGGTTGTTTTTCAGCATCCACAGACCGACTGTAGGGCATGTCGTACGGATAACGTTCAACGCCTCACAAACATCTGGTAATCTGCAGCAGAGATGTTAAGCACACAACACGAACTCCTCTGTGTCAGCGGGACACTTTGAACTTGAAGCTGCAGCTATGAACCTGTAATCCTCTTACTTTTACCTACATGAAGGCAAACATTTGCTCTCCTGAATGAACACAACGAAACATCTACTTTAAGATATCACTGAGCATTAACCTGGGCCATGCTGAACTATTTTGAGATCTTTGATCAGCTTGTCCTCACCAACTCTTAAAAGAGGAACAACAATAAGTGGAGATTTATTTACTTGAAACCAACACGTTGTTTTCTACATGCCTGTAAAATAATAACTCCGTTTCTTCTTCACTGTTTTGCTGCAGATCAGATGAGGGTTAAGGAACGGGATTTGACTAAAGTGATGCAACATCTTTACTTTCTTAATGTTTTTACTTATCCTGTTGTAAAGCTGTGTTTCATTTCTGGGATATCCAGAATTAGACCCTTTTAAGTAAATAAAAGCGTCTAAAGTCTCCAGTACTGTAGTGAACTTGCCGTGATCTCCAGCCTAGCTGGGCTGAGCCCCATTTTTTGGACATGTCGAGCATCTCCACAGCACCAGACCTCCTTGCATGCTGCTCATCTCTTCCACCGGCGTCTCATAACAGTGGGGGCTGGAGCTCGGTGGGAAAATAGGGTCTTGTAGTTGTAAGGTTGCAAGTTTGATTCCAGTCCCGCCTGGTGCGTTGACAGTGTGATGTGGCTCCCGTGTACCAAACCCAATCAATGAGTTCAGGTTATTTGCGTAAGCACTCCAGTAATTATGTGACTAAGAGAAGAAAGGCACTGCCATCGTAACAGGGCTTATTTTTTCAGCCAATTGATCCCAATGATCAGACATCAGACCATGTAAGCCGGACCTCAGAACCACCGGGAGCTAAACCCAGTAAAGACTGGAGATGACGGTGGACTTCAGGGTAACCCCCCACACTGCTCCTCTCTCTGGACCTGAGACGGTCCTCACATATTGGTGAAGATTCATGGATGGTTTAGATGGTTTGAGAGAGGAGTGAAGGAAGTCATTTAAGTAAAGCAAGAAAAAACATTGAACAGAGGAGGAGGGCTCAGGTTTCAGAAACATACAGCACAGCGATAGGTTTGCTTGCTGCCAAGTTTCAGCCCAATTCACACCTCCATGCATGTGACCACAACATTTAACCTGTAAGCCAGGCTAACGATGAGCCTAACGACTCTCCATTCCCAAAAAAACAAAAAACAACTGGACGTTTTGCTTCCCATCCAGAAAGCTTTCTCAATTCAAATGTCTGGAGTAGTGTGGAGTTCCAAGCTTTATATTATTGCCCAAAAAGGGCTTGTTATGGTTTATATAACATGCAAATTAAACCGAAACTGGTCCAACCTTTTGCAATGGGGAGTCGTTAGGGTCACTCTCCATCCAGGTGAATCTAAGCTCTAACGAGGCCTGCAGGTCTATGAAGCTTGGAACTCCTCACTACTGCAGACATTTTGAACTGAGAAAGCTTCCTGGATGGAAAGAGAAACGTCTTCAGCTTCAGAAGTCTAGTTGTTATTTTTTTCCACCTTTTTTGAATTCCTGCACATATTGACACCATCCTTAAGAAGGCCCAGCAGAGACTATATTTCCTGTGGCAACTTGAGCAGAACAATCTTCCTCAGGAGCTGCTGATCATCTTCTACACTGACAGTCTGTCTTAAGCTCCTCCACCTCTGTGGAGTTCAGCTTTTCCACAACCAGACTCCAACTGCAACAATTAGTTCTACAGAGATGATCAAAAAGACTGATCTTCCATGCATTCATCACCAGTGCAGGACCAGTGAAAGGGCCGCTAACATGGCCGTCGACCAACCCGTCCTCTTCAGACTTTTACCTTCAGGTCGACGCTACAGAGCTAATGACGTGAACGAGCCGACACAGAACAAGTTTCTATCCCCAGACGGTGTCGCTGGTGAACACCTTACAGGATACAGTAGTCATATTTGCACTAACTCGGCAGGTTTCACCTCCTGTATGTCTACATATATACTTATAGATATGCATGAAAACTGCTCCAGTTCTTACCTTTCTCCCATATAATGTTTGTTCTTTTCTGTTACAGATTGCAGTTGTTGTTCTGCTTGTCTGTCTGTTTTTTTTTGTTAGTTTTTTTACACCATGCAAACGTTGGAACCAAAAAACAAATTCCTTGTTTTTAGCACAAACTTTACAAATGATTCTGCAGATCTGTAGCCAAACTGTCAAGCAGGGAATGATACTTTCTGTTTTTAAAGGGCAATGTTGGGTTATTTATGTGAACAAAATGCTAATTTAAAACATTCATGTATGAAATGTTGACATTTCTGGAAACATTTGTTTACCGCCACACCAATACTTATGATACATACTGAAGATTTGTTTGAAACCCATCAGAGTGAAACGTAAAAGCCACCTTTGGAGCTTTTTTAGTGATCAGTAATTCATTCTTTAACGTTACGAGTTAAACTGCTGTGTTGAGAGGAGCCCACCTCTCCAGGAACCGGAGTGCAGCAG
This sequence comes from Fundulus diaphanus, assembly GCA_037039145.1. Classification (NCBI taxonomy): domain Eukaryota; kingdom Metazoa; phylum Chordata; class Actinopteri; order Cyprinodontiformes; family Fundulidae; genus Fundulus; species Fundulus diaphanus. The sequence goes on along the minus strand of CM073134.1, from coordinate 3,373,621 downwards.
GAATAAGGTACAGCGCAGCGCTCCGAGCTGGGATTCTCATGTGTGCAGTTGAAGTAGAGGTTCCACGACCAGTCTGTGTAGTTGTTCCATCCACAACACTTGAACTGCGGGAAGCAGAGGCAGCACAACAAAGGCGTATATTTAGAAATACGGTCTGGTTTCCTCCTGCACACCCTGCCAGTCTGGGCTCCCACCATGGGAAAAAACCCAGGCTCACAATTGGTGCCAGGATGTGCAGATGGAGCGGGAATATCTCAGGAGGAATCCCATTGAGCTACAGGAAATGCATATTTAGCTTCTCATGTGGAAAATCCTCTCTAAGGCCAAATCTAAACACAAAATCAAACCAAACACAGAGCTCTGAGGTCACAGCTTGCAGTGTGGTGGAGTGAGGAACACCACCATGTCACAGAGAAATTAACCAGAGCACCTCCTTCTGGACGTAATCCATCAGATTCTGCAGATCCAGGTCATCCCTGTAGTGCACAATCGCTTTCTTCACAAACTTGCCCAAAGCGTCTTGTGTCTAAAAGAGGAAAAATATAGAAATTCGTGAAGAAGATGGTTGCAGTGATGTTATAATTTCCATCTATTGAAAGAATGCAAGTCTTTTAGACTGTTAATTACTGAGGGGGTATTAATGGAACATTGCTGAATGTCTTTCTGCAGATGCTGGGAAATCCCAGCAGAGCGCATGATTGATAACCGCTGGAATCATTTCCAACCTCAGTCAGTGCCGCCTGCCTCCAAACAGCCATCAGCCAGGTACTCCTGGGTAAGTTGGTGGCTTTGCATGACGTTCTGGTGGCTTTCAGCCACAGTCTGGGCTATTTGCATCTGCTTTAATAAAATAACGAAGCATCATGTTGGAAAATACTGAAAACCTGGAGGATTTCTGTAAAAACTCAACCTGTTCACTCATATTTTTCTAATGCTTTACTTCTGAAGGAAGAAGAAACATGAAGGTTCCTTCTGGCTGATCTATAAACCAGTGTGGTCTTAATGAAAAGAAAAAACATTCACACCCCTGGTACATTTTATCCCCCCCCCCCCAACCTCAAACTTTAATGTATTTTGTTGGGATTTCACGTGATTGGCAGACAGCATCATTTTCACACGGAAGAAAAATTTAAACTGTTTTGTAAGCCTTGTTCTCCAAATAAAAATCTGAAAACTAACGGTGATTATATTCAGCCCTCTGAGTCCATACTTGGCTGAACTACCTTTAGCTGCAGGTCTTTGGGGTCTCCAGCAGCTCTGTACATCCAGAAACAGGTTTTTGCCTCTTCCTCTTTGTCAAGCAGCCAACATTTAGACCGATTTCTAATAGAACATCATATGTTCATCTCTCGTCAGACGTCACCGGTCAGTAATCAACAGAAGACGGCTATATGTGGACCCCTCGGGTCTTCAGAGACCTGCTTCCTCTGTGCTTCCAGGACCAGAACTACATAAAGCAAGGCAGCATTTAGTTTCCATGATCCTCGTCTCCTGAACAAAATCCCTGAAAACCTGAGACGTTGTTTCATGAGATCATTAGTGTTCAGCTTTTGATCAAACAATCTGAAGAACTGTTTTGCTGATCACTGATGAGTGACTGGAGTGTAAATGATGGTTTTATGATTTTAACATTTGTTTTTTTCTGCAGTGCTCTGCCTGGTGTATAAATGGTGTTTTATATATAAGGTTCTCTTTCTATATTGAACTACATCCATATTCTCATTAGTCCTCACCAGACACCCTATTGCAGCCAACAATAAAACATTAGCATAGCATGATGGGACCTCCGCCATGTTTTACCATGTTTTATGTGTCTATAGTCTGATGTGCAGGGCTAGTTCACTGCTTCTCCTTCATGACTCCTTTACATCTTGGCACTCTTCCATTAAGGCCAGATTTGTGGTCACACAACAGTTTTCTTTATGACAGATTCTCCCTCCTGAGCTGTGGATCTCTGCAGCTCCTCCAGAGCCACCACGGTCCTCCTGATTCTCTGATCAATGCTCTCCTGGTCCAGCCTGTCAGTCCAGGTGGACGTCCATGTCCTGGTAGGTCTGCAGGTGGTCCATCCTCTCTCCAGGTCCACATGATGATCAGAGCTCTGGGAGATGTTCAAAGCCGGTGTGATCCGAAGAGACAGCATCCATTTGCTTCTTTTTTTAGGAATCGGAACAAATTTATTAGTTGTTCAAACCTCTGACAACCCAGGGTCCAGACCAGGTAGCAGAGCCGCAGCTTCCCTACGGTTACCCACCCAATAACCCTCTCAGGAAAGAAACTCAGCTCTGTAATGTACAGAAGGACCTCCAGAAAACACTTTTGTGTTAACCAGATTTCGTGCAGCAGCAGTCTGTGTCACTTTGTCGGTAAATAGATAATGCATCTACGATGGGAGCGTCATTTCTCCGCTTTGTAAACGATCAGATGCATCTACAGGAAACAGCAGCAGTGCAGCATAGATAATGTCAACAGTAGACAAAATCACGCAAGGATTTAAAAGGATTCATATGCAGCAGGTGACGGCATGAAGATACACGTTAATTATAATGTAATTCTCATCAGATCCTGAATAAATACGAATGAGCAGAAAATCTGTGTTTCTGGTTCAGCCTCCTGAAGCTGCAGGATAGAGCCTGAATAATAAAGTTGAATTTTTCATTTTCAGGACATTTATTTTACTTCGCTCTTTTTTTATTTTAAGATTCTGATAATAAAAAGTCTCAAGGTTAGAGTCACAGAATTCAGATCTAATAAATGTGAATAGTGTTGGGGGGTGGGGGGGGGGTCTGTATGCTAATAACCTGCTGAACTTTATAATTTCATTAAGCTGGAAATGAAACTCGGCAAGCCGTTTGCTAAAGGCGTCACAAACTGTTCAAATTACAGATTGTGTTGAAACAGTTTATGTTGATAAATACTATTATCCTGAAGTGGTTTTACTGAACCGTGGGAGGATTTTTAAACACCCCCCACCCATGTCCCCATTCTTGGCTTGCGGGCTCTGGAGCCCACCGTCGCACCGTGTCGTTAGCGGGAAAGTCTCCTTTAAGGGATCTGCTGAAATGGAACATTTGGTTCCACTTTGAAACGCCGAAGCATCTGAATCATTTAGCGAGGAAGGATGCTGGGAGGGTTGTTAAACTGCTCTGTTTAGCAGCAGGCAGTCCGAGCGCTGACAGAGAACACAAGGGAGGAGAGAGGCATTATCAAACACCAGGAACATCACCGCCATGCACTGATGTGAGGGAACGTAGCCCCTGCTGGCTGTTGTATTTTTATTCCTGGTGGACTCTTAATGGGGAAGCCGCTGAAGAGGATAAGTGGACGCGAGAGCTAGACTGTTAGGAAGAAACACGGTGGCAGAATAAAGCAGAGCAATAGACGAACGTTGCTTTTTGTCTTTATTTTGTTGACTCCATTTGAAGGATCCTCCTAATGAGAAACACATAGCTGCACCAAATGAACAATAAGAAGCTCTAAATGTTCAGGAAAAGAAATATACAGGGGATCTGCAAAGTTTACACACCCCTGTTAAAATTTCAGGTTTTTGAGAATTGAAAAATAATATCCATCATTTGCAAACATTTTCTACATAGAAATAATAAATCGCTGCAATAACTTGGTTTCATAAGTGCACAAACCTCAAAGTAAAGGCCTTTATGCACTCCAGAAGAACTGAAAAATTAGTCTTTTACTTCAGGCTTTTCACATATCACCAGAAACAAAGTGCAGCATTCCCAGGAGGTCTTCACGGCGCTCCCTGTGCAGCACACCGACTTTATATATCAGACACCACGCAAAAAAAACCCCTGCTTCTGTCCAGAATATGCATCAAGAACCAGCCACAAGAACTCCCCAACCAGGACTAGAACAGAAGGAAGTCATTGTCTTCCTGCAGCTCCAGGAGAGAGAACACATTTCTCTGTTCTTGCAGAGTATGGATTGAGCCAAACTCTTTACTGAAGCCTTTTGGCTCCGTTTCAACATTCAGTCTGCCTGAGTAGGAGTCCATCAGGTTCGCCACGTAGTTCAGATTGTGTGGACTTCTCATCTCCACGGCGCTGTTCTGGTAATCCCACAGATTCAGTTCTGGATTCCGGTTCAGCAAATCCCAAACGTGAGTTTTTATTCTTTGGCTGATGTGAAAATCTGCTTAGAATCACAGTTATGCAGAAAAATAAGATCCATCTTCATCTTTCTAGGAGAAACTTGAAGGTTACGAGACAAAAACAACGCTTGGGGACGTCTGACAGCTCGATCCACACTAACAGAAATCCCAGGTCCGGCTGAAGAAAAGCAACCCCAGATCATGATGCTGCCACCTCCATGTTTCACTCTGGGGTTTTTCTTCAGGTTTCAGGTTTGGCTTCATCAGACCGTCAGACATTTCTCTATTTTTGGGAGATTATAGCCATGCCTGGATGTTTTCTTCCATCCCTACTCCTTGGTCCAGATTTGTGGACACTGCAGCAGATAGTTGTCACATGTGGAGCAGAACCAGTAGTTGTCGGAAACTTCTGCTCCTCGTTCAGTGTTGCTGCCGGCTTAACGACAGCCTCTCTGGTCATATTCTGTCCTCTTATTATCTCTTCCTAAAAAAAAGTTCCCCATCTTCTTAAAGTATAGGTGCCTCTCAGCGAGCTTTAGCCAAAAGATGCAAATAAGCAAATGCCTTGCTAGTAGATCAAGTAAAAAGGTGCTTCAACAAGGTCGTTTAAAAGAGAGCACCCTTGTGCAAGCAGGTTATTGCAACGTTACAAATATGTATATATATTTTTTCCCATGACAGATTTGGTTCTTTTTCAGTTAAACTGCACAGAATAAGTGTCACATTAAAAGGTATATAACCACATTATATGTTTATGAAAACACCAAAAACCGTTTGATCATGATAAAATAAAGTTATATACACCAAGCCTCCATCCTAAGAATGTTTTGATGGTCCTTCTTTTGGATAAATAGCCCCATTAGCAGATATAAACAGGAGTGGTGCCATCTAGTGGCAGTATCTCAGAACTATCCTAATGGCAGTTTTCTTCATCAATAAATCAGTATTAATTAATGCCAGCCTGATCCTCTCCAACGCCTCGCAGTAAAGCAGCAGCTCGGCGTGATCGAAGACCAGCGTTATTAATTAAATAAATGATCTACAGCAACTTTAAGAGCCTCATATCAGAACATTTACTCACGTCAGTCAACTCTGCGTCACATCTGAGCCTCGGCAGGTTTAGCACCTGTTTAGCTTCAGTGAACACCAACGTTCAGACTGGATTCCCAGAGACATTCCAGACTTTTCCTTCTTAGAATATTTTTTTTGCGTTTTGTTTGGACCTTTCTTCCTTGTTTCTCTGGGAGATGCTCATAGCTGTTAGCTGTTTCCTTGTTTTAACCCCTTCTGCACATGTGCAGTACATACTTCTGTTAATATCATAAATAAACTCGAAAGGCTTCATTTACTAACAAACTGAGGAAAAAACACCAAAATAACAACTAATACGCCAGCAGGACGTGATAATCTTTCATAAAAACTGTTCTCAACCAGAGTGAGCTACTGACGTATAAATAAATAAAAAAGTCAAATAACATGGCTACGCACCTTTAAAAGATAGAAACACTTGATTTGAATTTTTGAAATTTCTCAAAAACCTGAAATTTTTACATTTTAAAGTATGAGCTGTAAAAATGATCTGAACATAACCAAAACATCCAACCAGACGTCAGGCGGAGCAGCAAGAATCAGAAACACGGTTTGAAATGTCAACTTATGGAAATCTGGCCGACAGCTTTACTGTTTTTAGTTACGTTATAAATTGACAGGATCGCCAGTTGACAGGTGGCTGATAGTTTAACTGTTCTATCATTCAGTATGTAGCTCTTAAAACAGCTTTCATACTGTGTTTGTATTTGTTTTGTAGATGACGCTACGACATGTCTCTGGCGGACTGAGTGGGTTCAGATGCCCGTCTGGTTACGTTGTGCAGGGACCTAAAAACGGGCTGGCTACCCAACACGGGCGGCATTCACATCGATCAGGGTTTTAATTGAACCTGGAGTTCCTACCACTGCAAAGGAGAAGGTGTAAGAACCTCTGACCTCCACCAGGACATTAACAGGAACTGTCTGCTTTGATCAGTGAGAGATTAGGTCTTCCCGGTGGTTCTGCTGTGAAACAAAGGATGGACGTGTGGAAAAGCACTTCATACCTACTGTCATCTATGATGCCGTGGGCCCATTTCTCTCCCAAAGGGCCGGGAAAATAGCTGGAGCACATGGAAATATAAACTCCCCACATAGCAGGACACCAGCTGGCTTCCTGACTTCCTGTTTGCGGTAAGGCGTATTGTGTCACTTCCTGTTGTTGCTGTGTGAACGACGGATTTTTGCTCCAGGCTCTCTCGCTTTTTATCTTTAAACCTCTTTGTTGTAACACATGTTTCCAAACATAAGCACTTTTAAAACATTTTCTGTGGCTGCTCATCACGTTTGGGAACTCCTCGTGTTTCACACGGTTTGTTCTTTGGCGTGATAACAGGGCGCTAGCCTAGCTTTAGCCTAGCGTTAGCCTAGCGCTAGCCAAGCCTTAGCCTCATAATGGCTTCTCCGTCTCTGACTAAGTCTCCTATCTGCTGCTCTCTGTGTCAGATGTTCAGTTATTCCTCTGCCTCCTTTAGTGATAATGGTACATGTAATAAATGTAGTATTTTTGTAGCTTTGGAGGCGAGGGTGTCAGAACTGGAGACCCGGCTCCGTGCTGTTGAAAAACCAGCTGATAGCCGCTCCTTTGCTAGCGCGGAGCCACAAAGAGTAACTTCACAAAGAGTAACTTCACGTAGCGAACCAACAGCCACACTCGAACAGCCGGTTAAGCAGGCCGGCTGGGTGACGGTTCGTAGTAAGCATAGCTCTAGATTTCAGCCCCCAGATCACCACCAACCCATCTGCGTTTCTAATAAATTTTCCCCTCTGAGCGACAGTCTCGCCGAGGAGCCGACCTTAATTATTGGCAGCTCTGTAATAAGAAACGTGGCACTAAAGAAACCAGGAACCATAGTTAAATGCCTACCAGGGGCCAGAACGGGCGACATAGAATCCTACCTAAAACTGCTGGCTAAGGATAAGCGTAAATACAGTAAGATTGTTATTCACGCTGGCGGTAATGACACCCGGTCACGCCGATCAGAGGTCACCAAAGTTGGTGTTGCTTCGGTGTGTGAGTTTGCTAAAACAATATCGGACTCTGTAATTTTCTCTGGTCCCCTGCCTGATCTGACCAGTGATGACAAGTTTAGCCGCATGTCATCATTCAACCGCTGGTTGTCTAGGTGGTGTCCAGAAAACGACGTGGGCTACATTGATAACTGGAGAACTTTCTGGGGAAAACCTGGTCTGATCAGGAGAGACGGTATTCATCCCACTTTGGATGGTGCAGCTCTTCTTTCTAGAAATCTGGCCGGATTTATTAGTTCTCCTAAATGCTGACAACCCAGGGTCCAGACCAGGAAGCAGAGCCGTAGTTTAACACACCTCTCTGCAGTTTCTGTACTGTTACCCACCCATTACCCTATTGAGACGGTGTCTTTCCCACGGCCAAAACTTAACAGATCAAAAACTGATCTAAAGGGAACAAATCATAAAAATCTAATAAAAATCCATACGGATCACTTTGAACCAAAAAATAAAATAATTAAATGTGGTCTATTAAATATAAGGTCTCTCCCTCCAAAAACTTTGTTAGTTAATGAATTGATTTCTGATAATCAGATTGATTTGTTTTGTCTCACAGAAACCTGGCTACAAGAGGACTACGTTAGTATAAATGAGTCAACTCCCTCCAGTTATTCAAATTTCCACATTCCCAGATCTGTGGGAAGAGGAGGAGGAGTGGCAACCATCTTTCAGTCTGATTTATTAATTAGTCCCAGGCCAATTAATAATTACAGTTCTTTTGAACATTTAACCCTCAGTTTCCCTCATCCAAACTGCAAAGCAATAAAACCTCTTCTGTTTATTGTTTTGTATCGTCCACCAGGCCCTTACACTCAGTTTTTGGATCAGCTGTCAGACTTCTTATCTGATTTGGTGTTAAATACTGATAAGGTTATTATAGTGGGTGATTTTAACATCCATGTTGACACTGAATGTGATAACCTTAGTGTAGCCTTTAAAACTATCCTAGATTCAATTGGTTTTGCTCAAAATGTGCATAAGCCAACGCACTCTCGGCTCCATACTTTGGACCTTGTGCTGACATATGGCATTGATTGTGAAGAACTAACAGTATTCTCTCACAACCCTGTCCTATCTGATCATTTTTTAATAACATTTGAGTTTAATCTAACCGATTTCTCCACCCCCAAAAGAGGGTTCCATTATAGTAGATCTTTATCGGATAATGCTGTATCAAAACTTAAAGAGTCTGTCCCCCTCTTAATATCCTCAGTATTGCAGAAATGCCCTGTAGATGGCAGCAATGCTGTTTCTTCCCATTCACAAATAGATACATTTGCTAACAGTGTGACTTCCTCATTGCGTTCTGCATTAGATAATGTAGCTCCCTTGAAAAAGAAGGTGATAATTCACAGGAAGCTGGCTCCCTGGTTTAATTCAGAGCTGCGTTCCTTGAAGCACAATGTTAGGAAATTGGAGAGAAAATGGCGCTCTACACACCAAGAGGAATCCTACCTAATCTGGAGGGACAGTCTATTGTTGTATAACAAGACCCTTCGCAGAGTTAGAGCAGCATATTTTTCATCATTAATTGAAGAGAATAAAAATAATCCTAGATTTCTCTTTAGTACAGTTGCCAAACTTACTCAGAGCTGCAGCTCTGTGGATCCATCCATTCCCTTAGCTCTTAGTAGTAATGATTTTATGGGATTCTTCATAAATAAAATTGATGCCATTAAAAATAAAATAATTGGCATCCTCCCAAACATGATTACCTCGTCCCCAGTAAGTAAGGCAGCATTGGAGGAATCTTTAGAACCTGCGCTGTGTCTGAACTGTTTAGAAGCAGTAGAGCTTTCTGAGCTATCTAAAATCTTAGCTTCATCTAAACCTTCTACCTGTATGTTAGACCCAATCCCAACCAAGTTGTTTAAGGAGGTATTCCCTTTGATCAGTGGTCCTATTTTAGACATGATTAATCTATCCTTAGTAAATGGATATGTACCACAGGTTTTTAAAGTAGCTGTTATTAAACCTTTACTTAAGAAACCTTCTCTTGATCAAGATGAGCTAGTAAACTACAGACCTATATCTAATCTTCTTTTCTTATCTAAAATTCTTGAGAAAGTAGTTGCTAATCAACTTTGTGAACATTTACAAAGCAATGACCTACTTGAGGAGTTTCAGTCAGGCTTCAGAGCTCATCATAGCACTGAAACGGCTCTGGTGAAGGTCGCTAATGATATTCTCATGGCCTCAGATAATGGACTTGTGTCTGTACTTGTCCTGTTAGATCTTAGTGCTGCATTTGATACAGTTGATCACAATATTCTCCTACAAAGACTTGAACATACTGTAGGGATTAAGGGGAAAGCATTAGGCTGGTTTAAATCTTATCTGTCGGACAGATTCCAGTTTGTTCATGTTAATAATAAATCTTCCTCAAACTCTAGGGTCACCTGTGGAGTACCACAGGGTTCAGTCCTTGGACCAATTCTCTTTACTATATATATGCTTCCGATCGGCAAAATTATCAGACAGCATGGGATTAATTTCCACTGTTATGCTGATGACACTCAGCTATATCTATCCATAAATCCTGATGAATCCAATCAATTACTTCGACTGCAGTCATGTCTTGATGACATCAAAAGCTGGATGACTTTAAATTTCCTGCATCTAAATTCTGACAAGACCGAAGTTGTAATCTTTGGGCCAGAGTCCTCAAAAAATAAACTTCTTAACCAATCACTTAATCTGGATGACATTAACTTGGCCTCTGGTAATAAAGTAAAAAACCTTGGTGTTATTTTTGACCAAGACATGTCATTTAAATCCCATATTAAACAGGTTTCCAGAGTTTCCTTTTTTCACCTCCGGAATATCGCCAAAATTAGAAACATTCTGTCCAGGAGTGATGCTGAAAAACTAGTCCATGCATTTGTTACTTCAAGGCTGGACTATTGTAATTCTTTACTATCAGGAAGTCCACAAAATGCAATTCAAAGTCTTCAGCTTATCCAAAATGCTGCAGCAAGAGTTCTGATGAAAATCAACAAGAGGGATCATATTTCTCCAATTTTAGCTTCCCTTCATTGGCTTCCTGTTAAATCAAGAATAGAATTTAAAATTCTTCTTCTAACGTATAAAGCCCTTAATAATCAAGCTCCATCATATATCAGAGCTCTGATTACCCCGTATGTTCCTAACAGAGCACTTCGCTCTCAGACTGCAGGTCTGCTGGTGGTTCCTAGAGTCTCTAAAAGTAGAATGGGAGGCAGATCCTTTAGCTATCAGGCTCCTCTCCTGTGGAACCAACTCCCAGTTTTGGTCCGTGAAGCAGACACCCCGTCTACTTTTAAGACTAATCTTAAAACATTCCTTTTTGACAAAGCTTATAACTAGAGTGGCTCATGTTACTCTGAGCTACCTTTATAGTTTTGCTGCTATAGGCTTAGGCTACTGGAGGACATCAGGGCCTACTTTTCTCACTCTACTGATTTTTACTGTTTTCCAGTCTACTGTTCTCCAGATTTGCATTGCATTACATTGAAATGACTGTTGTCATTTCAGCTTTTAACTTTTTGTTCTCTCTCTTTTTTCTTCATAGTAGGTACACCTGGTCTGACGTTCTGTTGACTGTGAAATCATCCAGGGAGGACAGATCACCGACTATTACTATCTAATGTAGAACAGATTACTAGATCAATGTGTGCTTCTGTGCTTTTTTGTCTCTCTTGTTATGTCTCTGCTCTGTCTTCTGTAACCCCAGTCGGTCGAGGCAGATGACCGTTCATACTGAGCCCGGTTCTGCCGGAGGTTTTTTTTTCCCGTTAATGGGTGGTTTTTCTTCCCACTGTCGCTTCATGCTTGCTCAGTATGAGGGATTGCAGCAAAGCCATGTACAATGCAGACGACTCTCCCTGTGGCTCTACGGTCCCCCAGGAGTGAATGCTGCTTGTCGGGACTTTGATGCAATCAACTGGTTTCCTTATATAGGACATTTTGACCAATCTGTATAATCTGACCCAATCTGTATAATATGATTGAACTTGATTTTGTAAAGTGCCTTGAGATGACATGTTTCATGATTTGGCGCTATATAAATAAAATTGAATTGAATTGAATTGAATTTCAAATGAGAATCTGGTGGACTTCTCCAGGAAACTTAAAATGGGTGTTTTTCAGGGTTTTCAGCAAAATACGGCTAAACTGACACAGAATTGGTTCAACAGGCGCAAATTAACCGTCTTTCATGACCAACTCCAACAAAAGTCCTACAGAAAACCTGTGACTGAGCTGAAGAGAGCATCAAGGGATGGAGGAATTAGAACCATCTAAAGACGCTGTGCAAAGAGAACCAGTCACAGAACCCTCCTCTGGATCCGCCAACCTTTTGAAGTGTTACAGACCACCAAGAGCTGTCCTCTTTATTTGGTTTCTAAAGTTTTCAGAGTGTGATTATGCAGCTGGGACAAAAGCTGAGTTTATTTGTCTAACACATCTTTGCCAGGGTGCCCCCAGGTTACTGAGGAGGAGCACAGAAAGTTCAATTCAATGTTATTTCTATAGCGCCAATTAACAGCACACGTCATCTCAAGGCTCTTTCCAAAGTCAGACTCCATCAGATCCTCCAGGTTGGTCAGAAAGTTTCCTCTCTAAGGAAACCCAGCAGGTTGCATCAAGTCTCTCCAAGCAGCATTCACTCCTCCTGAAAGAGCGTAGAGCCACAGTGGACAGTCGTCTGCATTGTTGATGGCTTTGCAGCAATCCCTCATACTGAGCATGCATGAAGCGACAGTGGAGAGGAAAACTCCCCTTTAACAGGGAGGAGAACCTCCAGCAGAACCAGAACCAGGCTCAGTGTGAACGCTCATCTGCCTCGACCCACTGGGGCTTAGAGAAGACAGAGCAGAGACACAGAAAGCACAGAAGCTCACATTGATCCAGGAGCACTTTCTATGTTAGATGGTAATAGAGGATGATCTGCCTCCCCTGATGATGTCACAGCTAACAGAACGCCAGACCAGGTGTACCTTCTATGAAGAGAAAATGACAGAGAACAAAGTGTCTTTAGAAAGGAGTGCTGATACCTGGTCGGAGTAGAAAAAGCCCAGAACTGCTACGACCAGCTGGATGAGGAAGACCAGCGTCAGGGTGAAGGAAAACTAGAGAATCAAAAAAAAGAGCAAAATATTTCATCAGCAGACCTGCTGTCAAGCGTTGGATGTAAAACATGATGTCAGATCTGGTGTCGTTTTAGCTGCCGTACTGGAGGCGAAACACAGTGCCAATATTAGTGATGTGGAGAATTACTGTCTTGAGGAGGCGAATGTTCTCTCTGAGGGCTCCGATGCAGCCGCAGAAAGTGATGAAGAACATCACCACCCCCACCACAATTAGGATGACAGCTGGGTCGATCAGGAACGTGTCCCGCACCGTGTCTGGCAGAGAAACAGGAAAAGAGCCGCTGTTTAAAAAGCTGCTACCCTCTGAACTTCCTGTTCTACTTTTCTACCCTCAGTTCTAATCTCTCCTCCACTAATCATTTCCTATTTTTGCTTTGTACCTTCCTACACTAGCTGCCCTGGTGGTCTGAAACCATCAACGGTGATTTCAAAGCGGAGGATTAAGCAGATGCAGAGGTTGGAGGACCTGGAGGTTAATCCTTTTTTGTTGTCCATGAATTATGTACATCCTAAATTAAATGTGAGAAGTGTGAGAGTGATGGAGCTGAAACCAAACCCACAATGCTTCCAAAAAGCACGAGATGCAGCAGAACTTAGAAAATTACAAGTTCTCTGTTTTGTTTTGGGATACAAGCAGAGCCTAAATGGGCCTTACGGCATAAGTCCATATTCAGCGTCTTGATTTTATTGCAGTTTTATAAATTTTAATCGTGCTGTGTGATAAAAGTGTTTGTTCACCTACCTGTAGCTTTCTGGACTTTAGCATAAACCCCGATTCCAGCAATCAGCAATGAAAAAACCTGCAAAAAAAAAAAAAAAAAAAAAAGTTAACCAGACTGAGTTACGTTGATGGTGCAACGCTGAGAATACGACCGGTTCTGCTCGCTCTGCCTGCGCTTTAATCTGGGATTCGCTGCTCATACAACGCCTTGCAAAGGACTCGTGCTCCAGTATTCTGCTCATGGTTTGGCCACAAACATCGGTATGTTTCATTCAGATGTTGTGGGTTAGACCAACACAAAGCACTACTTCATGGTGAAGCCCAGATGACATAATAAGACCTGACACCTGATCATTTAAAAATCTGAAAAGTGTGGCATGCATCTGTATCCAGACCCCAAGTCAATGCTTTATGGAACCACGTTCTGCTGCAGCTACAACTCAAAGCCTTTTGCAGGTTTCTACCAGATGTACAAATCCAGAAATTCTTCTTTGCAACGAGCTCAAACTCACTCAGATTGGACGGAGCGCTTCGGTTTTCAAGTTCTGCCACAAATTCAACTAGATTTAGGGCTGGACTTTGACTAGGCCATTTCTAACACATGATTACTTCCCTGAGTTCATTTAAATTAAGGTTAGAAACCTATTTGTTTAGAGTTGCCCTGCTATAATTGGACCAGAACTTGCTCAATGACCCGTCTGCTGGGTTCCTTGGTCTCCATGATGCTGGTTGTTCTCTGATGTTCTCCAACAGACATCTAAGGCCAGATACAGGATTACACTGAATGAATACAAACAAAAGCTGCACTTTCCAGATTTCTACTTGTAAAAATAAATAAATAAAACACTAAAAATCATTTTCCTTCCCCTTCCAACACAGGGTTGTCCAAACTTTTAGCCACATGAGCCAACATTGTAAAGTGGAAATTACTTGTGGGACCACAAAACCTGATTTTTAAATGAAAGTGTAAAACCTAGTTACACTGTGATTTTATTGTTTTGCTATCACAGTTATATATTGTATAACTATTGCTCAAAGTAAACTAAAAATGGAAAATTTCAAAGAAAGAGTTTTCAGCAACAAGAATTAGAAACTTTGTCAGGGGCCCCACATCATCAATCTGAGGGCCACAAACGGCCCCCAGGCTAAAATATTCAGACCTTTGTGGTTTTAAGGTGGCAAGATGCGGAAAAGTTCCAGGGGTGTGAATACTTAAAAAAGAGGCTGTAGGTCAGGTAAGTTAATGATAGCAAGGTTTTCTTCTGCTTTTCAGCAAGAAGGTTGTCAGATGGATCCATGACAGCAGTTTTCAGGGTGCAGCCTGCAGCAGGTTTGTTACAATGTGTTGTTATGATGATCCACAGATTTGTGTTGAGTTGCTTTACGATCAAAAATACATTTCCAAAAAAAAAAAGACCAAATACAGAAACTGGACTGAAAAGCAGTGGGAAATTCAACTACAACTACTAACACACACACACACACACACACACACACACACACACACACACACACACACACACACACACACACACACACACACACACACACACATTACAAGACGATGTGTCTCCTTTGAAGGAGACTATTAATAAAGGATAGCAGCTGAAAATGTTTGCCCACAGTAAAAATGATGCATGTAGACTTATACAGCACCCCTGTAGCCAGGCAACCACACCTTTCTCGTTTTTATTGTTATAAATGAACAGATGGAACGACGAACAAACGGTAAAACATGTGGGTCTCAGTTTCAGACACATTAATCAGAAGAATGTTGATGGAAAACTTTAGAGAGAAAACTGCTTAGTTTCTCCTTTTTATTTCTGATTTATTTCAATATTACGGCGCTTCCCAACTTATATTTGACACAGTTCATCGTGGTCCAACCAAAAGTTATTTTTTTAAGGATTTTATGTGACAGACTAACACAAAGTAGTTCATAGTTTTAATGTGAAAAGTTAATTGTTTTAACTAATAAAGAGCTGAAAAGTCAGATGTGCATTTTATTCCCTCTTTGCACATCTTAACATTACATAATCTAACATATTTGATATATCCGAACTTTGAAGAAAATGGAAATATATTACAATATTTTATAATATTGTACAGCCCTATATGTGACCTAAACCATCCCATAATACCTCTGGCTGCATGTTCAGGTGGTTCTCCACTGCAAAAATAGAACTAAATATAAGAACATTTTTCTCGAAATGAAAGTATTTTTCCTTGATTTGAGCCGATAAATAGGACTATTTGCCAATGGAATAAGATTTTTGCACTTAAAATAGGAACAATTCATCTCCATCGTCTCATTTCAAGTGCAGGATGTCTAATTATCTTATTTTAGGTGTAAAAATACTCATTCCATTGGCAAATAATCTTATTTACCTGCTCAAATCAAGGGCAAATACATTCATTTGAAGACAATTTTACTTATTTTCAGTTCTCTTTTTGCAGTGAGGAAGGTGAACCTCCACTCCAGTCTTAGCTCTGCAGCCTCCAACAGGTTTTCTTCCAGGATCGACTGAATTTACCTCCATCCATCTTCCCATCAACTGAGCAGCTTTTGTGCCTCTCACTAAAAATATTTCTCCACAGCGTGATACTGCTACCACCATGTTTCTCTGTGGGGATGGTCTGTCCCAGAGAATATGAAATGTTAGTTTTCCACCCACAGCATTTTCCATGAAGAGCAAAAAGTTAAACTTTGGTCTCATGTGAGCAGTACTTCCTCCCATGTTTGCCGAGTCCCTTTTGCCCCTGGATGGAGGGATGGCTAAAATTTGTCCTGTCAACATATTATAATTATGTGAGGACTTGAGCGACACTTTTAGTCAGAAAAGGCTGCACCGTCGCTTCATAAATGCTCAGTATGAGGGATTGCTGCAAAGCCATCAACAATGCAGACGACTGTCCACTGTGGCTCTACGCTCTTTCAGGAGGAGTGAATGCTGCTTGGAGAGACTTGATGCAACCTGCTGGGTTTCCTTAGAGAGGAAACTTCTAACCAACCTGGAGGATCTGATGGAGTCTGACTTTGGAAAGAGCCTTGAGATGACGTGATGTGAACTGAGGCAATATAATTCATTATTGATTATTTTATAATTTTATAATTATAAAATTGAATTGAAACAGAACAAGTTTCAGTTTAAGGCCTTGATAAAGATTGTCATACAAACTTTAAATATTCTCTATTTAAATACATTTAAACAGACGGTGGAAAAACAAAGATAATTTTCTTTCAACTTTCCAGTTATGCACTTTTGCACTTATAATCTACAGTTTATTTGGAAGTTTTTGGTTGGTGCATGGCAATTTAAGCAAACGTTACGTTCGTGAGGTATGGTGCATGGATTAGTTTTGGTTTGAGAACTTGGCCGCTTGTTTGCAGAAGCTTTACTTGGATTGCTTTTACCGTCATGGCTGCTTGTTTTCTGCGTGTAATAGAGCTGCTCCAGGAGGTGCCGTCAAGCTGCTGGAGGTGTAAGTTCACTTTAAATTATCCTCCCGATAAAACAGTGAAGCAGGCGGAAAACAGCTGGTGTGTCGGTGCTTCTGGTTGACGGCACTGTCAGCACTAATTTCCCTGTTCTTTGTTTCTTTGTCTTACATTTAATAACAAGCTGTTTAGCTTGGATTTCTGTTTCAGCCAGCAGAGTCACAGCCTTCCTAATGATTGGTAACGGTGTGCGCGGGCGCCTCTGTGCCAACAATGCTTGTGTTCATCCTCGATAAACATGTTTTCTTTTTTAATGTTTGAGAAGCACATATTGGATTGCTGGAAGCCCGAAGATGCCGTTCAAGGTTTAATTGGGAGTAAAAGAGGCTTGCTCTTTATTTGGAAGGCCTGCAGGTCTAATGGCTACCTTTTTGTTGCCTTTAAGTAGTTTGCTTTACAATTTCTGAATCAATAACCTACCTTGACAAAACAATAGCTGCAGAAACCCAGAGAACGTGCATTGTCTTTAAAGCAATTGTTCTCAAGGCTTTTAAACATGGACATTTTTTTTAAAGAGGTCTTTGTTGTGCAGGAGTGCTTTCACCTCCATTTCACTTTCTGCTATCTTGCTTCCCACTGCTGGCGCGTTTGTGAATACGGATGGCGGCGAGACGCGCTTTATGTGCGCCGTGATTGTGTCCCAGCTCTGTTTTTTAGCTCCGATTCAGAATTCTCCCAGAGGATTTTGCAGCAGAGGTGAACTGAGCTGCGGGGACAAAGGCCTGATGGATTAGGGCTGCGGTGTTCCCTTCCGAGCCCCGTGTCTGATAAACAAAGTCAACAAAGAGCGGCTGTGCGGCTGCTGGAGCGGCAGTTATTGCTGATCGGCTGTGATCGCAGTGAAGCCGCGCTGCGGTGTTTCGCTCCCTTGCTGTTTTTCTGTCTGGAGGTGATGGGGGGTGCAGGGAGTTACAGGTGTGCTGTGTGAGCTGGAGCAGCCGAGTGGAGGAACATCAATGCAGTTCCACTTTTACGGCCTTGTTTTGTAGCTCAGGTCAGACATGTAGGTCATCAGAGCTCCGCAGTGTTTATACCTCTTTATGTAAATGTAATAGATTCCTGGATACTCAAGCCAGACTTTATTTTGCAGTAGACTTCACACTCCCCAGAAAAATAAATATGCATAATTATGTGCATTTTAAGATCCTGAATTTATATCAAAAAGTAAAACAGTTCCTAGTGGCAAGCAGACTGAATGCAATAATAATCCATCCATTTTCTATACAAACTTAATCGTTACAGACTCCCAGGTCACCATATTTACGCATCGGTGGGTTGCAGAGTTCAGCACAGAGACAAATCGGACATATAACCATTCATGCACACATTCAGCCCTCAGGTCAACTCTAGACTGATCCATTTACCTAACACGTTATTTTGGCTGTAAGAGGAAGCTGGGTTATCCAAAGCAAATCCAGTCTTGCATGAGGACAACATGTACACTTCACCCAGAAAAGCCATGATAGCAACTGCTAATCTGCACAGTTTATGGAAAAAATATGAAGCATGTTAATAATCTGAAGCATTTCTACAACATATTTCAACATTTCTAGGATGCTGCACAATGCATTCAGTCCTAAACCATCTCTACAGGTAACTGAAGAGAAATAACACCACAGATACTTGTTTTACGTGAGTAAAAATTCAAAAAATTAGCATTTATTTTACACAGATCCAGGATTTCATCAGAAAGGAAAACTGACCTCAAACGACTGAAAGGGGCAGCAGCCGCTCTTCATTCAACACCCATTCATTTTCCTTTCTGACATTTGAATTATTATTTAGATGAGAGCATCTTTACTAGGAGTGTAGCTGAAGCACAGTATAAATACAGTTTATCTGAAAGAATAAAACCTGGGTTGCATATACAATAATATGACAATCATATGTTAACTGAAGCGTGGCTTTGTGATTTGATGTGCTTTTTAAATCTAGTTAATAAAAAAGATGAATAAATGAGAACTAGATGGAAGTTTATTCAAGGAGATGAACTATGAACAGGGATTGAGAGTTTTAACCCATGAGTACTGAACTAATTTAGACTACTTCTCATTAAAGGTGAACTTAAAGACAGTAGCAAAGTAGCGCTAAGGTGCACCTTAGAGATGTCAAGACTAAATGATGTGCATCGATGCACGGACGCACATGTGCACAGTGTGAGTTCATTAAGAGAGCAGCCATAAAAAATATGCTGCTTTTGGGATAGGATTTTACAATCAATAAAAATGATTTTAATCACAAGATGCATTGATTTAGAAACACCAGCCCACCCAATCATGTGATTTAACTGGATATTTTGCTGGTTGACCAATCCTCTAGACAACTAATGCCTGGCATTTCAAAGTCAAATTGACAATAAGCAGGTGGAAGATGGATAGGAGTTGGTCACAAACTACAGCTAAAAATACACACACCGGGAAAGTAGCAGGAAATTAGCACAGCTAACCTAATTACACACTTGAGACCGGGACAAGCCTTGAATTTTTTCCAAAAATTATCCTTTTAAAGAAAAAGCCACAGCTTTTTCTACAGATTTCCAGTAATAGTGTCTTCAGTCTCAGAGTCTAATTACAACATTTACAGCACAGCGGCCCTTTTTTTACTTTCCTTAAAGTTGCAGTAGGTAATTTTTGTAAAAATGTACTTCTATTTCATTCCTCCTGACCGCCAGAGGACGGTGCTTAGCTCCTGGATATCTACATGTGTGCAGCAAAGAAGTCGAGAATATATACCAACAAAGTCACCACATTGTACGTGACCAGAGTGATGTCAGCTGTACGCTTTTATAACTGACGTACGAGGTATAAAAGCGTACCGGATGTGGTTTTTTTTGCATTAAATGAGACTTCTGGCTACTGTTACCTACAGAAAGCTGCGGGCTTTCTGTAGGTAACACAACCAGGGCACGGTGGTGGTCTGGCTGTCATTTGCCGAAATGATCTTGGCTTGTCCCCTATAACCCTCCCTGAACTGTCTTCTTTTGAATGCCTTTTGTTTACATGTAAGCCTCCTCTCTCTACAACGATACTTCTCATCTACCGGCCACCCAAACCAAACTCATCCTTTATGATGAGTTTGGTTTGGGTGATGTCTAACCTTCTCTCAACATTTTGTACTTTGTCTGCCAACATCATAATACTTGGAGATCTGAATTTTCATGTAAACTCCCCCACCTGCCGTTTTGCAGCAGAATTCCTCCAAATACTCGATTGTTTTAATCTGACAACTCATCGGCGTCCCCACTCACATCAGGGGGCACACACTTGACCTGGTCATCACAAACTCTGTTCATCTCAGCAATCTTCGGGTCCATGACCTGGGTGTTTCTGACCACAAGGTCATTTCTATGAAGATGTCCTCATTGTGTCCTCATCGTGTCCTCATCTCGTGAGCGTAGAACTCCGTTTTACTCACTTTAGCTGATGCCAAAATACTGGTCCACGCCTTTGTCTCCTCCAGGCTGGATTATTGCAATGCACTTCTCATTGGGATCCCTAAGAAATGTATTATTATTATTATTATTATAAGAAATTCCTTTTTAACCAAATGTCATAGTGTTCAGACATTCAAGAGTGGTTCTAATGG
This sequence comes from Fundulus diaphanus, assembly GCA_037039145.1. Lineage (NCBI taxonomy): Eukaryota > Metazoa > Chordata > Actinopteri > Cyprinodontiformes > Fundulidae > Fundulus > Fundulus diaphanus. The sequence goes on along the minus strand of CM073134.1, from coordinate 3,353,460 downwards.
ATTGACACAGTTTTGCTTAATGGGCAGATAAATCTGAATATCATCAGCAAAATAGTGGAAGGGAATATTATACTTTCTAAAAATGTATCCCAAAGGCAACATATACGGTGCAAAAAGTAGTGGACCCAGAGCTTTGAGGGACCGCACCGGTCAGAGAAGACGTAGAAGAGGAGCATTCCCCTAATAGTCTGGTAGGACTTGAACCAAGATAAAACTGTGCCTACCAATCCCCTGCTGAGGGCGGGAAAGTAAGATATTATAGTGCAAAGTATCAAAGGCAGCTGAAAGGTCTAAAAGAAACAAAACAGCAGAGATTCCTGGGTTAAAAGATCTATAGAAGCTCTTCAAAAAGGGCCGTATTGTGACTTGTTCTTAATCTAGGAAGACAAAAACAAACCTAAGACACTGAGGGGCTGCTGACTGGCTGACGCATCGTCCTCCTGGAACCAATGAATGAACACTTCTATGACTGCAGAGCATTTACTGATCTTGCGCTCTCCAACAAGATATGAAATGTATTGCTGCTGTTATGGCTGCAGTGGGTCCCCATTTGGTTTGGTTTGTATCTTATGGTTGGGTTTTGTTAGGTTTGTTTTGCATTTGCTTATTTCTGGTTAGTTATGGCCTCAGATAATGGACTTGTGTCTATACTTGTCCTGTTAGATCTCAGTGCTGCATTTCACACAGTTGATCACAATATTCTCCTACAAAGACTTGAGCATACTGTAGGGATTAAGGGGAAAGCATTAGGCTGGTTTAAATCTTATCTGTCGGACAGATTTCAGTTTGTTCATGTTAATAATAAATCTTCCTCAACCTCTAGGATCACCTGTGGAGTACCACAGGGTTCAGTCCTTGGACCAATTCTATTTACTATTTATATGCTTCCGATCGGCAAAATTATCAGACAGCATGGGATTAATTTCGACTGTTATGCTGATGACACTCAGCTATATTTATCCATAAATCCTGATGAATCCAATCAGTTACTTCGACTGCAGTCATGTCTTGATGACATCAAAAGCTGGATGACTTTAAATTTCCTGCATTAAATTCTGACAAGACCGAAGGTGTAATCGTTGGGCCAGAGTCCTCAAAAAATAAACTTCTTAACCAATCACTTAATCTGGATGGCATTAACTTGGCCTCTGATAATAAAGTAAAAAATCTTGGTGTTATTTTCGACCAAGACATGTCATTTAAATCCCATATTAAACAGGTTTCCAGAGTTTCCTTTTTTCACCTCAGGAATATCGCCAAAATTAGAAACATTCTGTCCAGGGGTGATGCTGAAAAACTAGTCCATGCATTTGTTACTTCAAGGCTGGACTATTGTAATTCTTTACTATCAGGAAGTCCACAAAATGCAGTTCGAAGTCTTCAGCTGATCCAAAATGCTGCAGCAAGAGTTCTGATGAAAATCAACAATAGGGATCATATTTCTCCAATTTTAGCTTCCCTTCATTGGCTTCCTGTTAAATCAAGAATAGATTTTAAAATTCTTCTTCTAACAACGTATAAAGCCCTTAATAATCAAGCTCCATCATATATCAGAGCTCTGATTACTCCGTATGTTCCTAACAGAGCACTTCGCTCTCAGCCTGCAGGTCTGCTGGTGGTTCCTAGAGTCTCTAAAAGTAGAATGGGAGGCAGATCCTTTAGTTATCAGGCTCCTCTCCTGTGGAACCAACTCCCAGTTTTTGTCCCTGAGGCAGACACCCCGTCTACTTTTAAGACTAATCTTAAAACCTTCCTTTTTGACAAAGCTTATAGTCAGAGTGGCTTAAGTTACCCTGAGCTACCTCTACAGTTATGCTGCTATAGGCTTAGGCTACTGGAGGACATCAGGGCCTATTTTTCTCACTCTACTGATTTCTACTCTTCTCTAGTTTTACATTGCATTGCATTGAAATGACTGTTGTCATTTCAGCTTTTAACTTTTTGCTCTCTCTCTTTTATCTTCATAGTAGGTACACCTGGTCTGGCATTCTGTTAGCTGTGACATCATCCAGGGAGGACAGATCATCCACTATTACCATCTAAGGTAGAACAGATTACTGGTTCAATGTGTGCTTCTGTGCTTGTTTGTCTCTCTTGTTGTGTCTCTGCTCTGTCTTCTGTAACCCCAGTGGGTCGAGGCAGATGACCGTTCATACTGAGCCTGGTTCTGCTGGAGGTTTTTCCTTCCCGTTAATGGGGAGTTTTTCTTTCCACTGTCGCTTCATGCTTGCTCAGTATGAGGGATTGCTGCAAAGCCATGGACAATGCAGATGACTCTCCCTGTGGCTCTACGCTTCTCCAGGAGTGAATGCTGCTTGTCGGGACTTTGAAGCAATCAACTGGTTCCCTTATATAGGAAATTTTTGACCAATCTGTATAATATGATTGAATTTGACTTTGTAAAGTGCCTTGAGATGACATGTTTCATGAATTGGCGCTATATAAATAAAATTGAATTGAATTATGGGTCATTAATCTATTTTTGGTTTCCTATTTCAAGTATTCCCTTTTCAGGTTTTATTTCTTTAGTATAATCTATTAAATTAAATTTTCATTTAATCAGAAAATCCTTGTGTGGTCTCCTTTAATGTTACCCCACCAAACGACCCTGGTGGACGTAACATTTCACACTTAGTTAACTTGTACATCAAAGGCTTCATATAATGTGACTTTCAGGTATTACACAGAACAAAGAATAAATACATTAAAGCCGACATTACAATTACCTTTAAATAAAATTACAGAGCCATAACAAGAATAACGAAACAAATTATATCCAATAATACCCAATGTGTGTGCAGGTCACTACATGATCAACTACTTTCAGCTTCTGTTGCACAGCTTGGAGACGGGTCTTTCTAAAATGTTTAGTTTCTCCGTCAATTCTGAGTATATATATAGTATATATAATATGATTGAACCTAACTTGTAAAGTGCCTTGAGATGACATGTTTCATGAATTGGCGCTATATAAATAAAATTGAATTGAATTGAATTGAATTGAATTGAGTGTGCCTGCGGGGGAATCTGCTTCAGCCTCACATTCTTATTCTTCTCTTTCATGAACTTATCACAGTTTAAACACTTGTGGTATTCTGCGCTGAAGCACCTCATTAAGCTTGTTGTGGTCCATGAAGATCAGCTCTTTCTCTCTAAGCTCCTCCTGGATGTGCTCGCTCAGTTTGAGCCATTTGTGGTGCTTCTTGCCCCGTCTTCTGCTTTGTTCTGTCTTAGACATCCGAGGTGATGGAGTTCTTGTCTCGGATGTTTTGACTCCCTCAGCAGCTCTTGAATCATCCCGTAGCGGTGCTTCCTCTGGGTTCCCTCTTCAGCCATAACCTGTCTTTCAAAGCTGGCTTTGAGAGCATCTAGATGCTTCTCAAGCTTCCTCTTTTGCTGAGCACTGGCCTTTCGTTGGGGTACAGCATCCAGCACTGCGCTTGTATCTCCTTGTAGGCGGATTGTGAACACACTAGCTGCTACTGCATGCTCCACCCTTTTGAGGGCTTCCATCTGTCTAGTTTTCTCTCTGAGCTGTGGCTCTATTTGGGCCCTGAGCCTCTCCAGTTCCTCCAGGGACTGATTACGCTCATTCACGCTCCTCATCTGATGTGTAGTTTCTGAAATCTCCAAATGTAGGGATTCCATCTTCTTCACGGCAACGTCCCGTAGAGAGCGCTTTCTCTCAGTGTCCTCTATCACCTTGTTAGGTATGCAGGCAAGCTGGGCTTTTTCAGCCGCTTTGATTTCAATAATTTTTTTCCAGCTCTTTTTGTTCTGTTGATAGCGGTGTTTCCAGGTTATCCATCAGTGTTCTGAAGTCCATTTGTCTCTGGGCCACCTCCTTCTTCAAAACATCACGTCTGTCCTTCAACACGTCTGTGTTGCCTTCCACCTTAGCAGGTTGTGTTTGAGTTTCTCTCTCCAGACGCCGCAGTCCGTGGCGTGCTGTGTGCCCTCTCCCTTCAGCTGCTCTGAGTTCGTTGTATACCTGCAGGAGCAGCCACTTCAGCTTGCTGACCTCACCATCAGGCTCCTCAGAGGGGCACTGCAGCTCCTCCAGACTTTGTACCTCAAGCTTGAGCCGCTCCAGCTCAGCCCGACGCCTCTTTGCCTCTCCCATAAGCCGGACCTCAGAACTGTGCACGCTCTTTAAAGTGTCATGGAGCAGGCTGAAGCTGTCTTTTAGATTTACGACTGCAGTCTGGCTAATTTTGGCCAAGGATGACAACAGATTAAGTTTTATTCCACTGAAAGGCATTTTTAGATTGTAATGAGCATCCTGAAGAAATGGCAGCTCGTCTGTAGTCTTTTTTATTTTATTTTTATTTATTTATTTTTATTTTTTATTATTTTATTTTATTAATTTTTTTTTTTTTTTCGCCCATAGTCTTTAAAAATCTGACAGCTTCCCCTCTGTACTCCTTTCATTGAAGTCATGACAGTACTGTGTTTTTTTAACATCTCTTCCAAGTTACACAGAAATTTCAGCCACAGCGAATCCAGTTTTACATCCGTTCTCTCCGTCTTGAAGGAGACCATTAACAACCCAACCAAGTACAGTTTTTACTGCATATCATTCTCTTGGCTGTTGACAACTTCCCAGGGTTCCAATACCTTAGGAGTGTTATTACCAATCAACATGTCAGCACTGGAATCTATGCAGGGGATTTGAACACTGGAAAGGTACGGACATTTTTCCAGCTCTTCTTGTGTGATGGTATTGTTAAAGGTAACATGCATTTTGCTTTGTGTGAGAACCTCTGGAAGACTATAAAAATGATTACTGTCAAGCTCAGCCACTTTCAAAGCACGAGTGGAAACAACTCTTTCCTGCCCCATGGTGCGTAAAAGGACATTTGTTTTTCTTCCAACTATATTTAACTCTTGCATAAGATGCTCTGAACAGAATGTTGCTGTACTAAAATGGATAGCTTTGTATTCTTTTATCTCCCTTTATGGATTTAACTTGGATAAACAAAATGTCCTCTCGCCCGGCCGCTGTGTGCCCACATGTCTCTGAAGAAGGTGCTGTGACATGCTCTGGTTCTTTAGAGTGTTCACTTTATGTTCTGGTTCTGGACCTTTCAGGAATATTAAGGAGAACAGGATGACTCTGACCACACTCTTTGCAAATTAAACTCCTATCGCAATCTTTGCTCATGTGTCCAATACGCAGGCAGACATAACACGTCCCTTTCTCCTTCAAAAAGGTGATTTTATCATGATGCTTCACTCTCTTCAACTTCAGACACTCCTTCAGTGCATGAGACCAGGAACAACAGACACACGGACTAAAACACCTGAAGAAGCCCCCACTGAAGAGCACAGGGATGTTTTGGCCCGCGCAACAGACTCCGCGCGCCATGCAGGCTGTCCGCAGGCTTCATAGTTGAGTAGTTTCCTACATTTCTTGTGACAAAGTCATACATTTCCCACACTGCTAGTTTGGTGATGTTTAATGAGCTAGTTGAGCACCTAGCGACGTTAAGTCTCCACCAGGCACTGGTGACGCTGTGCATCACTGCTGCTCCCAGCTTAGAGCAGCTTATCAGTTCGCCGTCACTCATGAAAAACAGTTAAATCTGCCGATAAAAATGTAGCTAGTTTGTGCAAACGTGCCGGGTGGACGTCCAGAGGTTTGAGCACATACGGGTATGTGGGAGCAGGCGGCAGGAATCACGTCTGGAGTCATTCCAAACCCAAGGCAAACATGACAGCTGTCATCGTCATGAGGTTACTGTCAATGTTTACGCCTAACATTCATGGTAACCCCCCCCCCCCCCCTTATTGCATTTTTCATAATATTTCAAAGCCTATGATTTGTTGTCAGTATAATTTATTTGTGCTGATCACAGGAAGCAACCCTTTGAATTATATTTGGAGAGAGTAGTGTTATAATAATAAGTTTTTGTTATGATCCACTTTACATGTTGTTTATATATCTCCAATTGCTACAATTAAGAGGGTAAAAAAGACCAAATTAAAGTAGAATAAAAAAATATGGAGCTTAAGCGGCATTTCAGTCTGAAGAAACTCTATTGCCTACCTCCATCCAATCAGAGACTCATCCGCCTTCGTCGCAAGCCAATCAGTTTTGAACTGCTCCTCCTCGAAGCCAATCAGCATCCTGGGTTCATCTTAAAAGAACTCCACATCCTCGTCTCGGCCTTCTGCCCAGCGGGGAAGCGGTGGCTGCGCCGTGTCTGGTTTGGACTCAGATGACTGGATTCTACCCACCTCCATCCCCTTCTCCACCATCGTAGCTAAGCTCTGCCTGGCTTTCCCATGGTGCTCCTCCAACCTCGTCCCTATCAGAGTGTAATTCCTCCCGGACTCTTACGGAATTCCCAGTCTCTCCTTAAAACGGTCCGGCAGAAGACCGCCATGTTGGGCCTGGTTTTGCCAGAGGTTTCTTCCCAAAGGGGAGTTTTTCCTCTCCACAGTCGCTTCATGCTTGCTCATCATGGACGGTTCATGCAAACCTGTGTTTATCAAGTTGGACATCTAGCTCAAACAGATCATCATATGGACTGAACAAAACTTTGTCTATCTCCACTCCACCACCAGTTTCAGGCTTGGGGGGATCATTCCTATTCTCATACACCTGCTTATGCATATTGAAGTATAATTCAGCATGAATGTTTCCTGCCGAGGTCTGAGCGCCAAAGTCTTAAAATATTGTATCAATAAAAGTCTTCTAATTGTCTTTTCTATCCGTGTGAGTTTTTCAGATTGAAATAAAATCAGAAGTGATTAAAATAAAGTTAGGTTAAAGTCTTTTACAGCAGGGAAGTTTACCCTTTATGGAAATCTCTCTGGGATTTCATAAATAGTCAGTTTGAAACCTGCACAGTTGCATTTGTTTTCACAATAGGATTTTTCCAAGTTGTATTTTGGGATAAATGTTTACATTCCTGCATGTCATACTTGCCCAAAGAAAGGAGTTTATTACAGCCTGTTAAAAAAATAAAACAATATGATGAGAATAACATTAAAGCAAAAAGAGCTCTGGTATCGGAGAAGTATCGGTATCGGCAGGTATCCAAATTCTGGTGTTGGAATCGGATCGTAAGTGAAAAAACATGCATCGGTGCAACCCTGGAGACCACCACTCGTCTTATCCTGAATATCCCCAAAAAGTGGATCAGAGATTATCTTAACCTGACATTCAATGAATAAAGCAAGATCTTTGAAGCTCTGCGACGATATTTTTCGTACTGGAGGGGCTCTCCATCGAATGCTGGAATGTCCCGAGCTGGTAAAGACAATAAGTGTTGCTGCTGAGCGAGAGTTGCTGCGATTTTGTTCCGTTTGTGCACCATGGTGCATAAGTCTCCTTGCATTTCCACAGGAAGTAGATGTGATTGGACATCTGAGGCAGGCTGCTCATAGTTTACCGACAAACCTTCAGCTCGTTGTGTATTTACACATCCTGTTTTTCTGTCTCCTGTCCTGATCCAAGAGTTCTGCCGTTGTTCCACAGTGCATGTGTTCACCTTACTTGAATCCTTATATTGTACTGAAAGATTGCTTTGAAACATTGCACTCCATGTCCAAGGTTCATAGGGTTTTGCTGCAGGGCTGAGTCCTTTGGAAATAGTTTCTTGTTCCTGTTTGTTTTGCAGATATGAATTCATTCCATCTCCTGATGCTTGGGCTTCACTGGAACATTCTGAGTGTTTTGTAGAACACATAGTTTTGCTGTAGATGCAGTGATTTCAACATCAGGCTCCAGCTGCTCTAGTCTCCTTCTCAGCTCTAATTCTTGTTTCTCCAAAGCATGTTTTTGCTTTAACATTCCAGCTCGAGCAGGAAGTGCAGCCCTTTCTGCCTCAGCTTTAATACGAGCAGATGTTGTTTGACCACTTTGCCTGCTTCTAACACTGGATGCACTTTTTGGTGAGACCGTTTGCTGTGAACATTTGACACGCTGTCATCAGGACGTACATCATCAGACACATCCATCCCTTTTACACTATTTCTCAACCATTATTTAACATCATCAATAAAATCTTTTTCACTCAACATTTTTGCAACAAACCACATATTCTGTATTTCACCTTATCCAGCAGTCAAAAGAGGTTTCAAGGACTCATGAGCACTTTTTGCTTCTTCACACAAATATTTTTTTCCAATGCATTCTTTACCTCATCAACTTTATTTTCATGCATATGTTCTTCAGTTACCTTTCTTAGATTTTTTTATCCTGTTTAATTTAGCTTTCCTACATTTAGTAAATTATCCAGTTTTTCAACAAAAGTGTTGATTTAATTGTTCTTCTAGCTTTGACCACTTGTGTTTCCTTTGGTTGTCCCACATCACTAGAAACCGTGACAGTGGCCATTTCCTCAGCCAACTCAGCAGATTCAGCGTCCATTAGTTAGTAACTTTCAGTCTTATGGTGTGATCACAACTGTTTATATATACTGTTTATAAACGATTAAAATCACCAACTAACAAAAAAACGGTTATGTTGTAAGATTAATGCTGTTATAAATTCATTAAAATATTTAATAAAACCCTTGTTGTGCTGTGAGAAGTTCATCTCCATCGTCTGATGCTTAAAACTCTGGCAAAAATTGGTGGGAAGGAACTGGCAGTTAAAACTGGATTTAAAAGGAGAGGCTAATCCGCCTCCTTTACCAGCGGTCTGAGGAGAGCTGAAGAAAGAGTCAGGAGGGACAAGTTCAGAAAAAGGAAACAGCTCACCAACATGAAGTCAAGTCTCCTACAGGGACATAAAATCCAGTTTACAGGAGATTAAAAAAAAGTCCTTCAGAATGAAAGTCTTACTGGCGAGTGGCCTAGCAAGGCTGCACAGAGAGTAAGGTTGGTGTTGTCAAGAGGAGGCGCACCTACCCAGGGCGGAGAAGGTTAAAAAATCCTTTCCCTCCGGCTAAATGCCAAAGAGTGTAGAACCAAACATGGCGTCATGGATTGAGCTCATTCAGGCCTGCAGCTGTTTGCATAGAAGTGGAACAAACCAGAGTTGTAGGCCAGATGACTTCAGAGCTCCTTTGGTTTCCACGAGCAAGCCTTCACCTTACCACGTCTCCCTTCAGCGTCTCCACGACGGAGGAGCTCATAAAGTTCGTTAGATTCAACGGACGTGAAGATGGCTTCGTTGAATAACTCTCTGAACCGGATGTTGGTAGTTTAACATAACGGAGGCTGAAAAGCGTTATGAGACCGTAGACCAGCAGAGCAGAAACCAGTGAGGAGCAAGCAAACAGCACAACGTAAGCCGACGTGGCAGATCATGGGCCGAAATGGCGCCATCCTCGACAGCGGCTCATTGGCTGTATAGCACAGCCACGTTTCCTGAAGTGAGCCTCTGATTGGATTTTCAAGCCCTTTTCAAATTTAGTTGAGACAAATGTCTTGGTTTGCACCTTTTGTGTTGCTAATTTCATGTGACTTAAAGTGAAATGGGAGGAAAAAAATAGATTAAATGGATTTGGTATAATAAAATCTGAGATTTTACTTTCAAGCCATATGTAATATTGCATTATTTCTTTCGTATATTTGCCACTCTTCCATTTCATTTTATATTTCTCTTAGGGCTGGACGACATAGAAAACAAGCATATCGATGAAATAAAAATCATATTGGTCGATATCGATAATTATCAACAAATTCAAAACATATGTTTTAAGTGCAGCCCTGTCCATTTTATGCTGTCGCTTAGCAACCTATTTTTTTAGATAAAAAACAAACACTGAATTCAAACTCAACCCTTTATTCAACCAAGTTTTTACCAAAACTGCAAGTTTTTAAAAAAAAGAACGCGTGCACTTTGAACTCTCTGAAGGGGGCGGAGCTTGGTTCCTGGGTCTGCGTTGTGATTGTTTGGGAGGATGTAATGATGTAATATTAACCTAGATTTTTGGCTAGAATGCATAAGGAAGGAAAACTATTATTCTATTGAACTTTTTATTGACCCTTTTTTTCTACCATCGATAAACGTCTATCGATCGATAAATATTGTTATTGAATCATCGTCCAGCCCTAATTTCACTTACTTAATGTTAGCATTCTCCTTTTAACAAAGAGTGCAGCTTAATTTCATCCTGAAGTGTAGAATATGCAGTGATAAAGTGATTGTGACCAAAGACCGCCCTTTAAGTTTTCACAGTTCCTTATTTGTGGCGGTAATTCCTGTTTGTATTGCGTACCCATAAATATGAGTCTTCTGTCTAATACAGACCTTAAATCCATGCAAGGTTGCTTTCAGGTGACGAGCAGCAGGCATACACAGCTAGCAGGTGTTTTATCGCTCAGCATGAGTCAGTGCTCTGCTGATCTGAGAAGACTGCACCGCTCCACATTTGCCTCAGAGACTCGGAGGCAATCGGAGAACCCATTTATAACTGTAGTAAACCTAAAACAAGTCGTAATGGAGAGGCTGGACTCTTGCCACTGACGACTATGGTTGCAGAATATTTCTGCAGTCATTATTTATAAGGTTTTTCTTTCTAGCAATCATCTGTGTTTTTTTTTTCTAAAAAAGGTACAACTCTGATAGCTTGTGATTTGTAGGCTTAAAAATAGCCCGAGTATAAAATGTCCTGGGAAAGCAGATCTGAATGTTTCAGTGCGGGTGCATGCCACTGCAGGAAAAAAAAGTCCTTCAACTGCACTCACCCAGAACAAGAAGCTGAAGAAGAAGAGAAAATATCTGATCCATGGGTTGACGAAGGAGAACGTCTCAGCTCGGTTCAGATTTGACTCTCTGTCCATCTTGGATTATTTCTCTCCAGTCTGACATTGAACTGGGAATCAGTCCCCGGCTGCGGCCCCACCCTGTGCATACCCAAACACCGTGTGAGTGTGGTGGTTGTTAGCAGGCTGCAGGGGGTGGGGCAGCGTAACACCCCACCTCTCCTCTGTCGCTTCATGCATGCTCAGTATGAGGGATTGCTGCAAAGCCATCAACAATGCAGACGACTGTCCACTGTGGCTCTACGCTCTTTCAGGAGGAGTGAATGCTGCTTGGAGAGACTTGATGCAACCTGCTGGGTTTCCTTAGAGAGGAAACTTTCTGACCAACCTGGAGGATTTGATGGAATCTGACTTTGTAAAGAGCTTGAGATGACGTGTTGTGAATCGGCGCTATATAAATAAAACTGAATTGAAAGTGTAGGACCCAGACCTGTCTGAGTAGGCATTACACAAAACATGTGTGTGGGTGACTGCAGCTGACAGGCCAATGAGCTCCGGTGTATTTATTCGGCCTTCCATTAGCGTAGAACTCGTTTCACCTCCAAGCCTGCTTTAAACGCGTCTTTTTGAGTCACATCAAACGTTGTTCCCGTGAGAACATCACCCACTTGTTTCCATACGTAGGCTCATTGCTTCTGAGAGGCCCATGTTTTAGTGTCCTGACTGCGGCTTTAAAACGATAGACGCAGCTCTGTGAAATGTGCCGCAGAATGACAGCTGACCAAGGCCGGACAAGGCCATCTCTGAAAAAGGAACCTCTAATGTAATTTTCTCCTCACATATCTGCTGTAGTTTTTCTCTTTCTGCTTTTGATTTCTGCAAAAACACGATGAGCCAAATCCAAGCGATAAGAAAACAAAGCTCCATGTTCTTTGCTTAATTTTGACAATCGATCTGTAGCGTGATCATTAGCCAGAGTGAGCCGAGGAATCATGAGAGGATTCATATGGAAACATTAGCGTTGCATAAAAGACTCACTCAGGTCTCCTTGAATCTTCTAAAATTGACTCTGACTCCCCCTGGTATTAGAAATTCTGGATGCAGAAAAATATTCACCTGTTTTCTCCCCCAGTCATTCTCCTGTGGAGCGATGTCAGGACAAAACCTCCCCTGGGTACCTTCATGCCAAGCCAGTAGAACAAGACTTAATGAGATTGATTTGCGTTTCTTTTATAGCAGACAACTTGTGTTTTTAATCCCCTGCTACAGAACCGGGCCAAGTCGGCCCTTCTTAATTTGCTTGACCTTTTCGTCTTTCTTTAAGCCGTTTTGGACTTTGTTCTGACAGGGATATTGATGCTACGATGTATAAACATGAGCTGTGACTTAACAAAATTGATCTGCTTTAAAAGGACAAACGACAAAGAAACTGAAGCCTAATATCCACCTTTTCTGATTTAGATAAAGACACGTGGGTCCAAGTCCTAGGAATCTGAAACATTTCTGCTTATTTTGTTTTTTTGTGCTGCTTTTTTAATCCTTTTCCGTCCAGCTCTTTAGCAAACATTACACACTAACAGATTATTGTGTACACATTTAAAGAAATACGTCAGGACTCAACTTGTCAGCTTTCAGTCACGTTTGAGATCAAATTGTGTCTATCTGCTCATATTAAAGCACATAAAGTTCCCCTTTAAAACATTACAAGAAAGTCTGCTTGAAAAGAAAAGGATAATGGATAATTTAAAACAAACAAAAAAACAAAGACTCATTTATTTACCGCTCTACCTGTGCATATGAGATTACATCATGAAGCCAATTATAATTAAAAATCCTCTAGTAAACAGAACCATTATTGACCAGTATTTATACTGTAAAAATGATTAAAAACTCAAATAAAAAACATGGATTCACAAAAAGACCTCAGTTCCCACCATTCAACTACACTATTGATGACTGATGTCTTCTCATCCTCAGAGTGATTCTACTGTATGCCGAGCCCCCGGCGGCCGCCATTACTCCGTCTCTGAGTAACAACACGCACACATTTATCCGTTAGCCGGGAAGTTCTGAAGCCGGTTCTGTCCTGGGACTACGGATTCCTAAGGCAGAAACTCCAGTGGATTTATACCCTGCAGCAATGATAAGCCTTGATTATTCTTTCCTGCGGCCATCCTTGTGGATTCTCAACTGCACTTGGAGAAACTTTGAAAGTTTCTCTTTGCTTAAACGAAGAAGATCTTTATTTTCTTCAGCTTCTATCGTCACAGTATCCGATGATGTAGTCCTGGACGTCCTGCTATCAATAACTCAGACAGACATGAACAAATTTGTTGGTACCCCTAAAGAGAATGTTATTCCTATAACTGTAATTAAACCAAAGCCTTTAAACCCAATTAGCTTCACATGTGCCTTCAAGCTTTTTAGCAGCCATTAAAACAACGTGCTGTATCAAGCTGGACATGGAGCACAGAAAACAAGCGCCAGAAACAGCTGAGAAGATTCATACAGTGACTCACAAAGGTAAGTATTCACAACCTGTTTATTTTTCCTCCACATTTTCACCCATTATAGGTAGAAACTGCACTTTATTGGGATTTTGTGACAGACCAACACAAAGTAGCCTTGAAATGTGAAGTAAAAAGAACATGGCTTGAATATTTTATTGTTTGCTTTACAAATAGGTGAAAAAGTGTGACATTAATTAATCTGCATTCCCCTTTACTCTTGTCAGGGTTCTCTGTGTGGTCCTGCTCTATTTTACTCCACAGGTGGTTATAGTTGGCTGGGGGCGTGCCCTACACCTGCGGCTCATCAGAAGCGGCTTCCTCTGGCTTTATAAGCAGAGCTCAGACAGACGGAAGATGCCAGAGCCTTAAACCAGTCGTGGTATGACGTGGCCTCTGACCAAGCTCCTGGAACCTATTTTGTGAGTTTTTCGTTCCACTATTTTTGACTAATCTTGACTCTCCTGTTTGTCATAGTTTGTGCTTGGATGCACTCACCTGTCCTGAAGTCCTGTCCGAAGAATCAGATCAGTGGAATCCTCCGCTCAGATTTTGCTCTGGCTCTCCCCCTTATACTCCCTTGGCATTACCAAGTCGGGCCTGAGGTCCCCTTCCCGGATTCCACTGACGCATCTGAACTCTGGTCAAGCCGTTTGTCCCTCCAGTCAGCTGAGGCTCGCTCCGGATCTCTCGCGTGCTCCATCTGCCGCCCTCCTGCCACTAGCCACCTACCCAACCAAGAGGTAGACTTCGGAGTTCCCTCGACACACCTCCCCCAGTTAGGTCTGCCCAGCTTAATGGGAAGCAGCGCACATTCTGGCTTATTTCCTGGTTCGAGCCATTAGTCATTGCTTCTTTCTCTCTGCAGTCTTGCTGCTCCGACGTTCAGGCCTCGACCGAGCTACCTGTAGCTCCGTCCCTGTGGTCCGCAGTGCACTCTCCTAAATAAACATCTTTAAAACTGTGCTTGGTCTCCGCTCGTATATGCATGTGGGCTAAACATCTAAAAACCATGACAACTCTGATACCCCAAAATAAAGCGTGGCGAATCAGTGAATTGAGGTTCCCTGTGTGTAATTCAATCTCAGTATAAACCCAGCTGTTCTGTTCCTGGCCTCAGAGGTTAGAGAACAGAGATTAACCGAGGACAAAGACCAGGGAACCCAGCAGACGGGTCAGAGAGGAAGTTCTGGTCCAGTTTACAGCAGGTCAGGTTCTACAACGACATCCAGAGCTCTGATCATCATCTGGACCTGGAGAGAGGATGGACCTCCTGCAGACCTACCAGGACATGGACGTCCACCTGGACTGACAGGCTGGACCAGGAGAGCATTGATCAGAGAAGCAGGAGGACCATGGTGGCTCTGGAGGAGCTGCAGAGATCCACAGCTCAGGTGGGAGAATCTACTAACTGTACACCAGAAAGAGAGAGCAGGGTGTCAGTTTTCTAATGCCTGGCTCACCCAGCAAGATTTTAAAATTGTAGGCTGATTTTCCTGAGACACCAGAACTAACGATAAAATTAAAAATCGTAGATATATCGGGTTTTCTCCTACAGTGCGTTGTGTCCGGTCAGACAGCAAGCTCACCACACACGAACAGATTTCACTCTGGATCATTCAGATGTCGGGAAATCCTACGAATCCTCTCAGGATAAAACGTGAGGTCAGAGTAAATAAACATGGATGACAGGGAAGAACAACGCTCTTAGTTTGTCGACAAATTTTACCAGAGGAAAAAAAAAACATTAGAAAAAGGCAAAGGAGTGGATACAACGCGAAGGGGGGTCTCTACATTTCCTCTGGTTTCACCTCGCTTTCTGATTGGCTAAACGTCACATTCAACACGCAGCGTGCGTGTTTGTCCTCAGGAAACACCACACATGATATTTGACCTAGACAATCCATCATGTTGAACATCCCCGACTTAAGGCCAGAGAGGTCCCAACGTCCTTCTGAGCGGACCAGATCACTCAACACACCACACATGCAGGAAATGTCCCCTAAGATTATCTTAAGATAATCAGGGCATATCGGTAGAGGAAGATCGGGGCAAAAATCGGGCTAATTACCCTGCTGTGTGAACCCAGCTTTATGTTTTCTGACAACGGCACTGTTCCAATGTAACGAGTGGAAAACGGTTTCTGTTGTCATGTAAACAGGAAAAACTGATTTTTCTCTTACAGGGAATCTTTGGCTCATGCGCAGTATGACAGAAATTAGTAGAACTTAATACACATGCGTGCAACACATTTTACACACGATTTTAGACTCTTCGTATGTCTTCTGAAATTAACCACAGCTTTAATTCAAAGTCACCTCAAGCAAAAGTGGAACCTTGTTGTCGTTCCATAGAAACACTTTCTTACCTTCCATCTCGAAGGTATGTAAAGGTGCCCCTGAATGCACCTTTACATGGGATAACATGTAAATCATTCGCTACATTCGCCCTGCTCGCGTTCGGTGTAACATACGTCTAACAGAAATGGAAGAAAATCCAGTTTCCAATGGATCATAGACGTATAAATAGGGCCTGAAACAGTAAAGGTGTTGCACAACTGGAACTTCGTTTTAAAACTCCACAAACATGTCCCATGACTATGTCAGCCAATATAATTCTTAAATTAGTCTTCTGATTAATCCGATTGGCTGTTTAGACAATGGCACAATTTGGTCGTTGGACTTTTATAACTTTTCCTTTGGTGTTCTCTCTCCTGTTTTTCTTTTTCATCCAAGTTGCCTAAAAGTAGGCTGTCCTTGTCCTGACTGATGGTGCTCCTGCCTCTTTCCGAAGCTGAACCACTAGTTAGTATTAGAAGTGGACTTTGTTGCCATTTACCAACTTACCAGATCCTCTGGTGACTTTTTGAGTGGAAGCCAATATCAGCCAACCGAACAGTTAAACAGAAGACAGCTAAATAATGTACCAAAAATATAACAAAAGTTGTTTCAACCTTGTTCAGCCATTTCTACACATAGCTCTGCTTCATAGAAATGGTCCAAACTGAACCGACCTTACTTTAAAAGCAAGCACCAATGTCCTATTACATTTCAGACAAGCATGAAAAAAGGTCCTCTTACCTTCTGCCATTGTTGATGCTTGTTGGTTGAAGTTGTGCTTCTCCTGTGAACAGTTCTTCGCAGCTGTGGCTTAACATGCTGTTCCTTGCTTTATTTTATTCACAATTATTGTTGTTGCTACATGATTTACTCCTCATGATTTATTTCTGATGCAAAAGCACTCCAGTGCGTGCTAAACAGAGTGCCCTGCGTCTATGTGCCGTATTTCTGCTCTGAGTGCCGGAAATACGCCGGGGAGCGAAACTGTCTGTGCTCCCGATACAACCTTTCTATAAGACACATTAAAAGAGCTCAGAATTACTATTTATTCAATAATGGTTTAACCGTAATTAGGTCTTAGTGCAAGTCCAGCCTGGGCGTACACTACTGCTTTGTTTGCTATTGTAGCCCACCCACTCCAGTTTATTTTACCTTCCTAAAGCCCCTGAGGTCAGATAAATCATGTTATGTATCAGAACTTAATAACGGGTGTCTACAATATGTGACTCAATAATAGTTACACCAGACCTCAATCTTCAACTCATGATCACAACAATTTTTGTTGCCCAAGAAATAAATAAATAATAATAATAATAATAAATCAAGGAAAAATTGCCAAATCATACCCCTTACTGTTAAATCCAAATACCTGTGATTTTTAGCTCTTTATCACGAGTTGGTGGTCCCACTTTGTTGGAGCTCAGGCTTGTGGTTTCCCTTGTGTACTCTACCTTAGAAACCCACAGTCACGATAGGATGAGCCGATGGAAACCTCTTTCTGTCCAGATCGATGGCGCTTCAGGCTCCTTCTAGTCCGTTGTCTGCATGTGGAATGGAGTTGAACCTCAGGCGGTCCAGAGACAATTCCCTGAGCGCTTCTGGTGCTGCAGCTTCAGTGGCAGCTCATCAAAGCCCACTGTTTGGATATTACACAAATCCCCAATATGTTAGTAACCAAATTACGAACACTAACTTCTAAAACAATATTTCACTTACTCAAGAACTCTGTGCACAAACCTTTGGCCCGTGAATGCAGACCCAGAACAGCGTCCAGGTCTCATTCCTAACAGAGTTTACAGAAACAGTTAACTTCGTCATTGAATAATTTCTTTCTCCATCTTACACTAAAGACTGCCAAGCAAAATCACATAAACAGCACAAACATTAAAACCAGTTACTCACAGCTCAAACTTTTTTTTTTTCACGCATCACCTTCTCTTCACAAAACAACCTAATCAAGATTCCTCCCCTTAACCTGATAGGTTAATTACTGAGCCTTAGTTTTTCTCAATTGGTCAAGATCGTTAGATGGACGGCTGCTTGTCCAATCACATTAATAGAAAAGAGAAATTATGAAGAGAGCAATTCAAGAACAGAAAAAAATATGGGAATTAGTAAACATACCTGAATAATCATTTAAAAGGCACCACTTTCAAATGAAACCTGTTACAGAAGATTTATTTTTCTCTCTCTTTAAAGTCTGTACACTTAAAGCAGGGGGCTACACTATTTTTTGTCGTTCAGCAAAGAAGGAATACTTCTGTGGTTTTCTTCAGGTAAATTTGATGTCAGGGTGGTTCTGTTCTGAATAAAGCCAGGTGCATGTAAACGCACATCATGATCGGATTAATTGGAAAAGTCTAATTGTACCGTATAAATGGCTCTGGCTCCTCACAAGAATCAAGAAGAACCAACAATCATGAAACTTTATTGTCATTAAGTGTTACCAAAATGACATTTTTGGTGGGGGACACACTGGCTCAGAATGCAAATAACACACCAACATAACATGACATTTTTTAACAAACAGTTGGTTGCACTGGCCAACAACAACACTCCCTGGGAGGCTTAAGTGGTTGTTTGTTCTCAGCAGGGGGCGATAGCCCTCACAGCTTTGGGAAATAAGCTGTTTTTAAGTCGGTTAGTTTTTGATTTAATGTTCCTGAATCGTTTACCTGATGGAAGTGTGGGAAACAGTGCATTTCCCGGGTGGGTGGGATCTACGGCAATGCGCCTGGCTCTTTTCTGGACTTGTGCATCATAAATCGTGTCCAGATCTTGTAGACGCCAACCCACATTCCCCTCCACTGTCCTCACCATCCATGCTTAGTCCTTTCTCTCCTGCACTGTCACACTGAGAGATAAAACACTTTCTATTGTGGCTCTGTAAAGCTTCTGGGCGCTTACAGTTACACTTCTTTACAGATAAACCCATTATTTGCTTTGGCTGCCACTAAATACATCTTGTCTTGAACAATACTGCATATTTTCAGTGATGTTATCATAGGCGTTGATTGTTACTACATGTAATACTTTTGGTTGGTTTTAATGTTCTTTTTATATCTTTCTGCAGGTGTGGAAGCAGATTTCCAGGATGTTATCTTGTGTTCTCTTTTTCCTCTGCTCTGTTGTTGTCACATTCTCTCCCTTTCAACATTTTGCCTTATCTTTTGCTCTTCCTCTCTTACTCAGCTACCTTTCAGTTTCTGTGTCCATTGAAGTCGAAATACTCTCAAAATGATATCCAATAAAGCATTTTTCCATCAGCATCAAGCGGAGCCTTATAACAAAAGCAGTAAGGCTCCACTGGTGAAAGTAAATCTTTTGGGCTCTCTTTGGCACTAAGAAATAAATTCTGAGTGCTACACTGCCAGACAAGACAGTTAAAAAAGGAATGGGATTCAGCTTTGATTTCAGACAGTTGCTGTTCTTCATCTCTTTGGTAGACATGCAGCAGTTTTCCTGTAATAAAAACTAAAGCTATTGTATTTCAAGCAAGGAATCCAAATAAAATCCCTTCAAAAAAACACAGATTCTTGTCTTTCACACGCTGAGTTTTGGCTTCTTCCTTCTGGTCGTACCAAAAAAAGTTAAAAACAAAACAAAACAACTGGACTTGTTTTCCGAAGTTTGAAGACGTTTCGCTTCCTATCCAGGGAGCTTTCTCAATTCAAAAAAGGGTCGGAGTTTCTTAAGCTACAAAATACAGAACATAATAAAAACAAGACGCAGAGACACATTTGCACATTCAATTGACTACTTACTTTTATTTTTATTTATTATTTTCTTTCACTGTTTAATGTATTTATTGTTATAATGATTTAACTTAGCTTGGTCTTCATTGTTTTGTAAGTTTAGACGTGTCCTTCCTCTGGGATGTCCTGATCGGTGAGTTCTCTGAGTACTTTGTAAAACATGTATGTTTTGGGTGTGCTATGTGCTAGTTTTTACTGTGTGTGTGATGTCCTTCTTTTCTCTTCTCTCCATAAAGCGAATCAACATGTTAGTAATAATAACGTAACCCGAACCTGAAAGTGCACCATAATAATTACTTGTAATACCATTTCAGCAAGAGAGCAGCGCTGCTGTGAAATTTGAAAAGCTACAGGCTGAGAACCCAGAAACAGACCTTTAAAATCCCATCGATTGCTGGTTAACAAGCTCAGTAAAGCTATGCAGGGACATAATATATGGTTTCATCAAACTGAACGCCTCCTGAATTCAGGTTAATGAAGTGTACTGTCATGGTGGATGAGGCTGGGGGAAAATCTCTAACAACAAGAAAAGGGGGGAAAAATCCACGCTAGATTACTTTCACTTTATTTCAGTACATGTTACTCATACAAAATAATCTGTACAAAGGCTAAAATAGGTTATAGTTTTTGCATAGAAAGAACAGTGATGTAAAAACAACGAAAAAAAGAGGCACACACACACACACACACACACACTTCTGATGACAATTAGTTTAAAAAGCAGGATCACGATCTGTACAGAAGTATGCTGCTGCTCGCCCCGCTCTGTTAAAGCGTGAGACAAATTGTCGATGATTTGCACTTTCATCGCCTCCCTTTAGTTCTTTATAAAAAGCTTATTTGCTCAACCTGCCGACTGCCATTAGCTCATCTTCAGGAGAACTCCAGGATTATCAGAAAGAGGCCGCTTTGAGGCAGGGAAGCCACTAGCTTTCATTAAACACATCATGGGACCTGGACTGACACCTTCTCTTTGCTCTGCGTGCCAGGTTTCTCCACCACCACCTCCACCACTCCATAAAACCTGAATCAGTCTTTTAATGTGGCCTACATAACTGACAGCAAGGAAAAAAATGGGATTTAATCAGAAGCAATGAGTCATTAAACATGAAAGGCAATGACTGTACTGTATCCCGGGATTTAGTGACACACTTTCCTTTATTTAAAAAATAGTTGATTTGGAGAGAAAGGAGCAGGTAAGTGCACCACCTTGGATAGTGAAGGTTTGTGGCAGGAAGTCACAGGAGGATGTTGGCAGGCATCAGGCAATGCCGCCGAGCAGAGCACAACATCAAACACGACGTTTCTGCTGTAGAGCATCATTTCCACAGCTCAAAGTTTCAGCTCCAGCTCAGAAGACGTATCCGGAGCAGATTACGCAAATAATATGCCGATGGTGGTAAAAAAAATAATAAAAATAAAGTGATTCAAATAAAGAAACTGCTCAAAGTCCCTCACTGCCACGCAAGCCCAGATCGCTGCGATGCATTTTGTCCTCAGCATCGCTGCGACTTACCGAGGGATGAGAAAGAATATTTTAGGCTTCTTCTGAAATGAAAACAATTTTACTACAAGATCAAAATCCAGTCAAACAAGATATGAAAAGCTCACTGATAAAAACATAAATTTACATAAAATTTACACTGCAAGTGGAGGAAAAACAGCAAACAAGAAAAACAGACACATACAGTACAGGGAGATATGTCTAAGTAAGCATGAAAGCACATGGTCTGTTAGAAAATTGAGCTGTCAGTGTAAATATATTCATTTGCGCTGAAGCAAACACTGACTTGTATCAGTTGTAAAATGAGCATAGATATTTGTATATACACATGGCGCTGACACCCTGGGCTGATGTAGCAGAGTGACATGAGCGCTGTGGCTCAGCGACACATAGACAATGCTCTGGAAACACAAAACAGGTCTGACATGAGCAGCTAAAAAAGACACACTGCAGGTTATATCTGCACATCCTAATTTATTTAGACTAGAACTAGGAGATGCAGGGGGTGCGTCTCTTTGGGGACATCCCCCGGTGATACACTAGCATACCAAAAGTATTCGCTCACCCACTCAAACAATAAACTGCAGATGTTGCAACCACTTGAATGGTCTCATGTGTATAAAACCCAGAACTGAAGGATGCAGACTGCTTCTACAGACAAATAATAGTCCATATTCAACTTTTATTGGTATTATAGCAACTGTGATCGACAGCAACTCAACCACAAAGCCGTAGGCCGTGTAACATCACAGAGCCGAATGGCCGGATGCTGAGGTGCAGTGTGCCGAGGTCACTAACCGTCTGCAGAGTCTATAGATGGAGACCCCCGGACTTTATATGCCCTTCAGATCAGCTCAATAACAGTGATAGTGTGAGAGGTCAGTGGACGAGGTTTCCATGGCTGCTGCATCCAAGCCTCACCAAGGACAACACAAAGCGTTGGATACAGCGATCTGAAGACTGTGTACTCTGGGGTCAAGTCGTGCTTCTCTGTCTGGCCTTCCACTAGATGAGTCCGGCTGTGCCAGGAGAACAGCTCCTGTCTGACTGTAGAGTTCGGAGGAGCGGAGATTACGTTTTGAGGCTGATTTATAGGAGTTAGATTTGGCTCCTTAGTTCCAGTTGAAGTTAATGCTTCCTGTAGGGAAGTCATGCATTTCATGCTCCCAACTTTGTAGGATTTTATGGATGGCCGCTTCCACTCCCAAAATGACTCTGGGCCAATGCACAAAAGGTCTATAAAGACAGAGGTGAGCATATTTGGTGTGAAAGGGCTTGACAGGCTTGCACAGACCTGACCACTTTGGGATAAACTAGAGCAGAGATGAGAGCCAGGCCTTCTGATCCACCACCAGCGTTGGATCTCATAAATATGCTTATGAAAGAGTGGTCAAAAATCCCTTCTTAGACTTGAAGCAGTTATAGATGCAAAGGGTGGGTTGCCATCATACGTACAATAGTAGATATAGGACATTTATGACACCCAGGTTTGAAAGCGTGTGAAGGCAGACCAGTTAATACCTCTGGAAATATAGTGTATTTGCTCCATTTTCATTCCTTTCATTCTGAATTTATGCGGTTGTGGCGGTATTAAGACAAAAAAAGAGGCATTTTTGCACCTTGTAGAGAAGCGCTGCCAAGACTAATCCCCTGTGGAAAAAATGAATTAATGGTGTCATCTGCGTACAATGAGAGTCAGTGGAGCATCTGTCACGCATGGAGACAAAAAGCCAACAAAAACTGCCTACACAACACGAAAAGCAACAGTAGAAAACAAACATTAAAAACAGCAACAACCAACGGACGAAAATAACATCACTGGACAGCTTTTGTTGAAAATGTCATTTGGCCCTGCGTTCTAAAATAAAAAAAAAAACAAAAAACAGAGAAAAACATAGAAACTAAGTGATGGTGGCAGGGTTGAAACAGAGTTCACATACAGAATCTCGGCATAGTCAGATGACTCAGCGGCGAAGCGTTACAGAGTCTGCAGGCTGGCGCTCTGAACCCCAACGTCACATTTAGAGACATTTATTTCCAACATTTTGGTTCCTTGTGCTTCTTGTGTCATCTGTTTAAAGACCTTTCTAATAAATCTGAGACAAAGCAGCGCGGTGAAATATTCTCCTAGATTTTCTCCTCCTCTTTCTGTCAGGTGTACAGTGCAGCCAGCTTCATGTAACAGTCACAGTTACACTGCTTCCTCCTATAACCCCCCCCCCCCCCCCCCCTGTTCAGAATATACCCCACAGGTTCTGCTTTGCAAAGAGCTGAGCTGTTTCTCTGCAGTGTCTGTATGTGGAGCCAGGCGTCTGCAGAGCGAGGCGGTAAATAAGGGAGAACACAGTCGTGTTGAGTTTGTGGAGGCAGCCCAGCAGCGGGGTGGGGGGGGGGAGGCGACTGCTCGTGCATGCACTGTACAACAGCAGCTGTCATGTTAACCCCATGGACACAACAACAAGAGTCACAGCCAAGAAGGGCACACCGTAAATCTCAGGCTAAATCTAAATCTGCAGAATAAACCCACACCCTCAGCTACACTCTGTAGCCTGTCGCTCAGATTATGTAGCCATAAAGCCAATTAAAACCCGGCGAGAATGACCCGTGGAGAAGATGTGAGGCAAGCAATCTGCTAGACTTGGAGAATTTATATTTACTTTTCCCACTTCCCCATTTCTTTGTTAAACCATGTTGCAGAAATATACAGAGTTAAAGCTTCAAATTAAGCAAAAAAAACCTAACCTCCGTGCAACACTCGGGACTAAATTTAGATTACAGCCGCTTCAAACCTCGTGTGGCTCTAATGGCTATAATCAGAGGCTGCTTTGGAGGTACCGGCTGAGAATGCAGGACCTCTGCAAGCCCTCTGCTTCCAGAAAAAGTCCTTTTGGACAGGTGAATAGCAGGCTTGTGGGGGAGAACTACAGGGGATTATAAAGTCATTTATTCAGTCGGCTGCGCTATAGGCATCCAGTTTCTTTCATGTGCCGTGCGCTCAGGCTTCAGCTGAATGGTTGCTCTGAATTAAACACAACCAGAATGCCACCAATCAAGCTGCACTGCTGTCTCGACCTCATTCTGCCTAGTGAGGTACAGTGCGAACAATACAAATGGGGGGGATTTCTAAACAAACAAAGCCACTAACTATAATAAGAGACACAATGATATGTTGCAAAAAAAAAAAAAAAAGGGTAAGCGCTGCAGCAGCAGAAAAGATGACGCTGCAGAGAGAGGATGAAATGTTTTAAAATCTTTTATCTTATTCCATTTTTTGTATAACTGCCTGTGTTTTTGAATATTATATATTTATATAAACATGTTTGCAAATTGGCCAGGTGGTGTATATATTCCAGTGAATTTGAATTCTCCATTAATTTTTGTTTTTAGGTGATGTACTTTAAGCAGTCTTTGTCTCTTCTGCATTGTAATTGCATTTCTATTTTAGTTTTTTCATATAAAGTTTTATGTTCTTTATGTTTTCTTTTAAATATCCACTTTGAGCTAAAACGGGCGTTAAAAGTTTTAAAATAAAACAAAAAATGTCTGGATGTGTATTGCTGTATGGTGAAGACTGAAGTTATTCATGGCTTTCCTAAAAAAATGCAGAAAATGTGTTGCTAATATTGAAATAACAAATTTTTAAAAGAGCATTTTTAGAGTCTAGAGGACATAGACGGAGCAGGAAATGAAGGGACATCCAGGGTTGAAGGAAGATATTCTGTTTTTTTACTCCTTTCTGCATATATCTGATCATTCGTGTTTAATTAGCAGCCAGATCTGCTCCAGTTTCCATCTCCGACCACTCACCGACTCTCTAATTTAACACTGACCTATTTCACTTTGTGCGGACATGTAGACCCGCTGTCATGTGAAATCGTACATCACCTACAAACTGAGTACGCTTGGTGTAAATAGAGCAGTGCATCTGGATATGTTATTTTTTAACAACTTGTCTCCTCATCTGCTGTTTCTTTTAAATCTTTTTCAACGTCAAAACAATTTACCCGGCATGTGTCACAAAAACTAAGAACCCAAGCCTGACAGCCGAAGCTAAAACGATCCGCTTCTAATAAAGGTAGCTCTTCACACCTCTTTCTACCTGACGAGATTCTGCACAGACAAACTGGGGGGCATTCTCTTCAACTCACCAGCAGATGAAGAGTATTTTTGGTCTACAGGAGGCAGACTGATGCCTGAACCTCCTGCGGTGCATCAGCGCGTAAACAGACATAAACAGACGTGTCCTACAGGGCATGCTGCCTCACCTATCCGCCTCAGCTTTGATCTGCCCCCCCCAAACACACGCCGTTCCTCTTTAGGCTGCATGAAATGTAAGCTTACAGGAAATATGTGAGGTTGCAAACCAGAGGTGTGACTGAGTAATGAGCAGGAATGTCAGACTCATTGCTTCCTGACATGTGGGAAGAGAATCGGGATGTAAACAGAGAAATGGAGGCAGGGCTGAGTTCAGGCCGGCTGAATGAATGAGAGCTTAAAGAGAAAGCCTCCAGCCTCTTCCTGCCAGCAGATTGATGGCTGCAGCAGTGAGAAAACATGTCCGCTGTTAGCCTTTCCTCTCTCCCGTTCCATTTTTTTTTTTACCCCCTCTGAAATTTGGACTGAGTGATCAAACAAAGACACAGAGCTAAACACACAAAAACTCTCCAGCCTTAAAGAAAAGGAGCTTCATCACCCGGATCCCTTCAGACCGACTGGGTTCACGGAGCACTAATAAGCAACGGTTTAACGCCGGGAAGGCTGCCTCTCAGGGGAATTTCTGTGTTTATGGGCCGATTTGTGAATTTAAGTTTATCACTCAGCAGATTTCGATGTGAAATAAATCCAACGATAATTCCTCACGTTGACACCATGTTCTTCCAACACTTTCCCTTTTGCCAAAGCTCTGCAGCTCAGTAAAAAAAAGGCATGGATTACAACAAAAAAACAAACACTCTGACACGTCTGTGCCCTTTGACGTCAAATCCCACCCGACACGCTGCACAGCTAACAGATCCTGGACTACTCAGTGCTTACATTCTACAGGAGCGCTGATAATTCTCATAAAAAAACAAATCTACGGAGTTTAAAACTAAATTTTGGAGACAGGTAAGTCAGTTAAGTATAAAACTAGCATGCCATATTGGGTCTTTATCCATTTACAAGGGAAAACAGGGGCTTTGTGTTGCTCAACATGAAAAAAAAAAACCTCAATAAAAGAGGGGAATCGTTTCAGTTTCAGTTTCAGTTTCAGTTTCAGTTTCATGGGTATTCTTTGCCTCGGAGATGCTGTATGGGCACTAGTTCAGTCTTTATTGTCTCAAAATCCAACTTTTCTTCCAGCAAATTGTTAGTCCAAGCAAAAAAGAAAAGAGGATGAGAAAAATAAACAAAGTATATTTCATTTATAGCCGATGTTATTCTCTTGCTTGCCAAAAGTAGGCGTCCCTTCAGTTCCTCCAGTTCCAGTTGTGTTACTCTTTGGCAAAATGAATGATAGGAGGAGAGAGCAGGAAAGGTGCAGGAACACAGCTGGAATCTGTACAGGCCGTGAGGCGGTGAGTGAAGGATGCTTTACAGGAGTTGTAAAGTGAGAAGGAAAGCATGGAGGTTTGAATCAGAGTCTCATCCCATCAGGCAGTGGGGGGCTATGCCCGAGGTTAGGCGTCGTACTTCTTTCCTGTTCTGTGGATGTGGTGGAACAGCGTCATGGAGAACGCCATGCCCAGGAGCTGCAGAGAAAACAAGAGGGAAGATGTTAATAAGTGACTTTATGTAGAGCTGACCCTGCTATGTACTGATAAAATAACTTTTTCTGACTGTTTTTGGTCAGTCAGGAATACTAACATTATCTGTATCTGCTAAATGCCAGAATAATAACATTTTAATTCTGTTTCTTTTCTTACAGTTAATTTGCCCTTAAACTGTTTGGGAGAGTCCAGATACTGAATACTGATAGGTTAATTGGAGAAAATATAGATATACCTGCAGATGCATTTTAAGGCAATGCCTCAAACACTCTAACCTGACAAAAGCCAGCTGTATGTCGCTCCGCCTAGCTCCACTCACATACATCTGGGACACCGCCATAGGAATTGCCTTTACAGAAGGCTGGGCCTTATCAAAAATTCTTGCATATGATTGGATAAGCCACTTGTCTGTCATCTTTATTGACGTGCTATTTCAACCACTCACACCGAAGCTAACCCGTGACGCTGATGATAGCGACGCAGGAAAAAAAATAATAAAAAAAAAATAATGTGTTTGCGGCTCTAGTGGCATGCGTTTTATTGACAGTGAGCTGACAGGAAGAGGGGGGAAGACAGGCGGCAAAGCGCCGCGGGTCGGAGTCGATTCCGGGGCGACCGCGTTGAGGACTAAAGGCCTCCTAACATGGTTCGCGCTAACCGCTAACCGCTCCGGGGCGCGTCCGCGTCGGCACGTCCGCTGGTCCCGGAAAACAAAACTTGCCAAATCCGGTCGAGAGAAGGGCGAAAACATCGTTTCCACCAACAAAAGCCTTCAGAGGCGTTCTCTGATGTTCTTTTAATGAAACAATATTAGGTAGATTGGACAACACGGAAGAAATAGCAGCATCAATGCTAACGCTTGCTTCCTCGACGAGCCGCCATTGCTATCAAAACAGTCTCACGTCATGGTCGCGTCTCCACTACGTCACATCTATGAAACTCCAGCCCTGCGTCCTGATTGGCCAGACCATAAATTTGGTTGGAGAAATCACTGTCTACCGGCGGTGTCCCAGATGTATGTGAGTGGAGCTAGGCGGAGCAACATACAGCTGGCTTTTGTCAGGTTACAAACACTCTGCTTCCTTGAGGGACATCGTGGTAAAATCAAAATAAATCAGCTAACATATCAGGAACATGACTGCGGACCTCCAAATGTCTGGTTCATCCTTGGATCTTATTTCCTGAAGATGCTACATTCATCTTTTATCTACAGTAATAACCAGTAGGTGGTGGCTTAGTGGTTAGAGCAGCACAAAAGTACCCGGTTTGATCCCTGCAGAAAAATATATGTTTTGAATTTATTTATATCGATCAATATGATTTCTATTTTATTGATGTTTTTTTTCTATATTGTTTAGCCCTAGGTAAAAGTATGTTCTAATTGGTGTAATTTTCAAAGTTACTGTGAAACTTAAACTTTGGTTTATTAATTTCTGTAAAGCAGAATCATTAAAATCAACAGAAATGTAGAGTTGAGATATAATTTACTGTGTCGTTAATGAAGCTATAAAACAGATCAGTTTCTTTTCAGGGAATTTCTGAAATAAATCAACTTTTTGATGGCGCTGAGCTGCACTTGAAGTGGTCTCAGTGTGTGATCTGTTTGATTTTTATTACTTGGGTTTGGTTGTCCTTTTGATCCTCACTAAAGCCCGTGGTGAAGGGCAAGCTCTCTTCTATTCACTCTTTACCGTACGGCCCTCAAATGTGCGCTCTGGTTTTCTTGTGATGGAAAAGCCAAGTATCCAGCGTGGATGGGCGTCAAGTCAATGAATCAAATTGAGATGCCACTGAATCAAAGTCTGCAGCCATCTCTTTGAAGTTTCCATTACCCCTGATACTTCTACATCAAACACGGTCACAAGGCCGATCCTAAAACCATTATCTTGAAAAGTTTGTTTGACAGGAAAACCAGAGTTTGCTCGACAGATTTCTTTTTTTTTCTGCAGGAAATTTGGATTTTCGTTCAGGAATCCCAACAGTAGCCGCCGGAGACAACTACTGAATTTTCTTTAGTGTCAAATCCTATCCTAGAATTGATCGGGACACAAATGAAGTCAATATTACAGAAGGCATGAAAGAAGATTCAGAGGCTGCTGGTGACTCCGATTCTTCTCGATTTAGCATTTTTACAGTTTAGGTGATTTCCTATCTGACTTTTTAAGTACAAAAAGAAACTTTGGAGCCTTTCATAACGACCATGGGGTCAATTTGTACTTACTGTGCCAACTAATTTATTATAATAATTTTTTTTTCTATAAATTGAATGTGGTTATGTCATTACAATAAATAATATCTCCAGCAGGATGTCATTTCTAGATAGAAAGGAACTCCCCCCCCACACACTTGCATCCATCCTGATCCTGATGTGGCTTCCCTCACTTAACAGAGTCACAACCAGGACGCATCAAGGATTAAACATACAATAAAAACTTCTATTAGTGGGCATATGGAATAGAGTAAAAATGGGATTATTTCAGTTTCTGTAATTCAATGAAAAGAAGCTTCAAAACAACAAGCATTTGCTCTCAAGCCCTTTCATAATCCTTGTGCTATTTCAACCATTCAAACATCAAAACATTCAACCCTTTCAGGAAATGTCTTCTAAAACATCGTTTTTTTATACTTCCTAGAATATTTACCTTTTCAAACATTTTTTCTGACAGAAATTGAGAAACTTTCCGAATCAATTTAAAACGCTGAAGGCTATTTACAGCCCCATTTCCTTTAGCTAAAAACATCATTTAAACTTCAAACATGCTTCAACCCAGAGGTTTATTACCAAATACTTCAGCCTCACAGGAAGTTTCACTGTTTTTATCAAATCACGGTCTAAGTTTCATGTTTTTGATCAAATACTTTCTGTGGTCAATATGGCCAGAGAAGCTCTAGAGAAATTCCTTTTTCTTTAATATTGACACACCTTAAAAAAATCATCATTTGTCATCTGTCTCATTATGTGAGTTTTAAACAACACTTTCCTGAAGATGTTGAACTACATGCCTCAGGTTTCTATAGACCCCCTGAAATCAGATGAGGCTTTTCCAGCAGTACAAAATGGATCATTGCTTTTAGCTTGCTCCTCTGCATCGTATTTCTTTAACACATTTCTTTTACAATTTTTACTCCCCTAATATTTCTGCTGCACTATTGCCTTGCAACAAGAAGGTCCTGGTTTGCAGGCCATGCGTCTTTCTGCATGGAGTTTGCAGATTCTCCCTGTGCAGCATAGATTCTCACTGCTGACTCCCAGTGATGGGCAGTAGCGCCGCTACATGTAGCGAAGCTATTAGTTAAACTACATTTTCCAGTAGCTTGACCGTAGCGTCGCTGCTTTATGAATCAAGTAACGTTCCTGTAGTGACGTTATTTTTTTGATCAAGTAGCGACGTAGCGTCCACAAACGTTACAAAATCCAGGACATAACTAAGAAATGAAACCAGGTTTGCTATTTTGAAACAACATTCAGAGTGAACAATCCATCTGAGTTGTTGGTTGGACATGTTCATGCGCGAGCTTCTACTTTGCCTCTCCTGTCTGTATCTATCGAAACATGCGCATGCATACGGCAGTGGAACTTATGGCAAGCCGATTAGGCAAATACTCGCCCTTACAATAACGTGCAGTTCCAAACCGTATTTTACGCAAGCGCGCGTTTTTTAGTCACCGCGCGTTTCCAGCCAGAACGCGCGGTGACGTAAAAAACGCGCGCTCGCGTAAAATACGTGCGGTGGCGTTAATAACGTTTGGTGGCGATTTTTGCATATTATATTATCAGGAGGTTGTCTTTTATGTGCTCAGCCACTAGATTTAAAGGTGTTTTACCCAATAAGAACACTGCAGCACCAGACACAACCAGGAGGTCCCTGATCGTTGGGGAAAGGCAGAAAGAAGATGCACCTTCCTTTCTGATCCTGTCTAAATCCTGCTTAGTTCAATAATAAAGTCTGATATTACACAAAACTCACTCTGCTTGTTCTCCATACTTATGCCCCTGTTGCAGAAGATAAATGAAATCTTTAACAGAAATGTTATTAATTCTGACAATATTATCATGTGAATATAAATACAAAGCATACAGAAAATGCAGCTTTATTAAGTGACCTGGTTTATTTTATTTAGCTTTTAATTTCTTTTCAACATTTAGTTCTACTACTTGGCTTATTCTTTGGTAGTTTCATGTTTAAAATGACAAAAGAAATATGAAAAAGCTTATGGTGCATCTTCTTTCTGCCTTTCCCCAACGATCAGGGACCTCCTGGTTGTGTCTGGTGCTGCAGTGTTCTTATTGGGTAAAACACCTTTAAATCATGTGGCTGAGCACATAAAAGACAACCTCCTGATAATATAATATGCAAAAAACGCCACCAAACGTTATTAACGCCACCGCACGTACTAGGCCAATAACCTTTTTGTTTTATTTCTAACAGTAATTACTTCAGTTTGTATTTTATTATGCTGCTCATAAAGCAATGTCTACACTGTGTTAGGTCATTGGCTGATCTTTAATAAATGTTTTAACCAGTGTATCAGACTCATTTTGAATTGATCTGACATTAGGTTGGTACAACGTTAAGTAGCTTCTGATGTAGTTAAGCTACTTTTAACACATTTGTGTAACTTAGCTTGCTATATTTCTATAGGTGGTAGCTTTTGTGTAGTGAAGCTTAATTTATTGTTGAGTAACTGATAGCTTAGCTCACTACACTGGACAAGTAGCTTGCCCAACACTGCTGACTCCAGCTCCCCCCTCCACAGTTAACTGGTCTCTCTAAATTGCTCTTTAGGTGTGTAGGCATGTTTGTTAGTTCTGTGTTGTAACCTATCAAGGGCGTACCTTGGCTCAATCAGTAGACCTAGTAGTATCAGGTCTTAAAAGGCATTATTCCCAGGAGCCAACTAGCCCCAATGGTTGTTAGAATGGTTGTCAAAGGAAAGAGGATGTAACAAAAACCTTCAGATGCTCACATATGTTTGATTACCCCTGTACCTCCACACATAATTAACTTAAAAAAATAAATAAACTGGTACACTGCAGTTAACAGGATAGGTCCGAAAAGGGAGGATGTAGTGTTGAAATGCTATGACTTGGCAAACGGGCCAACAAAGAACCAAAAAAAGACTGCTTTGAGTCGACCAAGTTATTTACACGTGGTTTATGTGAAAACTTTTACAAGCTGCTTCATGGAGCCTCAGAGACTGCAGAGCTGTTCCTGCAAGCTTCATCAGAGATGAATCAAACGCCTATGAGTGAAGTGGAGAAGTGAAATCTAAAGATTTTTATATCATTCTGGAAGAAGATGAACATACAGGTTTCAGTCTGAGTCTGCATCTAGCACAAATAATTCACAAACTACATCCAAGTGCCCCCTGGCCATGTGAAGCTGCCAACTATCGGAGCACCACGGTTTCTATGATTCTCTTTGTCGTGTTGTCCACGTTGCTTTGGACAAGCTTATCTGTGAGACTGACATCTGCTTCTTGACTCTTTCTACCTGCATTAAGTCAGAGAGCAGAGTGGATGTACAACAGGAGGCTTAGACATAACGCTCCAACCTTCCAGAAAATGGCCTTCATGTGTTGGCACTGACACGTTCAACCTGTTATCTCGTCCTGAGAGGAAATGGACAGACTGTCAGGATAGTAGCTGCGAGGTCGGACTTGTTGCACGAGGGTTTTTCCGATGTAGTTATATTAACTTAACTTCAGAGCTATTAAGTAAAACTGTTAAAGAGTGTTAGGAGCATGAAAAAAGGCCAGCCGTGAATTCCTGTGCATCATTCACCCGTGCCAACACAGTCCTCTCAAATCAACTAAAAAAAAAGGGGGGCCTCCAGTATGAATAGATGCTGGAGTGACTGAGATGATGGGGCTCAAGGAGAAGCGCCTTTATTCTTGGAGAAGGACCGCATTCATTTAAAAAAAAAGAGCTACCGACAAATCTCTCAACCTCAGCACTTACTTTTCCAGTTCTGTCTGACTTCAAGTCTAATCTGTTGTCTCTGATATTTTAAGAGATTTGCTGTTTCCAAGAAGTCGAGAAAACTTTTCACAGATGGAAATGGTAATTTCCTTGACATCTGGTGGTCCTAAAAGATCTGATGGACTTGATCTGTAATCAAGGCACACTCCGCATTTTGAGCTTCATCTCTCTTTCTTGATCGATGAACTTTTCAAGCCAAATTTAGAAAACATTTGTATTGAATACAAACGTCAAAACCGTCCAAGTGCATGTGAACCGGATGCACCACCCGAGGATGAATGCTGACAACACAACGCATAAGGGGAGTGGTGGCCTAGTGGTTCTGAGTTCAACTCCTACAAGCTGCCATTCTGGGTCCGTGAGCAAGACCCTTAACCCCCAATTGCTCCCCAGGCACCACACAGTGGCAGCCCACTGCTCCCCAAGGGGATGGGTTAAGATGCAGAAGTGAATTTCTCCTTTGTGAGATCAATAAAGTTCAATTACTATTATACCAATTGCTAAACTGATGCCAGCCAATAGGAAAGGCACTTCCAGTGTGATCCCATACAATCTGGGCTGCAATCAAATGCGTTAAAGAGGCTTACAAAGCCCCAAGGAACAACCAAGACCATTAGACTTTTACCAGCAAGAAGATAAGACTGGCAGATCCTTTACAATACACATTTATGATGACATTTAAATGGAACTAAAGTTTCAGTTTTACTGACTCCAAGTAGAAGTTGGGTAGTTTTGATGAAACACTGCGACGAAAAGCTTCCACCAGTTTGTTGGCTTAGAGAGGAGACCAGAAAGGAGTTTGTCAGTCTTGATACCATCCTTTTACCTAAGCAATAACCTTTGACCTGTTCCAAAGATGTCTCTCTCCTGTAGACAAAGCAATTAAACACGCTACTGTCACCAGCTTTAAATATTCTGTTTTCTTTCCATTGATTTTACTACTGGCTCAGAGTTTATCTGTGTTTCTCTCCAACATGAAGAGTGGCTGCTGCAGTTGTTCCTGTTCATTAACACAGAAAGTAGTCCTGCAATCTTAAATCTGACAACTTCACTTTACTTAAAAAAAATCTAGGAAACCGATTGCCTTGAAAAATGTAAGTATAACTAAGATGCATTAAAACTATAGTTGGTAATCCTGTTCAGAAACACTTTTTGTTATACTGGGTTAAATGGTCCTTCCATCCTGAAAGTGGTAAATACATTATGTATTCAGAAAAAATGAGGTTACAAATTTAGATCTCTGTAGTAGCTGCAGGCCTGTAAAAACTCTAAAAAATATCTGCCATTCGCACCGAAGGGCAGGAATTGGTCAGAGTTTTGGTCCTGCTCTCCCCCCCCCTCTGCCTCTCTTGTTCCGGGGGAATCACCTTATCTACTGGTTGTCCCACATGCCATCATTCTGATGCGCTCACATAGCACCAATGTGTGTACTCTTTCCTTGTTTCTGCTTGCTGGCTGCGCATGCTGCACTTCTAGTGTTTATGTATCCGGTTAGCTTAGCGGTTAGCTTAGCGTTGGTGTTAGCTGTTTATTGTAGCGCCGCTGCTCACACCGTAGACTTTGAACATGGCTGAGAGTCACAAGAAGCGAACTGCTTTGAAGTTTACGAGAAGAAGAAGAAGAAGAAGGCCTCAGTAGAAAGAAATAAGACCAGAGTGGATTTGGGAGATTTTTTTTCACACGATCCCCCTGAGGAGCAGAAGAGCTGGTAAGATGGTCTTGTACAGTTATTCAAAAAGGGACTTGGGGAAACTTCTGGATAAATTGCAAACTTTAGCTTTAAGTTGTGTTTAGTTGAAAAAATATGCAAATTTGTTTCAAAAAACACAAAAACAAACAAAACTTTGTGTTAAAGTTAGTATGTGCAAGTTGTAAACATTAAGTTTGCGCAACTCTATGAATTTACTCATTTGGAGTAGACCTAACAGTGACAGTAAGCTCTTTTTGGGGAATCAGCCTTTAGAGCTCATCTGCTTGCAGGGAGCATCCCGTCTGGATCCCAGGCTACTTTTAAAGTTAGCTTGTTATGTTTCCATGTTGTTAATCATGCTATCCCCTATTTGCAATTTAACAAGACTTATTACTCAGGACACTGGGACTCATTTATCTTTGATTCATCAATCAACCGGCAGAGATCACACTGTTCAACTTCTTTGGACATCCCGTATTCTGTCTATAATATTGAATACATCCCATTAATCGTAACAGCATCTTCACTCATGGTTTTGTCTGGCCACACCAAAAATTCAGCCTGTGAGGTTAAACTGATCTGCACAAGTCTCCACCTCTTTCAAATACTTCACTTTTATGCGTGGACTCAGCTTAAATATTTAAAGTTGTCAAGCATTGAAAAAAAAGTTTAAAATAAGTGCTGTAACAGTTTACAGCACTTGTAGGTGTGAGTGCCTTCCTCCGTGTTACTCTGTGATGTAATGGCACCTGGTCCTGGGTGTGCTGAGCCTCATTGATCATCCAGCCCAACCCTCCCCTGATCTCTGCAAGGACTAATTAGGTATGACGCATTTTGTGGGACCTTGGAAGATTTTCTGTTTGGCGCTTCTCAAGGTATTCTCCAGGTATTCCAGCTTCCTCCCACAGTCTGAAGACATGCATACGAGTTTAATTAGGGAATCTAAACTCAATTCCTGTTACTATTTATTGACTCTAAAATTCTGTGAGAATAAAAAAGTTCAAGCACGCCTGCCTTTACTTTTTCACAGGAGCTTGCAATGAGTTTTAACATTATTTTATCTTGTTTTTTAAATCTGAACTTTTTGTGCCAGTTTTTCGTGATTGTCTTTTCTAGGCCACGCTACAAATTAGCCCACAAGGTATGGATTACCTTCACCTCAACCTTAAAGTTCAAGCACAATTGTCCCCTAAGGACATTAACTATGTGCATAATCTTAAAGTAGTCAACAAAAACGCTTTCCTGCCGAGGACACCTTGCTCTGAATGAGCATGGATTCAAGGATTAGGAGACTTGCCTTGGGCACAGTAACAGACATATTAGGGAAAGAGGAGATAAAGCCAAAGATCCATTGAAAACACGGAGCAAAACGGAGGAAAGATGCTGTAGTATTAAGAGAGATAAGTAAGCAAATAAAGCTAAACGTACTAAGTACAGCAGGCTGCTCTGAGGCTTTTGCCTTTTGCCAGTGTGTGCCTTGAAGGCTGTAATAATGAAAAGAAAGGTGAGGTATTGTCAGAAACGTCAGGGTAGGTGGCAGAGATGAAATGACTTTAACAGAAAAATGTGCTGCACAAACAGCAGGTGTTGCAGAAGCTTCCCTGAATAGAGCTCACGTGGACAGAGGTGTGAATTTACAAAAAAATAAAGTAAAACAATGCTCATTAAGGAGCCAAACAGAGAAAATATGACAAAGTTAACTTCCTGTGCTGGAATGATTCAACAGACCAGCAGTTCTGAGCAAATCCCTCCCAAAATCTTCAGACGCAGATGCAGTTTGAGCAAACGCTTCCCTTTAATTTCAACTGTAAAGCAAAGCTGCTAATGCGCAATTCGTGTTTTTCTATTTCTGCTTTAAATGTGTCGTAATACTGCCTCAACATCCACTTGACTCTACACAAGAAGTCAGTAAATCATACGGAAACCGGCAAAAATTAGGAGTGAGAATTCTCACTTTTTCCTCTCACACTACAATCAAAGCTGAACACTCCAGAGAACTGATAGTTTTGGATACAGTAAACTGTTATATCCATCTTAGTCTGTTCCTCAGGGGAAGGAAACAGACAGATGAGAAAAAACATGAACAATATAGATGATCATACAATGCTGTGGAGAATCCCCCCCACCCACCACCAACAGATATCTTCTGTCATTGGTATTTTGTCACACTTCAATTTATCAGATCATCAAATTCATTTTATTATCAGGCAAAGATAGCCTGACTAAAAACAAAAAAGCTGTTTTCTATTAAAGGTAAAATCGATCTAAATCAGCGTGTTCCTGACTGTACAAATATAACTGTAACTCATGGTCAGTTTGTGAATTAAATACGATTAACCACGTTTATCGGAAAGCTTAGTTCGGTTTCACTAGCGCCAACCAGGCTTATTACTGCTCACCCTGCAGAACCTGTATGACAGCATGAAATAGGGTAAAAAAATCAGAAAATGCAGTAGGTCATGTTCCGATCTAAAGAAATTCAAGAACAGATGAGAAAAAGTCCTTGTTATTTATCAGCCTGGAAAGGGTTAGAAAAGCTGTTTCTAAAGTTTGGGATTCCAGAAAACTGCAGTAAGGACCATCATCCACACGTGGAGAAAACATGGAACAGTGGAGAACCTTTCAACCAAAATGCCCCCAAAAGTTCATCAATGATTCCTCAGAGATGAACAGAAAACGTCTACAGCTCTGCTGGCCTCACTGCCTCAGGAAAGGTCAGAGGTCACGACTTAACAATAGGAAAGAGATTCTGGGCAAAGATGGCCTCCATGGGAGAGATCCAAGGCCAGAACCACTGTTGACCCAGATAAACACAAAGGCCCGTCTCACATTTACAAAAAAAAGAAAAAACGTCTTGATGAAGACTTTTTGGAAAATATTCTGTGGACAGACGAGACAGAAGTGGACCCGTCGTGTTACACCTGGTGGAAAACCAGGACCGCCTTACAAAAACAGAAGATCTGCCCAAACGTGGCGCTGGTGGTTTAAGGATCCGGCGATGTTTTGTTGCTTCAGAACCTGGACGGCTTAGCTTCACTGATGGAAAAATATTCGGCTATCGGTTTATGACCTTAAAGGTTCAGATTTTCTGAAGCGAGGTTCTGCGGTTCTTGTTGGTATCAGCTACCTGTAGTAGGAAGACGTCATATCACTGCGGGGGTGTTGATAGTTGAGTAAATCCTCAGAACGGTGGAAGCTAACATCTAGTCAGACCTTCACCGTCTGCCTTATCTGACCACGATCCACAGCAGATGTTATAATGTCGCTGGTTGAGCATGGCGGTTCTGTAAATCAGCCACGACTCATAACTCTGATCTAATAGCACCAAGAACAGATTCAGTGTTTGGATTTGGCACCGGATAAATCCTGCGTGCTACGGTGTGGAAGATGGCGTTCCTGTTCTTCCTGACAGTAGTTTGGAAATCATCCTGGCGTATTACATCCACGTCTGACTAGCGTCTGACTCAGGATGCGTTTGCCCTTTCGACAAATTAAAAAAGAAAACAAGATGAACGTTTTGGAGGGACCCAACTTACACAAGCTGTTTGTTAAAAAAAAGCTCCAATGTGGCTGTATTAAAACAATTCAGCAAAGAAATGTGAAATGTGATGTAAAGCCAGTTACTTCTGTCCAGTTGTTGGGTTTTACGGTGAAACTACTCAGTCAGGATGATTTGGATTGCTTCATTCCCCCCATAAATGAAATCATCATTAGAAAACTGCCTTTTTCTATTTACTCAGATTTTCCTCATCAGATGTTACAATTTGCTTGATGAGCTGACGGATTGAAACGTAACAACAAAGCAGAACAGATGGAACCTGTAAGGGGTAAATACCTTTTTTATGTCACTGTTTGTTGCCCAATGAACCCAGAGAAAATATTAATCACATTAAACCCGACCACGTCGTTATTGGTGGTCAAGCTGTGCGCAGTTGTGGAGATGAGACAATGTTAAGGCCCTAAATAACTTTTTGGTTTCATTGGTCCATAAACAGCCATTAACTCCCTTTTATTAACTACTGGACTCATTTAGTTGTCATTTTATTGGCCTGCCCTCCATCAGTGAAGCAGAAAAATAAGATAATGGGTCATTGAGGAATAGCTACAGCGATGTTTGTTTAACACAAGAGCCTGGTTAGTTATTTCAAGGTAATTCCACATCATAAAATCCTCTAGTAAATAATGTTTGTTTGACTATGAAAAAAAACAGTGTACTACATACAAATAAATGAAGGTTATTGCTTTAATAATAAAAGTATTATTGGGCAAACCGCTGTTAAACATAAAAATCAAGCTAGCGTTAATTCCAGCAGAAATTAGTAGATAAGTAAACTTTATTTATATAGCAACTTCCACAAGATAAAAACCACAATAAAAACAATCATAAAACAACACAAAATAAAAAATCTAAAAAGATAAAACACCATAAACGTCATATAATAACATAAAACTAGTAAAAAACCAGTTGTGGCTTTTAATTTGTTATATTATATATGACTACATTAAAATGGATTCAGTCCCATCAGTACCAACGAATCAAAGTTCATTTTTCTGCATGATTTTCATAACCTCAACATGCTGGTATTCATGAACACCTGGAGACAGGTAGGGAAGAGTTTTCCTGAAACAGCGTTCTGCCTCTCATGTATCGGACACATCGATCCTCACAAGTCGATAGAGTCATGCACGACTAAATCCTGATTGGGTTTGTCTTTGCTTAGAGGAGACTCAATTACTGAGACACTAGCAGATTTTTGGGTGCGATGCCCAGCCTGTTGTCTTTTAACAAACCTTCCCATTAAAACAAATCCAAAAGGGGAGAAAAAACAGCCGGTTCTCCTTCGATTTAAAAGAGTTATCTGTGCGTAAGCTTTTTGGTTTTATTTATGGATCTCAGTGTGTCGGGAGGGGACGCAGGAGCTCAATAAGTCTGAGATGTGTTTAAGTTAAGGGCGAGGCCATTTAAAGATTTAGAGGAGGGTGGTAGGATTTTAAAATCAATACAAAATCTAAGAGGCAGCCGGTGAAGGAGGACAAGCGAGAGGGGGATCATGTCTCAGTAATGAGTGAAGCTGCAGCTGAACGTTTTATATAACCATCAGCAACTAAATCACAAGCACTGATGTTATATATGAAGACGTGAATAAGAAGCTGATGCTTAATAAGGTGCAGCGTTAAAACTAAAGTTATAGCATCACAAATTCTGCAAATAGTTCATGTTTAGACAAATCAGCAGAGAAAATACTGTTTGAG
Organism: Fundulus diaphanus; assembly: GCA_037039145.1. Taxonomy (NCBI): domain Eukaryota; kingdom Metazoa; phylum Chordata; class Actinopteri; order Cyprinodontiformes; family Fundulidae; genus Fundulus; species Fundulus diaphanus. The sequence goes on along the minus strand of CM073134.1, from coordinate 3,314,017 downwards.
CTCTTCAGGAGTTTATCAGAGGAAAAAAAATTTTTTGGAGATCACGGAGCATCTTAGACTAGGAGCAGATGAATGCCTTCGCTCTGCAGACTGCAGGAGTTTATTATCCACCTTAGCAGGTGCTTTATCTTTGCATTGAGAGGCTCTGTGACGGAGTGGAAGCCGCCTGAACTACTGTCCTCACTCTTATTATCCAGATACCAACACATTTCTTCTAAAACACATTTAGTAAATTATTCAGAGACAAGGTGCCTACATTTGGTTCGGTTAGAGCTATTTGAACATCAGCATATTTAAAACGGTCTGTAGATAAAAGAAAAGACAGAAGACTGCAGAGGAAAACTTGCTGCTGAATATTTCGACCCCAGTGGCCCAGTGTGGAAGATTTCCAGGGCGTGGAAGGACTAAATGATGGTGGAAATTAGAATTATGAAAGGGTAATACATTAAAACTGGGTCAAAGAGGCAGAATTCACATGGTGACTACGATCAGGCTGGAAACATATTCTCATTAATTTTTTTTTTCAAATGAATAAAAATTGTTCTCTTGGCAGCTCTCCACAGAAAAAAAAGAATTAAGAGAAGGAGCTGTTGTGGACTATTCAGTTTCTTGCTACATATTTGGTTAAATTTCACAACAGTCGATCAAAAACACACAAGTCCAGCGATGTGTCTCTTATCTTAATCCGATTTGGACACGTTTAATCTCCACAGTGACACTTCTCAGATAGACGTTCGCATCTCTCTGCTGCCGCTGTTGATCACCACGCTAGAAAAAACAGCCGAAGCCCACAGAGACGCTGTGTTAGAGCGTGGAAGTGGGATGGATAAAAAGCAGTTCATATGACTGGAAGAGAAACGGCACCGTCTGAGGAATATCTATCAGCCTCCCTACTGACGCTTTAATCTGCGACTCTCTTCCTGCTTCTCTATATTCAGTATCTCGGCTCTCCGATCCTCTAATAGCTCTTTCTTACCTGACTGCAGCCTCCTTGGCTCAAAGCCACGTGGCTTTGAATCTTCCAGACAGGAATAGAGAACAGAGCTGCAATATTTCAAGATGTGTGGGAGCCCAGAACGCCCACCGAGCTTCAGAGCTTTCTCAGTCGAAGGAGAAGGCACGGGGGCCACTTTCTTTTCTCTTTTTTAACATGTTGCCAGACAGATGCAAAGCGATAAAAGAGCAACCGGGGCAGGAGAAAGGAATAATATTTTATTACTCCCACCTGCACTACCAAGATGACCATGCCAATGGTTCCCAGCAAAAGCTTGTTTTCATCCAGCCATTCCTCCACTTTCTCGAAGCAGCCCTGCAGTGCAAACAAAGAAGGGAAAAAAAAGTTAAATAAACTGGTGAAAATGAACAATGTTCAGCGTGGAAGTTGAGTCACGTCAGCGCTGTTGCCGTTTTGAGCATCAGCTGCTCACTCGACTGGAAAAGTCAACCATCCAGTTAAACAAAAAAAGGCATTTTATACTTTCAGGGTGGACTTTCCGACGGATAAATACCAGACGAGACGTCAAAACAAGAGAATTTACCCATAAGGTCAGATTTCAATATGCAGGATAAATCTGAGCGGACGTAGGCAGCTCTATAATGCATTTCTTCATTCTGCAGCCTCGTTCAGAGGTCTGTCTCTGACGAGGTGAGGGATTTAACTTTGGTTTCAGTGCTAAAGAGATGCTCCTTCTTGAGGAGGGGATTGTGAAGCAGCACATCGAACCAAAGGAAACATCAGGCAGCCGCTTCCCCTGGGCGGGATTACACGCAAGCTTTCAGGGATGAGCTTTCCCACAGGACCACCTCATTGTCTGCCTATTCTCATTTTGGCAATTACATTACAGCTTTTAATCCTTTACTCTGGACCTGCTAACAAACCACATGCCAGAGCAGATAGGGAATTAGAGTAGCAATGAGTCGAGGATAGCGTGCTGCAACAGCAGTGGCGAAAAAGGCTCCATAACGATCCGAGTTGGGCTGTAAAAGTAAAATGTTAAAACAGGTGTGAATGGACTCAAGCTGTAATGCAATCAGTGAGCTGGTGGACCGAATCTGCAATAGATGTTAGATTTTATGTTGCATGTGTATCAGGCTGCAGGACAATGACTTAAAATGAGATAAAGAGCTCAGTAAGCATCCGGAGCAAAAGCAAAACACCTCAAATGCTTTCCAAATTTGTCCGGCTGTTGCAATGACTGCCCATCCGTCTGTGGTCCTTTTCTGCCCAGATATAAGCTCTTTTTTATCTTTGGTGCCCATTTTGGAGCTTTCTGTGTCATTTTGTGCTTGTGGTTGTTCTGTGTTCTTCTTGACAGCATTTTGGATTCCTCTGCCAGTGCATTTTTCCCTCCCTTTGTATCGGTGTTTGCTGCGTGCGTCTTTGTTCTCCTTTGAACCAAGTGACAACAAGAAATAAACTGAACTCATAAACTGAGATATTTTTTAGTTGAGTTCAACTAAAGGCACCATTTGTAAATTGTGCAGAATGATTATTAGACACAGAGTGACATTTTCCATATATTTTACTTTGTTAATTTTAATTGGTTATGGCTTACAGCAGAATAAATCCCAAAATTCTGCTTCTCGGAAAATCTGGGTATAATGTAAGACCAATAAAAAGGAATCACAGGAAGGTGTCCAGCAGACGGCCACTAACAGCATTCACAGGGACGGTAAGCCACAAAAGGCCATCGTTCTGAAGGCGAGCCTATATCAGTGGTAAGTTTAGTGGAAGGAGAAACGTGGCGTAATAAAGGAGCAAAAGCTTGAGAGTGCAGTGAAACAAAGCAGGATTAAGTCAGTCAGAGCTTCAAGAGCCACCGCAGAGGTTTCCAGTGCCTGGACTACAACTGTCTTAAGCTTCTGAACTGGAGATGTTAGGATCTCTTTACCAGGGCTACAAAAGAAAAGAGAACGACTGCTCAGAGGCCCAGATTTGGCTGGAAGTCACCACTTTAAAAATTTCCCGTTGTTTGTAAAATCAAGGTCCGAGTGCTGAAGCCGCAAAATGGACTCTGTACCACATTCGTATATTTGCACATTTGCAGAGCAGCCGTCTGCCAGGACGTATTAAAGCTCTTCAGCGTTATGACGATGCTGACGTCATCTTCTGTCAGGACTTGGTACCGGCCCACGCTGCCAAAGATACCAATGCTTGCTTCAGTCACAACAGTAAACCTGTCTGACCCGAACCAGACAGATCATCTACAAGCTGCTGTGAAGAGGAAGATGAGGGACACCAGAACCAACGACGCAGACGAGCTGAAAATCCTGCAACCCTGAGTTAGAACCCTGAGTTAGAGCTGCTGTTCTGGTTAATCTGTCAACGTAAACATCAGTCAGTCTGTAGTCCAACTTCTCTTCATGTTCCTGTACTAAGACACAGCAACGTACTTCTTCTCTTCATTTAAAGCAGTTTGAGCTGTCGTGCCGCTGCCATGTAAACCTACGCTTTTAAGGCAGAGCTCCTCAGAACCACAGGCTGATCGCCTCCACGCCGCGCTGCAGTGGTAAACGATGTAAAAGGAGTCCAGAACCGGTGCTGAGAGCAAATCCTGTCTCTACATGTTGACTTTTCTATAAGTAGGGCTGGGCAATATGGTCCCAAAATAACATCTCAATGTATTTAGCGCTGATATACAATATTTATCTCCACATGTTTTTCTTTTCATCAAGTAATTATAAAGTCATCTCTGAATCAAAACTTTATTCCAAATGTCTCACAGGTGCATTTTGTTAACAAACAGCTGTAGATAAATATGAGACATGGCTGGAAAATAACTAATAATAATTATAAGGCAACACCATCTCGATATAAACAATATAGTCTCATCTTATATCTCTTTTTAAACAGTCTTGATGTACTGCCCAGCCCTGGCTGTAAGCCATATTAATCAAAACGAACAGACATGCATCCCTCCGTGTGTAATCAACCTCTGCAATAAATGTGCTGAACCTTTTTGCCCTGAATTAGCAAATGAACAAAGATGCCGGTGGTATTGTACTCCTGTGTAATTGTGAAACAGCGCTGGCTTCACATCAGTCCACTCACCCTGTTCCAGAACATGTTGGTGGAGTTCCGGCCACAGTTCTGGTAATGCTCCTGGCAGCAGCGGTCAGGAACCACCTTCTCCTTCAGGGCCTCATGCCAGTCTGTGTACGCTATTACCCCGCAGCACTTCCACTGTGATGGACACGAGCAAAGTAGAAACCAGCACGGTTAACCGTTGTTGTCAGCCCACAGAGTCCTCGCATAAACTTTGCGGTAAAACGCGTTTTAATCGGTTTGTTGCCAATAAATAATCGAAAGAAGCCTACTCCCTCAGCCAGTTTAGATTCTTCTAATGTCCCATCAATGCTACAGCTACAAGCCTGCAAATGCATTAGCTGGAATACTTCAGAGTAGCTTTGCATTTAGGTGATTAAACATTGATGCTAATGTTTCTAATACATGTGCGATGCGCAGAGTGAGGCCTACCCACCTCTGCCTGGATGATGTTCCATGCATTTCGAAGGCCTATGTTGTTTTCTGAGTTGTACAGGGCCAGCCCATCCTTCAGGTCCTGCTTAGCATTCTCACTCACCTGCAGATAAAAAAGAAAACGTTAACCTTTCGTCGGAGACCCCAGCGTTAAGGGGCGCCCATTTGAGCTCCAGCTTTCTTCAGTCTTTATGTGCCGTTAAGATTCAATAAGGCAGGCTGAGCCTGAGTGTTTGCAGCTGTGCGTTCATGTTTCGCCCTTTTTGAATCAACGTCTTCTTCGTATAGATGTCAACAATCCTGCCATTACCCATGCTGAGAGTGCTTTTAGAGGGCTGCGTATAACTACTTACGGATTCCTTTTTCCCCCTCATGAAATGACTAATAATGTTGAGTCAAAGACCATAAGTGTTTATTTGAAAACTACAAAACCACTATGATGTAGAGATGCAACAAAAAAACAAGGGTAAAAGAGCAGTAACACAACAACAAATTTACAAGACTTAATATCAGTCAGGGTGACAAAACAGGCGAATTTCAGACAAACAGATTTACAACAGGTAAAAAATGTAAACATTTACTTAATTTTTCAAGCTCAGTTACTTAAATAACAACAGTATTAGTCTGAAAGCCATGATTTAAACGGCTGCTAATCTGACATCAGCCATATGGAGATCAGTTTAAATGCGATGCTTTGGATCTGGTGTTTCCTCCATGTCTGCTCGTCTGCTGCTGTCATTTCTGAAGGCGTTTTTATTTTCCCAGCAGTGCCGCGTCGTGATCAGGAACAGGTGGAACATTAACACTGCCCTGGTGACGGTTCACCTCGCTCCCTTCGGCTCAGTTTGGAAAGAACGTCTTACTTTTGTGGGTGAACGAAGAGTTAAACGCATCTTCTGCAAGAAACAAAATGTCAGCCAATTCTATCAGAACATGAACATGTTGCTGCTTTTAAAACGAGGGCAAACTTAGTGCCGCCACTATCGGGGTTGGAGGAAAAGGAGGACGCGGTGCTGGAGAAACGTATTGATGAGAGGCAGTGAGATCCCAAGAGATCCAATCTAACAACGCCCGTTTGCTGCTGTGTCCAAATGCCAACCCCAGACTCATCTATTAAATTGGCAGACAGAGAGGCATGGCTCGTCCCCCCCAGAGAACACATCCTCACAGCGCTAGAGTCCAGAGGCAGCGTGTTTTACACCACTGCATCTGACATGTTGAACCTGGTGATGTGAGGCTTGGACGCAGCAGCTGAGCCACGGAGACCTGTTCCAGGAAGCTCTCAGGAAGTGCACTGTTCCTGTTCATCTAAACATGAAGTCTGGACGTCTGCAGCTATTGACTCCGTGCATTCTGCCTCTCAGCATTTACTGACCATGCCCTGGGATTTCACATCACCCACCACTTTGTTACAAATGCCACCAACAGCTGACTGTAAAACATGTATTAAAGAGCAAATTTCCCAGCCTGACTCGTTGCACAAGAAGTCACGCAGCGTCTGAGAATGACGGGATCTTTCTGCACATCGAGGTCCTGCATCTTATACACCCGAGGCCATGAAAGTGATCGGAACACCTGAATTCAGCGACTTGGATGAATGACCGAATACCTCTGGGAATATAATTTATTTCAGTAAAAAGAACAGCAAGCACTGTGTTGTTTCAGTTAAAAGTCCATAGAAAAGACTTAAAATAATGTTAAATAATTGTGTATGATAATTTAAGCCTTCGGTAGCACTGTGGAATAGCTGGTAGCACTTCTGCCTTGCAGTAAGAAGGTCCTGGGTTCGATTTCCATCCTGGGGTCTGTCTGCATGGAGTCTGAAAGTTCTCTCCGTGCATGCATGGGTTCTCTCTGGGTACTCTGGCTTCCTCCCACAGACTGAAAACATGACTGCTAGCTTAATGTGCCTCTCTACATTGACCTTAGGTATAAGCGTGTGTGTGATGAACTGGCGACCTCTCCAGGTTGTAACCCGCCTCTCGCTGGAGATAGGCCCCAGGCCCCCACCCCCGAAACCCTGCAAGGACAGGCAGGCATGGACAACGGCTGAACGGATGGATTTAAGACTTTACAATACTAAAAGATGTCCTTGTTTCAGTATCAAAAATGAAATGTTTAAGCATTCATGACAAGCAAAACAAAAAAAAATGAAATAAAATGCTCTAAAGGTCGAACTCTAGCGCTCCTTTGGGGATATTATTGTTAATTCTACCTCTGTGAGATGAAAGGTCTGGGCTGAATATTATTTATTTCACTGGTGATTAACAGAGATGTTGCTCCATGTTTTGGCCATGAGATTCCCTGAACCTGAAAACCAGGTGCTTAGCAACAACTCCTGATCAGCAAAGAGGAAAGAGACGATTACATTTAGACCTGAACCAATGGAAAAATGCTGTTAGTGTCATGTTTAAAACTCCGATTCAACGCTGAGTTGAGTCATGATGCGTTTGGATCATAAACCATAGGGAGATCCTGGGTATAAGGTGATGAAAAGAGCTTCCTTAAATCTTCACTTTAGTACCTTTGTCAGGAAGTGCTCTGTGCATTTAGCTAATATGCCTTTTTTATTTGCTAAAGACATTCTCTCTCATCTTTTTAGGTATAGTCTGCTCCCATATTTTCCTGGCACTTTATCCATTCTTTCCTTTCCAGTTCAGTTGGTTGTCTTGCCAATTGCTGCAGCAGAGGATCATCCATGCAGATTCATGCTAAACAGATGGGGAGGGATTCTGTGTTTTATTTTCTTTCAAAGCATTCCTCTGCTCACTAACTTTCATTTCACCGGGCGGCAAGACGTTCATCAAACAGGAATAATTCTGGGATTTGGGAACTTTGCTCGAAATACTTTTGTCACTGAATTATGTAGTTACGTTCTGCAGACAAAACAACGTTTGACTTTCAAAGAACCATAAATGTTTCATAATGTGGAGGAACAGAGAATCATTGATCTCTCCAGTCGGCTTTAAGTCGGCCTCTTCCAGCTGGCAGGCCAACGTTTCTCAGTCTTTCACCTCTCAACTCGATCTCTGCTCGTCTTCTTTTGTTTCGTTACAGAAAAATGAAGCAGCGACTTGAACATGCTTGGAACCAGTTATTTCCACCATCACGGTGCTAGGCAGCAGATTAGCATCATGTTGTTGGAGAAACTGAATTCTTTCTAGTTCTATTTAATTCATGTTACTAGACCTTTTCTAATCATCAGCCTAAAAATCCCACTTAGGTCAGAGACCTGGGCATTTTCTTTTCCTTTCACTCTCCTACATTTGAAATAAAAGAGCCTTTTTAAACATTTGCAGGCTCTTCTCTTTTGACCCCATGTAGACACAATAACTGACTGCCTCCTTTAAATGATTCACAGCGAAAGATAAAGAAATCACTGTAACATGCTTTAAAAATAATAATTTAGACTTCCATGTGATGTCTGTGGTTCTGACACTTTGTTTCGCTGAAGCTCGCCCTTCCACGGTGCAAGCCAATCATTTTCCTCTTGACTGAACCCCAACAACGCGCTTAGGGTCGTGTCATGTCTGCTGAAGATTAATATCTCATTGGATGTGTTAATGAAATACAGATTTAGAGCCCAGCTCTCCTGCTGTTTGCCGTGCCTATGAGGATTGGATAACTAGAAAGAGAGACAGAGAGGCTCTTCAGATACGGGGTAATTATGGCTGAGAAAGAGAAACGAGACGGTGTCGTATGTTGCTTTCACAGGCGTCACAAGTAAAAAAAATCAAGACAAAAGGATCACGCTCTCTTTTGCCGTTAATGCGCCGTTCATGGGTAGAAGAGGCACATGTATTTTTAAAATGCGAGCGCACTCATCCAGTGTGTCACTTTCCAACAAAGCAAGGTGCTTTCAGCCATTCACTGATTTCTGGTTATTCAGTTAGACCGTGTTACAGGCTGACGTACAAATACTTCAGATAAAAAATACAGAGAGAGAGAGAGCGGCAGTTAGCAAGAACGAAGCAGCGGGTTTGTACTGTCAGTCTTGTTTCTATATAAGAAATACTGTACATTTTTAATGTCACTAGACCAATGGGTTCTGTAGGTCAACCTTTAAATACTACATAATACTAGTAAATACTAATAAATAACAATAAATACCCCATGTAAACACATTTATGCCACTGGAGCATAGTCCCATTTTAAAACGTTACAACCTCAATGTCATTTCTTAGGACCTTATCAACAGGACATAGAGTAGTGCATAATTTTATTTGTGTAATCAGGTCAGCATTAAACAAGAAGCAGCAAAGAGATCCACAGTAAATCTGGAGGAGCTGCAGAGATCCACGCCTCAGGTGGGAGAATCACCACATATCGGACGTCTTACCCCAGAGTGGCAACACGGAAACTATTGTTAAATGGAAGTCGTTATACTGTAGGTCTATTTGCAGTTTGCCACAGCAAACATTTCTAGCAAGTCTCTCTGACCAAAGGAGACCACAATTCACCTTTTTAGTCTACAAAGGCTTCAATGGTGAAACACAAGGGTGGCAGCATCATGCTGTGGGGATGCCTTTCTGAACCAGGAATAGGGAAGCTGGTCAAAGTTGACGGGAAAATGGATTCCAGGAGAATCCTGAAGAAAACCTGTTAGAGGCTGCAGGAGACCTGAGAGTGGGGTGGAGGTTCACCTTCCAGGAGAACAACCACCCTGAACACGCAGACAGAGATACCAAGAACGGGCTAGAATGGCCTAGTCAAAGTCCAGAAATAAAGCTGCCAGAAAATCTCATCATCATGGCTGACCATCAATATCATCAATAAAGAGGATTATGGATGCTTTTTATTCATTCTGACTGAACTTGCATCATTTTTCAGATTTTTATTTGTAAAGAAATCTCTAAACCGAATATGGATTTCGTTTTACAATTATGCACTAAAAATACATTGATATTTGTGGTTGTAGTGTGACAAAATATGAAAAGCCTCTAAATGGTTAAAATAGAAAGAACAGGAATATCCTTTATTGTTCCAAAGTGCGGAAATTCAAGTTTAACACATCAGAAAAGGCAAAATGGAACCATAAAAGGGAAAATATGTAAAAAAACAGAATAGATCAAATCTTTTTGATCTATTCATAAAACTTGGAACCCTTGTTTTTAAAGCTGCAAGGCATCAAACTCTGCAAGCTGAACAGACATAAAAGTTAAGGGTAAACCTAATGTCTTTAGCCACAAATTGATGAGTATACATCATCCAAATGCCATTACAGACATCCTCTTGAGTCATTTGAAATAAGAATCGCATCATTTCATTTTGCACAGCTCTTTTTCATTGTGTGGCTTCTTTAGTGATGCAGAGGAAGATCTTTGCATTTGCACCTCAGGCTGCTGATCTTATCATATCTGTCCCTCTGCAGGAAAATTAGAGGACGAGCCGCATCATCAATCTCTGCCTCGTACTTTGGTTCCATCTTTTATCATCTGCTCCCAATGCTGGGCCACATGTGATGTTGCTCACTCATTACTGACTTCTTGCACTAACACAGTCACAAGAGAGCGCCCCCTTAACCTCTTTAACGTAGAAAGAAAAGGAAAAAAAAACACGTGCGTTTCCATTAAGACTTGGAGATGTTCCATTTCCTGCATGAGAGTCTTTGTTAAAAGTCTGAAATGAAACCTAATGATCCAGATTTCTGTTAACAAGAGTCAGACAAATGAGTTCAGAACAAAGGCGGATGTAATAACGCAACTCTGACCTATTTATTCTCAACAAAAGGAGGAGAGGAAACACATTTATGTTACATTACCTCATGAGGAGAATCAACTCCTGGACTAAAGCTTGTGTTGCTGGTACTGCTAAGTCTTCACCAACAACACAAAGAGGCAACATCCAGGGTTTTCTTTCAGTAATTTTCCTTGAAAGTTGCCAAAGGGCATCAGCGCAATATTTCATGTGTGGCATGTGTTGACAAGGGCCGGAGACAAAGCTCACAGTTCTCATTACAAAGATAAGCTTGTGCTTTCCTCCAGGCTGACCATGTCTGCGTTCAACAGCCCAGGACAGCACATTCATCACTGAAATCCAACGGCTTCAGCCCCACCAGCCGGGAGAAATGGAGGAACAAAAGACATGCAATCATTGGCCACTTTATTAGGCACACATGCTTAGGTGCTATTAAAACAAATAGCCAATCACATGGCAGCAAGGTGCTGCATTTATTCATCTAGACGTGGTGAAGACGACTTGCTGATGTTCAGAATGAGCATCAGAACGGGGATGGAAAGGGATGCGTGGCATTAGTCAACCATCTCTCCGGTTTCCAGGGTCCAACACAGAGAAAACTTCCAGTGGTGTGAACGCAAATGATGTCAGAGGTCAGAGGTCAGAGGAGAATGGCAGACCGCACAGAACCAAAGTATAGAGTTCACCTTCTCTGCATGCAAGATATGTTTGAAGCAGATGGGCTACAGCAGCAGACAACCACCCAACGTTTCCCTCCTGTCACCTCGAAACTGAGATTCACACAGATTCAGCCAAAATGGACACAAAAAGGTTGGAATAATGTAGCCTAGTTCAGGTGGTCAGGTCAGAAACGACATGATTGAGGCCACTGCTGGTGGTATAACGGTGTGGGGGAATATTTTCTTGGCTCACTTTGTGTCCCTTGGTACAAACGTAGCATCATTTAAACCGCAGCCTACCTGAGCGTTGTTGCTGACCATGTCTGTCCCTTCAGGATCGCAGGGTCTCCATCCAGCAGGACAATGCACCAAAGCTCAGATCATCTCAAACTACTTTCATGAACACGACGATGAGTTCACGACTCTTTAATGACCTCCACTAGTCACCAGATCTCATCTCATAGAGCCCCTCTGGGATGAGGAGGAACAGCGGATTCAGGCATGGAAGCTCAGCCAACAGATCTGCAGCGACTGAGCGACGCATGGACCACAATGTCGCAGGTACCTTGTTGACTCCGTGCCAAAAAGAAAAGGTAATAAGGCGTACCTAATAAAATGGCCGGTGAGTGGATATGAAGACAGCATGAAGGAGCATGTCACTGCTCACAGAATGCAACACCTGTCATCAGAAACAACAGCAAGAGAAGACGTTGTGCTGACGTGACCAGATGGTGTTTGAGCTTTCTCTCTGCTTTACCTCAGTTTACTGAGCGCATCTGATCCCGCTGCAGACGGATAGAGTGTCCCAGTGTGAGAAGCCCTTTCTCTCTGAACCGGGCACCAGATTGCATGAAAAGGCAACACCCGACAGGGCGGCTGCGCTGGGACCTGTCCCAGCGTCGATGAGAAGCTCATTACCGGAGTTCACGACGGAGCTGACGGCTCCAGTTCTGAGAAAGTGGGAGCGATCTCATGTGTGTTGTGTGTCAGAGACCAAAACACCACAAATCATCATTTAACTGGACAGACAACAAAGGTCTCCTCTGCCATTTAGACAGCCGGATCCCAGAGTATTTCACATTTGGTGGCAAATGACCTTCTTCTGGAGCAATTCAGAAAACATAGATTTGTTAAAGGTGTCACAGAGTCAGAGTCACAGGAACGTGGAGAATAATCAACCTCTGCAGGTTGCTTGGTAAAGACATCGCCACTTTGAACACAGCGAAACAAAATCAAAAGCCCCTCTGTGAAACACTGGATCACAGATGAACAGTACAGAGAGATTAGTGGTAGCCCGGCCTCTTCTCAGAGCTTCGAGTCAACCTCGATAAAAAAAAGTCAGAAGATGACCTTGGCTTTCCCCCACCAAGGATTAACAGACATTTCTTCCATTTTGATTAGTTTGGCAACTTTGGGCTGACTAAGCACTTGGAAACTAAGTGATAAGTGACAGTTTACACACCGAGCTGTCAAGCAGCAGCGTTATCATCCACCGTCATATGCGCCAATGTGCTCCCCGTTTTACTGGGACTTTTCAGAGCTGATATAAAACATCACATGTCAGGATTCGCCTCTGGCAGCAGAAACATGCTATGTCCTCAGAAATCTACCAAGATCCATAAAAGGTAAAGATGGATGTGCGTTCCTTAAAAAACAATTAGCCTTCAGGAATAAGATGTTAATGAGCAGAAGAATATGTCTCCAAGGGTTTTCCACACCGAGCCGTAGCTCTTGTTCTCAACACCGAGGCAAGGTTGCAGCCTTGGGCCGGTTGCCAGGTTTAAAAAAGTTTTCAACAGCGGCCGAGTTCTGCATTAAGCTGCTCCCACAGTTAAAATTAGTTTTTTGTTAATTGTACAGCTTAAGAAGTGCTTTGCTATGCACTGCCAGTCAGCTGGCTGAAAGAAGGCTAACAGAAATGTTTCCTCACGTATAAGGAAGACAAGTTTTGGCCCTTTGGAAATAATTTCTGGCAACTGCAGGCTCTACCTGAGCAGATATTAATTAATCTGCTGATATCAGTTTATTTCATCTTATTTGTTTCTGTTTGTGTGTGTGTTTCAGTCCTGGCAGCTTAGCTAAACCCAGATGTCCCTCTCCCCACTGACATCCTCCAGCTCCTTCTGGGGGCCCAAGGCACCAGCATTACTGCAGATGGAGCCATGATCTGTCTGTCCATCTCTCGCTCCATCCTACCATCACTTGTGGACATGGCAGCAAGAAATCCGAGGCAGAGACTGACCTCGACCCAGAGGGGCGGTGCTCCTTCTTCTGGTTGAAGACCATGGCCTCAGACTTAGCAGACATTTAGAACTGAGACGGATGAAAAACGTCAGGGAGAATGAAAGGCGGGGACTGAGCCAGGGACAGCAGAAACAAACAAAGAAATATTTAATTATAAAATAACACCAATGGAATAGCCAAGACACCAAGGGCCACATGTGTTTAATGCACTCATAGCAAATAATATCAGCTTTTTATTCTTCCAGAGTTATTCAGAGCAGAATGCCACAAGGGGAGGAAAATATTTGCACGAAGGCACATTTACTTGAAAACTACCAATGAAGCAATCATCATCATCATCATCATCATCATCCTCATCCTCATCATCATCCTCATCCTCATCATCATCCTCATCATCATCATATTTATTGTCATTGCAACAGACATTCCAGTGAAATTCATCCTCTGCATTTAATCCATCGCTCAGGGAGCGGCGGGCTGCCATTGAGCTGCACCTGGGGAGCGTTCTGGGGCTGAGGGTCTGACTCAGGGACCCAGAGTGGCTGCGGGAGTCGAACCAGGAACCATGCAGCCTCAGTCCTGACATAAACCCCACTGACCGCTGATCCGATCAGCCTGGGCGTGCAGTTTGTGGCAGAGACACAGCTAACTTGTGATGAATGGGCTGAAAGCTGGGAGCCATCCCACAGCAGTGTGTGACCAAGCTGTTGACCGGCCTGTCGATGGGATGCCACGCTGCTGTGTGGCTCTTTAACGTTTGTCTTTGTTGCATGAAGAAATGGTTACATCGCAAACACGCCCTGTTTCTTAAAACTTCAGTCATCTATTCCAATTAGGCCAAAAACAAAAGTCAAGTTGTTTGTGATTCGGCGATGCATTCTGCGTACACCCGGCGCCACGTAAACGGGAAATAAACGGGATTTCTAACAGTATGAGATTTATTGCCAGGAAGCATCGCTGCAACTAAAAAAATAATCCACCAAACACAACCGGCCTTACATTTTGTGTTTAGGTTATTATTTTTGCAGCAGTGGTTATAATAATTGCTTTTCTTGCTGTTTAATAAAAACACAATTGAGTTATCTTATGCTCTTTTTTTATTTTATTTTTGTAACGCCATGTAACTGTGGTGTTTTCCCTCAAGGTATCCTGCTGAGAAAATTTCATACCAACTCATGCCAACAATGTTTTTCCCATTTCTGCTTCTGGATGCTAATAACAGCCCAGATAATTGGTGTGCAATTACGTTTTTTTTTCTTTCTGTGTCAGAGAATTGGTTATTTGTACTGCTGTGACTAGAACAAATGTGGTTACATTGGACAGATATTTGGTCATGCTTGAGCAACACTGTAATGAGGCCTGTACTCCGTATCCATGTAGAATTAATTAAAAGTGCAACTATTTGCTGTTTTCCAGTGCAGAAGGCTCCATAAATCACCCCATGGGGTAAAACACGACGTCAACGCCTATTCCTGGCTATAAAAGGGAGGATGGTTTTAGTCACCCTGGTTAAGCTGCTTAAATTAAACTGGTAGTCGCATCCAGGTGAACTTGTTGCACCTTTTAGCTGAAGAGTTTGACACAGAGGAATTCATGGCAGGGATAACAGAGTATTATGCAGCCAATTATCATCATTCAACTGCTGACCACAGGTTTAGGATAAAAATCATCCAAACAAAAATAAAACCTGACTTTTTAACCATAATTAGTTACTTTGAACCTCTTCTGAACATGACCCGTGTTCTTATGATCCCTCCCATGATCATTACTGGATCACAGGGCAAGGTGGCTTCAGCTGCCAATTTCTTTCTGACTCTTTGGTAACAAAGACACTAACTACGTCCATTTCAAGTGCTTTGAAACCCTGAAAGTTTAATAAATGATGTGGAGACAAATAGCTTCAGAGTCAGAGGTTGCCGGCAGCACATCATTAAACACGACACTTATTTCCTTCAGTTGCTCTGGAGACCCGTGCTGCCTAGCCTGAGGCCCAGGCACTGACAGCTAAATGGAAAAGACCCCGACTTATTGTCTGCAATTGGTCTGGCAAAGTAATGAAGGGGCAAAGACCGGACGGTATCCCGCCTTCACAAAAGGCGACACATCGGGAGATACTGTACACTTTGTGGGGTTTTTAATGGGGCGAATCTGACTTTACCTTGCAGAATACTTCCACCAAACGAACATTTTAACTTTTAGCCACATTAAAATCACAATCTTCAAAACACAAAGTAATGCATTAACCTGGTCAGCCAGATTGATCATGTGCAGCACCCTCCGTTCTGCACATGATCAACCTGGTTCTGCTCCCATTGAATCTATTCGGGGAAAGGAGAGAACTCTCCGAGCTGATTGGACAAAGCAACACCTAGTGCCCGCCCACCAAAGGTTTATTTTAGCCAATAACGGCATCAAATGAAAATATAAGCAGCAGGCGTCACGAGAAACCATGAAAGAAGAACTTCCTGTTCTTCTTTCAACAAAGAAATCATGGACTCTGACAAACAGATGTGACGGCAGCAGCTACGCCTGAGTCCTCCTGAGCCGCTATGTTTGTGTTGGTTCTGCTGTGGACTCAGCAGCTCCTGCTTTCATCACAGCTGTATGTCCCGCCTTAAACAACAATACTGCAATGTGATTAGCCAGAATCGTTGTGGTTTGGTCACAAGCGGTTGAAGCGGGAGCGGTACAAAATGTGGTCTCGGGTGTTTGTGATGCCACAAATACCGCGAGACTTCAGTTTGCAGGTGAGGTTAGCAATCCATGGCCATGAGAACAGAATTGTGAATGGCTTCTGTCAATTTCTAAAAAAGGTAAATAAAAACCTTAAAACCATGTTAGTATGGAGCTTAATTGACGCCATAAAGTTTGTTTAAAAAAAAATAATTAACCTGAAAAATTATTTTGAACCTCACCCTCAAAAAATGTGAAAACTGGAAAAAAGTTTTGCAGCTGAAAAAAAAGGATGTAAAATTGGGAAAAAAGTTCAAAACTCCTTTTCAGATTAATTTTTTTTTTTTCTGCATTTATTTTATTTTTTCAGCTTCACACTTCTGGCCCTGTTTTGTTGTGGGGGGGCGGGGCCTCAGATCATGGGGTGTGGAGTCATGACTGACAGCTCAACCCAGCGGCTGTTGTGATCAGGGACCGTGGGAACTCAAATCTCAAAACAGAAAAGTAGTTTTTAACTTTTTTTCCCAGTTATACATCTTTTTTTCAGTTACAAAACTTTTTTCCAGTTTTAAATTTTTTTTGGAGGAAATTCAAAATAAAATTTTCAGGTAAAGTTTTTGCTGCCATGTTTCACATCCAGAGGCTCTCCAACCCCAGTCCTCCAGGACAGCTGACCTGCAACCATTTGATTCACCGCCCCTGAATCAAATGGCTGAATTGCCTCTTCATCACGTCATCAGGTTCTGCAGGACGTGGCGGTGAGCCTTTCAATTTGGTCAGGTGTGCCTATGACAGTTGCTCTCAGACAGTTGAGTTATCAGAATCAGAAATATATATATATATATATATATATATATATATATATATTTACAGATCTAAAGTATAGTGATAATGACAATGTGCAAAAGAATGAATAAATGTCAATGATTTTGAGTCAGAATTACAGAGGGGGGGTGTCTCTGAGGGAGGCGTTGTAGAGATTGATGATCACAGGCAGGAATGGTTTCCTGTGGCGCTCTGTGGTGCATCTGGGTAAGAGGAGTCTTCTGCTGAAGGAGCTCCTCTGCTGGGCCAGTGTGTCGTACAGAGGCTGTGAGACATTTAGGGACTAGAGCTGGAGAGTTGGAGACCCAACTCTGTCCGACTGGATGTAAAATCACTTTTCAAGTCCTTCAACAATTTCCTATTTGGATTTAAGTCTGAGCTTTGACTGAACCATTCAAACCCATGAACATGCTTTGATCTTAACCATCCCATAGTATCTCTGGCCGTATGTTCAGGGTGGTTGTTCTCCTGAAAGGTGAACCTCCACCCCAGTCCCAGGTCTCAGCAGATCAGGGCATCTTTTTCCACATTTACTGTCTCCCCTACATTATTTGTTGCAGTCTTTAAATGGGTCTTCAAATCTTGGGATATTGTTTTAGATCTTAAGTCTGCTTTAAACTTCCCCAGAACCTGGCCTGTCTGCTGGGTTCCTTGGTCATCATGATGCTGGTTCTTCGCTAATCTTCTCCAAGAAACATCTAAGGCCTTTAGAGAACGGCTGCATTTATGCTGAGGTGGAGTCAAACACAGCTGGAGTTGATTTCCTCATTAGTAGACTGTTTGAAGACGTTTATTCAGAGGTACGAGCGTGAGGGGGGGGCTAAATAAAAATGCACGTTTTCAGTTTTCAGACTTTTACTCATAAAAGATTCAGCACGTATCATTTTTGCTCCACATTATAGTTATGCAAGTGGAAAGAAGTCATGTTGGTCCATCAACCCAAGTCTCAATAAAAATGATTGAATTTTTGATTGTAATTTGACATAAAATTCAGGCAGTAAAGGCAGTTCTGCGAGGCGCTGTATACACGTCTTCTACATAATACATGCTCCTCCTTCATGATTACTTGGTTTATTTAACAACTTCTTTTTCACTCGTGCCACATTTGCAGAGAAATGCTCCTTTGAAGGTATATTCTACAGCCCTTTAATCTACCTTTCCATCCCTGGTTTTGACGTCTTATTTTCACTCAAAGCTGCTCTCTGGCTGCATATCTCGGCTCTCTCTGTTCCTCGTTCTCACTCTGAGCTAATAAACCTCCTCTAGTGTTGGGCTGGGCGTGTTGGGCTGACGGAGGCGCAATGAGGTCACGGCGTCAAGACGGATGGCTGTAATCTGGTTTGTGGCCCAGACATCTGCTGTAGTCAGCTGGTTGCTAACTGCAGGGCCGGCCTTTATTATACTACGCGCCTCTACACGACATTTAATCAGGAAGCTTAACATCACTGGGCTGTGGAGGGGGGAAAAGTAGGACCTACGCATACCTGGAGGCAAGACTGCTGGGCTGGGGACGGTGCGGCAGAATTTCTCCATTAGGAGGAGAGAGCCGTGCCCCACAGGCAGAAATAAACAGGTGAAAATGTGGAAATGTACGAAGAGAAAAAGCGACGAAATGACGGCTTTTAAGGGACCATGTTCCTGCAGCTAAACCAGGCCCTTTCTGCTGTTTTGTTCTCCACGTGTGCTCGACAGCCTGTCACGCAGAAGAATGGAAGTTCACACGAGGCGTCAGTCATGACTTACGCATGACCTATTTAAAAGATACATTTTGGGTCTCGCGGCGTGCTGATACATGTTTAAAAGCTGCCAACAACTGTATGTCTTCCAGACTTGTTAATAAATGCCTTGTGATTAGAGGATCAAATAGGAGACGTGAATTAGTGATTCCTCTGATCACAGCCTGCAGCAGCGGCTGCCGAGAGCCTCACACAGCATACGTAATCTCACTTAAGAAGAGGAAATTGAGGAGCGAAAAAGACAAAAAAAGCAATTTTCTTGGCCTTATGAGATGTGCAGCATTTGTCCTTCATCTGATCCTGACTTTCTGACAGCCGTGCCAATCTATAACTTATCGTCTTGTTTGAGCAGCAGCCTTAAGCGATCCTCTTAACTTTGCAGGCAGAGTTGTTTAGAAACACAGTGAAAATTTCGAAAACCCCATAATTAGTTTCAAAGTCTTTGCTTGCCAATGACATTTGAAGACCAATAAAGGAAACAGATTTGCTGCATTGCTGCATTATCGCGGTTTCACATCCCATTAGGTCTAAACACACTGTAATTTTGCAAGATGGGATCAACATGAAGCGTAATGGGGGATTTACTGGTACATGTGTGAATCAGAGAGCTCTCCCAGGGCAACATGCAATCCTTTATTAATGCAGACTCATTTCATTCCTCATTTGGAAAAATCCTCAGCCCTGCTTTGCTATCTTTTTCTGACTTCACAGGTGATGGGAGCGCAAAGAGGCTCTCCATTTAAATTCCCCCGGAGGGATCATGATTTCTTCTTCTTCTTCAAAAGTTAAGCCAGAAATATTTTGGTGATAAGGCATCAAACATATTTACTCCTGGCTTGGCATGCCTGTGAGACCTGATCCAAATCTGGGAACTGATGGGCTGCTAAATGACTTCCTTTATCTGCTCGAGACTTTAAGTTTGAGCAATAACCTTTGAACAAAGACGGGAAATTAGCTGCCGTCCTGAGGGCTGGGCGGCACAAAAACTATGGAAAAAAAAAAACAGATCTAGCAACAAACTGTCTTTGAAAACAAAGAGAAGTCGTTATTGTGTGTCCTGCAAGAGACAGGTTGTCATTGCAGGGACGGAACGTTAGTGGTGCGGTTAAATGAAACAGAGTGGAGAATACGGTCGCCTAAAGGAGCGCCGGCTTTATATATCTTCATCTGTTGTCACCCCACAGACCTTCACCTGACTTCGCCTCGCAGAGGTCATGGGAAGCACGGCTGCTAATTACATGGAGGCAACTGCTGCGGACCGCGCTGCAGGTCGGATCCCAACCTTTGACTGCTGTGGTAACAGTAGCAGGAGGATATTCAAGGTCCTGCTGCAGAAAATGCTAAATGTACAAGGAGAGGGGAAACTCTGACCCCTGGAAGACACCTGGATACGTTTGTCACACTCGTGCCTTTTATTGCTTTAAGACGCTGACATCCAAGTCTGAGGTTTTCATATCACCAGCTCAGATTCTGTATGATTGTCCATTAATAGGAGCGGGATTGTTTGCAATAGGCGACACATGATATATTAGGCTGCAAACTATTTCCATTATTTCTATAGCCTACAGTCGCTCTCAAAAGTGTTGTCACTGCCGTTAAATGATTTCTTCTATAACATAAAAAAGAGGCCACGATAAATCGTTTGGAGAACGTTTTCAACCTTTAATTCATCTTGTTTCAACTCAACCGTAGAACGGACAAATGAGTCTGAAGGATAAGAATTAACCCTCCGCTGCAGAGGAGTGCGCTCCCTTTAATTTAGTTAAACAATTTTGGTTCAGTTTTAAGATCCATTTTTTTATCGGCATCCCACAGCCTGGCTGGATGCTTGCAGAAGCGTTCCTTAATCTCTCAGATTGTGAGAAGATCTCTAGTTTAGGGTCAGATTTAGTTCTGGACTCTTAGGTTAATGAAGCCGGTTTAAAGCTAATAATAATAATAATAATAATAATAATAATAATAATAATAATACATTTAATTTATACTGCACTTTCCATCAAAAGATCTCAAAGTACTACAGGTAAAAAAGAAAAAAGCTATTTTAGAAGAGAGAAAAAAAAACATCTAAAGGCTGACGGGTATTTGAAGGTGCTCAGAACTTCATCCGCCTTGACATAAACCTATTACTTCTTAGTCATCGTAACTGCTTTAATAAAGGTTTATAAATACAGAAAAGTAACCCAAAGTAACTCATTGCGGGTTCTTTTGGTGATGTTCAGCATTGTTACTGTACACAACCAGAACTTGTTGGAAAGTCCTGCGGGTCCTGCACCATTGCTCCTGGCGTCCTTCCTGACCTCTTTCTGTCTCACACAACAATTCAAAGAGGCAGATATCAGGAAAATTGCACTAAGACAGCTAAAATGTCTCAATATTGAGATTGACTATAATTGATGGGCGGTGTGAACTGAAAAAGACTGAATGCTGAAACAGGGTTTGCACATTTAAGCAACCAGGTGACACTGGTTTTGTCCTCTCTGTATGTTTATTCCTTTCATGGATTTGCTTGTTTTCAGTTAAATAATTCGGGGTAAATCTTACATTATCGGTAGAAAAGAAGATGGAGTGTTTTAGTGAGCGTATTTCCCACAGTGTTAAATCGTCCCATTTAAAAACGATGAGATGAACTGTTGTGCTTTTAAAAGCAAAATGCTGCCCTTTGATGTCAAAAAGTTCAGTTTTATTTTTCTTTGCAGGAAACAGAAAATGTTCCCTGTGGGTCAGAGATCTGGACTTCAGACCGTTTCCACCACCGGACCTCTGAATCACGTGCTTCGGTAGTCGCATAAGCAAACCCTTAAAGACGCAAAGCAGGATCAAACCCTTTAAAATGATTTGTATTAATACGTAGTTATTTCAAGTTGCATTGAACTTTTTTGACACTTACACATTTCCAAATATCTTTTATTTAGAAATGCTATTCCCATGGCGCAGTGCAAAAATGTGTCCAAATTAGCATTGGAACTCTTCTTGAAAACTCCGGATTTAACAACACTGTTTTTTTTAAACAACAAACCTGAAGCTCTCCCAGACTGTTTAGGCTAAACTTTAGCTACATTATGCAAAAACCAGAGCTGCAACATTTCTCCTCCATGTGTGAACGGGTGTGGCTCAGGCTGCTCAGCATGGACAGCTGTTGTTGCAGAGGACCCTTTATTGACAATCTATGCCCTTCCCCTTGCTATAAAGTTAAAAATGCAGGCTCATTAAATGAACTGATTACAATCGATTTGTTTCAGCTGCTACTGAGCAGGGAGCGACTCCGGCTGTAGGTGTGCAAATAGAACCAAGAAATTAAGCTGCAGCTTAATGCTTTCCAACTGGATGTAAGCAGCTAAAATAATGCAGATGTTGACTTTAATTTATATATGACGTGTTGAATTTTACTTGGGAAAGTGCCTTGAGATGAATTGGCGCTTTATTAATAAAATTTAATTTAATTTAATTGAATTGTTTAACTGGAGTCAGGATTTGATTTGGAGGAAGGAACCACTTGGTGCTTTAATGGTGTCCATTGTTAAAAGCTCCTGATGAACAGCTTTTCATTCATTTTCACTTTCTGACAACTAAAACATATATAGCTAAACGAAAGCTGCTTTCATAAGAATTTTGTTACAGTAAGAAAACAGAACAACAGAGCATTAAAGATGTGTGAATTACCTGACCAAGTCAGGTAGGAGAAGTTAGGCGGGAACTGGAGAACGAGATCATTCTCCAGGTAGCAACACATGACCATGAATGAATTAAGTTTTAACTTGTGTTTAAAACTAGTTCTTATTTAGGGTAAATTTACACATTTCAGCTGTGGTAAACTACTGGAGAGTAGACAGCAACAGCAGAATCAAGCTTACCTTATCCGTGTACACAAAGAAGAGAACGAGCAGGATCAGCTCTGTCAGGAGAATGATCAGCAGCACAATGAAGAACTGTTGGAGAAACAGATAAAGTCTTTTTTAGCATCTCCTCCGGGAAAACCGCTGATTAAAACAGAGGATGTCCCACAGTTTGAGATAAAAATATGTTTAAATAATAAATAGATATGTGATATTCCAGACAGTGAATCAGTAACTTAATTGCAATCTTGTATAGTCTAAAACATGGATTCCCTCACATAGATTACAGGTTTTCATTTAAATTACTGCTTAGAGGTGCAGGAGAAACACGTTTAAAAACCAAAACTCATTCAAATTTAATTTCTTACAAAATCAGCAGAGGTTTCAAAAGTATTCACATTTATTACTAAAGTAGAAGCTTAGATACTAGGGTTTAAGAATACTTCTGCAGAAGTAGAAGTATCAACTCCAACTTTTTACTCAAGCAAAAGTATCAAAGTACTGGTTTCAAAACTATTTAAAGTATAAAAGTAATTTAAGCTAAAAAAACATTAAGGACATGGTTGTCCATATACAGTAGACAGTGCTGTCAAAATGAAGGATTAATCCAAGGTGTTAATCAAAAAATGAAAGCATTTTTTAGGCTTGTTACTTATTTTTCTATGTTCTACTTTTTCTTCTACTTGTCTTTTTTTTGGGGGGGGGCAAACAACTTGGTGCAGTACTGCCTCCAACCACAATCAAATTCACTCTCTCTTGCTATTTATCTATTTTTTTTTTTGATAAACCAGAACGAAAACAAGCTGAAATAAAATTGAAGTAACAAGATTATTTTCAAAATGTAAGGAGTAGAAAGTACAGATACTTGCATGAAAATGTGAAGCAGAAGTAAAAAGTAGGCTAAAAAATATATCTACTCCAGTAAAGTATAAATAACCAAAATTTCTACTTAAGTGAGGTAACAAATTATTTGTATTTAATTACTTGACACCTCTGAAAAGGAGCCATAAAAACGCTGAGTAAAGCTAATCAGATCCTGCGCCTCCAAATGCACTTTTCTGTCACTTTTTCTGTCACATGAAACACAAAAAAGTTTCAGGACTTTAGTAACGATGTCTGAAGCAGAACTTCTTATATGTTGCCTGTAAATATTCAAAACAGACAGAGTTCATGACCTCTGTAGAAAAACCTGCCGGAAGGCAGCACTGCGTTTCAGACGGAGCAGGGAATCTATACCAAGGTTTTAGTTTAAAAGAACCGAAACCATTAGGAAAGTTTAAATACATTTTTTTTTTTTAGAAAGTCTAAATTTGTGGAGAAGGTCTCTGAAATGGTAAATGTATTTACCGATGTACCGACCACTCAGTGTTTTTCACCACAGCCACATTCACCCCATCCCTCTTACTAGCGGGCACACATTCGTCTACGTTAGTCAGCAGACAAGTTTGGGTTAAGTGCCTTGCTCAGGGGCACACTGACATGTGACAGGAAGAAGCTGGGATCGAACCCAAAACTTTCAGGCTGCAGACCCTTCCTGCCAAACCACAGTCGGCCCACTCTTCTGCCTGATGTGAAACCTTTCTGGTTTTACTGTTCATTAAAATGAATGTTGACATTATTTTTCTGAATTATGTTTTTTTTTTGGCATCAGACTCATTTTTCTTGACCATTAGTAAAACTGTTGGATTTAATTCATGTTTAATACCTTTTATTTCCAGGCCTAAAATCAGTAAATACAGACATAAATGTAGCCGCAGCTTTTTAAACAAGGCTTTAATGGACTGGTACCAGTTTTGCCACCTAAACAGCGGTTCTGAAATGTTTCAGAGACGCTTTTTATGGGTAGAATACCAGAACTTAAGTGTCTGGAGACCATTTCTATCAAACCTGGTGAACGCTTTGGAGGATCAGCAGAGACCATGTGCAAAAGGTGGCTTCAAACTCTAAGGACATTTATCCCAAGTTTAAATTAACAGCTTGTGCTTCTTACTCTCAACAGCTGACCTGTACGTTGTTTTAGTTTTACTTTGCTTTGCCCAAGAACAGATGTGAAATTCAGTTTTTGGTCGATGAAGCACCAAATGGACTTGGGCCAAAGTATGAACCATGTTGACCCGTCAGGTCCTCATAAACCTGCTTTTCTCAGAGTTCCCAGGACCAGATTAAATACGGCGAGGCAGCATTTTGTTTCTATGCTCCTCACATCTGGAATCATCTCCCTGACAGCAACCTGAAATGTGTTGGTTGGGTTAAACCAGGGATGAAAACTGTTTTTGTTCAAACTATCTGACTAAAGAACTGATTGAAGCATTAATTCTGTTAGACCTCTAACATCTACATAGTAGCATCCTTTTCTTTAATGCGATGCTTTTATACTTTGCTGTTTTGACGTTCTTTAAAGCACTTTGCACCGCCTGGCGCTGTATAAATGAACCTGCCTCGGCTGTTCAGATCTCTTTAGCGTCAGTAACACAAAAACAGCCCAGGAGACTCATCCAGGATCTACAAAAGACCGTAAAGGAAACAGGAAGTCATTTTTTGCCTCCTCCATGGTGAAGGCAGCCCCCCCCCCCCCCCCCCACCCTCCGCTGTGAGAGAACAACAGCAGAAACAGCAGAAAGCTCTCCCAGTGAGAAGAACAAGTGTAAACAGAAGCCATGGAGAGAATGTGGACCAATCAATCTCCATCTGTCCTGCAGATCGTCCTCAGAGTCTGTTTATGAAAAAAAAAAACAGCCTGGATAAAAAGTTAAGAAGAAAAGCTGTTTAAAATCTTTTTTATTTTATAATGTTGACTGTGTGTGTGTGTGTGTGTGTGTGTGTGTGTGTGTGTGGTACCCTTAAGACTAAATTCTTCTGAAGTCTTGCTCCTCTGTTGCTATCATGTACCCTCCTTGACGTTGCCTCAGCTCAACGTTTACAACCTCCTCTGCACAGCATGGGAGGAAGCAAGCAAACCTAGATTCTTAAAAAAACCTAATTAATTCAATGCTCATTTGGAAAGGAAAGGAAGGGGGGGGGGGTAAACTATTTCTTATTCCGTGGCCCACATAAAGCTGTTTCAACAGCCTTTTGTTGTGTTAGCATCTGGGCTGCAGTTTACCGTACCAGTGTAGCTCTTTCACAGTCGACTGGCTGCTTTCAACGTTTTACATCTCTTTCAGATATCTTCATGTTTTCATATGTACTTTTCTTTTTTCTTCCTAAACAGTTCTTGGCGGTGGAGAAAAAGAAGAGGCTGAGAAAACTACTGCAGAGGATGACAGAGCTTTGAATGCTCTGTAATCCAGAGAGAGATGTTGCCAAGGTAAACGCTCGGTTCTGTCTGCCCCCTGAGATCCAAACCTGCGCTGATCTTTGAACGACATGACACCATCAGCCCCAATAACAACTCTCCCCTCCCCTGGGTTCAGACGGAGGAGAGACAGCCCTGACTCTCAGACAGCACTTCCATGAAAGGGCTCCGCGTGGCTCGGTATTCAACGCCATCCCCCCAACGATCCGGCAGACGATGTTCTCTACCTGACATTTTACCTAACAGAACCTTTAAATTTAATATTTTGCATTAATCCTTTTTATTATTCGCCTCCTCCAACCAGCCTTCTCCCTGCCTGCTCTTTGCTTTGCTCTGCTTCACAGTTGTCAGCCAGGTGAAGGAAGCCATGCCTGGCATCGAGGATTTGGAGGGGCTTCTGACTGATGCAAGAGCTTCAAGGGATTGAGCTGTTTGTGATGCTAAGTAGTCAGAGGCCTAACTTTACCTCTCATTTAAACTTTCCATACATCAAAGTTTTCTTTTTCTTTGCAAATCCGCGCAAACATTCCTCGACCGAGAAAACTTTCATAATTAAGTTGTGCTTCAGATACGACACTTATAAAATCATAGCCAAACAGTGCAAAGCCAAGCCAAACTAGGCTTTGTAATGAATAATAGAACATTTTAATTATTTAGCTCATTAATATTAAGTGCCTTCCGGAGTGCTTTGCCCATACGGTACAATAATTTACTGACATATTTGACTAAATCTCCTCCTGAGGAATAGTCGACTCTCAGGACTGACATGATCTATGGGTTTTGTTCTTGCTTTATGGCTTTTGTTTAATCTGTACTCTTGTTCCGTTTCTTTCTGCTGTTCCTGCTCACCAGGCAGGTTCAACATGGACGACATGGCTCACCGCCCGGAGTGCCGCTGCGTCAGAGGATGGCACAAGCCCTACTTAGGGACAAATAATTTTTTTTCCACTATGTATTGTTGCTTCCATTTGACAGTTAAGCATAAAATTGTTCTTACTGCTGACAGATGCAGATAGTTTGTTAGTAGTAGTTTGTTGCTGACATGAAAGAGAAGTATCTTTCAAAAGACAACAGAAGGATGTAAAAGGAGCATCAAATAAAACATTGTTGTATTTACATTTTATCTAAAAATGGTAGGTCTACAATTATTTACAGCATTAATCAGTGGAAAAGTTGATTGGCAGCACAACAACCATCCTTTCTTTTGTTGCTGAGCAGCTTTTTGCATGTTTCCACTGAGGCTTTGACTATTTACATTTTGTGATTAGCTCAAAGTCTTTGAGGTTGGAAGGCCTCCTTGCCATGACCCTAATCTTTAGCTGTAAACACAGTAGAAGAATCAGCTGTAGGTGAAAAGCATAGATACCTAAACTGATCAACTCTGAACTGAAATGCTAATAAAATCTTTTTCAAAGCTTAATTTGAGATTTAAAAAAACAAAAAAAACTTTGGTGGTAAAATCATACAAAAACACAATTTTCAATGTTATTTTCCCATCCATAAAATGAGGCTAACAAACCAACTACAATGCATACGCTGATCAGACCTGAACTGAATTATTTCACACTGATTACAGGTTCTCTGAAACACGGCTTGGATTTGGGAAACTTATTTTTGAAAAAAAGAAGCAAATTACCTTCCTGAGAAAATAAAGTTTAAAGTCTCTTCATGTCCCGTTCTTGGATACCCCATATTGAATTTGGGGGCCAGATAAAAGGGCTCACCCACGGCCGTCTTCATGCAAGAACCGCCTCTGACACCAGCTCATATTTCTCTAAAGATCACATGTTAGTTATTCATTACGTGGCTCGGTCTACTTCCGCCTGTCCTCAGCTCTTATGTGTCATATTCCTGTTCCAGTTGGTTTTCATAGACTTTACATCCTGCCATATTCAGTCTGTCAGCCCGTTCTGCAGAGATCCTGCCTAGCGGCCTCCGTTTTTATAATAGATTATGTCCTTTTCTGCGTTTGCCCCACGGGAACCTTGCCTGCAGTTCTACACCAGCACATGACATGAGCTGTGACCAAAGGGAAGCAAATGACATGTAAGCGTGTTAATTTGCCGAAAGGGTGAATCCCATCGCTCAGTTCAGATTTCCTTCTTGCATCGCCCCGAGAATGAACACAGTGTGGACTAAACCTCTCCGGTAATAATCGTACCTGTGTTGAAGTTTCTGGCTCAAAGACAAAACCCTAAATGAACTCTACACATCCAGCCTTTTCTTTTTAGTAAATTAAATCAGTTTTTTTTACGCAAATTAGACATAACACGTGGTTAGATTGGGATGTGGGGAATTTAAGTCAACTTTGGGCTCCTCAAACCTTCCTTACACATTTTATCTCTGTGGTAGTGAGCATTATCCTGGTGAAATGGGACAGAGCCACCAGGGAATATAATTTCCATAAAAGTAGGTCTGCAACAATACTTAGATAGTTGTTACAGGTCAAAGTAACATTCTCTTCCAGACTGATGCATATATTTATTCCTTACCCTTTTTTCTGCTTCCACATCCCTTTTGAGGACAAAATGTCCCGCTGTGGCCTGCTACATGCCAGCCATTACCATGTGCAATCTTACAAAGATAATTAGTGTTTTTCACTTCACCTGTCACTGGTCATTATGTCTGATACATCAATGCATTAAGCAAAAATAAAATGGTTCTATCCGCCAAATAAATCAAAGTCATCTGCAGGAATTTGTCTAATAGGTTGCTACCAAACGTAGTTAGTTTACTGTGCACCAGAACTTTGGGAAGTCAGAACTCCGTCAGTGGATTTATTGCATTTTATTTGTTTTAAAAACTCTACAGAGTTACGAAATAGCAGCAATTTCCCCAGAATGATCCGTTTTGTCTCATTTGAGCTGCAGAATTGATCACTTATCTGTTTGGATTCTTACTAACTGCATTTTTCAAAAGGACTGTTTAGTGGCTAGTTTGGCTGTGAGTTCTTGTTACAATGTTAAAAAAAAGAATGGAAAAACCTCTTCAGGTGCCGCATCAACACGCCTGCAAAATGGGCTTTGCTTTTTGTCCTTCTCGCTGTGGTAGCATTTATATGTTGCAAATCTCACAATGAAGTTATTTTGATATATGTTTTTGACTTCAGGCAACAAACAGGTGGAAGTCAATGTGTGATAAGCTGCCAGTGACAGGATCACAGATATCTAGGTTGGGTTGTTGTCTGTGATTGGAAATATCTTCACAAGTCAAATCCTAAATTGAACCTAATTGCTCCACTTTGGGATTTTAATCCAATGCATGTTTGCAACTACTACACGAGCATTTAGCATACACTGTATTTTATACAGTATGATGTTTTCAACAGATCTCTCTTGAAAATGAGACACCGTTAACTGAAGGTCGTGTGAATAAGCATTACCTCGCTGTGAGCCTAACAGCACAGAGGACAGTCAGGAAATGAAAGGAACACTGAGTGGGTTATCCTACACTAAACCGATTCTTTGAAGCGCAGTTTGTGAGATGTGATTTATTTTCTTTATAAAATTCAAAAGGAGGATCAGTGCTTTATTAGAGTTTTAACCAGACCCAGTTAGAGGACACTGTTTCAAAAACCAATCTATGAAAGTCCAAATTTCCCTTGTTCCTTTGTACAGCGCTTTGAATCGTCTTGTTACTGAAAAGTGTAATATAAATAAACTTGTCTTGCCTGGTTTAAATTTTTTAAAATTTAAAATTTAACTGTGGCTTTTCTGTCAGTAACTCATAAATGACTTAAATTACAACAAAACTAAAACTACATTTGGGATGCTATAAATGTAAAGGTAAATACAGAAGCATCCACCTGCATACAAAATCAGTGCAAAAAGTTCTTTATTTTTTCTACATCCAGATTTTTGTCTTTTAAAGGGAGGAATAAAAAGTAAAGTCTGGAAACGGGAATATTTTTCATGCTTATCCAGACTTTTCATGACTTTATAGGAAGCCTGATAATCACCATTTTTATAACAGAATATTCAAAAACCTCTTAGTCACGCAGGGTTGTCATTATTTATACCCACTTAAAACATGAATAAAACATAACTTCCCCGGTGGTTTCCAAACTCTCCAACACTTCTACATCCCAAAGAAATATTCTGACTAGTTTATCAAGGACCGTCGTCGAGGAAACCTACAAGGATTTAAGGATGACTTGCTGCTCGTACATTTATGTCTGGATATAGATTTAACTTACGCTTAGAAGCAGGCACTTGTTCTCCTTAATGGCACCCAGGCAACCAAGAAAGCCCGTCAACATGGCGATTGCGCCGACGGCAATGACCATATTGGCAGCTGACAGAGACGGGAACGAAGGTGAGAAGGTGGCAAAGCTGCCCTGCGACACAGACAGCCAGATGCCCACGCCGAGGAGCCCACAGCCGCATAACTGCAAAGCAAAGGACAGCAGAAGTCAAGGTGGGAAAACGGATAAGAAGCCGTCTTTTCAGGGTAAGATACAAAGATTCTTCACACCCAAAAGCATTTCTAGATCTAAATGCACTTCTTATTACTGCAGACCTCCTCAAGCAAGTAAGGTTACCTTTGAATTCTAACCAAAAGCTGCCAGGGACCCACACAGTTACTAAACATGGCTGAAAAAACAACCAGGATTATGCTAATTAGAGCCATGATAAACCAATAACAGCTCCGTGAAAGATTAGGGCTAAAAAAAAAAAAGTAAAATTGGACTTGAGTCGCACAGTTTTTGATTATGCGAGCAGATTGCAATAAATCCTGAACAAACAGAAACGTAATTAGTCCCAGATCCAAAGAGGACATCTTCCAGGCTTTCTGAAACCATCTGCAGTGGGTTTGAACTTTACCTAGAGGAATCAGTTCCCTAATCTCACCCCTGCAGGTTCCTGCTGATTTGTGTGGGACGTCTGCAAAGTGAACATCATTGCAAGATAAGGGTTCATGGAAGGCTGTCAGCTGCTACAATTCTCAGAGATAACACCATGGCTTCGTAAAATACACACAGTGAGTAACGTGAAGCTACTTCCCAGGTGACATCCAAGAAAATAAAAAAAATCATGCAAATATCATTTTTAAAGACAAATACAATATAAATGTACAAGAGGACCTTTCATATTCTTGTAGATTAAAAAAAACAACAACAACAAAGGAATTGTGATTTATTGTGACAATAAGCTCTGTTTGATGATTCTTTTAAACCAGGATAATACATTTAGCTGTTTGAGACTATTTCTGTCCTCGTGCTCCTATGACAACCTCAGTAAACGGCAACTTTAATCTGAAAGCAGGTAACAAAATTACTACGTTTCATTTAGCAGGTAATGGCTAAAATTAATGTCACTGGTGCAGTAAAGTACAACTTCTGACACTCAGGCTCCAGTGTACCAGATGTACTTGAATGCACCATACTGTTGGGAAATCACAGAGTACTGTTGAGTTGTCACATTTCATATGCAGTACAGCAGGGCTGTCAAACTCATTTCTATATTGGGCCACTTTGGCATCATGAAGTC
The DNA here is from genome assembly GCA_037039145.1 of Fundulus diaphanus. Lineage (NCBI taxonomy): Eukaryota > Metazoa > Chordata > Actinopteri > Cyprinodontiformes > Fundulidae > Fundulus > Fundulus diaphanus. The sequence goes on along the minus strand of CM073134.1, from coordinate 3,283,086 downwards.
ATTAAAAGGCCCGGTTGCAACTGAATAGATGACACTTTTGATTTCATAATTTTATTCCAGTTCACATGGAAATATAAATAATGCACAGTAACATTAAAGTAGCACCATTAGGCCCATTTTAAACAGTTTATCTGCAAAAGAAAGTTGATGTTGGGGTGAGTTACACTTTAAACTCATCATTCTGCATCACTTTTTCTCTTTTTGGACATTTCTGAGTTGTTTTAATGTGTTGTGGGAAAACTGACACCTAGTGGCAGGATGCTGTTACTACACAGTTAAAAAATCAACGTTCGCTACAAGAGGCACAGTTTAAAAGGATATATGCCTCTACTTTATGACATGATGTGCCTTTTTTGGCACTTTAGGGCCGGATAAATTGCCTTGAATGCCATGACTGATGTGTTGCCAAAAACGCTGATGAATTTCTAAACGTTTTTTTCATCATTGTTGCAATAAATGCCACAAAATATTGCTAGGTCCACATGGTGCATCCATAAAAGGTTTGGCCTCCTCTTTTACCCGACTGCTGCTGCCATCTTCATTACTAATCCATGCACTGTTGCACAAAACGGAAAACTCCTCGTCAGCATTATGCGCTGAAAACCTGCAGAGCACGCAAACAACAAACACACCAAGACGCAAATTCATAACTACCATTACATTACTTTTATACTAAGATAAGATAAGATAAGATAGGACTTTATTAATCTCACAATGGAGAAATTCATCCGTTACATTAGCTCTTGTGAAATAGATAAGAAATATAGAACAAAATTATGAAAGAAGCAGAGATATACAGATAAGATAAGAGAAATCAACAAACAAAACCAAATTAATATGTATATGCAGACCCATGCACATATTATCGAGGTGACCATGCTAGAAAGGCAATCATCGTAAGTATGCAAATATTCCACACGTTGTTATAAGGTAGAATTGAACAATCTAACAGAAACTACAATAAAAAAATAGCTCCATAACACATACAATGAAGTGTAGCTGTCAAATATCCAATTTAAGACACAACCAGTTTACACCTATAACCCGTTTATAAGATCAGATGTAGGTTTGGTTTCACTTACAGTAAGTTTGGCAGATATTTTACCCCTTGAGCAAACAAAGTGACTTAAAGGAAATCAGGGAGGCTGCTTATCTCCGGCGTCGCGCTCCTCAGCATTAGGTGATGATGAGTACATGTAAGGCTGGCGCTGTAGCTGCAAGCATCGTGAAATGGTGAGAGATGCCTCAGCTCTAATGAGTCCTACAGGACAGATGTATTAGCCATGCATCCTCTTCTCAAATGTCAGATGAGCTCAGCTGATCTTTGACCTTTGCGCTGCGCTGGTGTGACTTCACACCTGTGGTGACAAAGATCTTGTTCAGGGAGAGAGGAAGATGGCGGGCTTGTCTTTGCAGAGAACGGGCAATGAATCAATTAAAAGGAAAATGCAGAAAGGGCAGCACAGAGTGATGCATCAGGACTGATACCAGCTCTTTGTGAGGATGCTAAAACTAACCAGCTGGGCTATTTGGGGAAAAGTCTGTGTTCTGAACGTCTTCTGTTGAGATTCAAGGCAAAAAAACCTTATTGTTTCATAAAAAGATGACAAGACAAAGAATCCAGTTCTCTAAGAATATTTATAGCCACTGAATGTTTTAAGAATGAGTAATTTACAACAACAAACTTTAATGCTTTTTCTTACAGTTTTACGTGCTAGTTCAACCAGAGCCAAGTGGAATATTTAAACGCTGCCTCTCTAACACTGACACCCATAAATAAAATGCAGTCCAAACAACCACCTTCAGAAGTCACCCAGTTATTAGAGCCCAACCACGTGGAAATGATTCACAGTGTAACTGCAGCTGCTCTGAAAAGGCCTCAGAGGTTTGTTGAAGAACGTCAAGGGAACAGGCGCCATTAAAAGAATGATGGCGGCGGCGTCACGCTGCAGGGATGCTTTTCTTTAGAGGAGATGGTCATGAGTTGAAGCCAAGAGGGATGGAGACGAATGCTTGAGACTGGACCAGAGGTTCAGGCACCACTGGTTGGTCTATCATAAAAAAATTCACAACAAAATACAATAAAACCTCCGGTTTTAATATGATAAAATGTGAAAATGTTCTCGGGGACATTCAGCATCGTAAGACGTCGAAATGGAAGCACACCTGAGAGGAGCAGACGCTGGTCTAGGCCAACACTTTCTGTCCCTTCAGTTCTGAACGAGTCAAATGAAGCTGAATTCATTTTTGTGGCTAACTGTTGAGGAACGAGAGGAACCCAAAAGTCATTTGAAAACAGCGGGAAAAGTCCTTTTTGCTGAGCATCAAATGTACAGATTCCCAGCTAACAGCATTCAGAGGGCCTGCTAATGTGTAGCGTGAGGAGGGATTTAAGGAAGCAGGGGACTATTAGAAAGTTTAGGAGGCCACACAGATAAAGTGGATTTACAGCTAGTGAGGGGGTAGGGGGAGGTTTAAGAGTCCTGGTGGGGAGGAATACAGTACCTTCTCTTAATTGTATTTAATGCACAGTGAAGGGAGCTTATCCACCTGTGTCAGTCACTGAAGTGATTGTAAACCAGCCAGCCCCCTTCAATCTGTCAGATCTGAGCCTAATCCCTGCTCTGGGTTTTCTACTGCTACTACTACAGCAAATAAAAGCCACGCTGTCATAAAACCGCAGTTTCTGTGCCACAGGAAATACCTCCTATATACACTGATCCTGTAACCTCTGACCTGAGGTGTAAGCCTGAGTTTGAGCTCTTCATCGGATCATAAATGAGCCGTGGCCGTGTCGTGGGAACCCACCTGCAGGAAAAGATTGAGGAATATCCAAAAGCTGCTGAGGCTTAAGAGAAGCAACGGAGAAATCGTCCTGTAAAAACTCTCACTGCTACACTTTGTTTAGAAAAGGTTAGAGTTGTTTTTTTTCTGCTCTGCAGGCTTGGAAGGATTATCAATCAGAGAACATTCAAGAGTTTGGAGGGGATTCACCGATTCATGGACAGCTGTGGTGGCGTGAAAATGTCTCTTATTGATTGACTGATTAGTCAATCAATAAAATCCAGGAAACACACTTTTAAGTGAGATATAGAGACATCTAAACTTTAATTCCAAAAACATTTAATGGTTTAGCTTTAACACAAATGAACTGAGATAAAACATGAATTATTTTTTTTGTAATAAATCTATATATGTTTTCACTTTCTGTAATGAATTACAGAAATAAATTACCTTTTTATAATAAGATCTATTGAGATGTACCTTCTATTGTTGCTGTTATCTCTACTCCTCCTGTACTTTTTTCTATCATACTTTTTTCTTCCACTCAACTTTCCCTTTATACGATGGGATACAGGCCTCAGCTTCCTCAGCCATGACCTTTTGTGCTTTCTCCTCCTGGTGGACGGCGTCGGTGACATCACTGTGTACGCCCCTTAACACGGCCATAACACAATATTTCTGTATTGAAAAATCTTTTTCTTTTTGTGTCATATAACACTGTTTTTGTCTTAGCTGTAATTTCTATAACCATGACGATTAACAGAACAAATGCTTTAAATGCATCCCTCTGTGTGGAATACGTTTATATGATACACGTGTTTTACTTTTTCAGTAGAATTACAGAAAGAACATTATCTTGGCACTCATTTGAATTTATTGAGATCTACTTCTTTTGCAGTTGTTTAAGACACAGTGCTCTGCTAATCCTGCTCTTGCAGGTCAATAATAAGTCCCACAGCAGCACTTTACAAGCCGCTGGCTGCGTCAGATGACTTCCTGATGGGTCTATTTACATGTTCTCCAGCACATTATTTACTGTTTGGTTCGAAATAAATTATTTGTGCAAACTCAAACAGACGCCTTTGGCTTCACCACAAATTTCGCTGTCACCTTGATTCATTTAGGCTTCGTTGTAGTCCGCCGAACTATGATTTCATCATCAAGCCGTCTTACGTCTAGCCTTCCAGGTCGTCAGCCCTTTCTAATTTAATATGCTTTATAGATGGATAAAGTCTATTTGCAACCCAGTTTTTTTTTCCTAACGTCTTTCTTGGTTAGGAACTGGCAAACGCTGTCAAAACCTATCAGCAGCTGTTCCTCGACGCTCGGTTTCACGGCGCTCCCATGCATACTCGCAGCACAGAGATGCTTCCCAACACCTCACACATCAGTCTCAAGGTTGCTCTCATATCTGGGCCCTTATGGTACAAATCGTCCCGCTGTGACAATGAACACAGAAGAATCTCTGCAGCGGGGGAAAAACTAAACTGGACTGCACAGGCTCATTTAATTACACTTAATGTTTAATCTTTTCTTTGCAAAAATAATGGGAGAATAACACCGCTGAGATAATGTGTGACCTTTGCATGAGCTGGGCGATATTTTTAGAGCCACTTCTTGGCGAAGAGAGAATGGAGTCTGCCGTCTATTAGCACTAGAAGAAAAGTGACAAAAAGCTGAGCAGAGAGGGGAGCAACATTTCGTTTTAGTTGGAGGAAACTGAAGGATATGAGATAAGACTGCCTCTGTGAATGAGTGGGCTCTTGCTGTTAGGGATTTCATAACAAGCCTGGGGGGGGAGGGGGGGGGATCATTTCAGTGGTACAGTAGGAAGCAACCGTGAGCGAAGTTTCTCAAAAGGAAGGTGAGGGAAAAGAGGTCAGCTGTGAGGTGTGTGAAAGAGACCAGAATATTAAAATCCAGAGAGAATGGAAAACACTGGAGAGGCGTGGAAGAGAAAGCACGAGCTCCGAGAGAAAGATGAAGAAGAAAATAGGTTGTGACCCCTCTTCCGAGTGGTTGGCTCAGAAGATTATCAGTTCCTGCGGTAACTGGCTCGGTGACACAGAGCCAGCCGCTTCCACAACCCTCTTCAATCTCCTCCACATCAAGCAGGGGTCAGCGTGTGCAGGTGGGACATCGGAGGACATTTTACACACTGATCACTCACTGAGGTGACGACCTGTGGGGAGGAATGGCTGCTTCTGTCAAATCAGGCCGTCTGGAGAGCTCAGCGACCCGGGCAAGAAGTCTGAGTTCCTGCTGGGGAACCTGTTTGTGTTGAAGTCACTTAAATCAGTTTACTTCAGCTTCTTGCTGCTGAGAGTAAAACTAATGCTGTGCTTCTACTTCAGATAAAAACATCTCTTTCTGTCTTTACAACCACTGTGTAAGCTACACTCCTTCAGTGACTTGTTAAATCTAATTGTAAAACTAGCTAACCAAATAGAAGCGGCTCACACATTCAGACACGGTGAAGATGAACTGAGCATCTGAGGGGTGAGTTTCAGTGACCTCTGAACTCTGCAGGTTACAGTGAATGAATGGTTTATTTCAGAGACATACATAAGTACACCTCTGAAGAATAGACAAAGCAAAATCACCACAGACAGAAAATTTTACAATCTGTATCTGAGAGAGGAACAGGCTGAAGCACATTATTATTAACGCCTGTCCCATAAGTGAGGGAATTTTAGAGTGAATGAACCAGAATCAGTTTAATTTCCACGGTGCTTCATACAACAAGGTGTTTGACTTCAGTTCCACTTATTTTTCAATGAAGACATTTTAAGTACAATGCACTAAAATAGGTAAATAGGAATAGTAATGGTGGATTGGTGCAGATAATCATGGTATCAATCTGGGTCTTCTGACCAGTGTTCATCATGAGACAGCCTGGGGGAACTGCCTCAACAGCGCTCTGTAGTGCCGCCCTGGTGGTAGCAGTCTTAGCCACTTGTGTCCAGGATGTGTGGGGTCTGCAGAGAAGCGAGCCTCCCTTTTCCCTGACCCCAAACCTGGAGTCCCTCCGTCCAGGAAGGTGAGCCCTGATGATCGTTTCTGCGCACCTAATTGCAGTTTGGACCCGTCCTCTTTTGAGGAGAAGCTAAATCAGCCAGTAATGGATGAACACAGGGCAGCTTGAATGATGGCCAAGGAGAAGATGACCAGCAGCTCCTGGGGAAGGTTGGACCTATTCAGTTGTTGCAGGAACGGCATTTTTCCTAACAGTGTCTGTGTGTGGGGATCATTTCTGGTCCCAGAAAAAGGTGGTTCCTAGGAACCAGAAGTCCCCCACAGTAGAAACAATGGTGGGAGGAGGCAGTGTGGTCCAAAAAGAGAAAGAAAAAAAAATAAATTTAGTAAGTGGTGTGGAGCGGTTTGATCATTTCCCACTAATGCAATGTTCCCCTGGAATAAACCTGAGTAACACGAGTGCTACAACAACATACTCAGGTCCACCTACATGTTGCTACAGACGTCCAAATGTGACGACAGCCTTTCATAGCAGTGGGCTCTCCTAGCCAGACGGTAAAACAGCTCTGAATTTGCTAAAGAAGCCACATAAAAAACCCAATAACCAGCCTCCAAAGCCTCCAGATCCCACTCTGATTAAGCGTCAGTGGGATGTGCTGGACCAAGTCCGACTCACAGCAGCTCCAGCCTGTAAGCCCTGTGAAAAAATATCTGCTGCCAACATCCTGGCACCAGAAAAAACAGGAGATCCCCAGAAGTCAAGTGGCCGTGCCCTGATGGGCAATAAGCTGCAAATCCAGTTCAGGGGGGATCTACGACGTTAGGGAGGTGAATTCTGTCATAAAACCGATCTGTAAGTACACATGTGCTGTTCTCCATTAAAGAAACGCCATATGAGCACAGAAACAAAAGCACAACAGCACAATAAACAGTAAGATTCGTAAAAACTGATAAAGAGAAACAGCATAGCTGACCTCAGAGACACTTGTTTAATGCTGTCTGTTGGCTTTTTCTGCAGCTCTCTCCTTTTTCCTGGAAAGAAATCTACAGGCACATCAAGTCTGTCCTTTACCACAATTGATTTCACACCGAAAGGAAGACGGTGGATGTTCATTTCGCTAAAGGCGTGATTTTACCATTTTTTCTTGGTTATTTTGCAACTCAGAGATCCATGTTGCAATGTAAGTGCTATTGCAGCTGCAAAAACAGGCAGCCAGAGTAATGCAACAAGAAGGAGAAAAACAAAACAAGTGTATACATCAAAAAGGTGCAAAAATGCCCCAAAGGAAAGACAATTAATTTTTGTTTTGGACAAAATTGTCCATTTTGAAGCATGCAGAGAAAGAAAATAAAGTCCTTTAAGAGCTCAATCTCCACCTGTGTGTAAATCGGTCAGAGAGGGTTTTGTTCGTGCATTTATTAACCCTTCGGACAGATAAATAAATGTTTCAGGTCTGTTCATCCTCCATGGTTGTCATACACGAACAGAGAAAACATAAGCCTTAGTGAATGAGAGGTTATTTTCTGGATAATCTCTTAAATTTTATTTTAGCTTTTTAGTCACCTTGTCCATCTTTTTCCTTTGTTCGGGTCCTTCATAATGGGGGGGGGGGGGGGGGGGTTGCAGCTGGAGTAGAGGTAAAGAGAGGCGTGGTTTGTAATACATCTCAGAGCTCAACGGCACACCTAGTGGTGAAACATGACTAATTGCTCCTGCAATGGGATTTTTTAATCAGCAAAAATCAAGCATTGCTTTCATAAATACATATTCTGCCAAAGTCCAATAAGAGTTGCATCAAAAAATTAAAGCCTCCTCAAAGTTTGGAATGAGTTGTAATAGGGACAGGTGGTGGTACAGCCACTAGGAGGCGCCATGTTGCATTACTATTTTTGATTACAGTATCCAAAAGGGGACAAACTTGTCAGCCATACGTGGTTTCCCGAGCTGTCTTCTATATGAAGGCGTGCTGTCGGTGCAAAGACGACCGTAGATCATCCTATTTGCCGTTTTATGTTGAAATGGAGGATCATCCATACTCGTCGCCCAGAGAGCAGGAAGAGACAGTAACCAAGAAAAGACAAAGAAGTGATAACCAGGAGAAAACCAGAGCTTGTATCGGTGCAGCTATTATTACCAGGTGGAGATAATTCATCAAGGAGCAGGGATTTAAAATGGATGTAGAGGTTGCAGCTTTCTGCTGGACAGGAACGTTTATTCAATATAACAGAGAAGTTTATTTTGGTCTTATGTAGTGTAGTCCAGCAACTACTCTGTCCTCCCGGCAGAGACGGCTAGTTAGTTTGTTAGCCAACACCTGACCGGACACTGCAGGATGATGACATCGTCACATTTATGAGACTCTGTGGTTTCTGTAGTACTTCTTACGCGAGTACGATTCCCTGTCGTTTGTAATTCATTTAGCACACCACTAGGTGGCAGTAAATCTTACACAGTGGTGCTTTAAATACTACATTAAGCAGCTACTAAAAAGATGAATTAAACGTGCCGCATTAAAAGCAATTCTATTAAGGGAAGTGCTGTATTAGGACTTTAGAAAACCGCTGGTGAAAATGCTTCGATTTACGCAAGAACAGATACTTTTATGCTGAAAAGATCCCTAATTCCAACAAATAATCTACAAGTTTTTTATGGTAGAAACACAAAGTTCTCTAATAGATGGAAAAACATTCAGGGAAATGTAAAATACTATTTCTGCTTTACCATGATGGTAGTGGTATATTTGACAACATCCTTTTACATTTCATCCCATGATAAAATATTAAAACTAAACTGTTAGCTTCTGTACATAAAGCTCTTCACAGTATAGCTTCCCACTCTTGGTCTCCTTAGCTTTCCTAAGGGATTCCTAGTTATTACCCTGTGAACGCTGTACAGCCAGTCTGCGTTGTGTGACAAGTAAATTATTCACGGGGCTGTATGGTGGTTGAGGCACTCTCAGCTCCAAAGAAATGAACTGCATGAATTTAAAGAATTAAAACAGATGTGGAGTGTAAGATTAAAAGGTTTTATCCATCTGGTTAAAGTTTTATTTGCAGATTGGAGTCCCCAAGGATTCACAAAAACCATAAAATTACCCCAAAAATCCAACTTAGTATCACTCAGCAAGCTGCTATCTACAGGAGTGAATTTCACAGCATACTGTACAAATAAAGTGCTCAAACTGGGTTTTGTTCCAGATTGTTACCACTGGAGGTACTTTGGTTGCATAAGCTAAATATAAAACTAATTAACAGCTGAAAGATGAATTGCTCTCAGACTCTGAGAGAAACGACTGAAAAGAAAAGTGTAGGAGAGTATTTTCAAGAAATGCCAATAAAAACTGAACCAGATGAGTTCTGGTAGCTACTTCTAAACTAAAACATTAATCTGGGAATATAATTATACACTCCTTAACCCTGTTGCTGTTGCAAAATGGGAAACCACTGGGTCTGGATTTCATTTTTCACAGGAGCAATAAGAAATAAAAACAATTTAACAGAGTTTGTTGTTACACCCAGGAAAAGGATTCTGGTGCCCCAGAAGTGGACCAAAGTTTTTGAGAAGGGCAGAAACAGAACATGTTACTCAGAATCACTGAAGATTGCACAGATTATGTTGCATGTCCCTCGCACAATGCGGGTGTGGAGGCGGTTTTCTCACTGATGCAGAGCTGGTGGACAAAGGACAGGAACCAGCTTTCTGTTGAGTCACGGAAGGGGATTCTGTTTGTGGCATTTCATCTCAAAGACACGTCTCGTAAAGACTTTTCTGCCTGTTTGCTGAGCAACCAAAAACAGATAAGTCCGACCAGCTCTGCAATAAAATATGGATGAGAAGACGAGCAGGATGAAGAAGAAAGATAGGATGAAGATGAAAACTAAAGAGTGGAGGATGCACATTTTTGTTTAACTCAACCCCTAAATCAACTTTTTTTTTGCCAATAAACTACTAACACGGTTGCCTTATAGTGATATCCTTAGACTTAGACTTAGACTTAGACTTAGACTTTCTTTATTGTCATTTTGTATACACAGAGTGGATACAGAACGAAATTTCGCTTTCACACAGCTCAGAAAGATTGCAGTAACTCTACAGGATACCTTGCGGTGAATTACAGTACAGGATAAAGTGCAGTGATAAATCGCAGTCACTTACAGGATAAGTTTCAATTGACTTCCGGATAAAGTGCAGCAGTGAGCAGTAGGCAGTTGAAATGTAAACAGTGTAAAACAAATGTAAACAAATACGCAGTAAGGTGCAGCAATGATTTAAAAGTAGACAGTTGCATTGTACACAGTTTTGCAGTACGTTTCCCGGTAAGGTGCAGCAGCAATTTTGAATAATCCTGGTCATTATTTTGACAAATAACTGCATATCTGTTGAAATCCTGCTTTTGTGTCAAAAATTGTCAGTGTGGCGCCCTCCTAGGGTTAAACCGTGATTTTGCATTGGAGTTTGAATCTATATTGCTATTAGTTCAAAAGTTTTGGTGGCATAATTTGGAGAAACTGATGTGAGTAGGTCAGCTGCTCTGCTTGTGCCACCGTAGCGAGCACTGCTACTTTTCTTCTTCAAAAAAGTGACTAGCAACAATTCCACGACTTTTTTATGTCTTATTGGCGAGTTTACGTAAAAGCACCAGTTGTTCTGCAGTTACTGTCCTGAGGCAGCAGCGAGTCCTGCCGTGAGCCTCTTCCTTTTCCCTGAGCGCTGTCTCACAGGCAGACAGCTGCTGCCTCGTCCTGAAACCCGCCTGCAGTCAGAGCAAAGGGAGCAGAGAGGAGACCGACCACGCTCCGTTTATACACTGCAACTGAATCATGAT